>JAVIAB010000073.1:112068354-113515854 GCA_032433765.1 Megaustenia siamemsis | reverse complement strand
GTTATAAGTGAGCATCGTATCTTGTATCCCACTTCTATAATAGCCAATTTTTTGGAATCCCACAATCTTGGCAGACGAGCCACCACCCACAGTGTGATCTTGATCAGCTGATGGCAGTGAATCATCATCATTATGTGCCAGACCGGTTGGCGTAGGTGATCATGTCCCTCCACAATCTACTATATACAGTGCATCGTATCAGTTCTGTTGTTTGCTTCAACAAAAATGTTGCAAAAAATGTTGATTGCTTCTTTCTGATGCTTTTTAAGAGCTCCCTTTTTGTGTTGGCCTCTATGAGAGCTTCCTCATTGGTCTTTTTAGCTGTCCAGGGAACTTTCAACATTCTTCTGAGAAATCCCATCTCTGTGGCCTCTAATCGTCTTTTCATTTGTTTGTCTACTGTCCATGATTCGTTTCCATAGGTCAGAATTGGTTCTATATAGCACCGATGAGGTCTCTTTCTCATTTTTATTGACATAGATTTGTCGCATCAGATATTTTTCATTTTCTGAAATGCCATTTTGGCCTGAGCTATTCTGCTTTTTATTTCTGTGGTGCATCTCCCATCTGATGTTATTATTGTCCCCAAGTATTTGAAACGTTGCACTTGTTTCAGATTTGTCTCGTTTATTTGTATACTGCATCATGGTGGTGATTGTTTCTTCGATATAACCATTACTTCTGTTTTCTTACTATTAAGACTGAGACCTTTCTTGTTGCTTTCTTTAACTATTATGTCTATCATTTCTTGTAGTTCATTCTCTGTTTCTGCTATTAAGACTGTGTCATCCGCATATCGCAAATTATTTATGTTGTGACCGTTGACTTCAATTCCTTTTTTGCCTACTATTGATCTCATAATATATTCGCTGTAAAGTGAAAACAAATCCGGCGACAGAACACAGCCATGTCTGACTCATTGCTTTATATATTGGAATTGTCCTGTTTGGTTGTTAATTCGTATAGCTGCTTTTTGTTGCCAGTACATGTTTTTTTATGATTTGCAGATCCTTGCCATCAATGTTTAATTTCTCAAGCATATTGATATTTCCACATGCTTTACTTTGTCAAATGCTTTCGTGTAGTCTATAAAGCACATATATAGATATTTCTTTACCTCCATAGATCTTTCTATCAATGTTCTTAAGATGTATATTGCATTATTGGTGCCCTTTCCTTCCACAAATCCACATTGTTCCTCACTTATTTCTGGTTTTTTTTTTGTTCTTTACACGTCTCATGATTATTCTTAGTAATATTTTAGTCATATGGCTCATGAGACTAATAGTGCGATGGTCTTCACAATCAGTGGCTCCTGACTTCTTCGGTATGGCTACAAAGATAGATTTCAGTAGATCTTCGGGTATGTGTCCAGTGTTATATATGTCATTGAGTAATTTTAGTAATTTCTGTCATTGAGTAATTTGGCAGTGAATAGTCAGCAAAAATAACAGTGCACAACACTCAAATGTGAGCCGCGATAGCTCAGTGGTTAGTGAACTGGACTACAAAGGACAAGAGGTAGGGTTCGATCCAAACCGACGGCTCCGGTTTACCCAGCCTTTAATGGGTACCGGATTTTTTTTCTGGAAAAGTAAAGCGGCACGGGCGTAATACCGACCACATTACCCCAAAAAAGCATGTCCTGAAGGTCTGTAAAATGTAAAGGTAAAGGTAAAGTACGAGACTTGAACCGGCGTCTTAGCACGCGAGTATATACCCATATGTGCTCGGCCGCCTATCCAGAAATGTTCGGATATTTCTGTATAGTGTAGCCTCAAGCATCGAAACTCAGATGCGAAGCGACATTCCTCACCTTCCCAGGATAATATACCCTGGTACCCATTTCTGCCAACGGCTGGGTCGACCGTGGGGGTATTTTTTTTTTATTCCAACCAGGAGTACAATTCACACTGCTCCCAGCGGGAATTGAACACGGGCTGTCCGAACGTCGGTAGTCTAGTCGGGTGGTTTTCCCAACTAGGCTACCGAGGCCCCCTGTAAAATGTATGGTCACTAACACTATATTCCCTATACTCCACTTGGCGTGACGGGGGGTACTTTACTTTTTTTTTTAAACAACACTCGACTCCTTATAATATCAGCTCAGCTTGTTTGACTGAGATATGTAGAACAGCCAATATGCGGATTATCTTTACCTTCTACTTTAGAAAATTCGATAAATCACATCAAAAGGAGAAGATTCGTTGGAACAGAGGGGAGCATATAGTATCTATATGTAATACGTGCTAGAAGTTATTTTAAGTAATGCAACAGATATTGTAAGATACATCTATAAATATTAATATGTTGTTATGGAGAAGGAAACTTCATGTATTTTGCTTGTGCATTATTGTTGTTGGTTTCATTCAAATATTGTTCTATATCTACCACATTTTTTTCTGCGAGAACTACGTCATGATGACTGACCAGGGGTATATTTTTCTAAGGAATGACGAGGTAAGTTTGTTGAAACTGATAAACATTTTTTAAAAAGCAAGACGGTGGTATGGTAACAGCTTTACGTAGGTGAGAAACGAAACAAAGAGTAGAACGACGTTTCGTCAAAAAGCCGTCAGCAGGAACAACACACCACACCATACAAATACAAATATATAAGGATATACACAGAAATCTAACAACATGGTGATAATATGCTGGACTCTCAAAAGCGGAAATTAAGTCACATTCCTAAGGTCAAAGTGTGTTCATGTTGTACTTCAAGACGCCGTTTTTCTCGGTCCCGAGTTTGCCTCTTTCATCTCTTTGAGATATGTTTCTTTTCCTTGGTGCCATACTTCATGATCTATACACATGAGTTATGTAGGAGACATCGACAATGATTACCTAAATGTTATGAAGAAATAGTGAAAATAGTAAAGTATGCCCTATAACATTTCATTGCAATGTGAAGTAATGAATGTCACAGTAACGAGCCACAGTTAGTGCTTTTCTTCGACATCATTACCATGTCTAACTTAGCGAGTGACGTACTCATTTTTTTTTCTTTGTATTATCACAATTTTACCTATTCTTATTATGGTGTCTACTGATGTTTGCTTTTCATAATTCTAACAAAAATTAAATGCCAAATATTTTTTTTCCTTAGAAAAATGGAAAATTATATATAAATGAGATTTTTAAAATGTAGGATTTCTACAAATATGTAACGAAATTACCAGGGTGATTATGCTATCTTTTAAAAAATGGGTTCCACATAGATACCTCTACATCAGAACTTGGTTTTGGATTTCCTTTAAATTTTTGTTTTTAAAGGTTGTCATAACAGCGAAAAGCAAATCAATGTTAAAGAATGTATCTCAGAAATTGGTCATTACAAGCACCACCTTTACTGCGATAAAAGAAAGAACAATGAGAACGTTCGGTCAGTTACGACGCAAGTCAGCTTTGGCAAAATCTACATGACGGGATATCGTGATAGTAGGAAAAACGTAAAGGTAGACATCAAGTACAAAAACAGATCTCGACTTCGCCAAATTACAGATACCAGTGAGAGATTGATAGGACTGGAAGAGAATAGATACGCTCAATGAGCTTGCCAAAACGACTCATCACATCCAATAAAAAAAACAATTTTCAGAGGCTTTATCTTTGGACGTCACAAGATTCTGACTGAAGCTAAGTAGAAAACATTAAAACTGTTAAACACACATAGAGCCAGTGTCATTCTGTCACATTAGTTGTAGACCTGTCACATTCTAACTGTTAAATACACATAGAGCCAGTGTCATTCTGTCACACTGGTTGTAGAGCTGTCACATTCTAACTGTTAAGCACACATAGAGCCAGTGTCATTCTGTCACACTGGTTGTAGAGCTGTCACATTCTAACTGTTAAACACACATAGAGCCAGTGTCATTCTGTCTCATTGGTTGTAGAGCTGTCACATTATATCTGTTAAACACACATATAGCCAGTGTGGACTTCCGTTGTAAAGATGGTGGATCTAGGTCACGTTCTCTCGATCGCTGCAGAAAGTGCATTCGAGATCTGATTAATTTCGGTTCTCCATTGCACTTTTCTGCGTTAAAGTAAAAATGATGATATACTTATTACATCTGCGCCGCTAAAGCGAAGTCGTCGAAGCCGACAACAGTCCATTTTTGACAAATCAAGTGTTGTGAAGGCGGGTTTCCACCGTCCAGACTTGATCTGCGCTTTACGTCACATTGGTGCTGTTCATGACCGTTGTTGGAATTCCTTGACGCAAGTTATTTCCATGTTACTCATTAATGTAAACTACTTCGTCAGCCGCAGTTTTATCTATTTAGGAAATTTGCACCGTGTTTTGTTCGTCGTAGGCTGCTTTCACTATAGTAATCATGAATCTAAAGGGAGCGAAATTGTTGTGTGTACGACATTTTTATTTGCTACGTCATCGTAATGGCTCATCGTACATCCCTAGACCGGCCATACGCTAATCTTACGGTCTGTTGTTCGATGTGCGATGAGGATAATCTGACGACTGTGTGTCTATATGTTCGGAATTGGAGTCAACAACGATGGCCTAACATCATCAAGCGATATACATTTTTTTTTAAAATACGACGATCATCATTTTCAAGATGACGTGAACTCCCGGTATATTGTGGATAGGCGGCGGGAACAATTGAAGGCTATGCATGAAAAGTGGTCCTTGTTGCAGTTTCCTCATATCCCAAGTCCGGCTTGTTGCAGGAGCTACTGAGTTAAGTGCTCTGTGCACACCGTGAGCTGTGTGTCTCATACGTTTTGATCATGTTTCGATAGTTCAATTGTTTACGATGAATAATGATATCGTATGACAGGGAACAGTTGGTTGTGTTCACTTTCTGCGCGGTTTCGCCCTGTGTCTTTTGGCGTGTGCTGAGACTGCTACGATGGGGATTACAGTTACCTTTCTTTGTTTGTGAGATGAGATAGTAATTCGGATAATTACGCTGGCACGGGCGATTGAGCAATTATGGATTTCAATTCGTTTGCAGTGATACCGGGGCCTTCCATAACCATAACCAACCAAATAACCAAAGCCAGTGACATTCTGTCCCATCAGTTGTAGAGCTGTCACATTATAACTGTTAAACACACCCACAGCCAGTGTCATTATCTCCCATTAGTTGTAGAACTGTCACATTATAATTGTTAATCACACCTACAGCCAGTGTCATACTGTCCCATTAGTTGTAGAGCTGTCACATTATAACTGTTAATCACACCTACAGCCAGTGTCATTCTGCCCCATTAGTTGTAAAGCTACCACATTATAACTGTTAAACCATGGATGACAGAATCAGGTTTTGGAGAACACGAGCATACCTGAAGATTACTACAGAACAAGAGCATCCATTGCACCACGTGCTCAACACAGGGAAAGGTGCCAGACTAAAAAGAGGCAAATCATGGGTGGGCCGAGCAGAAGATGTCATCAAACAGGTCTGTGGGCTTACCAATATCAGCGTTGGTGAGGAGTGGATACCGGTGTCTACGTCATTTAAGGGGACTTGTGTATTGTCACACTCGACAGGAAAAGTAGGGAACAGAACCCGGTCGTGGTTAATGCTGAGGTCAACGGTCTCATCTGCGATAACACCGATGAGAAAGATGCACTCATCTATACAGACGGATATGTAAGAAGTGCATTGGCATTAACAGCACGCTCGGCAGGCGGAATAGTCAAAGAAGACAGTGGTGCATACGTCGTGACCACGAGCAGCATGGCAATGGAGGTGATGGCATTTACCAAGGCATTCAAATGGTTAGAGTCATAAGACTACACCCACGCATGCATACTGAGTGATTCGATGAGCATGATAAAAAAGTGGTGGCAGGCTCTGTACGCATGCAATGGGTAGAGTCATTACAGAAGTCCAAATATGTAAGGTCACCTTTGTCTATGTCCCTGGACATGCGGGATTACGGGAAATGAAAGAGCGGACAGGTTGGCTAGCTGCGCTGTCGTTGAGGACGGGCAACCATTGGATCGGGCGGACATTATCAATGCCCTCCGAGATGTGGGAAGAGCACAGGACTTCGACAAACACAGATCCACGTCACTTCTTCGGATTATGGAAATGGGAGTTAACATGGGCACAGTCAGAAAGAGAAACTTAATGGACGTTTAAAAAGACTTATCAACCAACACAGAACTGGAGTCGTCAGTCGCTGGACACTGCGGGACTTGCTGGGGAGGGGATCTGAGCACATATGGACATGTTCGGAGTGCAATGATGATGACCCGTCTGTATAGATGACTGCATCTTTCTCATCAGTGTTATCGCAGTTGAGACCGTTGACCTGTCCGTCGTGTTTTCCTTTTTCGATGATGTCGTTTGGGCTGCATCTGAAAACTTACACTTACCGTCGTCATGATGAACGTCGCTGAACGTTGATGCTTTGGATGGTCCAGACTCACGTGCACTTACTCAGTAGCACGGTCCAGAACCCGTTTCCACGTTATAAACTGGCCAACTCCAGTAAATATCTCAGCAGCACGCGGATACACTGAGAGCCGTACACACATATTCGTGCTGTTTCGTCCTTAAACTGCCTGCAACGTAAGTATTCCGTCCTACGGATGATACTTGTCTTAATACCATTTTATACATAAAATAAAGGATTCAGCCTCCAAAGCAAAAAGACAAGTAATGGTAACAACAAAGTAAAAGACATCATCACAATGCACAATAAAGTGAAGTGGAAAAATATTGAAACAGATACATGAATTTAAATTCTGGGAACAATGTTAACCTGAGATGGTAGATGTACAACAGAGGTGAGATGCCGAATAGCTCAGGCAAAAACAGCTTTCCAAAAAATGACGAAGGTACCGTGCAATCCATTTTTCACAACATAAACAAGAAAATGAGTTCTTAAATGTTATGTAGAGCCTGTCTTAACATATGGATATGAATCATGGACAATAGGACAACAGACAAGACAATCACTGGAGTCTGTAGAAATGTGGTTTTGCAAAAGAATGTTGAGAATACCATGGACAGCTAAGAAGAGTAATGCGAATGTTGTGTATGAGGTCAAAGCAAAAAGAAAGCTAATTTCCAATATTAGGAAGAAACAATTATCATTTGTTGGCAAAGTAATGAGAAGTAACAGCTGGAATATATTGTGACAACTGGGAAACTGATGGAAGACGGGATAGAGGGAAGCAATGGTAAAGTATACTAGACAGCTTAAGAGAATGGCTTGGCAGAAGGTCAACAACAGAAATGACAAATAACTGTCGAGCTCGAAATTTGTGGAAAGACATGGTTACCTACGACAGCAGACAAGGTACTTGATAATGATGGTCTGCCTTTCGTGCTTGTTTTAGTATTAATATTTGTTACTTTGTACCTAATGTAGGCCTACTTCCCAAACATCATAGCTTGTCTCGTCCCTCGCAAGATTTAGCTATCTGATACCATGTTATGTTTATTTGAGATGTTTTCTGTCACCCCAGTCGGGGCGCCGCATGATATTTAATATTTGTATATATTTTATGTTCATGTCTCTCTAGTAGCATATTGATTGTACATTGTGTTATAATTTAAGCTGTCAAGTTACATTTACGTAAATTCTCAACCATCTTCTTATGTCATCCAAATTACTAGACATTTTTCTTTCAGTTACATTATTATTTTCATATCCCATATTTCAGAAGCTTGTTCCACTGAAAGAAAGTGTCGACCATGTCAAGTACTCTATCCCAGAGGTGGACCGTTTCGTTCAGTTATTTCAGTCCAGGCATCGCGGCGAGATCAACGTGCTTGGGCTTACTTCTGATGAACCTTATGACACTTTTCTCAAGAGACTCAATTCACTTAAGAAGAAAGGGGCGCCACTTTATACTGATCGTCAAGAGAAAGCGTAAGTTAACATTGAGAGTTTCTACTTTACATTTGTTCATTATATCAATGAAGGGGCAAAGAAGTATGTGAGCTGATTCAGTGCAAAATCATCTATTAAATTAATTAATGAAACATCGACCCAGCTAGTAAGTCAGTTATGGATTAAGGAAATTAATAAATCAATAGATGTAAATGAAAATATACGTGCACTTTACCAGTGCTAAAAAAACCATGTACAAGTAGTAGGTGGAAAGGAAAAGAGATGCTGCTGTTTGCACATTCCATATAAAAACCATGTAACCATTCTGGTGTTCTTTCCTGTTCTATTTTCCGTCTCTCTGCACTAGATGATGAATGAAATTGATAATACTCTTGTAATTATTCAGGAATTCGTTATATAGAAACATCTCCTTTGCTGTCTGTTTTAAGCGATTAAGAAAATATCTTGAAAGCCCAAACACGCTATAACTGAAAGGTTGACACTCCCACTGATCTTATCCATGCTAGGATGGTGTTTTACCATCAAGGTTTGCACGCTCGCAGTGGAAACAACATTCTTGTATCACTGGAGTGAAAATGCTGCAATCAAAACGTTTACGTTTGCCCCTTGTCTCTAAAGAAAGTACAAAACTCATTTCAAAGCACAGCCACATATACGCCACATAAGCTAAACAATTCTCTGACGCCATTTGAACGGAAAGAAAACGTTTCTGGAATTTGGCGTAAAAATAAATTTGGGCATGGTAAAGAAATGCACATCAATGAATAAAATTGCGAAGCTGCAGTGAAGCAAATTGTGAGGAGACATTAAAAAAAAAAAATTAGATGTTAAAAAAAAATATTTTAAAAACGGCATAGCTAAAGCTTAAAAAAATACTAATTATTAAAAATAATTTTATAAAATATAATTTTTATTATTTTTTATTTTAAATACATATTTGTATGTGTGTTGTATGTTTGTTCCTGCTGAAGACCCATTGAGCCGAAACGTTGTTCTGGTTTGTGTTGGCCACTTGTTACGTGTAACTTTAATCATACCCTTTTTTTTTTATTTTCTTTATCTAATTTAACTTTCCATTTCTCAGCGTAAAAAAATTACCAGACTGACAACTGTGGGCTGAGATGGACGAATACAATTTGGATTAAGGGGGGATATACTCACCACTCAGTCGAAGTTTACTTTTAAAGTTGTGCAGCTTCCGAGCTGTTGTTAGGGTCATCATCACTGCACACCGGACGCTTCCATAGATGCACCGATATCGCTTTTGAGAATCTCGAGAAAATCCCAGGGGAATCCTGACCACGTGCACGAATTCCGTAATAGCACGGCCTGGTTAGGTTTGTGCTGACTGATCATCGACACAATTTTACAGATCACCTTTTTTTTCTTTTTTAATTTTCAAGGGTTCTTTAGCGTGATCTAGTGCAAATGGGACCCCTGATTATTGCCGTTATCCGAGAGGGCTAGACACCAGATCTCATTACCAAAGAGATCATGGAGGAGTAACGTCACGAAGTAATCATGAACTTTTTGTTCTATTTATAAAAATCACCACCGCCCCTGGGAAGCCGCCATAGCTCAGTGATTAGTGAATTGGACTACAAAGGACAAGAGGCAGGGTTCGCTCCCAACTGACTGGCTTCCGGTTCGCTCAACCTTTAATGGGTACCGGATTTTTATTCTGGGAAAGTAAAGCGGCACGGGCGTAATACCGACCACATTACCCCAAAAATCATGTGCCGAGGGTCTGTAAAATGTATGGTCACTAACACCATATTCACTATACGCCACCTGGCGTGACGGGGGTACTTTTTTTACCACTTCCCCTGGTGATCTTTGAACCCATGTACTATCTAGAGACATACGTCGTACCTCTAAATTAATGGTTCCCAAATTGATTTGGTCTACCGCCCTTTTTTGAGGCAAAAAAAATTTCTCACTGCGTCACGGAAATGTACCTTTTTTAAACAAGCAAACAAAAAAAGCAGTGGCAAAATTGCGGTTTTATTATGTATCTACATTTTTACTTTCACTCTACTTAACACAGTAAAAAAGATGGTGTGAAATAAAGAAACATTGAAGCTTGAAATTAAAAAAAATTATTTATTAAAATCAACTATAAAAACATTCGCATTACGCATTAAAAAATAAGATAATGAATGCTAATATAATAAAGAGTTACTAGCTGAGTATTTTACTATTTCATTCCCTTGTTTTCGTACATATTATAATAGATGATAAGACAAATGTATTGACTGTTGATCTCAAATAATAATTGTGCTGTCTCCAGCTTCTTATCATTGTATGGTAAAAGTGCTTGAAGACGATGAGACGTACCGAAGATGTGAGATAACATTTATGATAGTAGTAAAGTACCCCCGTTACGCCAAGTGGCGTATAGGGAATATCGTGTTAGTGACCCGTCACGCCAAGTGGCGTATAGGGAATATGGTGTTAGTGACCCGTCACTCCAAGTGGCGTATAGGGAATATGGTGTTAGTGACCCGTCACTCCAAGTGGCGTATAGGGAATATGGTGTTAGTGACCCGTCACGCCAAGTGGCGTATAGGGAAAATGGTGTTAGTGACCATCAATTTGACAGACCGTCAGCACATGATTTTTGGGGTAATGTGGTCAGTATTACGCCCGTGCCGCTTTACTTACCCAGAAAAAAAATCCGGTACCCATTAAAGGCTGGGTGAACCGGAGGCCGTCGGTTGGGATCAAACCCTACCTCTTGTCCTTTGTAGTGTAGTTTTCTAACCATTGAGCTATCGCGGCTCCCATTTATGATAGTACTCGCTCGTAGAAAAAACACTGCTGTTTTGTTGAAACACCAATAATGACATTTGTTATGTATGTGGTTCCTAATTTGTAAAGATCAAAGGTATTGAATATTAGTTGTAATGGTAAATACTTCTTGAACTGACATTATTACCAACAGCTTTTCTCTCAACACATAAACAATCTAATATCGGTTTCATATATATCGCTTACTTATAGTATCGTACTATAAATGGTAAATTCAATACAACAATTACTTATTAATTGATAAAGATCTCTTTATCAGGAGAGGGCACACAAATCATCAGAGAGTAGAGGCTTCAGTTGACAGATTCAAAGAACGTAAACACAGATGGGTTGCGAGGAATCAAACAGATTGGAATGTCAACATCTTTTTTCAAGAAATGACATACAACGATTTAGGTCTGGCCACAAGTTCCACTGTATGTCTAACATGTTGTCTTTGTCTCTATTAAATGGCACCACTGTGCGGTTTTTTTTTTGGGTGTGATTTCCTTGAAATGCGATGTGTTCAGATTTTTGTACTATTTTATCACCGACTTGAGAGCGTACATCAACGGGTTGGTTTGGCGATAGATTGAACATGTGTATGATGGGTACTTTGCTCATTTAGTTAGGGAAAGTACATAATAACAAGGAAAAGCATGAATCTACTCACTTAAAAATGATATGGTCTATGTGATGGTTCAATACTTTGTCTCCACTCCGACTGCTAAACCCACGAAAACCCCCCGAATTATCAATTCGCGACATATCTTTTTATATCGATTGTTTTTTTTTTACTTCTTTCTTCGTGAGATTATGAACGTAGTTATTTGTGATGAATGATTCATTGATCTCACGGATGTATCCCGTTCTTCCTTGTTCTTTATTGATTAGCTTCCCGTAAATAGAAAGAAAAAAACCCACCCCACAAAGTGAATCTGCCCTAGAGTATCTAATATGGCGTTAGTACTAACATCGTTCGATTAACGACATCCAGTTTGGGTAATGTAGTCCTTAAGGCAACGCGTCAAATACTTGGGCACAATATTAACATCAGATGGGAGATGCACCACAGAAATAAAAAACAGAATAGCTCAGGCCAAAATAGCATTTAAGAAAATGAAAAATATCTTATGCAACAAATCTATGTCAATAAAAATGAGAAAGAGAGTTCATCAGTGCTTTATAGAACCAATTCTGACCTATGGAAGCGAATCATGGACAGTAGACAAACAAATGAAAAGACGGTTAGAGGCCACAGAGATAGGATTTCTCAGAAGAATGTTGAAAGTTCCCTGGACAGATAAAAAGACCAATGAGGAAGTTCTAAAAGAGGCCAACACAAAAAGGGAGCTCTTAAAAAACATCAGAAAGAAGCAATGAACATTTTTCGGGCACATCATGAGAAGAGGAAAGTTGGAGTACTTGGTTACAACTGGCAAAATAAAAGGAAAGAGAGATCGCGGACGACAAAGGGAGAAATACTGGATAGCTTGGTGTCATGGCATGGAAAACAGTCAACAACAGAGCTGATACGATGCACTGTGGATAGAAGATTGTGGAGGGACATGATCGCCTACGCCAACCGGCAGGGTACATGATGATGATGAGTCCTTAAGGTACAGTCTTTCTTTTACAGACAAAAACTCAGACATACATTTCTAGCAGGGTCATACAGAAGCTGTTGATCAAGATCGCACATGACCACTTGTCCATAACATACCAGTTCAATAGTCACTGCTCTAATATTGCTTCCAAGTTTCATCATCACCGTTATAATTCACCACTATGTTTAACTCTGCAGAACAAGAAGTTTGCAGTTATAACCCCTTGAGATCACCCTCCTGTTCATTTGAGCGATTCAATGTCTGCGTCTAGAAACATATGAAGACAACCACTTCCCTGACGGAGCCAAGTTATGGTGATAAGATTGCCTCCCTGGAACAAAGCTCCGTAAAGTTGTCTGTTTATGGACAGCAACAGTAATGACTTCCGTTGTGGTTTAATTTATTTTTCTTTTCAGAAATAGTTCAACAGAAAAGTTTCTCAGAAGAATTAACCAGTTCCACTTGTACGATCCAAGTGATGAACAGCTGATACAGGATTTACTTCGTGACCTCAATACTTTACCAATTGTTCATTCAGGTAACATGACGTCTTCTGTTGTTCTTATTATTTATACAAACACTGTAATTTATGATAATACAATACTAGTACTAAAGTCATTACTATATTACAACATGTTCCTTTTGAAGGTAGCCGTGTTGCTACGTTAACTTTCTGGGATGACATTTGGAAGATTTCGTTAACATTTAAACGCTAATTGAAACTGGAGATCCTTTTACATATGACACTCTCAGAAAATTTTGGCCAAACAAAATAAAAAATCAAGAATTGATCAAAAGATCAGGAAAACACATACACATTTGATAATAGGAAAAAGATCAACCTGGACAGGCCATATGGGATTGAGAATATCGAAAAACAGCCTCAAGAACTGGCACACACTGGACTCTGTTAAGATGAGCAGAATAAGAACAACTTTGCAAAGGACATTGAACACAGAGTTAAGAAGTTTGGGCCAGACCTGAGGCACGAAAAGAAGGATCTCCACCGGAGAGCGCAAAGGGAAGAAGTATTGTTGCTGCTCTACAAGATCTCACAACGTACCTGTCTTTATCTACCTTGTCTATCTGTGACTAAGGGAAGAAGTATTGTTGCTGCTCTACAAGATCTCACAACGTACCTGTCTTTATCTACCTTGTCTATCTGTGACTAAGGGAAGAAGTATTGTTGCTGCTCTACAAGATCTCACAACGTACCTGTCTTTATCTACCTTGTCTATCTGTGACTAAGGGAAGAAGTATTGTTGCTGCTCTACAAGATCTCACAACGTACCTGTCTTTATCTACCTTGTCTATCTGTGACTAAGGGAAGAAGTATTGTTGCTGCTCTACAAGATCTCACAACGTACCTGTCTTTATCTACCTTGTCTATCTGTGACTAAGGGAAGAAGTATTGTTGCTGCTCTACAAGATCTCACAACGTACCTGTCTTTATCTACCTTGTCTATCTGTGACTAAGGGAAGAAGTATTGTTGCTGCTCTACAAGATCTCACAACGTACCTGTCTTTATCTACCTTGTCTATCTGTGACTAAGGGAAGAAGTATTGTTGCTGCTCTACAAGATCTCACAACATACCTGTCTTTATCTACCTTGTCTATCTGTGACTAAGGGAAGAAGTATTGTTGCTGCTCTACAAGATCTCACAACGTACCTGTCTTTATCTACCTTGTCTATCTGTGACTAAGGGAAGAAGTATTGTTGCTGCTCTACAAGATCTCACAACGTACCTGTCTTTATCTACCTTGTCTATCTGTGACTAAGGGAAGAAGTATTGTTGCTGCTCTACAAGATCTCACAACGTACCTGTCTTTATCTATCTTGTCTATCTGTGACTAAGGGAAGAAGTATTGTTGCTGCTCTACAAGATCTCACAACGTACCTGTCTTTATCTACCTTATCTATCTGTGACTAAGGGAAGAAGTGTTGTTGCTGCTCTACAAGATCTCACAACGTACATATCTGTATCTACCTTGTCTATCTGTGACTAAGGGAAGAAGTATTGTTGCTGCTCTACAAGATCTCACAACGTACCTGTCTTTATCTACCTTGTCTATCTGTGACTAAGGGAAGAAGTATTGTTGCTGCTCTACAAGATCTCACAACGTACCTGTCTTTATCTACCTTATCTATCTGTGACTAAGGGAAGAAGTATTGTTGCTGCTCTACAAGATCTCACAACGTACCTGTCTTTATCTACCTTGTCTATCTGTGACTAAGGGAAGAAGTATTGTTGCTGCTCTACAAGATCTCACAACGTACCTGTCTTTATCTACCTTGTCTATCTGTGACTAAGGGAAGAAGTATTGTTGCTGCTCTACAAGATCTCACAACGTACATATCTGTATCTACCTTGTCTATCTGTGACTAAGGGAAGAAGTATTGTTGCTGCTCTACAAGATCTCACAACGTACCTGTCTTTATCTACCTTGTCTATCTGTGACTAAGGGAAGAAGTATTGTTGCTGCTCTACAAGATCTCACAACGTACCTGTCTTTATCTACCTTGTCTATCTGTGACTAAGGGAAGAAGTATTGTTGCTGCTCTACAAGATCTCACAACGTACCTGTCTTTATCTACCTTGTCTATCTGTGACTAAGGGAAGAAGTATTGTTGCTGCTCTACAAGATCTCACAACGTACCTGTCTTTATCTACCTTGTCTATCTGTGACTAAGGGAAGAAGTATTGTTGCTGCTCTACAAGATCTCACAACGTACCTGTCTTTATCTACCTTATCTATCTGTGACTAAGGGAAGAAGTATTGTTGCTGCTCTACAAGATCTCACAACGTACCTGTCTTTATCTACCTTATCTATCTGTGACTAAGGGAAGAAGTATTGTTGCTGCTCTACAAGATCTCACAACGTACCTGTCTTTATCTACCTTGTCTATCTGTGACTAAGGGAAGAAGTATTGTTGCTGCTCTACAAGATCTCACAACGTACCTGTCTTTATCTACCTTATCTATCTGTGACTAAGGGAAGAAGTATTGTTGCTGCTCTACAAGATCTCACAACGTACCTGTCTTTATCTACCTTATCTATCTGTGACTAAGGGAAGAAGTATTGTTGCTGCTCTACAAGATCTCACAACGTACCTGTCTTTATCTACCTTATCTATCTGTGACTAAGGGAAGAAGAAGCCGATTGTGCGTGATAGTAAACTGTCATTTCACATTTTTCACGATCACATTACTTTCCCTATTATGGACTTGAATGTCACAATGTTTGTCATATTATAAAATTGGATATCACATTACGTTTGTAATATTCGAGCTCTTCACATTTCTTTATTATATCACAAACTGTACAGTCACAGTATTTGTCACATCATGTGGTCTGCAATGACAACAACAATGCTTTTTACTTTACATGATTTACAATAACAGTATGTGCCACATCATTCACTCCCTTGACATTACATATCACATTGCTAACTGTCAATATGTAAATAAGTAACCATCTTTAGAACTGCCCCGCGCCCCCACCCCACCCCCTAAAAAATAATAAAATCATAAAATAAAAATAAATAAATTAAACAAATACGAACAATAATTCGGGCAGTATTATTATTATCACTGAAACAATTAACATCATCATCATTATATGGTTATATCTTGACCTTATGCTAAACATCACCAGCAAAACTAAAAGAAGGAACTCAGTTGAAGATGAAACTGACTTTTACTGATGGCGCCACCGGATATTTCAAACCGAAGAGGTAAGACATTATGCTTTCTTATTTCCTGTAAATTAGTTATGATTATGGTTAGTTGAAGGCCCGGTATCACTGCAAACGAATTAAAATCCATAATTACTAAACCCCCGTCCCCAGTGCCAGTGGAATCATCCGAATTAAAACCCATCTCAGTGAAGGATCCAAACAAAGAAACGCAGCAGCAGTTCCTGTAAATTAGTATTCTCCTTAATCTTCTTTCTTCTTTCTTTTCTCTTTCTCACTGGTACCGAAAAGGTGTCGCGGTTATATCATTTGTCGTTCTTGCTCTGCTCGAACTGTCTGAATTAGTGATTTTCCTTTGTTGTTACATGTCTCTGTTTCTGCATCTATTCATCATATTCTGGGTTTTCCTCTTGGTCTTTTTCCATGCATTCTTGAGAAGAACGCCCTTGATGGTGATTGGTAAGGATTCATTCTGACCAGCTGGCCAAACCATTTAAGTTGTTGTTGTTCTATATATTCTTGGCAGGGTTTTCGTATAGCACAATGGATGAAATTCTACTTATCTAGCATAAACTGTCACTGTCTCAGTTCGAATTTGATCACAAATAAATCCGTTCGAAATCACACACAAGAACACTTGAATTTATATTTTTACTACGGGCATTGAAAGTCATTTATAATTTAAATTTGACTCCTATCGCAAATTGCATCGTGTACCCAGCACAGTGACACACCGGAAGTCCTTTAATATATCTCCTTTAATACAAGTAGAAATTGTTAGTAGTCAGAGCGAGGACATTTTTTGGAGGGTAGTAGGTAAATGAGTAATGTCAAGGTTCCCTGCACGCTTTGTTAGGTCTATGGGCAGTGTGGTGTTAGTGACCATATTTTGTTTCTATGACAACGGCACATTTTTGGGTGATGTGGTCGGTATCACGTCAGGCCGCCTTTATTCTATGATATCCATTTTTAGAGGCTGAGTGAGTCCCGGAGCTTTGTCAATCTGGAAAAAAATATGTCACTTCTGAGGGGTCGATCTCAGACCCTTCTGATCATAAGACGAGCTGGGACCTCGATTAAACTGTGAATAGGCGAGGTGAGCATTGTGGGACATGAGATTTAGGCCACTTTGTGAAGAATAACAACGAACTGGGCAAGATGAAAGAGCTTTATAAAACGTCACAAGACAACAAAAACACTGTCAGCTGTGTTGGTTTAGCTTGTTACAAGAGGAAAGGAAGTAAAAGAGAAGGTGTGGCAGAAATAACAAAAAAAAATATTTAAAAATATAATTTGGACAGTTAACTTAATTTTTGGATGATGGATGGACAATACCGACAGTATGCACAGAGTAGTCAAGATTGTTATTTTAAAGTTTGGCATTTTATTTGGAAATTTTGATGAACAGTGGTAAAAGAATCAATGCAGCAAACATCAAAAGAGTTCATACTGTCAGTGAGAAAATATTCAAGAAAGAAATGGACGACAAATTATATTTTACAGCTTACAAGAAGAAGAAATTATAATAACAACGATGACTAAAAGAGATTAAATAAAGAGTTTATAATAAAATGCAATGAGGCAAAAGAAGAATGGCTAAACGAGAGATGCAAAAAGATTGAGATGCAACAAAAAAGAGATAACAAAGCTATATACAAACAAATTGAAGAATTAATATGAAAAAATGCAATAAAAAACTGGATGTTTAAGATCAGAGGAAGGAAGACCGTTGATTGAACAAGACAGCATAAGTGAACAGAATATATTAAAGATCTTTATAATGTTGAAAGAATATAAGTAAATGTTAAGTATAATGGGGAGGGACCAGTAATACTCAAAGAAGCGGAAGACGCCTTGCACAATCTGAAAGCAGGAAAAGCTCCTGAATCAGATAATACAACTAAAGAAGAGATTGAAGCCATGGGTGATTTTGGAATAGAAATAATAACAAAAATATTGAATGAAATCTACAGCACCGGATATATACCAGATGACCTGCTAGAAACAATATTCATAGCCGTACCCAAAAAATCTGGTGCTATTGAATGCGATGATCATCACACAATAAGCTTTTTATGAGTCACATGACTAAGATATTACTAAGAATCATAATGCGAAGAGAGCGAAACAAAATCAGTCCAGAAATTAGTAATGAACAGTGTGGTTTTGTTGGGGGTAAAGGAACGAACATATACATCATAAGACCTTTAGTTGAAAGAGCCTTAGAGGTGAAAACAGAGCTATACCTATGTTTCATAGATTACACCAAAGCATTTGACAAAGTAAAGCACAAAGAAATAATCAAAATTTTAGAAAGCATTAACGTAGATAGCAAAAATCTAAGAGTAATAAAGAGCATGTACTGGCAACAAACAGCGGCCATAAGAACTGGAAATCAATTGGGAATGTTTCAACAAATCAAACAGGGTTTTAGGCAAGGTTGTGTGCTGTCACCAGATTTATTTAATATGTATAGCAAGATTATTTTAAGATCCATAAGGGGCACACCTGGAATAACAATTGAAGTTCATTATATAAATAATCTGAGATATACTGATAATACAGTCTTAACAGCTAAGTGTGAAAATGAGGTAAATGAATTAAAATATCCGTTTTTGACAATATAAACAAGAAAAAGAGTTCTTAAATATTATGTAGAGCCAGTCTTAACATATGGATGTGAATCATGGACAGTGGGACGACAGAAAAATCACTGAGGGCTGTAGAAATATGGTTTTACGGAAGAATATTGAGAATACCAAAGACAATATACCATAGACAATATACAATATACCATAGACAGCTAAGAAGAGTACTTGATAATGATTTTATTGGACCTTCTTGCACCCTCCAATAAAAAGCAAGATAAAAAAAAAAAAAACTGGTCGCTAATCAAACTAGTGTTCATGTCAAGTTTAATCCATTCGTAAAGTTTAACCCTATGTCAATACAAAGGATCATTTGCCGAACAGTTTCTTGATAATTTAAGAGAATTGGACTGACTCACCTAGATTATCGCTGCCATGTCTTCCACATTTTACGTTTTTTTTATATGACACGCCAATATCATGATAAAATTTCAAATATGTGTTTCTATAAAATGTGTATCCATGGGTTAGTATAGCACTCATCTTAATTAATAAACAATTGTTATAGAAGCTAATAGAGAAAACAAATAAGTAAGCAAATAATAACAATAGTAATAGTAGTACTAGTTTCGTTGTTGTTGTTGTTGCGTTCGCCAGCTTTCAACTCTGACGAAGTCCCTAGAGACTAGGAACTGAATTTTGCGTGTTAATCCATTTTTCCCTGGCAGCCGTGTGCACAGGGGTCCCTCGCCGCACAGACAGATAACTCAGACTTCGGAGGTACTCATGTTTTTTCCGTCGATGAGTAACTGACGTTTCAAGCCGGGCCTCGCTGCTGAGACCAGGGGTGGTTGCCGCAGAGAGAAATAATAAATAAAAATCCCAACCGGTGTAGCCGAGATTTGAACTCACAACCTCTCTGTCTCGAGGCCGGCGTCTTGCCTCGAGACCAACCAGTCCCCCATGGACTAGGAATATGAGGAAACTGCAACAAGGAACACTTTTCATGTATAGCCTTCAATGGTTCCTGCCGCCTATCCACTATATACCGGAAGTTCACGTCCTCCTGAAAATGATGATCGTCATATTTAAAAATAAAATGTATAGCGCTTGATGATGTTAGGCCATCGTTGTTGACTCCAATCCCGAACATATAAACACACAGTCGTCAGATTATCCCCGTGGCACATCAAACAACAGACCGTAAGATTAGCATACGGGCGGCCTAGGGATTTACGATGAGCCATTACGATGACGTAGCACACACAACAATGTCGCGAGCACAGCAACGACGCGCCCTTTAGAATCCTGATTACTCTAGTGAATGCAGCCTACGACGAACAAAACACGGTGCAAATTCTCTAAAGAGATAAAACTGCGGCTGACGAAGCATTTCACATTAATGAGTAGCATGTAAATAACTTGCGTCAAGCAATTCCAACAACGGTTATGAACAGCACCAATGTGACGTAAAGCGCAGATCAAGTCTAGACGACGGAAGGTCGCATTCACAACACTTGTTTTGTCGAAAATGGAATATTGCCGGCGTACGACACCGCTTTATCGGCGCAGATGTAATAAGTAGATCATCATTTTGACTTTAGGGCAGAGAAGTGCAATAGAGAACCGAAATTAATCAGACCCCGAATGCACTTTCTGCAGCGATCGAGAGAACATGGACTAGATCCGCCATCTTTGAAACGGAAGTACTAGTTTTAGGTTTACATGTTTAGTTTAGTTGACCATTCATCTTCACTGCACATTGGACAACTTCATTATGCCCATATCCTCTATTCAGCATGTCTCCCAGCACTGTAATCACAAGCTAGCGAAAGCACTGAAGATGGTATTAGCTCAAATGTACAATTTACACAGCACCGCCGAAGACTGTGACACTGGAGCGAAGTAATTGATTAGACTTTTAAACAATTAGCAATTCTTTCGCGATCAGCGGTCAGATTAGGTCTATTAATCTCGATTTTTGATTGTCAAGGGTTCTTTAACGTGAATTTAGTGAGTACGGAACATCTTGTTTGCGGCCACTATTAGAGTAGGCTAAATATCGGAGATTACTACCCAGAGATCGGGAGAGGGTATACAGCGACTACGCAGCAGAAAGCGTTTTGTGTTAGTGAGTTTGAGAACTGTTTATCGATTGTTACCATGAAATGTGTGTTCCCAGGGCGGTAGAGATAAGTCAAGTCTCCAGATCAGGTTGCGAATATATTGATAGTGCAGTGACACAGGTTGCCTGTTGTAAACATAAAAACACTGAACGGACAAGTCCAACGAAACGGATGAGGGAGTTAAGAAATGTTAGGTGCGTAGCCCACGATAATTAGCAACCCATATAGGCCGAGAACTTGATATTTCGCAGCCAGGGGGCAAATAATAATAAATGATTATTATTAAAGAGGGAAACTTCCGAGACGATAACCAGCGAATCATTTCAGAGGAAGAAGTATGTTTAAAGCACTCGGAAAAATGACAAATAATCAACAACAGAAAAAAACAAAGATCAATATATGGTGCGAAGCAGGATTGAACCCGTACTCCTTGGCACAGCGCCTTGCCACGAGAAGCCAAACTGAGTCGGCAGTGTTCCCTAGCGTTTGGCTTCTCTTGGCAAGGCGCTGTACCACTGAGTACGGGTTCAATCCTGCTTCATACCATATATTGGTCTTTGTTTTTTTTCTGTTGTTGATTGTTTGTCATTTTTTCCGAGTGTCGTAAACATACCTCTTTCTCTGAAATATTCCGCAGCCAACTGTTGGAGAGATTTCGCTGCAGCGATTACAGCCGAAACATTTTCGTCTAACCTACAGCTTTATGCAACAATTACAGCCGGCTCGCTGCTTTGGTAAACATCAACGCGGAAATGGAACAACACATGTCACATGAACTTGACTGTCGCATAGACGTGTGCCATGTGACGGGATTAGCACGCATTGAACATTGATAGTGTAGGGCTAAAACATTGACAATTGATAGCGTAGGCCCAAAACATTTAGGATTTATAGTGAGGGCCTAAAACATTGACAATTGATAGCGTAGGCCCAAAACATTTAGGATTTATAGTGAGGGCCTAAAACATTGACAATTGATAGCGTAGGCCCAAAACATTTAGGATTTATAGTGAGGGCCTAAAACATTGACAATTGATAGCGTAGGCCCAAAACATTTAGGATTTATAGTGAAGGCCTAAAACATTGACAATTGATATTTATTTTCCTGTAAGATACAATTTTGGTGTAATACTTCGCTAAAATATAATACTTTAAAATCCGATATTAATTTGCTAAAAATATTAGGACTTCTGTCCAAGCTGCACATTTTCATGTAATTTAAATTGGTATCGTGACAAAAGCATATACAAATGATTAAAAGAAGAAACGTATTTACTAATGTCATCATCATCAAGTACCATGCACGCTGGCGTAGGTGATCATGTTTCTTCACAACTTTCGATCTCGAAAGTTATTTATCATTTCTGTTGTTGACCTTCAGCCAAGCCATTCTCTTAAGCTGTCTGGTACCTTTTCTTTTTGCTTCCCTCTTCTATTCGTTCCTCAACTTTCCCAGTTGTCACATTATATTCCAGCTTATCCCTTCTCATTACATGGCCACAAAATGATGTTATTAGATTTACTAATATAAGCGCTACTTAAATATGAGTTATTTAACAAACGTGAAATATAATTCGACAATCATCATCATCATTAACAAGTGCCGTCTCTGCATCGAAGGTTGGCTACCATGGAGCGCCATTCCGATCTGTCTCTTGCTTTTATGGTGCAGGTTGTCATAGGCTGACTTGTCCATCTCTTGATGTTACTCGTCCATGTTAGTCTTGGTCTGCCTCTGCCTCCATTACCTTGTATTTTCCCTTCCAATATCACTTTTAGTAGGCTGCTGTGTCTTTTAACATGCCCCAACAATTCCATTTGTCTTATTCTAACTATTCGACAATGGTTAACGTAATATTGACACGTTTCAAAGTTTAACCACGTTCTAGGAAAACTATATGTATCGCATCTCCCAAGCTTGAAGATCCTGGTTACTGTCCTTAGTCAAATGGAACTTAATTATCTCCCCCTTTTTTTCAAATGACTCATCATCGCCCAGCAGTTATTTACCAAAAAAAAAAAGAGAAATAATCAGTCTCCAGATTTACAAAGAGAAGTAATGACACTCTATAAGAACAGCGTTTATGTTGTTGCTGGTGGTGTTCAATCAATTCTTTAAATAATTCAAAGTTTAAAGAGTACGATAAATATTGTAGAGTAAATATGACGTTCTTTAATTACCAATTATCGAAGAAACATTTACTTTCATATTACATACATTTTAATATTAAAAACATATATTCATGTTACATAATTTCCACATGATTTATACTGCCCAAAACTGCCGTGAAAAATACAATATTTTTGAATGTACATGAAATGTTAAAACCGTCTGCATGTTCAATATAAGACTGTCTGGAGATTCCCTACGGGGTATGAGTAGCTTGTAATCGTGTTGACCGAAGCGACATTTCTTGTGAGTACACTGAAAATATATGAGCTAACCATGTCGAACAACCACCAGTAATTACTCTTGAGTAAGTGAATAATTTGATAAAAACTCATGGTTTTATTAAAATCATCACAAAATGATATCTAATAATTGTGTAACTTATTTAATGCGAGTACTTATACACATATTATTTGATAAAATTAAAACTATTCACAAATATTGTATCGCGCCAGTTGTAAAATGTTAAACTATCTCTTTCAATAATTGAGTAGTGTTTGTTACGAATGTATTGATTTGTATCACCGGGTTCAAATCGTTGAATTACGGTAAAGAACTTTTTAAAATTTTATTTGTAGGTTGTTTTTATAGCACGCATGCCAGTGCTTTAGCATGAACTGAGAGAGGTGTCGGTTCCGAGACTTGGAAAGAACATATTTTATTTATCGCAAGAACATACACAAATTGTTACTAGACTTTTCCTGTAAGTTTATATTCTAATGTATCAATGGAACCGGTTTCACTGCAGTCATGAATTCCCCATATCCGCTCCATCTCGTGTCAGAGCATTTCCTAATATGCATTGATACATTTATTAGACAAGGTCGTTCCGCGCACGTCCTACTCGACTGCAAAGACGATTCCAACCTCCATTGACACCCGTTACGACATTCATTTCAGGTAACAGTGGCTCTATTCTTTTCTCCCCTTACTGAGAGGACCCCGGCAATCACCTTGGGGGGTCACTAAATTAATGATTTCATTAATATTTATTACAATTTTTTTTCATGTTATTCCACATTAGTGGAATTTAGTACGTTCTGCAGTTGTTTGATCAAACGTAAATTTATCGCAGTCAAAATAGAATTAAAGTACTTAAGTGCCGTAGCGAAGCACAGGTGTACAGTTAACATAAATATGTAGTATGTAAACAATTATCCTATAACATTATTGCCTTTATACTGTGAAGTGTACAGCCTACACTTCTCTTCCTTATAACTTTTGTGACAGCGCGGCCTTTTACTCGTTACGTTGATGCTTTTACTTCTCTGACCACTTGTCAGGGCTCACATTTTGTTCCAGCCATTGGATAATAAATAAATCGATCCCAAATGATATCCATAAACAGCATAAACAGTGATATCCCTAGATCCTATCTAAGCCGCCTATGAACTAATGAAATCTATTTCTGTATTAATTTGAGTACAGCAGAGTTCCTACGTCTGTGTTAACTTTATCTTCTTCTTTCCTACCTCATTAAGCTTTCAACGTAGAGGGGAGATATAATTTGCTGTCTTTTGCTCTTCTGTTCGGCTCTGCTGCTGTTATGTTTCCTAGTGCTTCTAATATTCCATCGATCTACCTTTTTCGTGGTCTACCATTGGGTCTGGTATTCTCGCAGCGTTTACTGAGGGCTTGTTCTGTTGTGTTTTGATTAGTCTACCTTGCCACAGGGCCAAACTATTTTATCTGTTGTTACTTCAGATTTTTTTTGGAGGTGGCTATTTCTTGCCTTTTTTTCTGAGTTCTTCATTTCTGATCTTTTCTCTCAGATTGTTTCCTATCATTCGTCTGACACATTTCACCTCAGTAAAGGTTTTTTTTTCTTTTTGGTTCTTGCATGTAGGGTCCAGGACTGGGATTGGTAGCACAACGTTGGAATGAAGATTGTATTGTACAGAGCCCGTTTTGCCTCTAGAGTTATTTCCTTGTTGGACAAAAGTGGTGATAGCTATTCCAATGATTTGATAAGCTTTGATGCATCTTGATTCTATCTCTGCTGTTTGTGAATTGTCGTTTGTCACTAAAGTTCCTAGGTATTTGAATTCCTCTACTTGTTTTAGTTTTCTGCCTTCTATAGTTATGTTGATGCTCTCTGTGGCATCATTCATGACTTCTGTTTTGTTGATGTTGATTTTCATGCTGTATCTTGTATCTTTGCTGTTGAGTTTATTTAAGTGTTCTTTTAGGTCTTCTATTTTTTCATGTATTAGTGCTTTATCGTCTATAAATAAAAACTAATTGATCTCCTCTGTCTCTAATGGGTTGGCGAACCTGCATATATAATCCATGTATGTAATAAACAGTAGGGGGGATAGTGCGCACCCTTTCTTACATCTTGTCTAACTTCGAAGTGGTCCGTGTTCTCTTTATAGGCTACCAAGAGGTGTTGATTCGTCAACAAATACGCTCTTCTTCAACGAATGTGAGAGATATAATGCAGAAATAGCTGCATTTCACCTCGACAGGTATGTTCATTAGAAATAGTGTATCATTAATTTGAAAGAATTTATTATTTAAAACATAATTAAATAGGAAAAGTGACACACAGAAAGCAAGAGCAGAAACGTAAACAGGAGGATGAATAACAATCATCATCATCATCATCATGTAGTACCATGTCTGCTGGCGTAGGTGATTATGTCTCCCCACAACTTTCGATCTCTACAGTGATTTATCATTTCCATAGTTAACCTTCTGCAAAGCCATTCTCTTAAGCTGTCTTGTTTCTTTTCTCCTTTTGCTTCCCTCTGTCTCTTCGTCACTCAATTTTCCCAGTTGTCACAATATACTCTAGCTGTTCCCTTCTTATTGTATGGCAAATAATGATGATTGTGTCTTCTTAATTTTGGAAATTAGCTCTCTTTTCGCTTTGGGCTCTTTCAGAATGTTTTCATTACTCTTCTTAGCTGTCATGATGTTCTCAACATTCTTCTGTAAAACTACATTTCTACAGCTTTCAGTGTTTTCTTGTCTGTCGTCCTATTGTCCATGATTCACATACATATGTTAAGACTAGCTCTACATAGCATTTAATAACTCATTTTCATGTTTCTATTGTCCAAAATAGATAGCACAGTATCTTCGTTATTTTTTTGGAAAGCTGCTTTTGCCTGAGCCATTCTGCATCTTACCTCTGTTGTACATCTATCTGAGGTTAACATAGTTCACAGAATTTTAATATAGATTAGGGACAATCAAAGGCTAAGGAATGCAAACCTGAATAAAATGCTGGCTGAAATCGGATGCACAGGGCCACTGGTGCAGAACACAGTGCAACGTTTTAACGGGTGTTCAATCAGAGTGGATCTGCAGACTCTAATTGTGATGTTCTGTCTGTGGGGGCGATCAACACACTTAACCTGACAGCTGACTTCATGTGAGAGTCTGGAATCCTACTCTGATTGAGTCCTGATCGCAGAGAGAGAGAGAGAGAGAGAGAGAGAGAGAGAGAGAGAGAGAGAGAGAGAGAGATATGTGTAATATAAGTAACAATATAATAACAATAAGTGTTTTATAATAAGCCAAGACGTTTAGACACAAAACGAAACAAAGAATATATGGGAGCTGAATACTGTCAGCACTTCTTTACAATCTTCATCTTACGCGGCCACCCGGATGAACATGATGAGAATAAATTGGTCGAGCATTAAAATGTGTTCTAGAACTGCTGCAGGTACAGACATACACGAAGATGTTGGAAATGTCAAGTGATCAAAAGCACCTGAGAAATAATCACAACTTAAAACATTAAAAATAAAGTAAGTATGAAGAGTGGGAACGGAGATGTTCCGTGTTGGTGAGACCTCCGTTTAATGGCAGGTTTGATTAAATTGACCGATGGCGCTGTGACTTTACAACCACAGCAGGCTACTGACTACCGGTCGACGGTCAAGAACAATAGGAAAACGAAGATTAACAATATTGAGTATGTCAGTTAATTCAGACTGCGCTGAAAGAACATTACCTGATCTTTGACGGTGGTTCACTGTGCCGAGATCGACCAGCAGTATCTTTGTTTCCTACAACTTGACACTTGTATTTTTCCTTCCGTTCAAGGTCCTAATTTTCTAAATACAAGGTAAAAGATGCAGACTCAGACCAAGACTGACATATACGAATAACAAAAGATGGACAAGTCAGTCTATGATACCCTACACCATCAGAGCAAGAGACAGAGTGGAATGGTGCTCCATGGTAGCCAACCTCGAATGTGGAGACGGCACTCAATGATAATGATGATGATGATGACTTGACATTGCTTGTATGACCTTTCATACAAACACAACAACATGGGAACTGAATGATTGACTTGCAATCTTTATTTTCCTATTGTTACATTCTGCGACGAAAAAAAAGATGAAGCCATTCGGCAGAAAAGAAGATGGAAAAGAGAAATGTAAAAAAAATATAGAGAAAAAAAACGTTTTTGTTAAGTTGACGACACAAATTAGAACAGTGTTTCAGCTCAATAAGCATCAACAGGAACAAACACACGACACTCACGGTGATATTATTTAAAACAAAAAAAATAAAAATAAATTTAAAAAAATAATAATTTCGAACTAGAATGGAAAAAAACTGTTTTTCCTGTATACAGCACGGTGGCCAAAAGAAAAAATAAGAACGTTAGTGTGCACGAGGTACGTGTGCGTTCACCCAAGTGAAAATGTGCGCACATAGCACACAGAACTAGAAGTTCCCACGTACAACTGTTGACGTCAATTATTTGCGTCTCACAACCCAGTAATATGGACTGCTCTGCCAAGTCAACTGAAGTTCTCACTTTAGAGATTTTGCACTATTTTTTTTCGTGCGTTGTTGGCTGCATTCACTAGAGTAATCGTGAATTTATGGGCGCAGCCATTGTTGTGTATGCTAAGTCATCATAATGACTGATTGTATATCCCTACGCCGGCCGTACGCTAATGATGAAAGCCGAAATGAAGGAGTTTCATTAATGGTTTTGCAGCACTGGGATGACTCCTGGAGTTTCATGTTAGCCAGGAGGGATGGTGTCTAGATTCAAGAGGGCTACTGTGAGATAGAGGGTAGACATGTGAAATGGTTTATAATTTCACAAATTCACATTGCAGGGAGATCTTACGGTCTGTTGTTCGATGTGCGACGGGGATAATCAGACGTCTAACTGTGTTTCATATGTTCGGATTTAGAGTAAAAAACGATGTCCTAACATCATCAAGCGCTATACATTTTAAAAAAAAACATATGATGATCATCATTTTCAGGAGGACGTGAACTTCCGGTCAATATGGCGATTAGGCGGCAGGGACCATTAAAGGCTATGTTTGAAAAGTGTTCCTTGTTGCAGTTTCCTCATATTCCAAGTCCAGCTTGTTGCAGGAGCTATTGAGTTAAGTGCTCTGTGCATACCGTGAGCTGTGTGTTTCATCCGTTTTGATCGTGTTTCGATAGTCCGATTGCTTATGATGAATGAGAATGATGATATCGTATGACGGAAAACAGATGTGTTCACTTTCTGCGCGGTTCCGCCTTATGTCTTTTGGCGTGTGCTGAGACTTGTATGATGGGGACTGCAGCTACCTTTCTTTCTTTTGGAGATGAGATAGTAATTCAGATGATTCCATTGGCACGGGCGGTTGAGCAATTATGGATTTTAATTCATTTGCAGTGATATCGGGGCCTTCCATAACCATAACCATAACAAGTCCGTGTGTATACACAAAGTGCAAAGAACAGACCAGAAGAATGCAGGGTGCCCGAGGGGAATAAAGATTGAGATGTCGCAGAGTGGGAAAAGAAATATAGGGGACAACCGAAGTATTGCATTGTGGTCCAGTAGAGGAAATATATGAATAAGCATAGCATGTGCATATACTTATGTGCTCAAGCATGAGCAACAGAGAATATGCAATAGAGAAGGGACAACTACAGGGAAACTATGTGTATGAGTGTGATACATTAATGTCTCGTGGGGTCAGCGAACCCAATTGGACTATAAGGCGACTCTCTAAGGCAAACAGGCAGCGGTCGCTGGAGTGGCAGAGGACAATACCGGTTTACGGATGTTGTTTTTGTCTCTGTCGCCCGATGAATTTGAAGTGGTACGCCACTGGAATGCCAGTATTATGTTGAACATCTTGAGGTGTTCACAAAACCTTTTCGTTAAATGTCGCCCAGACTCGACAATATAAGTCATGTGACATCGTTGGCATATGATGGCATACATCATATTGCGGGACACACTTGTGAAACCATCCTTGCTCTCGAATCTTCTGTTTGGGAATAAGACAGAGTCTGTATAGAGCACATTAGAAAATATTATACAGTTGTAACCTCTTTCTTTGACGTTCTATATTTGTGATCTCTTGTATTCGCTAATATATCTTCAATGCGTTCTATATTGTATATTCATCATCTAGTGTGTTGTTTAGACCTTCAGGTCTCGAGGTGCTAGTTGATCAAAAGGTTTAGTCTCTCCTCCTGCCTTAATGATAATGTCCCGGTCACGTTTCGTGACTCGCAGGGCACTCACTTTCAATCTCGGCAGGGAGGGTATGCGAATATCATCACGTCTTTAAATGTTTATTGAGTCTTCAATATGGAATTAGTGACCAAATCTTGATATGAGTGAGTGAATCTTTAATCTTTCAAATGTCAACAGTTTATCAAGTCAACGACAAACAACCACTCGTCTATTAATTAAATGAACAATCATATAAATAATGTTTATATCAACAGTGAAGGATCTCTGACAGCACCAGTCGTCCATGCAAAACTCGTTCAAGATGAACAATTTATCAAGTCAAACGACAAACCACAAACCGTCTGTGAACTAATTGAAACAATCCCATGAATCACGACCATATCAACAGTGAAGGATCTCTAGCAGCACGAGTCGTCCATGCAAAACTCGTTTAAGATGATCACTGATTTACTGCCCCTTCCCTTGTTCATCTCAGGCCCAGCTGTCTCCCCTCCCAACTCACCCTCTCCTTGTCAAAAATCTAACTGCCTTCCAAACTACGTCATCGTATTTTCACGTCACTTTTCACTCTCTGCGCACTGTACTGCACTACTTATTGTGGCGTGCATCAATTCCGTCTTCATTTTCGTCTCCTGATCCAGTAGTGCGCAATTTCGCGTCTACACAGTTACGTCCACACGGTACCGTACCCTAGTGTTTATGGTCGGAGCGAAGAAAACAGCTCCTAACAAGAATATTTCTTAAATTCTTGTCGTGTTTGAAGGCGAGCAAAGGGGATCACGGAAAAATAGGCGAGTGGTAGGATCAGACTGGAGAATGGAACAGTAACGGTTGAGTAATCTTGCAGCAGCTAAGTTGTGAGGATGATATGTAGAGTATTGTTCTTTCAAAGTGAGGGCTATTGGAAGGAGTGAGTGTCTTAGGACTAGAGACAAGGAAGACCCTTTTGAAGATAGATTGAAGGATCGAATCTGGATAAAACCGGCGGCGGTAGAAGCCTAACATAAGACTGTTGGGGGAAATCCTTGCCATTCTGGCAGATACAACAAAAACGCAATAATTGAGGCCACGGAATCGAATCACAAAAAGGTGAATGTGATGAAGTATAGAGAAGATAACAATGGGCGTCTGAGTTTATACAAAACCTAGGTATGGGGGCCAGAAGAGTCCAAAGAAACAATTAGGTTAAAAAGGGTAACAGAGGAAGTGGAGGTAAAAGATGTGATTTTGATGGCTTTGTGATAGCTTCCGATGTAGTCAATAAACGTGGAGACGTCGTCTGCAGGTAGATCGGTAAGTCCGAAGCAGTCATCAATATCTTCTTCTTCTACCTTTTTAGCTCCCAGTGGAGCATAGTAAGTAAAAAAAAGTAAAGTACCCCCGTCACGCCAAGTGGCGTATAGGGAAATATGGTGTTAGTGACCATATATTTTACAGACCTTCAGCACATGATTTTTGGGGTAATGTGGTCAGTATTACGCCCGTGCTGCTTTACTTTCCCAGAAAAAAATCCGATACCCATTTAAGGCTGGGTGAACCCGGAAGCCGTCGGTTGGGATCGAACCCTACCCCTTGTCCGTGGTAGTCCAGTTCACTAACCACTGAGCTATCGCGGCTCCCTAGTGGAGCATAGGTCTTCAACAAACACTTTCCAAGTCGTTCTGTTTTTTGCCATTCTTTTAAGATCATTCCATGTCTTCCCCGTCATCTCTGCTTCTATCTGTCTTCTCCAAGAATTCCTTGGTCTTCCTCTTCGTCTTTTCCCCTGGGGATTCAAAAAAGGGCCTGTTGTGTAATACTCTCAGTTGGCTTCCGTAGTGTGTGTCCTATCCAGCGCCATCGTCTTCGCTGTATCTCTTTATCCACTGGTGTTTGACTGGTACATTTCCATAATTCTATGTTAGTGATTTTGTCCTGCCATTTCCATCCTTTTATCCTGCGTAAACATCCATTAATGAAAGTCTGTATCTTCGTGATTGTCAATTTTGTTGTTCTCCATGTTTCACAGCCATACAATAGGACCGTCTTAACATTTGAGTTGAAAATTTTATTTTTGCCTTTAACCTAATTTCTTTGGATTTCCATATGTTTCCCAGTGCAATGAAAGCTCCTCTTGCTTTTGATATCCTTATTTTGGTATCATTTTCTGTTCCTCCCTCTTTATCTATATTACTGCCCAGATATATGTAAGATTGTACATCTAATAGAGGTAATTCTCCTAGTTTTATTTGGTTATTGCCAACTGTATTAATTCTCATAATGTTAGTCTTATCTCTATTAATCTTCAGTCCTAGCTGTTCTGATCTCTCATCAAGTATGTTCATTTTATCCTGCATCTGTTGGTGGCTGTGTGATAGGAGAGCTATGTCATCAGCAAAGTCTAAATCATCAAGTTGTTTGGTCAGTGACCATTGGATTCCATTTCTGTTGTTTTGAGTTATTTTCATAATCCAATCTATGGCCAGTAAAAAGAGAAATGGAGACAGAAGGCATCCCTGCCTTACTCCTGTTCTTATTTCAAATGCTTCTGTGATCTGTCCTTCATGCACCACACTACATTTCGTTCCCCCATACATTGTTTTTATCAGGTTAATAAACTTTATGGGGATTCCGTAATGACTCAACAACTTCCAAAGCATTCTTCTGTCTAAACTATCTAATGCCTTTTCGTAATCTATGAATCCAATATAAAGTGGGGATTTTAGTTCTAAACTTTGTTCAACTATTATACGTAGAGTAGTTATTTGATCAGCACATGATCTGTTCTTCCTAAAACCTGCTTGTTCATCTCTCAAATATTTCTCTATGGCCTCTTTTAGTCTCTCCAGAATGACTCTGCTTGATATTTTTCCTGGCACTGATAGTAGCATAATTCCCCTATAATTTGTGCACTCCTGTAAACTTCCTTTCTTTGGTAGTTTGATCATATAACCTTCTTTCCAGTCTTTAGGTGTTTCTTCCCTCTCCAAAATTGTATCCAATAGATCATGTAACATCTTGGTAGAGGTGTTAATATCTGATTTGATGGCTTCCGAAGGAATTTCATCTGGTCCTGTGGATTTACCATTTTTTAATAGTTTGATGGCTTTCATTATTTCTTCTATGCTTGGTTTTCCACAGTTAACGTGTAACTCTTCTTCTGCTGGTAGTATATCTGGAGGATTATTTGAACCGGGTCTATTCAAAAGTTCTTCAAAGTGCTCTTTCTATCTCACCATTTGGTGAGATGGAAAGTCAATATTAGTCTTCGCTCTGAATATTTCTCTAGATTTGTATTTCCATTTGGTGATTGTTGTTACTTTACTTATGACAAGTGCGTGGTTTGTGTCACAGTCTGCGCTATGGTGTGCTTGGTTTATTTTAACATTATTTAAGTCTTGTCTGCGAACTAGGACAAGCTTGTGCCAATGCCTAGATATTGGTTGACGCCATGTTGCTTTTTGTCGATTCTTAACGCTAAAGAAGGTATTGTTCGCACACAGGATTTTATGGAAACAAAATTATAAAGTCTTTCACCATTTTCATTCATGTTGACAATACCTTGATGTCCTAGGAATGATGACCAGGAATGATGGTCAGATTCAATACGTGCATTTATGTTTTATTGCACGTAAAGTTGTTCTACTGTCATTGAATCCAAGGTAACTTCGTGCATCTCGTAAAATGTACTTTTATCCTCTGTGGTTTCTGCCATTGTTGGTGCATAGATGCTCTGATGTGCCATTTGTGATGGTTATAGAATTAATAATCTTGTTATGCACAGAAAATTCTATTTATGTAGGCGATGCCGCTCAGATTTTAGCTCTTGCAAGAAAAAAAGGGAATTTTTTCTCCCTGGCAGAATCACAATCCGCAAGCCTTTGTTTCCTGAAAGGCTGCATATCAACAGTCATCAATAAACTTGAGGTATTTAATGGGAAGGGGACCCTGATACGAATTGAGTATTTTATGTTTAAGGTAACCCATGAAGAGGCAAGCATACCTGGGGATCATCTTTGTGCCCATGTCTACACCACTGACTTGATCATAGAAGTTACCATTGTACTCAAAGGTGTTGAAGTTAATGACAAGCTCAATGAGGTGGAGAAGAGTGGAAGTATCAACAGAAGGATGTTGTCTTTGATCAAGAAGGAACCATAAAGCAAGGAGGTCGTCGGAGTGAGGGATAGAGGTGTAAAGAGAACATACGTCGAGGACGAAAAGTCGGTATGAGCGACCACGGGAGAGAGAGATGGAAGAGAAGATTGTATAGGCATGGTTTGTGGCTTTGACATAGGTTGGATGATTAGCCACAATGGGCTGGAAGAAACTATCTAGATAGTTGGATATGTGTTCAATCGGTCAAGCACATGCTAACACGATAGGACATCCTGAGTTGTTGAGTTTGTGGATTATAGATAGCATGTAGAAAGATGGTTTGTCGAGACCACTATTAGGGATAATGAGGCGGGACGAGCTAGGACGAAGGGGATGGTCTTATATTATTTTCTTCATGGTAGGGTGGACCAGGTTATTCTGGAGGACAATGGCGTCGTCAGGGCGAGGTTTCTTAAAACTAATATGCCACTGAGATAAAAACAAACAGCAGTGTCTTATCCGGTATGTAAATGTAGCATTGGTAGTACAACGTTGAATTTGTTATTCTTATGAACTATTTAAACATCGTAATGATTGTCTCAACATTTGTAACATGATTGTTTTGACAACGACAACTTGGTAATAAATACGTTGTGATGGCAATTGTGAAATTGATGTCTTTAGGGTGTTGGGGTTTCATCGCGCTTGTCCAGTTGTTGGACGATCGCTGAATATGACAGCAGATCTGGCCTCGTTTCTTTCTGAAACAGACGTCGTGAAATTTGTGTACACGTCATTAGGTAGGTTCACCTTCCTTCTATTATGTCCTTGTTAAACTGTGTGTCCTGCTTCCGATCAGACATTTCCCTTTTTTGTAAAATAGACGTCACATTATCGTGTTCATCCAAGCAGTCATTTACATTGTTTGTAACATATTAAACTTAAAGATAGAGCATGGGCCAACACCAATTTAACACTGAGGACTAAGATTCAAATTTACCAAAGTTATGTGCATAGTGCACCTCTCTAGGGATCAGAAACTTGGACTACCTATGCAGGGCAGGAGAAAAGGTTAAACAGCTTTCATGTACGTTGCCTTCGCAAGATTATAAACATCAAATGTCAGGACAAAGTAACTAACTCTAATGTCCTACAACAAGCCAAACTCCCATCGATCATGGCAACACTTAGGATTAGTAGACTAAGATGGCTGGGCCATGTAAGAAGAATGGCAATCAATTGTTTTCCCAAACAAAAATTGTATGGCGAACTTAAGGATGGAAAGAGACCAAAGGGCAGACCAGTGCTGAGATATAAGAATGTTTGCAGGGCTTCCTTGATGGAATTTTCTGTAAGTGAAAGAGACTGGGAAAATGTAGCTGCGGATCGTAGCACATAGAGAGGAAACATAAAAAATGGCACAGCAACTTTCGAGACAGTGCTGATGTCAAATTTAGAAGACAAAGAGTGCAAGAGAAAACAGACGAGACCCGGTACCACAAATACACTTTGCTCGTTCTATGGATGGATCTGTCTGTCCAGGATTGACAAATTCAGCCACGAGAGAAGATGTTCAGTAAAGCAGCACCCAGTATGAGACACTAATGTTTTACCAAACTACTGACTTATCATGACTGCTTCCTACCAACCGTCTGTCAAGACGCCAATGGCCATATAATGCATTAAAATAAACTCGACAATCTCATTTTCTGCCTACCAATCATTTAATCTGTTTGTAAAGTAGTAAAATAATCGCGACATTCTCGTTTTCTGCCTACCAGTCATTTTGTTATAGTGTCGTCTTGTTCTTGGTGGTATTGTATATATCTTGACAACACATTACATTACATTGACGTTACTACATGTAACAATTAAGATCATGACAGAGTCTTTCTTTTCTTAATATATAATGATATTCACGTTTATTGAATTCTACTGGCACACATGATCTATAGTCTTGGATGCAATGTTTCATTCATTTCACACAATTTGTTATAATCTATCTACTTACGACATGTAAGATGAATATATGAAACACAATTCTTGAAACACTTGGAAGTGGACTACTACTGTCATAATATTCTTGTCAACTTCTTTATCTAGTTTCTATCAATGTCAATTCCTACTGACTTGACTACTCAAGACTTCTACTCTTAACTTCTAACTGTTCTGACTCTACTGTTTCTAATCTGCTTAACTGCTAAGCCTACATCCTAACTGTCTTTCTGGTCTTCCAACTTCTGTCTTAAACTGTTGTGCAAAACCTTAAATACTCAAACAGCTCCCTTCTTTCTGAGGCTCAGCAGCCAATCAGCTGCTCTGCCGAGTGCCCCTGCGACTGATCACAAGTGTTGGTCACCTACGTTTACGTGTCCAGTGTCCACCATCTGTGACTCACACCTGGACTTTCCCAAATTTGGGCAAAGCATCCTGTTTCCCCGAATCTCTACGACCTATTTGGAATAACATTACCTCATGACACTGGCCTCTCCTGGTAGCTAATTACCTGGCAGAGTAACACCATGAGTTTAGTGCATGGTATCATGTGATGGTCATTTAGAATAACAACTAACTTGCATGGACAATCGTGGAGATTTGACAATACGTCACGAGGTCGATGCGTGATGGTCATCCTCACAACAACTGGTTGTATGTGTCATTCCACTATTCTGGACCTCTCCTTCGGTGCGTATCACTACCCACCCTCTACAACAGGTGAGTGGGGATCATGGAAAATCCCATCGCTTTGTCCAATTACTCTGTACCTCACTCCTTCCTCCAGGTTACTACCCTTCTCCTATAACCTCTACTGTAACTAAACTTCTGACTCACTAGTGATACTGAAATACCATCATTATAGTTAAATCTGCTGGTCACCACTATATGATACTGTCATCGTCTATTCAAGGAGCGGTAACGACTAAATTACCTGCTCTCTCTATGCTTCCTTAGCTTACTCTGTTACATATTCCTCCCTTATTACATATCAGATTTATTTCTAAGTAAATAAATCTTAGTATCATCTACATAAAATAGTAACAGAGTTATATGGAACATCAATAATATATGACTATTAATCATAATAGTAAATCAAAAATTCTAAGTTACCTAAAAAAAAATTCAGTACAATGTTCCTCTAAATAATTGTCACCATACAACATTCATTCTTTAATAATACATAAGCATCAACACAATCTAGGAGACAATAAGGTACTGAGCAATAAAACTTATTTGTAACCAAAAAAACTTTAACATTTCCAAGGGACTTAATTTTTGAAAATATGTCCAGTTGTGTCCCTTGAATGAGTAACTCAACCATTTACTATAATGCAAGTCTTATTGAAAATGTTAACTAATTCTTGACAATGACTGTTTGTCAGCTTCTTGAGGCTACATCACAGGCATCACCAGACATCTGTCGACTGGCATCTGTGATCCCAATATCCTATAAATAAACTCATAAGACAAACCATGTACAACACGCATTTGTAAGGTATTAATAAAACATTAAACATTATCTTCAACATTTTACAAATGAAACCTCTGACAGACTGTCAAAGAAGTCTGAAATAAAAATATTCATGATAAAAAATTTTCACATATTTGCTCAATGCACATAGAACATATATGACCATACGTAGACAATTCACATATCTCCGGAGACTACAAATCACAAACAACACTTAGTTTGAGCAACAATATATCAATATACATACATATATACTTCAGACTTATTTACATCATACTCTTTCTCTGAGCCTCATTTCTCTATATATTATATGACTTCTTGTAAGTCATCATCAATCAATAATTTCTGGAACTCTCTCTCAAGCTCCAGATTAATTACCCATGAGTCCATCCTTTAGACTCATTTCTCCTGATACTCTTCTAGTATCATCTTAGACTCAAGATCAGAATTATCTGGACACCGTCCACTTGACAGTATCTATCAGTCATATTCATTTATTCGACTCAGATATTTCTATTTACATCTCATACTCACAGGACTACCATTTAGTCTCTATAACTTCTGGAAACTCTCTCTCAAGTTCCATTTCTCTTTTATATAACCTTTTACGAGTTACCACTCTGGTTACACTATTTTCACATGAGTCTACTTCATTAGACTCATCTTCTTCAGGTTATTACCTCTCATACAACTTAAAATCTCTTAATTTCTTATGTAACCTTTCTGAGTTATCACTCAGTTACATAATTAATTTCACAACTTAGAATTCTCTTTGAGGTTCTCTCAATAATTCTCTCATTTCTCTGACTTCTTGTAAGTCTCCTATAATTCCCACATGTAACCTTTCTATGAGTTATCACTCGGTACATGTTTCACATGAGTCTCTTCCAGACTCCTTTTCTCATGATACTTCTCTTTTCTCATGATACTTCTCTTAGTATTCACATTTATAACCTAATTTCCTTAGGTCTCAATAAGCACAGGTTATCATCACCTTGCTTCTCACTTCTCATTCTTCAACAACTCTTAACTTTCAATAACACTCTCATCTCCTTGCTACACACTTATATTGGTCAGTTGTTCCTTGGATTACCATCCAACTTCGCAAGTTTAAGAACTCTGACCAACTCGTAGTTAGTACCATATGTTTCACATTGGTAACTCTTAACTTCTAGTTCATCTGAGGTAATCTCTATTTCCTCAGCTCTCTTTTCTATATTCTCTTGACACTACTATCATCTCTAGACATTCTCTATAAATCATCTCTTGTCTTCTATATTCTCTTGACACTACTATCATCTCTAGACATTCTCTATAAATCATCTCTTGTCTTCTATATTCTCTTGACACTACTATCATCTCTAGACATTCTCTATAAATCATCTCTTGTCTTCTATATTCTCTTGACACTACTATCATCTTTAGACATTCTCTATAAATCATCTCTTGTTTGTCAATTCTGAGTTCTCTTAACTCCAGGTACGCTAAGACTTCTGCGCCTGTAAATAGCGTCCTCTCAACTCGACTCAAGCCTTAATTAAGCCAATGTAAACATGGTTATCACCATTTTTTATTCGTTACTTCGGGTGACTCACTCCCCAAGTGGTCACCTATATGGCTTAACTACATTCTGGCTTCTCATTAGTCAGTCATCACAGGTAAACTTAACTCTTTATAATTTATTTCCTGCTTACATAGTATACATTAACTTCTCTTATTGAAGCGTAGACCCGTTTAGTCTCCTTCATTCAAGTTCCACCTATTTCTTATTGAATCATAAGACCCGTTTAGTCTTATACAAGTTCCATCTAATTCTTATTGAAGCGTAAGACCCGTTTAGTCTCATACTTGAATCACATCTTCTCCTATGATTTCTTCCTTGCTGGCTAAATCTAAAGTTCCATTCATTGTCGTAAGATCCTTCTTAAGTCAATATAATTAATCATCTGTCCTCTGTTGGCTAGTCCTTCAATGAAAATATTTATGATCTGTCACTGGATATCATCTCTTCCACCAGATCTCACAAATGCCCTTTTCCGTTAGACCAATACTCTGTCTCCGTATATACACACAGGCATTAATTCTACCTTACCTTCCCATGAATGTGGATACTTCATCCGATCAATTCTTGAAAGTTATATTCTTCGGTCTCTCCAGTTCAGTGTTAAGTCTGCAATTTCTCTACACTCTCCCTCCGTCCTCTTAAGTTTGATGGCAGGTTTATCGTCAGTCGCAGTTCCTCAGTGTTTCGGTTGTGGGGTCTACTGTGGTTGCCATGTTTCCTATAATACCTACCTCTCCCTTCTATTGATAGAACAACAATTAAAATTTATTATATGTTATATTACATGTACTAATTATCAGCACTTTATGAGCTCTGGCCTCAGTTTCTGGAATAAATAGAAATTATTATTAATTTCCCTGTGGAATAAAAACAATGTAGTATAAAAATGATTATTTAATCTTAAATCTCCCTGTGGAATAAACAACAATGTAGTATTTCAAACACTAATTAAAGAATACATCCAGTACAATTTAAAAATGGTTACAGAACAATATAACATATGGTATGTCACCTTTACCAATAATAATATTTTAAAATTACTTATTTTGTTAAACCAAACTACATAACAGTACTATTTAAAAAAATTCAACCAGCTGTTTAAAAAAATGGTTTACAATCAATTGCTGGTATGTCAAATCACCAATAATAGTATTTAAAAATTAATTATTTAACCAAAATACACAACTTAATTAACTATTTAATACATTAATATTTAATTACCTAATTAACTTAATTAAATTTAATAACCAACTACTTAATAACTTAATTTAATTACCTAATTAACTTAATTAAATTTAATAACCAACTACTTAATAACTTAATAAATTCTAATTAATTAATTATTGTTTCTCAGCTGTGCTGACGATTGGTCTTCTTTCCTTCTGGTCACCTACTGTCTAATGTTAATGTTAATTTATTTTAATTTCTAACACACGCGAATGGCCATTGTAATATTTATCTATTAACACTCTTACTTGTTACTTGACTTGTTTCTCTAAATAAAGACTACACCACTTGAAATTATTAATTATCAATCACAATTCACAATAAATTGACATGTGGACTTCAACACATGTTGGATAATTTCGTCGAGAGTTATCGGTCCTTTCTACACACACAATAATGACGTTTCAAAACAACCGGTGTCGGGTTACAGGTCAGAGGTCGGACTCATTGATGAACTTTGAATCTCAGGTGGACGAAACCTGGAACGATTAATTTGCTGTACTTGACAAAATTATATGTTTGACTGGGCTCCGACAGGTAACTGAACTTTTGACATGAAGAGCATGTATTCTTGATTTATAATCATGACAATTTTCCCATTGATGGTCAGTTGTATGTTGACCAAAAAATTATAATGCCGCTCTTGTCTTGACACAGGTAAATTTTAGACTTGTAACAGTAACTGCGTAATTTGACTTTTTGACCTGAAGGACAGGTACTCTTGATTGGTAAAATTACAATCTCAGCTGGCAGGAGTGCAACACAGGTAGAATTGTGGTCGTGTTGAACTTTTGACCCGGTAGACGGTACACGGTGATTTCTCCGTGATTTCTAAGTTGAAGACTGGGCAGGCTTTTTATTCTTCCATTAACTTTCTGTCATTCATTTATTTGATTTCTCTCCGCGACAACTCAGGTTCGTGCTGTGTCTCGGACACCAAATGAATTATTAAATGTTATAGAGTTGCACACGAAGTCTCTCTTGTTACACAATTATATTCAGTTTATTGATCATCAAACATTATTCATCAACAATTCATCATTTTCTTACAAACTTGTGAGTCTACTTACGACATGTAGAATATATGAAGCACAATGGAACACAATTCTTGGACACTTGTAAAACAACTTCTACTGATAACTTCTCTAGTGTCTTAATCATCTATCACTGACTTATGACTGTAACTTGTAGATTTCTAACTGTTCTTACTAACTCCATCAAACTTAATACTACACTTCCAACTTAATTTTCTAACTGTTCTGACTCTAACTGTTAACTAGCTAACTGCCTTTAGCAGTTCGGCCGAAGCCGTTTTAACTGACTCAGTCTACATTCTACTTCTTCTAATTCTCTGGCTTAACTTAACTGTCCTAACTCCTTCGACTTTAAATACTCCTCAACTCTCTTCTACCTGCGAGATGGTGACCAATAAGATCATCGCAAATTGACCACTCCAACGTGATCTGGTCACTCAATGTTTACGTGTCCAGTGTCCACCATCTGTGACTCACCTGAACTCGCAACTTCTCATGACTCATTTGGAATAATCTTTGTCACAACAAGCTATTTGTGAACCATCTTCCCATGACCTAATGGGATAACGTTACTCCATGAGCTGACCTCTCCTGGTCATGATTCACTCATGCTAACACAATGAATAACCACTTTGTTGTTGTGAACATGATGGACACTCGTGGAGATCTGACAATAACACCACGAGGTCGTTGCATGTTACTAGTCATACCTGGTCCTTTCCAACAACTTTGCTCTTGTGACACTGGCATGGACATCTAACTTAGTTTGGTGGGTGTCCTACCCCTACCCCTGCAGACACTGCGCTATCTTCTGTTGCATGGAAAATTCCATGGGCTCTTAACTCTCATCGTGTCGTCCTCTATTCTACCTCTCTCCTTCCTCACTCTGACTAACTGTTATTCCTGAAAAATTACCATAGTTAAAATCTGCTGGTCGCCACTATATGATACTGCTCTCGTCCATTCAAAGAGCGGTAACGATTCAGTATCTGCTCTCTTTAGCATACTCTGTTACAATTTAATCTGTTTATAAAGTAGTAAAATAATCGCGACATTCTCGTTTTCTGCCTACCAATCATTTAATCTGTTTATAAAGTAGTAAAATAATCGCGACATTCTCGTTTTCTGCCTACCAGTCATTTAATCTGTTTATAAAGTAGTAAAATAATCGCGACATTCTCATTTTCTGTCTACCAGTCATTTAATCTGTTTATAAAGTAGTAAAATAATCGCGACATTCTCGTTTTCTGCCTACCAATCATTTAATCTGTTTATAAAGTAGTAAAATAATCGCGACATTCTCGTTTTCTGCCTACCAGTCATTTAATCTGTTTATAAAGTAGTAAAATAATCGCGACATTCTCATTTTCTGTCTACCAGTCATTTAATCTGTTTATAAAGTAGTAAAATAATCGCGACATTCTCATTTTCTGTCTACCAGTCATTTAATCTGTTTATAAAGTAGTAAAATAATCGCGACATTCTCATTTTCTGTCTACCAGTCATTTAATCTGTTTATAAAGTAGTAAAATAATCGCGACATTCTCATTTTCTGTCTACCAGTCATTTAATCTGTTTATAAAGTAGTAAAATAATCGCGACATTCTCGTTTCCTGCCTACCAGTCATTTACCTTGTTTGTGAAGTAGTAACAAAATAAACGTTACATTATCGTGTCCTGCTTTTTTGTGAGAAATTATTCTTTCTCTGATCAAATTCCCTGCTTATTCCTTAGCTTGATAGCTGTACCTCCACATGCCTAACACGCTGTATTAAAGAAAGCAACAAATAATATTAGAAGTATAGTGAATAACAAGGAGCACAACTATATTTATATAGCATAAAGTTCCTACCGTCTATTGTTAGTTAATATAGCATATCAGAGTATTTACTAATGTAATGTTAATATTGTATTTTCTTTATAACTTTACGTCCTCATCGTGTGCTGTACTAGCTAGCGTAGGCGACCAAGTCCTTCCACAATCTTCTATCTACCGTGCATCGTATACATTCTGTTGTTGACTGTTTTCCATACCATGACACCAAGCTGTCTAGTATCTTCACTCTTTGTCGCATGTGATCTCTCTATCCCTGTATTTTGCCAGTTGAAACCAAATATTCCATCTTTCTTCTTCCATTGATATCTCGAAAGATGTCGATTATTTCCCTTGATGTATTTTAAGTGCTCTCTTTTCGTTTTAGCGTTGTTGAGTATTTCCTCGTTGGTTCGTTTATCTGCCCAGGAAACTTTTTAATATTCTTCTGGGAAATCCCATCGCTGTGGCTTATTACTGTCATTTCAAGTGGTTTTCTACTGCCCCTGATTCGTTTCCATGGGTCGGCTCTGCATAGAGCCGATGACCTCTCATTATCATTTCTGTTGACATAGACTTGACGCAAAAATGTATTTCATTTTCTGAATTTCTACTTTTTGGCATGTACTGCTACTTTTAATTTTTGAGATGTAATTTTGTCTGATATTATTGTGTCTCTGCTTTCGATGTTTTGTATGTGTTTGAGATTTGTCTCGCTTATTTTTATGTTGCATGATGATGATGTATTTTTCTTCTATATGACCCTTACTACTTACTGTCTAGGCTGAAACTGTCCATGTTACTTTCTCACACTAGTATTTCTTACAAGATAGTTGTATGGACTATTGACTTAGCTGAACTTGTTATTTATTTTGACAGGAGGTAACTTGTGCTTTGTTGCAAAGTGTGTTCAGAAGTGTGGACGTTACAACCCAGTTTGTGGTGACGGGGTTTGGCTTCAAGGTTCTGTCTCTGTTTCTTTACCACCGAGAAATGAAAGATATCTCTCGTATCATCCTTACCTCAGATCCTACTCATTAATACGAAAGGTATTTAATTAAGCAACATAACATAACATAACATAACATAAGCACAGTTTGTTGTAATGTGTTCTCTCACATGTGAGACGGAGCCTGTCTTTAATTAACAAAATGAAGCACAATATTATAATTTAAATGATTATATTTGATCAGAGAAAGAAACGGTTGAAAGTAATAATAATAATAATAACAAAGTAAGTATTGCTATATTATCTGTCTCTGTTCTAGACAACGCAGTTACATTTATGAATATACTTTTGGTCGACATGGCTTATCGTGTCCAGCAACAAACATCAACCATTATCCTCAAGATGGTAAAATAATGATTTCTGTTATATTATTGTATGCATCAGCTTCCAGTGAGCGCACTTGGTACCCATGTTTATTGTATGCATCAGCTTCCAGTGAGCGCACTTGGTACCCATGTTTATTGTATGCATCAGCTTCCAGTGAGCGCACTTGGTACCCATGTTTATTGTATGCATCAGCTTCCAGTGAGCGCACTTGGTATCCATGTTTATTTTCCAAGAGCGTCACCAACAGAGGTCACTACTATTGCTTGTTGATTGATCTGATTGGCTGATTTTACAACTCTGTCCCAAGTGAAGACATTCTCATCAAGTCCTATATCAGCAATCCCGTGATCTCTGTTCTCCACATCTTTTCAATTATCAGTTCAGTGAAGAGTTTTTTTCTGAGCAGAGTTCTGCGCCAACAATATTTATCCATTTAATTTTTAGGATTGTGATTGTTCTTTTCAAAATACCAATTGTGACAAATTGTGTACATCTCTGCCTGAAGTATTCTTTGTATGACATTTGTTGCTAACCCGTAGTCCGATGCAAGGTTGATGTTGTGATAGTTTCTGAATTTCTTAAGTTCCAGCATTTGTTAGCGTTATCATGTATCTTGCCTACTGACGTAGGTTATCATGTATCTTGCCTACTGACGTAGGTTATCATGTATCTTGCCTACTGACGTAGATTATAATGTATCTTGTCTACTACTTAGTTTATCATGTATCTTGCCTACTGACGTAGGTTATCATGTATCTTGCCTACTGACGTAGGTTATCATGTATCTTGCCTACTGACGTAGGTTATCATGTATCTTGCCTAATGACGTAGGTTATCATGTATCTTGTCTACTGACGTAGGTTATCATGTATCTTGTCTACTGACGTAGGTTATCATGTATCTTGCCTACTGACGTAGGTTATCATGTATCTTGCCTACTGACGTAGGTTATCATGTATCTTGCCTAATGACGTAGGTTATCATGTATCTTGTCTACTGACGTAGGTTATCATGTATCTTGTCTACTGACGTAGGTTATCATGTATCTTGTCTACTGACGTAGGTTATCATGTATCTTGTCTACTGACGTAGGTTATCATGTATCTTGTCTACTGACGTAGGTTATCATGTATCTTGTCTACTGACGTAGGTTATCATGTATCTTGTCTACTGACGTAGGTTATCATGTATCTTGTCTACTGACGTAGGTTATCATGTATCTTGCCTACTGACGTAGGTTATCATGTATCTTGCCTACTGACGTAGGTTATCATGTATCTTGCCTAATGACGTAGGTTATCATGTATCTTGTCTACTGACGTAGATTATAATGTATCTTGTCTACTACTTAGTTTATCATGTATCTTGCCTACTGACGTAGGTTATCATGTATCTTGCCTACTGACGTAGGTTATCATGTATCTTGCCTACTGACGTAGGTTATCATGTATCTTGACTATTGACGAAGGTTATCATGTATCGTGTCTATTGACGAAGGTTATCATGTATCTTGCCTACTGACGTAGGTTATCATGTATCTTGACTATTGACGAAGGTTATCATGTATCGTGTCTATTGACGAAGGTTATCATGTATCTTGTCTACTGACGTAGGTTATCATGTACCTTGACTATTGACGTAGGTTATCATGTATCTTGCCTACTGACGTAGGTTATCATGTATCTTGCCTACTGACGTAGGTTATCATGTATCTTGACTATTGACGAAGGTTATCATGTATCGTGTCTATTGACGAAGGTTATCATGTATCTTCCCGAATAGCATAGGTTATCAAGTATCTTGTCCACTGAAGTAGGTTATTATTTTGTGTTCGCCATCTTTTACTTCTGACGAAGTCCCTAGAGACTAGGAACTGAATTTTGGGTGTTAATTCGTTTTTCCCTGGCAGCCGTGTGCACAGGGATCCCTCGCCGCACAGGCAGATAACTCCGTCTTCGGAGGTACTCATATTCTTTGCGTAGATGAGTAGTTGACGTTTCAGGCCGGGCTTCGCTGCTGAGACCAGGGGTGGATGCTACAGAGAGAAATCATAAATACAAATTCCAACTGCTGGAGCTGGGATTTGAACTCACAACCTCTCTGTCTCGAGATCAACCAGTCCCCCAACGTAGGTTATGACGACTCCTACAACTTTCTGTGCTGACAATGACTTAAACATTCTGCTGTTGACTTCTTGCCGTGCTGTTATTGTCATATTTCTCCATTCTCGGGCGTCCTCGAGTCTAAACTCATTCCTCTGTGTTCATGTCTCTGTACTTGACTAAAATAATGGTTGATTTATCATATTGTTAGGATAAGTCATGCCTCTGTACTGGATTAAAATAATGATTAATTTATCATATTGTTAGGATACGTCATGCCTCTGTACTTAATTAAAATAATGTTTTTTTTAACATATTGTTAGGATAAGTAATGTCTCTGTACTGGACTAAAATAATGATTGATTTATCATATTGTTAGGATAAGTCATGCCTCTGTACTGGATTAAAATAATGATTAATTTATCATATTGTTAGGATACGTCATGCCTCTGTACTTGATTAAAATAATGATTAATTTATCATATTGTTAGGATAAGTCATGCCTCTGTACTGGATTAAAATAATGATTAATTTATCATATTGTTAGGATACGTCATGCCTCTGTACTGGACTAAAATAATGATTGATTTATCCTGATGATAGGATAAGTCATGTCTCTGTAAAAAAGTAAAAAGTAAAGTACCCCCGTCACGCCAAGTGGCGTATAGGGAATATGGTGTTAGTGACCCTATATTTTACAGACCTTCAGCACATGATTTTGGGGTAATGTGGTCGGTATTACGCCCGTGCTGCTTTACTTTCCCAGAAAAAAATCCGGTACCCATTTAAGGCTGGGTGAACCCGGAAGCCGTCGTTTAGGATCGAACTCTACCCCTTGTCCTTTGTAGTCCAGTTCACTAACCACTGAGCTATCGCGGTTCCCTCATGTCTCTGTACTTGACTAAAATAATGATTGATTTATCCTGATGTTAGGATAAGTTCCCGGGACAGCTAAAAAGACCAATGGGGAAATTCTCAAAGAGGCCAACACAAAATTGAGCACCTAAAAAATACATCAGAAAGAAATACTAACATTTTTCGGGTACATCATGGGTAGAGGAAAGTTAGAAAACTTGAATACAAGTGGCAAAATAAAAGGAATGAGTGATCGCTGGCGACAAAGAGTGAAAATACTGGATAGCTTGTTGTCATGGAATGGAAAACGGCCAACAACAGAATTGATACAATGCACTGTAGATAGAAGATTGTGGAAAGGCATGATCGCCTACGCCAACCGATATGGCAAATCATGAAAATGATGATGATGTTAGGAATATGTTTTATGTTATTATCGGCCTATTTGATAAGCATCCTCTTACTTACTCTTATTCGCTCTCCTAGGTATCCTCAATATTCTTCTATGCCTACAAAGATCCTCTTTGTTGACAAGTTGTCCAGGAATTATTCCAAATGTCAGGACTGGCTCAATATTGAAGAATTCGTAATTGTGTTTCCATTTAAATGAATTATTAAAAAACCGTTTGCCAATCTAAACTGCGCTTTTGATCTTTAAAAAGCAGAGGAAACAAATAAACAAGAAAACAAAACTAAGAATATATAAGAAATGTGTATTTTCTATGCCTTTGTGTTGATTTTGACGCAAAGAAAACAAAAGAAAAAAGAGACGTCAATATTTATTTTTTTCATGCGTACTACCAAATGAAATCCTCATACAACCTACCTAAAGTAATCCTCACACAACTTACCTAAAGTAATCCTCACACAACCTACCTAAAGTACTCCTCACACAACCTACCTAAAGTAATCCTCACACAACTTACCTAAAGTAATCCTCACACAACTTACCTAAAGTAATCCTCACACAACTTACCTAAAGTAATCCTCACACAACTTACCTAAAGTAATCCTCACACAACTTACCTAAAGAAATCCTCACACAACTTACCTAAAGTAATCCTCACACAACCTACCTAAAGTAATCCTCACACAACCTATCTAAAGTAATCCTCACACAACTTACCTAAAGTAATCCTCACACAACTTACCTAAAGTAATCCTCACACAACTTACCTAAAGTAATCCTCACACAACTTACCTAAAGTAATCCTCACACAACTTACCTAAAGTAATCCTCACACAACTTACCTAAAGTAATCCTCACACAACTTACCTAAAGTAATCCTCACACAACTTACCTAAAGTAATCCTCACACAACTTACCTAAAGTAATCCTAACACAACTTACCTAAAGTAATCCTCACACAACTTACCTAAAGTAATCCTCACACAACTTACCTAACGTAATCCTCACACAACTTACCTAAAGAAATCCTCATGCAACCTACCTAAAGAAATCCTCATTACAGCTACCAAAAGAAATCCCCATGAAAGCTACCTAAAGAAATCCTCATGCAACGTACCTAAAGAAATCCTCATTACAGCTACCAAAAGAAATCCCCATGAAAGCTACCTAAAGAAATCCTCATTCAACCTACCTAAAGAAATCCTCATTCAACCTACCTAAAGAAATCATCATGCAACCAACCTAAAGAAATCATCATGCAACCAACCTAAAGAAATCATCATTCAACCTACCTAAAGAAATCATCATGCAACCAACCTAAAGAAATCATCATGCAACCAACCTAAAGAAATCATCATGCAACCAACCTAAAGAAATCATCATGCAACCAACCTAAAGAAATCCTCATTCAACCTACCTAAAGAAATCCTCATTCAACCTACCTAAAGAAATCCTCATTCAACCTACCTAAAGAAATCATCATGCAACCAACCTAAAGAAATCCTCATTAAAGCTACCTAAAGAAATCCTCATGCAACCTACCTAAAGAAATCCTCATGAAAGCTACCTAAAGAAATCCTCATGCAACCTACCTAAAGAAATCCTCATGCAACCTACCTAAAGAAATCCTCATGAAAGTTACCTAAAGAAATCCTCATGAAAGTTACCTAAAGAAATCCTCATGAAAGATACCTAAAGATATCCTCATGAAAGCTACCTAAAGAAATCCTCATGCAACCTACCTAAAGAAATCGTCATGCAACCTACTTAAAGAAATCCTCATGAAAGCTACCTAAAGAAATCCTCATGAAAACTACCTACAGAAATTCTCATAATAAATTGGATCAGATAATCAGTAACAAATATCAGCTCAAAGATACAATGAAGAGGCGATAACGAGCAGATGACAGAGACGATCATTTAGTGGGTTCAGAAAGAGAGGCAAACTCAAGACGACTCAGTGGCGAAGGATTATAACAACAAAGATGTCTAGCGTGAATCAGACGCAGTGCATGAGATGAAGATATAGTACATAAAGAAGATGAAAGAATCAAAGAACCACCAGAAAAAAGCTTCATTACTGCCTCTCTTTATGAATGCAGGCTCCCAATTGTGTGAGTTTTTAAGGTTTATGTAAATTAATTATTGAGTAGGTGGACAATACGTTTGAGTTTGTCGTTTTCCACTCTGATGGACGTGGATTCAATTTGCTGTTGGATCACTAGCTTTGACAGTAAAGAGATTATGAACTCAGACCTGAACAGCAAATGCGGATGATGCAGCAGCAATCTACTTTAGTAGTCTTTATTAACGCTCTTAGTAGTGATTATTGACGCTCTTAGTAGTGATTATTGACGCTCTTAGCAGTCATTATTGACTCTCTTAGTAGTGATTATTGAGGCTCTTAGTAGTGATTATTGAGGCTCTTAGTAGTGATTATTGACGCTCTTAGTAGTGATTATTGACTCTCTTAGTAGTGATTATTGAGGCTCTTAGTAGTGATTATTGACGCTCTTAGTAGTGATTATTGAGGCTCTTAGTAGTGATTATTGACGCTGTTAGTAGTCTTTATTAACGCTCTTAGTAGTGATTATTGACTCTCTTAGTAGTCTTTATTGACGGTTCTAGTAGTCTTTATCGACGCTCTTAGTAGTGTTCATTGTCGCTCTTATTAGTTTTTATTTATGCACATTAACACGCATAACAGAACTGAAATCATCTATCGCCAGAGTTCCTGGGAGAATGACGACACATTTTGTGAGACGAACGTGAAGAGAAACTATTCACTTTTTGACATTTTGGAGTTTGTGGACTTGTCGGTGTTCGACTACTTTACGGGTGAGTACCTGGCTTGAGTACATAGAACTCGACACAACAATGTGTCCTGTCATTTAACACGGCACACTCTATCGTTGTGAAATGTTCTTTTTTGCATTAATAAAATGAACTTGTTCGTTACACTTTTTACTTTTCTATTTCCCATATCGCACTGGTTATTATTTTTAGAGCTATTACATCTTTCTTGTTTAGAGATACCTTTCTTTACAGTCTTTTATCTGTACTTTAAAACCCAGCCTTCACAATGAGACATTTGGATATCAATGATGGCGTTTGATCACAAGACCTTGACTGATACACGAGGTTCTCATTAATTGGGACTCGCCTGTAATTGAAAAATTTAGTAAGCATCTTGTGTTGTTATTGCTTTGTGAATTTTTCCGTGTGTCTTTATTGCATGTCGATAGTCTCTCTATAAAATTATTGGTTAGTTTTGCTGTGTCATGTCAAATAAAATACACTTTCTGAACATATTTTCTCTTTGAAACAAACATGTTCTGTAACGGGCCTTTATCTCTATTTATTTGCACCGTAACTGTTGATCTGTCTGATGCTGTGAAGGCTCGTTAATATCTCAGCCCTCGCGCACCAGAGCTGGAATCCTGTTGACACTGTGAAGGCTCGTTAAGATCTGAGCCCTCACCCCACTCTGGGCAGTCCGCCCTGCACAGTGGCAACTGTCTTAACACGCCTTGGACTTGCCAAGACAGGACACCCTGGATACCAGCCCACTTGCACTGAACATGACAACGTCGACTGCCTTGCTCAACTGACCAGTCGAGTCGCCCCCTGCCTGGTATTGCAGGTTACTGTCCAGCATTGTCACCGCGATGAACTCTCTTTCCTTGGATGACAACCTTCACCTGTAGAGACCGTGTCCCGGTATACTCCACGCTGTTATTCCCGTCGGTTCATAGCCCCCCCCCCCCAGCGTTCGTTCCTCGCTTGGGCAGACAACACAGCTAGCACTCGACAAAGCATGTACTAACACCAGTGAATGAATCACACACCTGAAGTTTATTTCACACAATGACCACCTCCCATAGCAAGTTTATTTCACACAATGACCACCTCCCATATCAAGTTCACAAGTACAATAGCAAAAGTCTATTGACAATCTCTCACACTTCTCCTACCTTTCTCTCACAATACATATGTAGGAATGCTGTCACTAGCATCCCGCATAACCCTGTGGCTAACCCCCACTTGACGATACTGGTCTTTATCAACCTCGCCAACATCGTGGTCTCCTGGAGCATCATACTCCCTATAGAGCCCACTCTAAGTTGATGTGACCCCACGAGTTGTTCTCGCTCAGAGTCACTCTCCTGGTTCTGTGGTACTGTCTACCACCTCGATAATTGTGTCATGCTTCTACACAAACCTGACATATTTATGATCCACCGCACTGCCCCTAAATTGGACGTAGCTGCCCAAGCACGCTATCTTGTACTCATTGCTCCACCAGAAGCGTAAGTTGGTTGGAGACACTCACAATCTAACAAAGTCTCTGTAAATGGTTGTAGCCACTAACTACATCAATAATGCCTCTGTATGACCCACACGAAGCCTAATGTTGGTGAGAACACTCACAATCTCACAAAGTCTCTACTGCTAGCTAACATGACTTGTTGGACTAACTCATACTTGTTAATCATACGAGGCGCTACCATGGCCCCCTTATCCTATTGATACATTACACCACCTATCCTATCACTTCTCCTGGAATACATCTGACCAGTTCAACGGCCACATACCAACTAACCTGCTATCGAAAAATGTCCGAAACCAAACTTTCCTTGTTCCCGGTGTCGGCTGTAACACAATATATAGTCGTCCGGATTGAACCACCGCCCCATCTCGAATGACTTTGCTCACCTATTCTTTGTCTCAGCATTCCTTTGCCCCGCCAATCATAATTCATTTTACATCTACCCTCGTTCCTACATTGCTTACAGTTCTCGTGCCTCATGATTTGTTCAGACTCTTCACATTTCACGTAGACCATGAGTTTCCCCCTGCTTCTATTTTACCCTCAACCTTTCTCTAACCTTGACCTCTACTACCTCACTCCCATTTTCTCGTCCTCTCCATATCACTGCTACCTCCCTGCTTCAGTTCTGGAATTATATTTTTCTTTGATTTAAAATACTTTCAGCTAATTCACAGTTTTGAACGCTACATCTGCTTAGAAATAATATATCTTCAGAATAAAAATGAAAATTTAAAAAAGGTGAACAAAGTTGTATGGTTGCAACTTTACTTAGGCGAGGAACAAAACAAAAGTAGAACGCCCTCTTGAGAGCATCCAAATCAAGAACTTTTAGAATTATAATTTTGTATATTTTAGATGTACCCCACTAGTACCATCAGCCTTGTATAGACGACGATCTAATCGCATTGAATCACTCATATTTAACAGTCAATAGTTAGCTGACTACTTGTGTAGATGTCAAGAAGATTGTGAGTCGAAAGGTTGTTGTCTTTGTGTAACTAACAAGAAAGTATCAAACGTTGTATCAATATACTAGACTATCTGAGAGTAAAGAAAATAAGTCACACCCCCGAGTATATATATATATCATCATCATCATCATCATAAGCAAGTACCAAGCCTGCTGGCGTAGGTGATCATGTCTCTCTACAACTTTCGATCACAACAGTTATTTATCATTTCTGCTGTTGACTTTCTGTCAAGCCATTCTCTTAAGCTGTTTGGTATCTTTTCTCTTTGCTTCCCTCTATCTCTTCGTCCCTCAATTTTTCCAGTTGTTACAACATATTCCAGTTGTTCTCTTCTCATTACATGGCAAAACATGATGATTGTTTCTTCCTAATATTGGAAATTAGCTCTCTTTTTGTTTTGGCCTCTTTCAGAACATTTTCATTACTCTTCTTAGCTGCCCATGGTATTCTCAACATTCATCTGTAAAACCACATTTCTACAAACTCCAGTAATTTTCTTGTCTGTTGTCCTATTGTCCATGATTCACATCCATATGTTAAGACTGGCTCTACATAAAATTTAAGAACTCTTTTTCTTGCTTTTATTGTCAAAAATGGATTACATAGTATCTTCCTCATTATATATATGCGCATGAAAGGCAGCTTTACTTAGAGGTATTTTTCTGTTTAAGTGCGATATATTCATGTCTAGTAGGGACATCAAACTCATCTTCAACATAAGGCGATTCTCAAGGGCGAACTGGTTGCGACTGCTGGAATAGTTTTGGAATACATGCTTCCTTAGACACATTATAGATATAATTTAGAGCTTCTTACACTCATTAGCATATTCACGGTTTTAGGCAAGGAATATACGCTTTATTGGTCATTTCGTTTTGTAAAACATAATTAGTAGTTGGCTGGTCTTGAGGTAAGACGTTGGCCTATGGACAGGTGAGTAAAAGTAAAGTAGAGTAAAGAGAAATGAACAGAAAATTAAACCGAAATAAGGATATCAAAAGCAAAAGGAGCTTTTGTTGCACTGGGAAACATATGGAAGTCCAAAGATATTAGGTTGAATACAAAAATAAAAATTGTCAACCCAAATGTTAAGTCAAGCCTATTAAATGGCTGTGAAACACGGAGAACAACAAAATTGACAATCATGAAGATACAGACTTTCATTAATGGATGCTTACACAGAATACAAGGATGGAAATGGCAGGACAAAATCACTAACAGAATTATGGAAATGTACCAGTCAAATACCAGTGGATAAAGAGATACAGCGAAGACGATGGCGCTGGATAGGACACACACTGCGAAGGAAGCCAAATGAGAGTATTACACAACAGGCCATTTTTGGAATCCTCAGTGGAAAAGACAAAGAGGAACACCAAGAAATTCTTGGAGAAGGCAGATAGAAGCAGATATGAAGATGATGGAGAAGATACGGAATGATCTTAAAAGAATGGCAAGAAACAGAACGACTTGGAAAGTGTTTGTTGAAGACCTATGCTCTACAGGGAGCTGAAAGGTATAAGAAGAAGAGTAAAGTGCCCCCGTCGCGCCAAGTGGCGTATAGGGAATATGGTGTTAGTGACCATTAATTTTACAGACCTTCAGCATATAATTTGTGGGTTAATGTAGCCAATATTATGCACGTGCCGCTTTACTTTCCCAGAAAAAAAATCCGGCACCCATTTAAGGCTGGGTGAACCCGGAAACTGTCGGTTGGTATCGAACCCTACCTCTTGTCCATTGTAGTCCAGTTCACTAACCACTGAGCTATCTCGGGTCCCATGGACAGGAGAGAACGTGTTCAGTTGTATGGGTGGGGTAATTTTTTTATAAAGACAAATTCTTTTCATGGTTTCCTTGTTGCATTACCCTCCCCTAGTCTCTGGGTAGTGAGATTCGATGTATATTATCTCGTATAACGGACAATAACACAGGAGGTCCCGTGTGCACGTACGCATGTTAAAGAAACCATGACAGTTAATCATCAAAAAGAGTAGGTCAAAATCATCCCCGTTGCCCTGGAAAAAATGTCTACCAACACGTGACGTAGATGGACCCAGCCCGTTCTTCGTAGTTCGTGCACGTGGTTCAGGGTTATTCTAGAAGGTTTTCGATATTTTGAGGGGAAAACGAAGCGCCTATAGATGCGTGTGTGCAGTTATGATGACCCTAACATATGAACACAAAACATAACCTGACATTAAACATTCAATCTCTGATCTATGACACAGCTGGTAATGTCATGATCATGTTTCTCACTAACAGGCAACTTAGACAGACACAACTACGATGTTTTCAAGGCAATGGAAAAACCTGCTTTTATCCTTGCCTTTGACAATGGGAGAGGGTAAGCTAAACTGTATTCTGTTGCAGACAACTTTAGAATACATTAGAAAAGCGTTTCTCAAACTGTCCTGTTCCGTGGATCCCCATCAAATACGTTTTGCCTTTGTGGACACCCAGGATTCAACTTCAACTCAAGCTAGAAATTCCAAAAGTGCATCCACTATCTTATTTGAAAAAAAAAAATTTTTAATAAATGTAATATGAACATGTTTTTACTCTCCTACGAATGATTGTCGTGGGATCTACTTTACTTTAAACTGCACATCCCTAACATATTTTGATTTGATTGGGTTATAATTAAATTATAATTCATTAATAATATTAATTGCTTTAATATTTCTGGGGGTGGGGAGGACGGAAATTGCATGCAAATAAAATTATGGATACGAATCAACGTTACACGCATTTGCACAATTTAAAATAAAAATTAAAATTATAATCAGTGAAAAACGTGTACCTGACTAATCATAAGATTGGTGGGAAAAAGTGATATTATATACACACATAATTAGTGAGAAAGATGTTACTGCATTTGACCAGCAAGCCTTGTTATATTGCGCTTACTGCATGAAACTTGTTGAGATCTGACTCTGTATTTTCTAAACGGTTTCTGTATATATTTTTAAGATAAGCGAGAGCAGAGAATGCACACACATATGTTGTTACAAAAAACATCAACACTTCCACAGCTCTCTTGGATAATTAAGGAAAATTTACTTGCAAGTGAGCCAACAAATTTGGAAGTGACTGCTCCTTGAACTGTAATCTCAGAACACCATCGATGATATATCTAGATCTTGTCTTCATCTGCTGTAGGGATCGTTTTTAGTTCATACACATTAACTGAAAATTGATCTTTAATTCAGTTTTTGCTTGTATATGAAAAAAAAAATTCGAGCGGAAAGGTATCCTGCAAATCTTACAAATGTTGTGCAATAAGTGACATGTCCTCAGCAGACAACTGCTTGTCGACGGATTCAATAACTGCTTGTCGACGGTTTCAAGAACTGCTTGTCGGCGGATCCAAGAACTGCTTGTCGGCGGATCCAAGAACTGCTTGTCGGCGGATCCAAGAACTGCTTGTCGGCGGATCCAAGAACTGCTTGTCGACGGATTCAATAACTGCTTGTCGACGGATTCAATAACTGCTTGTCGGCGGATTCAATAACTGCTTGTCGACGGATTCAATAACTGCTTGTCGACGGATCCAAGAACTGCTTGTCGACGGATCCAAGAACTGCTTGTCGGCGGATCCAAGAACTGCTTGTCGGCGGATCCAAGAACTGCTTGTCGGCGGATTCAATAACTGCTTGTCGACGGATCCAAGAACTGCTTGTCGACGGTTTCAAGAACTGCTTGTCGACGGATTCAAGAACTGCTTGTCGGCGGTTTCAAGAACTGCTTGTCGACGGTTTCAAGAACTGCTTGTCGACGGTTTCAAGAACTGCTTGTCGGCGGTTTCAAGAACTGCTTGTCGACGGTTTCAAGAACTGCTTGTCGACGGTTTCAAGAACTGCTTGTCGACGGATCCAAGAACTGCTTGTCGACGGATCCAAGAACTGCTTGTCGACGGATCCAAGAACTGCTTGTCGACGGATCCAAGAACTGCTTGTCGACGGTTTCAAGAACTGCTTGTCGACGGATTCAAGAAAATGTGGGAGATTTGGAAATTGTTCAATGTTCCTATTCAATAGGCGATGATGTCATAATCCCAATTTTTAAATCATTGATTTCATCTTGTCTTCAACTTGAACAACGGTAACTTTCTCCTTGAAGATTTCAGCTGAGCAAATTTAAATGCGTGGAAATATTTGACAGTTATACCAATCGGTTTAACTAGGAAAAATCTGTCACACGGTGGGTGATGTGAAAGTGGTTCTCCATGAGAAAATCTGATTTCATCTCTCAGTTCCCATAAACGTGACAAAACTTTACCTCGTGATAGCCAGCGGACGGGGGCCTCGTTAACCTAGTTGGGAAAACCACCCGACTAAGCTACCGACGTTTGGACAAACTGTGTTCGATTCCCGCTGGGAGCAGTGTAAATTGTACTCGTGGTTGGAAAAAAATACCCCCACGGTCGACCCAGCCACTGGCAGAAATGGGTACCAGGGTAGCACTCTGAGAAGATGAAAAGTGCCGTCTCGCATCGTAAGTATCGATGCCTGACGCAACAATATCCAGAAGTCTCCGAACACTTTTGGATAGGCGGCCGAGCACATATGGGTGAAAACTCGCGCATGTCCATAGATGCTCAGATCCCCTCCTCAGCAAGCCTCGCAGTGTCCAGCTTCTGTGTTGGTTGATAAGTTTTCTTACACGCCCACTAAGTTTCTGGATGTGCCCATCTTAGCTTCCATCTCCTTCATCCGAATGAGTGACGTGGACTCAAGGTTGACGAAGTCCTGTGCCTTTCCCACATCTCGGAGGGCATTGATAATGTCCGCCCGAACCATTGGTTGACCGTCCTCAACGATAGCGCAACTAGCCAACCTGTCCACTCTTTCATTTCCCTGTACTCCTGCATGTCCTGGGACGTAGACAAAGGTGACCTTACCGTATATTTGACTTCTGCAATGACTCTACCCATTGCATGCGTACAGAGCCCGCCTCCACTTTTCTTATCACACTCATCGAATCAATCACTTAGTATGCAGACATGTGTGTAGTGTTGTGACTCTAACCAGATGAATGCCCTGGTCATTGTCATCACCTCCATCGCCATGCTACTCGTGGTCATAACATATACACCACTGTCTTGCCTGACGAGCATGCTGTAAATGTCCATGCACACATTTGGTGCCGTATTACGAATCAGTCTGTATAGATGACTGCATCTTTCTCATCGGTGTTATCCCAGATGAGACCGTTGATCTCCACATTGACCACGACAGAATTATGTTCCCTACATTTCCTGTCGAGTGTGACAATACACGAGAATGTCCCCCTGAATGACGCAGGCACTGGTATCCACTCCTTGCCAGCCCTGATATTGTTAAGCTCACATACCTGTTTGATGACATCATCTGCTCGACCCACCCGTGATTTGCCTCTTTTTAGTCTAACACATTTCCCTGTGTTGAGCTCATGTTGCAATTGATGCTCTTTATCTGCACTTATAATCAGGTATGCTAGTGCCCTCCAGATCATGATCCTGTCATCCTTGGTTGGAAAGTCGAGATGATACCTCATTGCTACACAGAGCTTCGATTCTGTATTTTCTCCAGCCTGTCAATTTACGCCTTACTGACAGTAAGAATTTACAGAAGAAGTAGCCTCTGGTCGATATTGGCCGCTGCTTTGATCTTCAAGTTGGCTAATCCATTGCTGGGTTTTGTTGCCACATGGTAGTCGTGGTCCCGAAAACATAGGCTGCGATCAAACTTAGCTCTGAGGTATGTCATCACCCTATCACTGGTCACTTTATCAGCTCCCATTCGCACCATCGGTGTTTACGTGTTAACGATATGATTGTTAAGGGAGAACCATGCAACTGATGCTTTATTAAGAGTAACCAATGCACCTGATACTCCACATCAGGAAGAGATGCGATCGAGTTCGTTTTTCATTGAAGAGGTGGTCTCCCTTCTATCTCTTCCCTGTCGATATGTCAGCAAAAGTCATAGTTCTTCCCCTCCCATCCAGCTGTTGTTCCGTGATTGTTATTGTGTACACGTTAAATAGAACTAGTGATAATGGTGAGCCTTGTGGCTGCCCTGGATAAATGGATGTTGGCTCGGATGACAAACTTCCACATCTGAGTATCACCTTCCTCTGATTAAGAGCTGCAGCGATACATCTAATGAGAAAGGGGTGCACCGCCAGTTTGAGGTGCATATGCATGAGATATGCAAATGGTACTCTGCTGTATGCATCCTCCAGATCTATAGCAGCAGCACATGTTTCCTCTCGTCAGTGGAAGCCTTCGAAGCCGTCATAGGCGAAGACTGTCGCATTGAGCAATATCTCTTTGTTATATCTGTAACCTCCGTGTGTGGGTGGGAATGCGCGTATCTATTGAAGGTGACAGGTGAGGACACGGACAACTGTTTTCTTCAGTAGCTTACCCTCAGTGTTCAACATCGTGATGATTCTGTAGGCACTGATCTGAGAATGGTCCTTGTTTGGCTTCGGTAGCGGTAGTAAGTAGCTGTGTAGCCACTCCTCTTAATCTGGCCACTCCGAATGCTGGCATTAAACTCTTTGGCCAGTTTTGTCAAGTCGTCGTCAGCTAAATCGCCTATATCGTCGTGCTGAACACCATCTGGACCAGGAGCAGTGCTGCGTGACATTTTAAGTGTCGTGCGAATGGTATCGGTTGTGATTGTGAGATCTTCTCCCAGCACTACATTCTTACACAATTCTGAAAGAGACCACGGTATCCTGATTCTTACAGTCTCATTTCTTTGGTCAGTCTACTCAATGTAATGGGCAAGCAGGGCCTTCCCTTTGCTCTCATCAGATTTGTGCCATATCTGGCCTGTGCTTTAAAAGTCTGCTTTGCCTCTGTGTCGTGTTGTGTCATACTCTGATGAAGGCGGCAGAATGTGGTTAGCGATTTTTCTGAGCACACTTTTTTTTACAGAAATTATCCCACTTGACATCCTTAGCCTGCTTAGCACATATTTTAAAGTGCATATTTTTTTGGTTGACCTCTTCTTTCAGACGCTCCAAGAGCCCAGGTTGTGTTCTTCCATTCTTGCTGGCTTTCTGCCATGTCTTGGCCGTTTGTCTCTTGTCCCGCAAGTTTCCTCAACTTCTACACCTCACTAGGGTGACTGCGTCCATCTCTCCTGCCTCCTGCGAGGGGCGTCCTCTTTCCTATGTCTGATTTTGCTAATGACGTCCTGGTCTGTGTTTTCATAGTAATCTTTTCTGACTTCTATTTCTGCTTTTATCAATTAGGAGGTCACATGGATAGTGATCACTTCTGTGGAATCCCAGTGCACTCCACCTGCAAACCGGTGCGAAGGTGGAAGACACCAGTGCCAGGTCTATGACACTATCAGAGTCCCCTGATCGAGTGGCCATTCTGGATGCCCTTCCATCATTCAAGCACACTAAATCGACTGACACTAGTGCGTTCTCTAGGTCTTCTTCCTGCTTGATGGTTATGACGTTTCCCCACTGGTTGCCTCTAGCAGTAAAGTCTCCACAGAAAATGACGTTCTCATCCTCGAACGCGAAGGGTTTCTGCCATTGTTGTGTGTCCACCTTTCCATTACAGGCATACAGTTTTACATTTACGAAAGGAACTGGGGTCTGCACCTTAACCTCATGTGCCTGCAAATCTGCATTGTCCCACACAGACATATCAAACTGAGCTGCCACCATAATATTTCGCACAAGGATGGCCTGACCAAGGTGTCGTCTATTGTACAAACAGTGAAATCCAGGGGCACTAACTGTCCTATCACTAAAGAAGTGTTTCTTGCAAAATCACTATATCGGCGCCGCACAGTAGCTTATCAAGAATGGGCCGTCGTTGAATTTATGGAAGCACAATTCCAATAAGTATGGCGCACATACTTTAGGCCTAGCCTCTCACACTTCGATATTTTCATATCAGCACGTTTACTTTTTCTTGTTTTCCTTCTTCGATGTTGTCGTTTAGGCTTATCTGAACACTTACTGTCGTCAATGTTGATTTTGTCGCTGAAAGTCGATGCTGTGGATGGTCTAGACTCACGTGCACTCGAGTTCTTGAACTATTGTGCACGGTTTTCCAGTTTGTGCTATAAGATGAGAAACTTAAAAGGAAGCCCTCACAGCATTTTCATCTTTACATCCCAATGCAGCCTTTCTTACCATTTTCTGATTTTTCTCTAGCTGGTGCTGCTCACTTCTGATTAAAAAATTATGTGCTTTTTGTGGCGTGTTCTTCATAATTAGCATTGTGACGCCTTCGTAACTGAGATGGCTCCATGGCTTCATTGGACAAGACATCGTCACACAACACACACTATGGTAGTTGTTTTCTGGACCTGTACACGTCTAGCCACAAATAATCTTGGCTATAATGTTGCCACTTATTAAGGCGGATAAAAGAGTTTCAATGCCTTTCCAACGAGAGCATCCTATGTCAACATCAGAACTTTTTACGTTTCAAGCTGTCAACTATCCATCTTGATGTTCATCTAAAATGTGTTGATACTAAAATGTGTTGATACTAAAATTTGTTGATACTAAGATGTGTTAATACTAAGATGTGTTAATACTAAAATGTGTTGATTCTAAAATGTGTTGATACTAAAATGTGTTGATACTAAAATGTGTTAATACTAAAATGTGTTGATCTAAAATGTGTTGAGCTAAAATGTGTTGATACTAAAATGTGTTGATACTAAAATGTGTTGAGCTAAAATGTGTTGATACTAAGATGTGTTGATCTAAAATGTGTTAATACTAAAATGTGTTGATCTAAAATGTGTTGATACTAAAATGTGTTGATACTAAAATGTGTTGATACTAAAATGTGTTGATACTAAAATGTGTTAATACTAAAATGTGTTGATACTAAAATGTGTTAATACTAAAATGTGTTAATACTAAAATGTGTTGATACTAAAATGTGTTGATACTAAAATGTGTTGAGCTAAAATGTGTTGATACTAAAATGTGTTGAGCTAAAATGTGTTGATACTAAAATGTGTTAATACTAAAATGTGTTGATCTAAAATGTGTTGATACTAAAATGTGTTGAGCTAAAATGTGTTGATACTAAAATGTGTTGATACTAAAATGTGTTAATACTAAAATGTGTTGATTCTAAAATGTGTTGAGCTAAAATGTGTTGAGCTAAAATGTGTAATACTAAAATGTGTTGATACTAAGATGTGTTGATACTAAGATGTGTTGATTCTAAAATGTGTTGAGCTAAAATGTGTTGAGCTAAAATGTGTTGAGCTAAAATGTGTTAATACTAAAATGTGTTGATTCTAAAATGTGTTGATTCTAAAATGTGTTGAGCTAAAATGTGTTGATACTAAAATGTGTTGATACTAAAATGTGTTGATACTAAAATGTGTTAATACTAAAATGTGTTGATACTAAAATGTGTTAATACTAAAATGTGTTGATACTAAAATGTGTTGATACTAGGATGTGTTGATACTAAAATGTGTTAATACTAAAATGTGTTGATACTAAAATGTGTTAATACTAAAATGTGTTGATACTAAAATGTGTTAATACTAAAATGTGTTAATACTAAAATGTGTTAATACTAAAATGTGTTGATACTAAAATGTGTTGATACTAAAATGTGTTGATACTAAAATGTGTTAATACTAAAATGTGTTGATACTAAAATGTGTTGATACTAAAATGTGTTGATACTAAAATGTGTTGATACTAAAATGTGTTAATACTAAAATGTGTTGATACTAAAATGTGTTGATACTAAAATGTGTTGATACTAAAATGTGTTAATACTAAAATGTGTTGATACTAAAATGTGTTGATACTAAAATGTGTTAATACTAAAATGTGTTGATACTAAAATGTGTTGATACTAAAATGTGTTGATACTAAAATGTGTTGATCTAAAATGTGTTGATACTAAAATGTGTTGATACTAAAATGTGTTGATCTAAAATGTGTTGATACTAAAATGTGTTGATCTAAAATGTGTTGATACTAAAATGTGTTGATACTAAAATGTGTTGATACTAAGATGAGTTGATCTAAAATGTGTTGATACTAAAATGTGTTGATCTAAAATGTGTTGATACTAAAATGTGTTAATACTAAAATGTGTTGATACTAAGATGTGTTGATTCTAAAATGTGTTGATACTAAAATGTGTTGATACTAAAATGTGTTGATACTAAAATGTGTTGATACTAAAATGTGTTGATACTAAAATGTGTTGATACTAAAATGTGTTGATACTAAAATGTGTTAATACTAAAATGTGTTAATACTAAATGTGTTAATACTAAAATGTGTTGATACTAAAATGTGTTAATACTAAAATGTGTTGATACTAAAATGTGTTGATACTAAAATGTGTTGATACTAAAATGTGTTAATACTAAAATGTGTTAATACTAAAATGTGTTGATACTAAAATGTGTTAATACTAAAATGTGTTGATACTAAAATGTGTTGATACTAAAATGTGTTGATACTAAAATGTGTTAATACTAAAATGTGTTGATACTAAAATGTGTTGATACTAAAATGTGTTGATCTAAAATGTGTTGATACTAAAATGTGTTGATACTAAAATGTGTTGATACTAAGATGAGTTGATCTAAAATGTGTTGATACTAAAATGTGTTGATCTAAAATGTGTTGATACTAAAATGTGTTAATACTAAAATGTGTTGATACTAAGATGTGTTGATTCTAAAATGTGTTGATACTAAAATGTGTTGATACTAAAATGTGTTGATACTAAAATGTGTTGATACTAAAATGTGTTGATACTAAAATGTGTTGATACTAAAATGTGTTGATACTAAAATGTGTTAATACTAAAATGTGTTAATACTAAAATGTGTTAATACTAAAATGTGTTGATACTAAAATGTGTTAATACTAAAATGTGTTGATACTAAAATGTGTTGATACTAAAATGTGTTGATACTAAAATGTGTTAATACTAAAATGTGTTAATACTAAAATGTGTTGATACTAAAATGTGTTAATACTAAAATGTGTTGATACTAAAATGTGTTGATACTAAAATGTGTTGATACTAAAATGTGTTAATACTAAAATGTGTTGATACTAAAATGTGTTGATACTAAAATGTGTTGATACTAAAATGTGTTAATACTAAAATGTGTTGATACTAGGATGTGTTGATACTAAGATGTGTTGATTCTAAAATGTGTTGATACTAAAATGTGTTGATACTAAAATGTGTTGATACTAAAATGTGTTGATACTAAAATGTGTTGATACTAAAATGTGTTGATACTAAAATGTGTTGATACTAAAATGTGTTGAGCTATAATGTGTTGATACTAAAATGTGTTGATACTAAAATGTGTTGATCTAAAATGTGTTGATCTAAAATGTGTTGATACTAAAATGTGTTGATACTAAAATGTGTTGATCTAAAATGTGTTGATACTAAAATGTGTTGATACTAAAATGTGTTGATCTAAAATGTGTTGATACTAAAATGTGTTGATACTAAAATGTGTTGATACTAAAATGTGTTGATACTAAAATGTGTTGATCTAAAATGTGTTGATACTAAAATGTGTTGATACTAAAATGTGTTGATACTAAAATGTGTTGATCTAAAATGTGTTGATACTAAAATGTGTTAATACTAAAATGTGTTGATACTAAAATGTGTTGATCTAAAATGTGTTGATACTAAAATGTGTTGATACTAAAATGTGTTGATTCTAAAATGTGTTGATACTAAAATGTGTTGATACTAAAATGTGTTGATCTAAAATGTGTTGATACTAAAATGTGTTGATCTAAAATGTGTTGATACTAAAATGTGTTGATACTAAGATGTGTTGATTCTAAAATGTGTTGATACTAAAATGTGTTGATACTAAAATGTGTTGATACTAAAATGTGTTGATACTAAAATGTGTTGATACTAAAATGTGTTGATACTAAAATGTGTTGAGCTAAAATGTGTTGATACTAAAATGTGTTGATCTAAAATGTGTTAATACTAAAATGTGTTGATCTAAAATGTGTTGATCTAAAATGTGTTGATACTAAAATGTGTTGATACTAAAATGTGTTGATACTAAAATGTGTTGATACTAAAATGTGTTGATACTAAAATGTGTTGATACTAAAATGTGTTAATACTAAAATGTGTTGATACTAAAATGTGTTGATACTAAAATGTGTTGAGCTAAAATGTGTTGATACTAAAATGTGTTGATACTAAAATGTGTTGATACTAAAATGTGTTGATACTAAAATGTGTTGATACTAAAATGTGTTGATCTAAAATGTGTTGATACTAAAATGTGTTGATACTAAAATGTGTTGATACTAAAATGTGTTGATACTAAAATGTGTTGATACTAAAATGTGTTGATCTAAAATGTGTTGATACTAAAATGTGTTGAGCTAAAATGTGTAATCTAAAATGTGTTGATACTAAAATGTGTTGATACTAAGATGTGTTGATCTAAAATGTGTTGAGCTAAAATGTGTTGAGCTAAAATGTGTTGAGCTAAAATGTGTTAATACTAAAATGTGTTGATACTAAAATGTGTTGATCTAAAATGTGTTGAGCTAAAATGTGTTGATACTAAAATGTGTTGATACTAAAATGTGTTGATACTAAAATGTGTTGATACTAAAATGTGTTGATACTAAAATGTGTTGATACTAAAATGTGTTGATACTAAAATGTGTTGATACTAAAATGTGTTGATACTAAAATGTGTTGATACTAAAATGTGTTAATACTAAAATGTGTTGATACTAAAATGTGTTAATACTAAAATGTGTTGATACTAAAATGTGTTGATACTAAAATGTGTTAATACTAAAATGTGTTGATACTAAAATGTGTTGATACTAAAATGTGTTGATACTAAAATGTGTTAATACTAAAATGTGTTGATACTAAAATGTGTTGATACTAAAATGTGTTGATACTAAAATGTGTTGATACTAAAATGTGTTGATACTAAAATGTGTTGATACTAAAATGTGTTGATACTAAAATGTGTTGATACTAAAATGTGTTAATACTAAAATGTGTTGATACTAAAATGTGTTGATACTAAAATGTGTTAATACTAAAATGTGTTGATACTAAAATGTGTTGATACTAAAATGTGTTGATACTAAAATGTGTTGATACTAAAATGTGTTGATACTAAAATGTGTTGATACTAAAATGTGTTGATACTAAAATGTGTTGATACTAAAATGTGTTGATCTAAAATGTGTTGATACTAAAATGTGTTGATACTAAAATGTGTTGATACTAAAATGAGTTGATACTAAAATGTGTTGATACTAAAATGTGTTGATACTAAAATGTGTTGATACTAAAATGTGTTAATACTAAAATGTGTTGATACTAAAATGTGTTGATCTAAAATGTGTTGATACTAAAATGTGTTGATACTAAAATGTGTTGATACTAAAATGTGTTGATACTAAAATGTGTTGATACTAAAATGTGTTGATACTAAAATGTGTTGATACTAAAATGTGTTAATACTAAAATGTGTTGATACTAAAATGTGTTGATACTAAAATGTGTTAATACTAAAATGTGTTGATACTAAAATGTGTTGATACTAAAATGTGTTGATACTAAAATGTGTTAATACTAAAATGTGTTGATACTAAAATGTGTTGATACTAAAATGTGTTGATACTAAAATGTGTTGATACTAAAATGTGTTGATACTAAAATGTGTTGATACTAAAATGTGTTGATACTAAAATGTGTTGATACTAAAATGTGTTGATACTAAAATGTGTTGATACTAAAATGTGTTGATACTAAAATGTGTTGATCTAAAATGTGTTGATACTAAAATGTGTTGATACTAAAATGTGTTGATACTAAAGATGTGTTGATCTAAAATGTGTTGATACTAAAATGTGTTGATCTAAAATGTGTTGATACTAAAATGTGTTAATACTAAAATGTGTTGATACTAAGATGTGTTGATTCTAAAATGTGTTGATACTAAAATGTGTTGATACTAAAATGTGTTGATACTAAAATGTGTTGATACTAAAATGTGTTGATACTAAAATGTGTTGATACTAAAATGTGTTGATACTAAAATGTGTTAATACTAAAATGTGTTAATACTAAAATGTGTTGATACTAAAATGTGTTAATACTAAAATGTGTTGATACTAAAATGTGTTGATACTAAAATGTGTTGATACTAAAATGTGTTAATACTAAAATGTGTTAATACTAAAATGTGTTGATACTAAAATGTGTTAATACTAAAATGTGTTGATACTAAAATGTGTTGATACTAAAATGTGTTGATACTAAAATGTGTTAATACTAAAATGTGTTGATACTAAAATGTGTTGATACTAAAATGTGTTGATACTAAAATGTGTTAATACTAAAATGTGTTGATACTAGGATGTGTTGATACTAAAATGTGTTGATTCTAAAATGTGTTGATACTAAAATGTGTTGATACTAAAATGTGTTGATCTAAAATGTGTTGATACTAAAATGTGTTGATACTAAAATGTGTTGATACTAAAATGTGTTGATACTAAAATGTGTTGAGCTATAATGTATTGATACTAAAATGTGTTGATACTAAAATGTGTTGATCTAAAATGTGTTGATCTAAAATGTGTTGATACTAAAATGTGTTGATACTAAAATGTGTTGATCTAAAATGTGTTGATACTAAAATGTGTTGATACTAAAATGTGTTGATCTAAAATGTGTTGATACTAAAATGTGTTGATCTAAAATGTGTTGATACTAAAATGTGTTGATACTAAAATGTGTTGATCTAAATTGTGTTGATACTAAAATGAGTTGATCTAAAATGTGTTGATACTAAAATGTGTTGATCTAAAATGTGTTGATACTAAAATGTGTTAATACTAAAATGTGTTGATACTAAGATGTGTTGATTCTAAAATGTGTTGATACTAAAATGTGTTGATACTAAAATGTGTTGATTCTAAAATGTGTTGATACTAAAATGTGTTGATACTAAAATGTGTTGATCTAAAATGTGTTGATACTAAAATGTGTTGATCTAAAATGTGTTGATACTAAAATGTGTTGATACTAAGATGTGTTGATTCTAAAATGTGTTGATACTAAAATGTGTTGATACTAAAATGTGTTGATCTAAAATGTGTTGATACTAAAATGTGTTGATCTAAAATGTGTTGATCTAAAATGTGTTGATACTAAAATGTGTTGATCTAAAATGTGTTGATCTAAAATGTGTTGATACTAAAATGTGTTGATCTAAAATGTGTTGATCTAAAATGTGTTGATCTAAAATGTGTTGATCTAAAATGTGTTGATACTAAAATGTGTTGATCTAAAATGTGTTGATCTAAAATGTGTTGATACTAAAATGTGTTGATCTAAAATGTGTTGATCTAAAATGTGTTGATACTAAAATGTGTTAATACTAAAATGTGTTGATCTAAAATGTGTTGATACTAAAATGTGTTGAACTAAAATGTGTTGATACTAAGATGTGTTGATACTAAGATGTGTTGATACTAAAATGTGTTGATTCTAAAATGTGTTGAGCTAAAATGTGTTGAGCTAAAATGTGTTGATCTAAAATGTGTTAATACTAAAATGTGTTGATTCGAAAATGTGTTGATTCTAAAATGTGTTGAGCTAAAATGTGTTGATACTAAAATGTGTTGATACTAAAATGTGTTGATACTAAAATGTGTTAATACTAAAATGTGTTGATACTAAAATGTGTTAATACTAAAATGTGTTGATACTAAAATGTGTTGATACTAGGATGTGTTGATACTAAAATGTGTTAATACTAAAATGTGTTGATACTAAAATGTGTTAATACTAAAATGTGTTGATACTAAAATGTGTTAATACTAAAATGTGTTAATACTAAAATGTGTTAATACTAAAATGTGTTATTACTAAAATGTGTTGATACTAAAATGTGTTGATACTAAAATGTGTTGATACTAAAATGTGTTAATACTAAAATGTGTTGATACTAAAATGTGTTGATACTAAAATGTGTTGATACTAAAATGTGTTAATACTAAAATGTGTTGATACTAAAATGTGTTGATACTAAAGTGTGTTGATACTAAAATGTGTTGATACTAAAATGTGTTAATACTAAAATGTGTTGATACTAAAATGTGTTGATACTAAAATGTGTTGATACTAAAATGTTGATACTAAAATGTGTTGATACTAAAATGTGTTGATCTAAAATGTGTTGATACTAAAATGTGTTGATACTAAAATGTGTTGATCTAAAATGTGTTGATACTAAAATGTGTTGATCTAAAATGTGTTGATACTAAAATGTGTTGATACTAAAATGTGTTGATCTAAATTGTGTTGATACTAAAATGAGTTGATCTAAAATGTGCTGATACTAAAATGTGTTGATCTAAAATGTGTTGATACTAAAATGTGTTAATACTAAAATGTGTTGATACTAAGATGTGTTGATTCTAAAATGTGTTGATACTAAAATGTGTTGATACTAAAATGTGTTGATACTAAAATGTGTTGATACTAAAATGTGTTAATACTAAAATGTGTTGATACTAAAATGTGTTAATACTAAAATGTGTTAATACTAAAATGTGTTAATACTAAAATGTGTTGATACTAAAATGTGTTAATACTAAAATGTGTTGATACTAAAATGTGTTGATACTAAAATGTGTTAATACTAAAATGTGTTAATACTAAAATGTGTTAATACTAAAATGTGTTGATACTAAAATGTGTTGATACTAAAATGTGTTGATACTAAAATGTGTTGATCTAAAATGTGTTGATACTAAAATGTGTTGATACTAAAATGTGTTGATACTAAAATGTGTTGATACTAAAATGTGTTGAGCTATAATGTATTGATACTAAAATGTGTTGATACTAAAATGTGTTGATACTAAAATGTGTTGATCTAAAATGTGTTGATACTAAAATGTGTTGATCTAAAATGTGTTGATACTAAAATGTGTTGATACTAAAATGTGTTGATCTAAAATGTGTTGATACTAAAATGTGTTGATACTAAAATGTGTTGATCTAAAATGTGTTGATACTAAAATGTGTTGATCTAAAATGTGTTGATACTAAAATGTGTTGATACTAAAATGTGTTGATCTAAATTGTGTTGATACTAAAATGAGTTGATCTAAAATGTGCTGATACTAAAATGTGTTGATCTAAAATGTGTTGATACTAAAATGTGTTAATACTAAAATGTGTTGATACTAAGATGTGTTGATTCTAAAATGTGTTGATACTAAAATGTGTTGATACTAAAATGTGTTGATACTAAAATGTGTTGATACTAAAATGTGTTAATACTAAAATGTGTTGATACTAAAATGTGTTAATACTAAAATGTGTTAATACTAAAATGTGTTAATACTAAAATGTGTTGATACTAAAATGTGTTAATACTAAAATGTGTTGATACTAAAATGTGTTGATACTAAAATGTGTTAATACTAAAATGTGTTAATACTAAAATGTGTTAATACTAAAATGTGTTGATACTAAAATGTGTTGATACTAAAATGTGTTGATACTAAAATGTGTTGATCTAAAATGTGTTGATACTAAAATGTGTTGATACTAAAATGTGTTGATACTAAAATGTGTTGAGCTATAATGTATTGATACTAAAATGTGTTGATACTAAAATGTGTTGATACTAAAATGTGTTGATCTAAAATGTGTTGATACTAAAATGTGTTGATCTAAAATGTGTTGATACTAAAATGTGTTGATACTAAAATGTGTTGATCTAAAATGTGTTGATACTAAAATGTGTTGATACTAAAATGTGTTGATCTAAAATGTGTTGATACTAAAATGTGTTGATCTAAAATGTGTTGATACTAAAATGTGTTGATACTAAAATGTGTTGATCTAAATTGTGTTGATACTAAAATGAGTTGATCTAAAATGTGTTGATACTAAAATGTGTTGATCTAAAATGTGTTGATACTAAAATGTGTTAATACTAAAATGTGTTGATACTAAGATGTGTTGATTCTAAAATGTGTTGATACTAAAATGTGTTGATACTAAAATGTGTTGATCTAAAATGTGTTGATACTAAAATGTGTTGATCTAAAATGTGTTGATACTAAAATGTGTTGATCTAAAATGTGTTGATACTAAAATGTGTTGATACTAAGATGTGTTGATTCTAAAATGTGTTGATACTAAAATGTGTTGATACTAAAATGTGTTGATCTAAAATGTGTTGATACTAAAATGTGTTGATCTAAAATGTGTTGATCTAAAATGTGTTGATACTAAAATGTGTTGATCTAAAATGTGTTGATCTAAAATGTGTTGATACTAAAATGTGTTGATCTAAAATGTGTTGATCTAAAATGTGTTGATCTAAAATGTGTTGATACTAAAATGTGTTGATCTAAAATGTGTTGATCTAAAATGTGTTGATACTAAAATGTGTTGATCTAAAATGTGTTGATCTAAAATGTGTTGATCTAAAATGTGTTGATACTAAAATGTGTTAATACTAAAATGTGTTGATCTAAAATGTGTTGATACTAAAATGTGTTGAACTAAAATGTGTTGATACTAAGATGTGTTGATTCTAAAATGTGTTGATACTAAAATGTGTTGATCTAAAATGTGTTGATACTAAAATGTGTTGATCTAAAATGTGTTAATACTAAAATGTGTTGATCTAAAATGTGTTGATACTAAAATGTGTTGATACTAAAATGTGTTAATACTAAAATGTGTTGATACTAAAATGTGTTGATACTAAAATGTGTTGATACTAAAATGTGTTAATACTAAAATGTGTTGATACTAAAATGTGTTAATACTAAAATGTGTTGATACTAAAATGTGTTGATCTAAAATGTGTTGATACTAAAATGTGTTAATACTAAAATGTGTTGATACTAAAATGTGTTGATACTAAAATGTGTTAATACTAAAATGTGTTGATACTAAAATGTGTTGATACTAAAATGTGTTAATACTAAAATGTGTTAATACTGAAATGTGTTGATCTAAAATGTGTTAATACTAAAATGTGTTGATACTAAAATGTGTTGATACTAAAATGTGTTGATACTAAAATGTGTTGATCTAAAATGTGTTAATACTAAAATGTGTTAATACTAAAATGTGTTGATCTAAAATGTGTTAATACTAAAATGTGTTGATCTAAAATGTGTTGATACTAAAATGTGTTGATACTAAAATGTGTTGATACTAAAATGTGTTGATACTAAAATGTGTTGATACTAAAATGTGTTGATACTAAAATGTGTTAATACTAAAATGTGTTGATCTAAAATGTGTTGATACTAAAATGTGTTAATACTAAAATGTGTTAATACTAAAATGTGTTGATACTAAAATGTGTTAATACTAAAATGTGTTGATACTAAAATGTGTTGATACTAAAATGTGTTGATTCTAAAATGTGTTAATACTAAAATGTGTTAATACTAAAATGTGTTGATACTAAAATGTGTTGATCTAAAATGTGTTAATACTAAAATGTGTTAATACTAAAATGTGTTGATCTAAAATGTGTTAATACTAAAATGTGTTAATACTAAAATGTGTTGATACTAAAATGTGTTGATACTAAAATGTGTTGATTCTAAAATGTGTTGATACTAAAATGTGTTAATACTAAAATGTGTTGATACTAAAATGTGTTGATACTAAAATGTGTTAATACTAAAATGTGTTGATCTAAAATGTGTTGATACTAAAATGTGTTGATCTAAAATGTGTTGATACTAAAATGTGTTGATACTAAGATGTGTTGATTCTAAAATGTGTTGATACTAAAATGTGTTGATACTAAAATGTGTTGATCTAAAATGTGTTGATACTAAAATGTGTTGATCTAAAATGTGTTGATCTAAAATGTGTTGATACTAAAATGTGTTGATCTAAAATGTGTTGATCTAAAATGTGTTGATACTAAAATGTGTTGATCTAAAATGTGTTGATCTAAAATGTGTTGATCTAAAATGTGTTGATACTAAAATGTGTTGATCTAAAATGTGTTGATCTAAAATGTGTTGATACTAAAATGTGTTGATCTAAAATGTGTTGATCTAAAATGTGTTGATACTAAAATGTGTTAATACTAAAATGTGTTGATCTAAAATGTGTTGATACTAAAATGTGTTGAACTAAAATGTGTTGATACTAAGATGTGTTGATTCTAAAATGTGTTGATACTAAATGTGTTGATCTAAAATGTGTTGATACTAAAATGTGTTGATCTAAAATGTGTTAATACTAAAATGTGTTGATCTAAAATGTGTTGATACTAAAATGTGTTAATACTAAAATGTGTTAATACTAAAATGTGTTGATACTAAAATGTGTTGATACTAAAATGTGTTGATACTAAAATGTGTTAATACTAAAATGTGTTGATACTAAAATGTGTTAATACTAAAATGTGTTGATACTAAAATGTGTTAATACTAAAATGTGTTGATACTAAAATGTGTTAATACTAAAATGTGTTGATACTAAAATGTGTTGATACTAAAATGTGTTAATACTAAAATGTGTTGATACTAAAATGTGTTGATACTAAAATGTGTTAATACTAAAATGTGTTGATACTAAAATGTGTTGATACTAAAATGTGTTAATACTAAAATGTGTTGATACTAAAATGTGTTAATACTAAAATGTGTTAATACTAAAATGTGTTAATACTAAAATGTGTTGATACTAAAATGTGTTGATCTAAAATGTGTTGATACTAAAATGTGTTAATACTAAAATGTGTTGATACTAAAATGTGTTGATACTAAAATGTGTTAATACTAAAATGTGTTGATCTAAAATGTGTTGATACTAAAATGTGTTAATACTAAAATGTGTTAATACTAAAATGTGTTGATCTAAAATGTGTTGATACTAAAATGTGTTAATACTAAAATGTGTTGATCTAAAATGTGTTGATACTAAAATGTGTTAATACTAAAATGTGTTGATACTAAAATGTGTTGATACTAAAATGTGTTAATACTAAAATGTGTTGATACTAAAATGTGTTGATACTAAAATGTGTTAATACTAAAATGTGTTAATACTAAAATGTGTTAATACTAAAATGTGTTGATCTAAAATGTGTTAATACTAAAATGTGTTGATACTAAAATGTGTTGATACTAAAATGTGTTGATCTAAAATGTGTTAATACTAAAATGTGTTAATACTAAAATGTGTTGATCTAAAATGTGTTAATACTAAAATGTGTTGATCTAAAATGTGTTGATACTAAAATGTGTTGATACTAAAATGTGTTGATACTAAAATGTGTTGATACTAAAATGTGTTGATACTAAAATGTGTTGATACTAAAATGTGTTGATACTAAAATGTGTTGATACTAAAATGTGTTAATACTAAAATGTGTTGATCTAAAATGTGTTGATACTAAAATGTGTTAATACTAAAATGTGTTAATACTAAAATGTGTTGATACTAAAATGTGTTGATACTAAAATGTGTTAATACTAAAATGTGTTAATACTAAAATGTGTTGATACTAAAATGTGTTGATACTAAAATGTGTTGATTCTAAAATGTGTTAATACTAAAATGTGTTAATACTAAAATGTGTTGATACTAAAATGTGTTGATCTAAAATGTGTTAATACTAAAATGTGTTAATACTAAAATGTGTTGATCTAAAATGTGTTAATACTAAAATGTGTTGATACTAAAATGTGTTGATACTAAAATGTGTTGATTCTAAAATGTGTTGATACTAAAATGTGTTAATACTAAAATGTGTTGATACTAAAATGTGTTGATACTAAAATGTGTTAATACTAAAATGTGTTGATTCTAAAATGTGTTGATACTAAAATGTGTTAATACTAAAATGTGTTGATTCTAAAATGTGTTGATACTAAAATGTGTTAATACTAAAATGTGTTAATACTAAAATGTGTTGATTCTAAAATGTGTTAATACTAAAATGTGTTAATACTAAAATGTGTTGATTCTAAAATGTGTTAATACTAAAATGTGTTAATACTAAAATGTGTTAATACTAAAATGTGTTAATACTAAAATGTGTTAATACTAAAATGTGTTAATACTAAAATGTGTTGATCTAAAATGTGTTAATACTAAAATGTGTTAATACTAAAATGTGTTGATACTAAAATGTGTTAATACTAAAATGTGTTGATACTAAAATCACCTCAACAATATCAGTCACTTTACCTGACAGGTAATCATAGTTATTGTTTATGAACACAAGTTGAAGACACAAACACAACCGCCAAATTTGCTCAACTACCATTAAACTGAAACTAACTGACTTCGGTACGCTCCTGCAGAAATGTGACGTCCCCTCTTTTAATTAAACATAGCCATTACACATTGCAAAAACAGGGCATTTTTTATTTGTTTTCAATCAAGCTCCTATATGAATGCATTGATTTGTTCACTAGTAGCACCACATTTGGTTGCGGCGGGATGATTTCCTCTACCCCGTTCTAATCAATGTTGAGACCGCTTGAGAGTGTGTGATCTGACAGGTCTTTTTGTTTCTTTGATATTTGTTAAGTTTAAAGTGTCTTTGATGTCACCCCGCTATTTCTTTCTTTGATATTTGTTAAGTTTAAAGTGTCTTTGATGTCAACCCGCTATTTCTTTCTTTGATATTTGTTAAGTTTAAACTGTCTTTGATGTCACCCCGCTATTTTTTCTTTGATATTTGTTAAGTTTAAAGTGTCTTTGATGTCAACCATCTATTTCTTTCTTTGATATTTGTTAAGTTTAAACTGTCTTTGATGTCACCCCGCTATTTCTTTCTTTTCATATTTGTTAAGTTTAAAGTGTCTTTGATGTCACCCAACTATTTCTTTCTTTGATATTTGTTAAGTTTAAAGTGTCTTTGATGTCACCCCGCTATTTCTTTCTGTGATATTTGTTAAGTTTAAAGTGTCTTTGATGTCACCCCGCTATTTCTTTCTTTGATATTTGTTAAGTTTAAAGTGTCTTTGATGTCACCCAACTATTTCTTTCTTTGATATTTGTTAAGTTTAAAGTGTCTTTGATGTCAACCCGCTATTTCTTTCTTTGATATTTGTTAAGTTTAAAGTGTCTTTGATGTCACCCAACTATTTCTTTCTTTGATATTTGTTAAGTTTAAAGTGTCTTTGATGTCAACCCGCTATTTCTTTCTTTGATATTTGTTAAGTTTAAAGTGTCTTTGATGTCACCCAACTATTTCTTTCTTTGATATTTGTTAAGTTTAAAGTGTCTTTGATGTCACCCAACTATTTCTTTCTTTGATATTTGTTAAGTTTAAAGTGTCTTTGATGTCACCCCGCTATTTCTTTCTTTGATATTTGTTAAGTTTAAAGTGTCTTTGATGTCAACCCGCTATTTCTTTCTTTGATATTTGTTAAGTTTAAACTGTCTTTGATGTCACCCCGCTATTTTTTCTTTGATATTTGTTAAGTTTAAAGTGTCTTTGATGTCAACCATCTATTTCTTTCTTTGATATTTGTTAAGTTTAAACTGTCTTTGATGTCACCCCGCTATTTCTTTCTTTTCATATTTGTTAAGTTTAAAGTGTCTTTGATGTCACCCAACTATTTCTTTCTTTGATATTTGTTAAGTTTAAAGTGTCTTTGATGTCACCCCGCTATTTCTTTCTGTGATATTTGTTAAGTTTAAAGTGTCTTTGATGTCACCCCGCTATTTCTTTCTTTGATATTTGTTAAATTTAAAGTGTCTTTGATGTCACCCCGCTATTTCTTTCTTTGATATTTGTTAAGTTTAAAGTGTCTTTGATGTCAACCCGCTATTTCCTTCTTTGATATTTGTTAAGTTTAAAGTGTCTTTGATGTCACCCAACACAATCTTTCTTTGATATTTGTTAAGTTTAAAGTGTCTTTGATGTCAACCCGCTATTTCTTTCTTTGATATTTGTTAAGTTTAAAGTGTCTTTGATGTCACCCAACTATTTCTTTCTTTGATATTTGTTAAGTTTAAAGTGTCTTTGATGTCACCCAACTATTTCTTTCTTTGATATTTGTTAAGTTTAAAGTGTCTTTGATGTCACCCCGCTATTTCTTTCTTTGATATTTGTTAAGTTTAAAGTGTCTTTGATGTCACCCCGCTATTTCTTTCTTTGATATTTGTTAAGTTTAAAGTGTCTTTGATGTCACCCAACTATTTCTTTCTTTGATATTTGTTAAGTTTAAAGTGTCTTTGATGTCACCCAACTATTTCTTTCTTTGATATTTGTTAAGTTTAAAGTGTCTTTGATGTCACCCAACTATTTCTTTCTTTGATATTTGTTAAGTTTAAAGTGTCTTTGATGTCACCCCGCTATTTCTTTCTTTGATATTTGTTAAGATTAAAGTGTCTTTGATGTCACCCCGCTATTTTTTCTTTGATATTTGTTAAGTTTAAAGTGTCTTTGATGTCAACCATCTATTTCTTTCTTTGATATTTGTTAAGTGTAAACTGTCTTTGATGTCACCCCGCTATTTCTTTCTTTTCATATTTGTTAAGTTTAAAGTGTCTTTGATGTCACCCAACTATTTCTTTCTTTGATATTTGTTAAGTTTAAAGTGTCTTTTATGTCACCCCGCTATTTCTTTCTGTGATATTTGTTAAGTTTAAAGTGTCTTTGATGTCACCCCGCTATTTCTTTCTTTGATATTTGTTAAGTTTAAAGTGTCTTTGATGTCACCCAACTATTTCTTTCTTTGATATTTGTTAAGTTTAAAGTGTCTTTGATGTCACCCAACTATTTCTTTCTTTGATATTTGTTAAGTTTAAAGTGTCTTTGATGTCACCCCGCTATTTCTTTCTTTGATATTTGTTAAGTTTAAAGTGTCTTTGATGTCACCCCGCTATTTCTTTCTTTGATATTTGTTAAGTTTAAAGTGTCTTTGATGTCAACCCGCTATTTCTTTCTTTGATATTTGTTAAGTTTAAAGTGTCTTTGATGTCACCCAACTATTTCTTTCTTTGATATTTGTTAAGTTTAAAGTGTCTTTGATGTCACCCCGCTATTTCTTTCTTTGATATTTGTTAAGTTTAAAGTGTCTTTGATGTCAACCCGCTATTTCTTTCTTTGATATTTGTTAAGTTTAAAGTGTCTTTGATGTCACCCAACTATTTCTTTCTTTGATATTTGTTAAGTTTAAAGTGTCTTTGATGTCACCCAACTATTTCTTTCTTTGATATTTGTTAAGTTTAAAGTGTCTTTGATGTCACCCCGCTATTTCTTTCTTTGATATTTGTTAAGTTTAAAGTGTCTTTGATGTCACCCCGCTATTTCTTTCTTTGATATTTGTTAAGTTTAAAGTGTCTTTGATGTCACCCAACTATTTCTTTCTTTTATATTTGTTAAGTTTAAAGTGTCTTTGATGTCACCCCGCTATTTCTTTCTGTGATATTTGTTAAGTGTAAAGTGTCTTTGATGTCACCCCGCTATTTCTTTCTTTGATATTTGTTAAGTGTAAAGTGTCTTTGATGTTGATAGTTTTAAAGTGTCTTTGATGTCACCCCGCTATTTCTTTCTTTGATATTTGTTAAGTTTAAAGTGTCTTTGATGTCACCCCGCTATTTCTTTCTTTGATATTTGTTAAGTTTAAAGTGTCTTTGATGTCACCCCGCTATTTCTTTCTTTGATATTTATTAAGTTTAAAGTGTCTTTGATATCACCCCGCTATTTCTTTCTTTGATATTTGTTAAGTTTAAAGTGTCTTTGATGTCACCCCGCTATTTCTTTCTTTGATATTTGTTAAGTTTAAAGTGTCTTTGATGTCACCCCGCTATTTCTTTCTTTGATATTTGTTAAGTTTAAAGTGTCTTTGATGTCACCCCGCTATTTCTTTCTTTGATATTTGTTAAGTTTAAAGTGTCTTTGATGTCACCCCGCTATTTCTTTCTTTGATATTTGTTAAGTTTAAAGTGTCTTTGATGTCACCCCGCTATTTCTTTCTTTGTATTGGGACTTTTGTTTTGAAGCTTGTAAGTTGAAAAAAAGTCTAGACGTTTTTTTACAGGGAAACCCGTACTTCTTTTTTTTTTTACAATTTATATTCTTTTGTGCTTTCATGAATTCATTCTCTCTTTCCATTCAGCTACTCGCTATAATGCTATATTATACGAGCTTTTCATCCCCCCCCCCCCCCTTGTGATGGCACAATGAAGCGCGACCCACAGTGTGAGAAACGCTGCATGATTAGACATGCATGGACTGGTAATGTACGAGGGGCGTTTACAAAGTGATGCACCACATCGGTTTTCTCGTGTAATAATAAAAATCGAAGGATTACATTTTCCACATGTTAAATATGGCATGTGTTGATTGTGTGCACCAAATTGTACTGCAGTCGGCCAAATAATACGACTGCACTAAACCATGTCGAGCATGTTAGCAACTTGTGTTATAAGCAGCGTATTGTGATAGAATTTCTCGTTTTAGAGAAGAAAACTGTTGTGAACAACCACAATCACCTATGTGATGTGTATGAAAGTTTTGCAGTCGACAAGAACACAATAAGTCGCTGGGTTTAGAGAATAAAAGAATCGGAAAGCGGAGATTCTTGATCGGACGGCCTGCCACAGCCACCGATGCAGAAATGTTGAAAAACGCTGAGGGCATTATTCTTGCTGATAGGCGCATCTGTACTCAACAATTGGCCTTAAAGTTGGTAGTGTAAATTCAATTATAAAAACTGCCGTATTCTCTAAGGTTAGTGCAAAATGGGTTAAACGAAATCTCACAAATGCGCACAGATTGCAAAGAAAAACTATTTCCTCTGAACTGTTGAAGCGTTTCAATGTTGGTGGAGAGAACTTTTGGCTAAGATTGCTACAAGTGACGAAACCTGGGCTCATCGTTTTGAAACTGAGATAAAAAGACAATTAATGGAGTGGCATCATCAGCACTCACCACGAAGAAATTTAACACAGGTCCTTCAGCTGGAAAGGTCATAGTCACTGCTTTTGGGACATTGGAGGTATGATTCTTGTGGCTGCTATGCCAAGAGGAGAGACAATCAATTTTTAAGCTTACATTAAGGCATTTCACTCAATTAAAGTTTTCGCAGTGTTCGGCCTCACAAGAATTTAGCAGACCTGTTTCTCCTTCGCGACAATGCGCATCCCCACACAGGTCTGGTACTATGGAAAGCAATTACCAGATTAGGTTGGACTCTACTCCACCATACAGCCCTGATTTGGCACCCTCTGATTTCCATCTCTTTTAGTCCTCTTAAAGATGACCTCCGTGGAACAAGGTTTGATGATGATGATGGAGTGATTCATGGAGCGAAGAAATGGCTACACGATGAAGGAGTGATTCATGCAGCGAAGAAATGGCTACACGATCAAGGCAAATGCTGGTAGATGTTAGGAATACATGCACTTGTTGTACGCTGGCGTAAAGCTGCACAAGTGGATGGGAATTATGTTGAATGATACCAATGTTTACATCACATATCTATATATAATGTATACAAATTTCATAGTTTTTGAATTAGCGGTTCACGAGAGACCGGTGTGGTGCACTATTATCTGAATGCACTTTGTAGATATTCTCCATCATCGTCATCATCGAGTGCTTTCTCCGCAACGAAGGTTGGCTACCATGGAGCGCCATTCTGCTCTGTCTCTTGCTTTGATGGTGCAGGTTGTCATAGGCTGATTTGTCCATCTTTTGATGTTACTCGTCCATGTTAGTCTTGGTCTGCCTCTGCCTATTTTATCTTGTATTTTCCCCTCCAGGATTACTTTTAGTAGGCTGTTATGTCTTAACATGCCCAAAAATCGCATTTGTCTTGTTTGAATTGTGCTTAGTAGTTTTCTTTTCATTTTTAGTTGTTTTAAGACTTCATCGTTTGTTTTCTTTTCCTTCCATCCAATTCTACCTATTCCTCGATATATCCACATTTCAAAGGCTTCAATTCTCTGTTCTGTTTTCTTGTCTAATGTCCATGTTTCTGCACCATATAGGAATATTGAGAAGATGTAACATTTCCTATTCTTAGTTTTAGCCCTGGTGTTATTTGTTTTGATGTTAGTATGTTCTTCATGACATTAAAATTACTTTTTGCCATTCCTATTCTTTTGTTTATTTCAGTTTTACATTTTCCATTCCTGGTTATAGTATGTCCCAGATAGTTGTAGTTGTGAACTTTCTCCAGCTCTATTCCATTTATTTTGATATCCACTTGTGGGTTTTGAGTACCTTCTTTGTTTATGATCATGGTTTTAGTCTTTTTGATATTCATATCTAGTCCATATTTTTTGCATGTCATGTTGATTTCATTAAGTAATTGTTGTAGATCTTTAGTATTTTCTGCTAGTAGTACAGTATCGTCAGCATATCTTAGGTTATTGATTATCTTTCCATTAATCTGTAGGCCTGGCATTTCTATGAGGTTTTTAAAAATTTGCTCAATGTATAGATTGAACAAGCTTGGTGATATGATGCACCCCTGTCTTACTTCTCTTTTTATATCAATGGGTGTAGAGTTCTTCATTACCCCAAAAATCATGTGCTGAAGGTCTGTAAAATATAGGGTCACTAACACCATATTTCCCTATACGCCATATATACGTAGAGTTCTCTTTTATATATTTTATTATTTCTATTTGCTCCCAGATATTCTTATAGGCAATATATATATATATATATATATATACATATTTATATAATCTATAGATTATATGTTTATTGTCTTCGTTTGTTTGTTTGTTTTTTTTTTTTTTTTTTGCTTATAAGATATTCTTATAGGCCAAAAAACAAACGGAGACAATAAATATAGGCACAGAAAGCGAAATCAACGAAACAATATGTTACCGCTAAATCCACTGTACCTTACACAAAAACTGTAGAACAAATTGGAAATTTCATTAAATCCCCACCAAGTTTATATATTCTCTGCTGTCTGCGCATGTCCGTATCAAAACTTCCGACAGTAAACAAACGAAAACGAACGCTGAGCCGGCAGAATTAGACCATGTGTTTATACCTTATTTAGCTAAGCGATTCTTTGTGTTCATTAGTTATTATTGTTAGCACTAAAATGTAAGTACTTAAATGTGTGTTAATGTTTAAATATGTTATTTCAGTAATGTCATGTGTAAATTAAAGTTTTTACTCCATGTAAAAACTTTAAATGCGTTTTTCTCAAAACTTTTTTTTTCAGCTACCCACAGCACCAAAATGCTTGTTTCTCAGCCATGCTGTTAGATAGAGACTTAAAAATTTGCATGGTTATTACCCTGAAGTATACGGAGGTACCTAGCTATTTATTTTGCTAATATCTTGTATACTTTACTCCCCAAGAGAATTTTAAAACGAAATTGGTGGGGAAAAAAGCGCTTCGTAAAATAGGCACATATTATTTATGGCCTCAGTTCAACAAAAATAATGGAAATTTAAAAATAAATAGCCAGTTACCTATGGTTTGCATATATCTATGCAACAGAATTTAAAATTTGGCAAAATCTTCAATAGATCAAGAAAAACAAGCATTCTTGTAAAACGTTTTTTTTCAAGATGGCCGCCGTTACCATGGCAACCGATACATTTTTTAAATATCTGATAACCAAAATCAAAGTTTTTGTTCATGTATATCGATATCCCAAAGTCTCAAGACATAAGACTTTCAAATAACAAAGTTGAGAAACGTCGCCCTCGTCCCCCCTTAATGCCTGTGTTACTAGATACTATCAGCTCTTTATAGATTATCTGGCGCTCCTTTCCATATTATTTTTGTCAAGGCACTCAGACCGTCTCATTCACGTTTCTATTTCCGCATTCTGCTGGTTATCAATATATAACAGAACGCCTGAGGTGTATTGTAACAAACAACACATCTATTGCTGTTTCTTCTTGAACAACATATCAATGAAATACACCTGCAAGGTATTCTCACACCACTAACAATTCATGGTACCTGGCAAACGACATGACCACATAATATGAATGATTCCACTCCCTGAAATACTTATATATATATATATATATAAATATATATATATATATATATATATTTAATTAAATATATTTATTTATATAAATATATATATCTATCTATCTATCTATTGTCCTTTCGAGCCGGAGACGGCACATAGGGCAGAACCACAATCATAAAAACAGAAACCTTGCGTGCCAAAATGTCACATATTGCAGAGATCACTGCTTCCAAAATCTATGGCTCTGTTTCCATAACAATACTTTTTACAATGACAGCTTGTCAAGCCATCGATCAACCTCCTTAGTCGCATCTTACGACATGCCTGGAAGGTCACAGTGTCACTATTCTTTACTTCCCTCATGAGGCCCCGGTAACACACGGGGAAAAAAAAAAATAAAAAAAATATATATATATATATATATATATTATATATATATATATATATATATATATATAAAATTATATTTAAATAGCTCGTTCTTTGTCTAAATCTATCTGTTAATGTCTCACAAATATAACTTAAGTTGCACACAAGTCCAATTGTGGACTCTAACTGATAGACTAAATCTAACTCCAATCTAACATTTGCTCATTCCTTAAAATCGTATATATCTGTGCTAGTTGGTGGCATCTCTGCTACTCTCTTCTATCTCTGTGTTGTGAAATAACCAGCAGGTAAATTACCTGGTAAGAGGATTATATTAGAAGGACAGCCAATGGCTAGGGGAGATATCATTTAGAATAGCAGAGATATTCTTCTTTTACCTGACAGCTCCCTGTGGAGCATAGGTCTTCAACAAACACTTTCCAAGTCGTTCTGTTTCTTGCCATTCTTTTAAGATCATTCCATGTCTTCCCTATCATCTTCATCTCTGATTCTATCTGTCTTCTCCAAGAATTCCTTGGTCTTACTCTTTGTCTTTTTCCTGGGGATTGAAAAAAGGGCCTGTTGTGTAATACTCTCAGTTGGCTTCCGCAGTGTGTGTCCTATCCAGCGCCATCGTAGCAGAGATATTGGTAGAATACAAAACTTTGTAGGAATTGAAACGTTGTCGCTATCGAGATTGCCGGAACTGGGCGTAAAGATTGGCACTGCCAGAAGAGACAGATTTGTTAGGATGAATGAAAGGAATTGCCAACTAACATCGAACTGTTAGTAGCTTTATGCTAATTAACATTTGGAGAAGACGATGAGAACAATGTGTCTGGAGTACAGTGATAGTGATGCTAACCGTTGCCACTTGATATCCCTGAGCCTGCCCATTGAAGGGAGACCGACCAACCGTTGTGACGTTTTCAGCATTGCGAGCAGGGGCGGTTTTAGGTAAAACGAGGTCAGGGGTTAAGGCAAAGAAATGCAAATGAATGCATTAAAATGCGAAGCTGCAGTAAAGCTAAATGTGAGGGAAAATTGAAAAAAAAATAGAAAAAAATGGTATGTTAAAAGCTTTACGTGATTAGTAGACGACACAGATTTGAACGTTTCGGCTCAATAGGCCTTCAGCAGGAACAAACAAAAAACACGCACGCACAGTTATGTAAGTAAATAAAACTGATACTACATAGCTAACTAGTAACGAAACATCAAAAACAAAAATAATCGAAATTGGTTAAAGAAAAGAAAAATGACTTCCCTGTGACGTGGACCGTAGTAAGAATGGAAAAGGAATGGTCACACGAGTTTGGCTGTAATTATACCCTCAGGTCAGGTGAAGGGTTCTAAAAATACACGAGTGGGGGGAACGCTGTCTAGGTTACGTCGACACCGACAATGTCTGAAAGTATCTAAGGGCCCAAAAATGCATGTATACACAAACACAGATGCGTGTATACATATATACACGTACAAACAGACATGCACATACCTATACATATCAACACACACACATATACATACATACACATACATATATATGCATACCAACAAGCACACACATACATGCATATATATATATATATATATACCAATGCCCATACATATGAACACATACATGCATGTGCACATCCATACGGGGACAATCATATATGTGCAGATATGTGCGCATAACACACACATAACCAGAGAAGTTCACACCGGGGTCAGTGTGCCAACACAAGGGAGAAAGAATAGAACAGTAGAATAACAGGTACTCAAAAGGCGGAAAGAGTGAGATGTCTGAGAGTGGGGTACAAGAAAAACATTTGAGGGGTAAGTAGCACAGACAAAAGGTGTATAGGAGAACACCGAAGTGTCTCAATGGGGACTAGTGGAGGAGAACTATGAATAGCATGGCCTAGTAGATAGACTAAAAAGCCCAAACAGGGGCAGTAGAGAAGGCTATGCAAAAGGGAAGGAGTAAAATGAGGTCAGCCGTCTATAGCTCGAGACGTCACAGGTATTGGGGTGTTTTCAGGAAAACCGCCTTATCGACGGGCTTAGAGATATCGGTGACGACGTCCTAACATAACGAAGTGATAACATAACTCATAAATTGAAATTACCGATACAAATAAGTTGCGCCAGTAGAAGGTGATTTATTCTTCGTGTCGCTTCACCATATTTCTAAAAATGTAACTAATTCTGGTTAAGTCATTGCGGTGTTCTGCCAGGATGTTGCAAATTAAACTCTCATACATACGTAATTATAATAAACATGATACCGGTATCTTTCCCCAGATTCAATAACGCCAAAGTTGACACTATTTCCATTCTGGCACCATTAAAGCAGTGTTGCCAGATACGATTATCTACACTGGCCAAATTAATAAAACTTTACCAAGGTCCCGACAGTCTCAGCGAGGTAATGAGAGCGTCTTTGAACTCTGACCCCTTGTCACCGATTCTAACAGAAGCTCACCTGGAAGCTTTAGACCGACGACTTGTGAAAGTGATCGAAGCAGTCAGTGGATGTTTCAACAACGGCAGGTCTTGGGGGGATGTTGTCATCGATGATCTCAATCACCAATCAAATTTAATCATTTAACTTAATTTTGGTTTAGTTACCAACGTGCTTAAAGTTTATATACTATAATATAACTATAAACTATAGTGCTTAAAGTTAGTTTAGTCACCAACTATTATATAGTATTTATTTGTTTCGTCAGTGAGTGTAATTTGTTTAGTCATTGAATGCAATTAGTTTAGAGAGAGCAGCTGCAATTTGATCATTGTGCTCCCCATAGCAGGAGCCCTCAGCGTTTCACACTTAGCATAGCAGAGTCAATGTACAATGACTTTTATATATTTAACGTGCAAAATGAGGTATTTATAAAATGGAATGTATGCATGTTGTAGAACGTGATAGTACCACTAACGTCAAAGGGGTTATCCCGGGGTTCGCTCTACGCCTTACTAGGCGTGGCGGGAACATGATGTTAGTAACCATATTTTTCCATGAGCATGGCACATTTTGGGGGGATGTAGTCGATCTCACCCCATGCCACCTTTACTTCCAAAGAAAGATCTCTGGTACCGTAAACCCAGGAGCCTTGTCGGTCCGTAAAATAATCCGCCGCTTCTTGTAATGGAGCCCTTCTCATTAGAAAGCAAGCATACTAAGCACAAAACACAGCGTTTAATTCGTTGATAAGAAACAAGAACACTATGGTTGTTCTTGACAAGTAAAATACTCTAAATGTTACATGCAATAGCTATTGTCCCGAGTTGTTTTAATACTGGATAGGGGTTTTAACTCTTTGAAATAGAGAGTTTGAAATAGAAACTCTTAAAAATAGAAGTATTCAATTGTTAGAAATATAGGTTTTTTGCTCCTGGATAAAGATTGTTTTAACTCTTCATAATGGAGGGTTTTAACGCATGGAAAGTTATGATTTTAAGTCTTGAGAATCATCATTGAGTGCAGTCTCAGCATTAGAGGTTGGCTACCATGGAGCGCCATTCCACTCTGTCTCTTGCTTTGATGGTACAGATTGTCATAGGCTGACTTGTCCATATTTTGATATTACTCGTCCATTTTTTTTATTGTTACTCTTCCATGTTAGTCTTGGTCTGCCTCTGCCTCTTTTACCTTATATTTTCCCTTCAAATATTACCTTTAGTAGGCTGTTGTGTCTTTTAACATGCCCCAAAAATTTCATTTGTCATGTTTTAATTGTGTTTAGTAGTTCTCTTTATTTTTTAGTTGTTTTAAAACTCCATCGTTTGTTTTCTTTTCTTTGCATTCAGTTCTACCTATTCTTCTATAAATCCACATTTCAAAGGCTTCATTTTTCTGTTCTGTTTTTTTGTCTAATGTCCATGTTTCTGTACCATACAGGAATATTGTGAAGATGTAACATTTTACTATTCTTAGTTTTAGCCCTGGTGTTTGTTTTGATGTTAGTATACTTTTCATGGCATTAAATTACTTGTTGTCATACCTATTCTTTTGTTTATTTCAGTTTTACATTTTCCATCACTGGTTATAGTATGTCCAAGGTAGTTGTAGCTCTGAACTGTCTCCAGGTGTATTCCTTCAACTTTGATATTTATTTGTAAGTCTTGAGAATTTTCTTTCCTTATGATCATAGTTTTTGTCTTTTTGATATTCATATCTAATCCATATTTTTTGCTTGTCATGTTTATCACATTAAGCAATTGTTGTAGGTCTTTAGGATTTTCTGCTAGTAGAACAGTATCATAAGCATATCTCAGGTTATTGATTATCTTTCCATTAATGTGTAAGCCTGGCATCTCTGTGATGTTTTTAAAGATTTGCTCAGTGTATAGATTGAACAAGCTTGGTGATAGGATGCATCCTTGTCTTACTCTTTTTATATCAGTGGGTGTAGAGTTCTCTTTGTTATATTTCATTATTGCTATTTGCTCCCAGTACAAATTACATATCAGTCTGTGTCATCCAGATTTATATCTTTTAGGCAGTCTATAAGTTGCTTATGGTGTATTCTATCAAAAGTTTTGGTGTAGTCTATGAAGCAGGTATATTTTGGTTTGTTTACTTCTATGTACTTTTCGATTAATGTTCACATGGTGATTATGGCTTCTTTTATCCCACTGTTTTTTCCTAATCCATATTGCTGCTCATCTAATTCAGTATTAATTTTATTCTGAATCCTTCATTGTATAACTTTTAGTACAATTTTTGTAACCTGGCTCATTAGACTTATTGTTCTGAAATCACTGCATTCAATTGCACCATTCTCTTTAGGCAATGCAATGAACGTTGATGATTTTAGTTCTTTTGGTATGTATCCTGTATGGTATATGTCATTGCATATGTCTGTGATCACTTCAATGCCAAAATCTTCTAGTGCCTGTATAATCTCTTTCTGTATATTGTCAGGTCCTTTTGTTTTTTTCAATGTTTTTATAGCTTTTTCCTTTTCAGATTTTATAGCTAGACATATGTTTAATAAATGGTTTTGTTGTCCCTTTCGTCATGAAATAATTCTGTTATATATTCATGCCATCTATCGATTACATTTTTGTTGTCAGTTAGCGTTCTACCTTCTTTGTTTGCAATACATGCGATTCATGCAGCTTTTTTGTTTTAATTAGTCATTCTCTTTACTTCTCTGTGCATCCGTATTAAATTTTGTTTACTTTCCATAGTTTCAACTGCTATACATTTTTGGTTGAGCCAGTCTTCTTTGTCTTTTTGCACATTTTGATTTTTTCATTATCAATTTCCTTGTATCTCAATCCCTTCTTCTAGCAGCTTCTGATATGCGTTCTTTACTTGTATTGTATAAGTTTCTTTAACATTTGTTTGACTTAAGGTGGTTATATCTATTGGTATTGATGAATTAGTCTTTTCTTTAGAATAGAGTTTGTTTCTCTTTCGTCTGATTTTCATTTAAATCATTACAGGATTGCGATCTGAGTTAATATCTGTTCCTGTATAGGTTTTGGCTTTTCATGACGCTGTTACGGAATCTGTCTTTTATCAGTATGTAGTCTATTTGATTCCTCTTTCTATCTCTAGGGCTTTTCCATATGTATAGTTTCCTTTTCTCTTGCTTAAAGTAGGTGTTACATGTTATCAGCCTGTTTTCTTCTCAGAATTGAATTAATCTTTCTCCTCTGTCATTTCCTTTTCTCAAACCATGATTTCCTATAATGGTCTCATATCTACCTTTTCCTACTTTAGCGTTCATGTCACCCATTACAACCAAGATGTCCGAAGATTTCACTTGCTTCATAACTTTATTTAGATCTTCATAGTACTCTAGGGAATAGAGGGTTTTTAATTCTTGGAAATAGAGGGTTTTTAATTCTTGGAAGTAGAGAGTGTTGACTGTTGGAAAAAAGAGGGTTTATATGCTTGGAAATGCAGGGATTTAACTCTTGGAAATATAGGTTTTTGAAACTTGAAAAAAGGGGGCATTAACTCTTGGAAAAAGGGGGTTTTAACTCTTGAAATAGAGGGGGTTAACTCTTGGAAATATAGGGTTTTATCTCTTTGAAATATATGGTTTTAACTATTTGATACAGAGGGGGTTAATTCTTGGAAATTGACAGTTTTAGCTCTTGTAAGTAGTCTGTGTTAGAAGGAGGATAAGTTATTTTCTGTTTATTATTACTATTTATTTTTTCCTTTTAAATCCGACACCCTTACGAATGTTACGTTCAGAACAATTGCTTTCCAGCACTCCTTATCCTACGCCACAGATAGCCTGTTCACGACAGTCATCTATAATTTACTAAAGTCCATGGGGTGAAAGGTATCACCCAATGTTTGTGACGTTTACAGCTCTTTGCGAGCAGGGTCGATTACATATAAAATGACGTCAATAGCTCGCTAGGTTGAAGGCCTCACAAACTGGATGATTCCAGAATTTCTCTCTCGGCCCGCAGGCCTTATTAAAACTATAGATAGCTGTGATCAAGGTCTAACTCCTCCATCAAATGTTGGCATTTTAAGAAGGTCACTGGTGCCCACTGACCTACTTCCTGTAGGCTAAGAGCTAACAGCTATATGATAATAATTAATCTACTTCTTATTCTTTTCTCTTTTCACTGATACCTAAAAGGTGTCGTGGTTTATATCATTTGTCGTTCTTCAACTGCACGAACTGTCTGAATTAGTGACTTTCCTTTGTTGTTACTTGTCTCTGTCACTGCATCTATCCATCTTCTTCTGGGTCTTCCTCTTGGTCTTTTCCCCTTGCATTCTTGAGAAGAACGCCCTTGATGGTGATTGGTGAGGATTCATTCTGACCAGTTGGCCAAACCATTTAAGTTGTCGTTGTTCTATATATTCTTGGCAGGGTTTTGTTCCTACCATTTTTCTTATGGTTTCATTTGGTATTCTATCTCTTCTTGTGTTGTTTGTTACTTTTCTCATGCATGACATCTCACATGTATTCATCTTTTTTAATTGTGATTTAGAAAGGGTCCATGTTACTAACTGTAAATCACAAATTAACCCGTTCGAAATCACACTTGAATTTCGTTTTACTACAGGCATTGAAATTAATTTATAACTTAAATTTGATTCCCATTGAAAATTGCATCCTGTTGCCAGCACAGTCACACACCGGAAGTCTACCATCATTAATCAATTATCGTTTATCATAAAGAGATACTGTAATGAATAGCAATGTAATTACGAGACTGCTGATCGATTGTCTAGCTAGGTCATTACGATGACGTGATTGAAAATAATGTATCTTATTACATTTGATTTATTCAGTTTCTAGACGGACGTCATAATAATTTTGTGACACTTTTTCGTGAAGGGCTGGGATCTACGAGATTTGCTGTGAGTGATGCCAGACTTGGTCAAGTTTGGTTCACCTGTTACTGTATGCAGTAAACAGAACTACCAGCAACTGTACAACCTTCCAGGCTTTGTTGGGAGAGCAAAATGGTAAGGGAGAGCACCGTGAAAAAACAGTACAAACACTGCCATGTGAATATGACGTGTTAGTTAGCAGCAAAGGGAGACAATCGTAAATAAACACAGTAATGCAATGAGTAGAGCACTGCCGTAAGATCTATCATTTATATAATTAATTAATATAACTCAGTGACGTGCATTCATAAGGTGACCATTCGTCCCGGATTGTCCGGGACAGTCCCGGAATTTGACATTTTTTGAACCTTTGTCCCGGATTAGCTGCCGTACCGGTTTTGTCCCGATTTTTGCATATTTTTTAGCTTTTGTCCCGGATTTCATAAAAAAATAATTTGGGACACAAACGTTTACCAATTTTGCCATTTTGGTATACGGCGTACATTTCTTCAATTAAAAAAAAAATATTATTCCGTTGCTGTGTAGACAATTTTGTTTAATATCAAAACAGAATGCGATCCTAGTTTTAAATCTCATATATATTCGTTGCGTTACTAACTTTCACTTTCACTTTCGCAAAAAATGGCACCGAAGCGTAATTGTAGTTTTAATCAAGATTTACAAAAGGAATACCCTTTTATAAAAAGTCTACATCGTCATCAGACTTCACTGTAAGACGTAATATATGTTCATCCGGGTTTACTATTAACCATAGTGGACGTGGTGATATTAAGAGCCACATAAATAGTGATAAACATAAGAGAGCAGTCGCTACTGCTGCATCAAGCTCGTCGTTGACAAATTTTTTTCGAGCTGAACAGGTTGGTGACAAAGAAGAACAGTTAGCTGCTACAGAAGGTGCCTTTGCATATCATACAGTGATGCACAATCACACGTTTAGATCTATGGACTGCACATCAAAATTGCTTCAGGTAACTTTAGAACCAAAATTTGCTTGTGCACGTACGAAAACAGAAGCTATTATTCCGAATGTGTTCACACCCCATGCTCTAAACGAGTTGAGATGTGACCTAGAAAACGTAACATTTATCTCCATACTGACAGATGCCTCCAACCACAAAGAAATCAAGATTTTTCCTTTGCTTGTCAGATACTTTGATCGCAATAAGGGACTGAAAGTTAAAATATTAGAGTTGAAGTCATTGCCGGGTGAAACACCTGATATAGTAAGTAGTTTTCTTATTGACTGTCTAACTGAAAATGGTTTAGAACTGAAAGTAGTTGGATTATGTGCAGACAACACAAATTCTAATTTTGGGGGCGCTGAAAGAAAAGGACAGAACAATGTTTTCACAAAACTGAAAGAAAACCTTGAACATAGTTTGATAGGTGTTGGGTGTGCTTGCCATGTTTTCCACAACACTGTCCGAGCAGCTGCAGACGTATTGCCTGTTGATGTTGAAATGACTATTGCAAAAATGTATCTGTACTTCAAATCATACACAGTTTGAGTTGAAAGTCTCAAGGAGTTTTGTCAGTTTGTCGACACAGACTTCCAGATGATTTTAGGTTATGCACAAACTAGGTGGCTTGCGCTCTTGCATGCTGTTGAAAGGGTTCTTTACATGTTCCTGCCTCTAAAATCATATTTTCAATCTCAAGACAGATGCCCAGTTTTTATACAGGAATTCTTTGAAAACCCACTGTCTGAGGCATGGCTTATTTTGGTTCACAGTCAGGCATCCTCTTTCCACGAAGCAGTGCAGAAAGTAGAGGGACAGATGGTCACTGTATTTGAAGTCATTGACAACATCAATAGGTTGAAAGCTATCTTGGAGTCCAAGCTGGAAGACGGCTTCTTGCCATCAAGAGTTCAGATAATCCTTAAAAAGCTGGAAATGGAAGGATTTCCACGTGTTGATGTGAAAAAAGTTTAACGCCAGTGTTTCTTCATTTTATGAAACAGCTTTAAGTTATTTGAAGAAATGGACTGCAAATAATTTTCAAAACCTAGAGTCTTACAGCTGGGTAATGCTGAACAGAACACAAAATTGGGAAGATATTGAGAAGTCTTCATCATTAGTGAGTCAAACTGTGCCTTCAGTCGACTTTCCAGAAAATGAAATGTATGACGAATATATCTACATGAAACAGTTCGTTACTTCACAAAAAATTAGTGAGTGGAGTCTTAATAAAACATTACCAGGGCAGCGTTGGGTTGAACTAGCTTCCCACTTCAGAAACAATCATGTGCCCGTTTCACATATTCTGAAGTTGGCAGAGTTCTTTTTGTGTCTACCTGGAACAAATGCTGCAACAGAACGAGTGTTTTCTCTGATGAACAGTTTCTGTACAAATGATAAAACACAACTAGGTGTTGAAACTTTAAAAGCCATGTTGATCACCAAAGTGAACTATGAGGGAACATGTGTCGAATTTTATAAGATGCTGCATACAAAGAAGGACATTTTACAGAAAATTCACTCATCTGAAAAGTACAGCATCTCTGTTTCACCTTCAATTTAAGTGAGTATCACAGTTTTTTTTTATCTCCTGATTATCCTGATAGCGTATTGTAGGTCTATATTATTAGATGTTTTAAAATGTATGTATTATTCACTTGAAAATGAGAGCAAGAAGAAATGTAATTTTATTGGTGGAAAATTGAAGTAAAATTATTCCGTGCCGGAATGGGATTTCAAAAATATGGTCACCTTAGCATTCACGTTAACCTAGGTAGCCTACATTCATCACGTCACATTAAAATTCGATCTTTTTCTATTTAAACTTAGCAAAATTGTTAAATAAAATATCAAAATATGATTAAACATGCTGCTTTGACTGTCCAGAAAGCTCCGTATATGGTAGACTTTATCGCTTGCTACAGACCACGATTTGGGTCGTGCAGGAGTGGCAGACACGGTCGTCGACAGTTTCTCTTTTCGTGACTGTGTAAGGTTATGGTGACTACGTGTTGTCGTTTTTATGATTTGGCTCTTGCTGAGATATTTAAATGATTACGCGGCAGTCTAGTTGTGAAATTATGTGTTGCTATTCCCCGTTTGGTGTAATGTTTTACTTCTGACTGGAGGATGGACTGTGAACTTTATCGATATTTAAGTGGAATATGATTTATTCTTCCTTTGTGTCGTGTGTTCGCGGTTCAATAGGCAAGCACATGGTTCGACAACAATGTCGGCGGTAGTCGGGTGTGTTCAACCCTTATGTGAAAAGTCTGCGACGGTGGATGGGGCGGAAGAATTTGAAATAATCAACGGCCCAGAAAGCGAAAACAGCAAAGTGTGTGGTACACATGAGGCATATGAACACGAAAGGCGAATATGGCAGACCACCGTGAAAGAGATTGGAGCCTCATCACGTAACAATCCAAAGAAAGCCATGGAGAGAAATTCTAACTACTGTTTTAGGAACGAAATAAAAATAGCCACATGGAATGTTAGGACGTTATACCAACAAGGAAAACTAGAAAATCTTATGGTAGAAGCAGAGCGATTAAACATAGATATCTTAGGCATATCAGAAACAAGATGGAAGGAAAGTGGATACATACAAGACGATAAATATACATTGATATACTCAGGTAACACAAAAGAACATCAAAGAGGAGTAGGCATTTTAATAAAACGAGAGCTACAAAAATATATAAATACTCAATTGACATATAATGATAGGAATATACTAATAAGAATGAAGGCAAAACCATTCGACATAGCAATAATACAGACATACGCACCTACTCAAGACTATACAGACGAACAAATAGAGGCATACTATGAAGATCTAAACACAGTTATGAAGCTAGTGAAATCTTCAGACATCTTGATTATAATGGGTGATATGAACGTTAAAGTAGGAAAAGGTAAATATAAGACCATAATAGGAAATCATGGTCTAGGAAAAAGGAATAACAGAGGAGAAAGATTAATACAATTTTGTGAAGAAAACAGACTAAAAATATGCAACACCTTCTTTGAGCAAGAGAAAAGGAAATTATACACTTGGAAAAGTCCTGGAGACAAGAAGAGAAATCAAATAGATTACAAAATGATAAAAGACAGATTCAGGAACAGCGTCAAGAAAGACAAAAACCTACCCAGGAGCAGACATTAATTCAGACCACAATCCTGTAATGATAAAAATGAAAATCAAATTAAAGAGAAGCAAACAAAAAACTAATTCAGCAACACCAATAGATATAACAGCGTTAAACCAGAAACATGTACAAGAAACTTATACTGTACAAGTAAAGAACACATATCAGAAGCTACTAGAAGAGGGGATTGAGCAGTACAGAAGAGAAAATCCTGAGGAAAAAGTCACAACAAAATGGCAATGCATAAAAAACAGCATGCAAGAATACTGCAACACCTTGCCCAAAAAGGAAAGTAACAAAAAACAAAAATGGATAACTGACAAAATCTTAGAAAAAATGGAAGAAAGAAGACAAGCGAAAAATATTGCCGGATACAAGGATATAGACAATGAAATACGGAAAATGTGCAAAAAGGCAAAAGAAGACTGGCTCAACCAAAGATGTCTAGAAGTCGAAACTATGGAAAGTAAACAAAACTTAAGAGAGATGCACACAGAAATAAAGAGGATGACGAATAAAGACAAAAAAGCTACAGGAAACGGATGTATTGCAAACAAAGAGGGAAGAATGCTAACAGACAACAAAGATATAATAGATAGATGGCAAGAATATATAACAGAATTATTTCATGACGAAAGAGACAAAAAACCAGACATAAAATGTACATACAACTATAAAATCCTGAAATATGAAGTAGAAAAAGCTATAAAAACAATGAAAAAGGGAAAATCAGCAGGGCCTGACAATATACAAATAGAGATGATACAGGCTCTAGAAGACTTTGGCGTCGAAGTGATCACAGGCATATGCAATGACATATACCATACAGGATACATACCAAACGATCTAAAAACATCAACTTTCATTGCATTGCCTAAAAAGAATGGTGCAGTTGAATGCAGTGATTTCAGAACAATAAGCCTAATGAGCCAGGTAACAAAAATTTTACTAAAAGTTATACAGGGAAGGATTCAGAATAAAATCAATACTGAATTAGATGAGCAACAATTTGGATTCAGGAATAACAGTGGGACAAAAGAAGCCATATTTAGCATGAGAACATTGATTTAAAAGTACACAGAAGTAAACAAACAAATATATGCCTGCTTTATAGACTACACCAAAGCTTTCGATAGAATACACCATAACCAACTTATAGACTGCCTGAGGTAAAGACATCAAGATGCAACCAAGATGCGTAGAGATGCGAAGCTGCTGTAAAGCTGATGATAATGGCGATACTAAAAAAAAGGAAGAAAAAGAGTGGTATGGTGACAGCTTTACGTGGTAATGGAAGAAACAAAAGTCGACGTTTCGGCCAAGTAGGCCTTCATCTGGACGAATATGTAATTTGTACTGGGAGCAAACAGCAATAATAAGATATAACAAGGAGAACTCTACACCCATGGACATAAAAAGAGGAGTAAGACAAGGATGCATCCTATCACCAAGCTTGTTCAATCTATACACTGAGCAAATATTTAAAAACATCTCAGAGATACCAGGCCTAAACATTAATGGAAAGATAATCAATAACCTGAGATATGCTGATGATACTGTTCTACTAGCAGAAAATCCTAAAGACCTACAACAATTGCTTAATGTGATAACAAGCAAAAAATATGGACTAGAAATGAATATAAAAAAGACTAAAACTATGATCATAAACATAGAAACTTCTCAAGACCTACAATTAAATATCACAGTTGAGGGAATACATCTGGAGACAGTCCAGAGATACAACTACCTGGGACATACTATAACCAATGATGGAAAATGTAAAACTGAAATAAACAAAAGAATAGGTATGGCAAAAAGTAATTTAAATGCCATGAAAAATATACTAAGAACAAAACAAATATCAACAAGGCTGAAACTAAGAATGGCAAAATGATACATCTTCTCAATATTCCTGTATGGTGCAGAAACATGGACATTAGACAAGAAAACAGAACAGAAAATTGAAGCCTTTGAAATGTGGATTTATAGAAGAATAGGTAGAATTGGATGGAAACAAAAGATAGCAAACGATAAAGTTTTAAAACTTCTGAAAATAAAAAGAGAACTACTAAATACAATTAAGACAAGACAAATGACATTTTTGGGGCATGTTAAAAGACACAACAGCCTACTAAAAGTAATATTGGAAGGAAAAATACAAGGTAAAAGAGGCAAAGGCAGACCAAGACTAACATGGACGAGTAACATCAAAAGGTGGTCAAGTCAATCTATGACAGCCTGCACCATCAAAGCAAGAAACAGAGTAGAATGGCGATCCATGGTAGCCAACCTTGGTTGCGGAGAAAGCACACGATGATGATGATGATGTAAGGTTATGGACAGGCGTTGCGTTCATACTTTCTCATTTTCAGCTTTTCCAAACTCATTAAATTGTTTGTGTCATTTCACTTTAAGTGTGTTTAAAACATGCAGTTTATGTTTTAACTTAACGATGATAAAGAATTGTGATAGTTACTGATAGTTTTTGTCTTCATAAACTGTGATGATTAATATTATTTTAATATGTTTTATTTGCGATACAAGATTATTCTATGGAATCACTCTTTGTGAATAATTGACCTGAATTGAGTCTGAATCATGGGTGGATCATGTTATGTCCTTTTGAACAACTACGGTAACCGCTAGAAGGAAGAATTACTGCCATTCATCGCCATCTTATATGTAGGTTATACAATAATTGTGTAATGTTGTGTAATGTTATTGATTCTTGTTATTAGCTAAGTTTCAAAGAACTATTACATAACATTTGGTTTTAGAAAACAGGTGGTAATTTATTAGTCATTTTGAACATAATACTTGAAAATAGTGGTCGGTAATCTTCATAGCTTAACCATAAAAAATATTTACCGCTCGTCACTGATATATATATATATATCAAAATACATAACAAAGAAAAAGACATCGCCGCAATGCACAATAAAGTCAAGTGGATCAATATTAAAACAGGTAAATAAATTTTAAAAGGTAGAGATATAAGATCACTATAGGAAATCATGGTTTAGTAAAATGAAATGACAGAGGAGAGAGATTAATACAAATTTGTGGAGATAACAAGCTGATAATATGTTACACCTACTATGAGCAAGAGAAAATGAAACTATGTACATTGAAAAGCCCTGGAGATAAGAAAAAGAATCAAATAGACTACATAATGATAAAAGATAATTTCCGTAACAGCGTCAAGAAAACCAGAACATTTTCAGGAGCAGATATTAACTAAGATCACAATCCTGTAATGATTAAAATGAAAATCAAACTTAAGAGAAACAAACAAAAGACTAATTCATCAATACCAATAGATATAACAGCCTTAAGTCATAAAGATGTTAAAGAAACCTATACATTACAAGTAAAGAACGCATATCAGAAGCTGCTAGAAGAAGGGATTGAGCAGCACAGAAGAGAAAATCCTGAAGAAAAAGTTACAACCAAACCGCAATGCATAAAGAGAGGCATACAAGAAACTTGCGAGACCTTACCCAAAAAGGAAAAGAACAAAAATGGATAACTAACTCCATCTTGGAAAAAAATGGAAGAAAGAAGATAAGCTAAGAACACTGCCAGATACAAGGAAATTGATAATGAAATACACAAGTTGTGCTAAAAAGAAAAAAGAAGACTGACTGAGCCACAAATATCTAGAAATCGAAACGAAGGAGAGTGAACAAAATTTAAGAGGCACACAGGAAAAACAAAAGAGAATGACTAACAAAGATAAAATAGCCACAAAAAGTAGATACAAGAAAAAATGGAACAATGCTAACAGACAATAAAGATATAATCGATAGATGGCAGGAATATATAACAGAACTATTTTATGATCGAAGGGACAAGAACCAGTTATAACATGTACATCAGGCTATAAAATCTTAAAATCTGAGATGGAAAAAGCTATAACAACAACGAAAAAGGGAAAAGCAGCAGAACCTGACCAGAAGATCTTGGCATTGAAGTGAATACAGATATATGCAACGACATATACCATACAAGATACATACCAAATGAACTAAAGCCATCAACTTTCATTCATCATCATCGTGTGCCTTCTCCGCAACGAAGGTTCGCTACCATGGATCGCCATTCTACTCTGTTTCTTGCTTTGATGGTGCAGGTTGACATAGATTGACTTGACCGTCTTTTGATGTTACTCGTCCATGTTAGTCTTGGTCAGCTTCTGCCTCTTTTACCTTGTATTTTTCCTTCCAATATTACTTTTAGTAGGCTGTTGTGTCTTTTAACATGCCCCAAAAATGTCATTTGTCTTGTCTTAATTGTATTTAGTAGTTCTCTTTTTATTTTCAGTTGTTTTAAAACTTCATCGTTTGTTATCTTTTGTTTCCATCCAATTCCACTGATTCTTCTATAAATCCACATTTCAAAGGCTTCAATTTTCTGTTCTGTTTTCTTGTCTAATGTCCATGTTTCTGCACCATACAAGAATATAACTTTCATTGCATTGCCTAAAAAGAATGGTGCGGTTGAATGCAGTGACTTTAGAACAATAAGCCTAATGAGCCATGTTAAAAAAAATTGGCTAAAAGTTATACAAGAAACGATTCAGAATAAAATCAATTTTGAAATTAAAAAAAACAACAATTTGGATTTAGGAAAAACAATGGGACAAAAGAAGCTATATTTTGCAAGACATTAATCGAAAAGTATACAGAAGTAAACAAACCAATATGTGCAACTTTTTAGTCTACACCAAAGTTTTTGATAGAATACACCATAAAGAACTTATAGATAACCTAAAAGATATATAACTAGATGAAAAAGACATACGACTAAAATATAATTTATACTGGAAGCAAACAGCAATAATAAAATTAAACAAAGAGAACTCTACACCCATTGATATAAAAAGAGGAGTAAGACAAGGATGCATCCTATCACCAAACTTGTTCAATCTATACACTGAGCACATCTTTAAGAACATCACAGAGATTTCAGGCCTAAAGTTTAATGAAAACATAATCAATAACCTAAGATATGCTGATGATACAGTATTACTAGCAGAAAATTCTAAAGATCTACAATAATTACTTAATTAAATAAAATCACAAGCAAAAAGTATGGATTAGATATGAAAGATTAGATTAGATATCAAAAAGACTAAAACTATGATCATAAACAAAGATAATACTCAAGACCTACAAGTGGATATCAAAATTGAAGGAATACACCTGGAGACAGTTCAGAGCTACAGCTACATTGGACATACTGTAACCAGTAATGGAAAATATAAAACTGAAATAAACAAAAGAATCGGTTTGGCAAAAATTAATTGTAATGCCATGAAAAATATACTAACATAAAAAAACAAATAACATTAGAGCTAAAACAAAGAACAGCAACATTTTCAATCTTCTCAACATTTATGTATGGTGCAGAAACATTGACATTAGACAAGAAAACACAACAGAAAATGAAGTCTTTGAAATGTAGATGTATAGAAGAATGGGTAGAATTTGATGGAAAGAAAAGAAAACAAACGATCAAGTTTTAAAAGAAACTAAAATTGAAAAGAGAACTACTAAACACAATTCAAACAAGACAAATGGAATTTTTGGGGCATGTTAAAAGCCACAACAGTCTAATAAAAGTAAAAAGGAAGGGACAATATAAGGTAAAAGAGGTAGAGGCAGACCAAGACTGACGTGGACGAGTAACATCAAACGATGGACAAGTCAGCCTATGATAATCTGCGCCATCAAAGCAAGAAACAGAGCGGAATGGCGATCCATGTTAGCCAACTTTCTATGCGAAGACGGCATTCATTGAAAAATGAACCCAAAAAATGAATTGAAGCATCTGGTAACAATGTTAACCTCAAATGGTAGATGTACAACAGAGGTGAGATGCAGGATGGCTCAGGTAAAAGCAGCTTTCCTAAAAGTGAGGAAGATACTGTGCAATCCATATTTGACAACAGGAACAAGAAAAAGGGTTCTGGTTGGTTGCGTTCGCCCGATGACTAAAGTATTCTAGAGTATCGCAGTAGACTAGAATATTCCTCTTCATCATCCGCCCTTACAAGGACGTAGTGGACGTGTCTGCGTTGTGTTGTGGTTTGCAGTATAACTGTTATATTTGCGCCTTTCGGCCCAACACATCCGACTTCAGCAAGACATTTTTGAGTACCGGGTTGTCTTCCCTCTTCGATCCCTGCACGCTTGGCCAGACTAGACAGGTTAATCTGTTACTGGAGGCACCACGGAGAGGTGGGGCAGGGTCTGGATGGTTTTGGTTCACCGATCCTGGCGCAAGCCATCAGCTGTGGGTCGCTGACAACTTCCAGCTCTGGTGCTGGTAGGCGCGCCTTCCAAAAGGATTCTTAAATATTATGTAACAAAAAGAAAGGTCTCAGTCTGAATACCAAGAAAACAGAATAAATGGTCATATTGAAAAAAATAATCATCGTCAGCATGCATAGAAAAGATACCAAACAGCTTAAAAGAGAATGGCTTGCCAGAAGGTCAACAACAGAAATGATAAATAACTGTCGAGATCGTAAGTTGTGGACAGACATGGTCAACTACACCAGCAGACATGGTACTTGATGATATATATATAATGTAATAATGAAGAAAGGGCAACAAAGTGAGTCAGCAGCATTCAGTACATTTCATCGTTGTGGAGTGAAGAAAAAGACAGCTTTACTACCAACAATATGATAAACAACATTGTAGATGACACTATTGTGTACCGTGATCTAGTACTACCACAATCTCAGTTGCATGCAGTGATAATGTATGCTTGAGGACGTGGGTGACGTTTATTTCAAATACGTCTTGCTTTTATGTGAAGATACTCATTCTAATATTCGAAGTGAACATGCAACTTGATTGTTTTTTCTTGTGAATTACGAGAGAGAGAGAGAGAAAGAGAGTGAAAGATAGATAGAAAGAGATAGAGAGAGGGAGAGAGCTAATGTCATAATCTACACGTTGACTTCAGGACAATGATCATAAAACATGTATACATGTTTCATAATCTGTTTGATGGGTTGTGCACTTTTAGTGAAATATGAACATTGTCAGTTTTTAGACAACTTGTATTATTCTACATAGTAATTTTTTTCCAGTCGGAACGCTGACGGTATATTTCCAAGAATTGAGAGATTCCGCGATACATAAATGATGAGTAATTGCAAGCTATAACTGTTGGTAATTTAAATTATAGGGTCATAGTCATTGCCAACGAGTCTGGTTTGCAGAATTCCCATGAAATACTTAAATGTCGTTAGCGCGTTGTGTTATTGCATTATCTCTAGCAGTTACTCAAATACATGTTTTGCTTATTGTGTATTTGTGGTTGTATTAACATCATGGATAATTCAAATGTCATGTACGTGTGTCTGTGTTGGGGAGTGGGGGGGGGGAATTAGGGGGGAAGAGAAGCATCCACATGTATTGCTCAAATGTCATCTATGTGTGTGACAGAGTACGAATATACAGATATTAGCATTTTAGAATCTAGATTAATAGTAAAAGAAAAAAATAAGAAAGATCCCAGCCTGAATAGTAAGAAAACAGAAGTAATGGTTATTTGGAAGAAAAAATAATCACCGCCATGCAGCATAAAAATAAACAGGACAAGTCTTAAACAAGTGCAACGCGTCAAATATCTTGGCATAATAATACCAGATGGAAGATGCACCACATAAATAAAAAGCAAGATAGCTCAGCCCAAAATAGCATTTCAGAAAATGAAAAATATCTTATACAACAAATCTATGTCAGTAAAAGTGAGAAAGAGAGTCCATCGGTGCTATATAGAACCAATCCAATTCTGACCCATGGAAGCGAATCATGGACAGTAAACAAACAAATGAAAAAACGATTACAGGCCACATAGATGGGATTTCTCAGAAGAATGTTGAAACTTCCATGGACAGCTAAAATGACCAACGAGGACATTCTCAAAGAGGCCAACACAAAAAGGGGGCTTCTGAAAAAAACATCAGAAAGAAACAATCAACATTTTTCGGATACCTCACGAGAAGAAGAAATTTGGTATAATTGGTTACAACTGACAAAATACAAGGAAAGAGAAATCGCTGACGACAAAGAGAGAAAATACTGGATAGCTTGTTGTCATGGCATGGAAAACAGTCAACAACAGAATTGATACGATGCACGGTGGATTGAAGATTGTGGAATGACATGATCGCCTACGCCAACCGGTATGGCACATGGTGATGATGACGAGAATCTAGATTATTAGTCAGAAACACATGACCTTCAACAGACGGATTAGATCAGTAACGAAGTGAAGTCTCAGTGACCATCTTGAAACGGCACCAATAGTCAGCAGGCCTCGACACAGGTGAATGGTAGACAAAGTGATGATACAAACACTAGATGGTCGAATGACCATAAAGGTTATCACACGCCGCCAGTGAGATTCTAGAAATGGTAGAATTTAGATTATTCATTTCGTAAATGTACTGGAAATTAGTACTGATTATATACGTTATCCGTTTCCCGTGTGTTACCGGGGCCTCATTATGAGGGAGGTAAAGAATAGTGACACTGTGATCTTACAGGCACGTCGTAAAAGGCGACTAAGGAGATTGATCGATGGCTTGACAAGCTGTCATTGTAAAAAGTATTGTTATGGAAACAGCGCCATAGATTTGAGCGCAGTGATCTCTGCAAGATGTGCCATTTTGGCACGCAAGGTTTCTGTTTTTGAGATTGTGGTTCTGCCCTATGTGCCGTCTTCGGCTCGAAAGGACAATAGATAGATAGATATACGCTAGACTATAAATAACGGATACTTTACTTCCTGTTTGTCTAGTGGACTGAGTGTACTATATATATAGCAGTTAGTGGCACAAATGGTAAACAGGAGGCTATAGTTAGAGTTACAGCTAGAGGCAAAGCTAGGGTTACAGTAGAGTTACAGCTAGCGGTAAAGCTAGGGTTACAATAGAGCTACAGCTAGCGGTAAAGCTAGGATTACAGTAGAGTTACAGCTAGTGGTAAAGTTAGGGTTACAGTTGAGTTCCAACTAGCGGTAAAGTTAGGGTTACAGTTGAGTTACAGCTAGCGGTAAAGCTAGGGTTACAGTAGAGTAACAGGTAGCGGTAAAGCTAGGGTTACAGTAGAGTTACAGCTAGCGGTAAAGCTAGGGTTACAGTAGAGTTACAGCTAGCGGTAAAGCTAGGGTTACAGTAGAGTTACAGCTAGCGGTAAAGCTAGGGTTACAGTAGAGTTACAGCTAGCGGTAAAGCTAGGGTTACAGTAGAGTTACAGCTAGCGGTAAAGCTAGGGTTACAGTAGAGTTACAGCTAGCGGTAAAGCTAGGGTTACAGTAGAGTTACAGCTAGCGGTAAAGTTAGGGTTGCAGTTGAGTTACAACTAGCGATAAAGCTAGGGTTACAGTAGAGTTACAGCTAGCGAAAAAGTTATGGTTATAGTTTAGTTACAGGTAGTGGTAAAGCTAGGGTTACAGTAGAGTTATGTCAGGTGACTTCTCGGCGGTGTGGTGATAAGGCGGTGTGCGTGACCGGAAAGTCACGTGTGTGCGTGCTGATAAGACCAGGTAGACTTAAAATAATGAATAAAGGAATAAAAGTGAATTTTAAAGGAAATTAATTTTTAAAAATGTTATTGTTGTAGCAGTGTCATAAAATTGTGTTTAAAAATGTTATTGTGACAACCGTAAATATCTTCACCCTGTGTTTCATAATCAGCATCAGCATTATGTTTTATGTGGAGGCTGTAGGAAATAGCGTGTAGTATTTTGAATAAGCCATATTCCGCATGAGAACATTAATCGAAAAATACACAGAAGTAAACAAACCAATATATGCCTGCTTCATAGACTACACCATAGCTTTTGATAGAGTACACCACAAACAACTTATAGAATGCCTAAAAGAGACACATCTAGATGACATGGAAATACGACTAATAAGCAATCTATACTGGGAGCAAACAGCAATAATAAAATATAACAAAGAGAACTCTACACCCATTTATATAAAAAGAGGAGTAAGACAGGAATGCATCCTATCACCAAGCTTGTTCAATCTATACACTGAGCAAATCTTTAAAAAACATCTCAGAGATGACTGGCATAAACATTAATGGAAAGATAATCAATAACTTAAGATATGCTGACGATACTGTACTACTAGCAGAAAATCCTAAAGATCTACAACAATTACTTAATGAAATAAACATGACTAAAAATATAGACTTCATATGAATATCAAAAAGACTAAAACTATGATCATAAACAAAGAAAATACTCAAAACCCTCAAGTGGATATCAAAATTGAAGGAATAGACATGGAGACAGTTCAGAACTACCACTACCTTGGACATACTATAACCAGTGATGGAAAATGTAAAACTGAAATAAACAAAAGAATAGGAATGGCAAAAAGTAATTTTAATGTCATGAAGAACATACTGACATCAAAACAAATAACACCAGGGCTCCTTATTCCTGTATGGTGCAGAAACATAGGCATTAGACAAGAAAACAGAACAGAGAATTGAAGCCTTTGAAATGTGGATTTATAGAAGAATAGATATAATTGGATGGAAAGAAAAGAAAACAAACGATGAAGTCTTAAAACAATTAAAAATGAAAAGAGAACTACTAAGCACAATTCAAACAAGACAAATGCGATTTTTGGGCCATGCTAAAAGACACAACAGCCTACTAAAAGTAATCCTGGAGGGGAAAATACAAGGTAAAAGACGCAGAGACAGACCAAGACTACCATGGACGAGTAACATCAAAAGATAGACAAATCAGCCTATGACAATCTGCACCATCAACGCAAGAGACAGAGCAGAGTGTCGCTCCATGGTAGCCAACCTTCGTTGCAGAGACGGCACTCGATGATGATGATGATTTTGAATTTTAAAATGTCACTTCCTCGAAATCAGTTTTAGAATAGAGGTAAAGGTAAAGGTAAAGTACGAGACTTGAACCGGCGTCTTAGCACGCGAGTTTCCACCCATATAGAAAATAGAGGTATCATCAACATGTGCCTCATCATGTTCCTTTCTGTGCCCTTATCATCATCATTATCATCATCATCATCGTGTGCCGTCATCAATGTTGGTTGCCGTTTCTTAATAATTTGAGGAAAGCAACCCCCCGGTCATGCAGCCCCCGTATATGACTGGCTATGAACTGACCGGAACTTACAAAGCGGGGGCTCTCACACGATAGTGGGCCTAGCGTGTATATGATTGGGTACGAAACTAACCAAAGCGGGGCCACGTGTTGTTGTTATCGGTGGACTGTTGTACGGGAGGCAGCGACGTGTTGTTGTTATCGGTGGACTGTTGTACGGGAGGCAGCGACGTGTTGTTGTTATCGGTGGAATGTTGAACGGGAGAGGGCGACGTGTTGTTGTTATCGGTGGACTGTTGTACGGGAGGGAGCGACGTGTTGTTGTTATCGGTGGACTGTTGTACAGGAGGGAGCGACGTGTTGTTGTTATCGGTGGACTGTTGTACGGGAGGCAGCGACGTGTTGTTGTTATCGGTGGACTGTTGTACGGGAGGCAGCGACGTGTTGTTGTTATCGGTGGCCTGTTGTACGGGAGGGGGCGACGTGTTGTTGTTATCGGTGGACTGTTGTACGGGAGGCAGCGACGTGTTGTTGTTATCGGTGGAATGTTGAACGGGAGGGGGCGACGTGTTGTTGTTATCGGTGGACTGTTGTACGGGAGGGAGCGACGTGTTGTTGTTATCGGTGGACTGTTGTACGGGAGGGGGCGACGTGTTGTTGTTATCGGTGGACTGTTGTACGGGAGGGGGCGACGTGTTGTTGTTATCGGTGGACTGTTGTACGGGAGGGGGCGACGTGTTGTTGTTATCGGTGGACTGTTGTACGGGAGGGGGCGTCGTGTTGTTGTTATCGGTGGACTGTTGTACGGGAGGGGCGACGTGTTGTTGTTATCGGTGGACTGTTGTACGGGAGGGGGCGACGTGTTGTTGTTATCGGTGGACTGTTGTACGGGAGGGGGCGACGTGTTGTTGTTATCGGTGGACTGTTGTACGGGAGGGAGCGACGTGTTGTTGTTATCGATGGACTGTTGTACGGGAGGGGGCGACGTGTTGTTGTTATCGGTGGACTGTTGTACGGGAGGGGGTGACGTAATGTTGTTATCGGTGGACTGTTGTACGGGAGGGGGCGACGTAATGTTGTTATCGGTGTACTGTTGTACGGGAGGGAACGACGTGTTGTTGTTGACTTGAATGTTTACTTTCCAAATCTATTAACGTGTCGTGATTCTAAAAGTGAGAGAAAGCGGTATTGCTCACAAGGGGCTGATGTAAATATGTTGTGTGTCACGTGTTTATAACTTGAGAAAAGTATCATCAGGTGCTCTTTCCTCAGTGGTTATCTCTCTCTCTCTCTCTCTCCTCATTAGGACTGGACCTTTCTTCCTCTTCTTCATCGGTTTTAGTGTTACTCCATAACTTACCTCTACTGTAACACTTTAGTATTGAATATCGATCTCAATAAATAATAGATAAAATATTCCTTTAACCTGGACCACAGAGACTAAAGACATTATATCTATCGCCCCGTCAACGTTGCGTGTTGATTTTATAAATTCTCATCATCATCATCGTCATGTACCATCATCAACATTTGCCACCATACCCTTTCCTTCTCCTCTCAACATCATCATCATGTGGCATTATCATCATCATGTACCCGTCATCTCTTCATGTACCACTATAATGTATAATCAGCATCATGACTTCATCATCACCTTGTGTCGTCATCAACATGTGCCACCATACCCTACTCTCCCCTCAACAATCATCATCATCATCAAGTACCAATGTTCCGATTTCCTTAGCGATTGCGTGTATTTCTTATACTTGTCATTAGGTTCGTTTTGCCGCGGCGCTTGTTATTATTTCATTTCTTGATCCGGAAGACGGAGGCCTCGGATTTCTTTGGCAGCGATTTGCAATAGATGGCGGACGTTTTGAAAGACGAGTACTAGAATGTGGCAAAATCATCTTTCCTGTTCTGGATTCTGTTCACAGAGTTAGTATTTTAACCACTAGACTGAATCCGTGATAACGTACTGATACCCTTACTTTCGTCCCTCGCACAGAGACAAGCTTAAGCTTTCATATCCAAGTCACCGAATATGTATTGCGTTAGTTACTATAAATACATGATCCGAGATCTTTAAACCTTCATTCTACATTTATAATTGTGAAAATAAAATGATATAGTAAGCAACATATTTGTTTCTTTTATTTGACTTGGATTACTGAAAGTATCTTGATTACGATGGTTACAAATGAGAACCTAAGCAATTCAATTACTTTAAGCCAAAATAATAACGTGATGCCTAGAAAAGAAGAATATAATGATCAAAGAGGGTAGTATTGAATATAGATGAATAGTTATATGTCTGAGCATTCGCGCGAACGAATACATGGATGTGATTGGTCCTTCATATACATGTGGGGGATATATTTTCACACTTTGAAACGCAGGTTCTGTCTTTTCAAAACCTGGAATTGTCTGCGAGAGGTCGATCATTTAACATTGTGGTGAAGGGTAAGAATATTTTTTTCTGAAGCTGATGTTCTGAAAATTACAATATTTGGCCCATAGCTGAAATCAAGACATTTATGTGGTAAGGATAAATGAGTGGATGTATACTCAGTGAATACATTTTGTGTTCATCATGAACTTGGGACACATTGGTTAACCTTAGAGATTGCTTCCCTCTGAGACGTATGTGTCCATGGTGGGGGATCTGTCGGGTCATCGATGGGACCAGTCAGTTCGTGATGGAATGCCCAATGAAGTATGCGTGTTTTGACCGTTTGTGTCTTCTTCCGTGAAATGTGGGCCATGGTTCCTATCTCTTTTTTGCTAATGATGCCCTGGTCTGTGTTCTCATACTGGAATGTGTTGAAGTTGGTTTTCTGATTTCTACCTTCCTCAATTACGAGGATCCATGGCTACGATCACTTCCGTGAATACTACTACAATCCACTTACAAACCGGGTGCGAAGGCAGACGATTAAGGTCTATTAATTACGTAAAGCTTTTATCATACAAATTGTTTTAATTTTTTTCTCAATTCACCCCCTGCTGGGATCTTTGTGTGTTGTAGTGAAGTAAAACATGGAAGTGTTAATGAATAGTGACTACGTTAAGTTTGAGCTCCGTATAAGACAGGAACTCATGTTGTGTCTGATTTCAAAGTCTTGCAGTTGCTGGTTTCCTCATTTATCCTATCCTCGCCAAACAACGATCAATGAGTTACGTCAGCAACATCGGGGAGAGGTCAGCGACAGCTGGTGCCAGATCTAGTGTGTTAGAACTGATCATCATCCCCCTTAACCTCTCAGACGTTGACATGCATCTAACCTGATGACTTTACACCTATCATCATCATCATCATCATCATCATTGAGTGCCTTCTCCGCAACGAAGGTTAGCTACCATGGATCGCCATTCTACTCTGTTCCTTGCTTTGATGGTGCAGGCTGTCATAGATTGACTTGTCCATCTTTTGATGTTACTCGTCCATGTTAGTCATGGTCTGCCTCTGCCTATTTTACCTTGTATTTTCCCTTCCAATATTTCTTTTAGTAGGCTGTTGTGTCTTTTAACATGTCCCAAACATTTAATTTGTCTTGTCTTAATTGTATTTAGTAGTTCTCTTTTTATTTTCAGTTGTTTTAAAACTTCATCGTTTGTTTTCATTTCTTTCCATCCAATTCTACCTATTCTTCTATAAATCCACATTTCAAAGGCTTCAATTTTCTGTTCTGTTTTCTTGTCTAATGTCCATGTTTCTGCACCATACAAGAATATTGAGACACCTATATCGTTCTCATTATAAGAGAAAGAAAAACCCCACACAGTACAGCCAATACAGACCGTAGTTAAAGTGTCGGCGTAACAAACAAACCAAGACCCTGATCTGTTCTACCGTGTGCTAATCGATCTTTTATTGATACTATCTGATGTGCAACCTCAAACTTAATCCACATATTAGCCAGAATGCTGTTTTCTTGGCTGTAGTTTCAATAGATTTATTTTACCAAAATATTCAATCAATTTCTAACTAATCCTTTACATTCTCTCATTGATTTATTTCTTTAAACCCTTTATCAATTAACGCAGTTGCAACTTGTATCGTGTCAGCACGTTATGCTGTACATCTAGGATAAAACTCTTATGTTCCCTCATAATCTCCGTTTGAATACCTCATTTTTATACTCTTTTCATGTGTATGCATGAGGTGCGCGTGGCCGTGCGGCTAAAACCACTGTTCCGCTGGCTGAAAAGCCGGCGCACGGTGTTCGAAGCCCGCGGTAGATAGAAAGGATTTTTTTCTATCGGGGGTGAAATAAAAATCCTGAGTCTCACACGTCGTGGCGACTGCTTGACCAAGCGGCCTTTATCCCTCGCGTTCTATCGTTGCCCCTCGACATACACCAGCAATGGCACTATGTGTCGTAAAGATAGTTTTTCATGTGTATGTAGTTAATATTTTATCCCTTTTATTTCCCAAAGAAAGAAAACTATTGTGTGTTACTTTATTTATTAATCATCACAGCAGTGCAGTGGGTGGTTTAATGATGAAGTTGCGCTTAACAAATTAGGCTAAAATTGTCCATATAAAAAAGTAGGCAGAGGTGATAACTCTAAAATAGATATATTTGGGTCTCAGAGTAGGTAAAATCGAATCTCTAGTGTTATCAAGGAATGAATACAGCATAAGATAAGTAGTATAGCAGGAAGGATCTGACCCGTATTGTGGCGCTAAATTAACAAAGATATATAGGGCGGCGCGCGGCGCGCATAAAGCAGGGGGAGTTAACCATGACCGCTCGTGTCGGGATGTTGACCTCTAGTCCCGGTGACCCGGAAGTGACCTGTTTATGTCTGGTGTGTGCGGACTTTGGAGTTCTTTATGTACTTGAGCGATAGTGATACGTTAGTAGATTATACAACATCAATGAAAAACGATCAATATAAGACAGAAGACAAAGATATATTTTATTCTTTTATTATCTCAATAGGTGTATAACATACAGTGGATATTATATAACATTACAAACATATTCAGTACATTGAGTCAATATATACTACATGGATAACATTTATTTATAGATAGGTAGTTGGGTGTCTGCTTAGCGTTGTGTCATAAATGAATCATAAGGGGTGAAACTGTTAGAGATTGCTGGGTAGTCTAAGCTGGTAGTGTAAAGAGTTAAATATCTAGAGGAGTTGTCGAGACGTTATCATCAGCTACCTTTCTTTTTATATAGAAATAGGAAAGAGCATTTCTTGTTTGACTGTAGGAAAATATAGAATTATTTAAGACTTTGAAACCTACATTTTCCCCACCCTTAGCCTTTTGCGTGGCGAGAACCTCTAAAAACATATCTTTATCTAATTTGTTGTGTTGCTTGCTTAGCCCTTTACAACTGATTTTATCGTAATCCCCACTACAATGGTACGTCTTACTACATAAGCTAACAAGAGCTGTCCCTTCGTACTCTAGTTTAAAAAGCCCGGGCGTTCGTTTGGTGTACGCTTTAACACCCTTACAGCTTATACAATCTGTCTTGCTAGTATGTTCATCGCAGCGATGGGTGTATGGAGGTCGCCTAGTGTGTAATAAGGGCTGTATAGGGGTCGTCTAGTGTGCCGTGATGGGTCAATGGAGGTCGGCTAGTATGTCGTGATGGGTGTACGGAGGTCGTCTAGTGTGTCATATTGGGTGTATAGAGGGCGTTTAGTGTGTCATGATGGTTGTATAGGGGTCGTCTAGTGTGTCATGATGGTTGTATAGGGGTCGTCTAGTGTGCCGTGATGGGTGTACGGAGGTCGTCTAGTGTGTCATATTGGGTGTATAGAGGGCGTTTAGTGTGTCATGATGGTTGTATAGGGGTCGTCTAGTGTGTCATGATGGTTGTATAGGGGTCGTCTAGTGTGCCGTGATGGGTCAATGGAGGTCGGCTAGTATGTCGTGATGGGTGTACGGAGGTCATCTAGTGTGGTATGTGGGGTGTATGGCGGTTGTCTGGTATATCATACTTTAATCAACCAATAAGAAAAATGAAGGAACATTACATTCAACATTACTTATCTAAACTACTTTACATCAATACAGTTGAATAACGTGTTATCGTTAAGTCTTACCATACTTTAAGAGAAAACATTCAAACTTACAGCGTAAAATATAGTCTCAATCATCTACACCGAATATAACCTGTTATCGATAAGCCTTAACATACTTTAAGAGAAAACAAGCCAACTTACTGTGCAAAAATCCGCTAGTGTGAACAGTAACTTTCCTTGAATCAACCAAACTTATAACGCCGTCTAGTTTAAATATAACCTGGTAAGAAATGAATAAATTAGCCAATCAGCGAGTGACTATGCCAACATCGCTTGATATCGGGATTAACCAATCAGAAAAGAGTATTAACATAGGAGGCGGGGCGAAGAAATGGCTGACAGGTGGATTAACCAATCAGAAAAGCGCGTTAGCCCAAGCGTAGGTAGTGGCTGTCGGGTCAGCAGTGGGGGAAAAATGCGGGGTGGTGGGTTACTTGAACTCGTTTTGACCCCTGAGGCAATTCCAGAAGAGTTCTATGACCTCATTTTGACCGCTGAAGGCTTTAATACCAATGTTTCCCACTTCAACGAACGACATACATCATTAAAGGTGATTACTTCAGCTCTTAGACTTTGGAGTTCCATATCTTTATCACTTCAACGAATGACAGACAACAGTAAAGATGATCATTTCAGGTAAGAAAACTTAGTTCCAAACCCTAAAATTTTGGTTCATACTCACAAAGTTGAACACAAACTCTACAAATTTAGGGCCAAAGTTGTAATTGTTAGACACGAAAGTCGTAAATGTTATATGCAAAGTCCAAAAGTTTGTCAAAAAGACAACCCAAACTCAAAATAGTTAGATGCAAAGCTCAAAAATGTATAGGCAAAGTCCAAAAAGTTACTCCAAAAGACAACTAATATAACACTTAACCCCAAAATTTCGTCTCATAACCAAAAAGTTGAACTCAAAACCCTAAAAATTTAGTCCCAAAGTGATACTAGTTCGACACAAAAGTCGTAAATGTTATATACAAAGTCTAAAAGTTTGTCAAAAAGACAACCCAAACTCAAAATAGTTAGACACAAAACCCAACAATTTATAGGCAAAGTCCAAAAAGTTACTCCAAAAGACAACTAATGTAACTCTTAATCCCAAAATTTCGGCTCATATGCACAAAGTTGAACACGAACTCTACAAATTTAGTCCCAAAGTCGTAATTGTTAGACACGAAAGTCGTAAATGTTATATTCAAATCCAAAAGTTTGTTAAAAAGACAACCCAAACTCAAAATAGTTAGATGCAAAGCTCAAAAATGTATATGCAAAGTCCAAAAAGTTACTCCAAAAGACAACTAATGTAACACTTAACCCCAAAATTTCGTCTCATAACCAATCAGTTGAACTCAAAACCCTAAAAATTTAGTCCCAAAGTGATACTAGTTCGACACAAAAGTCGTAAATGTTATATACAAAGTCCAAAACTTTGTCAAAAAGACAACCCAAACTCAGAATAGTTAGACACAAAACCCAACAATTTATAGGCAAAGTCCAAAAAGTTACTCTAAAAGACAACTAATGTAACAACAAGCCCTAAAATTTCGTCTCATAACCAAAAAGTTGAACTCAAAACCCTAAAAAGTGTCCACTTATCAACCAAAGTCTTTAATACAGCTGAGAAAACCCTAATAAATAATTACAATTTACTAAAAATGTTGCACTTGATGATAGTTGCGACTGTGTCTAAATCATTATTGAAAATATTCATAGAACTCTAGTAAAAGCCAAACACACTAAAACACCACATTGAAAGAATGAACTTAAAGTTCACGCCCCTGTCACAACTCTGCTAAGAAAAGTACTGCAAAGCATGAAAGTTATGTCCCCTGCTATAACTCTACTAAACGAAAGTATTACCAAACACGTAGGTTACACTCCTACCATAACCCACTAAGAAAAACAAGATTTTGCTTAAAATACCACATTTATGATTGTTACGCCCCTTGTCCCTTTATGAGGGGCCGCCCATGAAACTGTTAGAAATAGTAAATTTAACCTAGTGGCATACCCCAGATGTTATATTAGACATCCCCATAGCAAAAATTTACTTAAAACTCACTTTTATGGTGGTTACCCCCTGACCCATTTTTGAGGGCTACGCCCATGAAACTGTTAAAAATAGTAAATTTAACAGCTAGACATACCCCAAACTTTATATTAAGCATCCCCGTAGCAAGAATTTACATAAAAATCACTTTTGAAATTACTACCCCAGTACCCATTTTTGGCGGTTACGCCCATGAAACTGTTAAAAATAGTAAATTTAACATCTAGACATACCCCAAACTTTATATTAAGCATCCCCATAGCAAAATTATACTAAAAAACCACTTTTATGAGTGTTGCCCCCTTGCTCATTTTTGGCGGTTACGCCCATGAAACTCTTAGAAATAGTAAATTTAACCTCTAGACATACCCCAAACTTTATATTAGACATCCCCATAGCAAAAATTTACTTAAAACTCACTTTTATGGTGGTTACCCCCTGACCCATTTTTGAGGGCTACGCCCATGAAACTGTTAAAAATAGTAAATTTAACATCTAGACATACCCCAAACTTTATATTAAGCATCTCCGTATCAAGAATTTACATAAAAACAACTTTTGAAATTACTACCCCTGTACCCATTTTTGGCGGTTACGCCCATGAAACTGTTAAAAATAGTCAATTTAACATCTAGACATACCCCAAACTTTATATTAAGCATCCCCATAGCAAAATTTTACTAAAAAACCACTTTCATAAGTGTTGCCCCCTTGCTCATTTTTGGCGGTTACGCCCATGAAACTGTTAAAAATAGTAAATTTAACAGCTAGACATACCCCAAACTTTATAATAAACATCCCCGTATCAAGAATTTCCATAAAAACAACTTTTGAAATTACTACCCCTGTACCCATTTTTGGCGGTTACGCCCATGAAACTGTTAAAAATAGTAAATTTAACATATAGACATACCCCAAACTTCATTTTAATCATCCATGTATCAAGAATTTACATAAAAACAACTTTTGAAATTTCTACACATGTACCCATTTTTGGCGGTTACGCCCATGAAACTGTTAAAAATAGTCAATTTAACATCTAGACATACCCCAAACTTTATATTAACCATCCCCGTATCAAGAATTTACATAAAAACAACTTTTGAAATTACTACCCCTGTACCCATTTTTGGCGGTTTCGCCCATGAAACTGTTAAAAATAGTCAATTTAACATCTAGACATACCCCAAACTTTATATTAAGCATCCCCGTATCAAGAATTTACATAAAAACAACTTTTGAAATTACTACCCCTGTACCCATTTTTGGCGGTTACGCCCATGAAATCGATAAAAAATTGAAATTTAACCTCTAGACATACCCCAAACTTTATATTAACCATCCCCATATCAAGAATTTACATAAAAACAAAGTTTGAAATTACTACCCCTGTACCCATTTTTGGCTGTTACGCCTATGAAACTGTTAAAAATAGTCAATTTAACATCTAGACATACCCCAAACTTTATATTAAGCATCTCCGTATCAAGAATTTACATAAAAACAACTTTTGAAATTACTACACCTGTACCCATTTTTGGCGGTAACGCCCATGAAATCGATAAAAAATTGAAAGTTAACCTATTGGTATACCTCAAACATAATATTTGACACGCCCATGTATCAAATTTACCTGAAAAATCAATCAAAAATTAGTAGTATAGATCTAGTGATAGGACCGTGGAAAGTGCCTTTGAAGGCACCTAAATCCTTATATAAATAGTCTACCCGCAGATCGAGGCACATTTTTTGGTGCCGTTTTTCCTTATATGAGAGTCTTCCCGGTCAATCACTAGATCTATACTAATTTTTGATTGATTTTTCAGGTAAATTTGATACATGGGCGTGTCAAATATTATGTTTCAGGTATACCAATAGGTTAACTTTCAATTTTTTTTCGATTTCATGGGCGTTACCGCCAAAAATGGGTACAGGGGTAGTAATTTCAAAAGTTGTTTTTATGTAAATTCTTGATACGGAGATGCTTAATATAAAGTTTGGGGTATGTCTAGATGTTAAATTGACTATTTTTAACAGTTTCATAGGCGTAACCGCCAAAAATGGGTACAGGGGTAGTAATTTCAAACTTTGTTTTTATGTAAATTCTTGATATGGGGATGGTTAATATAAAGTTTGGGGTATGTCTAGAGGTTAAATTTCAATTTTTTATCGATTTCATGGGCGTAACCGCCAAAAATGGGTACAGGGGTAGTAATTTCAAAAGTTGTTTTTATGTAAATTCTTGATACGGGGATGCTTAATATAAAGTTTGGGGTATGTCTAGATGTTAAATTGACTATTTTTAACAGTTTCATGGGCGAAACCGCCAAAAATGGGTACAGGGGTAGTAATTTCAAAAGTTGTTTTTATGTAAATTCTTGATACGGGGATGGTTAATATAAAGTTTGGGGTATGTCTAGATGTTAAATTGACTATTTTTAACAGTTTCATGGGCGTAACCGCCAAAAATGGGTACATGTGTAGAAATTTCAAAAGTTGTTTTTATGTAAATTCTTGATACATGGATGATTAAAATGAAGTTTGGGGTATGTCTAGATGTTAAATTGACTATTTTTAACAGTTTCATGGGCGTAACCGCCAAAAATGGGTACATGTGTAGAAATTTCAAAAGTTGTTTTTATGTAAATTCTTGATACATGGATGATTAAAATGAAGTTTGGGGTATGTCTATATGTTAAATTTACTATTTTTAACAGTTTCATGGGCGTAACCGCCAAAAATGGGTACAGGGGTAGTAATTTCAAAAGTTGTTTTTATGGAAATTCTTGATACGGGGATGTTTATTATAAAGTTTGGGGTATGTCTAGCTGTTAAATTTACTATTTTTAACAGTTTCATGGGCGTAACCGCCAAAAATGAGCAAGGGGGCAACACTTATGAAAGTGGTTTTTTAGTAAAATTTTGCTATGGGGATGCTTAATATAAAGTTTGGGGTATGTCTAGATGTTAAATTGACTATTTTTAACAGTTTCATGGGCGTAACCGCCAAAAATGGGTACAGGGGTAGTAATTTCAAAAGTTGTTTTTATGTAAATTCTTGATACGGAGATGCTTAATATAAAGTTTGGGGTATGTCTAGATGTTAAATTTACTATTTTTAACAGTTTCATGGGCGTAGCCCTCAAAAATGGGTCAGGGGGTAACCACCATAAAAGTGAGTTTTAAGTAAATTTTTGCTATGGGGATGTCTAATATAAAGTTTGGGGTATGTCTAGAGGTTAAATTTACTATTTCTAAGAGTTTCATGGGCGTAACCGCCAAAAATGAGCAAGGGGGCAACACTCATAAAAGTGGTTTTTTAGTATAATTTTGCTATGGGGATGCTTAATATAAAGTTTGGGGTATGTCTAGATGTTAAATTTACTATTTTTAACAGTTTCATGGGCGTAACCGCCAAAAATGGGTACTGGGGTAGTAATTTCAAAAGTGATTTTTATGTAAATTCTTGCTACGGGGATGCTTAATATAAAGTTTGGGGTATGTCTAGCTGTTAAATTTACTATTTTTAACAGTTTCATGGGCGTAGCCCTCAAAAATGGGTCAGGGGGTAACCACCATAAAAGTGAGTTTTAAGTAAATTTTTGCTATGGGGATGTCTAATATAACATCTGGGGTATGCCACTAGGTTAAATTTACTATTTCTAACAGTTTCATGGGCGGCCCCTCATAAAGGGACAAGGGGCGTAACAATCATAAATGTGGTATTTTAAGCAAAATCTTGTTTTTCTTAGTGGGTTATGGTAGGAGTGTAACCTACGTGTTTGGTAATACTTTCGTTTAGTAGAGTTATAGCAGGGGACATAACTTTCATGCTTTGCAGTACTTTTCTTAGCAGAGTTGTGACAGGGGCGTGAACTTTAAGTTCATTCTTTCAATGTGGTGTTTTAGTGTGTTTGGCTTTTACTAGAGTTCTATGAATATTTTCAATAATGATTTAGACACAGTCGCAACTATCATCAAGTGCAACATTTTTAGTAAATTGTAATTATTTATTAGGGTTTTCTCAGCTGTATTAAAGACTTTGGTTGATAAGTGGACACTTTTTAGGGTTTTGAGTTCAACTTTTTGGTTATGAGACGAAATTTTAGGGCTTGTTGTTATATTAGTTGTCTTTTGGAGTAACTTTTTGGACTTTGCATATAAATTGTTGGGCTTTGTGTCTAACTATTTTGAGTTAAGGTTGTCTTTTTGACAAACTTTTGGACTTTGAATGTAACTATTTGGTCTTTTGTGTCTAAATATTCTGAGTTTGGGTTGTCTTTTTGACAAAATTTTGGACTTTGCATATAACATTTATGACTTTCGTGTCTAACTATTTTGAGTTTGGGTTTTGTTTTTGACAATCTTTTGAACTTTGAATATGACTTTTTCAACTTTTGTGTCGAACTAGTATCACTTTGAGACAAAATTTGTAGGGTTTTGCGTTCAACTTTTTGGTTATGAGACGAAATTTGGGGGTTAAGTGTTACATTAGTTGTCTTTTAGAGTAACTTTTTGGACTTTGCCTATAAATTGTTGGGTTTTGTGTCTAACTATTCTGAGTTTGGGTTGTCTTTTTGACAAAGTTTTGGACTTTGTATATAACATTTACGACTTTTGTGTCGAACTAGTATCACTTTGGGACTAAATTTTTAGGGTTTTGAGTTCAACTGATTGGTTATGAGACGAAATTTTGGGGTTAAGTGTTACATTAGTTGTCTTTTGGAGTAACTTTTTGGACTTTGCATATACATTTTTGAGCTTTGCATCTAACTATTTTGAGTTTGGGTTGTCTTTTTAACAAACTTTTGGATTTGAATATAACATTTACGACTTTCGTGTCTAACAATTACGACTTTGGGACTAAATTTGTAGAGTTCGTGTTCAACTTTGTGCATATGAGCCGAAATTTTGGGATTAAGAGTTACATTAGTTGTCTTTTGGAGTAACTTTTTGGACTTTGCCTATAAATTGTTGGGTTTTGTGTCTAACTATTTTGAGTTTGGGTTGTCTTTTTGACAAACTTTTAGACTTTGTATATAACATTTACGACTTTTGTGTCGAACTAGTATCACTTTGGGACTAAATTTTTAGGGTTTTGAGTTCAACTTTTTGGTTATGAGACGAAATTTTGGGGTTAAGTGTTATATTAGTTGTCTTTTGGAGTAACTTTTTGGACTTTGCCTATACATTTTTGAGCTTTGCATCTAACTATTTTGAGTTTGGGTTGTCTTTTTGACAAACTTTTGGACTTTGCATATAACATTTACGACTTTCGTGTCTAACAATTACAACTTTGGCCCTAAATTTGTAGAGTTTGTGTTCAACTTTGTGAGTATGAACCAAAATTTTAGGGTTTGGAACTAAGTTTTCTTACCTGAAATGATCATCTTTACTGTTGTCTGTCATTCGTTGAAGTGATAAAGATATGGAACTCCAAAGTCTAAGAGCTGAAGTAATCACCTTTAATGATGTATGTCGTTCGTTGAAGTGGGAAACATTGGTATTAAAGCCTTCAGCGGTCAAAATGAGGTCATAGAACTCTTCTGGAATTGCCTCAGGGGTCAAAACGAGTTCAAGTAACCCACCACCCCGCATTTTTCCCCCACTGCTGACCCGACAGCCACTACCTACGCTTGGGCTAACGCGCTTTTCTGATTGGTTAATCCACCTGTCAGCCATTTCTTCGCCCCGCCTCCTATGTTAATACTCTTTTCTGATTGGTTAATCCCGATATCAAGCGATGTTGGCATAGTCACTCGCTGATTGGCTAATTTATTCATTTCTTACCAGGTTATATTTAAACTAGACGGCGTTATAAGTTTGGTTGATTCAAGGAAAGTTACTGTTCACACTAGCGGATTTTTGCACAGTAAGTTGGCTTGTTTTCTCTTAAAGTATGTTAAGGCTTATCGATAACAGGTTATATTCGGTGTAGATGATTGAGACTATATTTTACGCTGTAAGTTTGAATGTTTTCTCTTAAAGTATGGTAAGACTTAACGATAACACGTTATTCAACTGTATTGATGTAAAGTAGTTTAGATAAGTAATGTTGAATGTAATGTTCCTTCATTTTTCTTATTGGTTGATTAAAGTATGATATACCAGACAACCGCCATACACCCCACATACCACACTAGATGACCTCCGTACACCCATCACGACATACTAGCCGACCTCCATTGACCCATCACGGCACACTAGACGACCCCTATACAACCATCATGACACACTAGACGACCCCTATACAACCATCATGACACACTAAACGCCCTCTATACACCCAATATGACACACTAGACGACCTCCGTACACCCATCACGGCACACTAGACGACCCCTATACAACCATCATGACACACTAGACGACCCCTATACAACCATCATGACACACTAAACGCCCTCTATACACCCAATATGACACACTAGACGACCTCCGTGCACCCATCACGACATACTAGCCGACCTCCATTGACCCATCACGGCACACTAGACGACCCCTATACAGCCCTTATTACACACTAGGCGACCTCCATACACCCATCGCTGCGATGAACATACTAGCAAGACAGATTGTATAAGCTGTAAGGGTGTTAAAGCGTACACCAAACGAACGCCCGGGCTTTTAAAACTAGAGTACGAAGGGACAGCTCTTGTTAGCATATGTAGTAAGACGTACCATTGTAGTGGGGATTACGATAAAATCAGTTGTAAAGGGCTAAGCAAGCAACACAACAAATTAGATAAAGATATGTTTTTAGAGGTTCTCGCCACGCAAAAGGCTAAGGGTGGGAAAAATGTAGGTTTCAAAGTCTTAAATAATTCTATATTTTCCTACAGTCAAACAAGAAATGCTCTTTCCTATTTCTATATAAAAAGAAAGGTAGCTGATGATAACGTCTCGACAACTCCTCTAGATATTTAACTCTTTACACTACCAGCTTAGACTACCCAGCAATCTCTAACAGTTTCACCCCTTATGATTCATTTATGACACAACGCTAAGCAGACACCCAACTACCTATCTATAAATAAATGTTATCCATGTAGTATATATTGACTCAATGTACTGAATATGTTTGTAATGTTATATAATATCCACTGTATGTTATACACCTATTGAGATAATAAAAGAATAAAATATATCTTTGTCTTCTGTCTTATATTGATCGTTTTTCATTGATGTTGTATAATCTACTAACCTATCACTATCGCTCAAGTACATAAAGAACTCCAAAGTCCGCACACACCAGACATAAACAGGTCACTTCCGGGTCACCGGGACTAGAGGTCAACATCCCGACACGAGCGGTCATGGTTAACTCCCCCTGCGCCGCACGCTTTATGCGCGCCGCGCGCCGCCCTATATATCTTTGTTAATTTAGCGCCACAATACGGGTCAGATCCTTCCTGCTATACTACTAAGATATTCTAATGTCCAAGTTGTGCATGCTAAAAATGAAAGTTGACGTTGAAACATAAATAGTAAAAGCTGTTTACTGTTGTGTGAACAAAATATTTACAATTGTAGAAATATTTTGAAAATAATTTCCTAAATTATTTGGGGAATTCTCGCTCTATTTTAGAGATAATGCATTTCATAAACGAGTCCCCCTGTAATGCAGTCAGAAAGTGAAGTACTATATGGCATGGTTTCAGTAGGATCATGATAGACCGACATCGTGTTTCTTCCTTTCTTGGTCAAACACCTACGAAGTCATCAGAGGCTGGTACACCTTGTGACATCATATATACCGGTCGGGGGCCTCGGTAGCCTAGTGGGAAAACCACCTGACTGGACTACCGACGTTCGGACAACCCGTATTCGATTCCCGCCGGGAGCAGTTCGGGTTGTACTCGTGGTTGGAAAAAAAAATGCCCACACGGTCGACCCAGCCGTTGGCAGAAATGGGTACCAGGGTAGTACCCTGGGAAGGTGAGGAATGTCGCCTTGCATCGTGAGTTTCGATGCCTGAAGTGACACTATCCAGAAATCTCCGAACATTACTGGATAGGCAGCCGAGCACATATGGGTGGAAACTCGCGTGCTAAGTCGCCGGTTCAAGTCTCGTACTTTACTTTACTTTATGCCAGTCATAGAATCCCTCTGCTTTCTGTAGTTCGTATATAGCCATCGCAGGGAACTCAAGGTCTGACTGTCTATTTATTCACAATTGCACAATCCTCCGTCAGGCTATCGTTGGTCTCCCTCTCACTCGCCTTCTTTCCGGAGTCCACCTCGCTACAATTCTTGGCGATTGTATCTGGATCTTTCTGAGTCTATATACCTATCCAGCTCAATCATCAGCTTCTTAAAGTTGAGTACAGGTCGCCTTGAATCGTACTTTCTGAGCTCTAGTTGGTTTTCTTTGACAATATAATCGAACACTTGTCACAGCTGTTTGTTGATGATATTTTCATAGTCTTGCTTGTTTACGCAGCTCTGAATCATAACTTGAGTATAGTTAACTCTGCTTTAGTAAGTTAACATTGATCATGAGAGACGCCGTAAATTACAAGGTTCGACAATTAAGTAATGAGACTGACCTTATGACCAAGACAAAAATGACATCTGTGAAGCAAAGCGTGGAATCTAAAGTGGCACCCTTCATCAAAGATCTGACAACTTTTCATCGCCGCCCAATAAGCAGACAATAAGTGGGCACTTTGTTGACTTACTTCGAGGTGCTTTGTTAAGTATGTAGCAAAAAGCTTAACGTTAGATTCTGGCTAAAACTTGCAAAAAGTGTCATTGAGACAGTTGAACTGATGCGACAAGTTTATGGGGATAATTGCTTATCTCGTGCCAGATATTCAGGTGGTACTCACGATTCTAAAGTGGCGTGGAAGCGCTTGCCAGTGCAACTAGACAATGACGCCCAATTTCTTTTCATAATGAGGAATCATTGCAAAAGTCAGAGAGCGGATACAACAAATCGTTGTTTGATTGTGAGGATGATGACAGATGTTGACTGTGAGGATGTTGACAAATGTTGACTGTGAGGATGATGACAGATGTTGACTGTGAGGATGTTGCCCGATGTTGACTGTGAGGATGTTGACAGATGTTGACTGTGAGGATGTTGCCCGATGTTGATTGTGAGGATGATGACAGATGTTGACGGTGAGGATGTTGCCCGATGTTGACTGTGAGGATGTTGACTGTGAGGATGTAGCCCGATGTTGATTGTGAGGATGATGACAGATGTTGACTGTGAGGATGTTGCCCGATGTTGATTGTGAATATGATGGCAAATGTTGATTGTGAGGATGTTGCCCGATGTTAACTGTGAGGATGTTGCCCGATGTTGATTGTTAGGATGATGGCAGATGTTGACTGTGAGGATGTTGCCCGAAGTTGACTGTGAGGATGTTGCCCGATGTTGATTGTTAGGATGATGGCAGATGTTGACTGTGAGGATGATGCCCGATGTTGACTGTGAGGATGTTGACAGATGTTGACCTTGAGGATGATGACAGATGTTGACTGTGAAGATGTTGCCCGATGTTGACTGTGAGGATGTTGAGAGATGTTGACTGTGAGAATGTTGACAGATGTTGACTGTGATGATGTAGACAGATGTTGAATGTGAGGGTGATGACAGATGTTGACTGTGAAGATGATGACAGATGTTGACTGTGAGGATGTTGCCCGATGTTGACTGTGAGGATGTTGACAGATGTTGACTGTGAGGATGATGACAGATGTTGACTGTGAAGATGATGACAGATGTTGACTGTGAGGGTGATGACAAATGTTATATGTGAGGATGATGACATATGTTTTCTGTGAGGATGATGACAGATGTTGACTGTGAGGATGATGACAAATGTTGTCTGTGAGGATGATAACAGATGTTGTCTGTGAGGATGATAACAGATGTTGTTCGTGAGCATGATGACAGATATTGTCTGTGAGGATGATAGCAGATGTTGTCTGTGAGGATGATAACAGATGTTGTCTGTGAGGATGATGACAGATGTTGACTGTGAGGATGATGGCAGATGTTGACTGTGAGGATGATGGCAGATGTTGACTGTGCGGGTGATTTCAGATGTTAACTATGAGGATGATAACAGATGTTGTCTGTGAGGATGATAACAGATGTTGTCTGTGAGGATGATGACAGATGTTGACTGTGAGGATGGTAGCAGATGTTGACTGTGAGGATGATGGCAGATGTTAACTGTGAGGATGATGGCAGATGTTGTCTGTGAGGATGATGGCAGATGTTAACTGTGAGGATGATGGCAGATGTTGACTGTGAGGATGATGGCAGATGTTAACAGTGAGGATGATGGCAGATGTTAACTGTGAGGATGATGGCAGATGTTAACTGTGCGGGTGATGTCAGATGTTGACTGTGCGGGTGATGTCAGATGTTAACTGTGAGGATGATTGCAGATGTTGACTGTGAGGATAATGGCAGATGTTGACTGTGAGGATAATGGCAGATGTTGACTGTGAGGATGATGGCAGATGTTGACTATGGGGATGATGGCAGATGTTAACTGGGAGGATAATGGCAGATGTTGACTGTGAGGATGATGGCAGATGTTAACTGTGAGGATGATGGCAGATGTTGACTGTGAGGATAATGGCAGATGTTGACTGTGAGGATGATGGCAGATGTTGACTGTGAGGATGATGGCAGATGTTGACTGTGAGGATAATGGCAGATGTCGACTGTGCGGGTGATGTCAGATGTTAACTGTGAGGATGATGGCAGATGTTGACTGTGAGGATGATGGCAGATGTTGACTGTGAGGATAATGGCAGATGTTAACTGTGAGGATAATGGCAGATGTTGACTGTGCGGGTGATGTCAAATGTTAACTGTTAGGATGATGGCAGATGTTGACTGTGAGGATAATGGCAGATGTTGACTGTGAGGATAATGGCAGATGTTGACTGTGAGGATAATGGCAGATGTTGACTGTGAGGATGATGTCAGAAGTTAACTGTGAGGATGATGTCAGATGTTGACTGTGAGGATAATGACAGATGTTGACTGTGAGGATAATGGCAGATGTTGACTGTGTGGGTGATGTCAGATGTTAACTGTTAGGATGATGGCAGATGTTAACTGTGCAGGTGATGTCAGATGTTGACTGTGCGGGTGATGTCAGATGTTAACTGTGAGGATGATGGCAGATGTTGACTGTGCGGATGATGGCAGATGTTGACTGTGAGGATGAAGGCAGATGTTAACTGTGAGGATGATGGCAGATGTTAACTGTGAGGATGATGACAGATGTTGACTGTGAGGATGATGACAGATGTTAACTGTGAGGATGATGACAGATGTTGGTTGTTAGGATAATGACAGATGTTGACTGTGAGGATGATAACAGATATTGTCTGTGAGGATGATAACAGATGTTGTCTGTGAGAATGATGACAGATGTTAACTGTGAGGATGATGACAGATGTTGGCTGTTAGGATAATGGCAGATGTTAACTATGAGGATGGTAACAGATGTTTTCTGTGAGGATGATGACAGATGTTGACTGTGAGGATGATGACAGATGTCGACTGTGAGGATGATGACAGATGTTGACTGTGAAGTCGATGGCAGATGTTGACTGTGAGGATGATGGCAGATGGATGTGGTGTTAACCGAGAGATCATTCGCACAATTTCAGTGGAAGATTTGGGCAAGAAAAAAGTTACTTGCCGGTTAGTACCACATTCGTTGTCTGATGATTAAGAACATCTACGTGGTGAGTACGCATAAGACAACAATAAAACGTGCCGCAAAAATAAACATTTCTGAAATGTGACGGTTGTAGAGAATAAGACATATATTATCCGATATGATCCCACAACTAAACGCTAAAGTGCTCAGTGGAAATGATTATCACCACCAAAAGGCAAACAAATTCGTTCGTCTTCGAAAGTGTAAAGTGAAGACACTGATAACAATTAAAGGTAAAGGTAAAGTGAAGACACTGATGACAATTAAAGGTAAAGGTAAAGTGAAGACACTGATGACAATTAAAGGTAAAGGTAAAGTGAAGACACTGATGACAATTAAAGGTAAAGGTAAAGTGAAGACACTGATGACAATTAAAGGTAAAGTAAAGTACGAGACCTGAACCGGCGTCTTGGCACGCGAGTTTCCACCCATATGTGCTCGGTCGCCTATCCAGAAATGTTCGGAGATTTCTGTATAGTTTCATATAACTCAGATGCGAGGCAACATTCCTCACCTTCCCAGGGTAATACCCTGGTACCCATTTCTGCCAACGGCTGGGTCAACCGTGGGGGTATTTTTTTTTTCAACCACGAGTACAATTCACACTGCTCCCAGCGAGAATCGAACACGGGTTGTCCGAACGTCGGTAGTCCAGTCGGGTGGTTTTCCCAACTCGGCTACCGAGATTGAGCGTGACTCAACTACAACGAAGGAGATATTCAGAACGAACTTATTCCAGAGAGACAGACTGCCACTGCCAAAGTTTATTTTATTTTGAAACGACTATTGACAAGGATTATCCGATCTTCAACTGTTGTTTATTTATTATTTAAAAAAAAAATTGAAATTAGTCTCACTACTTAATTTTAGGGCCTTGTATGTACAACATTTGTGGTTAAAATGTAATTAATTTACAAAGATAAGGGTTACATTTTGAACATTTTCTCTTCATTAATATTAAGATATTAAAATATAAATAACATACAAATCGGCAAAGCTAGAATATTCATTGAGCATTGTCACAAATTTGAAAAATTCCAATAAAATGTTGATCTCGAGAATGAGTGGAGAGTGACAACTTCTTCGAGACATATTCGTTCATCAATACATCAACATTTTTGTGGATTAAAACTAAAACACAACCCTGAGATGAAAACAAGCAGCTGTAATTGGTCTCAAGTAGGATGTGCAAAACTATAACATTTGTGAAGTTTACTTCTCGAGTATTCACATCCATATATATATATATATATATATATATATATATATATATATATATATATATATATATATATATATATATATATTTTTTTTTTTTTTTTTGCGTTCGCCAGCTTTTACCTCTGACGAAGTCCCTTGAGACTAGGAACTGACTTTTTTCGTGTTAAACCGTTTTTCCATGGCAGTCGTGTGCACAGGGCTTCCTCGCCGCACAGGCAGATAACTCCGTCTTCGGAGGTACTCATATTATTTACGTCTATGAAGAACTGACGTTTCAAGCCGGGCGTCGCTGCTCAGACCAAGAGTGGTTGCCGCAGAGAGAAATCATAAATAAAAATCCCAACTATGCAGCCAGGATGGATTTGAAACCACAACCTCGCTGTCTCGATACATGCGTCTTGCCTGGAGACCAACCAGTCCCCACATCCATATATAGGTTCTGAAAGCATCCTTTAAATATCATTAGCTTTGGTTTTGTACTTGCTCTATATGTAATTATTTATTAAAACTATTGTGACTATTTTAATAAGTTCTTATAACTTTGATGGTTCCACCACATAGTGTTACAATACCTTCAAGCAGGTGAATGGTAGCCAAACTTCAATGCGGAGACGCACTCGATGATGATGATGATGATGATGATGATGAAAATATGTCAACTGTTTCCTCTGGACTGTCTGCTGTTGCTGCATAAACTTGAATGTGATTAATCTCTTTTGGTTTTCCATTCAATTTCACTAAAAGGATTATGTGATACCTACACCTCTTTGGTGCCACGTCCTCCAGAATAGATTATATTTATCAGAATACTCTCCCATGATGGGAGCCGCGATATCTCAGTGGTTAGTGAACTGGACTACAAAGTACAAGAGGTAGGGTTCGATCCCAAACGACGGCTTCCGGATTCACCCAGCCTCAAATGGGTACCGGATTTTTTTCTGGGAAAGTAAAGCGGCACGGGCGTAATACCAACCACATTACCCCAAACATCATGTGCTGAAGATCTGTAAAATGTATGGTCACTAACACCATATTCCCTATACGCCACTTTGCATGACGCGGGGCTCTTTACTTTTTTTTTTAATCTCCCATGATCCAGTATATCTCATTTCACACAGTCACAATAAATGTAAATCCTTCCTTTTCATCTCCTGCTTGATGTTTTTCAATTTCCTATTTTCGCGAGTGTGCTAACGTTCCAAGCTCCTATTCTAAATGTTCGATCTTGCTTGCAGTAGCTTGATGATCGGGTATCGTCTGTAGCACATGATGTCCCCTACCGAACGAGGGTATTCCATTGGAATCCCCATTAACGTTGTTGTCGTGAATTCTATAATTGTGGCGACCCATGGCTATAAAACGAAATTACGATGGTGATTTTCTGTTGCCTTCTGTCGGTTTGTTTACGGTTGACTCCGCTAGCATTTGACTAAATTTTTCCATCCACAAAGCAGTGGTTTTTTTTTTTTACTTTAGGGTACCTACTATCAACTGTTTAAATCAGAATAATTCACCGCTACCTCCCCATTCTTCGGTCTGACTCCACTACCCGTCTTCTCTTTCCCGACCCCCCATTCAAATCTGATCGCAACCTCCGTGACATGCTTGTCAGGAGTTGCTTCCCCACACAGCCATCAAGAGGACGATCCGCTATAATCGTAGTCTATGTAAAACTAGTAACCATGTCCTCCGAAAAGATACGGTTCTCTTCCCCAGTAGTCCTTTTGAGATCAAAGAGGGATTCACCTTTATATTGCGTAACATTACCTATATCATCATATGTAAACGATGTAAGTTGACTTACATAGGCGAATCAGGATGCCGTGGGAAGATGCCGTGAATATCTGTATGACATCACTCGGAATGCAGCATCCCTATAGCATCCCACTTCAATTCACACGGCCAGGGTAAGGTGGATGTCCTAATTATTGTTCTAGTGTCATGTTCTTCTGTCAGCCACAGTCGATTCACTTTAGAGAATCACCTTATCGTCCGTATGGGTTGCCTCACCCCACGGGGTATTAATATATCCTTGTCCAACAGGTAACGCCTCTCTTTCCCCTTCTCTCCCCTCCCCCTCTTCTTCTTTCACTCCCTCCTCCCCTCTTTTTTCCCACCCGTCTCTCCTATCCTTTTTTCTCTCACCTGCTCTGGTTTTGGCCCTCCACCAATCAGAACATGTCTTCCCCAGGCTATTTTCTGTAGCTATACAACATATCTCGATAATCCTCTATCATGCCTCAATTACAACCACAGTGTATGTATATGTCTGGTCTGTTCGTCAGGGTTTCGCGCCTTCAATATCTCTTGACAGTAGCTGTCCCCCATTTCGCCCCGTTCATCGCTAGGGTATCTAAGCAATGTCGGCATAGTCTGTTTTTCACACCCATGGATCCTCAGTCTTTATCTGTGTCACGATTGGCTGCGTCACAACCTGTCTGATCTCTGATCTAACCACGTGACGTATTATAACCACGGGACTAGTAGGTCCTTCCTCCGGCATTTGATTGCCACCTCTCACTGGGAGTGGAGGAATCCTGCCTACAAGCTAAGTCTCATTTTTATATATTTTCATTTATCTAGACATACAGATACTTCTCATCATCATCGAGTGCCGTCTCCGCAAGGAAGGTTGGCTACCATGGAACGCCATTCCACTCTGTTTCTTGCTTTGGTGGTCCAGGTTGTCATAGATTGACTTGTCCATCTTTTGATGTTACTCGTCATGTTAGTCTTGGTCTACCTCTGCCTCTTTTGCCTTGTATTTTCCCTTCCAACATTACTTTTAGTAGGCTGTTGTGTCTTTTAACGTGCTCCAAAAATTTCATTTGTCTTGTCTTAATTGCATTTAGTAGTTCTCGTTTTAATTGTATTTGTTTTACAACTTCGTCGTTTGTTTTCTTTTCCCTCCATCCAATTCCACCGATTCTTCTATAAATCCACATTTCAAAGGCTTCAATTTTCTGTTCTGTTTTCTTGTATAATGTCCATGTTTCTGCACCATACAGGAATATTGAGAAAATGTAACATTTTGTTATTCTTATTTTGAGATCTCTATTTATTGCCTTTGTTGATCTCACAAAGTCTTTGATACCGTGATGGTAGCGGATCCGTACAGTATATATTGTGGGCTGTCTGTCAACATTACTCAAGACGATCAAGTAATTGCTCGTCAATATCTCTGCCACTATTTAATTAGATGACAGAAGAGCAGGCAGGTGCTGTGATGAGAACGTTTGCAGGGCTACCTTGAGATAACTCTCTGTCAGAGAAAGAAACTTGGGAAATCTAGCATCAGATTGTAGCACAAAGAGAACACACATTAAAACCGGTACAGTAACTTTCGAGGAAGAGATAATATTAAAACGAGAAGACAAAAGACGCAGGTGAAAGGTAATGCTGCGAAGCATCTTGTTCATCCTGCAATCGAATCTGTCTATCCATTTGTAGCAGATTCAGTCACGAGAGAAGCTGGTCAGTTTTACTTCCAGTATTAGATACGAATACACTTATATTTACTAAATACTAGGAAATCACGATTGCTTGCTATAAACATATTGTTATTATATTTATGGAATCAGTATCATTGCAGTCGGGGCATCCCCATGCCCGCTCCACTGACTATCACATAATTTCTTGTAACGTTATGTTGGCTGATTATTTCAGTAAGGTGTTGATTGTAGGTATATCTGAGCTTGCCACTAATCACACTGTCTCTCATAACGTCAAACGTAATTTATACGTATAATTTAGGTAGTTAAAAGGTAACCCACAAAGAATACATCACTACATAATAGTTGCATTGACCCACCATACAGGCATGATCGTGCTTAAAACGTGTTTTTTATGGGGGGAATCCATAGAAAACTGGAAGAATAAATCAAAACAGCTCAGGCTGGTTTTTGAAGAGGCAGAGCAACAAAAAAAACTCTACATTTAGTAAAAGAAATATGACAAATGCAGAGAGTACAACATACATCTGTTTGCATGCTTTTTTGACTACTCAAAAGCATTTGACTGCTTACAGCATCAGATATTGTGGAGAGTAATGATAAATATGTGGTTTTCAGCTCACCTAGTGTACATGGCTATAATGATTTTTTGGACCTACATGCAGCTGTGCGCATTGAAAACTATACATCAGACAGGATTTGTATCGGACAAGGAGTGAGATAGGGGTGCATCTTATCACCTTATCTGTTCAACATCTATGCATAACATAATATAAGAAATGTCAAAGAAGCGAATAATAAAGAATAATTTGATGCTGTTACGTTGATGGCCACGTACTTATAGAAGTACTATATGCTGATGATACAGACTTTATCCACCGCAATAAGAGACACTCAGAAATTCATAACGTCAGTTCCGTATAACAGTGTAAAGCAGTACTTCTATCACAATATAACGAAAACGACAATATTTACAACAGAATAAACTGTTGGGTGGGACAGTGATATATATATATATATATATATATTGAGAGACTGATGAGTCTAGAGGTGGAAAAGGGGTCTGGTCGATCCAGAGTGCTTAAGGAGAAATGATGTATCTACAATCAGCACCTAGCAGGAACTATCAGTCTGCATTCGCTTCGAAAATTGTTGGGACAGGCGGCGGAGCGGGTATGGCTATGTCCCGACTGCAATTAAATTGATCCATGAATAGAATAGAATAGAATAGAATAGAATAGAATAGAATAGAATAGAATAGAATAGAATACAGATTTTAAAAAAAATGGATATGTGTACTAACAACAACACATTTTTGAAAGACTAGACGGTCTTGAATATCTTGCCTCGTTGATAACAATCGGTGAACAGTTGTCTATGAAGTAGGTCAAAAGAAGGCTGACAACCTATATGTATACTTTAAAACAACTGTCTAACATATGGCTAGGAATTGATATAACAACATAACAATTGAAGAGGACTTCAAGATTTCAGATTTGTTAGTCTTTACTAGATTTCTGTTTACTGCGTTTCTTATAGTAACATATAGTTGTGAGACATGGACAATCGATAGAATTCAGAATAATATATTGTCTTTGCGTGTGTTACAGACTAGACTCGGGATTATTTGGACGGAAAAAGGGGGGGGGGGGGGTTGGGGGGGTGGGGAGGGACTAATTTTACAAGAGCTTAATTTTTTTTTTTTTTACATTCTGATAAAGAATATTATAAGAATGAAAATCTACCATTTGGTCATGTAAAACGGCAGAAAGGCTTAGAGAGAATAATATATAATGCATATATGTTTGGGTAAACGAGGGAGTGGACTACCTAGAAGAAGGTGGGTGCTAGATACCAGACACGTGCTGGGATTGACTGCTTCAGACGCTAATCGTCACGAAAGGGACTGAGAAAACTTCAGAGCAGACGCCATGAGAGCGAATTTGTAATAGGAAAAAAGGTATATAAAGGTAAACTTAGATAGTTAATAGTATATTGGACGGTGGATTGGGTGCTCTTAGCGTTAAGACGTTTGTCTCTGGACATGGTCACATCGGGGTCTCATCAAATCCGCAATCTCCTCATGGCTTTACACTCCCTAGGTCTCTGGATAGTGAGATCCGATATCTAGCACACTGTGAAAAACGATGAAAAACAAGAAGTTACGTGTGCACTCGCGCAAGTTAAGTAAGAACTGTTGAATAAATATACTCACGCCAAAGACGGATCTATTAGGTCGAAAGCAGCTTTGGTGTAGCAGCTTTACCGTAATCTAGCAATACAACACATCTCCGCCCATTTATCGGGTGAATGTACAAAGATAAGTTTACGTTGTACGGTAAGTTAGATATATAATGTTTCCGTGGTTAGTTAGGTAGATAGTGTTTTCGTGGTTAGTTATATAATGTTTTCTCCGTTAATTAGTTAGATAGTGTTTTCGTGGTTAGTTATATAATGTTTTCGCCGTTAATTAGTTAGATAGTGTTTTCGTGGTTAGTTAGGTAGATAGTGTTTTCGTGGTTAGTTATATAATGTTTTCTCTGTTAATTAGTTAGATAGTGTTTTCGTGGTTAGTTATATAATGTTTTCTCCGTTAATTAGTTAGATAGTGTTTTCGTGGTTAGTTATATAATGTTTTCGCCGTTAATTAGTTAGATAGTGTTTTCATGGTTAGTTATATAATGTTTTCTCCGTTAATTAGTTAGATAGTGTTTTCGTGGTTAGTTATATAATGTTTTCTCCTTTAATTAGATAGTGATTTCGTGGTTAGTTATATAATGTTTTCGCCGTTAATTAGTTAGATAGTGTTTTCGTGGTTAGTTATATAATGTTTTCTCCGTTAATTAGTTAGATAGTGTTTTCGAGGTTAGTTATATAATGTTTTCTCCGTTAATTAGTTAGATAGTGTTTTCGTGGTTAGTTATATAATGTTTTCTCCGTTAATTAGTTAGATAGTGTTTTCTTGGTTAGTTATATAATGTTTTCGCCGTTAATTAGATAGTGTTTTCGTGGTTAGTTATATAATGTTTTCTCCGTTAATTAGTTAGATAGTGTTTTCGTGGTTAGTTATATAATGTTTTCTCCTTTAATTAGTTAGATAGTGTTTTCGTGGTTAGTTATATAATGTTTTCGCCGTTAATTAGTTAGATAGTGTTTTCGTGGTTAGTTATATAATGTTTTCTCCGTTAATTAGTTAGATAGTGTTTTCGAGGTTAGTTATATAATGTTTTCTCCGTTAATTAGTTAGATAGTGTTTTCGAGGTTAGTTATATAATGTTTTCGCCGTTAATTAGTTAGATAGTGTTTTCGTGGTTAGGTAGATATTGTTTTCGTGGTTAGTTAGTGTTTTCGCGGTTGGTTAGATAGTGTTTCCGTGGTTAGTTAATTAGTGTTTTCGTGGTTAGTTAAGTTAGGTATTTAAAGTTAGTTAAGTTTGGATTAATTTAATTTAGTTTAGTTTAGTTTAGTTTAGTTTAGTTCAGTTTAGTTTAGTTTAGTTTAGTTTAGTTTAGTTTAGTTTAGTCAGTTAGTTTTGGAGGCTGGCTATTTTAGTTTAGTTTAGTTTAGTTTTTTTTAGTTTTTTTTTAGTTTAGTTTAGTTTAGTTTAGTTTAGTTTAGTTTAGTTTAGTCAGTTAGTTTTGGTGGCTGGCTATTTTAGTTTAGTTTATTTATTTTTAGTTAATTAGTTTGTGTCAGAACATTTAAAAAAAAATTCCACACCGAACAATCACAAAAGTGTACACGTCCCATTCTCCGTATATCCCTGAGAGCACAACAACTGATGGGTTCAGGTCTGTGGTGATTTAGCACTTCACGTTTTCGCCTTGTATTTAATGACTTGACATTCTTGCAATTCATTCAAAGCTGTAGATCTACATTCAATGTGTACTCGTTTATTTGCCCTGATTGTGTGAAAACATTTAGAATATCAGCTTTGTCCACTGCTCGTTCACTTTCCAAAACAGCTATACCAGGTAACCAGTCTTCTCGTCCCTTTTCTCTTACATCCGTATGTACTGGCACAAAAATGAAGCAAATTTTTGTCACCCTTTATTTTTTTTTTTAGGAACATCAATTACTGCCTTTCAGCCCAGTCAATTACAATCTTTCTGCACACACGCTTTGAGTCAATGATGACACACAATGCTAAAATTCTGTATTTTCAAACAAGCTATTGATTAAATTCCTGGAGACAAATAATAATAACTGAATATTATTATAGAGGGAAACTTCCGAGGTGATAATCAGCGAATGAATTCAGAGGAAGTGGTATGTTTACAGCACTCGGCCAGTGTGCCAATGAGTACGGGTTCGATCCTGCTTCGGAAAATATATCAATCTTTGGTATTTTTTTATGTTGTTGATTATTTGTCATTTTCTCCGAGTGCTGTAAACATATCTCGTCCTCTGAATTGATTTGCTTAGACTACTACCATTGCTTTCACATGAATGCTTCTTGTAGTCTAATCAAATAGCATACCACTCTTCCTTTATATTACTTTTCCGGCCTTGCTGTGAAGACACATGAGCTCCTCTTATGCCGAAACCACTCAAATGTGTACATAACTGCATCCCCCACAGGATTAGGCGAGCAATTCTAGTTCTGCAATTTCTGCATAGACTAGCACTCTGTTTTGTTGTCTACACTTTCTATTCTGGGTTTCTGCATAGACTAGCACTCTGTTTCGTTGTCTACACTTTCTGTTCTGGGTTTCTGAACGTTGTGTAACAGCGGATGTTTTGTAACGGCGAATTGCTGAGGCCTCTGATCAACTATCCACAGCCAGCATTAATGAAATATTGTCTTCTACCTTGAGCCGGAACACTTGAAGACCTGTCATGACAGTGAAATATAATTTGTTTAAATCGATGTTTTCAATTTTAATATTCAGTAAGCTTTATTTGTTACATTTGAATCTGATTATTCAGTAGAAGAATACATAATATCTATTCTCTATGAAAGTTGTACAAATTAACCTGTAGGTACGTATTTTTAATGGGAAACATGATCGTGGAGACCATGTAAACGGCTTAGACCCCACAAGTAGAACTATGCAAATCGCAATGTGTTTGTGCTAATCTTACAGTTACTCTTTTTGACACAATGATCAATACTAGTTTTCGCTTAGAATTAACGTTGTTAAAAACTTCAATATAGCTACATTTAAATCAGGAGGGCAATCTGACACAAAGTTTAATATGGATGTTATTGAGGACTCACAGTAAACCAACTCTTGCCCGCCTGCCTTATAAACAAGTTAAACGTTGAATTAATCCTCATCGCAAATCGAATTGTCCGTATGCGATGAGATGTCCTGAACAAAGCTCGCAATGTGAAACGATAAACTCACGTTCTCCTCGTAGCTTTCCTGAATCCAGGCAACGTTGAAGGTCATGGAGTGGCACTAGGGCCGCAGATTCACGAGCAGCAAGAAACTATTTATCACCTTCCCTTCATTTCGAGCGTATGGCCGGGTTACGGATATAGGATATTCCATCATTATGACGTAGGTGCACACATTTGTCAACAATGGATGCACCAACAACGCTTGATTAGCTCTGAGGAACGCACGAAATGAATCAGTTTCCGAACCTATCCGAATCTCAGAACCTGACGTCACCGAAGAATTTACAGTGGATAGACTTATAATTTATTCTTTTTTTTATCGTATTATTCTTGTACAGTCACATACAATAGTTATCGTCGGTGGTATAATAGTAGCTTGGCTTACCTTTGTCTTTTCAAATTGCAAGTCTTCAGTCTTCTTCTTTTCTCTTTTCACTGATACCTAAAAGGTGTCGGGGTTTATATCATTTGTCGTTCTTGAGCTGTTCGAATTGTCTGAATTAGTGATTTTCCTTTGTTGTTACATGTCTCTATCACTGCATCTATCCATCTTCTTCTGGGTCTTCCTCTTGGTCTTTTCCCATGCATTCTCGAGAAGAACGCCCTTGATGGTGATTGGTGAGGATTCATTCTGACCAGGTGGCCAAACCGTTTAAGTTGTTGTTCTATATATTCTTGGCAGGGTTTTGTTCCTACCATTTTTCTTATGGTTTCATTTGGTATTCTATCTCTATTTGTGTTTTGTGTTGTTTGTTACTTTTCTCAAGCATCGCATCTCACATGTATTGATCTTTCTTAATTGTGATTTAGAAAGGGTCCATGACTTCCGGTGTGTGACTGCGCTGGCAACACGATACAATTTTCGATGGGAGTCAAATTTAAATTATAAGTGAATTACAATGCCCGTAGTAAAAGAAATTCAAGCGTTCTTGTTCTATTTCGAACGGATTTATTTGTGGTTTATTCTTATAGTTTGTGCGAATAAGTAGAATTTACATCCATTGTGCTATTACGATCACGAAGTCTTCAGTAAGTTCTAAAATATATACAACCTAAAGATAAATGAAAGAAACTATACAAGGGAAGAAAGTAGAAGTCAAAGTGAAAACAACAATACACAATAATAATAACAGCTTTAGTCATAAGCGGCGTTTGGGGATGCTACATGATTAACATGAACAGCAAACTAACAAAATACAAGTACTGATAACTTATATTTCGTATGCACCTTGCGTCGAGCGTAGAATGTGGACATTGAACAACAAAAAAACAAGGATACGTTAAAATGTCATAATTTCATGCAATCTCCCTGAGAAACAAGCTTCTTGTCAAACAAAATTAGTTATAAGAACAAGAAAAATAGGGCCAATAAAAATTAAATGCATGCTGTTGTAAGAGACAAACGCTGGAACGGGGTGAATCTTGTATCCCGACTAATCTGAACTGTCATTTGCTAATTTGTTCTATAATCTTCCTCTCTTTCGCTGTCTCTTTTCATACCTCTTCATTCGTTTTACTTCTAAAAACATCTCAAAAGATTCCTCTTCTCATGATGTGCTGCAAAAATGTTGATTGTTTCTTTCTGTTTTTTTAGGAGCTCCCTTTTTTTGTTGGACTCTTTGAGAATTTCCTCGTTGGTCTTTTTAGCTGTCCAGGGAACTTTCAACATTCTTCTGAGAAATCCCATCTCTGTGGCCTCTAAACTTCTTTTCATTTGTTTGTTTACTGCCCACGATTCGCTTTCATAGGTCAGAATTGGTTCTATATAGTACCAAATAACTCTCTTTCTCATTTCTATTGACATAGTTTTGTTGCATGCGATGTTTTTATTTTCTGAAATGCTATTTTGGCCTGAATTATTCTGCTTATTATTTCTGTGGTGCATCTTCCATCTGACATGTCCCAACTAACATGTATAAATGTTCATGTTGCCTCTCTGCTTCTAAGTGATCATGATGACACAGTGCCTCGCCTCATGATATGGGCAGGCAGTCAATGAATAAATAAGGGTTTATCATCATCAAGAATCGTATCTACTGGCGTAGATGATCATGATTGCCCACAACTTTTAGACCCTACATTTGCTTATCACTTTTATTGATAAATAAAAAAATGAATTCTCTTAAACCGACGAGTATACTTAATTTTTTCTCTCAATTGTTTAGTTGTCGCCATATGTCCTCTGTTTTCATGTTGCGTCCATACTTTAAAACGTTTCTTATAAGCTTCACGGCAGCTGCTAACTCTATAGATCATTGGGTTAATCGCTGTATGTATACACAATCACGAAAAATAAGGGAAAATATATTACACTTTATTATCTAGGTAGCCCATCGAGTGCATCTCTTCCACGTTCGCACCTAAAAGGGCGCTAAATAAATGAAAGGGTGGTCGAGATGTATGACGTATGCCTCTTGACAAGAGAGTCCCGCGTTCGAATCTCACCACAGGCGGTGGAAAGTTTTAAAAAAAATTCAATCCGTGGTTTCTTCGTAGTTTTACCCTCCCCTGGTCTCTGGGTAGTGAGATTCAATGTCTGGTCCACTCAGATGGCGAATTGTAATATTAACAATAATAATAATAGTAATAATAGTAATAATGATAATAATAATTATAATAATAGTAATGTATTAATTTTTACCGTCTCGATATCGAAGGTTATCTACCAGAAAGCGTCATTTTACTCACTCTCTCGTCTTGATGGTGTGCATTGTTATAGGTGCACATGTCCATCTTTTAATCTTATCAGTCCAATTTAGTTAGGGTCTGCCTCATCTACCTTGTGCCTTCCCTTCCAAGATGTCTTTCAATGGGGTATCACATGTCTTCCCCCTCCAGCAATCAGATGTCTTTCAATGGGGTATTGAATCTCTTCACATGTCTTCCCCCTCCAGCAATCAGATGTCTATCAATGGGGTATTGAATCTCTTAAATGTCTTCCCCCTCCAGCAATCAGATGTCTTTCAATGGGGTATTGAATCTCTTAAATGTCTTCCCCCTCCAGCAATCAGATGTCTTTCAATGCGGTATTGAATCTCTTCACATGTCTTCCCCCTCCAGCAATCAGATGTCTTTCAATGGGGTATTGAATCTCTTCACATGTCTTCCCCTTCCCCCTTCAGCAATCAGATGTCTTTCAATGGGGTATTGAATCTCTTCACATGTCTTCCCCCTTCAGCAATCAGATGTCTTTCAATGGGGTATTGAATCTCTTCACATGTCTTCCCCCTCCCCCTCCAGCAATCAGATGTCTTTCAATGGGGTATTGAATCTCTTCACATGTCTTCCCCCTCCCCCTCCAGCAATCAGATGTCTTTCAATGGGGTATTGAATCTTTTCACATGTCTTCCCCTTCCCCCTTCAGCAATCAGATGTCTTTCAATGGGGTATTGAATCTCTTCACATGTCTTCCCCCTCCCCCTCCAGCAATCAGATGTCTTTCAATGGGGTATTGAATCTCTTCACATGTCTTCCCCTTCCCCCTTCAGCAATCAGATGTCTTTCAATGGGGTATTGAATCTCTTCACATGTCTTCCCCCTCCCCCTCCAGCAATCAGATGTCTTTCAATGGGGTATTGAATCTCTTCACATGTCTTCCCCTTCCCCCTTCAGCAATCAGATGTCTTTCAATGGGGTATTGAATCTCTTCACATGTCTTCCCCCTCCCCCTCCAACAATCAGATGTCTTGTTCGAATTGTGTTAAGTAGTTCTTTTTTTCATTTTAATCTGATATAGAAGGCACATAACAATAGTAAAAGTAATATGAATGAAATGATTACTTAAGCACACCATTCAACTTATGTTAATGACGACTCTGCTTAACACATTTTTAGTGAGATCCAATATGGAACAGCTCAAATAAGACGCAATACGATTATTATCTGGTTAATATTTATGTAAATTCATATTTAAACAAGTATGTTTCAACTCGACGTAACAGCTGCAGTATATAATTGTATATGTTTACGTTGTTTGCGCTTAAAGCTACAAGAAGTAATTGAATTGCCGTACATTTTATATTCAAAGCTAGACTCATACATACAAATATGTTGCTTTGGCGAAGGAATATTCGTGTTTTTCTCTTGTGCATTATTCTTATTGTTTTTATTGATATATTGTTCTTCACTTATCTAATGTTCGTGAGTGAGGACTACATGGCCAAGACTGACAGGGAGCGTTTGTTTCCCAGGGAAGACGAGGTAAGTTTGATGTTGTAGTTAGCGGTGTTTATCGTGAGGCTAGTAAGGGAGTCAGCGGGATCTAGCTGATGGTGAGGTCAAAACTCCAGCAACCGTTGTTATTGTTGCCAGGCTTTAGTTGTGTTAATGTTAGATTGGATATACTCACTCTCTAGTCAAGGCAGATGGCAAGATTGGAAAGGTTTCAAGAAAAAGGCCTACGAGCAGTGCTGGGATGCGCCCGAGATAAAACAATCAGATCAATGAAGCACCTGCTGGATCTACCTACCTACCACTACAGTGTGTCACAAGTTCTCTCAGATCAGGGGCTATTTAAAAGTTGAATAAAACGTAAATCATGCCAAGCTTAAGAATTGGGTGCGACCACAAGTTGGTGTCTCGTGCCCGAAAAATCATGAATTGCCGAGGCAGTGGAGCCCACAAGGAGGGTATATGATTTTGGAAGACTATAAGGGGGTAAGCGACTGGGTGAAGGTCATAAGTAAAGTAAAGTAAAGTACCCCCGTCACGCCAAGTGGCGTATAGAAAAATATGGTGTTAGTGACCCTATATTTTACAGACCTTCAGAACATGATTTTTGGGGTAATCTGGTCGGTATTACGCCCGTGCTGCTTTACTTTCCCAGAAAAAAATCCGGTAACCATTTAAGGCTGGGTGAACCTGGAAGCCGTCGGTTGGGATCGAACCCTACCCCTTGTCCTTTGTAGTCCAGTTCACTAACCACTGATGGTGAAGGTCATAGTTGGAAAAAATATAGACCAAAATAATCACTCAACTTAGCACGGAATAAAGTTACTATAGCTCGTTTCAAATCACTTGCCCAACTTCAAAACGCTATTGCTCAGTAACCGTTTGTTAAAAACTGTTGAAATTTTCCAAATGTTATTAGAATGCAAAAGACCCTTTAAATGTTTATTTAACAAATATATTGCAGCTGCAGTTTTCTTAAAGCGGCGAATTTCTTTGATGTTTGTCAAAATTGTAAATTGTGAACCCCTAAATAATAGAAATTACCGTAGTTGCTGGTCTATGATTAATTTTCACTAGGTAAAGGCGTGGCCGTAATGGGGAAATACCAGGAGAATTATTGTCTTCTCAGTTCGAGGACGGACGATAATATCAAGGTATACCTGTATGTCCAATTTTCATAGTTGTGTGGTCCTGATAAGGACCGTTTGTTGAACTAATTTAAGGTAATATAGGGGCCTACATTGTGGGGGCTATATACTTTCATTCTGAATCAGACGAGTCTAAAAGATTAATAACTGTTTGGGGTTGAACATTCCACAAACCATCATTTTTCCAATATTCCTCTTCCTGTTTTAAGACGTGGTCTTCACATTTAGCCCAATAATCTTTGTCTATATTTAATAAAGCGAGATTAGCAAGAGTCTTTACATCGCATATTTTGAATGTTGTATTTTCATCTGCCACTTGTCCTTTTAATTTTGCCCAGATTAGTTCTATTGGATTTAAATGAGCATGGTAAGGTGGCATCCTCAAACTTATATGACCGTGCTCTTGGATAATCTTATCTATTTGAAAAATCTGTGTCCTTTGTTTTTGTTTTACTAGAGATAGTAATTCAGGTTTTAAGTACATGTTATTGAATTGTATGTGCTACTTTGTGAGAAATATCTTAATAGCATCTTTTGTACAGGATGACGTCGGGACTTTATCTTCAAGTGCAACAATGTTGTGGTACGCTGCATTGTCCATTATTAGGCAAGATGGTCGATCTAGTGATGGGAGAACAGAATTTTCAATCCAATGTCTAAATATGTGACCATTCATCTCAGAGTGATAATCCCGATTGACTATGGATTTTGAAAGAAAAATGAGCTATGCATTCTGTATTAGTCCATGTTGTCGACTACCTGCATGAGCAAGCGCTGTCCTTTGCTGCTAGGTATTAATCTCTTAATCTTTCCATCTGCTGACTGCCATTCCCTTTGGTTAGTGTGGTGAGCATTGATCCATGTTTCATCCAAGTACACAATATCATAACCTTGCTTGCGCACCTCTTTTACTTCACGTAAGTACTTGCTTCTCATGACTACTATATGTGGCTTCTCACAGATGATGTTTCGTCCATTGGAATACTTTCTGAATGTAAAGCCTGCAGCTCTCACATTCCTCCATAATGTAGACTTTGATATTTCAATACTGTTGTTCTTTTTCAGCGAAATTTTTAATTTTCTTATTGTAACAGTTTCATTCATACCCAACATTTTGCGAATTTCACTTCTAATAAGTTCACTGTCGAAATTATCCAACATTTTTGCTCTTCCTTGTGATTTTGTATATTTGGAACATTGACGGTCACGTGCTTGAATCCAGCGATTAAATGACCGTTTAGATAAATCCAAAATGTGTCTTGTCCTATTCTCAGGGTTTTCTAAAGAATGAAATAATCTTCCTCGTTTAGCCTCTTTGCAAAAATAGTCATACATTTTTATTGCGATGTTTTGTAAACTGCAGAATTTCATTTTAAGACTCATGATAAATGTTATCGTTCCACGTCTACACCTATGAATGAACGGAAATGGAACACACAATTTCTCAAGTGTCTAATTGTGTCAAAAAAACCACGGCGAAAGCGTGCAAACACGTCAATTTTACCGTGTATGGATTTTTACTCGCTATTTTTAACTTAAAATACTGTAAACATTAAGTTTTGACTACATCAATGGGTCGTTATAAATTTATATAAATCAAATAAGCAACAATAATAACCAAATGTTTTTTTTAAAATGATATTAATTCCCTGTTGGGTTCTAATCATTATAACTTTACATGCACATTTTGAACAACTTACAACAAGCGGTTAAAAAGCTATCGATTTTAAAAGTTGGGCACGAGTTATGAAATAAGCTAAATGCCTTAAGAGCTACTGAGATAAGGGAATCTATCCAAAAATCTGCATCACTTCAGGACTCATTCAACTGTGGTAACGGTTGTGTGTCTCGCGGCCAACGTAACGGTTGGGGGTTTGTTGGATACTAGTAAGGAATTGAAGTGGATAGAAAGTCCAACTATTGTAGAGAACTGGTTAGGACGAGATAGAAGCAGCAATGGCAGTAATGTCATGGTTGGTTACACAGAATGCGATTCAGGTTGTGGTGGTAATGGACTCGTACAATGGGCTAAGGAAGATTGACAGGCATATCCTGCTGTGGGGATAGATGCAGCATATTGACGGCTCACAAGTGAGTGCATTCATCTGGGCGTACTGTCCACGGCACACTTGTGTGTAACTGTGTATCATGCTACAGATATATTTTGTTCATATTTAAGCGAGGACATAGTACAAAAATAACGACCAGACATATTTATATAATATTTAGAATGGTAGCAACTAAAGAAGCAAGTTGAGAATAAAACTGCCGTAACTGACCGAACGGTGACTTCAGAATACAGATTAAGAAATATATTAGAACTCATTACAAGGTTGCAAACTGAACATCCTACCTAACCTTAAGAGCCCCCGTCACGCCAAGCGGCGTATAGGGAATATGGTGTCAGTGACCATACATTTTACAGACCTTCAGCACATGATTTTTGGGGTAATGTGGTCGGTATTACGTCCGTGCCACTTTACTTTCCCAGAAAAAATCCGGTACTTATTTAAGGCTGGGTGAACCCGGAAGCCGTCGGTTGGGATCGAACCTTACCTCTTGTCCTTTGTAGTCCAGTTCACTAACCACTGAGCTATCGCGGCTCCCGCAAACTGAACATGGCCGTAGCTATATCTAGGGAATGTTGAACTGAAAAGCAGGTCACATAATATATAATATATTATTAGCATCATAGTGAGTTACAACACAGATACAGAGAAAAAAAGGACACACACCAGTAAGCTATAAAACTGCACTATCCAGCCCACAGCACAAGACCATTTACAATGGTCATGCCAGCAGCCAGACAACAGTTAACCAGCGGTTTTGCTTCAGTCGTAAGAAATGTCGCCAGTCCAACATTAAACAATAAATAACTAAAGCTTCATACGACTCATTTCCTCTTTCTTCCTTCAAGACCTGAGGTCAATATCATAGCACGTTCGTAGAATTCGCTGGCTGTGTGTAATTAAGGACATATTTGTGTGTTCTAGAAGGTCAACGGTTGAGGACGGCAATACATGAGCGACGAGGACAATTTTCCATGAGATTCAAGGGTGTAGTTATTAAATTAGCAGCGATTCTTTGGTTATCGTCGTGAGTAAACATAGCAACAAAGTAAATGAGTGAAGAATGTAGGCCTACTTGAGTACTTAGTAACAGTGAATTATTTTGTGTTTGTGATGGGTAAAAAGTAAAAGTGTTGAATATGCAAACTGTGCACATATTATAATTATTGTGAACTAGAGAAACCGCTTCAATGGACAACTAGCAGGTTGCTAAAGAACTAGGGGATGCTCAGAACGTCAATTTATAGATGTATATAAACGTGACATGAACACACTGAACATAAACCTTGCAGCATGGAAGAAATAGCTGCAGACTGCAATCTTTGGAAACAAACTCTACAGACAGATTCATAGAAAAGAGAATACACTTCGAAAGAATCAAATGCTGTTGATTAATAATTTATGTTTAATAGATTGCTTGTTTACTGTTTACAGGTCTTGTCTTCACAGAAGCTAACACAGGACATTATCATGATTTTATCCTTATTTGCGAGTGCCACAATAATTAATGTAGATTTTATTTTAATTTTATAAGTGAGTTCCTATATTGCAGGTCTCATCACAAGCTGTTACTATTAATTGAAATAAAATGTAAATGTGTTAATTGTCAGTTTTATTTTGTAGACCATAGGTACAGTGACAGACATACAGAGCCTGAGGTGCTACAATACTGAAATATAACTTAATCACATGTATCACAATAAATTAATAGTTTGTGAAGTCATAGGTGTGTTAAAAATGTACAAATTATCATAAAAGATGGAGCGAGTAATGTTAGCGAGACATAATGATGGAACAAGTAGACAAATTGATGACATTATATATTGTACATTATTTGTAGGGAACATAGAACATAATATAACTTCAGAAGAGTTAAGGAAACAGTTTGGAAAATGTGATTATATCTCATGTTGTAACTTGATAACAAGAAGAACAGAAAATATTGCATTTATTTTATTATAAAATACAGATGTCATAAAACAGATCTTTAAACAAGGAAAGCACATACTCTCACAAAGTGATTGAAAAGTAGAAATTGACAACAACTTACAAACATAGAAGGAAATCCAGATATCAAGGACATAGTCAGGTGAAGTACTGCCAGAGTGATTGTAGAACTGGTGACAAGCCTCAAATATCAGAATTAAGACAGAGGAGAAATGATACTCGCAGGCTGTATCCTAAAAACTATAACAATCTTATAAGGAAAGAACATGATGACTTGGGTGAGCATATGAGTTGGTACAGAATAAGAAGCAAGAAGATGCTAATAAGAAGAAAATAGTGACACAAGTAAGTAGCACAAACACAGACTATATGCGTATGAGGAAATATAAAACTTGAAGACAAAATAACACAAACAGGTGAGACAAATAGGTGACACAAACAGGTGAGACAAACAGGTGAGACAAATAGGTGACACAAACAGGTGAGACAAACAGGTGAGACAAACAGGTGAGACAAATAGGTGACACAAACAGGTGAGACAAACAGGTGAGACAAATAGGTGACACAAACAGGTGAGACAAACAGGTGAGACAAACAGGTGAGACAAACAGGTGAGACAAACAGTGTGACACAAACAGGTGAGACAAACAGGTGACACAAACAGGTGAGACAAACAGGTGACACAAACAGGTGAGACAAACAAGTGACACAAACAGGTGAGACAAACAGGTGACACAAACAGGTGAGACAAACAGGTGACACAAACAGGTGAGACAAACAGGTGACACAAACAGGTGAGACAAACACGTGATATGATACAAATAGGTGAGACAAACAGGTGAGACAAACAGGTGACACAAACAGGTGACACAAACAGGTGAGACAAACAGGTGACACAAAAAGGTGAGACAAACAGGTGACACAAACAGGTGAGACAAACAGGTGAGACAAACAGGTGAGACAAACAGGTGACACAAATAGGTGAGACAAACAGGTGACACAAACAGGTGAGACAAACAGGTGACACAAACAGGTGAGACAAACAGTGTGACACAAACAGGTGAGACAAACAGGTGACACAAACAGGTGAGACAAACAGGTGACACAAACAGGTGAGACAAACAGGTGACACAAACAGGTGAGACAAACAGGTGACACAAACAGGTGAGACAAACAGGTGACACAAACAGGTGAGACAAACAGGTGACACAAACAGGTGAGACAAACACGTGATATGATACAAATAGGTGAGACAAACAGGTGAGACAAACAGGTGACACAAACAGGTGAGACAAACAGGTGACACAAAAAGGTGAGACAAACAGGTGACACAAACAGGTGAGACAAACAGGTGAGACAAACAGGTGATATGATACAAACAGGTGACACAAACAGGTGACACAAACAGGTGACACAAACAGGTGAGACAAACAGGTGACACAAAAAGGTGAGACAAATAGGTGACACAAACAGGTAGACAAACAGGTGAGACAAACAGGTGAGACAAACAGGTGACACGAACAGGTGAGACAAACAGGTGAGACAAACAGAATCTTGACTCAACAGAGAACGCTATTCGTCTTCATTGATGACTTGGTCAAATCACATGCTTTCTGGCCCAGGACAAGCGTGCATGTCTATAGCGAACTGACAGTTATGCAAGTCTATAACATAACAGATTTGTCTCTTTTGAGCCTGTTTTGCACTGTTCTGCTCGACACACACATACGCGCGCGCACATATATACACGACTTAAAGACTTAAACGTGGAATGCTTCTGACAGTCGTGGTTGTCCAAGTAAACCTATTACAAAGATGCACTAGCATATGAAACGGACTTGTGAGTCAGGAGTGATAATGCGTGGTCAGTCACTTCTGTGGCAAACAGCAGTATATCCATTATGGTGGTAACAAGCTTGAATGAGTGATATAGTGTTTCGGTGAACTAATATAGTTGTCCCACACGTTCCTAGAGTCCCAGCTTGCTGCTGTTAGTTCAATCCCAGCTTCGTGAAAAAAAAGATGTTTCTCTTAATAATGTCTGTTTCAACAAATACATTTTACCGTGCATATGACTAGACCTACACGTTTACCTTTCATGTATCTGTGATCAAATCTCCCATATGGTACATTACATGTGTTTAGCTAATGCTGTGATTGTCTCATCATGTATAGTGTGAGACACGTGTAACTCCACGGCTAAGGGAATACCACTTATAACTGAAACATGCACCGTGTATTACTTCATGATTTCCAAGAAATCAAGTACAGTAATCTACATAGTGTTGCACGTTAAATTTTGTCAATGGTTGTATTTTACGGGTAAGTCAAAAATGTAAAAATATGTATTAGGTTTTACAAAAGGATTATCGTCACTGCATTCCAACAGGGTGATTTAGTTTTGCAATTTTGTTCCAGACCATGCAGAAGGACCCCAGTAGATTGCACGAACTTGTAGCATTGGAGAAGGTACCTGGGATATTCTTAAACAATATGGTTAACGCCATCCGATGATGCTAGGAATTATACGTCTCATAAATTCAACTCAGCAAATAAAATAATGCTTGTTCTTTAAACCTTTCACCTGGCAATGATTATTTTACGTACTAGACGTAAACACTGACACAATATGTTGTTGTCTGTCCTCATTAGATCTACGTATTTATTTAGTGACACTATTTGTTATTATATTTCCTATCTCGGAAGCATGTCCCAGTAAAAGAAAGTGTCGACCATGTCAAGTACTCTATCCCAGAGGTGGACGATTTCGTTCAGTTATTTCAGTCCAGGCATCGCGGCGAGATCAAAGTGCTTGGGCTTACTGCTGATGAACCGTATGACACTTTTCTCAAGAGACTCAATTCACTTAAGAAGAAAGGGGCGCCACTTTACACTGATCGTCAAGAGAAACCGTAAGTTAACAGAGTTTTTTTCTTAACAATTCCTAACTTTATTAATAGAGGGGCAGAGTATTATCGGACCTGTTATAAATGTCAACACATCTGGTTAACTAATGATTCAACTTAATATTTAACGAATAAGTTAAGGTAATTAAACAACTGTAGGTTTAGCTAATTAATGTGATAATTACTTCGACTAATTAATCTGTTGCTTCGACATTTAATGAGCTGTCGTTTAACTAATTCAACAATTATCGTATATTTAACTAATCAACTGCCTTTTGTTTTATCTAACTATCAATTGTTGTTTCTCTAATCTTATAGATAATTAAGTGTCTTTTATAGATCTTATTAATTACCATTGAGCTAATTATTCAACTGTTCTCTCCAAATACTAGCTAAAGATCGAGGAAAAAATAAAGATTATAACAAATATAAAGAAGCCAATAATGGTATTTTGAAATATAAAAAGAGAATTGAGGAATAATTGAAGTATTACTGGTTACTTAGACACAATTTTCCCAAAGTATTATTTTTAATGTAAAAGTGTCAGAGCCATACTACAGTGTATTTAGAATTTGAAGGCTTCCATTCTTTCACAATAACAAATGATATCGATGGAAATATATGATGAAAAATATATGAGAACTCTTATTTCAAACAACTGCAAAGTTTAATAAAGGACTCTCCCTTTCCTTATTTGTACCTACACTCCAAGTTTATCATGAATCATCAATTTGAGAAAATGTTGTTAGTGAAGTAAAGAAGCAGAATTCAAGCAATAAAGCCACATAATTAGATAATAAATGATCTGATGCCATCGACGATTATTGTGAAATTAGAGTAAAATTGTTAACTGAGAGCTCCAAGCAAGAAAAGTAACGGAGAAGGGTATGCAAAGCTGACAAAGTACTGTAAAGAAAGTATAAAGAAGAAACAGCAGGCTGAAGAAAACAGCAACAAAGAATAGAACACATGCAAATACATAACTGTTGTAAGTTACACAGGAAAAATAAATTTAACTGCAATGATAGAACGGGAAACTAGATATAAGATGAAACTACATGAACTTCAGTTTGTATTTCCACATTTCTGCACAGATACAGTTGTTTCACTCAAATACTAATCCAGAAAAGCACTTAAATATACAAGTCATAAGGAACTAAGTATTTGCCTTCACATTTCCAAGAGAAAGTATTCGATGTTTTAAAACAAATAAATTTGTTTTTACTCGAGGAACATAATGTACATGAACGACTATTAGATAACATTGGGCTCTTTGATGGACAACATGATCAAACCGTAGGAATGTTATAGTGGCTCTCTGTAATAGCAGGAATCCAGCAAGGGTTTGTTCTATTGCAACGTAAGTTCACCATCTGTATGGACACAATTATAAATGTTGTAAACTGTTTTGCAAACCAAATGTTGGGCAATTAGCTACTTCAAAACAAAGCAATGCCTATCAAAACAAAAGAAAACTTATACAGAGTATATTAAATCCCAAATTATGCTATCGGTGCCAAACATGGTCACTTGGGACTAGTATAAAATAAAGCTTGTGACTACGGAATTGAGATATATGTAAAAAGAGCTTGCAGTGACACGATATGACATAATTAACAATGATGTTATAAGACAAAGAGTGGGCGATGAACTCATTCTAAACTACACACAGAAACACCAATAAAATGGCTTGCCTACCTAGAAGGAATGCTGTGCGTTTACTTGCCATACAAAGTACATAATAAAAGGAGAAGAGAAATTAGCAAGAGGAAGACCCAAAGTAGATGGTTCAACATAAAAAAAAGACTACAACATCAGTTGCGGTTGGCTGAAGCCGCCAGAAGGGTGAGAGTCGGAACTTTGTACCTCCCTAGTTACCTGAAAGGTTACAAGAGTTTAGACTTTAGAACGGAATTGCATCACCGCAGTCGCGTCATTAGCATATTTTCTCATCACCAGCAACCACGTGCCCATCTTGATCATTCGTACTGTCCTAGTGAACGTGTTGCATTCTGGGAAAAATATGTCTCGAAATTCATGACGCACACTCCAGGTCACTGTAATGAGCGAATAAATTCAGAGGAAGAGGTATGTTTACAGCACTCGGAAAAATGATTAACAATCAACAATATATAAAAACTCGACAGGAAAAGTAGGGAACAGAACCCGGTCGTGGTTAATGCTGAGGTCAACGGTCTCATCTGCGATAATACCGGTGAGAAAGATGCAGTCATCTATACAGACGGATCTGTAAACGACACGAAAGAAGTGCATGGGCATTTACAGCACGCTCAGCAGTCAGGTTAGCCAAGGAAGACAGTGGTGCATACGCCATGACCACGAGTAGCATGACAATGGAGGTGATGGCAGTGGCCAAGGCATTCAAATGGTTAGAGTCACAAGACTACATCCACGCATGTATACTGAGTAATTCGATGAGCATGATAAAAAAAGTGGAGGCGGGCTTTGTACGCATGCAATGGGTAGAGTCGTTGCAGAAATCCAAAATACGTAAGGTCACCTTTGTCTATGTCCCTGGACATGCGGGAGTACGGGAAAATGAGAGAGCGGACAGGTTGGCTAGCTGCGCTGTCGTTGAGGACGGGCAACCGATGGATCGGGCGGACATCATCAATGCCTTCGAGATGTTGGAAGAGTACAGGACTTCGACAAACACAAATCAACGTCACTTCTTCGGATGATGGAAATGGGAGTTAAGATGGGCACGGCCAGAAATGAGAAACTTGGTGGCCGTGTAAGAATACTTATCAACCAACATAGAACTGGAGTCGTCAGTCGCTGGACACTGAGGGAATTGCTGAGGAGGGGATCTGAGCACCTATGGACATGTTCGGAGTGCAATGATGATGACCCGCAAATAACTCAATAACTCAATAACTCAATAACTCAATATATAAAAAACAAAGAACAATATATGGTCCTAAGCAGGATCGAAGCCGTAAGTAGTAGAGAAGTACCAGCATTAGGATGGATGAAACTTCTTCCAGCAGCAGAATATTCCTTATATAAATAGTCTACCGAAGATTTTTTGGGGTCATTTTTTCTTATATGAGAGTCTACCCGACCATTTTTTGAACCGGTCGTGGTGACCTCTCGTTGACCTCTCGGGTGAGCTCTGGTGACCTCTCGTGGTGGGGGCGGCGGTGGAGTTGTGAAGGGGTTGGCGCGGTGCCATAACTTTCATAAATCTATTATATTCTTTCTTTATGCTTTCAGGCAATAAAAAACAGTGACTTCCAAAACAGTTCTATTCAAGATAAGTTTTAAAAGCTTCCTTTAGAATTAATGGTAACAGCTTAGGCCGTTACACATACTACACGAAGGCGCATTAACGAACTTAGTAACTACACGCCAAACGCGAAACACCGCGTTAATAACGTTAAGCGAGATCAAAGAGTCCGGTGAGTAATTACATCCGCGTGGACATCGCCGCGTCAACATTGCCGCGTGGAGATCAAAGGATAACGCTACCGTTTACCCATGACCACACTAATAAATTTAGGGGTGGGATGGGTTGGTGGGGGAAAGTGGGGACTCATGAAAGTAGGGTGACATAGCTTTTACATTCTTTCTTTGTATGGTCGCTCAAATGTCTTGACCAACATAACTTATTCAAGACAACTTTTAATGTGTATCTAACATTTTCTTTACAACTAAAGGTAACAACTTAGTCCGTTGCACATGTCTTGCTATAGACAGGATGGCGTGCTAATGACTGTTAACAGCTAAATGGTAGATGAACATTAAAGGCTAACTTGAGAGTCGTGGCGATCTCTCGGCGCCATGGTCGGGGTGAGCTCTCGCAGTGGGGGACCTGTTATGATCAAAGACCCTATTTCTCTTTGAAAATTTGAGTGTGAAACTGACCACAATCGCAATAATGACTTTAGGAGGTACCTCCATCAAATACAATATTTCTCTGTGAAATTTCTCACTTGGGTAACTTAAACTGGTCTAGCCGTCTAACAGAGAGACAGTAAATTAATGTACTTTTTATATTCTATTACTGTTGTGTTTTTTTTTGTAGTGGTTGTACTAATACTAGTAGAAGTTGTTGTTGTAGTAGAAGTAGTGGTAGTCAGAATGGACCTGTCGCTTGATGGGGTGAGGTAGTAAGTTGGAAGTTGTAGTAGTAGTAAGTTGGAAGTTGTAGTAGTAGTAGGTTAGAAGGAGTAGTAGTAGGTTAGAAGTTGTAGTAGTAAGTTAGAAGTTGAAGTAGTAGTAGGTTAGAAGTTGTAGTAGTAGGTTAGAAGTTGTAGTAGTAGTAGGTTAGAAGTTGGAGTAGTAGTAGGTTAGAAGTTGTAGTAGTAGGTTAGAAGTTGAAGTAGTAGTAGGTTAGAAGTTGTAGTAGTAGGTTAGAAGTTGTAGTAGTAGGTTAGAAGTTGAAGTAGTAGTAGGTTAGAAGTTGTAGTAGTAGTAGGTTAGAAGTTGGAGTAGTAGTAGGTTAGAAGTTGGAGTAGTAGTAGGTTAGAAGTTGGAGTAGTAGTAGGTTAGGAATTGACGTGTATTAGAAGTAGTAGGTTAGAAGTTGGAGTGTATTAGAATTTCACGAAAGTGAGCAACTTTACATCAGATCCAGCTAGTGACCACTGTCCTCTTCCTTGTCACCAAGATATGCCAGCATCTCTCTCCTCTCTCTGGTTCCTAGCATCTCCCCTTCCTCTCTCTCTCTCTCTCTCTCTCTCTCTCTCTCTCTCTCTCTCTTGTAGTAGTAGCAGGAGTAGAGGCTTATAGTTATTTTTATGCATGACAACTTTAATGTATCTATAAAATTTATTTTGAAATTAATGGTAACATACAACTTACTCAGTGCCTGGCCAAGTAATGTCCAAGGTGTCGTGCTAGTGAGTTTAACAGCTGACTGGTAATGAAATTTCAGGGGCGTAATCTACTTGAGTGGTTCTGCGATTAACTTTCTTGGACTTTGTAAATAATCATTTTGCTGAATTGAGCCATTGAATGGAATTTATTTGGAAATACACACGAGTCCAAACCATCTTCAGCATCATCAAGTTTCACCGACAAAACCAACTATGTCGACAAGAAGTATTCAGACGACGCCTTATCGGTGACATTAAAGTCACAAATTCTCTATCTCTCTCTCTCTCTCTCTCTCTCTCTCTCTCTCTCTCTCTCTCTCTCATAGCGTTCCACCCACACTTGAATGTATAACTTCCCTCTAGTAGTTGTTGTAGTGGAAGTTATAGTTGTGGAGGTAGTTGGTTGTAGAAGTTGTAGAAGTGAAAGTTATGGAAGTTGTAGTTGTAGACGTAGTTGGTTGTAGAAGTTGTAGTAGTGAAAGTTGTAGTAGAGCAGAGGACGACGTTCAAATTAACAGACGACGACTTTTATTCGACTGACTCAACAAGCAAGTTGGGAAATTTTAGTCTTGTATTTAACCTAATTTATTTGAATTTCCTTATATTTATCACTTGATCGAATGACAGATATCATTATTGGTGATTACAACAGTTCAGAACACTTAGTATCAAAGACGAAAACGTTCTCCCAAACCCACGAAAGCTTAGACTTTGGAGTTCTATATCTTTAGCACTTCAACGAATGACAGACAACAGTAATGGTGAACCTTACAGATAAGAAAACTTAGTTCCAAACCCCAAAATTTCGTCTCATAACCAAAAAGTTGAACTCAAAACATTAAAAATCTAGGTCCAAAGTCAACTCTCTCTCGCTATCTCTCTCTCTCCCTATCCATCACTGTCTCTTTCGCTCACGCTAACTCTCTCTCGCTATCTCTTCCTCTCCATCTCTGTCTCTCTCGCTATCTCTCTCCCTCTCCATCACTGTCTCTTTCGCTCTCGCTATCTCTCTCTCGCTATCTCTCCATCTCTGTCTCTCTCACTATCTCTCTCCCTCTTCATCGCTGTCTCTTTCGCTCTCGCTATCTCTCTGTCTATCTCTCTCTCTCTCTCTCTCTGCCATGTCGTTGCATCAGACATGTATGTCATATCGTTATAGATTGTCTAGTGTGTCGGGATGGCTGTATGTAGGTTGTCGATTGTGTCATGATGCTTGTATGTAGGTTGTCTAGTGTCGCATGATAGTTATATGTATGTTGTCCAGTGTGACATGATAGTTGTAGGTAGATTGTCTGGTGTGTCATGATGATTGTATGTAGGTTGTCGAGTGTGATCCGACAAATCACCGCACCATTTAAACTTCTTTGAACACAATGGACACAGATGTTCACCAGAAGAAACCTCATTATGAGAAACCATCTGGAGAAAATCCAATAACCCTTTCGTCAACCATACTTAACATACCTAGTTTAACTTCATCAAACATCAATCTCAACAATACTTAGCATACCTACTTTAAACACATCGATAAAATATAAAACTTATATATATATATAACCTCTCTATAACCCTAATGAACACCTCTCTTCAAACCCCATATTACAGACCATAAGGGTATAAGATAGCTTTGAAGGGATTAGAAGAAGTGAATGTATCACGAACGGAGGTTAGAAAAAAACAAAACAATGTTTAAACAATGAAAATCATAAAATATCCAAAATTGTTTTAAATAAAATATTTTATTAAAAATAAAATGAAATTACACGATGACAATTATGTACTCGTCCACTTCAACCTCGTTTTGAGGCGAAGGTGGTGGTGATGCATACCCAGCATCGACTTCACCAGCTGGTTGAGGAATATTACCCACTAGCTGGAGTCTTAGTGTTTGAAGCACATGATTAAACATTAAATTTGCTAATTCGGCATGTGACATGTCAAAATATAACACACCGAATAATTGGTGTCGCAGCCGGGTGCCGATATCTAAGTGGCAGGTGTGATTGAACAGGTTTGGTGATAATTCCTGACAACCATCACAGTGACGATGAGGGTTGTCCTGTAGTAGGCCTGAGATTTTATTAAGGATGTTTTGTTCCATCTTTGAAATCTGAAATTTTCACACACACAAAAAAAGAAGAGATGGTGTTACTCAGTGCCTCTATTAATGAGGATGTTGAGTTACTAAAAATAGATTTTGACCTATGATGCAATAACAGAATACTCATTGTACTGATGGCCATTTGAGACTGTATGTACTCATTCACCCAATACTCTCACATCAATATGGAAAAGTGAATTTCTCAGTCATAGAAAAGTATGTTGTCACGATAGGTGTGTCAATAACAAGGAACAAAAATCATTAAAGACATCGTAATTAAGGTGTGAAATTTTGGTGGTTGAGAGATAAATCTGAAGATAAGCACGTCAAACTATAAGAACAAGGAAACAATAGTATATTACATACACTTAGAACCGGTGTTAAGTTAACACGTGTTTATTTGTAGTTAAAATAGGAGGTTATAACTTGAGTAGAGGTAAACTTATACCTTATGGCTCATCTACTTTTTCGAATAAACTCAAGTTCAGAAGACAGTGATGAAGATAGTGATTTGTCAATGAACACGAAAACCACGACAATATCCCCTAGTGGTGATTTTAATAATGGTTTAACTTTAGACTCAATTTTCAAAAGGACTAGAGCTACCAAGGTATTTGAAATATCTTCACAACCTTCCCGTTGGTCATATCTTCTCTTTGATATCTTTAGATCAAAGCCATATCTTGCCTATGTTTGAAAAGTCTACTATAAAAGTATCTCGAGTACTCTTAAGACAGCGGCTAATATTCCATATACTCCCCAGAGAGAGAGAGGCTACAATTTTTAATATTATTCTACTTGTCTTTTTCTTTGATGTTACAGTTACTTCTTTATGGTATTAAAGATGAGTCCTTTATTTATTTTTTTTTCGGTTTCCTTTACTATAACGTCTATCATTACTAGCAACTAGCTTCAAAATTTTCATTACATGTGGAAATGTACTATTTATCATCATCAACAAAGATAATGTTGGAAACATTAGAATTAATAGCGTTGGTAATAATAGAAATACAGCTACAAGCTGAATAATAACCCAGTAATAAAGATAACGAAGGAGGAACAGAGAATGATTTCAAAATCAAAAGGTAAACTTGACTCCAAAGCAATTACCTTGGTAGCTCTAGTCCTTTTGAAAATTGAGTCTAAAGTTAAACCATTATTAAAATCACCACTAGGGGATATTGTCGTGGTTTGCGTGTTCATTGACAAATCACTATCTTCATCACTGTCTTCTGAACTTGAGTTTATTCGAAAAAGTAGATGAGCCATAAGGTATAAGTTTACATCTACTCATTTTATAAACTCCTATTTTAACTAAAAATAAACACGTGTTAACTTAACACTGGCTCTAAGTGTATGTAATATACTATTGTTTCCTTGTTCTTATAGTTTGACGTGCTTATCTTCAGATTTATCTCTCAACCACCAAAATTTCATACCTTAATTACGATGTCTTTAATGATTTTTTGTTCCTTGTTATTGACACACCTATCGTGACAACATACTTTTCTATGACTGAGAAATTCACTTTTCCATATTGATGTGAGAGTATTGGGTGAATGAGTACATACAGTCTCAAATGGCCATCAGTACAATGAGTATTCTGTTATTGCATCATAGGTCAAAATCTATTTTTAGTAACTCAACATCCTCATTAATAGAGGCACTGAGTAACACCATCTCTTCTTTTTTTTGTGTGAAAATTTCAGATTTCAAAGATGGAATAAAACATCCTTAATAAAATCTCAGGCCTACTACAGGACAACCCTCATCGTCACTGTGATGGTTGTCAGGAATTATCACCAAACCTGTTCAATCACACCTGCCACTTAGATATCGGCACCCGGCTGCGACACCAATTATTCGGTGTGTTATATTTGGACATGTCACATGCCGAATTAGCAAATTTAATGTTTAATCATGTGCTTCAAACACTAAGACTCCAGCTAGTGGGTAATATTCCTCAACCAGCTGGTGAAGTCGATGCTGGGTATGCATCACCACCACCTTCGCCTCAAAACGAGGTGGAAGTGGACGAGTACATAATTGTCATCGTGTAGTTTCATTTTATTTTTAATAAAATATTTTATTTAAAACAATTTTGGCTAGTTTATGATTTTCATTGTTTAAACATTGTTTTGTTTTTTTTCTAACCTCCGTACGTGATACATTCACTTCTTCTAATCCCTTCAAAGCTATCTCATATCCTTATGGTCTGTAATGTGGGGTTTGAAGAGAGGTGTTCATTAGGGTTATGGAGAGGTTTTATATATATATATATATATATATATATATATATATATATATATATATATATATAAGTTTTATATTTTATCGATGTATTTAAAGTAGGTATGCTAAGTATTGTTGAGATTGATATTTGATGAAGTTAAACTAGGTATGTTAAGTATGGTTGACGAAAGGGTTATTGGATTTTCTCCAGATGGTTTCTCATAATGAGGTTTCTTCTGGTGAACATCTGTGTCCATTGTGTTCAAAGAAGTTTAAATGGCGCGGTGATTTGTTGCAGCACACTCGACAACCTACATACAATCATCATGACACACCAGACAATCTATAACGATATGACATACATGTCTGATGCAACGACATGGCAGAGAGAGAGATAGATAGAGAGAGAGAGAGAGATAGTGAGAGCGAAAGAGACAGCGATGGAGAGGGAGAGAGATAGTGAGAGAGACAGAGATGGAGAGGAAGAGATAGCGAGAGATATAGCGAGAACGAAAGAGACAGTGATGGAGAGGGAGAGATAGCGAGAGAGACAGAGATGGAGAGGAAGAGATAGTAAGAGAGAGATAGCGAGAGCGAAAGAGACAGTGATGGAGAGGGAGAGAGATAGCGAGAGAGACAGAGATGGAGAGGAAGAGATAGCGAGAGAGACAGAGATGGAGAGGAAGAGATAGCGAGAGAGACAGAGATGGAGAGGAAGAGATAGTAAGAGAGAGATAGCGAGAGCGAAAGAGACAGTGATGGAGAGGGAGAGAGATAGTGAGAGAGACAGAGATGGAGAGGAAGAGATAGCGAGAGAGACAGAGATGGAGAGGAAGAGATAGCGAGAGAGAGATAGCGAGAGCGAAAGAGACAGTGATGGAGAGGGAGAGAGAGAGATAGCGAGAGAGACAGAGATGGAGAGGAAGAGATAGCGAGAGAGACAGAGATGGAGAGGAATAGATAGCGAGAGAGACAGAGATGGAGAGGAAGAGATAGCGAGAGAGAGATAGCGAGAGCGAAAGAGACAGTGATGGAGAGGGAGAGAGATAGTGAGAGAGACAGAGAGGGAAAGGAAGAGATAGCGATAGAGACATAGATGGAGAGGAAGAGATAGCGAGAGAGGCAGAGATGGAGAGGAAGAGATAGCGAGGAAGAGATAGCGAGAGAGAGATAGCGTGAGCGAAAGAGACAGTGATGGAGAGGGAGAGAGAGAGTTAGAGAGAGAGAGTTGACTTTGGACCTAGATTTTTAATGTTTTGAGTTCAACTTTTTGGTTATGAGACGAAATTTTGGGGTTTGGAACTAAGTTTTCTTATCTGTAAGGTTCACCATTACTGTTGTCTGTCATTTGTTGAAGTGCTAAAGATATAGAACTCCAAAGTCTAAGCTTTCGTGGGTTTGGGAGAACGTTTTCGTCTTTGATACTAAGTGTTTTGAACTGTTGTAATCACCAATAATGATATCTGTCATTCGATCAAGTGATAAATATAAGGAAATTCAAATAAATTAGGTTAAATACAAGACTAAAATTTCCCAACTTGCTTGTTGAGTCAGTCGAATAAAAGTCGTCGTCTGTTAATTTGAACGTCGTCCCCTGCTCTACTACAACTTTCACTACTACAACTTCTACACCAACTACGTCTACAACTACAACTTCCACAACTTCCACTACTACAACTTCTACACCAACTACGTCTACATCTACAACTTCCACAACTTTCACTACTACAACTTCTACAACCAACTACCTCCACAACCAACTACCTCTACAATTACATCTTCCACAACCAACTACCTCTACAATTACAACTTCCACAACTTTCACTACTACAACTTCTACAACCAACTACCTCCACAACCAACTACCTCTACAATTACAACTTCCACAACTAACTACCTCTACAACTTCCACTACAACAACTTCTAGAGGGAAGTTATACATTCAAGGGTGGGTGGAACGCTATGAGAGAGAGAGAGAGAGAGAGAGAGAGAGAGAGAGACAGAGATAATTTGTGACTTTAATGTCACCGTTAAGGCGTCGTCTGAATACTTCTTTTCGACCTAGTTGGTTTTGTCGGTGAAACTTGATGATGCTGAATATGGTTTGGACTCGTGTGTATTTCCAAATAAATTCCATTCAATGGCTCAATTCAGCAAAATGATTATTTACAAAGTCCAAGAAAGTTAATCGCAGAACCACTCAAGTAGATTACGCCCCTGAAATTTCATTACCAGTCAGCTGTTAAACTCACTAGCAGGACCTTGTACATTACTTGGCCAGGCACTGAGTAAGTTGTATGTTACCATTAATTTCAAAATAAATTTTATAGATACATCAAAGCTGTCGTGCATAAAAATAACTATAAGCCTCTACTCCTGCTACTACTACTACAGAGAGAGAGAGAGAGAGAGAGAGAGAGAGAGAGAGAGAGAGGAAGGGGAGATGCTAGGAACCAGAGAGAGGAGAGAGATGCTGGCATATATTGGTGACAAGGAAGAGGACAGTGGTCACTAGCTGGATCAGATGTAAAGTTGCTCACTTTCGAGAAATTCTAATACACTCCAACTTCTAACCTACTACTTCTAATACACGTCAACTTCTAACCTACTACTACTCCAACTTCTAACCTACTACTACTACAACTTCTAACCTACTACTACTACTACTACAACTTCTAACCTACTACTACTACAACTTCTAACCTACTGCTACTACTACAACTTCCAACTTACTACTACTCCAACTTCTAACCTACTACTACTACAACTTCTAACCTACTACTACTACTACTACAACTTCTAACCTACTACTACTACAACTTCTAACCTTCTACTACTACTACTCCAACTTCTAACCTACTACTACTACAACTTCTAACCTACTACTACTACTACTACTACAACTTCTAACCTACTACTACTACTACTACAACTTCTAACCTACTGCTACTACTACAACTTCCAACTTACTACTACTCCAACTTCTAACCTACTACTACTACAACTTCTAACCTACTACTACTACTACTACAACTTCTAACCTACTACTACTCCAACTTCTAACCTACTACTACTACTACTCCAACTTCTAACCTACTACTACTACTACTACTACAACTTCTAAGCTACTGCTACTACTACAACTTCCAACTTACTACTACTCCAACTTCTAACCTACTGCTACTACTACTACTACAACTTCTAACCTACTGCTACTACTACTACAACTTCTAACCTACTACTACTACTACTACTACAACTTCTAACCTACTGCTACTACTACAACTTCCAACTTACTACTACTACAACTTCTAACCTACTACTACTACAACTTCTAACCTACTACTACTACTACTACTACAACTTCTAACCTACTGCTACTACTACAACTTCCAACTTACTACTACTACAACTTCTAACCTACTACTACTACAACTTCTAACCTACTACTACTACTACTACTACAACTTCTAACCTACTACTACTACAACTTCTAACCTACTGCTACTACTACAACTTCCAACTTACTACTACTACAACTTCTAACCTACTGCTACTACTACAACTTCTAACCTACTACTACTACAACTTCTAACCTACTACTACTACTACTACTACAACTTCTAACCTACTACTACTACAACTTCTAACCTACTACTACTACTACAACTTCTAACCTACTGCTACTACTACAACTTCTAACCTACTACTACTACTACTACAACTTCTAACCTACTACTACTACTACTACTACAACTTCTAACCTACTGCTACTACTACAACTTCCAACTTACTACTACTACAACTTCTAACCTACTACTACTACAACTTCTAACCTACTACTACTACAACTTCTAACCTACTCTTACTACTACTACAACTTCTAACCTACTACTACTACTACTACTACAACTTCTAACCTACTGCTACTACTACAACTTCCAACTTACTACTACTCCAACTTCTAACCTACTACTACTACAACTTCTAACCTACTACTACTACTACTACTACTACAACTTCTAACCTACTACTACTACTACTACTACTACAACTTCTAACCTACTACTACTACTACTAGTACAACTTCTAACTACTACTACTACTACTACTACAACTTCTAACCTACTACTACTACTACTACTACTACACTACTACTCTTCTAACCTACTACTACTACTACTACTACAACATCCAACTTACTACTACTACCAACTTCTAACCACCTACTACTACAACTTCTAACCTACTACTACTACAACTTCTAACCTACTACTACTACTACTACTACAACTTCTAACCTACTACTACTACTACTACTACTACAACTTCTAACCTACTACTACTACTACTACTACAACTTCTAACCTACTACTACTACTACTACAACTTCTAACCTACTACTACTACTACTACTACAACTTCCAACTTACTACTACTCCAACTTCTAACCTACTACTACTACTACAACTTCTAACCTACTACTACTACAACTTTTAACCTACTACTACTACAACTTCCAACTTACTACTACTACAACTTCTAACCTACTACTACTACTACAACTTCTAACCTACTACTACTACAACTTTTAACCTACTACTACTACAACTTTTAACCTACTACTACTACAACTTTTAACCTACTACTACTACAACTTCCAACTTACTACTACTCCAACTTCTAACCTACTACTACTACTACAACTTCTAACCTACTACTACTACAACTTCTAACCTACTACTACAACTTCTAACCTACTACTACTTCAACTTCTAACTTACTACTACAACTTCTAACCTACTACTACTCCAACTTCTAACCTACTACTACTACAACTTCTAACCTACTACTACTACAACTTCCAACTTACTACCTCACCCCATCAAGCGACAGGTCCATTCTGACTACCACTACTTCTACTACAACAACAACTTCTACTAGTATTAGTACAACCACTACAAAAAAAAACACAACAGTAATAGAATATAAAAAGTACATTAATTTACTGTCTCTCTGTTAGACGGCTAGACCAGTTTAAGTTACCCAAGTGAGAAATTTCACAGAGAAATATTGTATTTGACGGAGGTACCTTCTAAAGTCATTATTGCGATTGTGGTCAGTTTCACACTCAAATTTTCAAAGAGAAATAGGGTCTTTGATCATAACAGGTCCCCCACTGCGAGAGCTCACCCCGACCATGGCGCCGAGAGATCACCACGACTCTCAAGTTAGCCTTTAATGTTCATCTACCATTTAGCTGTTAACAGTCATTAGCACGCCATCCTGTCTATAGCAAGACATGTGCAACGGACTAAGTTGTTACCTTTAGTTGTAAAGAAAATGTTAGATACACATTAAAAGTTGTCTTGAATAAGTTATGTTGGTCAAGACATTTGAGCGACCATACAAAGAAAGAATGTAAAAGCTATGTCACCCTACTTTCATGAGTCCCCACTTTCCCCCACCAACCCATCCCACCCCTAAATTTATTAGTGTGGTCATGGGTAAACGGTAGCGTTATCCTTTGATCTCCACGCGGCAATGTCGACGCGGCGATGTCCACGCGGATGTAATTACTCACCGGACTCTTTGATCTCGCTTAACGTTATTAACGCGGTGTTTCGCGTTTGGCGTGTAGTTACTAAGTTCGTTAATGCGCCTTCGTGTAGTATGTGTAACGGCCTAAGCTGTTACCTTTAATTCTAAAGGAAGTTTTTAAAACTTATCTTGAATAGAACTGTTTTGGAAGTCACTGTTTTTTATTGCCTGAAAGCATAAAGAAAGAATATAATAGATTTATGAAAGTTATGGCACCGCGCCTACCCCTTCACAATTCCACCGCTCCCCCCTTCGCCTCCACGAGAGGTCACCCGACGCCACGAGAGGTCACCCGAGAGGTCAACGAGAGGTCACCACGACCGGTTCAAAAAATGGTCGGGTAGACTCTCATATAAGAAAAAAAATGTAGACTCTCATATAAGAAAAACGACCCCAAAAATCTGCCGGTAGACTATTTATATAAGGAATATTCTGCTGCTGGAAAGAGTTTCATCCATACTAATGCTGGTACTTCACTACTGCCGTACTCCTTGGCACAGCGCCTTGCCACGAAAAGCTAAACGTTAGAGAACACTGCCAACTCGGCTAGCTAAAACACTAGCCATCATTGACAATGTCTTTCACGCAGGTGTTATCATGACTATAGCATAGGGCTGGGATTTTTTACTGCTCGGGAATAAAAGGTCGCTGTAACGACTATAGCGGGCAATACGACCTTCACTATGCTTCACTCCAAATCTGTGTAGACTTCGTGATCAATGAGCGTTCCCTAAGAATCGCTGTTCAAACAAATGAAGAGAAGTTTCCATTTTGGTGAAAGGGTTGACTTGACCACAGCCCAACTGATGGCGAACTTTCAATCGAAAACAATTCATATATCCAGTCCCAGGACAAAGTCTGGGTCAGTCGACTGTAGCACGAACCTCCATACGTGGGCGCCACAATCTTGTTCATTTTGTGATCAGGTAAATGAGACCCGGCTTCCAATGTCTCTGCAAACAAAAATTCAGACCATAAATTAATCATTTGAAACCACTCTACATCAAGAATGTCACCAGTCCCAAACAAGATTTGACAAGGTGGTCATCTTGGCCCGCCGCACAAACGGGAAGTCTCAAGAGAAAGTGATGATAGTGGTGATAAAGAAAGAGTGGAAACAGAACAAGAAGTAAACTGTTTAAATCAGTTGCTCTTTTTCTAATGACCGAAGCCTAATAAACAGACATAACATGCGCTTCAACATCACATCTATAATCTATCAATTGTACACATTGGAAGATGAACGAGGAAAAGACTAAAACAATTTAAAAGAACTGACATTCAACACAAAGCGAGCTATATTACTAGAAATTAAATAGACTAAAACCAAGTTAAAGAGTTAAGTACCTAAGCGGTGTCTAGCATAAAATCGACAATTGAAATAAAGAGCTTGAAACCAGAATCCACAAAAACAAACAACATAAACTATCAAACAGCAAAGATACTGAAACATCAAATTGTTACTACACACACAGAAAGGAAAATTGATGGATACACTGTCTGTAGCTACATTATTCCACCTATGTTAGACAAGGACAGTCATTGCAAGTCGCAAGCGTAAATTCAAAACTAGTGAAATGAACTAGGAAAACCCGTCTCGAGATCCTAGTTGGCCCTTATAGTAAAGCTCCTATTTCTTTATAAAAAAAAAAATTACTGTGACAGTTTTACTTTTTTTTTTCATTTCAGAAAAAGTTCAACAGAAAAGTTTCAGAGAGGAATCAGCCAGTTCCACATGTACGATCCAAGTGATGAACAGCTGATACAGGATTTACTCCATGACCTCAATACTTTACCAATTGTTCAGACAGGTGACTTTACTTCTTGTTTCTTTTAAATTCTTGTGTCTACCACAATCGTTAATAATATTTCTACTACTAATAAAGTGATTACCACTTTCATTTCCAATGTTCATTCAAACTGCATCATCACATCGAGCGCCGTCTCCGCAACGAAGGTTGGACATTACAACCTTAAATGCAGCTGGCTAAAGTCACGATCTGTCGTCCTGCAGTATCACGTTTTGCATACCGTCTATGAGTTAGGATGATTCGTTGATAGATTTCGATAGTGTCTCGTGTAAAAAACCACCACCCCTCTTGCTGCATACAAAGATGCCCATCCAATCGTTCTCTCGACCTGCACCAACAAAAGACCTCTTTTAATTTTAATTTCTTTGTTTAAAAAGTATATTAAAAGTTCCGTTGATTCCTTCATCGCAGAATATGGTATTAGTGGCATATTTTTCATGGTCAATGGTAAATTTTTTGGTTGTGTAGTCGGCATTATACCTTTGTTGTGTAGTCGGCATTATACCTTTATGTGTGGCCTTTTTGTTGTCGGCATTATACCTTTATGTGTGGCCTTTTGGTTGTCGGCATTATACCTTTATGTGTGGCCTTTTGGTAGTCGGCATTATACCTTTATGTGTGGCCTTTTGGTAGTCGGCATTATACCTTTATGTGTGGCTTTTTGGTAGTCGGCATTATACCTTTATGTGTGACCTTTTAGTAGTCGGCATTATACCTTTATGTGTGGCCTTTTGGTTGTCGGCGTTATACCTTTATGTGTGACCTTTTGGTAGTCGGCATTATACCTTTATGTGTGGCCTTTTGGCAGTGTAGTCGGCATTATACCTTTATGTGTGGCCTTTTGGTAGTCGGCATTATACCTTTATGTGTGGCCTTTTGGTTGTCGGCATTATACCTTTATGTGTGGCCTTTTGGTAGTCGGCATTATACCTTTATGTGTGGCCTTTTGGTTGTCGGCATTATACCTTTATGTGTGGCCTTATGGTTGTCGGCATTATACCTTTATGTGTGGCCTTTTGGTTGTCGGCATTATACCTTTATGTGTGGCCTTTCGGTTGTCGGCATTATACCTTTATGTGTGGCCTTTTGGTAGTCGGCATTATACCTTTATCTGTGGCCTTTCGGTTTGTTTGCATTATACCTTTATGTGTGGCCTTTTGGTTGTCGGCATTATACCTTTATGTGTGGCCTTTTGGTAGTCGGCATTATACCTTTATGTGTGGCCTTTTGGTTGTCGGCATTATACCTTTATGTGTGGCCTTTTGGTAGTCGGCATTATACCTTTATGTGCGACCTTTTAGTAGTCGGCATTATACCTTTATGTGTGGCCTTTTGGTTGTCGGCGTTATACCTTTATGTGTGACCTTTTGGTAGTCGGCATTATACCTTTATGTGTGGCCTTTTGGCAGTGTTGTCGGCATTATACCTTTATGTGTGGCCTTTTGGTAGTCGGCATTATACCTTTATGTGTGGTCTTTTGGTAGTGTAGTCTGCATTATACCTTTATGTGTGGCCTTTTGGTAGTCGGCATTATACCTTTATGTGTGGCCTTTTGGTTGTCCGCATTATACCTTTATGTGTGGCCTTTTAGTAGTCGGCATTATACCTTTATGTGTGGCCTTTTGGTAGTTTAGTCGGCATTATACCTTTATGTGTGGCCTTTGTGTAGTCGGCATTATACCTTTATGTGTGGCCTTTGTTGTGTAGTCGGCATTATACCTTTATGTGTGGCCTTTTGGTAGTCGGCATTATAACTTTGTTGTGTAGTCGGCATTATACCTTTATGTGTGGCATTTTGGTAGTCGGCATTATAACTGTATGTGTGGCCTTTTGGTAGTCGGCATTATAACTTTGTTGTGTAGTCGGCATTATACCTGTATGTGTGGCATTTTGGTAGTCGTCATTATACCGGTATGTGTGACCTTTTGGTAGTCGGCATGATACCTTTATGTGTGACCTTTTGGTTGTCGGCGTTATACCTGTATGTGTGACCTTTTGGTAGTCGGCATTATACCTTTATGTGTGGCCTTTTGGTAGTCGGCATTATACCTTTATGTGTGGCCTTTTGGTAGTCGGCATTATACCTTTATGTGTGGCCTTTTGGTAGTCGGCATTATACCTTTATGTGTGGCCTTTTGGTTGTCGGCATTATACCATTATGTGTGGCCTTTTGGTTGTCGGCATTATACCTTTATGTGTGACCTTTTGGTAGTCGGCATTATACCTTTATGTGTGGCCTTTTGGTAGTCGGCATTATACCTTTATGTGTGGCCTTTTGGTTGTCGGCATTATACCTTTCAGTGTGGCCTTTTGGTTGTCGGCATTATACCTTTATGTGTGGCCTTTTGGTAGTTTAGTCGGCATTATACCTTTATGTGTGGCCTTTTGGTTGTCGGCATTATACCTTTTTGTGTGGCCTTTTGGTAGTTTAGTCGGCATTATACCTTTATGTGTGGCCTTTTGGTAGTTTAGTCGGCATTATACCTTTATGTGTGGCCTTTTGGTAGTCGGCATTATACCTTTATGTGTGACATTTTGGTTGTCGGCATTATACCTTTATGTGTGGCTTTTTGGTAGTTTAGTCGGCATTATACCTTTATGTGTGGTTTTTTGGTTGTCGGCATTATACCTTTATGTGTGACTTTTTGGTTGTCGGCATTATACCTTTATGTGTGGACTTTATTGTAGTGTAGTCGGCATTATACCTTTATGTGTGGACTTTTGGTTGTCGGCATTATACCTTTATGTGTGGACTTTATTGTAGTGTAGTCGGCATTATACCTTTATGTGTGGACTTTATGGTAGTGTAGTCGGCATTATATCTTTATGTGTGGCCTTTATGGTAGTGTAGTCGGCATTATATCTTTATGTGTGGCCTTTATGGTAGTGTAGTCGGCATTATACGTTTATGTGTGGACTTTATGGTAGTGTAGTCGGCATTATACCTTTATGTGTGGACTTTATGGTAGTGTAGTCGGCATTATACCTTTATGTGTGACATTTTTATGGTTGTCGGCATTATACCTTTATGTGTGACTTTTTGGTAGTCGGCATTATACCTTTATGTGCGACCTTTTAGTAGTCGGCATTATACCTTTATGTGTGGCCTTTTGGTTGTCGGCGTTATACCTTTATGTGTGACCTTTTGGTAGTCGGCATTATACCTTTATGTGTGGCCTTTTGGTAGTGTTGTCGGCATTATACCTTTATGTGTGGCCTTTTGGTAGTCGGCATTATACCTTTATGTGTGGTCTTTTGGTAGTGTAGTCGGCATTATACCTTTATGTGTGGCCTTTTGGTAGTCGGCATTATACCTTTATGTGTGGCCTTTTGGTTGTCCGCATTATACCTTTATGTGTGGCCTTTTAGTAGTCGGCATTATACCTTTATGTGTGGCCTTTTGGTAGTTTAGTCGGCATTATACCTTTATGTGTGGCCTTTTGGTTGTCGGCATTATACCATTATGTGTGGCCTTTTGGTTGTCGGCATTATACCTTTATGTGTGACCTTTTGGTAGTCGGCATTATACCTTTATGTGTGGCCTTTTGGTAGTCGGCATTATACCTTTATGTGTGGCCTTTTGGTTGTCGGCATTATACCTTTCAGTGTGGCCTTTTGGTTGTCGGCATTATACCTTTATGTGTGGCCTTTTGGTAGTTTAGTCGGCATTATACCTTTATGTGTGGCCTTTTGGTTGTCGGCATTATACCTTTTTGTGTGGCCTTTTGGTAGTTTAGTCTGCATTATACCTTTATGTGTGGCCTTTTGGTAGTTTAGTCGGCATTATACCTTTATGTGTGGCCTTTTGGCAGTCGGCATTATACCTTTATGTGTGACATTTTGGTTGTCGGCATTATACCTTTATGTGTGGCTTTTTGGTAGTTTAGTCGGCATTATACCTTTATGTGTGGTTTTTTGGTTGTCGGCATTATACCTTTATGTGTGACTTTTTGGTTGTCGGCATTATACCTTTATGTGTGGACTTTATTGTAGTGTAGTCGGCATTATACCTTTATGTGTGGACTTTTGGTTGTCGGCATTATACCTTTATGTGTGGACTTTATTGTAGTGTAGTCGGCATTATACCTTTATGTGTGGACTTTATGGTAGTGTAGTCGGCATTATATCTTTATGTGTGGCCTTTATGGTAGTGTAGTCGGCATTATATCTTTATGTGTGGCCTTTATGGTAGTGTAGTCGGCATTATACGTTTATGTGTGGACTTTATGGTAGTGTAGTCGGCATTATACCTTTATGTGTGGACTTTATGGTAGTGTAGTCGGCATTATACCTTTATGTGTGACATTTTTATGGTTGTCGGCATTATACCTTTATGTGTGACTTTTTGGTTGTCGGCATTATACCTTTATGTGTGACTTTTGGCTGTCGGCATTATACCTTTATGTGTGGCCTTTATGGTAGTGTAGTCGGCATTATACCTTTATGTGTAGCCTTTATGGTATTGTAGTCGGCATTATACCTTTATGTGTGGCCTTTGTGTGGCCTTTGTTGTGTAGTCGGCATTATACCTTTATGTGTGACTTTTTGGTTGTCGGCATTATACCTTTATGTGTGACTTTTTGGCTGTCGGCATTATACCTTTATGTGTGGCCTTTATGGTAGTGTAGTCGGCATTATACCTTTATGTGTAGCCTTTATGGTATTGTAGTCGGCATTATACCTTTATGTGTGGCCTTTGTTGTGTAGTCGGCATTATACCTTTATGTGTGGCCTTTATCCGCAGATGATCTCTGGTACCTAGTTTTAGAGGGTGGTTAAAGCCAAAAGATTTGGTCGAAAAAAAAAAGAATAAATTTGGCAACATCAAAGAATTGAAACAAGACCCGTTTGATTAGAGACAGACGCACTATTCACACTCACCGAGGCTCCATTGAGATATACTAATTTCTTATGAAATGAGTGCCTCTCTGAAACTGATTGCCATTCTTTCTCATATGTATAATGAGCATTGACCCACGTTTCATCCAAATATACTATATCATAGCCTTTCATTCGTCTCTCACGGATCTGCCTCAGGTATTTACTTCGGGCAGCTATCAGGTGTGATTTTTCACAAACAATATTTCTACCACTAGCAGATTTTCGAAAAGTGAAACCAACGCCTCTTACGATCTTCCAAAGAGTCGTTTTAGAGATTTCAATATCACATTCTAATTGTAGTCGAACTTTAAGTTTGCGCAGTGTAACAAGTTGATTCGATTCAAACATTTTCAAAATTTCACGTGTAATAACATCTTTGTCAAAATCATCAACTTTCATTTTTCTTCCTTGCTTGGCCGTCGCCTCTGTTGAGTCAAAGTTCTGTCCTATCCATCGATTGAAAGACTTTTCATCAATATTTATAGCTGAACGTGTTCTGTTTTCTGTTTTTTTTTACCATAATAAAACCGACCCCATTAAGATTACTTGCAAAAGTGCACGTACAATAACACAGTTACCTTTTGCATAATGATGAATTTACACTTTAAACTCTTCATGGTTTTAAAAGTCAAGTAGTCACACATTAATACACATTAATAGTAAATTCCGGTGTCATGGCGGCTTCGTGTAGTCGATTTTTATAATTCGGCTCTTGCTGATATATTTAAATGATTTACGCGACAGTCTAGTTGTGAAACTGTGTGTTGCTATTCTCCCGTTTGGTGTATGTTTTACTTCTAACGTGGGTATGGACTGTGATTGCCGATATTTAAGTGGAATATGATTTATTCTTCTTTGTGTTGTGTGTTCGCGGTTCGATAGGCAAGCACATGGTTTGACAAAAATGTCAACGGAAAAACGGGTATGTTCAACCCTTATGTGAAAAGTCTGTGACGGTGGATGGAGGCGGAGGAATCAAGAATGATCAACGGCCCAGAAAGCGAAAACAGCAAAGTGTGTGGTACACAAGAGGCATGTTCAGAACACGAAAGACGAACATGGCTGACCACCGTGAAAGAGATTGGAGCCTCATCACGTACCAGTCCAGAGGAAGCCATGGAGAGTCGGAGAAATTCGAACTTATGTCGGAGGAAAGATCTTAAAATAAGTACTTGGAATGTTAGGACTCTATATCAACAAGGGAAATTGGAAAATCTAATTCAAGAAGCAGAACGAATAAATATAGATATTTTAGGCATATCAGAGACTAGATGGAAGGAATGTGGGTACATTGAAGACGAAAAATATACATTTATATACTCAGGAAACACAACAGAACATCAAAGGGGGGTAGGAATACTGATAAAAAGAGAGCTACAAAAATATATAAGTACCCACTGGACATACAGTGATAGGATTATACTAATCAAGTTGAAAGCAAAACCATTCGACATAGCAATAATACAGACATATGCACCTACTCAAGACTACACAGATGAACAAATAGAGGCATACTATGAAGACCTAAATAAAGTTATGAAGCAAGTGAAATCTTCAGACATCTTGATTGTAATGGGTGACATGAATGCTAAAGTAGGAAAAGGTAGATATAAGACAATTATAGGAAATCATGGTTTAGGAAAAAGAAATGACAGAGGAGAAAGATTAATACAATTCTGTGAAGAAAACAGGCTGATAATATGTAACACCTACTTTGAGCAAGAGAAAAGGAAACTATACACATGGAAAAGCCCTGGAGATAGGAAGAGGAATCAAATAGATTACATAATGATAAAAGAAAGGTTCCGTAACAGCGTAAAGAAAGCCAAAACCTACCCAGGAGCAGATATTAATTCTGATCACAATCCTGTAATGATTAAAATGAAAATCAAACTAAAGAGAAACAAGCAAAAATCTGATTCATCAACAAACCCATTCGATATAACAGCTTTAAATCAAAAAGATATTAAAGATACCTATACAATACAAGTAAAGAACACATACCAGAAGCTGCTAGAGGAAGGAATTGAACAATACAGAAGAGAAAATCCTGATGAAAAAGTAACAACCAATGGCAATGCATAAAGAAAAGCATACAAAAAGCCTGCGACACCTTACCCAAAAGAGAAAAGAACAAAAAACAAAAATGGATAACTAACACCATCTTAGAAAAAATGGAAGAAAGGAGACAAGCGAAGAACACTGCCCAATACAATAAAATAGATAATGAGATACGCAAAATGTGCAAAAAGGCAAAAGAAGACTGGCTCAGCCAAAAATGTAGAGAAATAGAAACTATGGAAAGCAAACAAGACCTAAGAGGAATGCACACAGAAATAAAGAGAATGACTAATAAAAATAAAAAAGCCACAGAAGGTGGATGCATTGCAGACAAAAAAGGAAAAATGCTAACAGACAATAAGGATATCATAGATAGATGGCAGGAATATATAACAGAACTATTTCATGATCAAAGGGACAAGAAACCAGTTATAAAATGTACATCAGGCTATAAAATCTTAAAATCTGAGGTGGAAAAAGCTATAAAAACAATGAAAAGGGGAAAAGCAGCAGGACCTGAAAGCATACAGATAGAGATGATACAGGCACTTGAAGATTTTGGCATTGAAGTGATTACAGACATATGCAACGACATATACCACACAGGATACATACCAAATGAACTAAAAACATCAACTTTCATTGCATTGCCTAAAAAGAATGGTGCAGTTGAATGCAGTGACTTTAGAACAATAAGCCTAATGAGCCATGTTACAAAAATCTTGCTAAAAGTTATACAAGGAAGGATTCAGAATAAAATCAATACTGAATTACATGAGCAGCAATTTGGATTTAGGAAAAATAGCGGGACAAAAGAAGCCATATTCTGCATGAGAACATTAATCGAAAAATACACAGAAGTAAACAAACCAATATATGCCTGCTTCATAGACTACACCAAAGCTTTTGATAGAGTACACCACAAACAACTTATAGAATGCCTAAAAGAGATACATCTAGATGACATGGATATACGACTAATATGCAATCTATACTGGGAGCAAACAGCAATAATAAAATATAACAAAGAGTTCTCTACACCCATTGATATAAAAAGAGGAGTAAGACAAGGATGCATCCTATCACCAAGCTTGTTCAATCTATACACTGAGCAAATCTTTAAAAACATCATAGAGATGCCAGGCCTACAAATTAATGGAAAGATAATCAATAACCTAAGATATGCTGACGATACTGTACTACTAGCAGAAAATCCTAAAGACCTACAACAATTACTTAATGAAATAAACACGACAAGCAAAAAATATGGACTAGATATGAATATCAAAAGACTAAAACTATGATCATAAACAAAGAAAATACTCAAAACCCACAAGTGGATATCAAAGTTGAAGGAATAGACCTGGAGACAGTTCAGAACTACAACTACCTTGGACATACTATAACCAGTGATGGAAAATGTACAACTGAAATAAACAAAAGAATAGGAATGGCAAAAAGTAATTTTAATGTCATGAAGGACATACTAACATCAAAACAAATAACACCAGAGCTAAAACTAAGAATAGCAAAATGTTACATCTTCTCAATATTCCTATATGGTGCTGAAACATGGACAATAGACAAGAAAACAGAACAGAGAATTGAAGCCTTTGAAATGTGGATATATAGAAGAATAGGTAGAATTGGATGGAAGGAAAAGAAAACAAATGACAAAGTCTTAAAACAACTAAAAATGAAAAGAGAACTTCTGAACACAATTAGAACAAGACAAATGCGATTCTTATGCCATGTTAAAAGACACAACAGCCTACTGAAAGTGATCCTGGAGGGGAAAATACAAGGTAAAAGAGGCAGAGGCAGACCAAGATTAACATGGACGAGTAACATCAAAAGATGGACAAATCAACCGATGACAACCTGCACCATCAAAGCAAGAGATAGAGCAAAATGGCGCTCCATGGTAGCCAACCTTCGTTGCGGAGACGGCACTCAATGATGATGATGAATAGTAAATATTTTGTCAAAATACACCCCTGGACCAATTTAAAAAGAAACCGGAAATGAAATGACAAAAAGAAACATCGGAGTGGCACGCGCCTTACAAGTTACGAGTGCAAAACGGATTGTGTGGAGGGCACGTGAAATTTGCCTTTTTAAATGGTGAGTTGATTACAACAAATGTGGGTATTCTAAAATCCTAAAATTTAGGACGAGCAAGAAAATCATATTTTTATATACCTCAAAAGCAAAAATCTTTCCTAAATGCATGACAGTAGGGCAAAAAATTAGACTGAATGAAGGTCGGTGAAAAAATAAGATTTCACGAAAAGAATTACAAAGATTCATCAGTTTCTGAGATAATAATAAACTATGTGGGCACGAATTTCTGAACGAACTATAGCCTGGTATTTACTATTCAGTTGTTATGAGCTATTCACTCTTTGGTTAATAGGCTGTTATAACAAAAAACTGCTCGATAAAGGTGGAGAAACACTTTACCTGCATCTGCTGTGAGTGTTACGTCCTTATATTCATCATCATGTACCCTGCCGGTTAGCGTAGGCGATCATGTCCCTCCACAATCTTCTATCAACAGTGCATCGTATCAGTTCTGTTGTTGACTGTTTTCCATGCCATGACACCAAGCTATCCAGTATTTTCTCTCTTTGTCGTCCGCGATCTCTCTTTCCTTTTAATTTCCCAGTTGTAACCAAGTATTCCAACTTTCCTCTTCTCATGATGTGCCCGAAAAATGTTGATTGCTTCTTTCTGATGTTTTTTAAGAGCTCCCTTTTTGTGTTGGCCTCTTTGAGAATTTCTTCATTCGTCTTTTTAGCTGTCCAGGGAACTTTCAACATTCTTCTGAGAAATCCCATCTCTGTGGCCTCTAACCGTCTTTTCATTTGTTTGTCTACTGTCCATGATTCGCTTCCATAGGTCAGAATTGGTTCTATATAGCACCGATGAACTCTCTTTCTCATTTTTATTGACATAAATTTGTTGCATAGGATATATTTCATTTTCTTAAATGCTATTTTGGCCTGAGCTATTCTGCTTTTTATTTCTGTGGTGCATCTCCCATCTGATGTAATTATTGTGCCCAAGTATTTGAAACGTTCCACTTGTTTTAGATTTGTCTCGTTTATTTTTCTGCTGCATGATGGTGATGATTGTTTCTTCGATATAACCATTACTTCTGTTTTCTTACTATTCAAACTGAGACCTTTCTTGTTGCTTTCTTCTACTATTATGTCTGTCCTTATATTATACTTTAAAATTACATAATTAGCAGTGGCGGATATTCAAAGTAGGCAACGGAGGCCACGATTACTGTAATATTTTGTCACAAAACAAAACACGACCACATTTTAGCCCAATGAGCTAAATGCCAGTGTAGGATCATGTACCGAATTCCCATAGTGTAGCAGTGAGATATTTCAAGCATTTCGAGCTGTTACTAATAGATAGGCTTGTATTTCTGTGAAGATCAAACCTACAACAAAACAACAAAATCTGTCGATCTTATATTGTGTATGAGAATTAGATATGCCATTTCAGGAATCCAATTTGCCAGGACAACAATTGTTCAACTAGTAAGTTAACTAGCAGCAAAAAGATGTTTTTCCTTTTTCCATAACTTACAATGCACATATTATAATGTTACTATTATGTTATTATATTGTAATGTTGTATTGTTATAATAATGTAACTATGATAGTTTAGGACAATAATTAAAAGAACTATTTTACAAATTATTCATATTGAGGATAAATATATTCATATTCAAATTATTATAGTGAGATTATTTTAAGATCCATAAGGGACATGCCTGGAATAACAATTGGAGGTCATAATATATATAATCTAAGATATGCTGATGATACAGTCTTAATCGCTAAGAGTGAAAATGAGTTACAAGAAATGTTGGACATTATAGTGAAGGAAAGCAAAAATAAAGGACTCAGCCTTAATAGCAAAAAGACAGAGGTAATGGTAACAACAAAGAAAAAGACATCACCTCAGTGCAAAATAAAGACAAGTGGAACAATATTAAAACAGGTAAATGAATTTAAATATTTGGGAACTTTATTAACCTCAGACGGAAGATGTACAAAAGAGGTGAGATGCAGAATGGCTCAGGCAAAAACAGCTTTCCAAAAAATGAGGAAGATACTATGCAATCCATTTTTTGTTTCAATAGAAACAAGAAAAAGAGTTCTTAAATGTTATATAAAGCCATTCTTAACATATGGATGCGAATCATGGACATTAGGACAACAGACAAGAAAATCACTGGACTCTGTAGAAATATTGTTTTACAAAAGAATGTTGAGAGTACCATGGACAGCCAAGAAGAGTAATGAACAAGTTCTGAAAGAGGTCAAAGCAAAAAGAGAACTAATTTCCAATATTAGGAAGAGACAATCATCATTTTTTGGCCATGTAATAAGAAGAGAATAACTGGAATATATTGTAACAACTGGAAAAATTGAGGGACGAAGAGATAGAGGGAAGCAAAGAGAAAAAATAACAGACAGCTTAAGAAAATGGCTTGGCAGAAGGTCAACAACAGAAATGATAAATATAAATACTAAAAAAGAAGAAAAAAGTGGTATGGTGACAGCTTTACGTGGTAATGGACGAAACAAAAGTCGACGTTTCGGCTAAAAAGGCCTTCATCTGGACGAACAACAAACACAAAAAATATATATAAGGATATATTAACAAATCTAACTACATGGCGATAATATGCTAGATACTCAAGAGAGGAAAATAAAAAAAGAGGTCACTTCCCTGTGTTCCTGAGCGTGGTCAGTCTTCAAATGAACTAAATTGATACGGCAGGATGACCAACTATAAATCTCACTGACCAGGCTGTCAAGTGAGAAGACGGAAAGGAAGGGTTCTAAAAATATGGGGAGATGAGTACAGGATATGTAAAAACTATGCAAATTTAACTCTGTGTGTGCACCCCGAACCGATGTGTGAAAATGTGTATGTAACAATGCATGCCAAAAATAGACAGAACATCAACATAACTATAGAAGGCAGACAACTAAAACAAGTAGAGGAATTCAAATACCTAGGAAGTCTAATGACAAACGACAATTCCCAAACAGCAGAGATAGAATCAAGATGCAACAAAGCTTGTCAAATCATCGGACAGTTATCACCACTATTGTCCAACAAGGAAATAACTCTGGAGGCAAAACGAGCACTATACAATACAATCTTCATTCCAACGTTGTGCTACCAATGCCAGACCTGGACTCTAGATGCAAGAACAATAAGGAAAATAACCTCTACAGAGATGAAATGTGTTAGACGAATGACAGGAAACAGTCTGAGAGATAAGATCAGAAATGTAGAACTGAGAAAAAAGCTAGGAATAGCCCCAGCCATAGAATATATAAGGAAACAACAGATAAAATGGTTCGGCCACGTGACAAGGCAGAAAGAACAAAACACAACACAACGAGCCTTCAACAAACGTTGTGAGAACAACAGACCCAAGGGTCGACCACGAAAAGATGGATCGATGGAATATTAGAAGCACTAGGAAACATAACAGCAGCAGAGGCGAACAGAAGAGCAAAAGACCGCAAATTATATCTCCCCTCGACGCTGAAAGGCAGATGAGGAAGGAAAGAAGAAGAAGAAGAAGAAGAACAATGCATGCGTACAAACATAAATCAGCATATATATTGCCACAAGGCCCACAAAAGAAAAACCCAAAGAGCCCAAATGTGCCAATACATGTGCAGATAAATATAGCCAATACATGTGCAGATAAGTATATCCACATGTATAGGTTCAGATGCGCACGGGGGTATGAAATATGTAGTGGGTGTCCTATGTGTATGAGAGTGACATGTTCATACCTTGGGGGGGGGGGGTCAGCGAACCCAACTGGGCAATAAGGCGATTCTCAAGGGCGAACCGGCTGTGATTGCTGGAGTGACATGAGACAATGCCAGTAACTTGCATGTCGGGTTTACCACTATGGCCAGGGGAGTTGAAATGGGCCGACACCGGGCTGCCAGTCTTTTGCTCAACATCACGAAGATGCTCACAAAATCTGGCACTCAAGCGTCGTCCACTTTCACCCACATACGTCATCTGGCAATGCTTACATATTATGGCGTAGATGATATTCCGTGACACACAAGTGAACCCCTCCTTGATGCCGAATCGATTATTAGGGAACAAGACTGAATCAGTGCACAGCACGTAGTTCAAAGTTCTGCAAACTCGACGTCCACAGCGAACAGTACCAAGGTGTTGGTGGTTAGAGCGGGGTAGGTGGCTCGTGACAAGAATGTCTCTCAGACTCCTGTCGCGTTTGAAGGCTACCATTGGAGGATCACTGAAAAGTAGGAGGGTAGTGGGATATGATTGGAGAATGGAGCGATACCGGTTAAGGATCCTCACCGCAGCCAAGTTATGGGGGTGGTAGGTGAGGGTGAATATGGTCCTGTCAGAGGAACGGCGGGTGGATGGGGTGAGTGCCACCGAACGGGGAATATCGAGAGCTCTCTTAAAGGCAGATTGGAGAACCGAATCAGGATAGAGACGGCGCCTAAAGAAATTTAACATCAGGTGGGCCTGTTGGAGAAAATCTTGATCATCCTGGCAGATACGACGAAGTCGTAATAATTGAGAATGTGGAATGGAATCTCTGCAATGAGATGGACGAGAGGAGGTTTAGAGAAGATAACAGTGGGCGTCCGTGGGTTTATAGAAGACGGAAGTGTGGAGGCTGGAGGTACCAAGGGAGACGACCAGATCAAGAAAAGTGACGGACGAGGTAGAGATATAAGACGTAATCTTGATGGATTTATGAAAGTTGCCAATGTAGTCGATGAACCTGGAGATGTCATCTTCCGGCAAGTCAGTTAGTCCAAAGACATCATCGATGTACCGGAGGTATTTAAGGGGAAGGGGGCCATGGTACGCATTCAGTATTTGATGTTCAAGGTAACCCATGAACAGGCAAGCATAACTAGGACCCATCTTGGTTCCCATAGCTACACCACTCACCTGGTCAAAGAACTGACCATTGAATTCGAAAGTATTAAGGTTGAGAACAAGTTCAGTGAGACGGAGGAGAGTAGAAGTGTCCACAGATGGATGTTTTCTTTGGTCAAGAAAGATTTGAAGAGCTATAAGGCCATCAGCATGAGGGATAGAGGTATACAGAGAGCATACGTCGAGGACGATAAGTCGGTACGAGCGTTCAGGGGTAAGGGAAAGAGAAGAGAAGATAGTGAGAGCATAGGTGGGAAGGGATGTCACTATGGGTTGGAAAATGCTGTCGAGATAGTCGGATATATATTCTGTGGGACAACTACATGCTGAAACAATGGGACGACCAGGGTTATTGGACTTGTGGATTTTAGGGAGCATGTAGAAGGAAGGTATGCCTAAAGCACTGTCTGGGATGATGAGACGAGACGCGCAAGGAGGAAGGGAATTATCGTCGATAAGCTGTTTGATGGTTGAGCGAACCTTCTCTTTGTTGCTAGTAGTGGAATCACTGGGGCAAGGTTTATAGAACGTGGTGTCAGATAATTGTTTGACGCCTTCTTGGATGAATAGGTCTTTGCGCCAGACCACCACAGCTCCTCCCTTATCAGCTGGTTTAATGACGATATCTTCCCGACTTCGGAGGTTGGAGAGGGCTCGAAGTTCAGCGGGAGTTAAGTTGGAACGAGGTACCCGGCGAATGGGGAGTTGCTCGATCTCCTGAAGAGTAACCTGTGTGTATAAGTCGAGAGCCCTTGAGGCACCAGAAGGCGGTGTCCAATCCTATTAACGGGAATGAAAGCGAGAAAATTCATCAACATCAGAGGAAGATGAGGTGTCCGATTGAAATGATAAATAGCTGCCGAGATCGAAAATTGTGGAGAGACATGATCACCTACGCCAGTAGGCCCAGTACTTGATGATAATGATGATGATTTTACAAAGCTTAAAATACAGTAATCTTTCTGTCGAAAATTCGTCATCATCGAGTGTCATCTCCGCATCGAAGATTGGCTACCATGGAGCGCCAGACTGCTCTGTCTCTTGCTTTGATGGTGCAGGTTGTCATATGATGGTTTGTTCATCTTTTGATGTTACTCGTCCATGTTAGTCTTGGTCTGCCTCTGCCTCTTTTACCTTGTATTTTCCCCTCCAGGATTACTTTTAGTAGGCTGCTGTGTCTTTTAACATGGCCAAAAATGGCATTTGTCTTGTTTGAATTGAGTTTAGTAGCTCTCTTTTCATTTTTAGCTGTTTTAAGACTTCATCGTTTGTTTTCTTTTCCTTCCATCCAATTCTACCTATTCTTCTATATATCCACATTTCAAAAGCTTTAATTCTCTGTAATGTTTTCTTTTCTAATGTCCATTTTTCTGCACCATATAGGAATGCTGAGAAGACATAACGTTTTGCTATGCTTAGTCTTAGCCCTGGTGTTATTTGTTTTGATGTTAGTATGTTCTTCATACATTAAAATTATTTTTTGCCATTCCTATTCTTTTGTTTATTTCATTTTTACAATTTCCATCACGGTTTTAGCATGTCCAAGGTAGTTGTAGTTCTGAACTGTCTCCAGGTATATTCCTTCAAGTTTTATATCCACTTGTGGGTTTTGAGTATTTTCTTTCAATTATCGCAAATTATCTGATTAAATATCCACCTAAAGTTTGGTCTCACATCCACGCCTCTTCAAGTTTTGATACCACCGTCCTGACTGAACATGTTTGCTACTCTGTAAGACGGCACACAATGTACCCGTCAGTGGCTGATTTATCTTTCTGTGATCCGTCATTAGCTGATTTATTTGTCTGTGTTTTGTCAGTGGCTCTTTTATAAGTCTGTAATCTGTCACTGCACGCTTTATCTGTCTGTGACCGTGGGGAGATGAAGTTTATTATGCTCTGTCATTTCACATTTTCAAAGCCGACATTAATGTTCTATTCACTTACTTCAACTTTACATTATTTGTCACATCATATTTCTGAGAACCATATCACTGTCATATTAGATTATAGACAATTACAGCATCTTTTCACATAACAGCACCCGCAGTCTCATTATTTGCCAAAAATTAGTCCCGTTTTCATGTCACATAACTCACTTAATAATGCACTATTCGTCAAATAGTTAATCTAAAAAATTAACACATAAGTTTATATTACGCAATCTATGGTAATATGACAGCTGTAAAATGACACAGAAAGACAGACAGGCAGAGATATAAATCGGAAAATATCCAAGAAAGGAGAGTACTCAATTGTGCAGTCCTGAAGAAAAATGGAACAATTACATTGAGAAAGCTGACGAAGTCTGTCTGTAGTGCCTCAAAGACTCCGCTGGATATTATCTATCATTTTATTTCATCCACAATCACTTTTTATGTCCTTTATGTATGTCAACAACAATTTGCTTTTAAAATAAAACAAAAAACACGCTAATCAGAAGGTATGTAACAATTAATTAACTGTAGCATTATAATATAGTAAAAATATGCCTCTCTCTACACACACAGTATTACATGTTCCAGGAAGTCAGATGAAGATCAAACTAACTTTCAGTGATGGCGCTAACGCGTTTTTTAAACCTAAGAGGTAGGATATTTGTGTTCTCTTATTTCTTGGTAATTATTGAGGCTGTTGTTGTAAATTAAAGTTGGTAGTGAGTTATCTCACTGCAGTGGAATTTGAGGGGGAGGATGGGATGATGAGGCACACAGGGAATAAAGCTGATTTGAAGATATGAAGCATGTGAGGTGAACAGAGATTAAACCTGACTGGAAGTTATGAAACATGTGAGGGAGGTGGGCAGGGAATAAACCTGACTGGAAGTTATGAAATATGTGAGGTGGACAGAAAATAAACCTGACTGGAAGTTATGAAACATGTAATGTGGACAGGGAATAAACCTGACTGGGAGTTATGAAACACGTGAGGTGGACAGAGAATAAACCTGACTGGAAGTTATGAAACACGTGAGGTGGACAGGGAATAAACCTGACTGGGAGTTATGAAACACGTGAGGTGGACAAAGAATAAACCTGACTGGAAGTTATGAAATATGTGAGGTGGTCAGAGAATAAACCTGACTGGAAGTTATGAAATATGTGAGGTGGTCAGAGAATAAACCTGACTGGAAGTTATGAAATATGTGAGGTGGATAGAGAATAAACGTAACTGTAATTTATGAAACATGTGAGGTGGATAGAGAATAAACGTAACTGTAATTTATGAAACATGTGAGGTTGATAGAGAATAAACGTAACTGTAATTTATGAAACATGTGAGGTGGACAGTGCGGGCCAGATGTAAACTACTCAGTGAAGGATGACAAAATGCTGCACAACAGCCGATGAACCGTGTTGTTGACATAGAAGAAATTACAAGACGTGTAAACTATCGACTGCTTTGTCAACTCATGATGAATACGGGTTGGGGGGGGGGGGGTCGAAATAAAAGAGAAATGGGAAATTCCAAAAAAAATCATTACACAATTTTTAAAAATTTTTATGGAGAAAATGGCTGCTTGATCAGTGCTGTCATTGCGTGCTATTCATGATAGAGGTTTCATTTAACCCTCTATAGGAAATAAAATGGGAACCACAGTGAAAAGAAAACCTACGATCACATTTTTATGAGATTTTAGCATTAATTCCCGCGCCAATCGAACGACATAGTGTTTCGGGATTACAGTGTCTTAACAATCTAAAGAGTGACTCATCATTTCATTCAAGGGACTGCTTGGTTTCGAGGCAAGAGAGCGGCCTTGAGACAGAGAGGTTGTGAGTTTCCAGAGAGGCTGTGAGTTTCCAGAGAGGATGTGGGTTCCCAGAGAGGTTGTGAGTTTCCAGAGAGGTTGTGAGATTCCAGAGAGGATGTGGGTTCCTAGATAGGATGTGTGTGTTCCCAGACAGGTTGCGAGTTCCCAGAGAGGTTGTGAGTTCCCAGAGAGGTTGTGAGTTTCCAGAGAGGTTGCGAGTTCCCAGAGAGGTTGTGGGTTCCTAGAGAGGATGTGTGTGTTCCCAGACAGGTTGCGAGTTCCCAGAGAGGTTGTGAGTTCCCAGACAGGTTGCGAGTTCCCAGAGAGGTTGCGAGTTCCCAGAGAGGTTGTGAGTTCCCAGACAGGTTGCGAGTTCCCAGAGAGGTTGTGAGTTCCCAGAGAGGTTGTGAGTTTCCAGAGAGGATGTTGGTTCCTAGAGAGGATGTGAGTTTCCAGAGAGGTTGTGAGTTCCCAGAGAGGTTGTGAGTTCCCAGAGAGGTTGTGAGTTTCCAGAGAGGATGTGGGTTCCTAGAGAGGATGTGAGTTTCCAGATAGGTTGTGAGTTCCCAGAGAGGTTGTGAGTTCCCAGAGAGGTTGTGAGTTCCCAGAGAGGTTGTGAGTTTCCAGAGAGGATGTGGGTTCCTAGAGAGGATGTGTGTGTTCCCAGACAGGTTGCGAGTTCCCAGAGAGGTTGTGAGTTCCCAGACAGGTTGCGAGTTCCCAGAGAGGTTGCGAGTTCCCAGAGAGGTTGTGAGTTCCCAGACAGGTTGCGAGTTCCCAGAGAGGTTGTGAGTTCCCAGAGAGGTTGTGAGTTTCCAGAGAGGATGTTGGTTCCTAGAGAGGATGTGAGTTTCCAGAGAGGTTGTGAGTTCCCAGAGAGGTTGTGAGTTCCCAGAGAGGTTGTGAGTTTCCAGAGAGGATGTGGGTTCCTAGAGAGGATGTGAGTTTCCAGAGAGGTTGTGAGTTCCCAGAGAGGTTGTGAGTTCCCAGAGAGGTTGTGAGTTCCCAGAGAGGTTGTGAGTTTCCAGAGAGGATGTGGGTTCCTAGAGAGGATGTGTGTGTTCCCAGACAGGTTGCGAGTTCCCAGAGAGGTTGTGAGCTATCAGAGAGGTTGTGAGTTTCCAGAGAGGATGTGGGTTCCTAGAGAGGATGTGAGTTCCCAGAGAGGTTGTGAGTTCCCAGAGAGGTTGTGAGTTCCCAGAGAGGTTGTGAGTTTCCAGAGAGGATGTGGGTTCCTAGAGAGGATGTGAGTTTCCAGAGAGGTTGTGAGTTCCCAGAGAGGTTGTGAGTTCCCAGAGAGGTTGTGAGTTCCCAGAGAGGTTGTGAGTTTCCAGAGAGGATGTGGGTTCCTAGAGAGGATGTGTGTGTTCCCAGACAGGTTGCGAGTTCCCAGAGAGGTTGTGAGCTATCAGAGAGGTTGTGAGTTTCCAGAGAGGATGTGGGTTCCTAGAGAGGATGTGAGTTCCCAGAGAGGTTGTGAGTTCCCAGAGAGGTTGTGAGTTCCCAGAGAGGTTGTGAGTTCCCAGAGAGGTTGTGGGTTCCCAGAGAGGTTGTGGGTTCCCAGAGAGGTTGTGGGTTCCCAGAGAGGTTGTGGGTTCCCAGAGAGGTTGTGGGTTCCCAGAGAGGTTGTGGGTTCCCAGAGAGGTTGTGAGTTCCCAGAGAGGTTGTGAGTTCCCAGAGAGGTTGTGGGTTCCCAGAGAGGTTGTGAGTTCCCAGAGAGGTTGTGAGTTCCCAGAGAGGTTGTGAGTTCCCAGAGAGGTTGTGGGTTCCCAGAGAGGTTGTGAGTTTCCAGAGAGGATGTGGGTTCCTAGAGAGGATGTGAGTTTCCAGAGAGGTTGTGAGTTCCCAGAGAGGTTGTGAGTTCCCAGAGAGGTTGTGAGTTTCCAGAGAGGATGTGGGTTCCTAGAGAGGATGTGAGTTTCCAGAGAGGTTGTGAGTTCCCAGAGAGGTTGTGAGTTCCCAGAGAGGTTGTGAGTTCCCAGAGAGGTTGTGAGTTTCCAGAGAGGATGTGGGTTCCTAGAGAGGATGTGTGTGTTCCCAGACAGGTTGCGAGTTCCCAGAGAGGTTGTGAGCTATCAGAGAGGTTGCGAGTTTCCAGAGAGGATGTGGGTTCCTAGAGAGGATGTGAGTTCCCAGAGAGGTTGTGAGTTCCCAGAGAGGTTGTGAGTTCCCAGAGAGGTTTTGAGTTCCCAGAGAGGTTGTGAGTTCCCAGAGAGGTTGTGGGTTCCCAGAGAGGTTGTGGGTTCCCAGAGAGGTTGTGAGTTCCCAGAGAGGTTGTGAGTTCCCAGAGAGGTTGTGAGTTCCCAGAGAGGTTGTGAGTTCCCAGAGAGGTTGTGGGTTCCCAGAGAGGTTGTGAGTTCCCAGAGAGGTTGTGAGTTCCCAGAGAGGTTGTGAGTTCCCAGAGAGGTTGTGAGTTCCCAGAGAGGTTGCGAGTTCCCAGAGAGGTTGTGAGTTTCCAGAGAGGATGTGGGTTCCCAGAGAGGATGTGTGTTCCCAGACAGGTTGCGAGTTCCCAGAGAGGTTGTGAGTTTCCAGAGAGGATGTGGGTTCCCAGAGAGGTTGTGAGTTCCCAGACAGGTTGTGATTTCCCAGAGAGGTTATGAATCTCGGCTGCACCAGCTGGGATTTTTATTTGTGATTTTTCTCTGTGGCAACCACCTCTAGTCTCAGCAGCAAAGCATGCCTGGAAACTTCAATTACATGTTGACGGAAAATATATGAGTACCTCCTAACGCCTATGAGAAAAACCCTGTGCACATAGCTGCCAGGGTAAAACGGTTTAATAGACAATGTAGTTCCTAGTCACTGGAAATTCGCCAGAGGTGAAGTGATAAACAAATAATTTGATTACACCTGCAACCTTGGTGGTTGTTTGAGGACGTTTACAACTGCAACTTTGGTGGTTGTTTGAGGACGTTTACACCTGCATACTTTGGTGGTTGTTTGAGGACGTTTACACCTGCAACCTTGGTGGTTGTTTGAGGACGTTTACACCTGCATCCTTGGTGGTTATTTGAGGACGTTTACATCTGCAACCTTGGTGGTTGTTTGAGGACGTTTACACCTGCAACCTTGGTGGTTGTTTGATGACATTTACACCTGGAACCTTGGTGGTTGTTTGAGGACGTTTACACCTGTAACCTTGGTGGTTGTTTGAAGACGTTTACACCTGCATACTTTGGTGGTTGTTTGAGGACGTTTACACCTGCAACCTTGGTGGTTGTTTGAGGACGTTTACACATGGAACCTTGGTGGTTGTTTTGGGGACGTTTACACCTGGAACATTGGTGGTTGTTTGAGGACGTTTACACATGGAACCTTGGTGGTTGTTTTGGGGACGTTTACACCTGGAACATTGGTGGTTGTTTGAGGACGTTTACACCTGGAACCTTGTTTGTTGTTTGGGGAGGTTTACACCTGGAACCTTGGTGGTTGTTTGAGGACGTTTACACTTGCAACCTTTGTGGCTTATAGAGGACGTTTTTACCTGCAACCTTTGTGGTTGTTTGAGGACGTTTACACCTGGAACCTTAGTGGTTGTTTGAAGACGTTTACACCTGGAACCTTAGTGGTTGTTTGAGGACGTTTACTCCTGCAACTTTGGTGGTTGTTTGAGGACGTTTACACCTTCAACCTTGGTGGTTGTTTGAGGACGTTTACACCTACAACTTTGGTGGTTGTTTGAAGACGTTTACACCTGCAATTTTGGTGGTTGTTTGAGGACGTTTACACCTGCAACCTTGGTGGTTGTTTGAGGACGTTTACACCTGCAACTTCGGTGGTTGTTTGAGGACGTTTACACCTGCAACCTTGGTGGTTGTTTGAGGACGTTTACACCTGCAACTTTGGTGGTTGTTTGAGGACGTTTACACCTGCAACTTTGGTGGTTGTTTGAGGACGTTTACACCTGCAACTTTGGTGGTTGTTTGAGGACGTTTACACCTGCAATCTTGGTTGTTGTTTGAGGACGTTTTCACCTGCAACCTTGGTGGTTGTTTGAGGACGTTTACACCTGCAACGTTGGTTGTTGTTTGAGGACGTTTACACCTGCAAACATGGTGGTTGTTTGAGGACGTTTACACCTGGAACCTCGGTGGTTGTTTTGGGGACGTTTACACCTGGAACATTGGTGGTTGTTTGAGGACGTTTACACCTGGAACCTTGTTTGTTGTTTGGGGAGGTTTACACCTGGAACCTTGGTGGTTGTTTGAGGACGTTTACACCTGGAACCTTAGTGGTTGTTTGAAGACGTTTACACTTGCAACCTTAGTGGCTTATTAAGGACGTTTTTACCTGCAACCTTTGTGGTTGTTTGAGGACGTTTACACCTGCAACCTTGGTGGTTGTTTGAGGACGTTTACTCCTGCAACCTTGGTGGTTGTTTGAGGACGTTTACACCTGCAACCTTGGTGGTTGTTTGAGGACGTTTACACCTGCAACTTTGATTGCTGTTTGAGGACGTTTATAGTCGCCTATGGTGTTACTTGAACCAGGTGTTACCTATAATCATTTCTTGTGTCTTTGCCCAATCTATCATTTTATCCCCTCTGCCATTCGTCTCTCCAAGGCCATGTCCACCTGTCGCATCTTGCACTTTAGTTGTTCCTACCTTTGCATTGAAATACCCTAATATAATAGTTACCTCTTTGGATTTACACTGTTCCATGGTCATCTCTAGCTCGTAAAAAGTGCCAATGTCTTCTTCTTCGCTATTACTTTTTGATGCATAAGCTTGAATTATGTTGATATCCATAAGTCTACCTCTCAATTTTACTAGCAGAATTATATCTTATACTAGTCAAAATCCTTTCACTGTTTTACTTCTTTCTCTATCTAAAATGATGCCTATTTCTCTTTTGTGTGTGGTTCCTCCAGAGTAAATTACATTTTCACTGTCGCGTTGTAGTAACCCTGATCTTTTCCTATCTCCTTTCACATAGTCCCAAGAAGCCCAATTTCATTCTCTTCATCTCTTGACTGATGTTTTCAAGTTTGCTAAATTGGAATGCTGATGGGTGTGTTTACCCAAACGGGTAAATATGTGATTCTCTAAAGTATATCGACTGCGGCTGTCGGAGGAACATGACACCAGGCCAGTAACTATAGTCCACGACAAAAGGGTTACCCGCTATTTAATAATTAATATCTATGTAACCACTTGATCAAAAGTGTTCACATTTTGCACAGGACATAATAATCTCAATATCCCCACGAATATATTTTTGTTCCTAATTAAAACTATGGTTTTCAATTTTATTTATTTAATGTATACAAATTTACTACCTTCTAGACAAACCATTATTTTATATGGTTTATCCCTTCATGTTTAGGGTTATGATTATGGTTTATGGAAGGCCCCTGTATCACTGCAAACGAATTAAAATCCATAATTGCTCAACCGCCTGTGCCAGTGGAATTATCCGAATTACTAACTCATCTTCCAAACAAAGAAAGGTAGCTGCAGTCCCTATCATAACAGTCTCAGCACACGCCAAAAGACAAAAGGCGAAACCGCAAAGAAAGTGAATACAGCCGACTGTTCCCTATCATACGATATCATCGTTCATCGTAAACAAATGGAATATCGAAACAGGATCAAAACGGATGAAACACACAGCTCACGGTGTGCACAGAGCACTTAACTCTGTAGCTCCTGCAACAAGCCGGACTTGGAATATGAGGAAACTACAACAAGAAACACTTTTCATACATAGCCTTCAATGGTTCCTGCCGCATAGGCACCACCATATTTAACGGAAGTTCACGTCCTCCTGAAAATGATGATCAACCTATTTTTTTGTTAAGGTATAGTGCTTGATGATGTTAGGACATCGTTTTTGACTCCAATTCCGAACATATAAAACACAATTAGTCGTCGGATTATCCCAGTCGCACATCAAACAACAGACCGTAAGATCTTCCAGCATTGTGAATTTGTGAAATTATAAACCACATATTGAAATTATAAAATCACATGTCTACCCGGAGGCGAAGGCGCACCTCACAGCACCAGAGCTGAAAGTTGTCAGCGACCCACAGCTGATGGCTTGCGCCAGGATCGGTGAACCAGAACCATCCAGACCCTACTCCACCTCTCCGTGGTGATAGACTAACCTGTCTAGTCTGGCCAAGCGAGTAGGGATCGAAGAGGGAGGACAACCTGGTTCTCAAAAATGTCGCACTGAAGTCAGATGTGTTGTACCTAAAGGTGCAAATATCACAATTATACTGCACGCCACAACACAACGCAGACACGCCCAATTAACGCCCTTTTAAGGGCGGATGGTGAAGAAGTGTACTGTTTTAGTCATCGAACGCAGCATGCAAGCAAGCAGCAAGCATGTCTACCATACATCTCACAGAAGCCCTCTTGAATTTAAACAACATCCTTCCTGACTAACATGAAACTCTGAGAGTCACCCCAGTGCTGGAAAGTCATGAACAAAGATCCGTCATTTCGCCTTTCAAGATTGGCGTACGGTCGGTCTAGGGATATACGATGAGCCATTATGATGACGTAGCACACACAACAATGGCTGCGCCAAGAGATTCCCGATTACTCTATGTGAATGCAGGCTACAACGAACGAAACACGGTACAAATTCCCTAAAGTGAAAACTTCGGTTGACTTGACGGAGCAGTCCACATTAATGAGTTGTAACATGAAATAACTTGCGTCAAAGAATACCAACGACGGCCATTGAACAACACTCAATGTGTTGACGTAAACCGCAGATCAACTCTAGATGGTGGAAGGTCGCATCATTCACAACACTTGACTTGTCAAAAATGAATTTTGCCGTGTGTACGACTCCACTTCATTGGCACAGATTTGTTAAGCAGAACATCATTTTGACTTTAAAGCAGAAATTGCATTGGAGAGCCGAAATTAACCAGATGCAATAACTGCAGAGATCGAGAGAACATGAACCTCGTTCCACCATTTTGGAAACGGAAGCCTATTTTGTTTGCTAATCTTTCACGCAATTCTCTTGATTTGTGTAGTTTCTTTGAACATTTTTGCACGATGTTTGAACGACTAGTAAATTTGGGATGTTTATAAATAGCCTCCGTTTCTATTCATTTGAGTTGTATATAAATAGTTGGGTGTTCTATGCATTTATTGATTTATTTATTATATATTTAGTGTTATTATTAACATTCGAATTGTGTTACGCCTATACTGGAATAGGCCAATTACTTCAATTACGGTAAACTATTTTCTTCAACCACAGAATAACTGCATCTGTCGAAAAGATCAAAGGAAATTAACCGTTGCAGGTGAATGTCACTATCTGCAATATTGCATTTTAAAAAACTTTTGGGACATTGAAAAAACAAGTCAAATGCAAAAATTCATGTTTATATGTGTAAAGTTTATGGAGATATTTGAAATCAAGCGTGGACAAACCATGTTGAAACGGGATATAGGACATCAGCCTTACCCTGATGGCCCTTAGAGATGAAGTGAGATATTACAGGGGTGCCTGCATCTCAGGTGATGTCATATAGGTGTTCACGGCATATTTCCAAGAGACGGCTCCCTGATTAACCAATGTAGGTCAACTTACATCGCTTACATATAATGGCAAAAAATAATGTTTCGCGATGTACAAGTGAATCCTGCTTTGATCTCAAAATGACCATCGGGGAAGAGAACCGTATCTGTTTGGAGGACGTGGTTGAATGTATTACAAATACTGCGATTACAGCGGATCGTTCACCGTTGGATGTGGGGAGCAGTGGCGTATAGTGGTTTTGGGGTCTGGGCTACCGCTGACATAATAAATAAAAACTTACATTATATTCAGTAGGCTAACATAAAGTAATATTTTCTAATGACATCACTACATTTTAAATTACTTACTTATTTATCTGTTAATTATATCTGTCTTGTTTGGGACGAAAATGTCTTGATGACATTGTCATTGAAAGTACTGTTGGGTTGGTTTCTAAGTTTCTGAGGGAATGATTTCTCAATGGACATTAATGCCAAACCAGATAAGCGTTCTTGTGTCTGAGTTGAGCGACAATAAAATTTGATTCTCTTGAGAGCAGAAAAAGTTCTTTCTACAGATGCTGATGTGATAAAGTAGTTATAGATAGCTAAGGAAGTTCCGGTAATCAGGCATAGTTTCTCTTTCGCTTTGTGACGATTCTGATTGGCTAGAGCTAAAAATAACCCATGCAAATGCATTCATCTAGCGGTAACACCCGCTATATTATTTTCACTCCCATTTCTGAATGTCAAGGTCGTTAATACTAGGCCCGGATAGAGGAAAAATGTACCGCTGGCTTCTAGAGGTTTCAATGTATAGTAGTTTCGGTTTCATTCACAAACGTTATAGTGGCCAGAGGAAAATCTTGCTTTAATAAATGCAAATCAAAGCAAATAAATCATATTGGCCTACGATATGTGTAATAGAATATTCGAAAATTTGTAACATAATTATGAAAAAAATATAATAAATTATAATTTCCTTTTGTATTTCGTTAATATGTTCAGGCTACCGGCGGTAGCTGCGGTATCATAGAAAATACGCCACTGGTGGGGAGATGCAGGAAGGCGGTTCCTAACAAACATGTCATGAAGGATACGATCACGCTTGAAGGCTACTAATGGGGGATCGGGGAAGTAGAGACGGTTAGTAGTGTAGAGCGGAGAATGGGACGGTAGAGGTGAAGGATCTTAATCACCGCGCAGTGGTGGGGGTGATGGGTGGGGGCAAGCACTACTTTGTCAGAAGGGGATGGGTAGAGGGGGTGAGAGCAGTCTGGCTTGAGTTGCGGAGAACCCCGTCGGAAGCAAGATGGAGAGCTGCTTCAGGAAAGCCGACAAAGTCAGAGCAGGGTTTCGGTGTATGGAAAACAGTGCATCAAGTCCATATGGCATTCGGTACTGGGACATTGACAAGAGGTAGGGTTCGATCCCAATCGACGGGGGGTCCGGTTCACCCAGCCTTTAATGGATACCGGATTTTTAAAATAGGAAAATAAAGCGGCATGGGCGTAATTCCGACCACATTACCCCAAAAATCATGCGCCGAAGGTCTGTAAAATTTATGGTCACTAACACCATATTCCCTATACGCCACTTGACGTGAGGGGGGTACTTTACTTTTTTTTTTTTCTTTAAACTGGGACATTGGCAAATTAATTAATCATACGGTGATGGCTTGGAAGAACAGACAAACAATAGCAGTATCGTGAGGGGAGGCTAAACGGCCATTTACTGAAGTTGAGCAATAACCATTTTTAAAAATACAGAGACAATGCGGTCAGTATGCAAACAGCTGTGGGCAATTTATTGAATAATATAATTCCAAGGGAAGGCAAATAAGCTGCCAGCTGGAGAGACTATGTTTCTCTTCCCACCTACTCTCGGAGAGTGCTGTCCAAATAGAGAGATTTGGGTAAATGTTTAATCTTTGCTCATTTTGTGTTAGAAGGCATGCAGGTATTGAGACTTGTGTTGCTGTAATCGATCTTGAGAACTAGTACCTCTGTGGTTACTGATGTTTAAATCTCATATAATATTACTTTCTTTGAGTTGTTAAGTGTGTGACTCTACCACTATTCAGCATAACGTGTGAGAGTACGGTCGATTGCTTTCACACATCACGTCTTTCCTTCCATGACCAACAACCGGGTGCATATTTTTCAACTGGGTCAATTGTCTAGTGACTAGTCCTATTATCTGGGTCATCAATTTGTCTATGTTTGTATCAACACTGTCCTGCCAACAAACTAGGTCACGTCAGTCATAACCAGTCTGTTAAGGTCTCGCTGTTACATATCTCGCTAATCCGCCAGTGAATTAATTTAATCCATTTATAAATTAATTTGAGTACAACAGAATTCCAACATTTGTGTTTCTATTTAAAGGGTATCAAAAGATGTTGACTCGGCCCCAAATATATTCTACTTCAATGAACTTGAGAGATACAATGCAGAAATAGCTACATTTCACCTAGATAAGTATGTTCTTTATGTGAGTGTATATAATAATTTATTTGAAAAGAAACTAGTTTTAATGTAAACAACAATAAATGCTATATCAAGAGCAAGAACTCGTGATATTTTAGAAACATTTATTTTCAGTACTTCCACGTGACTGACAACACGGGAAAAAGCTGGCAGAATGTAAAATAGAATAGAATGTAGAGAAAAATTAATGATTATAACTCGATGGTGATAAATAATGAGACATAACATTCCGACGTTGTGGCAGAAAAGAATGTACATTAAACTGTGTCATAAGGTAATACTCACAAACAGAAACTATGGAAAACCAATGGTAAAGCATGTCTGTGTTAGTCACCTCTAGTGACTCGGGCAGATGGTGCTCGTAAACCTGGGAGGGCCGACCATCTAAGGGCAAAATCCCCCTCCAGAAAAGACAATCTGCTGCCTTGCAGGAAGATTGGGGACAATCAAAGGCTAAGGAAAGCAAACCTGAATAAAATGCTGGCTGAAATCGGATGCACTGGGCCACTGGCGCAGAACACAGTGCAACGTTTTAACGGGTGTTCAATCAGAGTGGATCTGGCATACTCTAATTGTGATGTTCTGTCTGTGGGGGCGATCAACACACTTAAACTGACAGCTGACTTCATGTGAGAGTCTGGAATCCCTCTCTGATTGAGTCCTGATCGCAGAGAGAGAGAGAGAGAGAGAGAGATTCATCTGGAGACTACGATAACCATGAGTCCACATCTCTCTTTCAGATGAAAGAGATGGGAGTGAAGATGGGAGTAAATATGGGAACAACTAGACATGAGAGGCGCCGCGAGCACGTGGGTGCACATATCAACTAGCACAGATCTAGACGCTGGACAGTAACTGGACGCTGCAGGACATACTGAAGATGGAATCTGAGCACCCATGGATATGTTCGGAGTGCAATGATGATAACCCATAAATGTATTAATCATTTAAAGAATGATAAACATATAATGATATTTCATTTCAACTAATGATTATTTCAACAATAACCAGCTGCTGAACAACTATTAATTCTGAACTTGAATAAAACAAAAATACTTCCAAAATTGCCTCAGCTCACAATTCGTCTTTGATCCGATTTTCTGGAGGCACCGCCCTTACTTCTGACAATGGGTAATACCTAGTGGTGGTCAGTCTACTAATTTCATGTCTTTTTACACCTAACTTCTGGCAATCTGTCAAAACCAGTCAATCAACAGGGTCTTTCTAATTATTATACCTGGTTTTCCGAAATAAAGACTCTTTTTCTCGCCCAACAGACTAAAAATGGCTTTTTTTTCAACAACTGGACGAAGGTTTCAAATTGCCTCGCACCTACCATCCCGGAATCTCCTCTGGTCATGTGATGTATCACAAGTTTACATTCCCAGACCTATTTCGTCGGTGGACTAAAAATGGAAAGCAACAAATATTATCCCGGTAAAGTCTTCGTAAAACCCCTTCGAACTCTCTATTGGACAATATTATTATTCGTTACGTATCCTGCACGTTCGCACTGCTACATTTGTACCGTATCATTTCAAAACCAATAACATTGTAATAATGTACCTTGTCAACAATGATAACATCGTAGTGACGTACAATATCAACAATGATGTCCTTTCAGGATGTTGGGGTTTCATCGTGCTGGTCCAGTTGTTGGGCGTTTGCTAAATATCACAGCAGATCTGGCCTCGTTTATTTCTAACGAAACAATCGTGGAGTCTATATATACGTCACCTGGTAGGTTTATATCCTTTCTGTTGTCATGGTAACCACAATGTCGTCATCACGTGGACTGAATACATATGTTGTGACTTTATAACCGCAACTAAGAAAAGTGTGAATTATGAATTGTCAACTTGTTCACAGTGTCCATGTTTAACAACAGAAATCAGAAATGTGTTACCGTTCTTGATTACTCAAGATGTTCGTCCTTGAAATCTGTTAGCACTAACAGTTTGGAGCAAGTTCACATCTCCTCCCCTTACTCCTACACTGTAAAATGTAAACATACATTGTTTATTTTTATTCTTCCTGTTCTCAGTTTATAACACCAGAGCTAATACTGAGAACAGCAACATGTTTTATCTTCTCAACATTCCTGTATCATGCACAAAGAAACACGGACATTAGACAAGAAAACAGAACAGAAAATGTAAGCCTTTTAAATGTGAATTTATTGAAGAATAAGAAAGATTGGATGGTAGGAAACAAGTATGATGACGATTGAAAACAACGAGCTAAAAATGGAAAGAGAACTATTAAACACAATTCAAACAAGACAAACTGAGATTTTTGAGGCATGTTGAAAGACACAACACCCTATATAGAGGTAATCTTGGAAGGGAAAATATAAGGTAAAATAGGCAGAGGCTGATCAAGACTAACATGGACGAGTAACAACAAAAGATGGACAAATCAGCCTATGACAACATGCACCATCAAAGCAAGAGAAAGAGCGAAATGGCGCTCCATGGTGACCAACGTTCGATGCTGAGACGGCACTCAATGATGATGATTCTCAGTTTGCCAGATTACTAGTAATTATATGTCTAATTAAATTCTTCATTAAATAGCTATTCTATTCTATTCTATTCTATTCTATTCTATTCTATTCTATTCTATTCTATTCTATTCGTGAAATCAGTTTCATTGCAGTAGAAGTATTCTCATATTCACCCCACCGCCCGTACCAGCATTTCTCGAAGTGTATGCAGTCTGCATGTTTCTATGAAGTTTTGATTCTACAGAGATCTATATTTTCCACTAAGCCGTCCGGATCGACCAATCTTCTTTTCCACCTAGAGACTCATCAGTCTCTCGATGTTTGTATTATTATTCCACCCATCCTTCTCCTCTTCTCTTTAATTTAACTCTTTCAGTATGGAAGGTTTTTATCAATTTAGTGGTAGAGATTTCAGAGACAAAATTGTGCATTAAAAAAAATATTAATCTACATGCTTATATACTTAAAATAATATATATGCATTTTTAGATAATTAGACAAGGAATTAGATATCACTAATACCAATATGAAACAAGGTCTATTTACAAAATATTGTTTGATGACAGTTTCATCATCATCAAGTACAGGGCCTAGTGGCGTAAGTGATCATGTCTCTCCACAACGTTCGATCTCGGCAGCTAATTATCATTTCTGTTGTTGACCTTCTGCCAAGCCATTCTCTTAAGCTGTCTGTTATTTTTTGTCTTTGCTTCCCTCTATCTCTTCGTCCCTCAATTTTTCCAGTTGTTACAATATATTCAAGTTGTTCTCTTCTCATTACATGGCCAAAAAATGATGATTGTCTCTTCCTAACAGTGGAAATTAGCTCTCTTTTTGCTTTGACCTTTCTCAGAACCTCTTCATTACTCTTCTTAGCTGTCCATGGTATTCTCAACATTCTTCTGTAAAACCACAGTTTACAGTTGACAGATGACAGTTGGCACTAATCAAATTGAGACTGACACACTGTGCAGCTAAACGTACGTGACCGAAATCGGAAAGACACATGGTGCGTGGTAACGTGCGGAAAGAGTTAAACTACTTGGCGATGTCCTCTCTGTCCGGAGTCAATGCACATTCACTGCCGGAGCTGCCAATGAGCTTAAAGGCTACTTCATTGCCATGTAAACCAGAGTGCCCTGGACAGTACACTCAGGTTAATGAGCTCACCGTAGAGCATATTTTGCATACTTTAGGAATCATTCACCAAAACTGCGTGAGCCTCGTTCTGTTAATCCACCAATGTTATCGCCATCATTGCTGCTTCTATCTCCATGCTCATGCTGGACGTAATGCTTTGGTTGCCAGATTCCCTAGCCACTTCTCTGCCATGTTGGTATGCCACCAACCCCAAACCGCTACGCTGTCAGTGGGACACATAACCGTCCGTGTAGATGAAGAGAGTACCTAGAACCATCATTATGTTAACACAATGTTCGTTAGTGTTCAAATATATACATTCTCATTTGTTCACGAGCAATGATTTCTACCAGAGCACGAGTCTCTATTGAGGGCCTCTAGGGTCAATTCTTCAAAACGTTGGTAAAAGGGGCGTATGCTGTAATTTAATTTTAAACAAATTTCCCAACGAAACGAAATTATACATGACAGTTACCAGTAAGGCGTTCTTGAAATTTGAAATATTTTGTTTCTCCGTTAGAAATCTTCTTGCTATGAAGGAGATAACGGTGATCACTTTGAGTGAGAAACGATATGTAACAATCTCATTAATTCAAATATAGAAAAAGGAAATCTCTCCTAACTTTTCCAAGATGTACCCAAGAGAATTAGAGACTTGTCACTCCGTAACAACAGTTACGATCGATCTGGAGATTCATACATTGCCTAATACATTACAAAATAATGAAAGAAGAAATAGGATATAGAAAGATGGCAAGCTCAACAATTTTGTCAGACTTTAGATCTGATTGGTGCAACGGCAAGCGAGGAATCCTCATTTCTGAGACACTCCCGTTTCAACAAATAGAAAAGCGTAGATATTATTCATTCATGCTTTTGTTTTGAACGTCTTGTGTTTTGAAAGAAAAAAAAATTAGCAACTTATGGTGAACAACTCTGGGGCACTGTACTGCTCATCGCCGGCGATACGATCTACTTGCGCTGGAGCCGAATCATAGTGGACATCGTGTCAATTAATGTGTTAAAGGAAACCCCGTCCCAACAAATAACGCCAGGCCTCCACTCCAGGCACGATCCACCAGTACAATAGGAAAGAATTGACAGTCGAAAACATAAGCCGGTTATCATTCTTAACACTACTAGTTTACCTTCTATAGTCTATATGTTTAACAGGTGACAATCTGTGTCATTTTAGTCAAGTACTTACAGTTAATGAACTGCTTTCTTTAAACAGGAGGTAATCTGTGTTTTATTGCCAAATGTAAACAGAAGTGTGGACGTTACAGCCCATTTTGTGGTGATGGGGTACTACTGACGGGTTCTGTCGCTGCCTCTTTACCACTAGATCAGGATATAGGATTCCAGAAAAATCCTTATGCCAGGAGTTATTCCTCAAAAAGACAAAAGGTATCATCATAAACAGCAGAACTTTGTCTGTGATGTAAAAGTACACATAATTTCTGGAACGCTTTAAAAGTTATTTAGCGATCCAGTAAGTTGGTAGTTTCTGGAGCAATATTTGCGGGTCTTCACAATTTTCTGTCAATCTTCACGATTAAATGCTGCTCTCTGAGATGTGACGAAGAATCATGTCAGTTCCCTGGTTTTGCTCTCCCAGCTCTTCCTCTGTTTGCCTTACTTTGCCTAGTTCTATCTAATGGTGTTGACAAGGCTTGCGGATCTTGTAATTTTAATTGTCATGCTTTTTCGATAGTCGAAAGTCTTCAATTGGAATTGGAAGCGAATTGTTTAATTTGTTTTTGCCCAATTTCGCATTGGTGATATGAATTATATCAGACATGGGTTAGATAATATTATATACTATTTCATTTCATATCCAGAGCATGTCTTCTTTTTTTCTGAACTACGTCAATCATGTGGTAACAAAATCCTGCAAAAGATTAGCTGCCTTAAAGGTCATGGGAGGTGACAACATCGAGCAGAAGCTACTTACTCTTCTGTTCCAGGGATTAGTCCTCGCACCAATTGAGTATGCCCTAGCAACTCTTACTTGTCAGTATAGCGCAAATTGACAGACCGGAGAAAATACAGAATGAAGCCATGCGCATTATCTTCGGGTGTACGAGGGATACTCCCTGTGTAGCGATGATGTATCTTCTCGACTTTCCAAACCATGGATAACAGGATCTAGATCTGGAGGGCACGAGCATACCTGAAGATTAGTGCAGTTAAAAAGCATCCATTGCACCACGAGCTCAACGCAGGGAAAAGTGTCAGGCTAAAAAGAGGCAAATCATGGGTGGGCCGAGCAGAAGATGTCATCAAACAGGTCGGTGGGCATACCAATATCAATGCTGGCAATGAGTTGACACCTGTACCTACTTCATTCAGAGGTACATTGTCGTGCATTATTACACTGGACAGGAAATGTATGGAGCAGAACTCAGTCGTGGTTAATGCTGAGGTCAACGGTCTCATCTGGGATAACCGATGAGAAAATGCAGTCATCTATAATCACGGATTCGTAATACGGCACCAAAGGAGTGCATGGGCATTTACAGCACGCTCGGCAGGCAGAATAGTCAAAGCAGACAGTGGTGTATACGTTACGACCAAGAGTAGCAATGAAGATGGAGGCGATGGCAGTGTCCAGGGCACTCATCGGGTTAGAGTCACAAGACTACACCCACGCCTGTCTACTGAGAGATTCGATGAGTGTGATAAAAAAAGCTCTGTACGCAGGCAATGGGTAGTGTCATTGCAGAAGTTTAAAATACGTAGGGTCACTTTGATCTAGGCCCCTGGGCATGTGGGAGTACGGGGAAATGAAAGAGCAGACAGGTTGATTAGCTGCGCTGTCGCTGAAGACGGTCAACCAATGGATCGGGCGTTCATCATCAGTGCCCTCCAAGATGTGGGACAACTATAGGTCCACATCGCTCCTTCGGATGAAGGAGATGGGAGTTAAGGTGGGCGCAGTCAGAAATAAGAAAATTAGTGGGCATATAAGAAGACTAAGAAAAAACATACACGATACCTACCCACAGAACTCTTGGTCCCACATATATACAGATGGCTCTGCTACAAATGCCACCAGAAATGGAGGGGGAGGTGTGTTCTTGACGCTGAATAATCAGGACGAGATCACCAAGTCAATAGCTACTGGACAATTCTCAAACAACTTTAAAGCAGAAACCGAGGCCATCAGAGATGCTGCAACACTGGCTACTCAACACAAAAATAACATGCACAATAAATTGATGATTCTGACTGATGCACTGTCAGTAGTATCAGCTCTAAAAAAGCCTCAAGAACAATGAACTAGATGACTTGAGAACAACCCTGGACCAACTATGAATAACTTCCAGAGAGTAGTCATTCAGTGGATACCATCACACTGTAATATACACGGGAACGAACGCCCAGACAAATTAGCTAAAGAGGGAGGGAGATTACCGCAAGAGAACCATCCGCTCAGTTATGATGAAGCCAAATCCATCCTCAAAGGTCAGTTCCATGAAAAATGGAAACGAGAACACCCAAAGTATAACGAGAGTGATGGATACCACCAACTATCAAGGAGGGATCAAGTCATCATACTTTGCCTACGCACTGGCCCCAATAGAATGAGAAATCACATGTTCACCAAATTCAAAATAGGTACAACCAGCCTATGCCACTGTACACTGAACAATATGACTACGAAACATTGTTCTACAGGATTGCCCCCAGTACACAGACCTGAGAAGAGCAATGTGGTCCACGCCCACCTCCCTGGAAGAAAAACTATATGGGGCAATCGATTCGCTTAAACAGACAGCTGACTTCATGAGAGAGTCTGAAATCCTACTCTGATTGAGTCTTGATCGCAGAGAGAGAGAAGACTTATCAACCAAAACAGAACTAGAGTCATCAGTTGCTGGACACTGCGGATCTTGCAGAGGAGGGGATATGAGCACCTATGGACATGTTCGGAGTGCAATGATGATGACCCACAAATAACTCAATAGGTTCACTGTTTGAAGTACCTCTCAATTTACTGTGATTCGTTTGTTTAAATGTCTTTGACCTTGTTTGTAATTAACTTGGTTTTGTCAGCTTTGATCTTCCTACCCCACACACTTGATACTATTTCTAGACTCAACGAATCCTTAATCGTTTATACACTAATTACTATTCCATCTATAATTTACAAAATAAAGGTTGGTAAACGTTCTACCTCTGATGCTGATGGTTGTCAGGTGATCTATTCCAGGGTTTCTGTCATAATTCTCTCAAGAGATATATTAAATCAATGTGGGGATAGCAAGCATCTGTATTTTACTCCACTGTTGTCGAAAGTCACTTTACCAATATACCATTTGCAAACACTGTACTACTTGAATGTTCATGTAATTGATCGATGGCATTGATTATTTGGCCATTATTATTTTTCTTCTTGAATATCCATAGCGCTTCCTGTCAACATTTTTTTTAAAGTAAGGTAAAATCTTGTGCCAAGTATAGACCGTGTTGATGTTGAAAATACTTTTCAATGAGTAAATAAAGATTGTGATTTGTGCCACTGTACTTCTTTAAATCTGCACGCTTTTATCTCTGACATCACAAACTTGGGCATTTATTGACTTGCGGACTATTTTCAGCACTACTTTACTTGGGTGATTGACGAGACTGAAAGTACAGTAGTTTATTTATATATAAAACATAGGGAGTAAGACAACATCTAACCAACCTAATTAAAAGTCTCTATATAAACAGCAGCTACACAGATGGAACAGCAACAGGCTTTACAGATCACTTTAAAGTTATATCTTAAGTAAGACAGGGCTGCGTACTATCTCTTCTATTTCTTATTACTTTCATGTGCTTCATATGTACAGATGAGATTAACGGGGTTCTTTTTGCAGACAAACAAGTATTAATACATGAAAAAATATAAGACCTATAAGAATATTTAAATCTCTCTCTCTCTCCTCTCTCTCTCTCTCTCTCTCTCTCTCTCTCTCTCTGCGATCAGGACTCAGTCAGAGTAGTATTCCAGACTCCCGCATGAAGTCAGCTGTGAAGTTAACTGTGTTGATCGCCCCCACAGACAGAACATCACATTTAGAGTCCGCCAGATCCACTCTGACTGAACATCCGTTAATACGTTGCACTGTGTTCTGCGCCAGTGGCCCAGTGCATCCGATTTCAGCCAGTATTTTTTCAGATTTGCTTTCCTTAGCCTTTGATTGTCCCCAATCTTCCTGCAAGGAATATTTAAATATACTTAACAGCACAGACTATATATTTTCATAAAAAAAGAAAAAGTAAAAAGCCCCCGTCACGCCAAGTGGCGTATAGGGAATATGGTGTCAGTAACCATATATTTTACAGACCTTCAGCACATGCTGTTTAATGTAATGTGGTCGATATTACGCCCGTGCCGCTTTACTTTCCCAGAAAAAAATCCGGTACCCATTTAAGGCTGGGTGAACCTGGAAGCCGTCGGTTGGGATCGAACCCTACCTCTTGTCCTTTGTAGTCCAGTTCACTAACCACTGAGCTATCGCCTCTCCCTCATATATTTTCATACAACATGAAAATAAACGTCTACAAAACAGAAGTCATAGATACCGCAAAGAGAAACAGAATATCAACATAACGATGGACGCAAACAACTAAAACAAGTAGAGGAATTAAAATATTTAGGAACTCTTGCGACAAACGACAATTCACAAGCGGGATAAATAAACACAACATGTAACTGAGCTTGTCAAATCATCGGACAGCTAGCATCACTATTGCCCAACAAGGAAATAACTCTGGAGGCAAAACAGGCTCTCTGCAATATGATCTTCATTTGTTCATTATTCTATCAGTGTCAGACTTGGATTCTAGACAAAAGAAAATAAGAAAAATAACCTGGGAAAATAACCACTAAATCATAAAAAAAAATAAATTGAGACTCAGGATTTTAATTTCACTTCGGATAGAAAAAAAATATGTTTATTCTGCCGCGGACTTGGAACACACACGCCCGTTTTTCAGCAGCGAAACAGTGATTTTCGTCGCACGCCCACCCACTTCTCTTCCCATGTCATAAAAAAAAAGGAAATTACTGAGCCAATATAATTATGGATCATGTTGGTAGAAAGAGAGATAGAGCAAGTGAGATGATGAATATAAAGGCAGTCTTCTTCCTCTTTCCTTCTTCATTTGCCATTCAGCGTCAAGGGAGATATAATTAGCAGTCTTTCGCTATTCTATTCGCCTCTTCTGCTGTTGTTTCCTAGAGCAACAAATATTAGTAACATTCAGTCAATTCATTTTTTTTTCGTGGTCTGCCCTTGGATCTGGTGTACTCGCAAGCGTTTATTGAAGGCCCATTGTGTTGTGTTTTGATCTTTCTGCCTTGTCACGTGGCAAAACATTTTGTCTGTTGTTTCTATATATATTCTATGGAGGAGGTTGTTCCTAACTTATCTTCTCAGTTCTTCATTTCTAATCTTGTCGCACAGGTTGTTTCCTGTCATTCGTCTAACATTTCAATTCCGCAGAAGTAATTTTCTTATTGTTCTTGCATCTAGGTTCTAGGACTGGCGTTGGTAGCACAACGTTGGGATGAAGATTGTATTGTAATGTACCAGCTCTACAGCAGTTAAGTCTAGATTATCTTTGACATCTTTCAAGCCTCCTTACTCTAGGTTTTTAATTCTCTCTCTCTATTAGCTGGGGCTATATCTGCAAGAAATAGCCTCTCTATGTCATTATATTGGTTTACACCGTCAAATAATTGTTTCTCCATGTTTTTATGTTTTTTATCAACTAATTTTATGGCATTTTAAGTTGAAAAATGGATCTGTTTGATATGTTCTCCGTCCATGGTATTTTGGTTGTTTTTCTGTGACATTTTTTCAAAAGAAATTATGTGTTTATCAGCAAATCTGTTGATATTCTACATACCACAGTCATATGTATAATAAAAAAAAAACAGATTCTTAAGAAGATGAAGCTAAATAACATAAATTAGTCCACACATCAAGAAGATAACTCAAATCTTATTGTTATAGGCTCCATGGGAAAAAGATGACACATTTTGTGACAAGAACGTGAAGAAAAACATGTCACTTTTTGATATCTTGGAGATTGTGGACTTGGCAGTGCTCGACTTCTTCACCGGTAAGTACAAGGCTTGAGTCTGAATGATTTGGGACATTAAGATTTTCTGCCATTGATTATCGGGGTCCGCTGAATTTTTGGGTTACTGTGTCATCTGAAGTTATGATGTCCCTGGTCGGTTCGCCCCTGAAAGCCGTTTCATACTGTGATTTAATTTTCTAAACCCTGGCATAATAATTCATTTGATTCATTTCTTATTTTAGAAACCTTCTTTTCTCACCTTTTTCTACCTTTACCACCTGCTCCTACCGTGTCTTCTGTCTCTCTACTTTTAGAAACGCTTCCTCTCAATCGCACTCTCATTTATCACACGATGATGCTTATTGCTGACATTTAACCTCTCATATTCTACATGCCACGACAACATGTCATTGGCCTGTCAATTATAATCTGATAAACTGCTTTTATTTTCTTTTAACCCATCTTGAAACATTTCACTAAACTGCAAAACAATTTATTTTATCTTTCACTTATACAATTTCATAACAAATCATAGTTTTCAAGCATTTGCTTTCTTAGTCAGCCATATATATTGAAATATACACTTTCTTATTCAGCCCTATTTATTGGAATATACACTCGATTAGTTCAGTTAGGAAATCTGGAATATATAGCACAGCTTAGTCACAGTTATAGAGTATACAAATTCTTATATTTTCTAAATTTCTTCATTAATAAATTATTATTCTTTTTTTTCTCTCCTTGTCTTATCAGCATCGAGGTAAAATATAGTTTGCGGTCTTTTGCCCTGTTGTTGGTTTGTCCTGCTTTTATGTATCCTAGTTGTTTAAAATATTAATTTACATCACCTTTTTGTGGTTTGCACTTTGGTTGTTGTGTTTTCACAACCTTCATTGAATGAAGATGTGTTGTTTTTGGATCAATGAGTTTTTATTAATAATCATCACCCTCATGTGCTATACCGGTTGGCTTGGCGATCATGTCCTTCCACAATCTTCTATTTACAGTGTGTCGTATCAGTTCTTCTGTTGACAGTTTATCATGACATAACACCAAACTATCCTGTATTTTCTCTCCTTGTCGTCCACAATCTCTCTTTTCTTTTATTTTGCCAGTTGTAAACAACTATTCCAACTTTTCTCTTCTCATCATATGCCCGAAAAATGTTCTTTGTTTCTTTCTCATGTTTTTTAGGTGCTCCCTTTTTGTGTTGGCCTCTTTAAGAATTTCCTCATTGGTCTTTTTACCTGTCCAGGCAACTTTCAACATTTTTCTGAAAAATCCCATCTCTATGGTCTTTAATTGTCTTTTTATTTGTTTGTCTACTGTTCATGATTCGCTTCCATATATCAGAATTGGTTCTATATAGCACCGATGAACTCTCTTTCTTGCTTCTATTGACATAGATTTGTTGCATAAGAAGTTTTTCATTTTCTGAAATGCTATTATGGCCTGAGCTATTGTGCATTTTATTTCTGTGGTGCATCTTCCATCTGATATTATTATTGTGCCCAAGTAATTGAAACGTTGCACATGTTTCAGATTTGTCCTGTTTATTATTATGCTGCATGATGGTGATGATTATTTCTTCGATATGACCATTATTTCTGTTTTTCTTACTATTCAGACTGAGACCATTTTTGTTGCTTTCTTTTACTATTATGTCTATCATTTCTTGTAGTTCATTAGTTTCATTAATATTAATATATTATACAACAAATCTTGGACACATTATATAAATATAACATATTTTCTATATAGTTCACAGGAATAGAATATACATTGTTTAAACACACTTTAATGGTACATTACACTATTCTAGACAATTTTAAAATATTCACTTTCTTAGACACCATCACAGCTATAAAATATACACATTTTTGACACCTGATTATTGTTGGAAATGCATTTTTTCAGTCAGATCATATATCATAACACTTTCGTGCACAGCTCTCGTGGTATGAGTGTTTGTTGTAGCTGGTTGAATTTTACTGTTGGTCTTCATATGCGCACCGTCTACGACAGCAGCCAGTTCATACAACATTTTGTTGTGTCGTTCCGTCTATGATAGCAGCCAGGTTATGCAACACTATGTTGTGTCGCTCTGTCTATGATAGCAGCCAGGTTGTGCAACACTATGTTGTGTCGCTCCGTCTATGATAGCAGCCAGGTTGTGCAACACTATGTTGTGTCGATCTGTCTATGATAGCAGCCAGGTTGTGCAACACTATGTTGTGTCGCTCCGTCTATGATAGCAGCCAGGTTGTGCAACACTATGTTGTGTCGCTCTGTCTATGATAGCAGCCAGGTTGTGCAACACTATGTTGTGTCGCTCCGTCTATGATAGCAGCCAGGTTGTGCAACACTATTTTGTGTCGATCTGTCTATGATAGCAGCCAGGTTGTGCAACACTATGTTGTGTCGCTCCGTCTATGATAGCAGCCAGGTTGTGCAACACTATGTTGTGTCGCTCTGTCTATGATAGCAGCCAGGTTATGCAACACTCTGTAGTGTCGCCATGAGTAACACCCTTGACCTAGCGCTGTCTTGCTTGAAGAAAGAACTTTCTCCATTGCCTATATTCCATGGCAGAGTGAACATCGGCTGACATCTCTGTCTTCCCCCAGTTCAGAAGGCTGTAGGCCAGAGGTAGAAGGCTATACATATATCTGGTTATGTAGCTGTACCGCAGCGGTGCCATATGCCATATGTCTTTCCATGACAGTGTCATTCATTTTCTTTGACACATCATAGTTGTAGAATATAGACTGTCTTAGACACAGCTACAGTTGTAGAATATAGACTTTCTTAGACACAGCTACAGTAGTAGAATATAGACTTTCTTAGACACAGCTACAGTTGTAGAATATAAACTTTCTTAGACACAGCTACAGTTGTAGAATATAGACTTTCTTAGACACAGCTACAGTTGTAGAATATAAACTTTCTTAGACACAGCTACAGTTGTAGAATATAGACTTTCTTAGACACAGCTACAGTTGTAGAATATAGACTTTCTTAGACACAGCTACAGTTGTAGAATATAAACTTTCTTAGACACAGCTACAGTTGTAGAATATAGACTTTCTTAGACACAGCTACAGTTGTAGAACATACACTTTATGAAACACATTATAGTTATAAAATATGCAGTTATCTAGGCACATTATCGTTACAGAATGTACACTTTCTCATCCACTTTGTATTTATAAACGTGCAATCTCTGTTACTTACCTGCCTTTGATCTATGGTAATGACATAAATTACCTCTCACTAACAGGTAACATGGACAGACACTCATTCATTATCTTCAATAATTTGAAAATACCTCATTTCCTTCCTGCCTTTGACAACGGAAGAGGGTGAGCTAACCATATACAATATTAATTTGTTGAAACTGTGGAGGCAATTTTAGACTATTGCACCGACTGATTTCAATAATCTTAAAGGCGCATGAAACATATACTTTAAATGTAGATTTAGTTAGAAAAGTGAAAGTCGGGAAAATAATGTTTCGTTATAAGATGCTAGTGATTTATAGAGTTACGACATCACAAAATAAACATTTTGTAAAATCATCAATAACATATTCCCATACGAAGAGCTTCCAGCTTCGTTTGTTAGTAAGGAAAATACAAACTGTGTCGGTACGAGCATACCACAAGATCTAACAACCTAAGGAAAACTTTCTTACAGGAAACAAACAGTAACATGTGTAAGATGAAGAGGTAGAAAAAAGGTACTGGAATAATGGTAACAAAGATTAGACAGTAAAATATATGTACAAAACCTAGGACCTACACACACTAATGGGAAGAAAGAAGTAAGATCGTGAACAAAAAATAGGAACTGATTACACTGAAGGTAAAAAAGGAGTAAAATTGTGAACAAACCAACCTAGGAGCTGATTACACTGAAGGTAAGAAAGGAGTAAAATTGTGAACAAACCAACCTAGGAGCTGGTTACACTGAAGGTAAGAAAGGAGTAAAATTGTGAACAAACCAACCTAGGAGCTGGTTACACTGACGGTAAAAAAGAACAAGGATCGCGAACGTGCGCTAACTTTAAAGATAGAAACATCAAATGTCAGGTGGAAGTAACCAACACAGACGTCATGCAATGCTAGAAACATCATAACAATTTACTGAAGTCAAAAATGAAGAAAGTACTGGATTATGTGGTCTTAAGGTCATACCTCAGTCTGCACAAGAATGTCCCCGGTTCAAATGCCTGTACAGGCGATGAGAGGTTTTCTCTCTCTCATCGGACCCGTGGTCCCTAATCATCATCATGACCCAGAGAGACACTGAGAAGAATATTGATGAGAAAGACAAAAGCAGCAGGAATCAGCTCCCTCAATGAGATCGAGTTCCTTACACAAAACAGAGACAAATGACGAGTTCTGAGAAAAGATCTTTGCAAGGATTAAGACTGCTAAAACGAAAATTTAGAAAAAAGAGAAAGAGTATCTGGGTCTGTGTCCTAGGGGCCGGCCACGACTCGAAAGGTCAATAGATAGATATGCATCCCTCACCATCTCCTATTTTTGAGATCAGTGTATAGAGTCTTCACTGCTGGTCACCGATCGATCAAATTATCTACATGAACGATCCGTGTATACATCTTGCACAGGCTGTTGGAAAGAGTGGAGGAGAGGATACTGTAATATTCTAATTGCAGTGGCACTACAGCATAAACAAACCAACCGAATTAGCTAACGCATAAATTTATTGTTAATATAATTTTGATGGTTCTATCTTTGTAAATACTTAAGGAGTTATAGTAATCAATTATGTGAAGTACTAGAGACTGTTTTACTGCAACTTTGAATACAGGTATCTGTGCTATTCACAAAAGTGAAAGAGGAGTAGTCAGTGATAACACTCAGGCCATACAAATGAGGTCCCTCAAATGATAGCCATTAATGCAGGTGTATTCCTGAAGTCTATTTGCAAAGCTTGTTGAAAAATTGCTGGGGAATGACGTTAAATTTGCGACGAAAGTAGTATACAATGTCAATTAGGGACCCCAAAAGTGCCTTTGAAGGCACATAAATCCTTATATAAATAGTCTACCCGCAGATCGAGGCACATTTTTTGGTGCGGTTTTTCCTTATATGAGAGTCTACCGTTTTTCCTTATATGAGAGTCTACCCGCCCCTTTTTGTTCCGGTGACCTCTCGTGGTGGTAGTGGTGACCTCCCGGTGACCTCCCGTTGACCTCTCGTGGCGGTGGTGGTGGTGTTGTGGTGACCTCCCGCGGCGATGGTGAAGGGGTGGTGAAGGGGTATCATAAATCTATTATATTCTTTGTACTTTCAATGGTGCCGTAACTTTCATAAATCTATTCTTTCTTTATACTCTCAGGCAATAAAAACAGTGACAAGTTTATTTATTGTTTTAAAAACTTCCTTTAGAATTAAAGGTAACAACTTAGGCCGTTACACATGCTACACGAACTTAGTAACTACACGGCGTTTAACGTTAAGCAAGATCAAAGAGTTCCGAGTTCCCGTTAGGCGCGCCGCAAGGGGTCGCGTTTACATCAAAGAATCCGCCACCGGTGAGTACTTACTTCCCGCGGTGAAAACTCCGTAGCCGGTAAGTGTTTATCAGGAGTGTCATTTAACAGGGGAATTTTACGATACCGATGTTTTAATGTGAGACGCTTGGGGGTAATTAATATCTTTGCGCCGTTTCATGTTCAAAGACCGTGTTTCGCTGTGAAAAGTTTTGATTGAATGTTTGAGTACCAGACTGGCCAGGACTACGGACTTTTTATCATCTGAAGATTAGAATACCACTTATCAGGGGAATTTTACTGGGTGGTTGTTTTAATGTGGGATGTTTAGGGGAAAATTAATATGGTTGTACTGGAGAGTACTTGATCGATCAAAGAGGTTAGAACTGTATATAAGTAGAGCCAAGCAGCCAGGATTTTATTCTCACTCCCTGAAGCAGTTTCAACGAGTGTCTTTCCGGCCGCCATCTTGTCACATGATCCCGCCCGGTCGTGACGTCGGTACGCGGTGACCTCGGTACGCGGTGACCTCGGGACACGGTGACCTCGGTGCGGATCGCGTGTTGTGGTGGGTGACACCTTCAGATTATCTCGAGTGTTTCGGACAGCGTGCTATCGGCTCGGGGGATTATTGGGACGCTATCGCGCCCGGTAGCCGTTAGAAAATATTAGAAGTAAATATTGAGTCTACCGAAAAAGCAATAGAAAATAAATGCGAAACTTATGCAAATGAACGTGACACTTTTGTAAAAAATAACGAAAGATCGCGCCTGGAAGCCGTTAGAAAATATTAGAAGTAAATATTGAGTCTACTGAAAAAGCAATAGGAAATGAACGCGAAACTTATGAAAATGAACGTGACACTTATGTAAAAAATAACGAAAGAACCTTATAAATATAGACAACTACATCGACCTGTACCTCGGCACGGGAGGGGAGCGGATTATATGGAAAATCATCTCGACTAACTGAAAGTTATTAAAATCGTGAAATAATAATAACTCGAAAGAAATAAATGAGCGGAAAACGTTGTAAGTACCCCTCGAATAAAGTTTCATATTAAATTAGCGAAGTAATAAAATTTAATGTTAAAAAATCGGAAAGAAAAAAAATAAAATATGAAAGTTACTGAAAAATATTTAAATTGAACACGAAACTTATTTTTAAAAATTAACGTGAAAGACCTCGACAACATTCACGGTTGGTAGGCGTCATGGGCTCGCCGTATTGTCCCCGGTCAGGAGACCACTTAACTACGAGATAACGCACCAAGTCTCGTGATTTTGCTGATTGCGGTGGTTAGACCCAAAAAGCGATGCTGTGGTAGGGGTGAAGCACATGACCCTTGACGTGTAAATACAGATACCAACCGCATGACATCTCCCCTCAACTCTCTCTCTCTCTCTCTCTCTCTCTCTCTCTTTCACATTCGCGATAAAGCAAAACAAAAAAGTCGCTCTATATTTCACATATATTTATTAATACAACAAATATACAACACATATGCGAAAATATATATTACTGTCCGATTGTTGATAATTTTAAGCGTCCGTGGGCCCCTCGAAGCCGAATTATCCACGGGGCGAGCAAACGATAAATAATACGATCGTTTATGTGCTGTCTCGCTGAAAAAGGCATGAGAATTCTGTTAAGTTTCGCGCCTCGACACTTAAGAAGTATATAATAAGCACAATATAGACCGCACGTGTTGGTAAACAAATCTTGCAACACCCGCGGGTTGTAGACGAATGGAGCGTGTGAGTTTTGCTCTATAAAGTTTAAAATATCTACATGTCTGGGAGGCAAACCGTAGGAAATGAAATACTCACATTCGCCGAGCCCGTTGTGACACATCATCATCAAGTGCCACCCTCAACATCAACCCTTCATATCCTATCATCATCATCAAGTGCCACCCTCAACATCAACCCTTCATATCCTATCAGCATCATCAAGTGCCACCCTCAACATCAACCCTTCATATCCTATCAGCATCATCAAGTGCCACCCTCAACATCAACCCTTCATATCCTATCATCATCATCAAGTGCCACCCTCAACATCAACCCTTCATATCCTATCAGCATCATCAAGTGCCACCCTCAACATCAACCCTTCATATCCTATCAGCATCATCAAGTGCCACTATCAACATCAACCCTTCATATCCTATCATCATCATCATCAAGTGCCACCCTCAACATCAACCCTTCATGTCCTATCATCAGCATCATACCATCAAAGTATCAAACCGCGAAATTCTCTCTCTCTCTCTCTCTCTCTCTCTCTCTCTCTCTCTCTCTCTCTCTCGCTCTCTCTCTCTCTCACACATTCACGGTAAAGCAAACAAAATATAGTACAGGGATAACCTTTATTTATAGGTATGTAGTTGGGTGTCTGCTTAGTTTTATGTCATAAATGAATCATAAGGGGTGAAACTGTTAGAGATTGCTGGGTAGTCTAAACTGGTAGTGTAAAGAGTTAAATATCTAAAGGCGTAGTCGAGACGTTATCATCAGCTACCTTTCTTTTTATATAGAAATAGGAAAGAGCATTTCTTGTTTGACTGTCGGAAAATATGGAATTATTTAAGACTTTGAAACCTACATTTTTCCCACCCTTAGCCTTTTGCGTAGCGAGAACCTCTAAAAACATATCTTTATCTAATTTGTTGTGTTGCTTGCTTAGCCCTTTACAACTGATTTTATCGTAATCCCCACTACAATGGTACGTCTTACTACATAAACTAACAAAAGCCGTCCCTTCGGACTCTAGTTTAAAAAGCCCGGGCGTTCGTTTGGTGTATGCTTTAACACCCTTACAGTTTACACAGTCTGGCTAATATGGTCATCGCAAAACTCGACAGGAAACCAGTCTTTATATACGCTATTAAACTCATTCCGCAGCCCTTACTTAACTATAGCCTCCAACTTAGGGGCACTTAAAGCTAAATATAAACTATCAGTATCTGTTTCACATAACTGAAAGTTGGACCTATCTACAAACTTATCTAAGAACTCGAAATAAAAAATCTAACATACGAAGTTTTGCATATCGATAGACGAAGAAACAGATTTGTAGGGGCAAGTCCCAAACAGTTTTCTTTTTCTCCATCTCAAGTTCAAAAAGATCCTCCCCTATTTCAGTCATCTTTTTAAACCGGGAACTATTAATCATTTTCGATATCTCATCCCCCTGAACGTACGAGACAGCGCTATGATTGGCCTTATTGGTTAGAGTCTTCCCGTAGGCTGAGTTTCCTAAGAGCTTCATCGTATCGCTTACTATAGATTGACTTTCATCTAGATCACCAGCCCGCCTAGCGTCAGAAACCATTTCGCCAAACTTTTTAAAACAACTAGACGGTTGATATTCTATCACTTGATAAATTTTGGTTACCTCCAATCCGTGGTCTAAATACCACTTTAACAGCGGTGTGGCCAACAGAATCTTTATTCCACTATAACTACCGATTAGGGTGCGACGAGGGGTTGACAACAAGTTATGTTTGAGGGCATATTCATCCATAAACGGTCCAATATCATCACGCGTGACATCAATATTTTTGAAAATTGGAGTCATCTCACTGAAATGTTCCTTCAGACGGTCGGGGACGTGTAGATCACATTCCACTAAACCAAAACATGTCCCATCTGAAACAGAAGCCAGAATCTGTTTATCACTGAGAGGGAGCCCTTCTTTAGAGTAAGAGGGTCTAGCTCGAGGGATGGCTTTAGAAAGGAAAGCCCTAATGGTTGGGTCAGACTTTTTCAGAGCCTGCCACTCACATTCCCACATAACTTCTACTGGGACTTTTACCTCCTCGGTTAGGTAGGTGTGTATCTCACATGTTTTTTCAAACAGATCGAACAAGGGCTTATTATTAACAGGGTTTCTATCTTTATCTTTGGTGAGGGGACAGTCTTTGTGACCATGGTACAGACAACCATGAAAATTGTAACCTCTTCTATTGGATTTATCCCACCCATCCACAGGGATATTTCTAGCACCTAAGCGAAACTCCCTCCCGTTAAACTGAGTTTTCAACTCCACCCCTTTTTGGTGGGCGACCCACGTTAGCCACTCTCTACTTTGTTGGACATAATAGTTATCTTTTTCGACCCTAAACCCGGTCTCCATTCTTCTAATAATTGGGTAATCTGTTGGCATTGGGTTCATCAGAGCCCAAAGATACAAAGCGTTGGCATCGTAACCTTGGATGGATTTGACTACCTTTCCGCCCCTAATAAGCGTTTTGCCTACCTCGTGATACCTATGAAAAATTATAGAGGGACCCCCAACGATATTATCTCTAATCATTTTGTGTAGACTCGCCTGTTTGCTCGAACATAAACTAAACATTACACCCCTATCAACGGTCTTAAAAAGATACTTTAAACAAACACCCGGAACCGAAATGGCGTCTTTAAAACAGTCCACACCCCGCTCCCCATAAAAGCGAACCTGCTGCTCCAAGGCTTCTAAGAATGGGACTACATCTTTGTTATTATACCACACCAAAAAGTCCCTAAGTGTGGTCATGTTATTGTCCTGCCATACCTTTTTGCACAGAGCGTACTCCTCCTTGGAAATATTGGAATTTTTTAACGACGAATAAAAGGCTTCATGTGGGGGTAGTTCTGTCTCGTCCAACTTTTGGGGGTCGTCTATATATTCATAACAAAAGTAACCCTTTGTCTCACTAATCTTATAAGCTGCCAGATATTTACTATAGCTAAACCCGGGGCTAGATAGTTTATTATATCTAAGAACTTCAACTTCTGCGTTGCAATACACATAAAGTTATTGTTTCTTTTAACTAGAAACTTGAACGGTTTTGCTACTTTGTAGTCTACTACCATTTTATCTTCCTCTTCTTCGATAACATCAGCGGTTTCTTCTTCTTCTTCCATACTATCACCTTCTTCACCCACTTGTGCAGTGGCATCCATGAAGTGCTTTATTAAATAAGGTTTAATGACGTTGACGTCATATTTCCCCGAGTTAAAACCTATAAATGGAAGCTCTTTTAAATACTCATCAAACTTAGCTATTAACTTGTCTTTATTTAGAGCATGGAGTTGAGTAAAAATACTTTCAAACCGATCTCGCAACAACGAGTAGGCCTTAGCAGCTATACCAGTGAGATAATCAAGCATCTGACTAACTAAAATTTGTGGGTCACCCTTGGTTATGAAGCATTTTGGGGCCTCCCACCCTGGGACATTTGACGCTATAGAGCAGGAGAGGGGTACGTGTTTAGCTACAAAGGTAGTCGAGTGCGTCTCTTTGGGAACATTCCTACTATCAAAGTAGCATTCATAATCGAATGTCGCCCTGAAGGGGTAAATAAAAGAATCTGGAGTACTTATCCCTTCAGCACTTATCGCATCCCATACACTTTCAGGTGAAGAGTAAACACCACCTTTATATGTCTCTACAGCCATATCCCCATTGCAAGTTTTTTCGTGCCTATCCATACGCCCAAACTTTTTCCACAGTTTCCCACATTTTCCACAAGAAAAGCTTTTACTGGCCTGGAAAGATCGTTTATATAAAAGAAGTGGTTTTTGTAAAGTAAAAGACGAAGAGTTTCACTATAACGACTGCAGCTTCTCAGGACAATACGCAAGGATTGTTGAGAATCAAACTCAAAAATATCTATGTTTATTGAAAAACAACTTTCTAAGAGAGGCATTTCGGCAAGAGTTACACCGTGAAAGTTATTTAACTTTAGAGACGGGTTAAACTGTTTGAAAAGTAGTCTCGAAACCTTCCTAACATCTTTAACAGAGGTCCCTCTATGGATAGCTAGACACCGGAAGAAGCAGAGATTATCATTGTAAACTTTAGAATGGGAATCGGTTTGAATTATATTAATGCCGTAGTTGGATCCAATGTAGGGTGGGATATCTATCAGACACCCTATAGGATAATCTTGGAGTTTATAAATATAAACACTCGTACTGACTAATGCTTCTAATGTATATTTGGTTGTCTCCCTGTTTTTATTTGCATACCCTAATATATCACTTTCATTTAAGCTATCAACAAACGTTTCAGTCATTTCTGTTGTTAACTAACAAGGGTTTGTCTAACCCTGTCGCGTTATTTGAGCTGGCGTGAAAGTAACGCAGTCCCTGTGTCTCCCTATGTTTTAAAACTAGGTGATGACTATAATTCACCTTGAAACGCTTTTTCTGGCCTTGGAAAATTGGGTTTACAAGGGTCTCCCAATCTATAGGAGTATCAGGCTGATGAAATATAGTGTACGTATCCATGTATTTGTTCCGACGTTCATGTGTTCTAATAGCTAACCAGTTGTTCTTATATATCTTCTTAATATCGTGGGGTAACTTATTTAAAGAGTCTATTTCATTAATAAGTCTTGGTCTCTTTGAGGGCTCTTGAGTCGAACTCTTTACTGTCCGCTTGCGTGAGGTTGTCGATACAAGTGGACCCGCTTGCGTTGATGGTGTTGAGGTGTCCACAGCTATGTCATGGCTAGCAAGATGTACTTGCAGATGGCTTGCCTCAGTGAATATTTGTTGACAGATGTGGCAGATATATGAGGTAACACTGGGTTCTTTTGAAAGTACGTGATCGGCTGACACAGGAGTTGGTGACGCTGGAACTACTGAGGCAAGAGATACAGGATGCTCTGTCTTGATATGCTTGGCAAGATTGTCAGCTCTATTATAAATTCGTTCACAAACATCACATTTGTATTCCTGACGCCCATGTACACTAGCAACATGGCGTTTTAGGTCTCGGCTCCGGGTGAAAGTCTTGGCACAGATATGACAAGTGTTAGACATCTGTGGTAAAGAAATTGAAACATTACAAGAAAAGAAAACAAGAAAAGTAAACAACGAGATGCACAAACTATCGAAATTAGGTCACAAAAGTAACACGTGGATACTAAACAACCAACTTATCGAAAATAGGTTACTAAAGTAACATACTATAACATTAAAGATCTAATATAACACTTACTTTTTATGTGTTTGAAGGTACAAGACACATCCGTCGGCAACAACTGTAAGCGAAAGTCTGTTTACAAACTTCACAGTCGCGTTATATATACACGCCAGAAACACCGGAAGTGTTACTAAAAATAGAACTGACCGCTGATGCAATACCGGAAGTGTTACTAAAAATAGCTTTTGACTGCTGACGTGATGCCCGTGGAGTTTCTAAAAATAGATTTTGACCTATGATGCAATACCAGGCGACTTTATAGGAGTTTTTCCCCTTGACCCTTTATGAGGGGACGCCCATGAAACTGTTAGAAATAGTAAATTTACACTCTAGGGTTACTCCAAACTTTATATTAAGCATCCCCATAGCAAAAATTTACATAAAACAACTTTTGAAATTACTACCCCTGTACCCATTTTTGGCGGTTACGCCCATGAAACTGTTAAAAATAGTCAATTTAACATCTAGACATACCACAAACTTTATATTAAGCATCCCCGTATCAAGAATTTACTAAAAAACCACTTTTGAAATTACTACCCCTGTACCCATTTTTGGCGGTTACGCCCATGAAACTGTTAAAAATAGTCAATTTAACATCTAGACATACCACAAACTTTATATTAAGCATCCCGTATCAAGAAGTTACATAAAAACAACTTTTGAAATTACTACCCCTGTACCCATTTTTGGCGGTTACGCCCTTGAAACTGTTAAAAATAGTAAATTTAACATCTAGACATACCCCAAACTTTATATTAGTCATCCCCATATCAAGAATTTACATAAAAACAACTTTTGAAATTACTACCCCTGTACCCATTTTTGGCGGTTACGCCCATGAAACTGTTAAAAATAGTCAATTTAACATCTAGACATACCACAAACTTTATATTAAGCATCCCCGTATCAAGAAGTTACATAAAATCAACTTTTGAAATTACTACCCCTGTACCCATTTTGGCGGTTACGCCCTTGAAACTGTTAAAAATAGTAAATTTAACATCTAGATGTACCCCAAACTTTATATTAGTCATCCCCATATCAAGAATTTGCATAAAAACAACTTTTGAAATTACTACCCCTGTACCCATTTTTGGCGGTTACGCCCATGAAACTGTTAAAAATTGAAATTTAACCTCTAGACATACCCAAACATAATATTTGACACGCCCATATCAAGAATTTACATAAAAACAACTTTTGAAATTACTACCCCTGTACCCATTTTTGGCGGTTACGCCCTTGAAACTGTTAAAAATAGTAAATTTAACATCTAGACATACCCCAAACTTTATATTAGTCATCCCCATATCAAGAATTTACATAAAAACAACTTTTGAAATTACTACCCCTGTACCCATTTTTGGCGGTTACGCCCATGAAACTGTTAAAAATTGAAATTTAACCTCTAGACATACCCCAAACATAATATTTGACACGCCCATATCAAGAATTTACATAAAAACAACTTTTGAAATTACTACCCCAGTACCCATTTTTGGCGGTTACGCCCATGAAATCGATAAAAAATTGAAATTTAACCTATTGGTATACCTCAAACATAATATGTGACACGCCCATGTATCAAATTTGCCTAAAAAATCAACCAAAAATTAGTAGTATAGAATGGCACTTAGGATGGATAGACTATAAGGAAAAACAGTAGACTCTCATATACGGAAAAAACGGTAGACTCTCATATAAGGAAAAAACGGCACCAAAAAATGTGCCTCGAACTGCAGGTAGACTATTTATATAAGAAAAAACAACCCGGCTGCAGCAATTTGGCTGCAGATCGAGGCACATTTACGCATCCTAAATGACATACTATACTACTGACGAATCGCTTCCTTTAGATCGAAGATTGTAAACATAAAATCTGTTTGTTAATGCAGTCCAAATAAAAATGTCACAAACAGTGAGAGAGAGAGAGAGAGAGAGAGAGAGAGAGAGAGAGAGAGAGAGAGAGAGAGATAGAGAGAGAGAGAGATAGAGAGAGAGAGATAGAGAGAGAGAGATAGAGAGAGAGAGAGAGAGATAGAGAGAGAGAGAGATAGAGAGAGAGATAGAGAGAGAGAGAGATAGAGAGAGAGAGAGAGAGAGAGAGAGAGAGATAGAGAGAGAGAGATTCTGCGGTGATAATAGCTACGAAATTTCGCATCATTGGGAAACAATATGACATAGAATCATGATGCTGACCACTGCCATAGAAGTCATATCTGTATGAGAGGCTGCTCCATTCTGTTGGATCCACATTCGTTGTAGAGGAATGTGGCATCTTCAGAGTTGCTGTAACATGAATGTGACATCTATAGTGTTGTGATACCAGGTATGTGGTGTCTTCAGAGTTGTTGTAACAGGAATGTGACATCTACAGTGTTGTGATACCAGGTATGTGGTGTCTTCAGAGTTGTTTGTAACTGGAATGTGACATCTACAGTGTTGTGATACCAGGTATGTGGTGTCTTCAGAGTTGTTGTAACTGGAATGTGACATCTACAGTGTTGTGATACCAGGTATGTGGTGTCTTCAGAGTTGTTGTAACAGGAATGTGACATCTACAGTGTTGTGATACCAGGTATGTGGTGTCTTCAGAGTTGGTGTGACAGGAATGTGACATCTACAGTGTTCTTTACCAGGAATGTGGTGTCTTCAGAGTTGTTGTAACAGGAATGTGACATCTGCTGTGCTGGGATACCAGGAATGTGGTGTCGTGAGAGTTGCTGTAACAGGAATGTGACATCTGCTGTGTTGTGATACCAGGAATGTGGTGTCGTGAGAGTTGTTGTAACAGGAATGTGACATCTGCTGTGTTGTGATACCAGGAATGTGGTGTCGTGAGAGTTGTTGTAACAGGAATGTGACATCTGCTGTGTTGTGATACCAGGAATGTGGTGTCTTGAGAGTTGTTGTAACAGGAATGTGACATCTGCAGAATGTTGGTGCCTGGGATACGACGGCTGCATAATTTTAGTGGTAAGAACTTTCCCAATATAGAAATGCACCAATACACAACCACAGTAACTGGAAGATCATAAACCTTCAAAAAATACGGACCAAGGACTCTAGGTATGTATCCGCAAGAAATGTCATTACTTGACCAACGTTGTTTTTATGACCTGAATATTGTCACTGGCAAATTTTTTTCATTTTTGTAAATGGCACTGACACCTGTGTTCAAAGATACCATAATGTACTCTCTAACATTTCACTCAACGGATTACTTTAATTTCTGTATATGTCAGTTCGTTTAGTTGTACCTTGTTTGATCTAATTTATATACCTCTTTTAAATGCATTATTGTTTTGATCAGGATTTTACAATTATCACTATCAAATAACGATCTTTTAACGTAAATACATATTTTAAATATACATGAATCTCCTCTCTCCAGATTCACTAAATCCAAAAACGACACTGCTTCCAATTTGGCACCATTACAACAGTGTTGCCTGATAAGATTATCTACACTGGCTAAATTGATAAAACTTTACCAAGGCCCGAACAGCCTCGGACAGGTTACAAGAACGTCCTTGAACTCTGACCCTTTGTCACCGATTCTACCGGAAGCCCACCTGGAAGCTTTAGACCGACGACTTGTGAAAGTGATCCAAGCAGTCAGTGGATGTATCAACAACGGCAGGTCTTGGGAGGATGTTGTCATAGATGATCTCAATCACTAATTAAAGTTATTTATTCGGTGAATGTAATTTATTTACTCAGTGAATGTAAATATTTAGTCACTAAATTAATGTAAATACAATCTAGTTCATCATCATCATCGAGTGCCTTCTCCGCAACGAAGGTTGGCTACCATGGATCGCCATTCTACTCTGTTTCTTGCTTTGATGGTGCAGGCTGTCATAGGTTGACTTGTCCATCTTTCGATGTTACTCGTCCATGTTAGTCTTGGTCTACCTCTGCCTCTTTTACCTTGTATTTTCCCTTCCAATATTACTATTAGTAGGCTGCTGTGTCTTTTAACATGCCCTAATAATTGCATTTGTCTTGTCTTAATTGCATTTAGTAGTTCTCTTTTTATTTTCAGTTGTTTTAAAACTGCATCGTTTATTTTCTTTTCTTTCCATCCAATTCTACCTATTCTTCTATAAATCCACATTTCAAAGGCTTCAATTTTCTGTTCTGTTTTCTTGTCTAATGTCCATGTTTCTGCACCATATAGGAATGTTGAGAAGATATAACATTTTGCTATTCTTAGTTTCAGCCCTGCTGATATTTGTTTTGTTGTTAGTATATTTTTCATGGCATTGAAATTACTTTTTGCCATACCTATTCTTTTGTTTATTTCAATTTTATATTTTCCATCATTGGTTATAGTATGTCCCAGGTAGTTGTAGCTCTGAACTGTCTCCAGATGTATTCCCTCCACTGTGATATTTAATTGTAGGTCTTGAGAATTTTCTTTGTTTATGATCATAGTTTTAGTCTTTTTGAATTTCATATCTAGTCCATATTTTTTGCTTGTTATGTTTATTACATTAAGCAAGTGTTGTAGGTCTTTAGGATTTTCTGCTAGTAGAACAGTATCATCAGCATATCTTATGTTATTGATTATCTTTCCATTAATGTTTAGACCTGGCATCTCTCAGATGTTTTTAAAGATTTGCTCAGTGTATAGATTGAACAAGTTTGGTGATAGGATGCATCCTTGTCTTACTCCTCTTTTTATGTCCTCTCTCTCTCTCTCTCTCTCTGCGAACAGGACTCAATCAGAGTAGGATTCCAGACTCTCACATGAAGTCAGCTGTCAAGTTAAGTGTGTTGATCGCCCCACAGACAGAAAATCACAATTAGAGTCTGCCAGATCCACTCTGATTGAACACCCGTTAAAACGTAGCACTGTGTTCTGCGCCAGTGGCCCAGTGCATCCGATTTCAGCCAGCATTTTATTCAGGTTTGCATTCCTTAGCCTTTGATTGTCCCCAATCTTCCTGCAAGGCAGCAGATGATCTTTTCTGTAGGGGGATTCTGCCCTTAGATGATCACGAACAGCCCAGGTTTACGAGCACCATCTGCCAGAGTCACTAGAGGTGACTAACACAGACATGCACACACAAAGATATGAGATGTGACTAACACAGACATGCGCACAGCGATACGAGGCATGACTAACACTGATACATATCAAGATATATGTCACATGACTAACATAAACATGCACATAAAGATATGAGATATAAGTGACATAGACATGCACACACAAAGATATGACACATGCCTAACATAGACATGCATACAAAGATATGAGATATGACCAACATAGACATGCACACACAAAGATATGAGATTTGACTAACATAACCATGCACACACAAGGATATGAGATGTGACATACACAGAAATGCACACCCAAAGATATAAGATATGACTAACATAAACACGCACACAAAGATATGAGATATCACTAAACCAAACATGCACACACAAAGATATGACACATGAGTAACACAGATACACACTAATATATGAGATATGACTAAACACATACACACATAAAGATATTAGACATGATTAACAGGGACACACCAAGATATGAAATATGACACACACCAAGGTATGAGCCATGGCCAGCACACACACACAAGCTAAGATATGAGCCATGGCTCGCACAGAAACACATCAAGATATAAGCCATGGCTAGCACAGAAACACATCAAGATATGAGCTATGGCTTCACGGAAAAACACCAAGAAATGAACCATGTCCAGCACAGAAACACATTAAGGTATGCTTGGTTTTGTTGTAGTCGGCAGACTCTTCTTAACGTGGGAATCATCGACACACGAGACACGGGACCAGATTAACTGTTCACAGGTTTCGTTCAAACAGTTGTCCGGAGATTTGAGAGTGCAGTCTGACCCGTAGAACGTTCCCGTGCATGTACAGTTCCCGGTTGACTGTTCACAGATGTCGTTGAAACAGTTGTCCGGACATTTGAAAGTGCAGTCTGACCCGTAGTACGCTTCCTTGCACGTACAGTCTGTACTTTCCTGGTCACATATGATGTCACAGCCATCAGAACACGTCTGTTTGCACTGTAGCCCAAAATTACCATCGGGACAAGTGTCATTACAGGTGTAGCCAGGATGTTTACATTGTAGGCATTTTCCGGATTTTTCCTCACATAAAGGACATACACTAAGACAAGACCCGGAGCAGTCATGTCCATAGATCCCATGTGAACAGTTGCTGTGACACGTACTGATGATGACATTGCAGCATTTGCAACACTGCACAAAACGAACAAGAATGCATGGGTGTAGAGTTCTCCTTGTTATATTTTATTATTGCTGTTTGCTCCCAGTACAAATTACATATTAGTCGTATGTCTGTGTCGTCTAGATTTATATCCTCCAGGCAGTCTATAAGTTGGTTATGGTGTATTCTATCGAAAGCTTTGGTGTAGTCTATGAAGCAGGTATATATTGGTTTGTTTACTTCTATGTACTTTTCAATCAATGTTCTCATGCTAAATATGGCTTCTATTGTACCACTGTTTTTCCTGAATCCAAATTGTTGCTCATCTAATTCAGTATTGATTTTATTCTGAATCCCTTCTGTATAACTTTTAGTAAAATTTGTGTTACCTGGCTCATTAGGCTTATTATTCTGAAATCACTGCATTCAACTGCACCATTCTTTTTAGGCAATGCAATGAAAGTTGATGTTTTTAGTTCGTTTGGTATGTATCCTGTATGGTATATATCATTGCATATGTCTGTGATCACTTTGATGCCAAAATCTTCTAGAGCCTGTATCATCTCTATCTGTATATTGTCAGGTCCTGCTCTGCTGCCTTTCCCTTTTTCATTGTTTTTATAGCTTTTTCTACTTCAGATTTCAGGATATTATAGTTGTATTTACATTTTATGTCTGGCTTTTTGTCCCTTTCGTCGTGAAATAATTCTGTTATATATTCTTGCCATCTATCTATTATATCTTTGTTGTCTGTTAGCATTCTTCCCTCTTTGTTTGTTCCTCCGTTTCCTGCAGCTTTTTTGTCTTTACTAGTCATTCTCTTTATTTCTGTGTGTATCTCTCTTAAGTTTTGTTTACTTTCCATTATTTCAACTTCTAGACATCTTTGGTTGAACCAGTCTTCTTTTGCCTTCTTGCACATTCTCCGTATTTCATTGTCAATATCCTTGTATCTGGCAGTGTTTTTCGCCTGTCTTCTTTCTTCCATTTTTTTCTAAGATTTTGTCACAATCTAGTTAGTTGGTAAACAATAACACATTTCTTTTCACTGACGATCAAACAGTGAAATTCTCCCAGAGCAGGTTACATGGAAAAACGTTAAAATAGTTTTAACAATACAGGCGTCAGATACAATATGTATAAGGAAACGTCTTTGGAGCAAAACATGCGCTTTACAAGACACCCAAACGTTGTTCTACCGGTACCAGATCTGGATGCTAGATGTTAGGTGTCCGGTTAGCGCAATCGATAGGCGGTTGGCTTACCACGGCAACAGCCGGGGTTCGTAATCCTGGCGAGGACACCTGGGTTTTACTAATTCCCTAAAAATTAGTAGGAGCCGCGATAGCTCAGTGGTTAGTGAACTGGACTACTACGGACAAGGGGTAGGGTTCGATCCCAACCGACGGCTCCGGGTTCACCCAGCCTTAAATGGGTACCGGATTTTTTCTGGGAAAGTAAAAGCAGCACGGGCGTAATACCGACCACATTACCCCAAAAATCATGTGCTGAAGGTCTGTAAAATATAGGGTCACTAACACCATATTTCCCTATACGCCACTTGGCGTGACGGGGGGTACTTTACTTTTTTTTTTTACCTAGCAGCAAAGGACAGCGCTTCATAATTGCTCATGCAGGTAGTCGACAACATGGACTATAATACAGAATGCATAGCTCATTTTTCTTTCAAAATCCATAGACAATCGGGATTATCACTCTGAGATGAATGGTCACATATTTAGACATTGGATTGAAAATTCTGTTCTCCCATCACTAGATCGACCATCTTGCCTAATAATGGACAATGCAGCGTACCACAACATTGTTGCACTTGAAGATAAAGTCCCGACGTCATCCAGTACAAAAGATGCTATTAAGATATGGCTCACAAAGGAGCACATACAATTTAATAACATGTACTTAAAACCTGAATTACTATCTCTAGTAAAGCAAAAACAAAGGGCACAGATTTTTCAAATAGATAAGATTATCCAAGAGCACGGTCATATAAGTTTGAGGCTGCCACCTTACCATGCTCATTTAAATCCAATAGAACTAATCTGGGCAAAATTAAAAGGACAAGTGGCAGATGAAAATACAACATTCAAAATATGATATGCGATGTAAAGACTCTTGCTAATCTCACTTTATTAAATATAGACAAAGATTATTTGGCTAAATGTGAAGACCACGTCTTAAAACAGGAAGAGGAATATTGGAAAAATGATGGTTTGTGGAATGTTCAACCCCAAACAGTTATTACAAGGAGAGTCACGTTCAGCTGAGTTATTGAGGGATGCATGGAAGAATAGTAGATTACCACTCTCTCTATGTCTGAGAATAAGATGGTGGCCATATTTAATTTTAAAACGAATTGTCTAACTATCAAACACACTCCTTAGAACAATAGACAAGTCTGTCGTGAATGGGTGATCTGGTGAGTGGAAGAAGTTAAAGGTGGACACTGTCTATATGATACTAGCGTGGGTGTTTATAGCTGACAAGTTTTTTTATATGCAGCCTGCACATCATCCGGCAGTGTATTTTAAGGGTCACCGTTCTTGTGTTTTTACCCTCAGCTGATTGTTCTTCGTCTCTCTTTCGTTTGGTCGATGTTGAAGGCGCCACAGGGGAAGTTGAAGAAGTTGCTGATGGTGAAGTGGGTGTTGTAGCAGATGCCGTTGGTGAAGTTGGTGTTGTAGACGGTACCACTGGTAAAGGTGCTGATGTAGAAAATGAATGTTTTAGTCTCGTATGGCTGGCTAAAGAGGTATGTCTCGTATACGAGCGTTCACAAAGGGGACTATTATGCCGGATAATGCGATTCGCAGATCGAGTGTGTTTCTACATATATTTACGCCATTTAAACTTCTTTGAACACAATGGACACTGGTGTTCATCAGAAGATATCCCATTATGAGAAACCATCTGTAGAAAAACAAATAAACCTTTCGTCAACCATATTTAACATACCTAGTTTAAATGCATTAATATCATTGAATAACAATCGCATGAAGTCTTAAAACACCTATGTTAAACAATCAATGAGAAAAGCATGAAAAACGAAGGAATAATACATTCAACAATACTATCATAACTACTTTAAAGACATTAAGATTAATAACAATTAATAACCTTTTATCGATAAGCCTTAACATACGATCTTTAAGAGAAAACAAAAATGTTCCAATTTACAGTGTAAAATATAGTCTCAACACAATCCGCTAGACTGAACAGTAGTATAAAAATAACCTTCCTTGAATCAACTAAACTTATAACACGAAAGCTCCCATGAGACTAGTTTAAATATAACCTGGTAACAAATGAATAAATTATCCAATCAGCGTGTGACTATGCCAACATTGACTGATATCGGGATTAACCAATCAGAGAAGAGCTTTAGTATGGGAGGCGGAGCAAAGAAATGACGGGAATCCAGATTAACCGATCAGCGAAGCGGGTTAATGCATGTGTAACCAATAGAGCGTCTGTCGGGTAATCGGTGGGGGCGAGAACTAGGGATGGTGGTAAAATTTCATCATTAGCTGAAGCATATGTAGTGGCTGTCGGGTCAGCGGTGGGGATAATAATGCTGGGTGGTGGTTTACTTGAACTCGCGTTGACCCCTGATGTGTTTCATGACATCGATTTGACCTCTGAAGGCTTCAATACCAATGTTTCCCACTTCAACGAATGACAGGTAACATTAAATGTGATCATTGCAGATCACAAAGCTTAATTACAAAGCCCAAAAATTAGTCCAAAAGAGAAAATAGTTAGACTTAAGAACACAAAAAAGCTTAGACGCATACTAAAAAAACAATCTACAACCCTCTCATAATTAAAAAGTTGAACACGATACTAAACATTTAGCCCAAAGTCATAATTGTTAGACTCAGAACAAAAAAAAATTGTAGATACATACTCAAAAACATATCCCAAACTTAAAATCTCGTCTGATAAGCAAAGAGTTGAACTAGAACCATAACAATTTAGACTCAAAGTCAAAATAGTTAGACACAAAGCCCAAACATTTATACACAAAGTCCAAAAAGTTAGACTAAAAGACCAAATAATTTAACTACAAAACACGAAGACGTCGTCCAATAATCAAAAATTTGAACTTAAAGCCCTAAAACTTTAGTCCCAAAGTGATACTAGTTAGACACAAAAGTCGAAAAAGTTATATCCAAACTCCAAAAAGTTAGTCAAAATGACAAAATAGTTAGACCCAAAAAATCTGAGAATCATTCTAAAAAAATTTATCCACCAAAGTCCAAAAGACAAAATAATTTACCCCAAAACGCAAAAATTTCGTCTCATAGTCAAAAAGTTGAACTCAAAACCCTAAAAATAGTGTGGCTTGATGGCTGTATGTAGGTTGTCTAGTGTGTCAAAAGGGCTGTATGTAGGTTGTCGCGGGTGTAATGATGGCCGTATGTACGTCGTCCAGTGTGTCAGGAGGGCTGTATGCCGGTTGTCTAGTGTGTCAGGAGGTCTATATGCTGGTTGTCTAGTGTGTCTTGATGATTGTATGTAGGTTATCTAGTGTGGCGTGATGACTGTATGTAGGTTGTCTAGTATGTCATGATGGCTGTATGCAGGTTGTCTAGTGTGGCTAGATAGCTGTTTGCATGTTGTCTAGTGTGTCTTGATGACTGTATGCAGGCTGTCTAGTGTGTCTGGATTTTGACCTGATAAGTTACTAAAAATAGATTTTGACCTATGATACAAACAGGATTCACAAATTCGAAATTAGGTAATCAACTTATCGAAAATACGTTACTAAAGTAACATACTATAATATTAAAGAACTAAAATAACACTTACTTTTATGTGTCTGAAGGCGCGAGACACATTCGTCGTCATCAACTGTAAGCGTATGTCTGATTACAAGATTCACATTGGTGTTATATTTACCACTAAAAACCCGTACCGACCCCTATCGGTGGGGAAAATGGGGGTGGAGGTGTTAACAAAAATAGAATTGACTTATGATGCATTACCTGATAAGTTACTAAAAATAGATTTTGACCTATGATGCAATGCTCGCGGAGTTATTAAAATTAGATTTGACCCATGAGGCAATACAAACGTGTCCACTTATCAGCCAAAGACTTTAATACAGCTGAGAAAACCCTAATAAATAATTAGAATTTACTAAAAATGTTACACATGATGGTAGTTAGGACTTTGTCTAAATAACTAATGATAATATTCCCGCAACACTAGAAAAAACCAAACACACTAAAAACACCACATTGAAAGACTATACTTAAAGTGGAAGCCCCTGTCACAATTCTGCTAAAGAAATGTACTACTTCTCATGATAGTTACGCCCCTGACACAACTCCACAAAGAAAGTGCAAACAAACATGACAGGAACGTCCCTGATATAACCCCAGTAAAATAAAATGGTACTTAAAAACATGAACATTACTTCACAATCATAACTCTACTAAAAGACAAAAATGGTACTCCCAACGATTTTTTTATGGATACACCAATGACACTGTGAAAAATAGTACATTTACACTCTGGGCTTACCCCAAACATTATATTAAACACCCCCGTATCAAGAATTTGGTTAAAAAACATTTTTTAAATTTTTACCCCTAACTACTTTTTGATGGATACACCTACTAAACTATTAAAATAGTAAATATAACTTCTAGGCTTATCCTAAACTTTATTTTAAACATGACCATATCAAGAAGTTGCTTAAAATATAATTTTTATGCTTTTAACCCCCATTCATTTTTTATGGCTACGCCTATGAAATCGATACAAAATTGTAATCTAACCTATAGGCTTACCCTAAACTTTATTTTAGAAATCCCTGTATCAAGAATTTGGTTAATAAACCAATTGTATTATTTTTACCCCTAACTAATTTTTGCTGAATACACCCATGAATCTATTAAAAATAGTAAATTTAACCTCTAGGCTTACCCTACATTTTATTTTGACATCCCCATAGCAAAAATTTACTTAAAAATAACTTTTATGATTTTTAACCCCCCCCCCCCCCCCCCCCCATTTTTTAGGATTACGCCTATGAAACTGTTAAAAATAGTAAATTTACTCTCTAGGCTTGACCCAAACATTATATTAGACACTCCCGTAACAAGAATTTGCTTTAAAAAAGCAGTTTTATGATTTTTACCCCTAACCACATTTTGATGGATACGCCTATGAAACAATAAAAAATATTAAATTTAACCTCTGGGCACACCTCAAACTTTATTTTTAACACGCCCATATATCAAATTGGCGTAAAAAATCAAGTAAAAATTAGTAGTCTTATGGCTTTTAGGACCGTGTGAACTGCGGTAGAGTATTCCTTCTATATTTAGTCTACCCGCACTTTTTTGTGTATGACATGTCTACCCGTGTTTGTAAAAGCCATAATACACTACTAATTTTTAGTTGATTTTTTTCAATAATTTGCAGGTCCTATATACAATACTATACTACTGGCGTGCAGCCTGATAGCCGCACATGAGCCAAGTATCATTTTTAGTATTAGTGCTTATTTAAATAGGACGGGATTTCCAAATAACTGAGTAACTAGGAAGATGTAGTAGATCGAGCAACCGCTCATAGTAGTTTAGAGTGATTTAGGGAAGGACGAGATAGAGGCGATGAGATTGATTGCTAGAGTTAGTTAATTCATAATTCCTAGCATTTACAGTGAATAACCGAGCGGTGATGTTAGACCGCTTGTTTGTGATAATTGATGCATTGTTATTTTATTGAGCTGTGCGAATAAAGTCGTGATATTCATTTTATGAGAGATTTCCATGTGCAGTAACTTTCAAGCAGACAGTGGTACAACTTAACTATCTTTACGACACATAGTACCATTGCTGGTGTATGTCGGGGGGCAACGATAGAACACGAGGGATAAAGGCCGCTTGGTCAAACAGTCGCCACGACGTGTGAGACTCAGGATTTTTATTTCACCCCCGATAGAAAAAATCCTTTCTGTCTACCGCGGGCTTCGAACACCGTACGCCGGCTTTTCAGCTAGCGGAACATTGGTTTTAGCCGCACGGCCACGCGCAACTCTCAACTTAACGATTGAACTAAACCAACGCGAAGTACGATTATTGACAGTCTTACCAACGAATGAGCGGAGTCACTGAAGGAAAGAAGCGAGCGGCCAAGACAAGAAATTATCAGGTTTCACCAAGACTGAGTACATACGCTGTGGCAATAGACGAAGCTGGGGTTGTTAGGGGTGGGAGAACCAGAGATTTATGACGACACGATTTTATGAGGATAGCACGAGTCGAAAGCGCTCCCCCTAGTTTAACGCACACTCCAGTTTACAAGGATCCAGTTTATGAAGGCCGGGTATAAAGGCCGTTTACACCGATGAAGTTTACAAAGGTGTGAGAAACATGTATACATTAAAGCACGTTTACAATAGGACCTGATGAGTCTGTAGTACGAAAGGGCACGTGCTGCACGGTCTGTTTAAGAGGGTCGTACCAAGCAGGTTCTGGTCAAGGTTACGAAGGCGGCTCCTAACCAAAGTGTCCCGAAGGTTCCTAATGCATTTATAAGTAATTTTATCCAAACTGTCGCATTGTACGTGTGTACACAATTTGTACAAATCGTCACATTGTATGAGTGTATGTAATCTATCCAAACTGTCACATTGTACCTGTGTACACCATTTGTACAAAATTATCACATTGTACGAGTGTATGCAATCTATCCAAACTGTCACATCGTATGTGTGTACACAATTTGTACAAATTGTCACATTGTACAAATGTATGCAATTTATCCATGGTGCATGGGCCAGATTCGTAATGATTGTAATATATATTTTGTAGCATTGTTCTTAATGATGAGAAACAAAACAGCCCCAACAAAAGAGTTTCTATTATATTGTTTTACAACAAACAGAGTCAATTGAACGTCAGTCGTCAAACATCTTGAACTCTGTTAATGATCACCAACGTTAGATCGCGTGTGATTTAGCGTCAAATTGAGTTTGAGGATAGCGGTTCTGTTTTTGTTCATTTTGTGTCACATTCATAGTTGATCTATGTTCTCTACCTTATAAAGGTCGATATATAAGGCTAATCTATAGCACCGTTAAAATTTGACAGATTTCTGAAATGACCACTTTTTAAATGTGTCTAATGTAGCCATCATAATTCATGATATTTATCATCTAAAATAGTCGCCAGTGACTAGTCGTATATTTAAAAAAAAAATAGATGTTCAGAGTTTTAAACTTCAATAAGTTCCTCATTAAAAAAAAGTGGCGTATAGGGAATATTGTTTTAGTGATTATAATTTGTACAGACCTTCAGAACATGATTTTTGGGATAATGTTGTCGGTATTACGTCAGTGCCGCTTCACTTTCTCAGAATAAATCCGGTACCCATTAAGGCTGGGTGAACCTAGAGCCGTCGATCAGGATCGAACCCAAACTCTTGCCCCTAGTAGTCCAGTTCACTAGCCACTGAGCTATTCCAGCTCCCATGAGCTCGTTATGTTAGATGTGAATTCGATTATTTAGTAGTGGAATACATTGTATCGATTTCCATTAAAAACAATCAAATTACATCTGTAGGTGCGCGTTTCTAAAGATTGCATAGTATCGATTCCCTTCGAAAGCAATTTCAAATAAATGTGTACGTACATGTTTCTAATGGGAAACTGGAGCTCACGTAGATCATGTAAGTGGCTTAGACTTCTCACGTACAAATCTAAAAATCGCAATGTTTATGTGCTGATTATAGTTCAAACCTTAAGACATCTCAATCAATGCCAGTATTCGCTTAGAAAAAGGTTGCTAGACGTCCCCAGAGAGCGTAAAAAGTCCTCGAATTTAGCTTATTGTCCCTGGGATATCATTTCTCCGTATTGTTCACGATTTCATTAATTGTCTGGGGATATCCCGGACTTTCCGCGTTTATATTTAGTAACATTTTATGTCAACAATAGAACTCCATGAATAAAATGAGAACTCCTCATTTATTTTTAAATACTCAAACATGCATTTATAGTTTCTTCTGGCTGTGCTCTGGGTCTACTACAGCAGGAATTGATCTTTTTCGAAACTAGGGAGTTCTCTTTTTTGCAGCACGTGCGTAATTTCCGCTAAGCTTGAGCAGTTTGCGGAATAGTATTTTACTATTTCAAAATGTCCAAGAAATGAAAGTATTCAGTAAATGATTCTATTTTGATGGAGTTTCATTTTATCCTTCGAGGTGTAGATGAATCTGCTGCCTTTTTTTTCTTTCTGTCAAACATTTAATGTTGGGAGGGGAGGTAAAACGTCCGTTATAGAACACATCGGAAAAAAAAACAAACATAAAAGTACTTCGAGTTGTGAAGTTAACGCGAAACTGTCTCAGGTCTTCAACAATGATATGCCAGTTAAAAGATATTTGATCATTGCACTAGAGGAAGTTTCCCGTGTGTTACCGGGCCCTCATTATGAGGGAGTATAGAATGTGACACTGTGACTTTCCAGGCATGTCGTAAGAGGCGACTAAGGAGGTTGATAGATAGCTTGACAAGCTGTCATTGTAAAAAGTATTGTTATGGAAACAGCGCCATATATTTTAGAAGCAGTGATCTCTGCAATATGTGCCACTTTGGCACGCATGGTTTCTGTTTTTAAGATTGTGGTTCTGCCCTATGTGCCGTCTTCGGCTCGAAAGGACAATACACTAGAGGAAGTAACATTTTTATTTCCTACTGTAAACATTATCAAAGTTTTAAATCTATGGTCGATACTGCTGGTTTAATAAGGTAGTTCAATAAACCAAAATTTACGTGTGCAAGAACAAAAATTGATAGAAAGATAAAATAAATTCATGCTGCTTCTTTTGTAAGCAGACTTTTGATGGTTCAAATCTTAAACCATTGCAGTTTTGAATCATTGCCCTATAATTCTTAAATATGTTAACATAGACAGAGAAGAGACGATTACTATTCAAACTAAACTGGTTGATTTTGTTGAGATAACATAGTAATAATAAGAAGAATAAAAGTAACCGCTAGCGAGATAAATAAAATGATTTAGACGAATGACAGGAAACAGTCTGAGAGATAAGTCGGAAATAAAGAATTGAAAAAAAACTAGGATTATTTACCATCATCTAGTACATAAATAAACAACACAAAATAAAATAGTTTGTCCACTGAAAAGGCAGACAGATCAAAACAAAGCACAACGCGCCTTCAATAAACGTTTCGAAAACACCAGACCCAAAGGCCGACCACAAAAGGATAGAGTATTAGAAATGGTGTAAAACATAACAGCAGGAGAGGCCAACAGAAGAGCAAAAGACCACAAATTATATCTCCCCTCGACGCTAAAAAACAAATATGGAAGGAAAGAAGAACAATCAGAATATCTCAATGCCTGGGTTGTTCATGCACAAGATAACACAAAGCTATAGAATGTTGACTGACGAGCCTCGGAAAGGGAGAATCGTGAAGAGACTGCACATTATTTTCTTTACATTGAACCAACATTTGACCTTGACTTGAATGAAGAGTGTTTGTTTAAAGAAATTTCCTTTGTGAAACAGTATATGACGTCAGAAAAAAAGGGAAATGGAATATAATGAAAATATCACACTTTGTTCAAAGTGGTTTTTTTTATGTATTCTCTGAGAAAAAAATGATTTCATTGACAGAACTTCAGAAATTCACTGACCTGTCCTTGTGTCTTCCTTGACGTAATTCTTGAGTGGAGACAGTTTTATCTTCAACAAACATGATGCGGACATCCCGAAATCCCAACATGAGTTTAGGAACACTCGAGCCGTGCTTGACATCTTGGCAAACATTTAATATGACCCGTCAAGAACTTGCCACAAAATTGGGATCTAGAGAGGACCTGCTGAAGAAAAGTCACTCTTCAGAAAAGTACCTGTAGACTATAGATGTAAGTATTACAAGTAGTATTACACATTTTATATTATAAATAGAACAAGCATCTATATTTGTTAAAACGTGTCTGAAAAAATATAGCCGAATGACAAACCAACATAACGTACATTTCATGGGTAGTGTTTGTTTTGTTTTATACCTGTCCCAGGAAATTGTGGAAAAGTCGGGAACCTTAACTTATGAATTAACATTGTTAAATAAGTAAAGATTGTTCAATTAAAATCACGAGTGTAATCTTGAGTGAATTAAATTTTAATAAGGTATATTTGAAGACGCTCAGTAAACTCATCTTTACAGGCAAACCCCATCTGTATTTTACTGACAATATGTGACATTTACCGTGGATGGACCAGTTATAAACTAAGATAGTGAACAAAATCGCCTCTGTAATATTTGTTTTTTCTGTCTTTATCTTATTATTCCTTTACAGTTATATACGATAGTTATCACAAGAGGTATAATGATATCATGGCTTAGCATTAAAGTGATTGCTGTTGACTCTCAGTTCATCGATCAAAAAAGATAAATATAATGAATATAATATACGAACCAATGGTTTGAAGTTAATTCTTATGCTATCACACGCATAATCGAAGCTAAATGTGCGGCTTTCTTAGATCACAAGCGAATGGAGGACTGGTTGGTCTCGAGGCAAGACGCCGACTTCGAGACAGAGATATTGTGGGTTCAAATCCCGGCTACACCGGTTGGGATTTTTATTTATGATTTTTCTCTGCGGCAACCACCCCTGGTCTCAGCAGCGAAGCGCGGCTTGAAACGTCAATTAATCTTCGACGGAACAAATATAAGTACCTCCGAAGTCGGAGTTATCTGCCTGTGCGGCGAGAAACCCATGTTCACACGGCTGCCAGGGAAAAATGATTAACACGCAAAATTCAGTTCCTAGTCTCTAGGGACTTCGTCAGAGGTAAAAGCTGGTGAACAAAAAAAAAAGGATCAAGCGCACCTAATGTGATTACTCAACATGCTCTTAAAATGGCCAGCAGACAGCTCGACGCTGTGCAAATGAATATTAGCTCCAGCTTAGCGACAGTATCCAGACTGCATCTCGAACTGGGAACATAAGAACAATGTATGATGGCATAAAGAAAGCCATCGGACCAACAAAACACACTATCGTCCCACTAAAGACATCCACTGGGGAGAAAGTAACAGGTAGAAGTAAACAGATGGAGAGAAGGGTGGAGCATTATTCATCTTCATCACTTTATTCAATAGAATACACTGTTACACTAAACGCCCTTGACGCCATCCAATGCCTCACACATAAGGAAGGGTTAGACATTGAACCAACATTTGACAACTTGAAACAACATTAGACATGAAGAAATTAGCAAGGCCATAGACATCTTGGCCTCAGGTAAGGCCCCATGACAACATGGGATCCCTCCCATAGTTATATCCCCTGCTTGAAATACTACATCAGTGCTGGAAAGAGAAAAACGATCATTTAGATATGAGAGAATCCATGATTGTAACTCTCTACAAAAGTAAAGGAGATAGAAGCGACTGCAACAACTACAGAGGCATCTCCTTACTCAGCACCATCGTCGGCAAGACCTTTGCCAGAGTCAACTTAGGAAGGCTACAAAAACTCGCAGAACGTGAATATCCTGAATCGCTATGCTGGTTAACATCAGGAAGATCAAGTACAGACATGATTTTCTCTTTATGTCTACTTCAAGAAAAATCTAGAGAGCAGAATAAACCTCTCTTCGTCGCTTTTATCGACTATACAAATCCTTTGACCTGTCAGCAGGGACGGTCTTTTCAAAATACTTTCCAAAATAGGTAGCCCACATACTTTGCTGACGCTAGTCAAAACGTTTCATGATGATATGACACCATTTCAATACGACGTTAGCACATCACAACCCTGCAACATACGCAGCGATGTCAAGCAGGGAGGCGTTCTTGTTCCGACCCTATTTTGCTATTAAAACATGCATTCTCAAATGCGAACGAAGTTCGAAAAAGAACAAAACAAGATTTACAAGACCTATCAGTGAATCGCTAGACGTGGACATGTATTATTCTTACCTCACTTCTCCACCCAAAAGAAACTAATCCCATATTTTGGCTGATACTGCCTGTCTGGAGAATGGTAATCAAATAGGCAACCAATCCATACTTAAGAATTTATTATCATCAAGAAAAATGTCTGCTGGCGTGAATGATTATGTCTTCCCACAGCTTCCAATCACAACATTTGCTTATCATTTTTGCTGATTTCCAGGTTTGTCTATCTCTCTCGGCGTCGTCACCCTGCCCCTCCTTCTGAACGTTTCAAAGCGGAGCAGAGAGGGAAATAGTGTATTTTTGGCAAAGTTCTTTCTCCATATTAATCGCCCAGATAAAGCGAGCAAATACAAATGTCAGTTCCACCCCTCGTTCGGACACAGCAGTAGGAAAACACAACCATAGAATCTGTGAGAGATTAACCTATCACAGTTCTATGGTCACATACACTGTCTCTATTAAAGAGGAAATCAATTTCCGAATCGGAAAGGCAGCTTCGACAGTTTGCTTAAAGACTTGGTCAACACTAAACTCGGGAGTAAGATTTAAATTTACCAAAGTTGTGTGCTTAGTACACTTCTATACTAATCAGAAACTTGGACTACCTAAAGAGAGCAAGAGAAAAGATTAAACAGCTTTCATGTACGTCGCCATCAAAAGGTTAAGAGCATCAAATGGCAGAACAAAGTAACCAATATTAATGTCTTACAACGAGTGAAACTCCCATCCATCATGGCAACACTTAGGAGTCGTAGACTAAGGTGGCTGACCAAAAGGCAGACCACTGCTGAGATATAGGATGTTTGTAGGGCCTTCTTGAATGAGTTCTTTATCTGTGGAAGAAACTGGGTGGATCTGGCTGCAGATCGTAACACACGGAGAAAAAAAACGGTGCAGGAATATTAGGGAGAGCGTTGATGTCAAATTCAAAAGGCAAACGGTGCTGGAGTAAGGAGACGAGGCCTTGCACAACAAAAACATCTTGCTCAGTCTGTGGACAGATCTGTCTGTCCAATATTGAGAGATTCAACCGAGAGAGAAGCCTTCCAAAACAACACCCAGCATAAGATACACTTATATTTTACCAAATTACTGATTTTATAATGATTATTTGCGACCACCGTCTGTCAAGACGACAAAGGTCATATAAAAACCATCCTGTATTTTTAGTTTACTCTCTCAGTTTTTTTTTTAGATGTTACCACATGTTTCAGTTGTTCCCCAACTATTATTGTGTCCATACTATAAACCATTTGTTAGAAACTTAACGATAGTTTCAAAATCTCATGATCATTGTTAATAGTTGGACGAATTCAGAATAAAATTACGAAAAATGTGGGAAACGTTTAAAGGTTTAAAGAAAGATGTTATTTTGTGTGTTTCTTTAAGCTCGCCCAAAGAGTACATCGCTTCCTCATTTGATCTTAAATGAGCGTTGAATTAACTCAGGGTCTGGGTGGTTGAGAAGTAAGACATCGACTCTTGGAAAAAGTAGGTCCCGAGTTCGAATCCAACCAAAGGCGGTGAGAGTTTTTCACAAATTTAGTTTGGTTTCTTTGTGGCTTTACCTTTTCGTGGTCGCTGGGTAGTGATACCAGCTGTCTAGTCTTCTTTGGGTAGTGAGACCAGCTGTCTATTCCTCTCTGGGTAGTGATACCAGCTGTCTAGTCTTCTTTGGGTAGTGAGACCATCTGTCTAGTCCTCTCTGGGTAGTGATACCAGCTGTCTAGTCCTCTCTGGGTAGTGAGACCATCTGTCTAGTCCTCTCTGGGTAGTGAGACCATCTGTCTAGTCCTCTCTGGGTAGTGAGACCATCTGTCTAGTCCTCTCTGGGTAGTGAGACCATCTGTCTAGTCCTCTCTGGGTAGTGAGACCATCTGTCTAGTCCTCTCTGGGTAGTGAGACCATCTGTCTAGTCCTCTCTGGGTAGTGAGACCATCTGTCTAGTCCTCTCTGGGTAGTGAGACCATCTGTCTAGTCCTCTCTGGGTAGTGAGACCATCTGTCTAGTCCTCTCTGGGTAGTGAGACCATCTGTCTAGTCCTCTCTGGGTAGTGAGACCATCTGTCTAGTCCTCTCTGGGTAGTGAGACCATCTGTCTAGTCCTCTCTGGGTAGTGAGACCATCTGTCTAGTCCTCTCTGGGTAGTGAGACCATCTGTCTAGTCCTCTCTGGGTAGTGAGACCATCTGTCTAGTCCTCTCTGGGTAGTGAGACCATCTGTCTAGTCCTCTCTGGGTAGTGAGACCATCTGTCTAGTCCTCTCTGGGTAGTGATACCATCTGTCTAGTCCTCTCTGGGTAGTGAGACCATCTGTCTATTCCTCTCTGGGTAGTGAGACCATCTGTCTAGTCCTCTCTGGGTAGTGAGACCATCTGTCTAGTCCTCTCTGGGTAGTGATACCAGCTGTCTAGTCCTCTCTGGGTAGTGAGACCATCTGTCTATTCCTCTCTGGGTAGTGAGACCAGCTGTCTAGTCCTCTCTGGGTAGTGAGACCAGCTGTCTATTCCTCTCTGGGTAGTGATACCAGCTGTCTAGTCCTCTCTGGGTAGTGAGACCAGCTGTCTAGTCCTCTCTGGGTAGTGAGACCATCTGTCTAGCCCTCTCGAATAATGGCTATGAACAGAAGGTCCCGTGTGCAATTAGGGTACGTTAAAGAACAGATAGTAATTGGAAATTGAAAAAAAGTAGGCGAATATTGGTAGCAGCCGGGGCAAAAAGTGACAGGAAAAAGTGACTGAAAATGTCAAAACTCTCAGTGACAAAGAAGAAATGAAAGTACATCTGAAGTCGGAGATTATTGAGTTATTGTTATTGAGTTATTGTTATTGAGTTATATACGGGTCATCATCATTGCTCTCCATAAATGGTGTTCAGGTCATCTCCTGAGCAAGTCCTGCACTTCTGCAATGTCCAGCGACGGACGACTCCAGTTCTGTCTTGGTTGATAAGTCTTCTTATACACCCACTAAGTTTCTCGTTTCTGGCTGTGCCCATCTCAACGAGAATCTCTTTCATACGAAGGAGTGACGTGGGCTCATGTTTTTTCGAAGTCCTGTGCCCTTCCTACATCTCGGAGGGCATTGATGACGTCCGCACGATCCGTTGTTGCCCGTCCTCAACGACAGCACAGCAATCCAACCTGTCCCAACTAGTGGAAGATTGTTTGCCTGTATTGTGAGGGACATCCGAGCACATGGCTGCTGGTAAGGAAAATTGGACAAAGTGATAGTCACCCAAAATGCAGTTCCTCGTGGCTTCACTTGAGATTTAAAGCTGACAAACGTAAACAACTGCAACTGTCTTGTTTTGATGCTTCACAACAGACTAGCGATACATCCGATTTCAGTCCGGGATTTTAAGTTCAAGTTTGCATTCCCTATCGGATCCTACTTGTTCGACTGCTTTCTCTTGTCTGGAACAACCTGAGGGTGGTGGAGTAAGATCTCGATCAATTTTAGTAGTGAATTCTGAAATAAATTGCCAGTTATGAGTGGCTGACAGGGTTCGGCTAAAGTCCTGAATGATGTCTTGACTATAGATGGGTTATAGAACCAGTACTTTTACTGATCAGACCCTTTAAATAGCAGAAAAAAAGTACAAGGTGCAGATGTTTGTAATTTTTTTTTTACATTTTATAATAGATCATTAGTGGGACATAAAAACATGTTTCTTGGATAAAAATGTAACATTTGTGTGTATGTAGAGGGTGGCAATATGCCTACCGCTGCCCCTCGGTAGCGAAGTGGATGTGGCAGTATAGCTACCACTGACCTACATGTGCACACAGATAGATACATGTTCACATCTTCATCCCAACGTTGTGCTACCAATACCAGTCCTGGACCTAGATGCAAGAACAATACGAGCAATAACCTGTACAAAGATTAAATGTGTTAGACGAATGACCGGAAACAGTCTGAGAGTTAAGTTCAAAAATAAAGAACTGAGAAAAAATGCTAGGAATAACCCGCGCCTTAGAATATATAAAGAAACAACAGATACAATGGTCTGGCCACGCGACAAGGCAGAGTGATCAAAACACAACACAAATAACCCTCAATAAACGCTGCGAGAACACCAGGCCCAATGGTCGACCATTGGTCAAAAAGATGGATCGACGGAATATTAGAAGCACTAGGAGGCATAACAGCAGCAGAATCAAACAGAAGAGAAAATGATTGCAAATTATATCTCCGCTCGACCTTGAAAGGCAAATGAGGAAGGAATGAAGAAGAAGATATATGATCCATTGAATACATACAAAAGAGCTACTGTTCCGGTTTTCAAATGTGATAGTCTCCCTTGTCTAAGGGAGGTAACCGAAACAGTTAGCTTTTACAAAATGTCGACCATTGTCCTAAAAGATAATTATTTTGATGGTAGCAACTATTTTGCCACTATCTTTGAAAGGGTGTCCTTACTTGTCGTAGTGAATTTTAGTAATAATAATAATAATGATAATAATAATGATGATAATAATAATGATAATAACGATAATAATAAATAATAAGAATAATAATACACAACGTTCAACCAATCTAAATGAAAACTATGCTGAACATATATCTTTTTATTAAGATCCGAAATAGAACAGCTAAAACAACGTGTTACATGATTGTTATCTGGTTCTACACTCAATAATTTATGCAAATTGTTTTCTTCTGAAGCATGCTGGGTAAAAGTCGTCTGAGCAGCTAAAATGTTTTTGTTAATGTGATACATGCTCGAAGCTGCAATGACGATCTGAGCGCAGTAATATATTATAAGATATACATGTATGTATAAATATGTTGCTTAGGAGAAGTAATATTCGTGTATTAATCTTATGCGTGATTCTTATTGTAATCATTGAAATAGTGATCTTCACTTATCAAATTGGCAAGAGTGAGAACGTCAAGACTGACATGGGAATTTTGTTTCAAAGGGAGAATGAGGTGAGTTTGATGTTGTAGTTAGCGATGTGAGAGGTATATAGGGGAGTCAACTGGATCAAGATCTTGGCGAAGACGAACCTCCAGAAACCGTTATTATTTTTCCTTAAGCAGGCTTCAGTGTGTCAGTGTTAAACTGCGGTCTCTTGAAAATGCATGTCACAAGATTGGACGGGCTTTGGCGTGAAATGAGGATGCCTTGACTTAAACAAAATTGCTTCCATGAATAGAATAGAATAGAATAGAATAGAATAGAATAGAATAGAATAGAATAGAATAGAATAGAATGTACTTCTACATATTATTTTTTTCAAATATGAGTTTGTCACGTTTTTGATGATGAAACGAAAGTTGAGATGATACGCCACTGGAGGACGCAAGTCGAGTTTGAATAAAACCGTACAGAACGAAATAGTAAAAGAAGGCAGGACGCTACGGTAGACATCTGGTGTACGACACTTGTAACTGCACGGCTAAGTGTTCACCACCTACACTGAAACATGCACACATGTGTTTTTCATGTTGTTCAAGAAATCTCGTACAGCAGCCTATATTGTGTTGCACATTAATTTTTACAGGGAGTATATATTATAATAAAGATAGAAATAACAAAAAATAAGCTATATATCAGTTTCAGTAATAGTGGTATTATCAGTGCATTCCTACAGTGTGACTTAGATCTGAATTTCTTTCCTGACCATGTAGAAGGATCGCAGAAAAGTACATGAATTTGTAGCACTGACGAATTTACCTGGGATATCCTTAAACATTTGGTTAACGTAATTCGGTGATGCTAGGAATTATACGTCTCATAAATTCAACTCAGCAAATAAAAAAAATGCTTGTTCTTTAAACCTTTCACCTGGCAATGATTATTTTACGTACTAGACGTAAACACTGACACAATATGTTGTTGTCTGTCCTCATTAGATCTATGTATTTATTTAGTGCCACTATTTGTTATTATATTTCATATCACGGAAGCCAGTAAAAGTCTCAGTAAAAGAAAGTGTCGACCATGTCAAGTACTCTATCCCAGAGGTGGACCGTTTCGTTCAGTTATTTCAGTCCAGGCATCGCGGCGAGATCAACGTGCTTGGGCTTAGTGCTGATGAACCTTATGACACTTTTCTCAAGAGACTCAATTCACTTAAGAAGAAAGGGCCGAAGCTTTACAAAGATCGTCAAGAGAAAGCGTAAGTTAACATTGAGAGTTTCTTCTTTACAATTGTTCATTATATCAATTGAAGGGGCAGCGAATTATAAAGCTTGATAAAAATGTAGAATTGTCTGGTAAACAAATTATTCAGCTAGTGATTCAACTTAATATTTCTAGTCTTAGTGAAGGTAATAAAACTATTGTTGGTTTAAATAATTAATCAGGTGTTAGTTCGTCTAATTTAAGTACAAGTTGATTATCGAATGCATAGACAAAAATGATCAGTCATAAGAACTGGCAACCAAACAAGACGGTATCAGTGTATATAAAACAAAATAAACAGACAAAGATTTGTTCCAACTTTACAGTGAAAATTGTATGAGATCAACAATAGCAAAAAACAAATTGAAGTCAGCGGTTATAACATAAACAATGTGCGATGTTGATGCAGTTTTAATAGCAGAGGCGGAGTTTGAACTATAAGAAATGAGAGACATAATAGTGGAAAATAGCAAGAAGAAAGGTCACGCCACACACAAAACGTTCTATCTAAAGTAAACATTTTAGGCATGATATTTTAGTAATTAATGCTCGTAACAAGAAGTGTAAGACAAGGATGCGTCCTCTCACCACTCCTCTTCATCATATATGTATGGACAAAATAAATCAGGAAACAACCAACAACAAGGAAAATCAAATAATAACATAGAGGTAGAAAGCCCCAACATCAACGAGCTACTCTTCGCAGATGACAAATGCCTAAATATGAGGATGAAAACCTGTTACAACAGCATTTAACATCTGTAGATAAAAACTGCACAAACTACAGTATGAAAATTAACACAGCAAAAATAGAGGCTATAAGAATAAGCAAATTAAGACACCCATTAAACATCAAGATCAAAGATAAAGAAATAAAGTAAGTAGAGGGATTCAAGTATTTAGGCACAATGTTCACAGAAGATGGAAAACTAGACAGAGAAATTGACATGAGAATACAAAAAGCAAATGCTGTCACATACCAGCTTTCACCATTGCTAAGACATCCAAACATTTCTATGCCAGCTAAACAACAAATAATAAATAGCATCTTCATGTCAACTTTGTGCTATGAAAGTCAAACATGGACCCCTTCTAAATCCCATTTAAGAAAGATCAATACATGTGAGATGCGATGCTTGAGAAAAGTAACAAACAACACAAGAAGAGATAGAATACCAAATGAAACCATAAGAAACATGGTAGGAACAAAACCCTGCCAAGAATATATAGAACAACAACAACTTAAATGGTTTGGCCACCTGGTCAGAATGAATCCTTACCAATCACCATCAAGGGCGTTCTTCTCGAGAATGCATGGAAAAAGACCAAGAGGAAGACCCAGAAGAAGATGGATAGATGTATTGACAAAGTCATGTAACAACAAAGGAAAGTCACTAATTCAGACAATTCGAGCAGCACAAGAACGACAAATGATATAAACCACGACACCTTTTAGGTATCAGTGAAAAGAGACAAGTGGAAGAAGAACAAGAAGTTTTTAAAAAAATAAAAATTGAAACATCTAAGAGTTTCAGAGATGCAATATTCAAAGTTGAACAACAAAAGTTTATCAATTTTATGTAACTTTCTTTAATCACTTTATAATGGATGAAACACGTTTACTTTACCTTACAGGTAAGGCGTAAACGAGAAAATCAACTAAAATATCAGGGACAAGCAACTGTTTAGGAAACCCCATCTCGAGATCCTTTCGCTGGCCGTTGTTGTCAAGCTTTTATTTCTTGGTAACAAATTACTGTGACAGTTTTACATCTGTTTTTTATTTCAGAAAAAGTTCAACAGAAAAGTTTCAGAGAGGAATCAGCCAGTTCCACATGTACGATCCAAGTGATGAACAGCTGATACAGGATTTACTTCATGACCTCAATACTTTACCAATTGTTCATTCAGGTGACTTTACTTATTGTTTCTTTTAAATTATTGTTTCTACCACATTCGTTAATACTATTTCTACTACTAGTGAAGTGATTACTCTATCATTTCTAATGTTGATTCAAACTGTGACTGTTTCTAATACTGTAGCTATTGCTAATTCTTCAGCTGTCGAACAGGACAGAGTTATGTATAGTGATGGTCTATATCTTTAAAATTTACGGCGTCATAGATATATTTTGTTGTAACATATAACAGTTGAAGCTATGTTGGTCAACGCTACAAACTTCACTTTGAGCAATATGAAGGTAGGTTGATCAGTGCTACAAACATCATTTAAGACATTTGAAAGTGAGTTAGTAAATGATGCAAACAGATTTAATATGCAGAATTTGAAAGCAAGAGCAAATATTTAACTTTAAATTTAGACGGTAAATATTTATGTTGGTCTTCCTTAACTGACAAGTCAAAGTAAATGAGGAGAAAGAGACAAAATAATTTAGAAAGGTGCACAAAACAGTGAAAATAGTTGTCCATTGAGAATTGTCCTTATCCCCTTTAGTTATCAAAGAGAGGTTTTGTACAACATCAATAGATATCAGTTTGTGGCTGACAAAAAGAGCTAATTCTATGAACTACTAATTTATATCCTGATGTGTCTACAGTTCGACTGATGACTTCTCAAAACTTCTTCCTAACTTCAAAATGTGTATGTCCCAAAATCTCTGAGCGAACTGTTCAATCTAATTCCTAATTCCTACATTCTGCCTTGAGACATTTGACTAAATTCTTCTGCTACATTCTCTCTGGTGTATCCCAAGAGCTTCGTGGCGAATCAGTGTCTAAAAGTGTCCTATCCATGCGTTTCTGTGATACAGGCGTGGTCTATCAATGAAACTCAGCTAAGATAATCAACCCATTTGCTGCTTGTCTGTCCATCGCCTATCAAATACCATGAAGTCTAGGCAATATCTGTCAATCACTCCTATTAGCTACAAGTAATTGATCCCCTTGACCAACCTAGGTTTTCTCTCAGAATGCCTTTGGTCTACTACTCTGTGTCTCCCTACTCAATAATCTCCTACTCAGAGATAACTCAGTGTTTTTCTACCGCTGGACATCACATGATGTCTCGGCGTTTGGACTTGCCTCCGTTCGGTCGGTAGAAAATCCCCGTTGGTCCTGAGCTTCAAAGACTGTTACGACTTCTATTACGACTTCTGTTACAACTTCTGTTACGACTTCTATTACGACTTCTATTACGACTTCTATTACGACTTCTATTACGACTTCTGTTACGACTTCTGTTACGACTTCTATTACGACTTCTATTACGACTTCTGTTACAACTTCTGTTACGACTTCTGTTACGACTTCTATTACGACTTCTGTTACGACTTCTATTACGACTTCTGTTACGACTTCTATTACGACTTCTGTTACGACTTCTATTACGACTTCTGTTACGACTTCTGTTACGACTTCTATTACGACTTCTGTTACGACTTCTATTACGACTTCTATTACGACTTCTATTACAACTTCTATTACGACTTCTGTTACAACTTCTGAGTGTCTCTGTCCGTCATTCCTCGAACAGCGGTCAGTTCCGACTCGCGCTGTTCTCTGTCACCTTACGTAATCTCACCGGGTTAGTGAATAATCTGTCGAGGGTTTCCGCATTCAGGTTGAACACCTGATGTCTCTCTCTGCTTATTTTCCACTGATTGCCATTTTATTATTCATGGTTAAGTCGCACTATCACATGTGATTTGTCCTTGGGTGGTTTATTTTTCTGTGATCTGTCATTGGCTTCCTTATCGTTTTGTGATCTATAATTAGCTGCTTTATCTGCCCATGACCTTTCATTGGCTACTTTGGTGGTTTGTGATTTGTCGTTGGCTGGTTTATTGTTCTGTTATTTGTTATTGGCTACTTTATCGGTACGTGATCTGTCACTGGCTGCTTTATTTGTCTGTGACTTGTCAATGATTGTTTTATTGATCTTTGATATGTCAATGACTATTTCATTTATCATCTTTCATTGGCTACGGACCTGCCTGTACCTGTAATTGGCTGTTACATCGGTGCTTTAGCACTGACGTTTATTTTACGTAATCTTAACATTGTAACCGTGGAAGGTGGAAGACGGACAGGTATCGACGATACTACAAACTGGACATGCCTCGATTTTGCAGAGTTGAAAAGGTTGACTAAAGATAGAGATAAATGGAGGAGGCTGGCGAAGTCTGTCGATAGTTCACCAAAGACTTCCATGGAGTAATGGGATATGGAAGGGGAAGGCATCAACATTATCTATCACTTCATTTCCTGCACAGTCACATTACATGTCTTTTCTACAGGGTGTTCGTAAAGTCTCACATACACTTTGTATACACAACACATTTGAAAAAACGATAAATAAGTAAATGACATCATCAAAAAATGTGCTTAAAAAGTAATTAAATTAGTTACAATAGTTACTACTATAGTAAAAGTAAAGTACCCCCGTCACGCCAAGTGGCGTATAGGGAAATATGGTGTTAGTGACCCTATATTTTACAGACCTTCAACACATGATTTTTGGGGTAATGTGGTCGGTATTACGCCCGTGCTGCTTTACTTTCCCAGAAAAAAATCCGGTACCCATTTAAGGCTGGGTGAACCCGGAAGCCGTCGGTTGGGATCGAACCCTAGCCCTTGTCCGTGGTAGTCCAGTTCGCTAACCACTGAGCTATCGCGGCTCCCTAGTTACTACTATGGTCTAATGCTATTTTAAGCATTCTGGAAAGTACCAATAGAATATTCATTGCAAAGGTGTTGGAAATGTCCTCCACGGGCTTCATGATATGATTGTACACTTCTCTTCATATTGTCAAATACCTTCTATAAAGTGTCTTTTACTTCTTGAATGGTAATTCTGATTGATTATTTCAGGTCCTCAGTTGTTCGTACATTATTTTTGAAAACAATTCCTTTCAAGAAACTCCATAGGTAATAATCTAATGGAGTTAGATCTGAAGAACGAGAGGTCAAATCCCATGTGATATTATGTGATTTGTGAAAATTTCTTCCACAAAATGCAGTGATGCTCTAGCTATGTGTGCAGTTACACCATCTTGCTGGAACCACGCTTCCTCAATTTCATGTTCATTCAGCTGTTCTAACAAAGGTTCCAGTATGTCGGTTACCTTACCGATCGGCATTAATAGTGTTGTTGAAGAAAGTTTTCTAGTGACGTTACACAATACCCCAATTGTTTTTTGGCAACATGTAGAGGCACTTCATGAAATACATTGGAATTAAAACTACTCCAAATACGATATTTTGGATCTTAGTGCATCAAGATAGAGGAGTCCATGCCTCATCAGAGAAGAATGTTACATCAAGAATCGATTCGCCTTCTTCAGCTAAAAATCCATGGAACCACGTGCAGTAGTTGACCCTGGATTGATAGTTACACACTTTTAGCTCAGACACAACGGAAATCCTGTATGGATAAAAATTTAACCGGTGTTTAAGAATTTTGTGTGCTGTGCACACTGATACGTTCACTTGTTGCGACATTTTCCTTAAGGAGTTGCTTGTACATTCCAAGATTATGTCTTGGATATCTAGACATTTTTCTTCAGGCACAGCAGGCCTACCAGATCGCGCAGCATCTTCCACATTTCCCGTAGCACGAAATTTATGTAACAAATTTGTAACCGAAATGCGATGAGGAGATTGTTTATCATGAAATTTTGCTATAAATCTTTGAACAACCATCCGTGTGTATCGACCGCCATTTCGGAACACTTGTTCAACCAAAAAGATTCTTTCTTCCGTTGATAACATCATTCTCATTTTGTTTCTGAGAATGACTCCAGCAGACGACAGCCATTCACTGCATGTTGCTTCACGATGGACTGTGCAGCACATTTTCTATGACGTCATATACTTTTTTTTTTCAAATGAGTTCTATATAAAAAGGGTAGTGAGACATTACGAACACCCTGTATAAGTCAACAACTATTATCTTTTAAATAAAAAAAAACACGCAAATCATAAAGTATTTTTAATCAACTAAAGCATTATCATATAGTAAAAGCATGACTTCCCATTACCCACAATAGAACGATTAGATGCAGGAACTCAGTTGAAGATCAAACTAACCTTCAGTGATGGCGCTAATGGATATTTTAAACCGAAGAGGTAGGAAATATTTATCCTCTTATTTCTTGATAATTATTGTGGTTTTTGTTGTGGCTTTTGTAGTAGGTTGAAGCTGGTAGAGGATTATGTCAATGCAGTGGAACTAGGTAAGGTAAAGTACGAGACTTGAACCGGCGTCTCAGCACGCGAGTTTACACCCTTATGTGCTCCGCCGCCTATCCAGAAATGTTCGGATATTTCTGTATAGTGTAGCCTCAAGCATCGGAACTCAGATGCGAAGCGACATTCCTCACCTTCCCAAGGTAATACCCTGGTACCCATTTCTGCCAACGGCTGGGTCGACCGTGGGTATATTTTTTTTCCAACCACTAGTACAATCCTCACTGCTCCCAGCGGGAATCGAACACGGGTTGTCCGAACGTCGGTAGTTCAGTTGAGTGGTTTTCCCAACTAGGCTACCGAGGCCCCCAAGTGGAACTTTAGAAGAAAAGGGGGAGGGTAAGGGATAATGAAATGCACAGGAAATACCAGACTGGAAGTTATGAATAAAAGTGATGTAAACAGGACGGGTCAGATTTAGTCTAATTCTGAAGGAAGGAAATATACTGAGCAAGGCGGATGAACCTTGTTGTTAACACACAAGATATTACAAGTAGTTTGCTCTGTCGGCGCTTGGTCAGTGGTGGACGAGGGGTGGGGTGGGTGAAAAAGTCATAAGAGAAATCACCCGAAAAAAGAACAACAAAAGTTATCTCATTTATAGGGAGATTAATGGCCGCTTCCTCAGTGCTGACAACACGTGCTGTTCAGATTAAGGGTTTTATTTAACCGCCTATAGAAGATCTAATTTGAAGTACAGGGAATAGTCACTTACGCTTACATTTTGATGAGATTTTGCCTTAGTTCATGCGTCAGTCTAGCGATAAAATAACACAACATATGCTATGATAATTCAGATATAGACATTGTTAGCAAGATTAGCCCTGAAAAGACATTAATTCACAAATGCAGAATAACAAGTTCAAAGCGGCGTCCGTGGTGAAAGGACAAGATGAAGAGGCATTGGTTGTATAGACGGCGTGCAGTTGGGTAGCAGAAAAATGGCAATGAACAGACATAAAATATGCCAAATTATTAAGACTAGTCACCGACTTGAAAGTGACATTTTTATCACTGAGTCACATTTTGACTTTGAGTCCTTTATTTTTGGTTTCTTTCGCTATAATGTCTAACATTTCGTGCAACTTATTTTCACTATTAATGATTAAGACTGTATCATCAGCATACTTTAGATTATTTATATTATGACCTCCGATTGATATTCCAGGCAAGCCCCTAATGGAAATTAAAATAATCACACAACACATATTAAACAAATCTGGTGACAGCACACAATCTTGTCTAAAACCCTGTTTTATTTGTTGAAACTTTCCCAATTGGTTTCCAGTTCTTATGGCCGCAGTTTGTTGCCAGTACATGTTCTTTATTATTCTTAGATCTTTTATGTCTTTGTTTATGCTTTCTAAACGTTTGATTATTTCTTGGTGCTTTACTTTGTTAAATGCTTTGGCATAATCTATGAAACATAAGTATAAATCTGTTTACACCTCTATGGCTTTCTACTAAAGATCGTATGATGTATATGACATTGCTCGTTAATTTACCTCTAACAAAACCACACTGTACATCATTTTTTTTTTCTGGACTGATTTTGCTTCGCTCTCTTGGCATAACGGTTCTTAGTAATATCTTATCATGTGACTCATAAGGCTTATTGTGCGTTGGTCTTCACATTTAATCGCACCATATTTCTTTGGCAAGGCTATGAATATTGATTTTAGCAGGCCTTCTGGATCCGCTGTTGTAGATATTCAATAATTTTTTTATTATTTATGTTCCAAAATCGCCCATGGCTCCAATCTCTTCTTTAGTTATATTATCTGGACCTGGAGCTTTTCCAGCTTTCATATTGCTGAAGTCGTCTTCCACTTCTTCTTTGAGTATTTCTTGTCCTTCTCTATTATCCTTTAATTTATTTATCCTTTAATTAATTACTTCTGTTCGTTCATCATTATAAAAATATTTACTGTATTCTGTCCATCGTTCCCTTATGCTTTCTTGTTCAATCAACAGTTCTCCTTCATTTGATCTTAAACATCCAGTTTTTGATTGCGTTATTCTTCCTGTTAATTCTTGAGTCTGTTTGTATATAGCTATAGTATCTCCTCATTGTTGCATTTCAATCTCTTTGCATCTCTGTTTTAGCCAAACTTATTTTGCTTCATTGCATTTTATTACAATTTCTTTATTTAATCTCTTATACCAATCTTTATTTTCTTTATTTCTTCTTCTTGTATCCATTAGCTTCAAAATGTTATCCGTACAACTATTTCTTTCTTGAACTTGTCCTCACTGGTGCTATGAACTCTCTTGATGTTTGGAAAACGCTAAAAGAATCAATGCAACACTGTTCATCACATTATAGTAAAAGAAAGCAACAACAAGGTCTTAGTCTGAATAGTAAGAAAACAGAAGAAATGGTCACTTCAAAGTAACAATCATCACCATCATGCAGCATAAAAATAAACAGGTCAAATCTGAAACAAGTGCAACGCGTCAAATACTTGGGCACAATAATAACATCAGATGGAAGTTGCACCACAGAAATAAAAAGCAGAAAAGCTGAGGCCAAAATAGCATTTCAGAAAATGAAAAATATCTTATGCAACAAATCTATGTCAATAGAAGTGAGAAAGAGAGTTCATTGGTGCTATATATATCCAATTTTGATCTATGGAAGCGAGTCATGAACAGTAGACAAACAAATGAAAAGACGATTAGAGGCCACAGAGATGGGATTTCACAGAAGAATGTTGAAAGTTCCCTAGACAGCTAAAAAGACCAATGAGGAAGTTCTCAAAGAGGCCAATACAAAAAGGCAGCTCCTAAAAAACATCAGAGGGAAGCAATCAACTTTTTTCGGACACTTCATGAGAAGAGGAAAGTTGGAATACTTGGTTACAACTGGCAAAATAAAATGAAAGAGAAATCGTGGACGACAAAGAGTGAAAGTACTGGATAGCTTGGTGTCATAGTATGGAAAACAGTCAACAACAGAACTGATACAATGCACTGTAGATAGAAGTTTGTTGAAGGACATGATCGCCTACACCATCCGGTATGGCACATGATGATGATACCTGTTCATCAATGCTTTGTATCTTCTCTATTGTATTGTACCGGTTCTGAATTGTGATTTTATATTTGTCTTGCAGCTTCTTGTCTGATTTTAGTAAATCTAAATTTAACTTGATGCTAACTGAGGCTCGTTTTGTTGTTTTTAATTTTACTCTAAGCTTTCTCACAACTGGCACATGATCACTATTGCAATCTGCCCCTGGTCTAGTTTTCACACACACCAGAGTGTTTCTAAATCTGTTAACATTATGTAATCTATATGATTACGTGCATTGTCCCCTGGGCTTTTACATGTCCACAGACGTCTTGGATGTTGCTTAAACCAGGTGTTTCCTATCATAATGTTATGTGTTTCTGTCCCTAAAATAAGTTTCTCAACCCTTTTATTCCTCTCGCATAAGCCATAATAACTAACTACTTCCTCAACTTTTTCCTTTCCTACTTTTGCGTTGAGATCCCCTAGAACTATGGTGTTTTCATGTGGCTTGCATTCACGAAATGCCTTTTTTAACTCGTAAAATTTATCAACTGTTTCCTTTAGCCTGTCTGCTGTTTGTGCATAAACTTGTATGAGATTTATATCTATTGGCTTTCCATTAAATTTCACTAAAAGGACTCTGTCAGATATTGGGTAAAAGCCTTTCACTGTTCTTACTCTTTCTGCATCCAAGATTATACCTACTTCTCTTTGGTGTTCAGTACCTCCAGAATAGATTAGTTTATGTTTATCAGAATATATCTACCCTGATCCAGTGTATCTCATTTCGCAAAGTTCCAATAAATGTAAACCCATTCTTTTTAGTTCCTGTTTGATGTTTTCCAGTTTACCCTTCAGCATGAATGTTCTCACATTCCAAGTACTTATCTTTAGAGTTTGTTTTATCTTTATTTTGCTTACAGTAGCTTGATGACGATCGGGTATCACCTGCAGCATATGATGCCCCCACCGAAAGAGGGTTTTCCAATGGAATCCCCCCTTTAACGTTGTTGTCGTCATTTCTATTATTGTGTTGATTCATGATTGAACAAATAAATTACGGCGGTGGTTTTCTGTTGTCTTCCGTCGGTTTGTTTATGGTTGGCTCCGCTAGTCTTTGACTAAAAAGTCTCACAAGGCAGTGGGGTTGTTTTACATTAGGGTACCCTCCCTTAGTTTTTTATTCTTCCGAGCACACACATAAGTCGGCAGGGCAGCCGCAGGTTGTACTGCCTACTGTATGGGTCAACAGGTAAAATTACCCGACCTGATAAGAAGATCTATCTAGAGCAGAGGAAGCAAAATGGTGTGGTGGGACAATGTATTGCCAGAGCGGCTTTCCTGGACAAGTGTATGGCCAGGATAATGGAGGGAAATGATTATGTACAAATAAGCAGATGAAACAAAAACAGAGTTACGGCGTACGGAAAGCAGTGACCCAAGTATGGGTGCATACCGTATGGGTACATTGGCAAGTTGTATGATTATGTGGATAGGGTTTGGAGGAACTGGCAAGAAGAATAGCAGTATCGTGAAGAGTGGCTACACGGCCATCTGCCGAAGCTGGGCAGAGACCACCACAAAGCTATCATGTAGTTACCATGGAAATCACTGTTGACAAATTGTTGGAGGAGATAATTCCTATCGGGGAGAAACCTATCGTCTGTGATAAATAACCGCTCTGAGTGTGTGCGCGGCTGCTATAGTCCGTTTCATAACTCGTGCCCAACTTTTAAAATCGATATCTTTTTAACCCCTTTTTGTATTTTTTTCAAAATTTGCATGTAAAGTTATAATGATTATAAACCAACAGAAAATTAATTTCATAAAAAAACACATTTGGTTATTATTATTGCTTATTTGATTTATATAAATTTATAACGACCCATTGATGTAGTCAAAACTTAGTGTTTACAGTATTTTAATTTAAAAATAGCGATTAAAAATCCATACACGGTACAATTGACATTTTTGCACGCTTTCAACGTGAGTTGTCTGACACAATTAGACACTTGTAGAAAACACGAGGCATTGTGTGTTCCATTTCCGTTCATTCATAGGTGGGGGCGTGGAACAATAACATTTATCATGAGTCTTAAAATGAAATTCTGCAGTTTACAAAACATCGCAATAAAAATGAATGACTATTTTTGCAAAGAGGCTAAACGAGGAAGATTATTTCATTCTTTAGAAAACCCTGAGATTAGGACAAGACACATTTTGGATTTATCTAAACAGTCATTTAATCGCTGGATTCAAGCACGTGACCGTCAATGTTCAAAATATACAAAATCACAAGGAAGAGCAAAAATGTTGGATAATTTCGACAGTGAACTTATTAGAAGTGAAATTCGCAAAATGTTGGGTATGAATGAAACTGTTACAATAAGAAAATTAAAAGTATCGCTGAAAAATAACAACAGTATTGAAATATCAAAGTCTACATTATGGAGGAATGTGAGAGCTGCAGGCTTTACATTCAGAAAGTATTCCAATGGACGAAACATCATCTGTGAGAAGCCACATATAGTAGTCATGAGAAGCAAGTACTTACGTGAAGTAAAAGAGGTGCGCAAGCAAGGTTATGATACTGTGTACTTGGATGAAACATGGATCAATGCTCACCACACTAACCAAAGGGAATGGCAGTCATCAGATGGAAAGATTAAGAGATCAATACCTAGCAGCAAAGGACAGCGCTTGATAATTGCTCATGCAGGTAGTCGACAACATGGACTAATACAGAATGCAGAGCTCATTTTTCTTTCAAAATCCATAGACAATCGGGATTATCACTCTGAGATGAATGGTCACATATTTAGACATTGGATTGAAAATTCTGTTCTCCCATCACTAGATCGACCATCTTGCCTAATAATGGACAATGCAGCGTACCACAACATTGTTGCACTTGAAGATAAAGTCCCGACGTCATCCAGTAGAAAAGATGCTATTAAGATATGGCTCACAAAGGAGCACATACAATTTAATAACATGTACTTAAAACCTGAATTACTATCTCTAGTAAAGCAAAAACAGAGGACAAAGATTTTTCAAATAGATAAGATTATCCAAGAGCACGGTCATATAAGTTTGAGGCTGCCACCTTACCATGCTCATTTAAATCCAATAGAACTAATCTGGGCAAAATTAAAAGGACAAGTGGCAGATGAAAATACAACATTCAAAATATGCGATGTAAAGACTTCCTAATCTCGCTTTATTAAATATAGACAAAGATTATTGGGCTAAATGTGAAGACCACGTCTTAAAACAGGAAGAGGAATATTGGAAAAATGATGGTTTGTGGAATGTTCAACCCCAAACAGTTATTAATCTTTTAGACTCGTCTGATTCAGAATGAAAGTATATAGCCCCCACAATGTTGGCCCCTATATTACCTTAAATTAGTTCAACAAACGGTCCTTTTCAGGACCACACAACTATGAACATTGGACATACAGGTATACCTTGATATTATCGTCCATCCTCGAACTGAGCAGACAATAATTCTCCTGGTGTTTTGTCTTATACAGTTATTTCCCCATTACGGCCACGCCTTTACCTAGTGAAAATTAATCATAGACCAGCAACTACGGTAATTTCTATTCTTTAGGGCTTCACAATTTACAATTGTGACAAACATCAAAGAAATTCGCCGCTTTAAGAAAACTGTAGCTGCAAGATATTTGTTAAATAAACATTTAAAGGGTCTTTTGCATTCTAATAACATTTGGACAATTTCAAATGTTTTTAACAAATGTTTACTGTTGCTTACAAATTTTAATAGCATTTTGAAGTTGGGCACATGATTTGAAACGAACTATTGTCTGTTTAGCCTCGCAATGTTGCGGTGAGGGGATACAGAACAAAAACAGAATCATTATGTTTTTGGAATGAGAAAATTGTACAATGAAAGGTAGATGGCCTGTAGTCAGCATCTAAACTAGAAAGTTATGTAACAAAAGAGAATCGTTAGTGTATTAGTACGTTAGAAGTAGTAATATGGGTTAGTCGGGGGATTGTAGATAGTCTGTGTCCATGACAGTATCATGAAAAAAGCTCACTGTGTAACGAGGCGTTCTCTAAGAAACAATGAGAGAAAGACAAGGCTTATGCTTTTTATGCAAAGCTATGCTCTGTATCTAGTGTACGCCGATGCAGCTCTAAGGGAGTTCACGGAGTCAGCTTAGCAATATTTAGTGAGTAAAGTCGTTGGTGTTACAGACCAAGAGAATGATCAGATGTAAGCTGGTTACTATGTCAAAACAAGGAATTCTGGAACAATATGGTTAACCCGTGTTATAGGTCACTAAAAACACTAGTACATGCCACACAGTTCTTGCATCGGCCTTTACGTTAGCTGTTGCGTGCTGTACTTCAAGTCAACGTTGCGTTAAATGTGAAGAACAAAGAGATCAACCAGCGTGGGAGAAACAATAATCCAACAGACAATACGAGCGCAAGTCTAGTTTTTGTTATCAAATAAATTAATTATATCGCCTATAGCATTACTGTCTTTGAGTTGTAAAGTGTGGAACTCCATTACTCTTCAGCAGAATTTGTAGGAGTACGATCCATTGCTTTTGCACATCACTTCTTTCCTTCTCTATGTCCAGGTACCAATTTTCATCTACGCTGATTGGAACGTTCCATCGCTGACAGAAGACGAAACACGATTTATCCTAAAGATATTTTTCTGCAGTTAAAATCTTATGAATCAAGTTCTCAGGATTTGTACTCTATTCACCTCCATTTGGTCGTTCTGTTTCTTATAACTATGCATGTCAACAGGCCAGGTGATCTACAATTTATTTACAGACTAGCGACCAGTCTTACTATTTGGGTCAACGCTCTGTCCATACTTATATCAACAGTTCACGCCAACAAACTGATACCGGCCAGTCATGACCAGTCTGTTCAAGGTCTCACTCATACATACATGAGTTACGGCATTTGATTCATATTTACAGGGTACAAAAAGATGTTGACACACCCCCAAATGTATTCTACCACGACGACTTTGAGAGATATAACGCGGAAATAGCTGCATTTCACTTAGATAAGTATGTTCATTAAGTGAGTGTATATTATAATTATTTTGAAACATTTTATTTTTCTGAAAAAAAACTTTAAATCTTATACCAAGAGCAAGAACAAAAATAAATAAATAAAATATGAAAACTCTAGCCCAAATATAGAATGAATAACAAAAAAATAAATTCGGGATATTTAAGAAATGCTTACTTTTAATACTTCTGTTTGACTAACAACAGGGAAGAAAGCTGGCAAAAGGTAGACAAGGGGAAAAAAATACTCACAGAGAAAAATTAACAATTATAGCTCCTATTTCATATCTTGACTGGGTCTACTGCAAACTATTTTGATACTACAAAGTTCACAAAAATCACATAATAACGTATTAATGTCTTGATGTAGTCAACAATCACAGACTATAAACAGGGTTTATGTAAGTTTTTTTTTTTTAATAATCGTTTGGACACATGATGTCCAAAGTGGAGTACATAATTATCAAATCAACGTTCTTCAATTAGAAGAACTCAGGAGGCTACCGCCGATATATATTGAGTCATCTCTCTGTACCTATTGTCTGTGACATAATTCTATATTTCCTTCACAACTCGTCTTGCCTTACACTTCTTCTCTCTCTATGTCTTAACTTGTTCAATGCTACACTTAATCTACTTACTGTTGTCCTCTGGAGCACAAAATTTCGGAATATATTTTTCAAATACTTCTTAATTAAACTATATCTTCCTGACTGATACTCACTAGGTGATTAACTATTTCTAGTTCATCTATATATAACTTGTTCTCTATCACTATATTTCAAAGTCTAGGTGTTCCTCTGCCTCAATGTTTCTGGAGGTTGCTCTGATGTTTCTCAAATCGTTCCAGAAGCTCTCCTCTTTTCTGGTCTTACTGCCTAATTCTTCTAAAGCATGAGGTTAAATACCACTGTATCATTTGCATAATTTATTGGCACATCTCCGCTAAGCCAATGGGTGAATGCGAAATTGAAATATAGATTACTTTTATGTCAATTATTTTTAAAGCAAAATTACATCTTGACATTTAGTTAACCTCTGAGTTAACAAAAATAATGCTACCAGGAACTCTAATACTGACATCTCTCTCATAAACTTGACCTGCTCCCGAATTTATCAACCTAATTTCTATACATGACTGGTCATGTCATGTAACCTCTATCCCTACACATTTCCAATTACAGCTGGGAAATTTCCATTCCCGCAAAAATTGGCTATTGTTTTTCTGTGTCTTTCTATGTTACTGCTATAATCTACTGAGTGTGGGTAACTATTAAGCTACCAGACTGACACGTGCTGTACCTTTCTCCCATTATGTGATCTGTTCTATCCTAGCCCAAATACTATTACATCCGGTCATTTAATGTAACTCAAGTTTACATTCCTGGACCTATTGTGTCGCTGAAGTAAAACCGGAAAGAAATGTCACAGTGATAACATTGTAGTGATGTATCATATCAATAAAGGTAACATTGTAGTAATATATGATATCAAAAATGATAACGTTGTAATGATATATCATATCAATAATGGTAACATTGTAGTGATATAGTAAGTAGTAAAGTAAAGTAAAGTACCCCCCGTCACGCCAAGTGGCGGCGTATAGGGAAATATGGTGTTAGTGACCCTATATTTTACAGACCTTCAGCACATGATTTTTGGGGTAATGTGGTCGGTATTACGCCCGTGCTGCTTTACTTTCCCAGAAAAAATCCGGTACCCATTTAAGGCTGGGTGAACCCGGAGCCGTCGGTTGGGATCGAACCCTACCTCTTGTCCGTAGTAGTCCAGTTCACTAACCACTGAGCTATCGCGGCTCCCACTAATTTTTAGGGAATTAGTAAAACCCAGGTGTCCTCGCCAGGGTACGAACCCCGGCTGTTGCCGTGGTAAGCCAACCGATTGTAGTGATATAACATATCAATAATGGTAACATTGTAGTGATATAACATATCAATAATGGTAACATTGTAGTGATATATCAAATCAATAATGGTAACATTGGAGTGATATATCATATCAATAATGGTAACATTGTAGAGATGTCATCATCATCAAGTATCGTGCCTGCTGGCGTAGGTGATCATGTCTCTCCACAACTTTCGATCTCGACAGTTATTTATCATTTCTGTTATTGACCTTTTGCCAAGCCATTCTTTTAAGCTGTATGGTATCTTTTCTCTTTGCTTCCCTCTATCTCTTCGTCCCTCGATTTTTCATGTTGTTACAATATATTCTATCTGTTCTCTTCTCATTACATTGCTAAAAATGGTGATTGTTTCTTCCTAATATTGGAAATTAGCTCTCTTTTGGCTTTGGTCTCTTTCAGAACCTTTTCATTATACTTCTTAGCTGTCCATGGTATTCTCAACATTCTTCTGTAAAAACATATTTCTGCAGCCTCCAGTCATTTTCTTGTGTTTTGTTCTATTGTTCATGATTCACACCCATATGTTAATACTGGCATTACAAAACATTTAAGAACTCGTTTTCTTGTTTCTATTGTCAAAAATGGATTCCACAGTTTCTTCCTTATCTTTTTTGGAAAGCTGCATTTGCCTGAGCCATTCTGCTTCTCACCTCTGTTGTACATCTTCCGTCTGAGGTTAACAATGTTCCCAGATGTTTAAATTAATTTACCTGGTTTAATATTGTTCCACTTGTCTTTATTGTGCACTGCGGTGATGACTTTCTCTTTCTTGTTGCCATTACTTCTGTCTTTATGCTATTAAGGCAGAGTCCTTTACACTTGGTTTATTTCACTTTAATGTCTAACATTTCTTGTAACTCATTTTTACTCTTAGCGATTAAGACTGTATCATCAGCATACTTTAAATTATTTATATCATGACCTCCGATTACTACTCCAGGCATGCCCCTTGAGGATCTTAAAGTAATCTCATTATACTTATTAAACAAATCTGGTGACAGCACACAACCTTGCCTAACACCCTGTTTTATTTGTTGAAATATTCCAAATTGATTACCAGTTCTTATGACCGCTGTTTGTTACCAGTACATGTTCTTTATTATTCTTAGGTCTCTGCTGTCTATTTTTATGTTTTCAAAAAAGTTTGATTATTTCTTGCTGCTTTACTTTGTCAAATGTTTTGGTGTAATTTATGAAACATTGGTGTAGATCCGTTTACACCTCTCTTTCTACTAAAGATCTTATGATGTATATGACATTGCTCTTTTCTTTACCTCTAACAAAACCACACTGTTCATCAATTTGTTTTTTCTGGACTGATTTTGTTTCGCTCCCGTCGCATGATGGTTGTTATTAATATCTTTGTCATGTGACTCATAAGGCTTATTGTGCGTTGCTCTTCACATTCAATCGCACCAGATTTCTTTGGCAAGGCTATGAATATTGATTTATCAGGCCTTCTGGTATGTGTCCGCTGTTATAGATAGTCAATAATTTTGTTATTATTTCTATTCCAGTATCATCCATGGCTTCAATCTCTTCTTTATTTACATTATATGGTCCAGGAGCTTTTCCTGCTTTCATATTGCTGAAGGTGTCTTCCATTTTTTTCTTTGAGTATTTCTGGTCTTTCCAGATTATCCTTAATATTTACGTGTGTACGTTTATCATTATAAAAATGTTTAATGTATTCTGTCCATCGTTCCATTATGATTTCTTGTTCAAACAGTATTCTTTTCTTTGATCTTAGACATCCAGTTTTTATTCCGTGTGTCTTCCTGTTAATTCTTCAATTTCTTTGTATATAGCAATACCGTTTTGTTGCGTTTCAATCTTGCATCTCTGTTTTACTCATCCTTTCTTTTGCTTCATTACATTTTATTTTTTTTTCTTTATTTAATCATTTATAATCATCTTTGTTATCCTTATTTCTTCTTCTTGTATCCATTAGCTGCAAAATATCGTCTGTCATCCATTTCTTTCTTGAATTTGTCCTCGCTGGTGGTATGAACTCTTTTGATGGGCGTTGCATTGATTCTTTTTACATTTCTCACTGTTAATCAATGCTTTGTATCTTCTCTATTGAAATGTACCGGTTCTGAATTGTGATGTTCTTGTTTTCTGCTTTAAATTTTACTCTAAGCTTTCCCACATCTGGTACATGATCCCTATTGCAATCTGCCCCTGGTCTAGTTTTCACACACACCAGACTGTTTCTAAATCTGTTGTTTATCATTATATAATCAATTTAATTACACGCGTTGTCTCCTGGACTTTCCCATGTCCACAGATGTCTTGGATTTTGCTTAATTAAAGCAGGTGTTTCCTGTCATCATCTTGTGTGTTCTTGCCCATATAAGTTTGTCACATCTTTTATTCCTCTCGCCTAAGCCATTATAACCAACCGCTTTCTCTTTCCATTGTAGTGATGTACTATGTCCATAATGATAAAATTGTATTGAAGTACCATGTCAGTAATGATAATATTATAGTGAAGTATGATGTAAATAATGATAAAATTATATGGATATGATGTCAGTAATGATAAAATAGTAGTGATGTAAATAAGGGAGTCGTGATAGCTCAGTGGTTAGTGAAGTGGACTACAAAGGACAAGAGGTAGGGTTCGATCCCAACCTACGGCTTCTGGTTCACCCAGCCTTTAATGGGTACCGAATTTTTTTCTCGAAAAGTAAAGCGGCACGGGCGTAATACCGACCACATTACCTCAAAAATTATGTGCCGAAGGTCTGTAAAATTTATGGTCACTGACAATTTATTCCCTATACACCACTTGGCGTGACGGGGGTACTTTACTTTTTTTAATGATGTAAATAATGACAACATTTTATGCATATGATATCAGTAATTATAACATTGTAGTGATGTTCCATGTCAGCAATGATAACATTATGATGATGACGAATGTAAATTCGATGTCCTTTAAGGATGTTGGGGTTTCATCGTGCTGGTCCAGTAGTTGGGCGAATACTAAATATCACAGCAGATTTGGTCTCGTTTATTGCTGACGCAAAGGTCGTGAACTTTATGTACACGTCACCTGGTAGGTTTACATCATTTCTGTCGTCATGGTAACCACAATGTCGCCGCTAGGGGGACTAAATACAATTGTTGTGACTTTATAGCCGGAACTAAAAAGATGTTGTGCATTATGTATTGTCAACTTATGATCATAATGTCCTTGTTTAACAAGAGAAAACACAATTGTGCTGCTGCTCTTGTTACTTACAATGTTTATCATAGAAGTTTTTTAACAATGACAGGCAGGATTAAACAGTGTTGCATCTCCTCTTCTTAGTTTTATACGGTAAAGGGTTTTCATATTTTATGTCCACTTTTTTCAGCGTCAAATGCAATGTTGAGTAGACTTTACATTTGATTATTCTCAGTTTTAGTACCGATGTTATTTACTTTTATGCTGTACGTATTTCATGGTTTCTGCTATTTCGAATTTTTTTTTGCTTATTTCTGTTTCTCATTTACCTCCATTTGCCATAAATTGTCCAAGATAGCTAATTCTCGTTAGGTTCAGTGCCTGCCTTGACTTTAACTTGAAGGTTCTCTAAGTTATTCATGTCTATTATTTTAGTTTGTCTTATCATTATCTGTCGTCGCTGCTTTTCCTGTTTTTATTTCTCAGAAAAAGTACTGATTTTCTTGAATTTTTTTTCAGGAGTGCAGTGTCATCGGCATTTCGTTGATTGTTAACTACATTTTCATTGCTGTTTTAATAGATCTTCTAATTGAATTAATTGAAAAAAACGCCGAATAACTACCTGATGGGTTTAGTATTTTTTATTATGATTGATTCTTCAGTTGATGTATAGGTCAAGTAGAATTTTCCGAAATAGTTTTTTCTTTAAATTAATAACCAGCACGTTTTAGCTTTTCACTCATAAACGTGATCATAAACTATGCTTGGGTAGATAAATAGATATTTCTACAACAGTCACGCTTTTTGGGCGCTTCATTTGTGTACATTTATTCTAGTTAACGTAATGTTCCTGAACATTGAGTCACCGTTATTCTATTCTATTTTATTCTATTCTGTTTTATTCTATTCTATTTTATTCTATTCTATTTTATTCTATTCTGTTTTCTTCTATTCTGTTTTATTCTATTCTATTTTATTCTATTTTGTTTTATTCTATTCTATTCTATTCTATTTTATTCTATTCTTTCTATGGAATTATGTTTTATTGCAGTATGGTATCCCCATATCCGCTCCACCACACGTCCCAGCATTTCTCAAAGTGTATTCAGACTGATTGTTCCTGTAAGGCGTTGATTGTAGAGTAAGGCTACACTCAGTACTAGAGCATGCAGTGTACACCAGGATGTCCTTTACAGTACACCCAGGTTAACGCGCTCACTGTAGAACAATCTAAGAACTGCATCAATTACTGCCGCAGACACTGTCTGTCACAATCTTCTGTAGCATACATTGGGAGTCAGTCAACAAGACTGCGTGAACCACTTCTATTCAACCAGCCATGTTGTCGCCTCCGCTGCTGCTTCTGTGACCATTTTAAAGCTGGACATCGTAAATCTATACTAACCAGATTGCCTCGCCACTTCTCTGCCATGTTGGTATGTCACAAACCCCCAACCGCTGCGCTGTCAGTTGGACACAGAACCGTTCTTGTAGATGAAGAGAGTACCTAGAACCATCATTACGTTAACACAATGTTCATTAGTGCTCAAATATATACATTCTCATTTGTTCACGAGCAATGATTTCTACCAGAGCACGAGTCTCTGGTGAGGGACATTACAGTCAATTATTTAAAAATTATGGTTCATATGGCTATAGTTTAATTTTATAAAAACTTCTCAACAAAATGACACGTTACATGGCTGTTACCCTTAAAGCGTTCCTGAAAGTTGACATATTATGTTTATCTAATAACAATCTTCTTGGTATAAAAGAAATAACGGTGCTCATGTTGAGTGAGAAATGATGTCTGACAAAACTCAATAATTCAATATAGGAAAAGGAAGTCTCCTGTAATTGTGCTATATTTAGATGCACCAGTAGTTTGGACAGTTGACTGTTTAATATGTTTTGTGACTTACAACTGTCTTCTTGTGCTAAAATGTTTGTGACCGTCTTCAAATAACAATGAAAATTGGAATCTCAATAATTATTCATAATATTCTTATTTCTTGGTGTATAATTCCTTCGACAAGGATGCCTCTTTGTCTTTAATTTCACATTTATATCTTGAAACTGCCGTTTTAACACTCAATTTCACATTTATATCTTGAAACTGCCGTTTTAACACTCGATTTCACAACACGATTAACACAAATACTCATAGTTTCTTAACTTTTAAATGTGCCAAAAAATTGTTGTATAGATTAGTCATGTAGGAATATGTGTATATGAGAATATAAACTTAAAGGACTGGAATGGAGTATCATGAGTCAAAACATACACCCAACAGTTCGATCGTCCCAGGTGATGAAATGGATTCATCCTGGCCTTTGGTTACGGAAAGATTGGCAACCGGGAAGAGAGTACCGGTCAGCGCTCTACTAACTTTTCAAGATGCACCCAAGAGAATTAGAGGCTTGTCACTCCTCGTAACAACAGTTATGATATGTAAATAACTACATTGCCTAATACATTGCACAAAAGAGAAGAAATAGAATAGAGAAAGATGACTAGCTCAACAAACACTCTTTCAGACTTTACAACGGATTGGTGTCACTTCATGTGGGGAATCCTCATTACTGCTACATCCCCGTTGCAGCAAATAGCAAAGTGTTCATCCTTCTCATTCATACTGTTGTGGTAAACGTGTTGTGTTTTGGAAAAATAAAAAACGTACCTCATGGTGAACACTTCCGGGGAACTATACCAGTCGTCGACGTCAACACGATTTCCGTGCATCGGAGTCAAATTGGAGTGGTCGTCGGTGAGTATGTCAAAAGAGACACTGCCCCAGCAAATGACGTCAGGTCTCCACTCCAGTGTTACGCACGATCCGGCAGTACAACTGGATGCGAGTTTACCGTCGAACACAGATCAGGCCGGGAACCATTCATATCTCAGGTTAACACAGGGGTCGGGTATCATTCATATCTCAGGTTAACACAGAGGCCGGGTATCATTCATATCTCAGGTTAACACAGGGGTCGGGTATCATTCATATCTCAGGTTAACACAGAGGCCGGGTATCATTCATATCTCAGGTTAACACAGGGGTCGGGTATCATTCATATCTCAGGTTAACACAGGGGTCGGGTATAATTCATATCTCAGGTTAACACAGAGGCCGGGTATCATTCATATCTCAGGTTAACACAGGGGTCGGGTATCATTCATATCTCAGGTTAACACAGGGGTCGGGTATCATTCATATCTCAGGTTAACACTGAGGCCGGGAACCATTCATATCTCAGGTTAACACAGAGGCCGGGAACCATTCATATCTCAGGTTAACACTGAGGCCGGGTATCATTCATATCTCAGGTTAATACAGAGGTCGGGTATCATCCACATCTCAGGTTAACACAGGGGTCGGGTATCATTCATATCTCAGGTTAACACAGAGGCCGGGCATCATCCACATCTCAGGTTAACACTGAGGCCGGGAACCATTCATATCTCAGGTTAATACAGAGGTCGGGTATCATCCACATCTCAGGTTAACACTGAGGCCGGGAACCATTCATATCTCAGGTTAACACAGAGGCCGGGTATCATCCACATCTCAGGTTAACACTGAGGCCGGGAACCATTCATATCTCAGGTTAACACAGAGGTCGGGTATCATCCATATCTCAGGTAAATACAGAGGTCGGGTATCATTCATATCTCAGGTTAATACAGAGGTCGGGTATATTTCATATCTCAGGTTAACACTGAGGCCAGGTACCATTAAATCAATAATAATCTAAAGTTTAAAGTCTATATGTTTAACAGATGACAATATGTCTCTAGTTAGTTAAGAACTTACAATGAATAAACTGCTAATTTAAACAGGTGGTAATCTGTGCTTTATTGCCACGTGTAAAGTGAGGTGTGGACATTACAACCCATTTTGTGGTGACGGAGTACTACTGGCAGGTTCTATCGCTGCCTCTTTACCGTCAGATAAAGAAAGACAATCAAAGAGACATCCTTATGCCAGGAGCTACATTTCAAATAAAAGACAAAAGAAGGTATCCTCATAAAAAACTTTAACTCAGTCTATGACGTACCATGACGTAGTATGACGTACCATGACGTACTATGACGTACAGCTACAAATATAGCTGGTATGCTTTGAAAATTCATTAGTGGTCCCGCAATTTGGCCCTCCCTGGTGCAACCTTTACGCGTCTCCACAATTTTCTGTCAATCTTCAAGATTAAAAGCTGCTCTCTGAGATGTGATGAAGAATCATGTCAGTTCTCTGATTTCTTTCTCCCAGTTCTTCCTCTGGTTGCCTTACTTTACTTTGCCTAAAGCTATGGCGTGTATAATTTTCTTAGTAAAGCTTGTAAAACCAGCCATTTTAATTTCCAAGCTTTTACTATTGTTAAAAGGTCTTTACATTGGGTAAGTGATTCGTTTGATTGTTTAGCTCACTTCCTCATTGGCGATATGAATTATGTAAGATATGGGTTAGATCTTGAACTATACTATTTCATTTCCAGAACATATCCTCTTTTTCACTATCAGTAATGGATGTCAATGTTTAGCAGGCATATAAGTGTACATATACAACTATTGTTCATAATAATCTGATCCTTGTTATTAGGAAGATGTCCTGCTTTTCGATATTAGGTTTTTGTTTTGTCAGTGATGCCATTACCTGTGCAGGTATAATACTTCTGCTTTTGAGCCTTCGTCACTTATAATGGAACTCATAAATTTGAATTGGTTCCCCGTTGCCTCTCAATTTATTGTCATACGTTTTTTTTCGGGTGTCCGGTTAGCGCAATCGATAGGCGGTTGGCTTACCACGGCAACAGCCGGGGTTCGTTCCCTGGCGAGGACACCTGGGTTTTACTAATTCCCTAAAAATTAGTGGGAGCCGCAATAGCTCAGTGGTTAGTGAACTGGACTACTACGGACAAGGGGTAGGGTTCGATCCCAACCGACGGCTCCAGGTTCACCCAGCCTTAAATGGGTACCGGATTTTTTCTGGGAAAGTAAAGCAGCATGGGCGTAATACCGACCACATTACCCCAAAGATCATGTGCTGAAGGTCTGTAAAATATAGGGTCACTAACACCATATTTCCCTATACGCCACTTGGCGTGACGGGGGGTACTTTACTTTTTTTTTTACGTTTTTTTTCAATGTAGCAGACCTTGTTTGTCTGTCGTTGGTTTTCTCAGCTTTGATCTCTATTCCCTGTAGATTTGATGTCTTTTCTAGACTCAACAATATCTTTTCTCTTTTATACGCTTATTGCTAATCAATCTGTATAATTTACAAAACAAAGGTTGGTATACGTTCTACCTCTGATGCTTACGTTTGTCGGGTGACCGTCGAAGGCTTCTGTCATAATTCTCTCATGAAATATATTAAATAAATGCGATGATAACAAACATCCGTGCCAAATTATAGTTTTATATATATAGGCTTTTGTCTGCTATGTGCAGTAGACGATTTTTACATTTACCAACTTTGACAATATACCTGTGGATGAATCATTTCTTTTTACTTTTACTTTCTTGATCAATTGGTATCATCATCATCATTGAGTGCCGTCTCCGCAACGAAGGTTGGCTACCATGGAGCGCCATTTTGCTCTATCTCTTGCTTTGATGGTGCAGGTTGTCATCGGTTGATTTGTCCATTTTTTGATGTTACTCGTCCATGTTAATCTTGGTCTGCCTCTGCCTCTTTTACCTTGTATTTTCCCCTCCAGGATCACTTTCAGTAGGCTGTTGTGTCTTTTAACATGGCCTAAGAATCGCATTTGTCTTGTTCTAATTGTGTTCAGAAGTTCTCTTTTCATTTTTAGTTGTTTTAAGACTTTGTCGTTTGTTTTCTTTTCCTTCCATCCAATTCTACCTATTCTTCTATATATCCACATTTCAAAGGCTTCAATTCTCTGTTCTGTTTTCTTGTCTAATGTCCATGTTTCAGCACCATATAGTAATATTGAGAAAATGTAACATTTTGCTATTCTTAGTTTTAGCTCTGGTGTTATTTGTTTTGATGTTAGTATGTCCTTCATGACATTAAAATTACTTTTTGCCATTCCTATTCTTTTGTTTATTTCATTTGTACATTTTCCATCACTGGTTATAGTATGTCCAAGGTAGTTGTAGTTCTGAACTGTCTCAAGGTCTATTCCTTCAATTTTGATATCCACTTGTGGGTTTTGAGTATTTTCTTTGTTTATGATCATAGTTTTAGTCTTTTTGATATTCATATCTAGTCCATATTTTTTGCTTGTCATGTTTATTTCATTAAGTAATTGTTGTAGGTCTTTAGGATTTTCTGCTAGTAGTACAGTATCGTCAGCATATCTTAGGTTATTGATTATCTTTCCATTAATTTGTAGGCCTGGCATCTCTATGATGTTTTTAAAGATTTGCTCAGTGTATAGATTGAACAAGCTTGGTGATAGGATGCATCCTTGTCTTACTCCTCTTTTTATATCAATGGGTGTAGAGAACTCTTTGTTATATTTTATTATTGCTGTTTGCTCCCAGTATAGATTACATATTAGTCGTATATCCATGTCATCTAGATGTATCTCTTTTAGGCATTCTATAAGTTGTTTGTGGTGTACTCTATCAAAAGCTTTGGTGTAGTCTATGAAGCAGGCATATATTGGTTTGTTTACGTCTGTGTATTTTTCGATTAATGTTCTCATGCAGAATATGGCTTTTTTTGTCCCGCTATTTTTCCTAAATCCAAATTGCTGCTCATCTAATTCAGTATTGATTTTATTCTGAATCATTCCTTGTATAACTTTTAGCAAGATTTTTGTAACATGGCTCATTAGGCTTATTGTTCTAAAGTCACTGCATTCAACTGCACCATTCTTTTTAGGCAATGCAATGAAAGTTGATGTTTTTAGTTCATTTGGTATGTATCCTGTGTGGTATATGTCGTTGCATATGTCTGTAATCACTTCAATGCCAAAATCTTCAAGTGCCTGTATCATCTCTATCTGTATGCTTTCAGGTCCTGCTGCTTTCCCCCTTTTCATTGTTTTTATAGCTTTTTCCACCTCAGATTTTAAGATTTTATAGGAGCCAATGGTGGGGTGTACTAAACACTCCAAGGTATGGTGACAGCTTTACAAATAAAGAACACAACACAATACTGACGTTTCGGCCTGTGGCCTTCTTCAGAATACAGGGACAACGACAACAAGCGGTGAAGCACAATTACTACATGTTAGATGATCAAGTGGGGGGCGAGGAAAGTAGGATGCAGAAATAGGAAAAGAGAGAAATGAGTATTACATGTTGAGAGGTATGATGGGCGTCAAAATATATAAAATAGAAAAAGAGAAAAATGTTTAATAAATTGTACTTAGCTGAGCTCAGAGCAGGAAAACTGTAATCCGTTCTGAAGATTTAAGATTTTATAGCCTGATGTACATTTTATAACTGGTTTCTTGTCCCTTTGATCATTAAATAGTTCTGTTATATATTCCTGCCATCTATCTATGATATCCTTATTGTCTGTTAGCATTTTTCCTTTTTTTGTCTGCAATGCATCCACCTTCTGTGGCTTTTTTATTTTTATTAGACATTCTCTTTATTTCTGTGTGCATTCCTCTTAGGTCTTGTTTGCTTTCCATAGTTTATATTTCTATACATTTTTGGCTGAGCCAGTCTTCTTTTGCCTTTTTGCACATTTTGCGTATCTCATTATCTATTTTATTGTATTGGGCAGTGTTCTTCGCTTGTCTCCTTTCTTCCATTTTTTTCTAAGATGGTGTTAGTTATCCATTTTTGTTTTTTGTTCTTTTCTCTTTTGGGTAAGGTGTCGCAGGCTTTTTGTATGCTTTTCTTTATGCATTGCCATTTGGTTGTTACTTTTTCATCAGGATTTTCTCTTCTGTATTGTTCAATTCCTTCCTCTAGCAGCTTCTGGTATGTGTTCTTTACTTGTATTGTATAGGTATCTTTAATATCTTTTTGATTTAAAGCTGTTATGTCGAGTGGGTTTGTTGATGAATTAGATTTTTGCTTGTTTCTCTTTAGTTTGATTTTCATTTTATTCATTACAGGATTGTGATCAGAATTAATATCTGCTCCTGGGTAGGTTTTGGCTTTCTTTACGCTGTTACGGAACCTTTCTTTTATCATTATGTAATCTATTTTATTCCTCTTCCTATCTCCAGGGCTTTTCCATGTGTATAGTTTCCTTTTCTCTTGCTCAAAGTAGGTGTTACATATTATCAGCCTGTTTTCTTCACAGAATTGTATTAATCTTTCTCCTCTGTCATTTCTTTTTCCTAAACCATGATTTCCTATAATTGTCTTATATCTACCTTTTCCTACTTTAGCATTCATGTCACCCATTACAATCAAGATGTCTGAAGATTTCACTTGCTTCATAACTTTATTTAGGTCTTCATAGTATGCCTCTATTTATTCATCTGTGTAGTCTTGAGTAGGTGCATATGTCTGTATTATTGCTATGTCGAATGGTTTTGCTTTCAACTTGAGTAGTATAATCCCATCACTGTATGTCCAGTGGGTACTTATATATTTTTGTAGCTCTCTTTTTATCAGTATTCCTACCCCCCTTTGATGTTTTGTTGTGTTTCCTGAGTATATAAATGTATATTTTTCGTCTTCAATGTACCCACATTCTTTCCATCTAGTCTCTGATATGCCTAAAATATCTATATTTATTCGTTCTGCTTCTTGAATTAGATTTTCCAATTTCCCTTGTTGATATAGAGTCCTAACATTCCAAGTACTTATTTTAAGATCTTTCCTCCGACATAAGTTCGAATTTCTCCGACTCTCGATGGCTTCCTCTGGACTGGTACGTGATGAGGCTCCAATCTCTTTCACGGTGGTCAGCCATGTTCGTCTTTCGTGTTCTGAACATGCCTCCAATTGGTATACATAGTGCAATTTTGACCTGTGTTGCTCACTATATTTTGATGGTGCTCCGTTACCCAATATAATAAGCTTTCTTCATTTTTAAACAAAATTTGCTTGTTTAATGCCCAAGTTTTACTTGTTGCAAGCTTCAATTCTTTCACTTACCTTCAATATTCTCCTCTTTTAAAACACGAATATCTGCTGTTGCCCATGACAACCTTGTGACAGTACATATTCCTAGGACTCCAGTTAGTGTTTCAATAATAACAGAGTCTATTGCATTCATGTCATCATCTAATTCAGATTCTTCTTTCAGTAGAGCGAATCTGACTTCTATCGCTGCCTTAGATATTTCTGCAACTTCTTTATCTTTAAATTTCTCATTATCAATTGTTAATCTCATGTAGATCTCTTTAGTGATATTCTCAGATGTCATTGAAGAATCATCATATACCAGATCTTGATCGTTACCTTGGTCTGCAAGTTTCTCATTTTTTAAGATGACTTTTTTTACCGTATTGTTTTGTATACCTTTTACGTAATTACGAAGCAGCAAGGAGAGATGAAGATGAAACAATATAATTTAATCAGGAAAGAACTGAGGAAAAATGTAGGAATAGTTCAGCAATAGAATATATAAAGTAAACAACAGATAAAATGGTTTGGTCACGTGACATGACATAAAGACCAAAACACAACACACAACTAGCCTTTAATAAACATCATGAGAATAATAGACCCACGGATCGACCTCAAAAAGGATGGATTGATGGAATATTAGAAGCATTAGAAAACTTGACATCAACATAAAGCAACTGTCTAAAAATTGAAACTATGGACAATAAACAAGAGATAAAAAGAATGACTAGTAAAAAAAAACCCCCGCAGAAATTGGATGTATTGCAAAGAAACAAATGAAAAATGATAACAGACAATACAGTTATAATCAATAGATGGCAGGTATATATAACATAATTATTTTATGACAAAAGGGAAAAGAAATAACTATAATATGTACATCAGGCTATCAAATCCTAAAATCTGAAGTGGAGAAAGCTATACAACAATGAAAAAGGGAAAAGAAATAACTATAATATGTACATCAGACTATCAAATCCTAAAATCTGAAGTGGAGAAAGTTATACAACAATGAAAAAGGGAAAAGAAATAACTATAATATGTACATCAGACTATCAAATCCTAAAATCTGAAGTGGAGAAAGTTATACAACAATGAAAAAGGGAAAAGAAATAACTATAATATGTACATCAGACTATCAAATCCTAAAATCTGAAGTGGAGAAAGTTATACAACAATGAAAAAGGGAAAAGAAATAACTATAATATGTACATCAGACTATCAAATCCTAAAATCTGAAGTGGAGAAAGTTATACAACAATGAAAAAGGGAAAAGAAATAACTATAACATGTACATCAGACTATCAAATCCTAAAATCTGAAGTGGAGAAAGTTATACAACAATGAAAAAGGGAAAAGAAATAACTATAACATGTACATCAGACTATCAAATCCTAAAATCTGAAGTGGAGAAAGTTATACAACAATGAAAAAGGGAAAACCTGCAGGACCTGACAACATACGAAGAGAGATGATAAATGCACTATAATATTTGGGCATTGAAGTGATCACAGACATATGCAGCGATATACACCATACATGAAACATACCATATGAACTAAACACACCAACTTTTATTGAATTGCTTAAAAAGAATGGTGCAGTTGAATGCTGTGATTTTAGAACAATAAACCTAATAAGTTATGTAAGCAATCTTTGCTGAAGGTTATACAAGGAAAAATTCATAATAAAATCAATATGGAATTAGAAGAACAACAATTTGGATTTAGGAAATACATTGGGACATTATTCTGCATGAGGACATAAAAAAAAATTCGCAAGTGAACAAACGAATATATACCTGCTTTATAGACTACACCAACACTTTTGATAGAATGCACCATAAACAACTTATATCCTGCCTAAAAAATATACATCAAGATGACACATACATACGAATAATATGTAATTTATATGTAATGGTAACGCTAATCTTACGGTCTGTTGTTTGATGTGCGCCGGGGATAATCTGACGACTAACTGTGTGTCTATATGTTCGAAATTGGAGTCAACAACGATGACCTAACATCATAAAGCGCTATACATAAAAAAAAATATTACGATCATCATTTTCAAGAGGACTTGAACTTCCGGTATATGGTGGAAAGGCGGCGTGAACCATTGAAGGCTATGCATGAAAAGTGTTCCTTTTTGCAGTTTCCTCATATTCCAAGTCCAGCTTGTTGCAGGAGCTACTGAGTTAAGTGCTCTGTGCACACCGTGAGCTGTGTGTCTCATCCGTTTTGATCATGTTTCGATATTTCAATTGTTTGCGATGAATGATGATATCATATGACAGGGAACAGTTGGCTGTGTTCACTTTCTGCGTGGTTTCGCCTTATGTCTTTTGACGTGTGCTGAGACTGCTACGATGGGGACTACAGTTATCTTTCTTTGTTTGGGAGATGAGATATTAATTCGGATGATTATGCTGGCACGGGCGGTTGAGCAATTATGGATTTTAATTAGTTTTCAGTGATACCGGGACCTTCCATAACCAAATAAACAAATAAACAAATGTAATTTATACTAGGAGCAAAAAGCAATAATAAAATATAACAAGGAGAACTCTACACTTCTTTATATAAAAACAGGTGTAATCATATCACCAAGTTTATTAAATCTATACACTGAGCAAATCCTTAAAAACACCACAATGATGCCAGGTCTAAACATTAATGGAAAGATTATCAATAACTTAAGATACGTTGATGATAGTGTTTTACGAACAGAAAATCATAAATTTTTACAACAATTACTTAATGAAATAAACACGACAAGCAAAAATATGGATCAGATATGAATATGAAAAAATAATAAAAATATGATCATGAACACAGATAATACTGAAAACCTACAAGGGGATATCAAAGTGAAAGGAATCGAGCTGAAGACAGTTCAGAGCTACTACTATCTGGACACATTGTAAACAGTGATGGAAAATGTAAAACTAAAATTAATAAAATAATCATCATCAAGTACCGAGCCTGCTGGCGTAGGTGATCATGTCTCTCCACAATTTTCGATCTCGGCAGCTATTTATCATTTCTGTTGTTGACCTTCTTCTGCCAAGCCATTCTCTTAAGCTGTCTGTTATTTTTTTCTCTTTGCTTCCCTCTATCTCTGCGTCCCTCAATTTTTCCAGTTGTTACAATATATTCCAGCTGTTCTCTTCTCATTACATGGCAAAAAAATGATGATTGTTTCTTCCTAATATTGGAAATTAGCTCTCAATTGTTGTGGCGATTCATGGTTGTACAAAGAAATTACGAGGTGGTTTTCTGTTGCCTTCCGTCGGTTTGTTTACGGTTGGCTCCACTAGCCTTTGACTAAAATGGCAGTGGGGATGTTTTACTTCGGGGTACCCTCCCTTAGCCTTTTACTCTCCCGAGCTTACCTGCAAGGCAGCAGGGCAGCCACAGGTTGTACTGTTTACTGCATACAGTAGCAGGTAAAATTACCTGACCTGACCAAAATAAAATAGCAGGAATTGCAAAAAGACAATCTTAATGCCATAAAATATATGCCAACATCAAAACAAATAACACCAGGGCTAAAACTCATCATCATCATCCACCATACCTGCTGGTGTAGGTGATCATGTTTCTCCACAACTCACGACCCCGACAGTTATTTATCATTTCTTCTGGGCTATAACTAAGAATATCAAAATGCTATATCTGCTCAAAAACATGAATGGCACATAACCATATACATTAAAACAGAAAACAAAACAGAAGATTGAAGCCTTTGAAATGTGTATTTATAGAAGAATAGGAATAATTTGACCGAAAGAAAAAATAAAACAAATGATGAAGTCTTAAAACAACTAAAAAACATAAAGAGAACTACTTAACACAATTGAAACAAGACGACTAAAATTTTTGGGCATGTTAAAAGCTACATCAGCCTATATATAAGTTTTCTTGGAAGGGAAAATACAAGGGAAAAGAGGCAGAGACAGACGAAGACTAATATAGGACGAGTAATATCAAAAGATGGGAGCCGCGATAGCTCAGCGGTTAGTGAACTGGATTACAAAGGACATGTGATCGGGTTCGATACTGATTGAAGGCTTCCGTGTTCACCCAGCCTTAAATGGATACTGGATTTTTTTCTGGGAAAGTAAAGATGTACGGGCGTAATACCAACCTTATTACCTCAAAAATCATGTGCCGAAGGTCTGTAAAAATTATTGAGTACTAACACCATATTCCCTATACGTCACTTGACGTGACGGGGCTCTTTACTTTTTTTTTTAGATAACAAAAGATGGACAAGTCAGCCTTTGACAGCCTGGACTAATCAAAGCAAGAGACAGAGCGAAAGGGCGCTCCATAGGAACCAATCGGCGACACTGAGACGACACTTAATGATGATAAGAGACCAACAGAAGAGAAAAAGACCGCACATTAAATAATCTCCGTTATAACGAAGGAAGGCAAAAAAGATAGAAAAGCTGAAGAAAAATAATCGGGGTTGGTTTTACCATTAGGCGATCCTAAGTGACCGCTGAGGAGGAGGAAAAGGGGGGGGGGGCGGTAAGACATGTGAGGGCCAAACATGAAAAAGAGCAAATAGTGATAGACTGTTCAACCACTTCGATGTGTAAATCTAGCAATTATAGACTGTTCAACCACTTCGATGTGTAATTCTAGCAATTATAGACTGTTCAACCACTTCGATGTGTAATTCTAGCAATGATAGACTGTACAACCACTTCGATGTGTAATTCTAGCAATGATAGACTGTTCAACCACTTCGATTTGTAATTCTAGCAATGATAGACTGTTCAACCACTTCGATTTGTAGTTCTAGCAATGATAGACTGTTCAACCACTAGATTTGTAATTCTATCAATAATAGACTGTTCAACCACTTCGATTTGAAATTCTAGCAATTATAGACTGTTCAACCACTTCGTTGTGTAATTCTAGCAATGATAGACTGTACACCCACTTCGATGTGTAATTCTAGCAATGATAGACTGTACAGCCACTTCGATTTGTAATTCTATCAATAATAGACTGTTCAACCACTTCGATGTGTAATTCTAGCAATGATAGACTGTTCAACCACTTCGATGTGTAATTCTATTAATAATAGACTGTTCAACCACTTCGATGTGTAATTCTAGCAATAATAGACCGTTCAACCACTTCGATGTGTAATTCTAGCAATGATAGACCGTTCAACCACTTCGATGTGTAATTCTATCAATAATAGACTGTTCAACCACTTCGATTTGTAATTCTATCAATGATAGACTGTTCAACCACTTCGATGTGTAATTCTATCAATGATAGACTGTTCAACCACTTCGATGTGTAATTCTCGCAAGAAACTAAAATTTAGCGGAAATGGTGATGCCAAAATCAGAGAAAGAAGGCCTAGGAGAAAGAGATGAGGCCAAGCACCAAAAATACATCTTGTACATTCTGTGGTTGGATCAGTCTATCCAGTTTTGGTAGATTCAGTCACGAGAGACGTTGCTTAGTAAAACTTCAGCGAGCATTTTAGAGCGTGGATTATTTATATAAACCCCACCCTCCCACACACAATTCACCGCTTTTTGTACCCGTGTCAGTGACTTCTTCTCTCTTGTGTGCCTCCCCTCTCTCACTTTTCTTTCTAAGGGAAAATGGTGTATACTCAATCCACGTTGAGAGCCGCTCTTTCAAAGCACCGAATCCCTCACAATGTTGTGACTCATTTACTGAGTTTTTGTTGTAGATCAACGGCCGCTGTAAATGTTGTGACTGTTCACTTATTTGATTTTGTCTTCCCTTGAAGACCTGTTGGATATAAACATTCCCCCCCCCCCCCCCCCCCCTGTTCGGCTGTCATGTATCCACAAGTTGTAACACAATTTCTAGTTTATTTTCCTGTTTATACATATACCAAGGCGTTTTGTAACAACCATAATTATCTAGCTAGTGTTATAATATATGTGTTCAAGCGTCACAGCCGCACCTATGTTATGTCCTTAATGTTCCCATTATCTACATAGTGATATAATGTGGAAGACACACGTTCTGTAGAATGTCATGGTGCCATTAACGTTCCTTCTTAATTAACTTTTCAGTTCTATTTTATTGCTGCACTGGAAAACTGTATCACCTGTCTCTGAACCTTGTAAAGCTGGGAATATTGTTGTCCATTCAACTCAGCGAACCTTAGACGCGTTACCTGTTAGTAGTGTTAGCAAAGTTGAGAACATAATAAACATGATTCAAGAACTGTCTATCTAGATGTGGCTGCTTGCTGCCTGACTAACCTCACGAAGCTGAGTCTAATCGCCAGGTTAACACTCTCGTTGGATATGTTGGTTTCATGTCTTCAAGAAACAATATCTTTAAATATAATTCAATATTTTCCCATCTGTATGTTCACATATACGTGACAGACAGTTCTACAGGTCATTCTGGTCTATATGTTTTCTGGTAAATTTGATAACTTAAACTTCAAACATGCACATTCTCGCACACATCCTCTATAAAAACTAAGCAACTCAAGAAATGTTACAACTCACAATAGATCAGTAGAAAATCACCTAACATCAATAACGACTTTATTAACTTCTTCTTTAGTCCATCTGCTGTTGCCTTGAAGCGTCGCGTGAGAAAGGAGGAATGTATGACATAATCTGATGTCTCTGGATGTTGTAGTGCTTATACTTCTAGTCGTCGCTCCCCTGTTAGATGTAGTGTCGTTCTTAGTAGCACCTTCACGCTTATACGATACAAATGTTCTGGATCTTGCATATGTCTTTTATTCCGTCTTTCTATCTCTTCCTTGGTCTCTTTCTTACTTTATGCTCTGTAGTTTTGAGACAGAAAGCTTTTGATGTTCTTTGCTCTGGTTTTATTGTTACCAAATGTCCGAAACATTTCATTTACTTTATTAACTCATTAATTAAATTGAACAAATCATGCCATAATATTTGTTAATTCAAGTCACATCAATATGAAAAAAAATAGTCTCCTTATGTATAGCATTAATAATAGGAAACTCTTTATATATAACTCTCCACTGAATTCGTCAAATACACTTGTCCAGCTGTCAATCGAGTTTGGGGGCATCTTACCAATGTCTACTCTACTAGTACGCCGTAATTCTTAACTAATTTCCGTTGTACTTGGTCTAACTCTTATAACATTTCATGCAACGCAGTTCGCTACTACAACTGGAATCCATCGAATACCGTCCAGATCTTGTCTATCAACCTACAAGGGCATGTATTCTCTTTGCTCCGTTACTTTCCTTTTTTTACCTTTCGATTTCTGTCCATCCAGCCTCATACCAACTGATTGGCCATTCATTCTCTCAATATTCCATTTCTCCTCACCCTGCCATGGCTCTCAGTCCCTTCCGTTCAGTTCCCATTACTCGTCTTTATCTATCGCTTCAATACTTTTCCTTGTTTACGCTTGTGTCCCTTTTCTACTATCTTCCCCTGTAACAGATTATACCTGTCCCTGTAGGAACTGAACTCAGTAAGAGCAGCCATGAAGTTTTCTCTGACTTGCGTGAGATGTCCAGCTCTATAGCAGTTAAATCTAGATTATCTTTGATATCTTTCAAGCCTCCTTCCTCTAGATTCTCCATTCTCTCTCTCTCTCTCTCTCTCTCTCTCTCTCTCTCTCTCTCTATTAGAAGGGATATATCTGCAAGAACTAGCCTTTCTATGCCATCATATTGATTTGCTTGATCAAAATATTTGATTCCCCTTGTTTTTATGTTCTTTATTAACTAATTTTCTGGAATTTTAAGTTCTTGCAAAATTGATCTGTTCTCCGTCCATGTTATTGTGCGTTTTCTTCTGTGCCATTTTTCAAAGGTAGACGATGTGTTTTTCTGCAGATTAGTCAATATACTACACACACCACAGCCGGATACTGCTGTGTAGAAAAAACAGAATCTGTAAACAGTGTAGCTAGATGACATAAATTAGTCTACGCATCAAGAAAATAATTAAATCTTCTTGTTTTAGGCACGCTGGATAATCGACGACACATATTGTGAGAATAAAGTGAAGAAAAACATGCCACTTTTTGATATCTTGGAGATTGTGGACTTGTCGGTATTCGACTTCCTTACCGGTAAGTACCAAGCTCCAGTCTAAATGATTTAGTACTTTGAGAGGTTCTGCCATTGATCATCGGCGTCCGCTGAATTTTTGGGTTACGGTGTCATCTCAAGTTCTAATTTCGGTTGCTAGTCTGCTCTTGAAAGCCGTCTCACACTGTGATTTAGTTTTCTAAACCCAGGCATAATAATTATTTTGATTCATTTCTATGACTCTTCTAAGACTCTACACTGATTCTTTCTTCATATTTTAGAAACCTTCTTGTCTAACATATTCCCAGCCTTAACACCTGGTCCTACCGTGTCTTTTATCCATTTTCTTATAGAAACGCTTCCTCTCAATCGCACTCGTTTATCACACGATGATGCTTATTGTTGACATTTAACCTCTCATTTTTCTGCATGCCACGACCACGTGTCACTGGCCTGTAAGTTATAAGTTCATAAGTTGAGTTTTATTTTGTATTAACATAAATTGAACAGTTCCATAAACTGGAACATAATTTAGATTCTTTTTTTCCCCATTACATTTCATAAGCAAATAATAATTTTCAAACATCTGCTTTCTTAACCAAATTTATCGTAATGCACACTTTGGTATTCAGTCCTATATATATTGTAATATGATAATCATCATCATCATCATCATCAAGTACCAAGCCTGCTGGCGTAGGTGATCATGTCTCTCCACAACTTTCGATCACAGCAGATATTTATCATTTCTGTTGTTGAACTTCTGCCAAACAATTCTCTTAAGCTGTTGGGTATCTTTTCTCTTTGCTTCCTCTATCTCTTCGTCCCTCAATTTTCCCAGTTGTTACAATATATTCCAGTTGTTCTCTTCTCATTACATGGCCAAAAAAAATGGTTATTGTTTCTTCCTAATATTGGAAATTAGCTCTCTTTTTGCTTTGGCCTCTTTCAGAACGTTTTCATTACTCTTCTTAGCTGTCCATAGTATTCTCAAGATTCTTCTGTAAAGCCACATTTGTACAGACTCCAGTGATTTGCTTGTCTGTTGTCATATTGTCCATGATCCACATCCATATGTTAAGACTGGCTTTACATAACATGTAAGAACTCATTTTTTTTATATTGTCAAAAGTAGATTGCATAGTATCTTCCTCATTTTTTTAAAGCTGCTTTTACCTGTGCCATTCTGCATCTCACCTCTTTTGTACACCTACCATCTAAGGTTAACATTGTTCCCAGATATTTAAATTCATTTACCTGTTTTAATATTGTTCGACTTTGTTTTTATTTTGCACTGAGGTGGTGTCTTTTTCTTTGTTGTTACCTTTACTTCTGTCTTTTTGCTATTAAGGCAGAATCCTTCATTTTTGTTTGTTTTTTGTCACTATAATGTCTAACATTTCTTGTAACTCATTTTCACTCTTAGCGATTAAGACTGCATCATCAGCATACCTTAGATTATTTATATCATGACCTCGGATTGTTATTCATTGTATGACTCTTATGGATCTTAAAACAATCTCACTATAAATATTAAACAAATCTGGTGATAGCACACACCGTCCAACGCCTTGTTTTATTTGTTGAAACATTCCCAATTGATTTCCAGTTCTTATGGCCGCTTTTTGTTGCCAGTACATGTTCTTTATTATCATTAGATCTTAGCTACGTTAATGCTTTCTAAAATGTTGATTAATTCTTGGTGCTTTACTTTGTCAAATGCTTTGGTATAATCTTTGAAACACAGGTATAAATCTTTGTTCACCTCTATGGCTCTTTCTACTGAAGATCTTATGATGTATATGGTATTGCTTGTTTATTCATCTCTAACAAAACCACACTGCACATCACTAATTTCTGGAATGATTTTGTTTCGCACTCTTCGCATGATGATTCTTAGTAATATATTAGTCATGTGACTCATAAGGCTTATTCTGCTATCATCATCGCATTCAATCACGCCAGATTTCTTTGGTAGGGCTATGCATATTGATTTGAACAGGTCGTCTGGTATATATCCGGTGCTGTAGATATCATTAAATATCTTTGTTATTATTTCTATTCCAAAATCACCTGTGACTTCAATCTCTTCTTTAGTTATATTATCTGGTCTAGGAGCTTTTCCCGCTTTCATATTGCGCAAGGCGTCTTCTACTATTATAATCGACACTTTCTTAATCCGTCGTAAATGTTTGGAAGTACACTTTCTTATTCAGCTCTATATTGGACAATACATCTTGTTAGCCCTCAGTATATATAGGAATCTTATTCAGTTCTATGTATTGGAATATACACTTTCTTATTCAGTCCTATATATTGGAATATTGGAAGAGGTGAGATGTAGAATGGCTCAGGCAAAAGCAGCTTTCCAAAAAATGAGGAAAATACTATGCAATCCATTTTGACAATAGAAACAAGAAAAAAATTTCTTAAATGTTACGTAGAGCCAGTCTTAACATACGGATGCGAATCATGGACAATAGGACAACAGACAAGAAAATCACTGGAGTCTGTAGAAATGTGGTTTTACAGAAGAATGTTGAGAATACCATGGACAGCTAAGAAGAGTAATGAAGAGGTTCTGAGAAAGGTCAAAGCAAAAAGAGAACTAATTTCCAATGTTAGGAAGAGACAATCATCATTTTTTGGCCATGTAATGAGAAGAGAACAACTTGAATATATTGTAACAACTGGAAAAATTGAGGGACGAAGAGATAGAGGAAGCAAAGAGAAAAAAATAACAGACAGCTTAAGAGAATGGCTTGGCAGATCTTCAACAACAGAAATGATAAATAGCTGCCGAGATCGAATGTTGTGAAGAGACATGATCACCAACGCCACTAGGCCCGGTACTTGATAATGATGATGATGATATTGGAATATACACTTTCTTATTCAGTTCTATATATTGGAAAATACACTTTCTTATTCAGCCCTATATAATAGAATGGGCACTTTCTTATTCAGCCCTATATATTGGACTATACACTTTCTTATTCAGCCCTATATATTGGACTATACACTTTCTTATTCAGCCCTATATATTGGAATGGGCACTTTCTTATTCAGCCCTATATATTGGAATATACACTTTCTTATTCAGCCCTATATATTGGAATGGGCACTTTCTTATTCAATCCCTATATATTGGAATGTACACTTTCTTATTCAGCCCTATATATTGGAATGTAACTTTCTCATTCAGCCCTATATATTGGAATGTACACTTTCTTATTCAGCCCTATATATTGGAATGTACACTTTCTTATTCAGCCCTATATATTGGAATATACACTTTCTTATTCAGCCCTATATATTGGAATGGGCACTTTCTTATTCAATCCCTATATATTGGAATGTACACTTTCTTATTCAGCCCTATATATTGGAATGGGCACTTTCTTATTCAATCCCTATATATTGGAATGTACACTTTCTTATTCAGCCCTATATATTGGAATGTAACTTTCTTATTCAGCCCTATATATTGGAATGTACACTTTCTTATTCAGCCCTATATATTGGAATGTACACTTTCTTATTCAGCCCTATATATTGGAATATACACTTTCTTATTCAGCCCTATATATTGGAATGGGCACTTTCTTATTCAATCCCTATATATTGGAATGTACACTTTCTTATTCAGCCCTATATATTCGAATGGGCACTTTCTTATTCAATCCCTATATATTGGAATGTACACTTTCTTATTCAGCCCTATATATTGGAATGTAACTTTCTTATTCAGCCCTATATATTGGAATGTACACTTTCTTATTCAGCCCTATATATTGGAATGTACACTTTCTTATTCAGCCCTATATATTGGAATATACACTTTCTTATTCAGCCCTATATATTGGAATGGGCACTTTCTTATTCAATCCCTATATATTGGAATGTACACTTTCTTATTCAGCCCTATATATTGGAATGTACACTTTCTTATTCAGCCCTATATATTGGAATGTAACTTTCTTATTCAGCCCTATATATTGGAATGTACACTTTCTTATTCAGTCGTTCAGACTATAAACTTTCTGTGTTGGCGTTATATATTGAAGTTTTAGACTGATGCCACCACGAAGAAGACATGAATGTGCTGGACTAAAGCTCCGACAAGTATGTATACGACCAGCTATATACCGTAGATTCGATCAGAAGTGTTGCGCAGAATAGGTGGTTTGTTTAGTGGCGAATATATTGCAAGCTTTAGAACTCAAACCAGCAGGAGGTCGACGCCTGTGAATCAACACCCAGGCGGACCCACCTCCCTTAGAGTGTCAAGAAGCTAAAGGGCCGAAAATGTTGCCCTACGGGGTCCGCTTCTCCTGCTTCGAAGAACCGTATAAAGAGTTTCTTATTACTGGAATGTACACTTTCTTATTACTGGAATGTACACTTTCTTATTACTGGAATGTACACTTTCTTATTACTGGAATGTACACTTTCTTATTACTGGAATGTACACTTTCTTATTACTGGAATGTACACTTTCTTATTACTGGAATGTACACTTTCTTATTACTGGAATGTACACTTTCTTATTACTGGAATGTACACTTTCTTATTACTGGAATGTACACTTTCTTATTACTGGAATGTACACTTTCTTATTCAGTTGCATGTACTGGAATGTACACTTTCTTATTCAGTTGCATATACTGGAATGTACACTTTCTTTTTTTTTCAATTATTTATATTGGAATATACATTTTCTTATTCAGTTGCATATATTGTAATATATACCTTTTTCAGTTAGATATATTGGAATATATACTTTCTTAGTCAGTTGTGTGTTTTTTAATATAAGATGTTTTAGTCAAGTAATGAGTTTGAAATGTATAATCTCTCAACAAATTAACAGTTACACAATTTACACATACTTTTATTGTCCAATTTTGTTCATTAATATCTTATTCTACTTTCCTTTTTCCTTGCCTTTCAGCGTCGAGGGAAGATATAGTTTACCGCCTTTGTTTAGATGTTTGCTTCTCCTGCTGTTATGTTTCCTAGTGTTTGTAATTTTTTATCAATCCATCTTTTTCGTGGTGGGTACTTGGGTCTGCTGTTCTGTCAAAGTTTATTTAAGGCTCGTTGTGTTTGGATCAACGACTTTTTATTAATATAGAATATGCCAATCTTTGACACAAATATGATAGTTGTAAAATAACGTATTTTCTGTTTAGGGCGTGGTTATAGAATATACACCTTGTTAAACACATTATAATGATAAACTACACTATTCTAGACTTTCTTAGACACATCACAATTTTATAATATACACATATTTGAAATTTCGTTGTTGCAAATGAAATTTTCACTCAGATCGTATTTATAATATTCACTTTCATTGGCATAACATATTTATGTAATATACACTTACATGAAAATTAAAATCTTAGTTCTATAATATATGCACTTTCTGAACAACACTACAGCTGTAGAGGTAAAAAACACTTTCTTAAAAGTAATTATAGAATATTCATTTTCTGGACGCATCATATTTATATAGTACACACTTTCCTAGAGCCGCAATAGCTCAGTGGTTAATGAACTGGACTACAATGGACAAGAGGTAGGGTTTGAACCCAATCGACGGCTTCCAGGTTCACCCACCCTTAAATGGGTACCGGACTTTTTTCTGGGAAAGTAAAGCGGCACGGGCGTAATACCGACCACATTACCCCAAAAGTCATGTGCTGAAGGTCTGTAAAATTTATGGTCACGAACACCATATTCCCTATACGCCACTTGGCGGGACGGGGCTCTTTACTTACTTACACACTTTCCTAGACATAATGTAGTATATTTTACAGGGAAATCGTTAGTTACAAGTATGAATTAAATTAAATGTACAAATTAGATGAAATGTAACTATAGTAAGTATAAGGTAATATGAAACAGACAAATAAATGCAGTGCTTTACATTAAATTTAATTTATACATTTAATTCATATTTGTAATTAATGATTTCCCTATAATATAGGACTTTGTTTTCTCTTTTCATTTTACTTTCTATTCTAGATCCGCTGGTTCTGGTTATTCTAGAATAGGTAATAGGTAGTTTAGTTATTATTCATTTCGTTGTCCCTTTCTGTGTTCGTGAATTCTGAAGAAAGCCGTACGTGTGCCAAAACATCATAATTTGTTTCGCTCCTCTCTTTTGATGTTACAGAGTTATATATATATATTTATTGACAATATATCCCTTGTATATCTTGTAATTAGTACATTCATTTGGTAGATAAACACATAACTCGTCATTGTAGTAACAAGATAGAACAGTCTTTATTCATAATCTCCATATTGCATAACAACACTCTTCTAACTCAATCTGCAATGTTCTAGAATTCTATAAATTCTCATTTTAACTCTAGGGTTACACTGTAGAGCCAATCGGCGGTGTTTATAACAAGTAACTTCCGTGATCGTAATAAAGTTCTTTGACAATCTATAGTGGTTAGCTTCTAATTCTATGTTGAATTTACACAATCTCTTCTCTTGTGGTCCATAAGGGCGTTATAGAATCTCTAAGAAAATCTCTCGTGCTGATCAATAATCTATTGTAATACCTCCATTGATCAATCTCTAAGAATTACTCATTTCTATCCTGATGTTTCTATAGTTCGACTGATGATTTCTCAAAACGAGAAATTCCTAACTTTAAAATGTAAAAAAGTAAAGTACCCCCGTCACGCCAAGTGATGGCGTATAGGGAATATGGTGTTAGTGACCATAAATTGTACAGACCTTCGGCACATGATTTTTGGGGTAATGTGGTCGGTATTACGCCCGTGCCGCTTTACTTTCTCAGAAAAAAATCCGGTACCCATTTAAGGCTGGATGAACCGGGAAGCCGTCGTTTGGGATCGAACCCTACACCTTGTCCTTTGTAGTCCAGTTCACTAACCACTGAGCTATCGCGGCTTCCAACTTTAAAATGTACATATCCCAAAATCTTTGAGCGAACTGTTTTTAACTACTTCACTCCTAACTCCACTGCCTGAAGCAGTTTCCTAAATTAATCTGACTTTACATTCTTGTTGTTACTTCCAAAATCTAAGAGGGAACTCTTGTAGAAAGTCCCATCCCGGAGTTTTTGTTTCCCGTTAAGACAACACTTATTCTTGGATAGAGACGTGGTCTATCTTGGGATTTTTGTTTAGACTATCAACCCATTTGCTGCTTGTCTGTCCACCGCCTGTCAATTACCGTGAAGCCTCGACAACATCTGTCAGTCACTCCTATTAACTACAAGTACACAACCTGTCATTGGTTTCCTTTCTACTACTCTGTGGCTCCCTATCCTTTGATATCCTACTCAGAAAGCGTTTTCTACCTCTGAACATCACAAGATGTCTAGGCGACTGGAATCCTCCTTGCAGTCGTGGTCGCGTTACCTTGTCGGCTGGCTATCTCTGAATATTTCAAAGTCCGTCCAGCGATCTCTCAGTCAAAGGTGTGCCGATATTCTACGTCTGCCTAATCTCAAACCTTGTTACGTTTCATCGTTCTGAGTTCGGTGGCCTAAGTTACGCTCGCTGATTCTAAAGTCTCCTATGTTACTCTACACCAACTACAACTTATTCTTTCTCTCACGCTCTTCACATTCTTCTTCTATTCTTCCTCTGATTGTCATTTTATCTTCCTGGATTACTCACACTAACACAGTAAAGCTATTACCATACCTTGTACAACTAAAAAATACTCATGTTAATAATCTCAAATGTAAATACATATAATTTAAGGTAAATATAACCAAATTAAAGTCTTAAATAGTGAATTAAAACGGTAAACATAATACGTCTTGTACTCTATTATAACAAGAAAAATGCGTGTATTGTAAATTAGTAAGGAGGTATTGTGTGGCTGGTGAAGAGAAAGCCATACACACCACACGTGTACTATTTTCATAACCAAAACATATAATAATTCATATATTAAATATCGTGCGGGGTCGTGGTTAGAGTTGCAGAAGCATGATTTCACTCTCATGTTTCACGATAAATTCCTTCCTCTCCTCAATCGTCCATATTACGCTCTCCATCTTATCTTTTGTTACTTCTACGATCTTATAGGATCCTACAGCTAATAGATTGTGATTATACATAACAAACGCACCATAAATAGAACCAAAAAGGTCCTAAATCGGTTGAGCGCAACACAAATACAGTGGACATTTACATACCTTTTTTTTTTTAGCACTACGCTCTTTCCGATGTGTCCAAACTTCGAATCATAATTCTTCTGATCTTTGCGTCGAACCCTGAAACGTTCGAAGTACGACACCACGCTGTACACGTTGCAGAAAACATTACAGATTTGTTAAAAGTTGCACATTGTTAGACTCATTAATGATATTGGAATACTCATTTTTAAAAACATGTCTTAATTATAAAATATTCACTTTCTCAAATATGCTATAGCCATACACACTATCTCATACATTATTATAGGACATTCACTTTATTGTATATATCATATCAATAGAATATACACTTACTTAGACACATAATATCTCTAAATAGAAAATTAGGAATATCTTATATAGTAATAGGAAACTCTTGTATTTAGAAACTTGCCATCGGAGGTAGTCTGAAGTAGGCTCTAGGAGCACGTAATTTGGCCCTTTAATTTCTTAACACTTTAGGCCCGATTGGTTCATGACTCCCAGATGTCAACCTCCTGCTGCATTGAACTTGAAAAGCTTACACTATATTCGGTATCTAATAATAGTCAATTTGATGTTAGCGTCGAGTCTGCTTTTCTTGATTATGACCACGTGCTTCGCATTGACTCCATCCTGTTCCTCAATGGGCGATTTGAATTCGAAGATGGTTTTACATGCGTATTTGTTATGTATGCCGTAATGTGTCATAATGTGTGGAGAGAATGATGAATCACACTACGATTTCACGAAGACGACCAGAACCGACCAACGGATTTTGATCCCAGAACAACGTCTGGAACACCAATGTAGTTGTGGAAAGAAATTCTCAGTACAGAAGGACATGAAAATACACAGAACGACGAAGAGATGTGGGAGTAGCTCAACATCAGTAGCTCAACATCAGTAACTCAACATCAGTAGCTCAACATCAGTAGCTCAACATCAGTAGCTCAACAGCGCACTGTCCTGACAGATAAGACGTCTGATGATCTCAGTCAGGAGTCAATCCACAGAACTGAGAATATTCAAGTTGAGCTGCCTGATGATGAATTCGCTCACCTCATAGACGGGAAGAGAGAGAGCAGATCACGTTTCCTCCCGCCTGCAACACAGTAGTCTGGGCGAAGTTAGACAAGTCACTAGCAAAAGCCATAAACCACCACCATAAACGGCTAAACTTGCCCCAGAAACTTGAAAGTATAGGCGAAGTGGTCTATTATTATTGCGTCAAGGAATTAGGCACAAAGGAAGTAAGGACGATCACGAAACCACAGAAAAGCAGACGACAAAAACAAAAAGAAGAGATCAGGAAGCAGAAAAACAATGCCAGGAAACAATTCAAGAGAGCTACGGAAGCAGAGAAGGAAGCATTACACCAGATGTGGCAGCATTTAAAATTCAAACATAAGGCGCAGGGTAGAGCAGAGAGGCTATATCGGAAAAGGAAAGCAACCAAGAGGGCAAGGGAAACGTTTTTGAAAGACCCATTCAAGTTTGCAAGGGAGCTGTTTGAACCACCAAGATCTGGAGCAGTCCAGGAGACTGCCAGAAAGGTAGAGCTGGAGAAACATCTGAGAGAGACCTACTCGGGTAGCCAGATAGACGAACCGTTTACGTCGATGACAGGGCTGATGTGGCAACCCATAGCAACTCAGTCCCAGGTCCAAACGACGTTCTGTACCTGATTTACAAAAGATGGCCAGTGATACTAAAGCGACTACACCGGCTGCTCAGGAGTGCATGGAAACGGCAGATTGTAAGCCAGGAGTGGAAGAAGGCGAATGGCGTGTACATTCCAAAGGATTAGAACTCAAATGAGATTATATAGTTCATACAAGAATAGGTAGAATTGGATGGAAACAAAAGATAACAAACGATGAAGTTTTAAAACAACTGAAAATAAAAAGAGAACTACTAAATACAATTAAGACAAGACAAATGAATTTTTTTGGGGCATGTTAAAATACACAACAGCCTACTAAAAGTAATATTGGAAGGAAAAATACAAGGTAAAAGAGGCAGACCAAGACTAAAATGGACGAGTAACATCAACAGATGGACAAGTCAATCTATGACAGCCTGCACCATCAAAGCAAGAAACAGAGTAGAATGACGATCCGTGGTAGCCAACCTTCGTTGCGGAGAAAGCACTCGATGATGATGATGAGTTCAGACCAATCTCCCTACTGAATGTGAAGGGAAAATATTCTTCTCTATAATGGCAAAGAGGCTCACATCGTACCTCATGGAGAACGGGTACATAGATACTGCCATACAGAAGGGAGGAGTCCCTGGTGTCCCCGGATGCTTGGAGCACGCGACAATGACATGGGACGCGATACAGAGAGCAAAGACCGAGAAGCTAGATCTAGACGTCATGTGGTTGAATCTTGCCAACGCATATGGATCAGTCCCACATCAGATGATTTCGCAGGCTCTCCGAATGTACCATGTAACCCATAATGTGACCGCCATCTTCAGACTGTATTTTATCGGCTTCACTGTACGTTTCTCCACGAAGGATATACGACCCACTGGATAGAATTGCAAGTCAGTATTGAAATTGACTGTACAATTTCGCATATACTATTCGTGATGGCGATACAAGTAATAATGAAAGCAGCAGAGGGAGTTGCAAAAGGACCAGATCTTGGAGTTGGATACCACATGCCACCACTTAGAGCATTTATGGATGACACCAAAGTCCTATCGTCAGAAGAGAGCCACGACCACAGGATGCTTGAACTCCTGGACGAGCTCATAGTGTGGTGCCAGATGAGCTTCAAACAGAGGAAATCACGCAGCTTTTCCATCAGACGAGGGAAGACCAAGGAAGTCGCATTCAGTGTGGCGAAACAGAGGATCAACTATCGGCGAGAGCCAATAAAGAGTCTAGGCAGAGTGTAGGATGTCTCGCTGAAAGACACGAAAGCAGCCCAGAGAGTAAGAGAGATGACAGAGCAAGGGCTATATATCATCGACCGAAGTAGACTTTTAGGAAAGTTAAAAATCTGGTGCCTCCAAGTCATGTTGATACCCAAACTGTTCTGGCCTCTTCTGACATACGAGATCAGCTGAAGTACGATGGAAGCGATGGTGTGCAAGATTAGCAAGTACATGTGGAAATGGCTGGGAGTACCACCAGTGCTGACGGATGTTGCGCTGTACTGCAAGAAAGCTAAGCTGATCTTCCCATTCAAGTCAGTCCTAGAGGAATCTAAAGCCGGCTAGGCCAGACTGGCAGTTATGCTGCAAAGCTCGTCAGACGAGACTATCCGAACAATGGAACCCACAGTGAAGTCCGGTCCGAAGTGGCAGGTGTATGCAGCAGTACACGAAGCACGTGAGAGTCTCCAGTTAAAGGAAGTAATGGACCGCATGCAGACCAAGAGGCGTGGATTTAGTCACTGAGACATCCGGTCAAAAGCATCAAAAAGACAACGGAGGGACATGGCAGTCCGGGAGATCAGAGATGTCGAGGAGAACAAACGTTTTGTTTGGGCAGTAGCGAATGTCCGATCTCCAGACCACAGGAAAATGACTTATTTTATTTGTAGATTAGTAGTCTAGCATATTATCGCCGTGTAATTAAATTTCTGTATATATCCTTGTATATCCTTGTATAGTTTTGTGTTGTTTATTGTTCCAGCCGATATGATACTCTTTCGGTTAACTCAGCAGTAACCTTCATTGCTCTTCCTTGCTTCACCCCGTAATGCCTAGCCTCTTTACTAGATTGTAGATTGACGTAGCCGGGAGCCCTCTGGCATCGACTTCCACAGTGGCCATTAGGATCCTTGCTGTCTCAGCTCGGAGGCGAGATCCTTGAATTTGGTTAGTTTAAATATATGGTGTTCTCTATCCTAGATTCGAATGGTACTGTCAGCTCTATTATCAGAACGTAAGTTTTAGTTGTGTATTGAGTGGAATATCTGGACTCATCTTAGATGTTTCGTTGCACTCTGTGTACTTCCCTAACTTTGCGATGTCAACAGACTGCTCCCAGTCGTTTGCTATCCCCAGGATCGCTGATTCGTGTCAGTTGTTTTGTTTGGAGAACATGGTCTATACAGCTGTCAAGAAATAGGTGCTTGGTGTAGCTGGTCGAATGTTACTGTTGCGCCCTATCTACGACAGCAGCCAGTTCATGCAAAACTTTGTTGTGTCGCCATTAGTAATGCCTATGGCCTGTCGCTGTCTTACAGGAGAAAAGAAAATATTTAATATTCAGTTTTCCATTGCAAAGAGGACATCGCTTGTCATCTGTCTTCCATCACTTCACGAGGCTTTAGGCTGACTGTAGGTCGTACATAGATATTTTTTTAGACGCATCATATCTTTAAAATACCATATCATCTTGTGCCATACCGGTTGGCGTAGATCACAGGAATTGTCCTTCCACAATTTTCTACTCACAGTGCATCGTATAGATTTTGCTGTTAATTGTTTTCCATGCCATGACTCCATGCAATCTATTATCTTTTTTTCTTTGTTGTCCTCTATCTCTTTTTCCTGTATTTTGTCAGTTGTAACCAAGTGTATTCCAACCTTCATCTACGTATGATGAAAACCGTTGACTGTTTCTTTCTGATAATTTTTAAGAGCTCCCATTCTATGCTGACCTCTTTGAGAATGTCCTCATTGGTCTTATTAGATCTCCATAGAACTTTAAAAGTTCTTCCGTGAAATCCCATCTTTCTGGCCTCTAATCGTCATTTAATTTGTTTCTCTACTATCTATGGTTCGTTTCCATATTCCAGAATTAGCTCTATATAGCACCGATGAACTCTCTTTCTCATTTCTATTGACAGAATTGTTGATTGAGACATTTTTCTTTTTCTGAAATGTTATTTTGGCATGAGCTGTTCTCGTTTTCATTCGGTGGTACATCTTACAATATACACTTTCTTAAACACAGCTTTTGTAGAATTTACACTTTGTTAAACACGTTATAGTTATACAATATTTCATTATTTAGGCACATTGTAATTTTAGAATGTACACTTTCTCATCCACTTTATATTTGTAAACATGCAAACTTTGTTTAATGAAGCAGCTGTCTTTGGCCTAGTGTAATGACATGCATTACCTCTCACTAACAGGTAACATGGACAGACACTCACGCCATATTTGGTTCAATATGACAAAACCTCATTTTGTCCCTGCCACTGACAACGGGAGAGGGTGAGCTAACCATAAACAATATTCATTTGTTGAAATTTTTTTAACAATTTTAGTCTGTTGCATCCACTGATTGTATAAATATTTGTATAGGTGTCTTAAGCATTTACTCTAAATGAAGATTTAGTCAGAAAAATAAGAGTGTACAAAATTATTTGCCATTATAAGAAGCTAGGTGTCTTACAGAGTGATCACAGAACAAGACTGACATTTTGTAGAAAGAAAAACATCAATATCGTATTCTAACGCTTCTAGCTTCTTTTAGTTGGTAAGTAAAATAGACATTGTGTCGGTAAGAGCATATCACAAGATCTAACGAACCTAGACAAAACTATCTTACAAGGAACAAACAGTTACATGTGTAAGATGAAGAGGTAGGAAATAAGAGAAAGTGTATTAATGGTAACATAGACTAGACTTGGAAAACGTGTACACAATCTATAATTGGATACACTGATGGGAATAAACAAGTAAGGTTGTGAACAGAATGTAGGAACTGTTTGCACTGAAGGTAAGAAATAAGTAAGATCGTGAACATGCTGTAACTTTTAAAGATGATAACATCAAATAACAGGTGGAAGCTTGCAACACAGACGTCATGCAGCGTTAACCCATGTAACACAGAAGATCTTAACGGGGGAATCTTGAAGATATCAATGGTAAGATGTTTAATACCCAGCTTCTAGCATCCCATATAACACAGATTCCATTAAAAATTTAAAACAATATCAACTTTGTTTCTCCTTTGGAACGCTTCGAACGTGAGTTCAGTGAGGGCTAGTAAAACATGGACAAGACGACACTAACTATGTAATAACTGCCCAGATAACGCAGGCAAATGAATAACATGCTTCCGACTGTGGAAACAAAATAGACCACGTTATGGTTCTCAATCAGGAACATTTTTCATGATCACAATACACAGGAGCCAAAAATAACGGAGGGGATAGGTTACCTCAATGAGATAGAGTTGCTTGCACAGAACAGAGACAAATGGCGAGATTTGATAAAAGACCTTTAGAAGGATTAAAACTGCTAGAATAAGAATTTACATAAAAGAAAGAGTATCTGGGTCTATGCCTTATGGGGCGGCTACGGCTCGATAGTCAATAGATAGAGAAGGTTTGGTGGTCTTAAGGTCATACTTCGGTCTGCACAAGAAAGATACGATTCGTATCCCGCTATAGGCGGTTGGAGGTTGTCTCATCAAATCCGAAATTTTTAATTTTGTGTGTGTGTTATTTGTCTAACCTCAGTCTCTGAGAAGTGAGTTATCTAGTCCTATCGGAAAACAAAATAGAAAAACACGTGTATACTTTGTTCACGTAATACACTTTCGGCAGGTCAAAATAGAAAAACACGTGTATACTTTGTTCACGTATTACACTTTCGGCAGGTCAAAATAGAAAAACACGTGTATACTTCGTTCACGTATTACACTTTCGGCAGGTCAAAATCGAAAAGAGTACGCCAAAATGACTGCACCCTGAGAAAAATGTGTTAATCTATAAAAAAAAAAATATACACATAACCCCATGATCACCTCCCTAACCATTCTCTTCCTCCTATTTGTGAGGCCAGCGGGTAGAGTCTTCGCTTATGGTCGCACTCAGCTCAAGAGTTGGTTGGTCAAGCGATTTGTCTGTACTCCTTGCACAGGCTGTTGGAAAGAGCGGTGAATCCTAATTGCAGACACTATGATGGAAACAAATGGACAATGTCATCTAATGCATACACTTTATGTACTTGTTAAAGTATGCATTTTTAAAATTACTTTTTACATTTTAAAAATGCATTATTGTATATTTCCCTATACATAGGATCCGACAAAATGATCTCACATATAAGAAAATGCAGTAATCAGTTGTGTGAAGTACTAGAAACTATTTTGCTGTGTCTTTGAAAACAGCTTTCTATGCCGTTCATAAATGTGATAGATGAGATGTCTTTGACAATGTTCAGGTTATAAAAAGTGACGCCCTTAAAATTATGGCCATCCATGCTAATGCATTCCTGAATTATGTCTGTGTTGATTCATTGCTGATATATGACGTTAATTTTGCGACGAATCGCTTCCTTTATACTGCCACCGCTTTTTTTTTTTGTGTGTGGTTTGCTAATGTGCAATTTGTTTTTGAGGTACTCTAAATGAAAAAAATCGGAAGCAGAGAGATTCGGCAGTTTGCAGAGTTCTAGTGCGAGAAATGCGACGCCTGGGGGGTTCTGATGTTAGAAAAGCCGCATCTGCAGAGCCCTGGCACCAAGAAATTTCGCAATATCGAAATGTACCAATCATCAATCATAGTCAGAAGAAAATCGTCATCCAAAACTTAAGGGGCAGAACTCCAGGTGTGTATCTGCAAGAATTTTATCAACGTCATTTGTATGACCTGAATGTTGTCACTGACAACTTTTCTTTCACTTTTGTAAATGTCACAGAGACCTGTATTCACATATACATTAGAATACTTTCTAGCATTCTATCTATTGACCTTTCGAGCCGTAACCGGCCCATAGGGCGTAGACCAAGATACACCTTCTCCTATATGGATTTTTTGTTCTAGCAGTTTTCTTTTAAAGATATTTTATCAAATCCCGCCATCTGTCTCTGTTCTGTGCAAGCAGTTCTATCTCATTGAGGGAGCCGACTCCTGCTGCTCTTGCCTCTCTCATCAATGTTCTTCTCAGTGTCTCCCTGGGTCTTCCTCTTTTTCTTTTACCTGTTGTTTCCCATATGAGGGCTTGCTTTGCTATTCGGTTATTATCTCTTCTCATCACATGTCCAACGTATGACCATCGTCTTTTCTTTATTACTGAAGATATTAGTGGTTAATTGGCGATTTCTCTAATTTCCTCATTTGTTTTGAATTCGTTCCATGCTATACCAAGTATTTTCCTTAGACATTTATTTTCGAATGCGTTCAACTTTGTTTCTATATCTCTTGTTGTTTTCCAGCTTTCACACGCATACGTAAGGGTTGATAGTACATTTGATTTGAATAGCCTAAGTATTGTGTTTGTGCTGATAAGTTTTGATTTCCACAACTTTTCAAGGCTTCTGAAAGACATTGCTGCTTTAGCTATTCTGATTTTAATTTCTTTGCTCGTATCCCCTTCTCGACCAATGTGACTTCCAAGATAGCTAAAGTGATCGATCTCTTCTACTGGTTTGTTTTCCATGTATATTTTGTCACCTGTTGGAATTAAACTAGTCATGACTTTAGTCTTTTCATGATTGATCTCAAGCCCAATTTTGCTGGCTATTGATGATAGTTCATTTGTGTTTTCCTGCATCGTTTTTATCTGACTGCTGATGAGAACTATGTCATCAGCAAAGTCGAGGTCCTCCAAATGGTCTCCTTGTATCCATTCGATGCCTTTATTACCAGTGCAGCATTTCTTCATTATGAAGTCCATAACAATTCCAAATAACAAGGGCGATAAAATACATCCTTGTTTAACCCCAGTTTCTATTGGGAAACATTCGCTCAGTCCTTCCTCTGTTCGAACTGCACATGTGTAACCATCATACATGTCTTTGATAATATTTATGATTTTTGATGGTAAACCATATTGCTTCAGAATTTTCCACAAAGAATCTCTATGAATACTATCAAATGCTTTTTTTGAAGTCGATGAAGTTAAGTACAAAAGGTTTTTGCTTTTCAATGTGTTCCTCCAATATAAGTCGTAGAGTGAAAATGTGGTCAATACAGCTTCTCCCTTTTCTAAACCCAGCCTGTTCTTCACGCATTACTGTATCTATTATTTTCTAGCATTACAGACATTTAATTATTTTTTTTTAGACACCAGATCTTTCTGTCTGATTTTGTATCTTTAAAATTACATAGTTCTTTAAAAGACATTATTGTTTTTATCAAGATGTAACAATTATCACTATCAAATAACACTCTTTTAACATACATATTTTAAATATTAAAGCATCTCCTCTCTCCAGATTCATTAAAGCCAACTATGACACTGCTTCTATTTTGGCACCGTTACGACAGTGTTGCCTGCTAAGATTATCTACATTGGCCAAATTAATAAAACTTTACCAAGGTCCTGACAACCTCAGCCGGCTTATGAGAGCGTCCCTGAACTCTGACCCCTTGTCACCGATTCTAACAGAAGCTCACCTGGAAGCTTTAGACCGACGACTTGTGAAAGTGATGGAAGCAGTCAGTGGATGTGTCAACAACGGCAGGTCTTGGGAGGATGTTGTCATTGATGATATCATATAAATCACAAGTCAAATTTAATTCGTCAGTGAATGTAATTTATGTGGTTAGTGAATGTAATTATTTGGCCAGTAAATGTTAATTGTTTTCTCAGTGCATGCTATTTATTTACTCAGTGAATGTAACGCGTTTACACGGTGAATGTAATTGTTTATTCAATGAATGTAATTATTTAGTCAGTAAATATTATATATTTACTCATTGAATGTAATGTATTTACTCAATAAATGTAATTACGTAGCCAATAAATGTTATTCATTTACTCAATGAATGTAATTATTTAGTCACTAGAAGTAAATTATTTACTCACAAACACACAGTGATTATATTGCAACAAATAAAGAATTGAAAGATAAGGTTTCACACATCCGAACAATAAAAACAGATGTCTCAGACGACAAAACTTGTTTGCACACACTTGCTAAATTCACAGATACTGTAATATCTAAAATAGACAAAAGGTTTAGGAAGCAAGTTCGGAATTAATTTCACGATATTCATTTTTTTAATCATTTAATTACATTCACTAGATAAAAGAGTCAAAAGATAAACTGATTCACAGGTCCTCCTCCGTTCTACTGATTGCTTCCCTGAATTTAAGCAACATTCTTCTTTACTATCTTCTTCTTCTATATTGCTGCCCTATTCGTCCACAAATCCATATTGGTCCACACTTATTTCTGGATTTTTTTTGGTTCCTTACACGTCTTATGATGATTTGTATTTGTATTTTCGTCATGTGCTTCATGAGACTAATAGTGCGATGGTCTTCACAATCAGTGGGGCCTGAGTAGTGAAGTTCCAGCCTTAGGACCGTGGAAATGGACGTCGAGACGAACATTATTTTCTATATAAAGGTCTACACGAACATGTTCGAAAATTTTTTTCTATATGAGAGTCTACATTTTTTTCCAGTCGTGGTGAAATCGCGGGATTACCTCTTGTTAACCTTTCGTCTTGTGATCTTTCGTTGACCTCTCGTCTTGTGATCTGTCGTCGTGGTGGGGACTCATGAAAGTGGGGTGGGCGGGGGTGAAATGTGTCGTCGGCGGGGTGACATAACTTTGTACTTTCAAAACAAGCTTATTCAAGGCAACTTTTAATGTATACCTAAAATTATTTTGCATCTAATGGAAACAACTTACTCAATGCTTGACCAACTAGTAGCGACGGGCGCGCCAATGAGTTTACGTGGAATTATCACCATCAATCAATTTATTAATGTCAAAATTGACCGCTTGTCCGTAACACGGATACCGGCGCATTAATGACTTTAGCAGGTACCCCGTCAAAGACCCGGTTTCTCTGTGAAGTATTTTCGCTTGAGTAACTGAAACCTAGTCGTCTACATGAGCTGTGCTAATGAGTTTAACACCTGAACGAAAGACGTATATTAAAGGATAAATTGAGCGCTTGACTGACTGCTGGGGCGCGCTAATGAGTTTATCAGCTGTCTACTGTTGTGGCATTGCTTCTGAGAGACGGTAAATTAATGGACTATGATATTCTTTTAGAGTGCTTATGTCAGAGGCGTAACTTTCATGAGTAGTAGTGGTATTTTATGTTAGTGTGGTTTTAACAGGGGGCGTAAGTAACTTTCATGAGTAGTAGAATTAGGATTTGGCCTGTACTAGAATTCAACCCTTCCCTCCATTTTAACTTGTAGTTGAAGTAGTAGTTGCAGTAGTAGTAGTAGTAGTAGTTGTTGTTGTTGTTGTTGTGTTGTTGTTATTACAGTTGTTGTAGTAGTTGTTGTAGTAATTGTAGTAGTTGTATTAGTAGTGGTAGATGTAGTTGGAGTTGTGGAACTAGCGTGACTTTCGTTTAGTAGAGTTATGACAGAGGCGTAACTTTCATAAGATGTAGAGTTAGGACAGGGAGTGTACTGGAGTTCACGGAAGTGATCGACTTTACATCTGATCCATCTAGTGACCAAGGTCGTGCTAATGAGTTTAACAGCTGACAGGTAATGAAATTTCAGGGGCGTAATCTACTTAAGGGGTTCTGCGATTAGATTTTTGGACTTTGTGACTAAGCATTTTGCTGAATTGAACAGCTGAATGGAATTTATGTGAAAATACACACGAGTTTAGACCATCCACATCATCAAATTTCAGCGACAAAACCAACTATGTCAACAAGAAGTATTTAGATGAAGCCTAAACGGTGGCATTAAAGTAGAAAAACAGGAAAAGTCTAGGGACAAAAGTTCCGTAGTAAGGCCAGGGGTAACGTCATAACCATCAAAGGGGGAAAAGACCTAGAGAAGACACCCTTGTATCGATAGAATTTAGTTAACTTGAATGATGAAAGGGCAGCCTGAATGACTACTCAAACAAGGGACACTGATAATGTCATAGACCTGGCACTGGTGTCTTCTCTCTTTGTATCGGTTTGCAAATGGCATGTACTAGGATCCCACGAAAGTTATAACTATTCATGTATCTTCGTAATTGAGAAAGGCAGAAATAGAATCCAGAAAACCAAGTGTAGAAGTTGTCAAAACTTGGCGGATGTTTTCTGTAAGAAAAACGTGAACAGAAAAATCATTAGGTACATTTTAAGACGCCTTCATCAGAGCATGCATGACTACACAGCTACTTACTACTGCTACAAAAATCAAACAAGGACCATTCTCAGAGCAGTGCATACAGAATCATCATAATGCAAAAGACTATTACCAAGCTACTTGAGAAAATATTTGTCCGTGTACTTACCTGTCACCTTAAATCGTAACGCGAATTCCCATCCACATTCGAATGGGAGTTGATGAGGTATCAGGCAACGGGTTAGTCGCCTTGAAGGTCATGCTAGTTATCAGCATCGACCGGAAGCTTTTTACCCTTTTGTTCAAGGGATTAGTCCTCCCTCCAAGCGAGTATGCCCTGACAAGTCTTTCTGTCAGGACGACACAAGTATGCGATCATGAGGGGAAGGTCATAGATCGACGAGGGAAGCTCAGAAGAAGCAGAGGGGAAGGCCATAATTCGACGACGGAAGCTCAGAAGAAGCAGAGGGGAAGGACATAAGTTCACGAGAGAAGCTTAGAAGAAGCAGAGGGTAAGGCCATAGCCTACGAAGGAAGCTCAAAGTTGATACCATCGCTGAGTGTTTTAGTCTTCTATGTTTGGCTAAGAAACCACGTGTCGTATACGTACGTTGACAAATGTCACAAATGTGTCGAATAAGGAGATGAGCACCACGAGTGTGCTCCAACAAACCGTTGTGCAATTTAAACTTCTTTTGACACAATGGACACAAATGTCCACCAGAAGATACCATCATACCTACTTTAAACATATCAATAAATTGAATAACTTTTTATCGATAAGCCTTAACATACGATCTTTAAGAGAAAACAGAACAAAATTATTCCAACTTACAGTGTAAAATATAGTCTTATAGACTGAACAATAGTATGAAAATAAACTTCCTTGAGTCAACCAAACTTATAACATGAAATCCCTCATGGGTCTAGTTTAAATATGATCTGGTAACAGACATCTGAAATATCCAATCAGGAAAGAGCATTAGCATGGGAGGCGGAGCAAAGAAAAATGGATTATAACAAATAAGAAAAGAGCATTAGTATGAAAGGCAGAGCAAATAACCAATCAGAGAAGAGAGTACCTTTGAAATAGGTTCCAGTTCCATCTTAATGTAATTGAATTGGTCGGGTTCGCATCGAATATCGTGGGCGTTTCTAGTCAATATGTCATAAAATGTGTTTGGGTAAACGTATGAATGAGTTTGTGTTCCTGGTGTTGATATTATTCATACATATAATAAGACGTGTAAGAAACATTCCAAGTCTTATAAAGCGATGGCTAAACCAGTATATACATTATCGGAGAGAAATGATCTGTTATTTACTGGAATAATTCAGAGAGTATGTGGTCATGATATTTACACCACCTTTGTAACCATCGTTATCGAGATACTTTCTGACCGAATTCTCAATTTCGGTCAACTTGTCGTTCTGTATACCCTCGCCTATCGATTAGTTAAGAATCATGTCAAAGACATGTTCGATTCTGATTCCGACATTTGTGCTTTAGAGAAAGATTTTGGTATTTGGGCCGGTGTTATCATCGGAAGAGAATTTGGAGAGTGGTTACTAAAAGTAGGTGGTTTGGAAAATTCTCTAACCCTCTCTAACGAAGAAGATACAGCACTATGGACTCTACTTCGCAACAGCCTTTGCTCTTTAAGAGCTTTACCTAGATTTTTTTTTAATGTGAGAGTTTTTATATTTTTCCTAATAAAAGTTTGGTAATCACGCAGCATTTGTTACTGCAATACAATATTGTTTACCAGGTGACGACACCCCTCACACTGATGATGAGGGTTGTCTTGTAGTAGGCCTGCGATTTTAATAAGAATGTTTTGCTCCAGCTTTGAATTCTGAAATTTTCACAAGAAGAGATGGTGTTACTCAGTCCCCCTATAATGAGGATGTTAAGTTACTAAAAATAGAACTGATCTCTGAAGCAAAACCTGTTGAGTTACTAAAAATAGAACTGATCTCTGAAGCAAAACCTGTTGAGTTACTTAAAATAGATTTTAACCTATGATGCAATACCTGATGAGTTACTAAAAATAGATTTTGACCTATGATGCAATAACAGAATACTCATTGTGCTGCTGCCAAGTTTGGACTGAATGTTCTTTGATTATTATATTACACCAAATAGGAATAGCCTAAAATAATTTAAAATTAAACAAATTAAAGCAAGTCAAATAAAGCAAATATGATGTTTCTTCTATATAATTTTATTTTCACAATAAAACATAACATAAAGTAATTTTAATACATCATCATTAACGTAGACAACACATGTCACACATATAAATATTTATAATTGAACATTGATGAATTAACTAGTACAGATACAAATACAACACAGCTGATAAAGTACACATATAACAACATATTCATGTGTATAAATTACAAGTTTGCGTGGTCTTACACATGGTTTGTTTCACTGCTGACAAGATGGGCGTGCTTGTTCTCATTCACCCCATTATTCTCACACCGATAAGGAAAACTGAATTTCTCAGTCATAGAGAAAGAAAATTACGATGCCACTAAATTAGACAAATTTAAAAAATCTATATTAAGTTGTGAAATATGGGTAGTTGAGAGTTAAATCTGAAGATAAGTATGTCAAACTATAAGAACAAGGAAACAATAATATATTACAAGCACATACACTTAGAGCCAGTGTTAAGTTAACGCCTATTTAAAAGCTAAAAGAGAAGGTTATTAATTGAGTAGATGTAAACTTATACCCTATGGCTCATTTACTTTTTCGAATAAACTCAAGTTCAGAAGACGAAGCCAGTGATGAAAGTAGTGATTATTCAATGAGTGAACAAACAACGACAATATGCATATCCCCTGGTGGTGATTTTAATAATGGTTTAACTTTAGACCACTCCTCGTCTGATAATAGAAATATTCAGATCTTTGAACAGGATATTGATTTTGAGCACATTAATGCGACGTGGAAATAACAATACCCTGCTCCTGATTTCCTCGCTTTCAACCAGCAAGGTGATGCACTAAAAGGTAGAGCTACGAAGGTAAGTAATTGCTTTGGAGCCATGTTTATCTTTTGGTTTTGATATCATTGTCTGTTCCTCCTTCTTTATATTTATTACTGGGTTATGTGTTATTATACATCTAGTAGAGGTATTTCTACTATCGCCAATTACATTAATTCCCATCATTTCAGCATTATCTTTATTTATGGTGATAAAGAGTACATTTCCACATATAATGAAAAGATTTGAAATTAGTTGCTGGTAATGATAGACGTTATAGTAAAGGAAACCGAAAATAAAGGACCCGTCCTTATTAAAAAAAAAGAAGTAACTGTAACATCAAAGAAAAAGAGAAGTGGAACAATATTAAAACTGGGTAAATCCTTTAAAGTGTTAACCTCTGGAGGTGGAATAGAGTAAATGTTACGTAGAAGTAGGTTTAACTTACCCAAAAAACTCATGAACAATAGGCCAATAGGTAAGAAGCGAAAGAGAGATTCAGTATCTAATACTTGGACGCAACAACCCTCCTTTTTTGGACTTCTAATGAGAGCAGCTGTAATAAGTTGTACCAACTCGAAAACGTGAGGGTCGAAAAGACAGAGGGAAACAAAGAGAAATGACATCAGCCGAGATAGAGAGTTGTAAAGAGACATTTTATTATAAAGTGTTAAATCTGTACGTTTTGGATGGTTTTGAAACGTCGAAAACAACAAAAATGACAATCACGAAGATACAGACTTTCTTTAACGGATGCACATGTAGATTAAAAGGTTCGAGATAGCAGGACAATATCACTAACCTAGAGCTGTGAGAAAGTACCAGAGGGTACTCTGCGAAAACTGAAAGTATTAAATTACAAGACGTTTTCATGAATCCCCTGAGAAGGAGACAAAGGAGGCGGCCAAAATATACTTGAAGAAGATAAAAAGAAGCAGAGATGAAGAGAATGGGTAAGATGCGGAACAATCTTAAGAGAATGGCAAGACGCAGGGCGCTTGGAAAGCGTGTGTTGAAAGTGTTGGCTCGCTACAGGGAGATGAAAATAAGAAAAAGAAGTAAATCCAAAGCGGAGACCCTAAGGAAGCTAGTGGTTTGCTATATATATATACTTTCCGTCATTGTTTAAAGTCAGGTTGGTACCGAACGTAGCACACTGGTTAACCTGTGGATTGAACCATAACAACGAAATGAGGGTTTTGAGGCCAGGAAACATAAACATCTCCATTTACCTTTAGAAAGGTTAGCTTTATTGAGTTAATATTACAAACTTATGTAATCAATCCATCAGACAAGACGAAATCGCTTTACGTGATATCAGGTAAACGATTATTCAAACTAGTTAGGCTCAGAGCAAAGAATAAAATATAACAAATCTTCATTAGAGAGCTTTTCTTTGCTGATAATGCTCCATTGGTAGCTAAATCTAAAGAAAACTTACAAGCCCTCGTTGATACGTTTGCTAACACTCACAAGGAATTGGGCTTTTAACTATCAGCCTTTCTGAAACGAAAATCATGTTTAAAAATGTTAGCAGGGCCACCACTTTTATTATAAATGGCCACACTCTCACAGTAGACAACAGTTATACATAACTTGGCTCCAACAATAATATGCTTTCATTTGGTTCCGAAATCACAAGACCAACTCAACGAAATTTAAGTCGTCAGCTATATCGCGTATGTCGTATCGAACACAATCTGGACCAGGAGCAGTGGTGTGTGACTGTTTAAGTGTTGTGGGACTGTTTAAGTGTTGTGTGACTGTTTAAGTGTTGTGTGACTGTTTAAGTGTTGTGTGACTGTTTAAGTGTTGTGTGACTGTTTAAGTGGTGTGTGACTGTTTAAGTGTTGTGTGACTGTTTAAGTGTTGTGTGACTGTTTAAGTGTTGTGGGAATGCCATCGGTTGTGGTTGTGAGATCCTCTCCAAGCACTACATCCTCATACAATTCTGAGAGTGACCCCTTATCCGTATCCTCATTCTTACAACCTCATTTCTGTGGTCAGTTTACTTCATGTTGCGGGCAAGCAAGGTATTCCCTTTGCTCTCATCAGATTTGTGCCATATGTAACAGAGTAAGCTAATGAAAGAATGGGGCAGGTAAATTAACCTGGTACCCATTTATTAACTCTTTCCGTACGAAAGCTTTTTATCGAAGTAAATGAAGAGATTTCAGAGACAAAATTATTCATAGTTTTAAGAATCAATCTACATATTTTTATATTTATCTAACATATAACATATTGTATATGAGTATTTAAATAATTGAACAAGCTATTAGATTTCACCAATATCCAGATGATACAAGACATGTAAAAAGAATATGCTTTGATGGCGTTTATACTAATCAAATTGAGCGTGGTGCACTAAGCGGCGGAACGTACGCTGTCGAAATCGGAAAGGCGTACAGTCCGGCGAAACGTACAGAAAGAGTTAATAGACTATAGTAGTAACATGATGGCGATCATCAGTGTTAGGACATAATACAAGTTTAGTAAATACCCAGGCAGAGTAACAAGTTAAGGTTATAGACGTTCATATTGGGTAGTGGACACACAGAAAGTGGGGAGGAAGGAAAGGTAGAATTATACTGGATATAATAGTTTAATGGAAATTTCCACGCAAACAAGTTGCGGAAATGGGCATGATTTTGGCGCATGACTTTACTGTCCTGTAAACAGCTATCAGGACAGGTCAGGTCATGAGATAATCAGTGTTTTGAGACTTAGAGAGGTCAAAACTGACCATAACGTATGATGGTCACAAACAGTTTATTTTGACAATTGTGAGTCATAGATCAAATTTTGGCCAGAAGGATGAGAGTTGATGGACTCCATGAGTGACCGGAAGGGTTGCAAATTGTCACTTTACGACAATTTCAGTGGCTGAAGATATGTCACACAAAGTGTGATGTTGGAGTATTTAAACTTCGACACAATAGGTTTTAAATAATTCAGTTCAAGCTAGAGGTTTAGGAACAATAGGGAGAACTAGAAGAAATGTTGTGAAAATGAGTTACAAGAAATGTTGGACATTATAGTGAAAGAAAGCAAAAATAAAGGACTCAGCCTTAATAGTAAAAAGACAGAGGTAATGGTAACAACAAAGAAAAGACATCATCTCAGTGCAACATAAAGACAAGTGGAACAATATTAAACCAAGTATATGAATTTAAATATTTGGTAACTTTGTTAACCTCAGACGGAAGATGTACAAAAGACATCAGATGCAGCATGGCTCAGGCAAAAGCAGCTTTCCAAAAAATGAGGAAGATACTATGCAATTCAATTTTGACAATAGAAACAAAAAAAAGAGTTCTTAAATGTTATGTAGAGCTAGTCTTAACATATGGACGCGAATCATGGACAATAGGACAACAAACAAGAAAATCACTGGAGTCTGTAGAAATGTAGTTTTACAGAAGAATGTTGAGAGTACCATGGACAGCTAAGAAGAGTAATTAAGATGTTCTGAGAGAGGTCAAAGTAAAAAGAGTGCTAATTTCCAATATTAGGAAGAAACAATCATCATTTTTTGGCCATGTAATGAGAAGAGAACAACTGGAATATATTGCAAGAACTGGAAAAATTGAGGGACGCAGAGATAGAGGTAAACAAAGAGAAAAAATAACAGACAGCTTAAGAGAATGACTTGGCAGAATGTCAACAACAGAAATGATAAATAGCTGCCGAGTTCGAAAGTTGTGGAGAGACATGATTACCTACGCCAGTAGGCCCGGTACTTGATGATGATGATGAGAAGACATGTAGTCAGAGAAAGTTATAACCAGGACAGAAGTGTAGTTACGAAAGTTTAGTCAGGAAGAGTAGTTTTCTCCAAGTAGTAGACACAAGATTCAAGTAGTTAGGGATCTGTAAGTTAGTTGACAAGTAAACATTGAACATATGAACTTTAGTGTTGTGAAGTATTTTTGAGAGTTTTCAAGTTGTGTTTCACATTTCTGATAAACGTAAGTAAGTGATAGAGAGATTGAATGTAAGAAATGCACTTATGGACTGTTCAATAAACACCGGCGGTAAACCTCTTAGCATCCAGAATTAAAGAACATTAATTTAAGAAAAGTGTAACCACTAGTAGGTATCATGTGCCAAGAATAAATAGAAGACAATAAACTTGCTTATGATGTATGTATTCAGAAAAAGAGTCTGTCATGATTAACGTTGTGATCAATGTGTTGCGCTGTCAATGAATAATAATAACACCAAAGACAATAATATCAAGACAAATAAATATTCTATAACACAGATCTGGCCTGTGCTCTAGAATCTGGTTTGTCTCTGTGTCGTGTTATGCATTTCATGCTCTGATAAAGGCGCCAGAATGAGGCTAGCAATTTTTCTAAGCACACAATTTTTGCAGAAATCATCATACTTGGCATCCTTTGCCTCCTTTGCACATAGTTGAAAGTACATCAATTGTTCGTCGACTTCTTCTTTCAAATGCTTCAAGAGCACAGGATGTGTTTTTTAAAATTGTTTCTATCCTTCCGCTGTTTACTTCATGTTCCACTAAGCTACCTAGACTTCTCAGTTGCACCAGGGCGGCTGCGTCCATCTCTCATGCCCCCTGTGAGGGGCGCCGTAGTTCCTATGTCTGATTTTGCTAATGATGTCCTCGTCTGTGTTCTCATATTGGAATATTTTGAGCTTGCTTTTCGGGCTTCTATCTTTGTGTCGCTCTCAGTTAGGATGACACATGGATAGTTATCGCTCTCGTGGAATCCCAGTACACTCCACTTGCAAACCGGTGCGAAGGTTGGAGACACCGGTGCCAGGTCTATAACACTATCAAAGTCCCCTGTTAGAGTGGCCATTCTCGTTGCCCTTACATCATTCAACCACACTAAATCGACGGACGCCAGTTTGTCCTCTAGGTCTCCGCCCTGCTTGTTGATTGTGACGTTACACCACTAGTTGTCTCTGGCATTACAGTTTCCACAAAAAATGGCGTTCACCATCAGTGCGAAGAGATTCTGCTTTTGTTGTGTTTACACCTTCCCATTACAGGCATACACATTTACAGCCATGAAAGGAACTAGGGTCTGCGCCCTAATCACATATACCTGTAATTCTTCACTGTCCCACGCAAACATCAATCACAGCTGCCCCCATATTGTTTCGGACAAGGATGGCCTGTCCAAATTGCCGTCTATTGTAGAAACAGTAAAATCCAGGGGCACTAACTTTCCTATCACTAAGAAGTGTGTCTTGCAAAATCATTATATCGGCGCTGCACTGTAGCTTTTCAAGAATGGGCCGTCGTTGATATATGGAACCACAGTTCCAGTACGTAACGCGCACATACTTTAGGCCTAGCTTCTAGCATTTCAAAAGTTTCATACACATTCCAGAATATTTGCTTTTCTTGTCTTCCTTCTTCGATATTGTCGTTTAGGCTTCATCTGAATATTCGTCATTGTACATTTTATCGCTGGATGTCTATGATGTGGATGGTCTAGACTCATGTGCACTCACCCAGTGGCACGGTCCAGTGTTGCAGTTGTTCTTATTGTTTTCCATTTATCTTGTTGACTTGTTGATTATCTTGTTATTTGTTCTTTCATATATTTCTACATTCACATTTCATATATATAGAGACACACATAACTCGTCATCACAGTTTTGAACAAATATAATATAGTCTTTATTGATGACATCCACTTCAAAACGTTAACAACTGGTTCCGTACAATGAACAAACTATACTGTCCTCTTATAATCTAAATGTTCCTTTATTGTTACTGTGTCGAGCCTATCGGCGATGTATATTCACAAGTAACGCCTGTGATCGTATACAAGTTAACTCTCAGTCTTATAGACCTTGAGGTCTTACTTCTAAACCTAAACCACACAAATCTCTGTGCGAACTCTATTAGTCAAACTTCTGATTTCCCTACTCTAACTTCGGGCAGGTTCGCTACTCTCTCCTGTTCATATGACCGGTTTCGAACAATGAGCAAACTATACTGTCTTTTTATAACCTAAATTTTCCTTTAAGTGTTGCGTCTAAGTTCTCTTTGTCGAAGTCTAAGTTCTGTTCTGTGTGTCCGTCTAAGTCTTCATGGGAATATATTCTATACACGGCTTATCCTTCGTCCGACTCCAGTCACTATTTCTTTAACGCCGCCTTTTAATTATGTCCACAATCATATTGCTTTAGGAGTCCTGTCGATACCTGTCAATCTTCCTAAACTTCGTTCCCTCACAAACTAAAGCCTACGTTGGTCTTCGACCACGCGCGGTGATTCTTTGATCTTCAAGTCAGAGAGCACTCAAAGCGTTTCCCACCGCTGAATATAAAGATGTCCCGGCGTCGGTGAGCCTCTTTGATTACGTCCCTTGGCGGCTTAACTCAGAATGTGCTGGACTAGCTATCTCATATCAGCAGGTGTTGGAGTCCATCGGCCAACTTCTTTGCATTATGTAACTTTATCGGCAAGAGCAAACATCTGTCTACAATTCTTGTACATCAATTATTACAACAACTAGAGACACAAATACAACATCTATAGACTGGGATCTAATAAAATGCATCATCAATTGTTGTACACCTTCATCTTATAAGTCAACATGGCTCTGCCACGCCTCTTTGTTTTGTTTTGAAGCCTTTAACTAATGTGACGTCACTCTGGACCTAGCCTCAGTGAAGACCAGCTTGACCTAAACTGAGTTCAGCGTCTGCTTTGTCTCTGTCACACTTTACCTAACCCACATTTCTGTCTGTCTATTAATTTAAAATTGTAAGGTTCTGCAATTGGTGTTTAACATATACAACATTCATAATTCTACAACAATAACATGATATATTCAATAAACATCGATGCAGTACAACATGTGTCCCATGCATAAAAACATTTTCCGACAACATAAATTCTCAAATATTTAAGCTCTTTTGGCCTTTGTGCTATACTTTCTTTAACTTCTTATTTGCAGAATAAGACCCGTTTAGTCCATTCCTTCTTAATATAATCGTTTCATCTCTCTTTTAATTGGAGCATAAGACCCGTTTAGTCCTCTCTCCGGCATCATATCAGTGTCACTTCTGAAAAACAAGACCCGTCTAGACTGTTCTCCTATTCTCTTTGTACACGTGCTCTTCTGACACTGCTCTTCAAATTGTCTGCATAGCATTTCGGTTTCTTACAGAATCTCTCAGCTCAACATAGCATTTCGCTTTCTTACAGAATCTCTCAGCTCAATATAGCATTTCACTTTCTCACAGAATCTCTCAGCTCAATATAGCATTTCACTTTCTCACAGAATCTCTCAGCTCAACATAGCATTTCGCTTTCTTACAGAATCTCTCAGCTCAATATAGAATTTCGCTTTCTTACAGAATCTCTTAGCTCAACATAGCATTTCGTTTCTTACAGAATCTCTTAGTTCAACATAGCATTTCGCTTTCTCACAGAATCTCTTAGCTCAACATAGCATTTCGCTTTCTTACAGAATCTCTTAGCTCAACATAGCATTTCGCTTTCTTACAGAATCTCTCAGCTCAACATAGCATTTCGCTTTCTTACAGAATCTCTCAGCTCAACATAGCATTTCGCTTTCTTACAGAATCTCTTAGCTCAACATAACATTTGGCTTTCTCACAGAATCTCTTAGCTCAACATAGCATTTCGCTTTCTCACAGAATCTCTTAGCTCAACATAGCATTTCGCTTTCTTACAGAATCTCTTAGCTCAACATAGCATTTCGCTTTCTTACAGAATCTCTCAGCTCAACATAGCATTTCGCTTTCTTACAGAATCTCTCAGCTCAACATAGCATTTCGCTTTCTTACATAATATCTCAGCTCAACATAGCATTTCTCTTTCTCACAGAATCTCTCAGCTCAACATAGCATTTCCCTTTCTCACAGAATCTCTTAGCTCAACATAGCATTTCGCTTTCTCACAGAATCTCTCAGCTCAACAAAGCATTTCGCTTTCTCACAGAATCTCTTAGCTCAACATAGCATTTCGCTTTCTTACAGAATCTCTTAGCTCAACATAGATTTCGCTTTCTCACAGAATCTCTCAGCTCAAAAAAGCATTTCGCTTTCTCACAGAATCTCTCAGCTCAACATAGCATTTCGCTTTCTCACAGAATCTCTCAGCTCAACATAGCATTTCGCTTTCTCACAGAATCTCTCAGCTCAACATAGCATTTCACTTTCTCACAGAATCTCTCAGCTCAACATAGCATTTCACTTTCTCACATAATCTCTCAGCTCAACATAGCATTTCGCTTTCTCACAGAATCTCTCAGCTCAACATAGCATTTCGCTTTCTTACAGAATCTCTTAGCTCAACATAGCATTTCGCTTTCTCACAGAATCTCTCAGCTCAACATAGCATTTCACTTTCTCACAGAATCTCTCAGCTCAACATAGCATTTCACTTTCTTACAGAATCTCTTAGCTCAACATAGCATTTCGCTTTCATACAGAATCTCTTAGCTCAACATAGCATTTCGCTTTCTCACAGAATCTCTTAGCTCAACATAGCATTTCGCTTTCTTACAGAATCTCTCAGCACAACATAGCATTTCGCTTTCTCACAGAATCTCTCAGCTCAACATAGCATTTCGCTTTCTTACAGAATCTCTTAGCTCAACATAGCATTTCACTTTCTCACAGAATCTCTTAGCTCAACATAGCATTTCACTTTCTCACAGAATCTCTCAGCTCAACATAGCATTTCACTTTCTTACAGAATCTCTTAGCTCAACATAGCATTTCGCTTTCTCACAGAATCTCTCAGCTCAACATAGCATTTCACTTTCTTACAGAATCTCTTGGCTCAACATAGCATTTCACTTTCTTACAGAATCTCTCAGCTCAACATAGCATTTCACTTTCTCACAGAATCTCTCAGCTCAACATAGCATTTCACTTTCTCACAGAATCTCTCAGCTCAACATAGCATTTCGCTTTCTCACAGAATCTCTTAGCTCAACATAGCATTTCGCTTTCTGACAGAATCTCTTAGCTCAACATAGCATTTCGCTTTCTTACAGAATCTCTCAGCTCAACGTAGCATTTCGCTTTCTCACAGAATCTCTCAGCTCAACATAGCATTTCGCTTTCTCACAGAATCTCTCAGCTCAACATAGCATTTCACGTTCTTACAGAATCTCTTAGCTCAACATAGCATTTCATGTTCTCACAGAATCTCTTAGCTCAACATAGCATTTCACGTTCTCACAGAATCTCTTAGCTCAACATAGCATTTCACGTTCTCACAGAATCTCTTAGCTCAACATAGCATTTCACGTTATCACAGAATCTTTTCGCCCTACGGCTTAAATTACTTGTCAACTCATGTCTGGTCGACAGTAGTCTTATGAGTAAATTCTCGTTATTCTTATGGAACACGTGTATTTCTAACACTGTCCTTCGTATCATCTGCATAGCGTTCTGCCTACATTCAGGAATCCATAGCTCAATGGATTAACTTATTTGTCATCAAAATTTAAAACAATGAGCGTTCACACATGTTTGACATCAAATCATACACATACGAGTCTTGGCTAGACCAAGAATATAGCATAGATGAATCACAAACATAAAGTAATCACAATTATCACATCAATTTTAAGCAAGTCTAGTCTGTTTAGACTTCCATCCAAAAATATGCAGAACACACTTAGCTGTACATCTCCAAGTTCTGTTCCACACTTGGAATCCCTATATAAGAGTCTCTCAATCTCACGTCTCTGACTCTATGTACCAGTACCCTGAAAGTCGTAAGAAGTAAGATGGCCTGGCGTTCTGAAATGGTAAGAGACAAGAGTGGTAGAATCCCCGTTTGATGTTATATAAGTAAGGTAAAGGTAAAGGTAAAGTACGAGACTTGAACCGGCGTCTTAGCACGCGAGTATATACCCATATGTGCTCGGCCGCCTATCCAGAAATGTTCGGATATTTCTGTATAGTGTAGCCTCAAACATCGAAACTCAGATGCGAAGCGACATTCCTCACCTTCCCAGGATAATATACCCTGGTACCCATTTCTGCCAACGGCTGGGTCGACCGTGGGGGTATTTTTTTTTTTTTCCAACCACGAGTACAATTCACACTGCTCCCAGCGGGAATTGAACACGGGTTGTCCGAACATCGGTAGTCTAGTCGGGTAATATAAGTATTCACGGCTATGTCCACTTAACGTAGGCCTGTTTAGCCAATATATATTTTGAGATATTGGCAGATGATGGTGTATATCAGATTCCGAGATACACACGTGAATCCTTCATGGATATCAAAGGGCCATTCGGGATTAGAACTTGGTGAGTCTGTAGTACGAAAGGGCACATACAACATAATCTGTTTAAGCGGGTCATACTAAGCAGGCTCTGGCCAGGTTTGCGAAGATGGCACCTAACCAAAGTATCCCGAAGGTTCCCATTGCTTTTAAAAACCAGATTATTCAAACTGTCACATTGTACGAATGCATATAACATGTAATAATGTTTATCAACATTAACAAATGCAACAGTATGGTAATGATTTTTTCTGTACATTTTTAGCATTGACATGTAAGACACGAACAGAACAGCTCCAAAATTGTTTTACAACAAACAGAGTTAATTGAAAGTCAATCGACAAACACCTGGAATTCCGGTAACGATCACAAATACTTGATCACGTTTGATCTAGCGTTAAATTGAGTTTGAGCATAGTGGTTCAAAGTAGTTCAACAAAGTTGAACGCATTCGAAAATAAATGTCTAAGGAAAATACTTGGTATAGAATGGAACGAATTCAAAACAAACGAGGAAATTAGAGAAATCGCCAATCAACCACTAATATCTTCAGTAATAAAGAAAAGACGATGGTCATACGTTGGACATGTGATGAGAAGAGATAATAATCGAATAGCAAAGCAAGCCCTCATATGGGAAACAACAGGTAAAAGAAAAAGAGGAAGACCCAGGGAGACACTGAGAAGAACATTGATGAGAGAGGCAAGAGCAGCAGGAATCGGCTCCCTCAATGAGATAGAACTGCTTGCACAGAACAGAGACAGATGGCGAGATTTGATAAAATATCTTTAAAAGAAAACTGCTAGAACAAAAATTCATATAGGAGAAGGTGTATCTTGGTCTACGCCCTATGGGCCGGTTACGGCTCGAAAGGTCAATAGATAGATAGATAGTGGTTCTGTTTTTGTTCCTTTTGTGCTTACATTCGATGTTGATCCATGTTGTCTACCTTATAAAAGTCGGGATATTTTATTTTGCTTTCACCTAAGGCGAAGTCCCTAAAGACAAGGTTTAATTTTGCGTGCTAAAATCCGTTTTTCATGGCAGCTATGTGTACAGGGGTTCCTCGCCGCACAGGCAGATAACTCCGTCTTCGGAGGTACTCATACTTTTCCCGTTGGTGAGTAATTGACGTTTTCGATTGACGTGCAGAGACCAGAGGTAGTTGCCGCAGAGATAAATCTTAAATAAAAATCCCAACTGGTGCAGCCTGGATTTGAACTCACAACCTCTCTGTCTCGAGACGGGCGTCTTGCCTCGAGACCAACCAGTACCCCGATATTGGGATATAAGGCTCATCTATAGCACTGTTAAGATTAGACAGATTTCTGAAATGACTATTTTTAAAATGTGTCGCATGTAACCGCCAAGATTCATGATATTATTCATATAAAATAGTCGTATGTGACTAGTCGTATAGTTTTATTAAAAAAAAAAGATGTTCACAATTTTAAACTTCAATAAGCTCCTTATGTTAGATGTGAATTCGATTTTTTTGTAGTGTAATACATTGTATCGATTTCCATTAAAAACAGTCAAATTACATCTGTAGATGCGTGTTTTTAATGATTGCATAGTATCGATTCCCTTCGAAAGCAATTTCAAATAAATGTGTAGGTACATGTTTCTTATAGCAAACTGGAGCTCACGGAGATCGTGTAAGTGGCTTGGACTTCTCATGTAGATCGTGTAAGTGGCTTAGACCTCTCATGCATATCGTGCAAGTGGCTTGGACCTCTCATGTAGAAATCTAAAAATCACAATGTTGATGTATTGATCATAGCTCAAACCCCAAGACACCTCAATCAATAGAAGTATTCGCTCAGAATAAGGTTGCCATATATCGCCAAATACCGCTAAAAGTCCCCGAATTTAGCTTCTTGTCCTCGGGAAAATTATGTCCCCGGATTGTTCTCCATTTCATTAATTGTCCCAGGATGTCCCCGGACTTTCCGTATATATATTTAGTAAGATTTTAAGTCAATAATAGAACTCAATGAGTAATAAACTCGTCATTTCTTTTACAAGATACACCAGCATGCATTTGGGAGCCGCGATAGCTCAGTGGTTAGTGAACTGGACTACAAAGGACAAGGGATAGGGTTCGATCCCAACCGACGGTTTCCGGGTTCACCCAGCCTTAAATGGGTACCGGATTTATTTCTGGGAAAGTAAAGCAACATGGGCGTAATACCGACCACATTATCATGTGCTGAAGGTTTGTAAAATATAGGGTCACTAACACCATATTTCCCTATACGCCACTTGGCGTGACCGGGGTACTTTACTTTTTACTTACCAGCATGCATTTATTATTTCTTCTGGCTGTGCTCTGGGTCTGCTACAGCAGGAATTGTTCTTTTTCAAAACTAGGGAGTTCTCTTTTCCGCAGCGCTTCCGTAACTTCCGCTAAGCTTGAGCAGTTTGCGGAATATTGTTTTCTTCATCATCATCGAGTGTCATCTCTGCAATGAAGGTTGGCTACCATAGAGCGCCATTCTGCTCTGTCTCTTGCTTTGATGGTGCAGGTTGCCATAGGCTGATTTGTCAATCTTTTGATGTTACTCGTTCATGTTAGTCTTGGTCTGCCTCAAAAATATTGTTTTACTATTTCAAAATGTCCAAGAAATGAAAGTATTCAGTAAATGATTCTATTTTGATGGAGTTTCCTTTTATCCTTCGAGGTGTAGATGAATCTGCTGCCTTTTGTTCTTTCTGTCAAACATTTAATGTTGGGAGGGGAAGTAAAACGTCCGTTATAGAACACATCGGAAAAAAAAAAACATAAAAGTACTTCGAGTTGTGAAGTTAACGCGAAAGTGTCTCAGGTCTTCAACAATGATATGCCGGTTAAAAGAAATGTGATCATTGCACTAGAGGAAGTAACTTTGTATTTTCTACTGTAAATTTTATTTAGATAAGGCAGAAAGATCAAAACACAGAACAACGAGCCGTGATAAACGTCGAGAGAACACAAGACACAGAAGCCAAGCGTGAAAAAGATGACCTGATAAAATATTAGAAATACTAAGAAACATAACAGGAGAGGCCAACAGAAGAGCAAAAGACCGCAAATGATATCTCCCCCTGCGCTGAAAGGCTAAGATGGAAAGAAAGAAGAAGAAGAGGAATATCTCAATGCCTGGGTTGTTCATCCACAAGATAACAAAACTATGGAATGTTGACAATTGAGATCAACCCCGGAAAAAGAGAAATCTGAAGAGATTGCTCATTATTTTTCTTTAAATTTAGATGACCTTGACTTGAATGAAGAATATTTGCTTGAAAATTTCTTCCCTGAAGCAGTATGTGACGTCAGAAAAAATTGCGAAATGGAATAATTCCTGGAAGTAATTCTTCAGTGGAGAGTTTTATCTTCAACAAACATGATGCGGACATCCCGAAATCCCAACATGAGTTTAGGAACACTCGAGCCGTGCTTGACATCTTGGCGAACATTTAATATGACCCGTCAAGAACTTGCCACAAAATTGGGATCTAGAGAGGACCTGCTGAAGAAAAGTCACTCTTCAGAAAAGTACCTGTAGACTATAGATGTAAGTATTACAAGTAGTATTAATCCTTTTATATTATAAATAGAACAAGCATTTATATTTGTTAAAACGTGTCTGAAAAAATATAGCCGAATGACAAACTAGCATAACGTACATTTCATAGGTAGTGTTTGTTTTGTTTTATACCTGTCCCAGGAAATTGTGGAAAAGTCGGGGAACTTTAACTTATGAATTAACATTGTTAAATAAGTAAAGATTCTTCAATTAAAATCACGAGTGTAATCTTGAGTGGTTGAATTTTTAATAGAATACATTTGAAGGCACTCAGTAAACTCACCTTGACAGACAGACCCCGGTATGTGCTTTATTGACCATATGTAGCATTAACAGTGGATAAAATAGATTAAAATAGTGGACAAAATCTGCTCTGTAATATTTATTTTTATTCTTTCTTTAACTTATTATTCCTTTACAGTTATATACGATAGTTATCACAAGTGGAATAATGCTATCTTGTCTTAGCGTTAAAGAGATTGCTGTTTAATCTCAGTCGAAATAATGAATATAAATATAATGAATATAATATACTAACTGACTATAGATTTAAGAAACTCTGCAAGGGTAGAAAATAGAAGTCAAAGAGAATAGCAACAAAACATTAACAAGTAATAACAGCTTTAGAGAGCCATGATAGCTCAATAGTTAGCGATCTGGACTACAAAGGACAAGAGGTTGGGTTTGATTTTGAACAACGGCTTCTAGGTTCACCCAGCCTTAAATGGGTACTGGATTTTTTTCTTGCAGAGTAAAGTGGTAAGGACATAATACCGACAACATTATCCCAAAAATCATGTACCGAAAAGTCTGAAACAATTATGGTCACTAACACCATATTTCCTATTCGCCACGAGACGGGGCTCTTTACCGTTTAATTTTTAAATAACAGCTTCAGTCATTCTAAACGGTATTCGGAGATGCCACCTGATTAACATGAACACCAAACTAACGATACACAAGTGCTGATAACTTTTCTTTCTTATATACCTTGAGTCGAGTGTAGAATGAGGAGGCTGAAGAATGATAAACATAGAGATAAACATAGAGCTAAACATAGAGATAAACATAGAGATAAACATAGAGATAAACATAGAGATAAACATAGAGATAAACATAGGTTTAGAAAGCTAAACCGTCATTATATCAGACACCCTCACTGTGAAACCTATTTCTGGTAAAAGAAAATTAGCTAATAAAACAGGGAAAAATAGAGTCAGTAAAAATTAAATGCATGCATGCTGTTGTAGGAGACAAACGCTGGAATCGGGTGAATCTCGAATACCCAGTCATCTCAGCAGTCTTTTTGCTGGAGCGGGTGAATCTCGTAGTCAGTAATCTAAACAGCCATTTATTAATTTGCTTTATAATCTTCCTCTCTTAGCTGCATATTTTTATACCTCCTCATTTGATTGTTTGGCTGCCCACTGTACCTAACTTTAGCAATGTTCTAAAGACATCTCAAAAGATTATATCCTGAGATGTATCTCTTTGTTTAATATCAATGATTCGCAACCATAAAATAGCACGGGTTCAGTGTAGCACAAAGAAACACTCTTTATGGCTTTCAAAGGTAAATACTTGTTGTGTAACGCATTTCACATTTTATTTTAAAATATATTCTTCGGCTGTGCAATTCTACTCTGTTGCTTCTATAAGACATCGCTCATCTTACGTTCACGTTGTTCCCAGATATTTAACACAGTCTACATGTTTGCACTTTTGTCTGATTTACACATGATAAAGTAGCTATATTCTTGGCTATGTCCCAACTAACATGTATACAACTACATATTATCTCTCTGCTTCTAAATGATCATGATGACACGGGACCTAGCCTCCGTGAGCTGATAGATGCTGGTCGAATGTAAAGAGAGCGAGTAGGCTTGCGTTGATATGAAGTAAAATATGGTGGTGACCTCCAACGCAATGTAGAAAGTGCGACTGATCTATTTTCTACAATTATTTTCTCTTAAAATTCAAGTTTATGGACAGTTTACTTCAGTCCGTGTGAAACATTCCATGTACGCTGTCAAAATGTTTATTACCTAACAATCCTTCGTTCAGTGGCCTTCTTTCCATGTCAAGGTATGATTTCTTCCTATATCCTTCCTTAGTCACGGTATGTAATCTCACAGATACTTAACAAATTTTCTCTCTGGCATTGTGTATTACTTCTGATAACAATGTTTCAATCAATATATCGCAACATTTGCTAAAGCTGATCACTCATCAAATGTAAATGCTTGATTCCACTACTTATAACTCATTCGCAATCATTCCAGCACTGATGGTCTAAAGACACTTTCACTGTCTTGTTCTGTCACACCTGCGGGTATTAGTCAACGGCTTGAATAATGAAGACCTCATTCACAATTCTGCTGGACAGCCTCAGGATCTGTTTGCATTAAAGCAGATCGGCCAACGATGGTAGGATCTCTGTCCTCACAGGAATCGAGTCATACGATGTAGAGCACCACTGCCAGTTATGTTGGCACGTTTTCAATTTTCTAGCATGAGTTCATGAGCTATATTCTAACACCCCTTCAAAAAGCAGAAGAGGCATATTTTCTGTGCTTATGGTACGCTCTTAATATCAGAAGTTAAAGATTATTAATTCTAACCCATAATTGGTACAGCATCAACTATCTTATCTTTTCTAGCCACTAATTGCGGTATCGATCTCCAACATCATCTATCTTATCCATCTTATCCCATAATTGATGTAGCGATCTCCAACATCACCTATCTTATCCATCTTATCCCATAATTGATGTAGCGATCTCCAACATCACCTATCTTATCCATCTTATCCCATAATTGATGTAGCGATCTCCAACATCACCTATCATATCCATCTTATCCCATAATTGATGTAGCGATCTCCAACATCACCTATCTTATCCATCATATCCCATATTTAATGTAGCGATCTCCAACATCACCTATCTTATCCATCTTATCCCATAATTGATGTAGCGATCTCCAACATCACCTATCTTATCCATATTATCCCATAATTGATGTAGCGATCTCCAACATCACCTATCTTATCCATCTTATCCCATAATTGATGTAGCGATCTCCAACATCACCTATCTTATCCATCTTATCCCATAATTGATGTAGCGATCTCCAACATCACCTATCTTATCCATCTTATCCCATATTTAATGTAGCGATCTCCAACATCACCTATCTTATCCATCTTATCCCATAATTGATGTAGCGATCTCCAACATCACCTATCTTATCCATCATATCCCATAATTGATGTAACGATCTCCAACATCACCTATCTTATCCATCATATCCCATAATTGATGTAGCGATCTCCAATATCACCTATCTTATCCATCTTATCCCATAATTGATGTAACGATCTCCAACATCACCTATCTTATCCATCATATCCCATAATTGATGTAGCGATCTCCAACATCACCTATCTTATCCATCTTATCCCATAAATTTAATGTAGCGATCTCCAACATCACCTATCTTATCCATCATATCCCATAATTGATGTAACGATCTCCAACATCACCTATCTTATCCATCATATCCCATAATTGATGTAGCGATCTCCAATATCACCTATCTTATCCATCATATCCCATAATTGATGTAGCGATCTCCAACATCACCTATCTTATCCCATAACTGCGCTGCCCAATTCAACTTCTAATCTATCAGCAATTGCAGTTTTTCTGTTATTTCGAAAGTGGGACATCCATCCTATCAGTGGTGCATTGCAAGGTCTCCTATATCAGCGCTTAGTGTTTGTCCATCCAGCGTTATCACAATATTGGATCATCTATAGCAGGGATTTAACCTTGTCCATCCATCAGTGCAGGAATAGTTCTTCTATACCAACCATTCAACTTAGCCACTCTAATTGTAGTGCAGGTTTTTCTATATTAACATTTGGGTTCATTAAGTCCTACCAATAGTGACCTCTTACTTCAACTTTTGGAGCATGTCTTTTGCATCTACAATTGCTGTGGGATGCTCGGTCTTTTATATGAGCACTTAACGTCGTCCATCTTTATTCTCTGGTTTGTTTTTCTGGAGCATGTTCCCCACGAATGCTAGTCTGAAGTATTCTCGACAATTCGCGAATAAATGTACATCGTCTGCTACAGTCGTACCCAGATCTTCCATGAATAACATCTTGCGCCTGTCATCTTCTTGGTTTTCCTCTTTCTCTCTTTTTTTCTCTCTCTCTTTCTATGTCATCTACTTGGTACAACTCGTTCAATAATCATCTTGAGGCTACATCTCTGCGTCCAACAAATTGTATTTCCTTTGTGTCCATGTTCATTTAGCAAAGACGTCTCTAAAATATTGAGTTATCGAAAACATTGTCTGTATGTTCTAGTCCGTCCTATAATAAAACTAAATATCTGTTATGTACTAGAAGTGTCGTAATCGCTGCAAAATATAATAAGAAGTTGTAGACACGAAGGATAGATTCAAGTTTCGTACAGTGGACAACAACATCCCTAAGGAATATTGAATGCATAGAAAATAACAGAATATTGGATATTGAAAACGGAAACAACTTTCATCAAAAGAATATTGTCTTCACATGAGAAGTTTTTTTTTTTTTTATACTGATAACTTAAATGGGACGGCACGGGCGTAATACCGAACATATTACCCCAAAAATCATGTGCCGAAGGTCTGTAAAATTAACACGATATTCACTATACGCCACTTGGCGTGACGGGGGGTACTTTACTTTTTTTTTTTAAATGGGCATTATAAAGGTGAAATTTAACAAATTGCTAAAAAAAAACACATGTCATGCTTTATCCTTAAAATCATGTAGCCTTCCTTTGCTAGCAGTGCAACATATATAGAGACAATTAAGATTAGGGGTAAAGGCATCAATTTGAACTAATATGCATATAGATGTGAAGCTGTTGTAAAGCTGATGATAATAATGACATTTTTTTAAAGAAGGAAAACAGTTGTATGGTAACAGCTTTACGTAAGTGAAAAACAAAACAAAAGTCGAACGATGGCCAAGTAGGCCTTTAGCTGAAGCAATAAACAACAACATACACACACACATATATATATATAAACAAATATATACGTATGGATTATATATATTATATATATATATATCCTTTTAGGGAGCCGCGATAGCTCAGTGGTTAGTGAACTGGACTACAGAGGACAAAAGGTAGAGTTCGATCCCAACCGACCACATTACCCCAAAAATCAAGTGCTGAATGTCTGTAAAATGTATGGTCACTAACACCATATTCCTTATATACGCCACTTGGCGTGACGGGGGCTCTTTACTTTTTTTTTATATATCTTCTTTTAAATAATTTTTTGTCTTTGTTTAAAGAAAATACCCAAAACCTACAAGTGGATATCAAAGTTGAAGAAGTAATTTTAATGTCATGAAGAACCTACTAACATCAAAACAAATAACACCAGGGCTCAAACTAAGAATAGCAAAATGTTACATCTTCTCAATATTCCTATATGGTGCTGAAACATGGATATTAGACAAGAAAACAGAACAGAGAATTGAAGCCTTTGAAATGTGGATATATAGAAGAATATGTAGAATTGGATGGAAGGAAAAGAAAACAAACGATGAAGTCTTAAAACAATAAAAATGAAAAGAGAACTTCTGAACACAATTAGAACAAGACAAATGCGATTCTTAGGCCATGTTAAAAGACACAACAGCCTACTGAAAGTGATCCTGGAGGGGAAAATACAAGGTAAAAGAGGCAGACCAAGACTAACATGGACGAGTAACATCAGAAGATGGACAAATCAATCTATGACAGAATGCACCATCAAAGCAAGAAACAGAGTAGAATGGCGATCCATGGTAGTCAACCTTCGTTGCGGAGGAGGCACTCAATGGATGAATGAATGATTTATCATGATTATTTGCTATCATCGTCTGTCAAGACGCCAAAGGTCATATATAAGCCGCAGTGTATTTTTTATCAGTTCTCTCAGTCTTTTATTGTCATCACATATTTCAGCTGCTCTCCAACTATTGTGTCTATACTATAAACCATTTGTTAGAAACTTAACGATAGTTTCTAAATCTCTTGATCTTTGTTAATAGTTGGACGAATTCAGAAGAAAATTACGAAAAATGTTGGAGGTGTTTAAGAGTTTAAGAAAAGATGTTATATTTTGTTTTTTTTTTAGCTCTTCAAAAGAGTACATCGTTTCCACGTTTGATCTTAAATGAACGTTGAATTAATTCAGGGTCTGAGTGGTTGAGAAGTAAGACATTGACCGTTGGAAAAGTAGGTCCCGTGTTCGAAGCCTACCAAAGGCGGTGAGAGTTTTTCACAAATTTAGTTTGGTTTGTTCGTGGCTTTACCCTCTCGTGGTCGCTGGGTAGAGTGAGACCAGCTGTCTAGTCTTCTCGAATAACGGCAAAGAACAGAAGGTCCCGTGTGTAATTAGGGCACGTTAAAGAACATATGGTAATTGGAAATTGGAAAAAAAAGTAGGCGAATAATGGTAGCAGCCGGGGCAAACAGTGACAGGAAAAAGTGACTGAAAATGTCAAAACTCTCAGTGACAAAGAAGAAATGAAAGTACATCTGAAGTGGGAGATTATTGAGTTATTGTTATTGAGTTATTGTTATTGAGTTATTGTTATTGAGTTATTGTTATTGAGTTATTGTTATTGAGTTATTGTTATTATTGAGTTATTGTTATTGAGTTATTGTTATTGAGTTATTGTTATTGAGCTATTTGAGGCTCATCATCATTGCACTCTGAAAATGGTGCTCAGATCCCCTTAAAGCAATTCCTGCAGTGTCCAGCGACTGACGACTCTACTTATGTGTTGGTTGATAAGTCTTCATATACGCCCACTAAGTTTCTCGTTCCTGGCTGTGTCCTCTCATCGAAGGAGTGACGTGGATTCATGGATTATGGAAGTCCTGCGCCCTTTCTACATCTCCGAGGGCATTGATAACGTCCGCCCGATCCATTGGTGACCGTCCTCAACGACAGCACAGCTAGCCAACCTGTCCAACTAGTGTGCCTGTATTGTGAGAGACATCTGAGCACATGGCTGCTGGTGAGGAAAATATGAAAAATTGATATTGAATCAAAATTCAGTTCCTCGGAACTTCACTTGATATTCAAAGCTGGTGAAAGTGAAAACAGAATGCACCTGTGTTATGATATTTCAAAATACAGTTTCAATACATTCGATTTCAATGCAGCATTTTGAATACAAGTTTGATTTCCCTATCGGATTCTGCTTGTTTGACTGCTTTGTCTTGTATGGAACAATCTGAGCGTGGTGGAATAAGATCTAGATCAACTTTAGTCATGAATTCCCAGATGTTACAATATATTCCAGTTGTTCTCTTCTCATTACATGGCCAAAAAGTTATGATTGTTTCCTCCTAATATTGGAAATTAGCTCTATTTTTGCTTTGACCTCTTTCATGACATTTTCATTACTCTTTTTAGCTCTCCATGGTATTCTCAACATTCTTCTGTAAAACCACATTTCTACAGACACCAATGATTTTCTTGTCTGTTGTCCTATTGTCCATGATTCACATCTATATGTTAAGACTGGCTCTACATAACATTTAAGAACTCTTTTTCTTGTTTCTATTGTCAAAAATAGATTGCATAGTATCTTCCTCATTTTCTTGGAAGCTGCTTTTGCCTGAGCTATTCTGCATCTCACCTCTAATGTACATCTTCCGTCTGAGGTTAACAAAGTTCCCAAATATTTAAATTCATTTACCTGTTTTAATATTGTTCCACTTGTCTTTATTCTGCACTGAGGTGATGTCTTTTTCTTTGTTGTTACCATTACTTGTCTTTTTGCTATTAAGGCTGAGTCCTTTATTTTTGCTTTCCTTCACTATAATGTCCTACATTTCTTGTAACTCATTTTCACTCTTGGCTGTTAATACTGTATCATCAGCATACCTTAGATTATTTATATTATGACCTCCAATTGTTATTTCAGGCATGCCCCTTATGGATCTTAAAATAATCTCACTATAAATATTAAACAAATCTGGTGACAGCACACAACCTTGTTTAACACCCTGTTTTATTTCTTGAAACATTCCCGATTGGTTTCCAGTTCTTATGGCTGCTGTTTGTTGCCAGTACATGTTCTTTATTATTCTTAGATCTTTGCAGTCTACGTTTATGCTTTCTAAAATTTGTATTATTTCTAGGGGCTTTACTTTGTCAAATGCTTTGGTATAATCTATGAAACATAGGTATAAATCTGTTTTCACCTCTATGGCTCTTTCTACTAAAAATCTTATGATATAAATGGCATTGCTTGTTCCTTTATCTCTAACAAAACCACACTGTTCATCGCTAATTTCTGGACTGATTTTGTTTCGCACTCTTCGCATGATGATTCTTAGTAATATCTTAGTCATATGACTCATAAGGCTTATTGTGCGATGATCATCGCATTCAATCGCGCCAGATTTCTTTGGTAGGGCTATGAATATTGATTTGAGCAGGTCGTCTGGTATATATCCGTTGTTGTAAATATCATTAAATATTTTTGTTATTATTTCTATTCCAAAATTACTCATGGCTTCAATCTCTTCTTTAGTTATATTATCTGGTCCAGGTGCTTTTTCTGCTTTCATATTGCGCAAGGCGTCTTCCACTTCTTCTCTGAGTATTTCTGGTCCTTCTCCATTATCCTTAATATTTACTTCTGTTCGTTCATCATTAAAAAGATCTTTAATGCATTATTATGTCCATCGTTCCCTTATGCTTTCTTGTTCAATCAACAGTTTTCATTCCTTTGATCTTAGACATCCAGTATTTTATTGCGTTTTTCTTCCGGTTAATTCTTCAATTTGTTTGTATATCGCTTTAGCATCTCCTTTTTGTTGCATTTCAATTTCTTTGCATCTCTCTTTTAGCCATGCTTCTTTTGCTTCATTGCATTTTACTACAATTTCTTTATTTAATCTCTTATACTCATATTTATTTTCTTTATTTCTTCTTCTTGTATCCATTAGCTGCAAAATGTCATCTGTCATCCATTTCTTTCTTGAATTTGTCCTCACTGGTGATATGAACTCTTATGATGTTTGTTGCATTGATTCTTTTAGCATTTCCCACTGTTCATCGGTGCTGTGTATCTTCTCTATTGCATTGTACCGGTTCTGAATTGTGATTTTAGATTTGTCTTGCAGCTTTTTGTCTGATTTTAGTAAATATAATTTTAACTTGATGTTAACTGAGGCTCGTTTTGTTGTTTTTAATTTTACTCTAAGCTTTCCCACTACTGGTACATGATCACTATTGCAATCTGCCCCTGGTCTAGGTTTCACACACACCAGACTGTTTCTAAATCTTTTGTTTATAATTATGTAATCAATTTGATTACGTGCGATGTCTCCTGGGCTTTTCCATGTCCAGAGACGTCATGGATGTTGCTTAAACTAGGTCTTACCGATCATCATATTTTGTGTTGTTGCCTAGTCAATAAGTTTCTCACCTCTTTCATTCCTCTCGCCTAAGCCATAATGACCAACTACTTCCTCAACTCTTTCCTTTCCTACTTTTGCGTTAAAATCCCCTAGAACTATGGTTTTTTCACGTGGTTCGCATTCATGAAGTGCCTCATTTAACTCGTCGTAAAATTTATCAATTGTTTCCTCTAGACTGTCTGCTGTTTGTGCATAAACTTATATAAGATTTATATCTATTGGCTCTCCATTCAATTTCACTAAAAGGACTCTGTCAGATATTGGATAAAAGCCTTTCACTGTTCTTGCACTTTCTGCATCCAAGATGATACCCACTCCTCTTTGGTGTTCAGTACCTCCAGAATAGATTATTTTGTGTTTATCAGAATACATCTCCCCTGATCCGGTGCATCTCATTTCACAAAGTCCCAGTAAATGTAAACCCATTCTTTTCATTTCTTGTATGATGTTTTCTAGTTTACCCTTCTGCATGAGTGTTCTCATATTCCAAGTACCCAACTTTAGAGTTTGTTTTATCTTTATTTTGCTTACAGTAGCTTGATGACGATCGGATATCACCTGTAGCACACGATGCCCCCAACCGAACGATGGTTTTCCATTGGAATCCCCCTTAACGTTGTTGTCGTAATTTTTATTGTTGTGGCGATTCATGATTGTACAAAGAAGTTACGACGGTGGTTTTCTGTTGCCTTCCATCGGTTTGTTTACGGTTGACTCCGCTAGCCTTTGACTAAAAAGTCTCACCCACAAGGCAGTGGGGTTGTTTTACTTCTGGGTACCCTCCCTTAGCCATTTACTCTCCCGAGCTTAACTGCAATAATGATAATAATAATAATGATAATAATAATAATAATAGTAAATAATAATAATAATAATACACAACATTCAAACAATCTGAATGACAACTATGCTGAACATATTTCTTTTCATAAGATCCGAAATAGAACAGCTAAAACAACGTGTTACATGATTGTTATCTGGTTCTACACTCAATAATTTATGCAAATTGTTTTCTTCTGAAGCATGCTGGGTAAAAGCCATCTGATCAGCTACAATGTTTTTGTTAACGTGATACATGCTCGAAGCTGCAATGACGATCTGAGCGCAGTAATATATCATAAGATATAATCATATGTATAAATATGTTGCTTAGGAGAAGAAATATTCCTGTATTAATTTTAAGCGTGCTTCTTGTTGTAAATATTGTAATATTGCTCTTCACTTATCAAACTGGCAAGAGTGGGAACTTCAAGACTGACATGGGACGTTTGTTTTCAAGGAAAGACGAGGTGAGTTTGATGTTGTAGTTAGCGATGTGAGAGGTATGTAAGGGAGTCAGCTGGATCAAGATCTTGGCGAAGACGAACCTCCAGAAACCGTTGTTTTTCTACCTTAAGCAGGCTTCAGTGTGTCGTGTTAAACTGTAGTCTTCGAAAATGCAGGTAGCAAGATTGAGCGGGCTTTGAGGTGAAAAGAGGATGCCATGACTTCAATTAAATTGCTTCTAGATATAGAATAGAATAGAATAGAATAGAATAGAATAGAATAAAATAGAATAGAATAGAATGTACTTCAACATCATCACCATCATCATAATGTTGCCATACCGGTTGGCGTAGGCGATCATGTCCTTCCACAATCTTCTATCTAAAAAAAAGGCGTAAAGTACGGCAAGTGGCGTATAGGGAAAATAGTGTTAGTGACCATAATTTTTACAGACCTTCGGCACATGATTTTTGGGGTAATGTGGTCGGTATTACGCCCCACTTTACTTTCCCAGAAAAAAATTCGGTACCCATTTAAGGCTGGGTGAACTCGGAAGCCGTCGGTTGGGATCGAACCCTACCTCTTGTCCTTTGTAGTCCAGTTCACTAACCACTGAGCTATCGCGGCTCCCCTTCTATCTACAGTGTATGGTATAAGTTCTGTTGTTGACTGTTTGCCATAGTAGTATATAAGGGACATTATACCAACCAAATGTTAAGATGTATGTTTGTTTTTAAAGAAACGTAGACCGTAAATTAATTTTACCGCTGTCCGTTAAGAAATGCCTAGAACTCACCGAGATCAAGGCGGGGAGAGTCGTATGAGCGGTTGCCAGTAACAATGATACCGGAGCGCTAATGAGTTTAACAGCTGATGGTAGAATAACAAAAACAACCTAAGAAATACTAGCGCGGGGTTGTTTATAAAGAGATGGTAAATTAATGGACTTGTGATGGAAAGCCAACTTAATAGATTTATAACAGTCCTGAGAGGCATATCGTTCATGTTTGGTAATACTTTCGTTTAGTGGGGTTATGACTGGGGCGAGACTGTTATATTTGGTAGTACAATTTTTTTTTAGTTGGGTTATGCCAGAGGTGTAACTTTCATGAGTAGTAGAATTGAAACATGGGGCGGTAACCTTCATGATTTTATATTACCATTTTCTGTTAGCAGGGTTCATTCTGGGGCGTTACCTGCTTGAGGGGTTCTGGGATTAACTTTCTTCCTTCCTTTATGCTTTCCTTCCTTTCTACTATCATACATCCTATCCTTTCACTGTTGGTATCGGTTGATTAAAGATGCTTGAATGATGGAAGGACAACCAGAATAACTACTCGATCAGGGGGCTCTGACGGTGTCATAGACCTGGTGCTGGATGGTATCGGTCGAGTTAGTGTGCTTGAATGATGGAAGGACAACCTTAATGACTACTCGAGCAGGGGGCTCTGATTGTGTCATAGACCTGGTACTGGTGTCTTTTACCTTCTCATCGGTTTGCAAGTGGCGTGTACTAGGATTCCACGGTAGTTATCACTATCAATGTGTCATCCTAATAGAGAAAGGCAAATATAGAAGCAAGAATAGTAAGTTAACACATATCACTATGAGAACATAAAACATGGCATCATTAGTAAAAGCAGATATGAAACATGGCGCCCCTTGCAGGAGCCATGAGAGATGAACACAGCCACCCGGGTGGAATGTAGAAGTTGAGGAAGATTGGCCGATATTTTCTGTAAGAAAAAAGTGAACAGAAAAATCATTAGCCACATTACGACGCCTTCATCAGAGCATGCATGACTACACAGCTACTTACTACTGCTACCAAAATCAACCAAGGACCATTCTCAGATCTGTGCATACAGAATCATCATAATGCAGAACATTGTTGTTGTGATAGCAAGCTACTGGAGAAAAAAGTTGTCCGTGTACTTACCTGTCACTTTGAACATAAACGCAAAATCCCATCCATATTCAAATGGGAGCTGATGAGGTTTCCGGCAAGGGTATATTCGCCTTGAAGATCATGCTAGCTATCAGCATCGACCAGACGTTACTTTCCCTTTTGTTCCAGGGACTAGTTCTCACTCAAGCGATTTTGACCTTGCAAGTCTTTCTGTCAGGACGACACAAGTAGGTATTCATGTCTTCCATATTTCTTGACTTTCCAACGATCGATACGAGGGGACACACACGTTCCCTAAAAGAATCTTTCATGAGACATGGAAGACAGTATCAAAAGCTGCAGGGTACGAGCATACCTGAAGATACCGGTAGTTATAGAGCATCTATTGCACCACGGACTCATCACAGCCAAATGTCGTAAGGGCATAGTCTAGGAGGGAATCTCAGAAGAATCAGAGGGGAAGAACATAGTCTAGACTCTAGGAGGGAATCTCAGAAGAATCAGAGGGGAAGGACATAGTTTAGACGGTACCAATGGTGAAGTTGATGCCAACGCTGGATGTTTTAGTCTCCTATGTTTGGCTGAAGAACAACGAGTCGTATACGCGTCCTGACAAATATCACAAATTTGTCGAATTAGGTTATGAGCACCACGAGTGTGCTCCAACAAACCGCTGCGACATTTAAACTTCTTTCGACACAATGGCCACTGTTGTTCATCAGAAGATACCTCGTTCCAAGAAAATGCAATAACCCTTTGTCTACAAAATGTATCATTCCGAGTTTAAATACATTAAGCAACAATCTCAACAATACTTATCATACCTACTTTAAACACATTAACATCAATACAATTGGATAACCTTTTATCGATAAGCCTTAACATACGATCTTTAAGAGAAAACAGAAAATGTTTCAAATTACAGCGTAAAATATAGTCTCAACACAATCCTCTAGACGGAATACTAGTATGATAATAAGATTCCTTGAATCAACCAAATTTATAACATGAAATCCATCATGGGTCTATTTTAAATATAATCTGGTAACGAATCTATAAATTAACCAATCAGAGACTGAGTATTACAGACATTTGAATTAACCAATCAGAAAAAAACATTTGCTTGGGAGGCAGAGCATAGAAATTACTGACATCCGGATTATAACCAATCAGAAAAGAGCATTAGTATGGGAGGCGGAGCAAAGAAATGACTGACATCTGGATTATAACCAAGCAGAAAAGAGAAGAGCATTAGCGTTAAAGTGAATACTGACTGCATTTTCCACTTGAAGCGCTGTCGATTCTGTCTCCACAGTAGGGTCAAGAAATTGGTGGGGTTCTCAACGAGGATCGTGGGTGTTTCTGGTCATAGAATGTGTTTGGATAAACTAATGGATGAGTTTGTGTTGGTGGGTGTTGATATTATTCATACATATTATAAGACGTGTAAGAAACAATCCAAGTCTTATAAAGCGATGGGTTTACTAGTGTATACATTATAGGACAGAAATGAGCTAATATTTACTGGTATAATTCAGAGAGTCGGCTGTAATGATATTCACGCCACGTTTGTAACCATCGTAATCAAGATACTTTCAGACCGAATTCTCAATTTCGGTCGTCTTGTTGTTCTATATACCCTCGCCTATCGATTAGTTAAGAATCATGTCAAAGACATGTTCTATTCTGATTCAGACATTTATGCTTTATAGAAGTATTTTGGTGTATGGATCGGTGTTATATTCGGAAGAGAATTTGGAGACGGGTTACTAAAAGAAGGTGGTTTGGAAATTTTTCTAGACCTCTCTAATGAAGAAGATACAACACTATGCACTCTACTTCACAACAGTCTTTGTTCTTTAAGAGCGTTACCTAATATTTTTGTTTAATATGTGAGAGTTTTTTTTATATTTCCCTAATAAAAGTTTGGTAACCACACAGCTTTTGTTACTGCATTACAATATTGTTTACCAGGTCACTACAACCTCACACTGACGCTAGGGATTGCCCTGTCGTAGGCCTACGATTTTAATAAGAATGTTTTGCTCCAGCTTTGAATTCTGAAAGTTTCACAAAAAGAGATGGTGTTACTCAAACAGACTTTCATTAATGGATGCTTGCGCAGAATAAAGGGATGGAAATGGCAGGACAAAGTCACTAACGTGGAATTATGGAAATGTACCGGTCAAATACCAGTGGATAAAGAGATACAGCGAAGACGATGGCGATGGATAGGACACACACTACGGAAGCCAACTGAGAGTATTACACAACATGCCCTTTTTTTTAAATCCCCAGGGGAAAAGACAAAGAGGAAGACCAAGGAATTCTTCGAGAAGACAGATCGAAGTAGAGATGAAGATGATGGGGGAAGAGATGGAATGATCTTAAAAGAAATGCAAAAAACAGAACGACTTGGACAGTGTTTGTTGAAGACCTATGCTCCACTGGGAGCTAAAAGGTAGAAAAGGTAGAAGAGGCCTACGATTTTAATAAAAATGTTTTGCTCCAGCTTTGAATTCTGAAATCTTCACAAAAAGGAGATAGTGTCCTCCTATATTAGTGATGTTGAGTTACTAAAAATAGATTTTGACGTATGATGCAATAACGGAATAGGTACTAAAAATAGATTTTGACCCATGACGCAGTAACAGAATAATTACTAAAATAGATTTTGAACTATGATGCAATAACAAAATACTCATTGTCCTGCTGACCAGATAGGACCGAATGTTTGTGAAAATTTTGGTAGTTGAGAGATAAATCTGAATATAAGTATGTCGAACTATAAGAAACAGGTAAAAATAACATATTACTAACACATACACTTAGAGCCAGTGTTAAATTAATAAGTATTTATCTGTAGCAAAAAAAAAACTGATGGCTTTAAATTGAGTAGAGGTAAACTTATATCCTATGGCTCGTCTACTTTTTCGAATAAACTCAAGTTTGTAATACGAAGACAGTGATGACGGTAGTGATTGGTCAATGAGTGAGCAAACCACGACAATGTTGATATCCCCTAATGGTGATTTTAATAATGGTTTAACGTTAGACTCAATATAAAAAAAACAACTGTCCATGAAAAGTAATGAAACGCAAGTGGAATCTCTGAGATCGATACTAACCTGTTCTCGAAACCCTGGAACTGGAAAAGTGGAGAATACGATTGAAACAACCACTCCTCGGCTGATAATAGCAATATACAGGTTTTTAACAGGATATTGATTTTGAGCAAATTAATACAAGGTGGAACGAACAATACCCCACTGCTGATTTTCTCTCTTTTAACCAGCAAAGTGATGTACTAAAAGATAGAGGTTCCAAGGTAAGTAAGAGATGTGGAGCCAAGTTTACCTCTTGTTTTTTATATCATTCTCCTTTCCTCCTTCATTATCTTTATTACCGGTATGTCTGATATTATACATCTAGAAAAGGTATTTCTATAGTTGGCAACTACATTAATTCTCACAATTTCGGCATTATACTAGTGTTCAATCTAGATGATTGTGTTGAGATTATATTTTACGCTGTAAGTTGGAATTCCGGATTTCCGGTGTCATGGCGGCTTCGTGTAGTCGATTTTTATAATTCGGCTCTTGCTGATATATTTAAATGATTTACGCGACAGTCTAGTTGTGAAATTATGTGTTGCTATTCTCCCGTTTGGTGTATGTTTTACTTCTAACGTGGGGATGGACTGTGATTGCCGATATTTAAGTGGAATATGATTTATTCTTCTTTGTGTTGTGTGTTCGCGGTTCGATAGGCAAGCACATGGTTTGACAAAAATGTCAACGGAAAAACGGGTATGTTCAACCCTTATGTGAAAAGTCTGTGACGGTGGATGGAGGCGGAGGAATCAAGAATGATCAACGGCCCAGAAAGCGAAAACAGCAAAGTGTGTGGTACACAAGAGGCATGTTCAGAACACGAAAGACGAACATGGCTGACCACCGTGAAAGAGATTGGAGCCTCATCACGTACCAATCCAGAGGAAGCCATGGAGAGTCGGAGAAATTCGAACTTATGTCGGAGGAAAGATCTTAAAATAAGTACTTGGAATGTTAGGACTCTATATCAACAAGGGAAATTGGAAAATCTAATTCAAGAAGCAGAACGAATAAATATAGATATTTTAGGCATATCAGAGACTAGATGGAAGGAATGTGGGTACATTGAAGACGAAAAATATACATTTATATACTCAGGAAACACAACAGAACATCAAAGAGGGGTAGGAATACTGATAAAAAGAGAGCTACAAAAATATATAAGTACCCACTGGACATACAGTGATAGGATTATACTACTCAAGTTGAAAGCAAAACCATTCGACATAGCAATAATACAGACATATGCACCTACTCAAGACTACACAGATGAACAAATAGAGGCATACTATGAAGACCTAAATAAAGTTATGAAGCAAGTGAAATCTTCAGACATCTTGATTGTAATGGGTGACATGAACGCTAAAGTAGGAAAAGGTAGATATAAGACAATTATAGGAAATCATGGTTTAGGAAAAAGAAATGACAGAGGAGAAAGATTAATACAATTCTGTGAAGAAAACAGGCTGATAATATGTAACACCTACTTTGAGCAAGAGAAAAGGAAACTATACACATGGAAAAGCCCTGGAGATAGGAAGAGGAATCAAATAGATTACATAATGATAAAAGAAAGGTTCCGTAACAGCGTAAAGAAAGCCAAAACCTACCCAGAAGCAGATATTAATTCTGATCACAATCCTGTAATGATTAAAATGAAAATCAAACTAAAGAGAAACAAGCAAAAATCTAATTCATCAACAAACTCACTCGACATAACAGCTTTAAATCAAAAAGATATTAAAGATACCTATACAATACAAGTAAAGAACACATACCAGAAGCTGCTAGAGGAAGGAATTGAACAATACAGAAGAGAAAATCCTGATGAAAAAGTAACAACCAAATGGCAATGCATAAAGAAAAGCATACAAAAAGCCTGCGACACCTTACCCAAAAGAGAAAAGAACAAAAAACAAAAATGGATAACTAACACCATCTTAGAAAAAATGGAAGAAAGGAGACAAGCGAAGAACACTGCCCAATACAATAAAATAGATAATGAGATACGCAAAATGTGCAAAAAGGCAAAAGAAGACTGGCTCAGCCAAAAATGTATAGAAATAGAAACTATGGAAAGCAAACAAGACCTAAGAGGAATGCACACAGAAATAAAGAGAATGACTAATAAAAATAAAAAAGCCACAGAAGGTGGATGCATTGCAGACAAAAAAGGAAAAATGCTAACAGACAATAAGGATATCATAGATAGATGGCAGGAATATATAACAGAATTATTTCATGATCAAAGGGACAATAAACCAGTTATAAAATGTACATCAGGCTATAAAATCTTAAAATCTGAGGTGGAAAAAGCTATAAAAACAATGAAAAGAGGAAAAGCAGCAGGACCTGAAAGCATACAGATAGAGATGATACAGGCACTTGAAGATTTTGGCATTGAAGTGATTACAGACATATGCAACGACATATACCACACCGGATACATACCAAATGAACTAAAAACATCAACTTTCATTGCATTGCCTAAAAAGAATGGTGCAGTTGAATGCAGTGACTTTAGAACAATAAGCCTAATGAGCCATGTTACAAAAATCTTGCTAAAAGTTATACAAGGAAGGATTCAGAATAAAATCAATACTGAATTAGATGAGCAGCAATTTGGATTTAGGAAAAATAGCGGGACAAAAGAAGCCATATTCTGCATGAGAACATTAATCGAAAAATACACAGAAGTAAACAAACCAATATATGCCTGCTTCATAGATTACACCAAAGCTTTTGATAGAGTACACCACAAACAACTTATAGAATGCCTAAAAGAGATACATCTAGATGACATGGATATACGACTAATATGCAATCTATACTGGGAGCAAACAGCAATAATAAAATATAACAAAGAATTCTCTACACCCATTGATATAAAAAGAGGAGTAAGACAAGGATGCATCCTATCACCAAGCTTGTTCAATCTATACACTGAGCAAATCTTTAAAAACATCATAGAGATGCCAGGCCTACAAATTAATGGAAAGATAATCAATAACCTAAGATATGCTGACGATACCGTACTACTAGCAGAAAATCCTAAAGACTTACAACAATTACTTAATGAAATAAACACGACAAGCAAAAAATATGGACTAGATATGAATATCAAAAAGACTAAAACTATGATCATAAACAAAGAAAATACTCAAAACCCACAAGTGAATATCAAAATTGAAGGAATAGACCTTGAGACAGTTCAGAACTATAACTACCTTGGACATACTATAACCAGTGATGGAAAATGTACAACTGAAATAAACAAAAGAATAGGAATGGCAAAAAGTAATTTTAATGTCATGAAGGACATACTAACATCAAAACAAATAACACCAGAGCTAAAACTAAGAATAGCAAAATGTTACATCTTCTCAATATTCCTATATGGTGCTGAAACATGGACATTAGACAAGAAAACAGAACAGAGAATTGAAGCCTTTGAAATGTGGATATATAGAAGAATAGGTAGAATTGGATGGAAGGAAAAGAAAACAAACGACAAAGTCTTAAAACAACTTAAAATGAAAATAGAACTTCTGAACACAATTAGAACAAGACAAATGCGATTCTTAGGCCATGTTAAAAGACACAACAGCCTACTGAAAGTGATCCTGGAGGGGAAAATACAAGGTAAAAGAGGCAGAGGCAGACCAAGATTAACATGGACGAGTAACATCAAAAGATGGACAAACCAACCGATGACAACCTGCACCATCAAAGCAAGAGATAGAGCAAAATGGCGCTCCATGGTAGCCAACCTTCGTTGCGGAGACGGCACTCAATGATGATGATGATGAAGTTGGAATATTTTTTCTGTTTTCTCTTAAAGATCGTATGTTAAGGCTTATCGATAAAGAGTTATTAATTTTTATTGATGTCAGTGTGTTTAAAGTAGGTATGCAATTATTGTTGAGAATGCTGCTTAATGTATTTAAACTAAATATGATACATTTTGTTAAGAAAGGTTTATTGAATTTATGATGGTTTCTCATAACGAGACATCTTCTGGTGAACATCGGTGTCCATTAGGTCCAAAGAAGTTTAAATGTCGCAGCGGTTTGTTGGAGCACACTCGTGGTGCTCATAACCTTATTCGACACATTTGTGATATTTGTCAGCACACGTATACGACTCATGGTTCTTTAGCCAAACATAGGAAACTAAAACACACAGCGATGGCACCAACTTCACCATTGGTACCGTCTAGACTATGTCTTTCCCCTCTGATTCATCTGAGCTTCCCTCGTAGATTTATGGCTTTCTCCTCTGATTCATCTGAGCTTCCCTCGTAGATTTATGGCTTTCTCCTCTGATTCATCTGAGCGTCCCTCGTAGATTTATGGCTTTCTCCTCTGATTCATCTGAGCTTCCCTCGTAGATTTATGGCTTTCTCCTCTGATTCATCTGAGCGTCCCTCGCAGATTTATGGCTTTCTCCTCTGATTCTTCTGAGATTCTCTCCTAGACTATGTCCATCGACATTTGGCTGTGATTAGTCCGAGGTGCAATAGATTCTCTATACCTACCGGTATCTTGAGGTATCCTCGTACCCTCCAACTCTTGATTCTGTCATCCATGTCTCATGAAAGATTTTTTTAGGGAACTTGTATGTCCCCTCATATCGATCGTTGGAAATTTAAAAAAAAAATGGAAGGACATGATCGCCTACTTCTGTCGTCCTGACAGAAAGACTTGCTAGGGCATAATCGTTTGGAATGAGGACTAGTCCCTTAAACAAAAGGGAGGTAATTAGATCCGGTCGATACTGATAGCTAGCATGACCTTCAAGGCGATTTTTTTTACTTGCCGGACACCTCATCAGCTATCATTCAAATGTGGATGGGAGTTCGTATTTCTGTTCAAGGTGACAGATAAGCACACGGACAACTATTTTTTCCAATAGCTTGCCAACAGTGTTCTGTTTTATGATGATTCTGTATGCACAGATCTGAGAATGGTCCTTGTTTGATTTTGGTAGCAGTAGTAAGTAGCAGTGTAGTCATACATGCTCTGATGAAGGCGTCGTAATGTGGCTAGTGTGGGGCTTTCTTTTCTGGCTTCTATTTCTACCTTTCTCTAGGGGGAGGCCATGTGGATAGTCATAACTTCCGTGGAATCTTAGTACACGCCACTTGCAAACCGATGCGAAGGTAGAAGACACCAGTACCGGGTCTATGACACTATCAGAGTCCCCTGATCGATTATTAATTCAGATTATCCTTCCATCTTTCAAGCACACTAAATCAACCGATACCAACAGTGATAGGATAGGATGAATAAAAGTAGAAAGGAAGGAAAGCATGAAGGAAGGAAGAAATTTAATCCCAGAACCCCACAAGTAGGGGTTCATCATGAGGGTTACCGCTCCTTGTCCTAACTCTACTAGTCCAGAATGTTACACCTCTGGCGTAACACCACTAAAAGAAAATTTTACTACCAAATATAAAAGTCACACGGGGTGTTAGGCAAGGTTGCGTGCTGTCACCAGATTTGTTTAATATGTATAGTGAGATTTTTTAAAGATCCATAAGGAACTCTGCCTTAATAGCAAATGACAGAAATAATGGGGGAAAAAAAGAAAAAAGACATCACCGAGTGCAAAATAAAGACAAGTGGAACAATATTAAAGTAGGTAGATGAATTTAAATATTTTGGAACCTTGTTAACCTCAGACGTCAGAAAATGAGGAAGATACTATGCATTCCATTTTTGACAATCGAAACATGAAAAATAGTTCATAAATGTTATGTAGAGTTAGTCTTAACATATGGATGTGAATCATGGACAATGGAACAACAAAGAAGAAAATCACTGGAGTCTGTAGAAATATGGTTTTACAGAAGAATATTGAGAATACCATGGACAGCTGAGAAGAGTAATGAAAACGTTCTGAAAGAGGCCAATGCAAAAAGAGAGCTAATTTCCAATATTAGGAAGAAACAGTCATCATTTTTTTGGGTCATATAATGAGAAAAGAACAACTGAAATATATTGTAACAACTGGGAAAATTGAGGGACTAAGAGATAGAGAAACCAAAGAGAAAAGATACCAGGCAATTTAAGAGAATGGCTTGGCAGAAGGTCAAGAACATAAATGATAAATAACTGTCGTGATCGAAAGTTGTCGAGAGACATGATCACCTACGCCAGCAGGCTTGGTACTTGATGATGGTAATGAAAGTAACGCATCTGTTATAATCCACTAAATGAAAGTATTACCAAACATGATGATATGCCTCTCATGTCTTTTATAACTCTATTAAGTTGGCTTTCCGTCACAAGTCCATTAATTTACCATCACTTTAAAAACAACCCCACACTAGTATTTCTTAGGTTGTTGTTATTCTACCATTCAGCTGTTAAACTCATTAGCGCTCCGGTATCATTGTTAACGGGGAGGCGCTCGTACGACTATCCACGCCTTGATCTCGGTGAGCTCTAGGCATTACTTAACGGACAACGGTAAAATTAATTTACGGTCTACGTCTCTTTAAAAACAACGCCACACTTTTAAAAGCGACGCCACACTAGTATTTCCACAATAAATGCCCTTTACCGGACACCTGTTAAATTCATTAGCGCCTCTCTTGTGCATGTCTAGGCCGGTGTCAGGTACTCAAGCGGGCAATTTCGCCAAGTAAGGGCGCTTTATCGGTCACCTGCTATAGTCATTAGCGTTTGGGGTCGGTGTCACGGTCAAGCGCTTAGTAAGTTGATACCATTAGATGCAAAGAAATTTTAGGTATACATTTAAGTTGTCTATAATGTACATTAGTTAAAGAATACACTGATGTCTATTATGAAATATTCTTGAATAAAAATATATAAAACTTGAGAATGTTTTATTGCCTGAGAGAATGTACAGAGAAAGAATGTGAAAGCTATGTAACCCCGATATCCCCGACCGGGCCCCATTCCCCCTTTCACGAGATGTCAGCCCCTAGAGGTCACGCATCAGCCCTGGGGCTAGACCTTCATATAGGAAAACAATGTTTGATCAGAACATGTTCGAGTAGACTGTTAAGTAGGGAAAAATGTTCAAGTAGTAGTCATTTGGTGGGGGAAACGTCCCTTATATACTACTTGTCATGCCATGACACTAAGCTACCCAGTATTTTCTCTCTTTGTTGTCCGCGATCTCTCTTTCCTTTTATTTTGCCAGTTGTAACCAAGTATTCCAATTTTCCTCTTCTCATGATGTGCCCGAAAAATGTTGATTGTTTCTTTCTGATGTTTATTAGGAGCTCCCTTTTTGTGTTGGCATTGTTGAGAATTTGTCCTCATTGATTGGTCTTTTAGCTGTCCATGGAACTTTCGACATTCTTTTGTGAAATCCCATCTCTGTGGCGTCTAACCGTCTTTTAATTTATTTGTCTACTGTTCATGATTCGCTTCCATTGACCAGAATTTGTTTTATATATATCTAAACTTATTATGTCCAGTAGTACTATTCTACCTTTCCTTACTTAGCTTTGTCCACTACCCCCTATGAACTTTACATTCCCACAACTTGTTATTCTGTGACTAACACTGATAATCGCTTATCGTATTTCACTGCTATATTCTATCAAGAAGTGGGTACCGGCTAAGTTACCTGCCTCATACTTTCATTCATCTTTACTGCTACATTAAGCACCGATGGACTCTCAACTTCAATATACTTCAACACATTATTATTTTCAGTAATGAGCTTGTCTTTCCATGTGTGTTATGACTTGTCTTTTCCATGTGTGTTATGACTTGTCTTTTCCATGTGTGTTATGACTTGTCTTTTCCATGTGTGTTATGACTTGTCTTTTCCATGTGTGTTATGACTTGTCTTTTCCATGTGTGTTATGACTTGTCTTTTCCATGTGTGTTATGACTTGTCTTTTCCATGTGTGTTATGACTTGTCTTTTCCATGTGTGTTATGACTTGTCTTTTCTTGAACGTACTCCATGATCTATAAACCCGAGTTAAGGTGCACCGAAAATGACTGAGCGTAATGATGAGGGTGGAAAGGATAAAGGTTACATCATAATGTCTAATGTCAGAGGGAAATGCAGTATTAAACCTAATTATTCCAGGTCACAGCATTAGGAAATAGGAGATAAGGTATATTTCCTCTTTGTTATTCCCCTCTCCATCTCTCCTTTGCACTAGGTACTCGTTCTTCATTAATGAAACTTTAATTTTATTTTTATTTATGTTCTTTAAGCACACGTTTGTATTTCCAATTTAGAAATTGGTTAAAGCTTCATATGAGCAAAAAAAAGCAAATGAATATTAATATGTGTAACACAGAAATATATCATTGCGAGATCAGATAGTGAGTAAATGAAAGTTGAGATGATACGTCATTGGAGGACGCTAGTCGAGTTTAAAAAACCATAAATCGAAATAGTGAAACGCAGCAGGACGCTACGGCAGACAACTGTTACAAGACACTTGTAACTGCACGGCTAAGTGTACACCACCTACTCTGAAACGTGCACACATATATTTCTCATGTCGTCCAAAAAATCTCACACAGCAGCGTATATTGTGTTGCACATGAGCTTTTCTTAGTAACTATATATTACGCTCAAGAAAGAAATAATACCAATATTTATTATCTATATTTAGAAAGTTATTTGTGCATTTCTACGGGGTTAACTAGTTTTGCAATTTCTTTCCTGACCATGTAAAAAGATCCCTGCGGAGTGCACGTTCTTGTAACACTGGAGAAGGTACCTGGGATATCCTTAAATAATATGGTTAATGCCATGCGATGATGCTAGGAATTATACGTCTCATTCAGCTCAGCAAATAAAATAATGCTTGTTCTTTAAGCCTTTCACCTGACAATGATTATTTTACTTACTAAACGTAAACACTGACATTACATGTTGTTGTCTGTCCTCATTAGATCTACGTATTTATTTAGTGACACTATTTGTTATTATATTTCATATCTCGGAAGCTTGTCAAGTACTCTATCCCAGAGGTGGACGATTTCGTTCAGTTATTTCAGTCCAGGCATCGCGGCGAGATCAACGTGCTTGGGCTTACTGCTGATGAACCTTATGACACTTTTCTCAAGAGACTCAATTCACTTAAGAAGAAAGGGCCGAAACTTTACAAAGATCGCCAAGAGAAAGCGTAAGTTAACATTGAGAGATTCTTCTTTATAATTGTTCGTTGCGTCAATAACGGCGCAGAGTATTACGGAGTCTGATATAAGTGTAGACACGTCTGGTAAACAAATTATTCAGCTAGTGATTCAACTTAATAGTTCTAATCTGAAGGAAGGTAATAAAACAATTGTTGGCTTAGCTAGTTAATCAGCTGTTAGTTCGACTAATTTAATTACAAGTTGATTATCGAATGCATTGACAACCAACAACAATGATAAGAACTGGCAACCAAACAAGACAGCTTTAATATATAAAACAAGGAATCAAACAAAGATTTGTTCCCACTTTACAGCGAAAATTGTATGAGATCGACAATAGCAAAAATGAATTTACATCAGCGGCCACAACATAATCATTGTGCGATGTTGATGCTGTTTCAATAGCAGAGGCGCAGATTGAACTATAAGAAATGAGATACATAATAGTGGAAAAAGCAAGAAGAAAGGTCACACCACACACAAAACGTTCTATCTAAATAAACATTTTATGCATGATATTTTAGTAATTAACGCTTGTAACAGAAAGTTTAAAAAAAGATAAAAAATTGAAACATCTAAAAATGTTACTTCTGTTTTTAATTTCAGAAAAAGTTCAACAGAAAAGTTTCAGAGAGGAATCAGCCAGTTCCACATGTACGATCCAAGTGATGAACAGCTGATACAGGATTTACTTCATGACCTCAATACTTTACCAATTGTTCATTCAGGTGACTTTACTTATTGTTTCTTTTAAATTCTCGTGTGTACCACAACGGTTAATACTATTTCTACTACTAAGGACGTGATTACTGTAATTTCTAATGTTGATTCAAACTGCGACTGTTTCTAATAATGCAACTATTAGTAGTTCTTAACGTTTTGAACAGGTCTGAGTTATGTCCAGAGCTGGGCTGTATTATTAAAATTGACGTCATTAGAGTTATAATCTGTTGTAACATACAACCGTTGAAAGTAGGTTGGTCAGTGCTACAAAAAAAACATTTAGAGCATTTGACAATTGGATTCGCCTATGACACAAACAGCATTTAGAACATTTTATAAGTGTTTTGATGAGATCTGTAAACAGCACTTAGGACAAGTTGCAAACAGATTTAATATACAGCATTTAAAAGTAATACAGCAAGTATTTAACATACTGGTCTTCCTTAACTGACAAGTTAAAGAAACAGCAGAAAGAGACAAAGACATTTGGAAAGAGTACGTTAAAGAAAACGAACGTACAGGTGCACAAAACATTGAAAAGGCCCTTTTAGAATTGTCCCAATCCCCCATAGTCATCAAAGAGAAGTTTTGTGACAACACCAATAGATATCATTTTGAGGCTGACAATAATTCTAGTTAACGCCTGAAAGTTGGACCGCAGAAGTGTCATCACTACGAGATAGTTGATGGATAATGTTTGAATGGATGGACTTTACTGCATTTACTTCATACTCTCTGATGTTTAATGCAGCGGATTTATCTGTGGAGATTGCTGGTTATTACAACATGAGTCCGCTCTTTCAGGCACCCACATTTTCTTTACCACTTCTGTCGTTAAATCCCACAGTCACTATATCAGTGGGGAAATTGTAACCAGCTTAAAAGTAAAAAAAAAAAACATCTGTAGTGAATCACGTTCTGTTTCTCCTGCGGTATCACTCTATGCGCACTGTCCTTGAGGTAGGATGATTCATTGAAAGCGTGCCTTCGTGTCTCAACTATACAAACACTATCACTCTATGCGTATTGTCCTTGAGGTAGGATGATTCATTGAAAGCGTGCCTTCGTGTCTCAACTATACAAACACTATCACTCTCTATGCGCACTGTCCTTGAGGTAGGATGATTCGTTGAAAGCGTGCCTTCGTATCTCAAGTATACAACCACTATCGCTCTTATAACAAACACAAACAAAAATACCCATCCAATCACAAACAAAGATGGCCACCCAATCTTTCTGTTGCCCTACATCGTCCACAAAAGGCCTATTTTAATCTTCATTTCCAAGAGTTCATACCACCAATGAGGTCAGTAATGCAGCAATCATCACAAGAGTTCATACCACCAATGAGGTCAGTAATGCAGCAAACATCACAAGAGTTCATACCACCAATGAGGTCAGTAATGCAGCAATCATCACAAGAGTTCATACCACCAATGAGGTCAGTAATGCAGCAAACATCACAAGAGTTCATTCCACCAATGAGGTCAGTAATGCAGCAAACATCACAAGAGTTCATACCACCAATGAGGTCAAATTAAAAAAAGAGATGGACTACAGATGGCATTTTACAGCTAATGGATACAAGAAGAAGAAATAAGGAGAACAAAGATAATTATATAAGAGATTAAATAAAGAAACAGGTAAAAATAAAATGCAATGAAACAAAAGAAACATGGCTAAAACAGAGATGCAACATGGCTGAAAAGCTAAAAAAAAATGAGATGCCAAAGATGTATACAAACAACTTGAGGAATTAACAGGAAGAAAAACGTAATAAAAAATTGGATGTTTATGATCAAAAGAAGAACTGTTGATTTAACAAGAAAGCATAAGGGAACAATGGATAGAATACATTAAAGATCTATATAATGATGAACGAACAAATGTAAATATTACGGATAATGGAGAAACCGGAAATACTCAAAAAGAAGTGGAAGACACCTTGCGCAATATGAAAGCAAGAAAAACTCCTGGACCAGATAAAAAAAACTAAAGAAGAGATTGAAGCCATGAGTGATATTTTGGAATAGAAATATTAATTTAAGAAAAACTATTGAATTATATCTACAACAGCGGTTATATACCAGACGACATGCTCAAATCAATATTCATAGGCCAAGGAAATACGGTGCGACTGAATGCGATGATAAACGCATAATAAGCCTTATGATTCACGTGACTAAGATATTACTAAGAATCATCAAGCGAAGAGTTCTAAACAAAATCAGTCAAGAAAGAACATGTACTGGCAACAAACAGCGGCCATTAGACGTGCAAATCAATTGGGATTTCACGCACTCATGCAATGGGCAGTATATTTATGACTGCGAATCGATATGGCACTTGCCCTGTGATGTGAACTCAGGCAGGTACAGTGCCGGGCTCTCAGCCTGGAAAAGGTCCAACCACTATTACTTGAATATCCTTCTCAAATGCCCCGTTGAGTCAGGGGGTGAGAGAATAGAGCTACTGGCCAATCAAAACTAAGACAACTTAAATTAATACACTGGAATGCTGAAGGCATCAACAGCGAAAGAGATGGGTACAATAAAAAAAATAAAGTTGAAAAATAATGTTAGAGCCATTAAGCGTTTGCTGTTTGCAGGAAACCCATCTAAACAAAGACATAGCTTTGAAGATTAGTGAATACCAATGTTACCGATCTGACAGAAAAGACATAAGGGTGGAATATTAACACTTGTAAAGAACATTAAAGTACGTCATCTGGAGGTGTATATGGATGGGGCTGAATATCTGATACTGCATCTACTCAACTACTACTGTCCAAGCGACCACCCACAGGCACTAGACACAATTTCATTAGAAGAAATACAAATTGTATGTGAATACTTCAACAGTCATTCACATAGCTGGGGTATAAACATATGGGCAAGAGAGGTTATGAGCTTGAAAATTGGCAGCCTGACAGTGGACTTATACAGTTAAACCAGACAACAGATCCGCTAACATTGTATTCTAGATCATGGCTTATCACATCTACACCAGCCCTTGCTTTCCATTCAGCAGACCTGGATTTGAATATTACACGTTATTGAGCTATTGACGGTTCATCATCATTGCACTCCTAACATGTCCATAGGTGCACAGATCCCCTCCTCAGCACGTCTCGCAGTGTCCAGCGACTGACGATTCCAGTTCTGCGTTGGTTGATAAGTCTTCTTACACGCCCACTATGTTTCTCGTTTCTGTCTTGCCCATCTTAACTCTCATCTCTATCGTCCAAACAAATGACGTGGACTAATGGTTGTCGAAGTCCTGTGTATTACTGCATTGGAATATTCCACGTATTAATATTTGCCGAATAATTTGGAAAGAGACTGCAATCAATATAGAGGCATATACCTTCACAGCAATGTAGAACAGCTATACGCCAAATTTGTGAGAAAAAAGGCTGAGACAAATAATAGAAGTATATTTAAGCGTGCTTAAATTGGTTTCCGAAAAAAAAACAGAGGATGTACTGAGGCTCTATTCACCTTAGAACAGCTTGAAGAAAAGACGACAGAACACAATCAAAATGTGTACATAGCTTTCATTGACCAGGAAAAAACATTCGACAGAGAAAACTAATTAAAATCCGCTACATCAATAGCAGCTGCACAATCAGAACAGCAGCTGCACAATCAGAACAACAGCAGGCTACACAGACTACTATAGCTCGTTTCAAATCATCTGCCCAACTTCAAAACGCTATTACTCTCTAACCGTTTGTTAAAAACTTTTGAAATTTTCCAAATGTTATTAGAATGCAAAAGACCCTTTAAATGTATATTTAACAAATATCTTGCAGCTGCAGTTTTCTTAAAGCGGCGATATTTCTTTGATGTTTGTCAAAATTGTAAATTGTGAAGCCCTAAAGAATAGAAATTACCGTAGTTGCTGGTCTATGATTAATTTTCACTAGGTAAAGGCGTGGCCGTAGTGGAGAAATAACTGGATAAAACAAAACACCAGGAGAATTATTGTCTGCTCAGTTCGAGGACGGACGATAATATCAAGGTATACCTGTATGTCCAATTTTCATAGTTGTGTGGTCTTGAAAAGGACCGTTTGTTGAATTAATTTAAGGTAATATAGGGGCCAACATTGTGGGGGCTATATACTTTCATTCTGAATCAGACGAGTCTAAAAGATTAATAACTGTTTGGGGTTGAACATTTTTCCAATATTCCTCTTCCTGTTTTAAGACGTGGTCTTCACATTTAGTACAATAATCTTTGTCTATATTTAATAAAGCGAGATTAGCAAGAGTCTTTGCATCGCATATTTTGAATGTTGTATTTTCATCTGCCACTTGTCCTTTTAATTTTGCCCAGATTAGTTCTATTGGATTTAAATGAGCATGGTAAGGTGGCAGCCTCAAACTTATATGACCGTGCTCTTGGATAATCTTATCTATTTGAAAAATCTTTGTCCTCTGTTTTTGCTTTACTAGAGATAGTAATTCAGGTTTTAAGTACATGTTATTAAATTGTATGTGCTCCTTTGTGAGCCATATCTTAATAGCATCTTTTGTACTGGATGACGTCGGGACTTTATCTTCAAGTGCAACAATGTTGTGGTACGCTGCATTGTCCATTATTAGGCAAGATGGTCGATCTAGTGATGGGAGAACAGAATTTTCAATCCAATGTCTAAATATGTGACCATTCATCTCAGAGTGATAATCCCGATTGTCTATGGATTTTGAAAGAAAAATGAGCTCTGCATTCTGTATTAGTCCATGTTGTCGACTACCTGCATGAGCAATTATCAAGCGCTGTCCTTTGCTGCTAGGTATTAATCTCTTAATCTTTCCATCTGATGACTGCCATTCCCTTTGGTTAGTATGGTGAGCATTGATCCATGTTTCATCCAAGTACACAATATCAGAACCTTGCTTGCGCACCTCTTTTACTTCACGTAAGTACTTGCTTCTCATGACTACTATATGTGGCTTCTCACAGATGATGTTTCGTCCATTGGAATACTTTCTGAATGTAAAGCCTGCAGCTCTCACATTCCTCCATAATGTAGACTTTGATATTTCAATACTGTTGTTCTTTTTCAGCGATACTTTTAATTTTCTTATTGTAACAGTTTCATTCATACCCAACATTTTGCAAATTTCACTTCTAATAAGTTCACTGTCGAAATTATCCAACATTTTTGCTCTTCCTTGTGATTTTGTATATTTTGAACATTGACGGCCACGTGCTTGAATCCAGCGATTAAATGACCGTTTAGATAAATCCAAAATGTGTCTTGTCCTATTCTCAGGGTTTTCTAAAGAATGAAATAATCTTCCTCGTTTAGCCTCTTTGCAAAAATAGTCATACATTTTTATTGCGATGTTTTGTAAACTGCAGAATTTCATTTTAAGACTCATGATAAATGTTAGCGTTCCACGTCTACACCTATGAATGAACGGAAATGGAACACACAATGCCTCGTGTTTTCTACAAGTGTCTAATTGTGTCAGAAAGCCCACGTGGAAAGTGTGCAAAAACGTCAATTGTACCGTGTATGGATTTTTAATCGCTATTTTTAACTTAAAATACTGTAAACATTAAGTTTTGACTACATCAATGGGTCGTTATAAATTTATATAAATCAAATAAGCAACAATAATAACCAAATGTTTTTTTTAAATGAAATTAATTCCCTGTTGGGTTCTAATCATTATAACTTTACATGCAAATTTTGAAAAAATTACAAAAAGAGATTAAAAAGATATCGATTTTAAAAGTTGGGCACATGATTTGAAACGAGCTAGTGTACCACAGAGATGCATACTATTCCCCTTCCCTCCCTTCCCCCCCCCCCCTTTTCACTGTTTATTACATTCATGGACTATATATGCAAGTTAAACAAGCCATGAGAGACAGAGGAGATCAACGAGCTTTTATTTGCAGACGATCAGGCACAAATACATGGAAATTTAGAAGCAAACCCTTGACCTATCGTTGGCTACTTTGTCGATTTGTGATTTGTCATTGGCTGGTTTATTATTATGTTATTTGTTATTGGCTCCTTTATCGCTATGTAGCCTGTCATTGGCTGCTTTATTTGTCTGTGACTTGTCAGTGATTGCTTTATTGATTTGTGATTTGTTAATGACTATTTTATTTATCTATTATCTTTCATTGACAATTTTATCAGTCCATACCTGTTATTGGCTGTTGTCTTGGTATGTTATCGCGAACGTTTATTTTATATAATTTACCGTAACGTTGTAATCGTGAAAGGAGGAACAAGGATAGGTATCAATGATATTAAACAAAATGGACAGGTCTAGAAAGAGTCGCAAAGGATAGAATAAGAACTATTTTCTTTTAAAATAAAAATAACACGCTAATCAGCAAGTATTTTTAATTAACTAAGGCATTGTCATTTAGTAAAAACATGACTTTCCATTACCCACAAACAGAACAATTACATAAAGGAACTCAGTTGAAGATCAAACTAACCTTCAGTGATGGCGCCATTGCATATTTTAAACCGAAGAGGTAGGATATGTTTATCCTCTTATTTCTTGATAATTATTGTGGTTTTTGTTAGTAAGTTGAAACTGGTAGTGGATTATGTCAATGCAGTGGAATTTTAGATGAGAGAGAGAGAGAGAGAGAGAGAGAGAGAGAGAGAGAGAGAGAGAGAGAGAGGAGATAATGAAATGCACAGGAAATACCAGACTGAAAGTTATGAAAAGAGTGATGTAGACAAGACGGGTCAGATTTAGTATAATTCTGATGGATGGCAGTATACTGAGCAAGGCGGATGAACCTTGTTGATGGCACACAAAATATTACAAGTAGTTTGCTCTGTCGGCGCTTGGTCAGTGATGGACGAGGAGTGGGGTGGGTGAAAAAGTGATAAGGGAAATCACCCGAATAAAGAACATCAAAAGTTATCTCATTTATAGGGAGATTAATGGCCGCTTCCTCAGTGCTGTGCTGACAAGATGAGCTGTTCAGATTAAGGGTTTTATTTAACCGTCTATAGAAGATTTGATGTGAAATACAGGGAAAAGAAACCTACCTTTTTATGAGATTTTAGCCTTAGTTCATGCGTCAGTCTAACGACAAAATAACACAATATATGCTATGACAATTCAGATATAGACATTGTTAGCAAGATTAGCCGTGAAAAGACATAATTCACAAATGCAGAATAAAAAGTTGAAAGTGGTGTCCATGGTGAAAGGACAAGATGAAGAGGCATTGGTTGTATAGATAACGTACCTTTGGGAAGCAGAAAAATGGCAATGAACAGACAGATAATATGCCACAAGACAAGTCAACGACTTGAAAGTCGAATTTTGAATGGCACTAGACAATCAGGTTAAGAGTGAGAAACAGACAAAGTTGCGTAAGAAAGTAAGAAGTAAAGGCATCAAGATGCTCCAAGATGCGAAACTGCTGCAAAGCTGATGATAATAGCATTACTAAAAAGAAAGAAGAAAAAAAAAGTGGTATGGTGACAGTTTACGTGGTAATGGGCAAAAGAAAAGTCGACGTTTCGGCCAAGTAGGCCTTCAGCTGGAACAACAAACAACAAACACAAAAAAATATATATAAGGATATGTAAACAAATCTAACTACATGGTGACAATATGCTAGATACTAAAGAAAGAATATAAAAAAAGAGTCACTTCCCTGTGTTCCAGAGCGTGGTCAGCCTCTGAATGGACTAAAATGAGAAGGCGGGATGACCAACTATAAATCTCACAGACCAGGCAGTCAAGCCGCAAACGGAACGGAAGGGTTCAAAAAATATGGGGAGGTGGGTACAAGATATGTGTAGACTGTGCAAATCTAACTCTGTGTGTTCACCCCGAACAGATGTGTAAAAAGAAACATGTGTATATAACAATACATGCTTACAAGCATAAATCAGTATATATTGCCACAGAGCCCACAAAAGAAAACCAAATGTGCCCAAATGTGTCAATACATATGCAGACAAATATATCAACATGTATAAGTTCGGTAGCGCATGGGGGCAAGAAATGTGTAGTGGGTGTCCTATGTGTATGAGAGTGATATGTTCATGCCTTGGGGGGACAGCGAACCCAACTGGGCAATAAGGCGATTCTCAAAGACGAACCGGCTAAGTAAGAAAGTAAGACATTGCAGCTATTCTGGTGGCTTCACGTGTGTATATATGATGTAGTGAAGAATACTTGAGTTCGTGACTTCCAGAGCATAAATCTCATCTGGCAAGTAACGGAGGAAAACAAGGGCAGAGCACTGTTCTGTTAATATCTAGGGCATCATCATCAAGTACCATGCCTGCTGACATAGGTTGTTATGTGTCTCCACACTTTTTGATATCGACAGTTCTTTATCATTTCTGTTGTTGACCTTCTGCCAAGCCATTCTCTTAAACCGTCTGGTATCTTTTCTCTTTGCTTTCCTCTATCTCTTCGTCCCTCAATTTTCCCAGTTGTTACAATATATTCAAGTTGTTCTCTTCTCATTCTATCTATCTATCTATTGTCCTTTCGAGCCGAAGACATAGGGCAGAACCACAATCTCAAAAACAGAAACCTTGCGTGCCAAAGTGGCACATATTGCAGAGATCTCTGCTCTAAAATATATGGCGCTGTTTCCATAACAATACTTTTTACAATGCCAGCTTGTCAAGCCATCGATCAACCTCCTTAGTCGCCTCTTACGACATGCCTGGAAGGTCACAGTGTCACTCTTCTCCTTACATGGCCAAAAAATGATGATTGATTCTTTATATTATTGGAAATGAGCTATCTTTTTGATTTGACCTCTTTCAGAACATTTCCATTACTCTTTTTAGCTGTCCATGGTATTCTCAACACTCTTCTGTAAAACCACATTTCTACAGACTCCAGTCATGTTCTTGTCTGTTCTCCTATTGCCCATGATTCACATCCATATGATAAGACTGGCTCTACACAACATTTAAGAACTCTTTTTTTGTTTCTGTTATCAAAAATGGATTGCATAGTATCTTCCTCATGTTTTGGAAAGTTGCTTTTGCCTGAACCATTCTGCATCTCACCTCTTTTGTACATCTTCCGTCTGAGGTTAACAAAGTTCTCAGCTATTTAAATTCATTTACCTGTTTTAATATTGTTCCACTTGTCTTTTTTTTGCACTGAGGTGATGACTTTTTCTTCGTTGTTATCATTGCTTCTGTCCTTTTGCTATTAAGGTTGAGTCCTTTATTTTTGCTTTCTTTCACTATAATGTCCAACATTTCTTGTAACTCATTTTCACACTTAGCGATTAAGACTGTACGATCAGCTTACTTTAGATTATTTATATTATGACTTCCAATTGTTATTCTAGGCATGCCCCTTATGGATCTTAAAATAATCTCATATAAATATTAAATAAATCTGGTGACAGCACACAACCTTGTCTAACACCCTGTCTTATTTCTTGAAACATTCCCAATTTATTTCCAGTTCTTATGGCCGCTGTTTGTTGCCAGTACATGTTCTGTATTATTCTTAAATCTTTGCTGTCTATGTTTATGCTTTGTACAAATTTTGATTATTTCTTGGTGCTTTACTTTGTCAAATGCTTTGGTATAATCTATGAAACATAGGTATAGATCTATTTTCACCTCTATGGCTCTTTCTACTAAAGATCTTATGATATATATGGCATTGCTTGTTCCTTTATCTCTAACAAAACCACACTGTTCATCGCTAATTTCTGGACTGATTTTGTTTCGCACTCTTCGGATGCTGATTGTTAGTAATATCTTAGTCATGTGACTCATAAGGCTTATTGTGCGATGATCATCGCATTCAATCACGCCAGATTTCTTTGGTAGGGCTATGAATATTGATTTGAGCAGGTCGTCTGGTATATATCCGGTGCTGTTGATATCATTAAATATTTTTGTTATTATTTCTATTCCAAAATCACCCATGGCTTCAGTCTCTTCTTTAGTTATATTTAAGTCCAGGAGCTTTTCCTGCTTGCATATCGCGCAAGGCGTCTTCTACTTCATCTCCGAGTATTTCTGGTCCTTCTTCATTATCCTTAATATTTACCTCTGTTCGTTCATCATTATAAAGATCTTTAATCCGCCTATGAACTTTTAAATCTATGTATACAATAACTTGAATACAATAGAGATCCGGCTTTTGATTTCTCTTGACAGGGTAGCAATTGATGTTGAAACACCTCCAAATTTATTCTACTACGAAGACTATGAACGATATAACGCGGAAATAGCTGCATTTCAGTTAGATAAGTATGTTCATTACGTGAGTGTATGTTATAAATATTTCGAAACATTTCATTTTTATTTTTAAAAAAAATATAGATTTTATACCAAGAGCAAGAACAAAAATAAATAAATAAAATATGAAAACTCTAGCCACGATATAGAATGTATAACAAAAAGTAAATTCGTGGTTTTTTAGAAATGCTTACTTTCATTACTTCTGTATGTAACAGTATTAGTAGAGTGAGGAAAATAAAGATATAGCATGGGCCGGATAGCTTATTCGGTACCCATTTCTCAGCATTTTATAACAGTGACATAGATTAACAATCACCAGTAGTTAGTGAGAGAATAACATAGGCAATGGACATTTCCTAGCTGTTATTGGAAAATGTGTGGGAATGGTAACATTACCTGACACGTCAACATGTCTAGGAATTAGGTTAACAAACTCAGGGCAGATCAAGTTGACTAAAGGTTACTCTAGAAGTCATGGTTGCAGTTTTGGAACAAGTTAGTAAGGTCAAATTACGTGTCAAGATGGTAGACTTGTTTTGTTGTGACACATTGTTCAAACAGAGTTTAAGAGCTCGCGACAAGTTATTGCTTGTTAGATAACCGTGTAAATAAATTATGTAAAAATGAGACTTGGGTATTTAGACGTGTGCACACACGGAAATATAGTTAGCGTAGATTAGAATCAGAAAGACAGAGGCAAGATCAATAAGAGTTAGAGACAAAATCAGTTGAAGTTAGTTAAAGAACTAGGAAAAAATAGCAAGTACTCAGGTTCAGCTAGTTGAGAAGTAGATAGAACAAGAACAGTACAAGTGAATTAGAAACCTAGAGAACAGTAGTAGTAAAGTGTGAAAGTAAATTCAGAATTTGTTCTTTAGAGAACAAGTAGTAAATAGATTACACGAAGAGTAACGTCAGACAGATGTAAATGAAGTTGCATTTTATATGTCACAGACCATAAGCACTAGAGATTGCTCCATCAAGATCGGCGGTTGCCTAGAGAGTTAATCCCAATAAAGAACAGTAATTATAAATATGGCCATTGATAAGAGAACAGCTGGAATATATTGTAGCAACTGGGAAAATTGAGGGACGAAGAGATAGAGGAAAGCAAAGAGAAAAAATACCAGACAGCTTAAGAGAATGGATTGGCAGAAGGTCAACAGAAATAATAAATAACTGTCGAGATCGAAAGTTGTGGAGAGATATGATCACTTACGCCAGCATGCTTGGTACTTGATAATAATGATTTATCATGTGCCAAGAGAATGATTCAATAAACTTGAATATAAACATCAGTTTTTACAGTCTGTGATTGTTGACTAAGTTGTTCTGTGATGTGTGTGAACTCTGATATAAATAGCAAGCAAGCTTATATTCCTCCCTGGTATATGTATGACTAACAGCAGGGAAGAAAGCTGGCAAAAGGTAGAACATAAAGAAATACTCGCAGAGAAAATGTAACGATTACAGCTCATATGGTGATAAAATATGACACATAACATCCCGACGTTTTAGAAAAAAGAAGCTTTCATTCAACTCTGACATAGGTAATATACACAAATAGAAAGTATGGGAAAATCAAGGGTAAGGCTAAAATATAGTAGGTAAAAATATACGAAATACTTTAGTTCAGTCCATGGATCTTCCTCATTGCACGTTGAACATGTTCATAAGTAGTGCTCTGATATCCTCCCCATTTAGAATACGAACCAATAATGAATTATTTCAGTAATGAAAAACTGAAAAATGTGTCTGGCATGATTAGTTCGGGAGTCGGAAAAGAAATGAAAGCGTGAAAGTTAGTAATCTAGAGAGGAGCACATCGGCAACAAGAAAATGTGGAAGCCACCAGATGTGGTGAGACGGAGAAGGTAATGTACGTGAGCGAACTTCACAACAGTGGACATCAACACACTATCGATAATTCCGCGACAGGCGCAGACTTTTATTATCCCAACCGTGCTGAAGTCGGATGTGTTGGGCCGAAAGGCGCAAATATAACAGTTATACTGTAAACCACAACACAACGCAGACACACCCACTTAACGTCCTTTTAAGGGCGGATGATGAAGAGTAATACTGTAGTCTACTAGAATACTCTAGAATACTTGAGTCATCGGGTGAACGCAAGCAAGCATTATCCCAACTTCGTTCTCCAGCGATCAGTTTCGACCACCCTATTCGCGAAACTATCCACAACTTAAACAGGGAGCTTTATATCTTCATGTCCTCTCAGCACAAAAAGAAGATATCTGACCTTCGACCTCAACCACCCTCTCAACCCCCCTCTTGACCACCATTCCCGCGTCATCTGCATTCCAACGGACCTCACATTATTGGATAACGAACACTAAAGGGTCACAATTTGTCCCTGTGCGCCCTACTAGTGATCGTCACAGTCTTCTAAGGGATGTCCATGATCTCCACAGACGCATGCGTTTAGAATACTATCACTGCGGGAAATCGGACACCTCATCTTCCTTTGATGTTGATGAATTTTCTCTCTTTCATTCCCGTAAATTGGATTGGACACTGCATTCTGGTGCCTCAAGGGCTCTCGACTTATACAAACAGGTTACTCTTCAGGAGATCGAGCAACTCCCCATTCGCCGGGTACCTCGTTCCAACTTAACTCCCGCTGAATTTCGAGCCCTCTCCAACCTCCGAAGTCGGGAAGATATCGTCATTAAACCAGCTGATAAGGGAGGGGCTGTGGTAGTCTGGCGTAAAGACCTATACATCCATGAAGGCGCCAAACAATTATCTGACACCACGTTCTATAAACCTTGCCCTAGTGATTCCACTACTAGCGACAATGAGAAGGTTCGCTCAACCATCAAGCAGCTTATCGACGATAATTCCCTTCCTCCTAGCGCGTCTCGTCTCATCATCCCAGACAGTGCTCTAAGCAAACCTTCCTTCTACATGCTCCCTAAAATCCACAAGCCTAATAACCCTGGTCGTTACCCATTGTTTCAGCATGTAGTTGTCCCACAGAACATATATCCGACTATCTCGACAGCATTTTCCAACCCATAGTGACATCCCTTCCCACCTATGTCAAGGACACTAATCATGCTCTCACTATCTTCTCTTCTCTTTCCATTAACCCTGAACGCTCGTATCGACTTTTCGTCCTCGACGTATGCTCTCTGTATACCTCTATCCCTCATGCTGATGGCCTTATACTCTTCAATTCTTTCTTGACCAAAGAAAACATCCATCTGTGGATACTTCTACTCTCCTCCGTCTCACTGAACTTGTTCTCAACCTTAATACTTTCGAATTCAATGGTCAGTTCTATGACCAGGTGAGTTGTGTAGCAATGGGAACCAAAATGGGTCCTAGTTATCCTTGCCTGTTAATGGGTTACCTTGAACATCAAATACTGAATTCGTACCGTGGCCCCCTTCCCCTTAAATACCTCCGGTACATTGATGACTGCTTTGGACTGACTGATTTGCCGGAAGATTACATCTCCAGGTTCATCGATTACATTGGCAACTTTCATAAATCCATCAAGATTACATCTTATATTTCTACCTCGTCCGTCACTTTTCTTGATCTGGTCGTCTCCCTTGGTACCTCCAGCCTCCACACTTCCGTCTTCTATAAACCCACGGACGCCCACTGTTATCTTCTCTACACCTCGTCTCATCCATCTCACTGCAGAGATTCCATTCCACATTCTCAATTATTACGACTTCGTCGTATCTGCAAGGATGATCAAGATTTTCTCCAACAGGCTGATGTTAAGTTTCTTTAGGCGTCGTCTCTATCCTGATTCTGTTCTCCAATCCGCCTTTAAGAGAGCTCTCGATATTCCCCGTCCTGTGGCACTCACCCCATCCACTCGCCGTTCCTCTGATAGGACTATATTCACCCTCACCTACCGCCCCCATAACTTGGCTGCGGTGAGGATCCTTAGCCGGTATCGCTCCATTCTCCACTCATATCCCACTTCCCGCCTACTTTTCAGTGATCCTCCTATGTTAGCCTTCAAACGCGACAGGAGTCTGAGAGACATTCTTGTCACGAGCCGCCTCCCCCGCTCTAACCACCAACACCTTGGTACTGTTCGTTGTGGACGTCGAGTTTGCAGAACTTGTAACTACGTGCTGTGCACTGATTCAGTCTTGTTCCCTAATAAGCGATTCGACATAAAGGATGGGTTCACTTGTGTGTCACGGAATATCATATACATCATAATATGTAAGCATTGCCAGATGACGTATGTGGGTGAAAGCGGACGACGCTTGAGTGACAGATTTTGTGAGCATCTTCGTGATGTTGTGCAAAAGACTGGCAGCCCGGTGTCGGCCCATTTCAACTCTCCTGGCCATAGTGGTAAACCCGACATGCAAGTTACTGGCATTGTCTCATGTCACTCCAGCAATCGCAGCCGGTTCGCCCTTGAGAATCGCCTTATTGCCCAGTTGGGTTCGCTGTCCCCCCAAGGTATGAAAATATCACTATCATACACTTAGGACACCCACTACATATTTCATACCCCCATGCGCATCTGAACCTATACATGTGGATATATTTGATGTGATATACATGTGGATGTATTGGCACATTTGTGCTGCTTTGGGTTTTTCTTTTGTGGGCCTTGTGGCAATATATATGCTGATTTATGCTTGTACGCATGCATTGTTACATACACATTTTCACACATCGGCTCGGGGTGCACACACAGAGTTAGATTTGCATAGTTTTTACATATCCTGTACCCACCCTTCCTTTCCGTCTTCTCACTTGACAGCCTGGTCAGTGAGATTTATAGTTGGTCATCCTGCCGTATCAATTTAGTTCATTTGAAGACTGACCACGCTCAGGAACACAGGGAAGTGACCTTTTTTATTTTCCTCTCTTGAGTATCCAGCATACTATCGCCATGTAGTTAGATTTGTTAATATATCCTTATATATATTTTTTGTGTTTGTTGTTCGTCCAGATGAAGGCCTACTTGGCCGAAACGTCAACTTTTGTTTCGTCCATTACCACGTAAAGCTGTTACCATACCACTTTTTTCTGCTTTTTTTAAGTATTGCTATATTCAAATTTGCCAACTCACAGACTAGAATATATACGATAATGTCTCTTATGTTGTTCAGACGTGTCTACATTACAAGAACTGGTGTCAGTAAACCTATCCGTTCACACACACACATACACACACAGAAAGATACATCTGCTCTCACCGAACAATGGTAAAGTTGTATTGACTGTTCCTAAAATAATCATCCTCATCGTTGAGTGCCGTCTCCGCATCGAAGGTTGGCTACCATGGAGCACCATTCCACTCTGTCTCTTGCTTTGATGGTGCAGATTGTCATAGTTTGACTTGTCCATATTTTCATGTTACTCGTCCATGTTAGTCTTGGTCTGCCTCTGCTTCTTTTACCTTGTATTTCCACTTCCAATATTACTTTTATTAGACTATTGTGTCTTTTAACACGGCCCAACAATTTCATTTGTCTTGTTCTGATTGTGTTTAGTAGTTCTCTTTTCGTTTTTAGTTGTTTTAAAACTGCATCGTTTGTTTTCTTTTCTTTCCATAAATTCTACCAATTCCTCTATAAATCCACATTTCAAAGGCTTCAATTTTTTGTTCTGTTTTCTTGTTTAATGTCCATGTTTCTGCATCATATAGGAATATTGAGAACATGTAATATTTTATTGTTCTTAGTTTTAGTCCTGGTGTTATTTGTTTTGATGTTTGTATATTTTTCATGCATTTAAATTACTTTTTGCCATAACTATTCTTTTGTTTATTTCAGTTATACATTTTCCATCACTGGTTATAGTATGTCCCATGTAGTTCCAATCTCTTTCACGATGGTCTGCCATATTCGCCTTTCGTGTCCTGAATATGCCTCATGTGTACCACACATTTTGCTGTTTTCGCTATCTGGGCTGTTGATCATTTCCAATTCTTCCGTCCCATCCACCGTCACAGACTCTTTATATTCGGTTCTTAAAATAATAATAACATTATAAAGTTTGATTCAACAATCGTAACTTTAAAATCCGTTGTCTAAACAATAAGAACATTTAACATCTGCCTCAAAATTCTAAATTTGTTATGAATGTTTCAAGAGCGGATAATATTGCAAGGTTTGCTTCAACACTGATAATATTGATACATTCTATCATTTGAAGAAGTATAAAATATGACGTTATATAATTTCAAAAATGGCATCATTGTAATGATTGTCTCAAAATAGGATAGCAATATAACCAGCTACAGAACTACTGTTCATCTGGAAATGAATAAAACAAAAACACTTTTCAAACTGCCTCAGCTCATAAATTGTATGTGATCTGCTTTTCATGTCTTTTCTGGAACCGTCTTACATCAGACTCATGGGAAATGCCTGACGGGTGTCTGTCTTCTATTAGTCAAGTCTTCTTACGCCTAACTTCTGGCAATCTGTCAAAACCTGTCAATCACGGTGTCTTTCTAATTAGCATATCTGAAGCCAGGAGTCCCAGAATAAAGTCTCTTTTGTCGACCGTGGATGATAGACCAACAGCGATTGTTTTTTTTCTCTCAGCAACTTTAGAAACGTTCAGAATTGTCTCGCATCCACAACCCCTGAAACTCGGTGTGCAGTGTTCGATAAGTTTGCATCGTATTCAAATCTTGACTGGAACTACAACTATTTTGATACGACACAGTTCACAAGGATCACAGCAGAACGTATTAATATCTTGACGTTGTCAACAACCACAGACTATAACTGTGCGTTACTCAAGTTTATTAATCATCGGTTGGACAAATGTTGTATCAGCGGAGTTCATAATTATCAAATCAATGTTCTTCAATTAGATGAACTCAAGAAGCTACCGCCGATATATATTGAGTCATCTCTCTGTACCTATTGTCTGTGACATAATTCTATATTTCCTTCACAACTCGTCTTGACTTACATTTCTTCTCTCTCTCTATGTCTTAACTTGTTCAATGCTACACTTAATCTACTTACTGTTGTCCTCTGGAGCACAACACTTCTGAATATATTTTTGAAACACTTCACAATTAAACTACATCTTCCTGACTGATGTTCACTAGGTGATTATCTATCTCTAACTTGTCTACATTGAACTTGTTCTCTATCTCTAACTTGTCTACATTGAACTTGTTCTCTATCTCTAACTTGTCTACATTGAACTTGTTCTCTATCTCTAACTTGTCTACATTGAACTTGTTCTCTATCTCTAACTTGTCTACATTGAACTTGTTCTCTATCTCTAACTTATCTACATTGAACTTGTTCTCTATCTCTAACTTATCTACATTGAACTTGTTCTCTATCTCTAACTTGTCTACATTGAACTTGTTCTCTATCTCTAACTTATCTACATTGAACTTGTTCTCTATCTCTAACTTGTCTACATTGAACTTGTTCTCTATCTCTAACTTGTCTACATTGAACTTGTTCTCTATCTCTAACTTGTCTACATTGAACTTGTTCTCTATCTCTAACTTGTCTACATTGAACTTGTTCTCTATCTCTAACTTGTCTACATTGAACTTGTTCTCTATCTCTAACTTGTCTACATTGAACTTGTTCTCTATCTCTAACTTGTCTACATTGAACTTGTTCTCTATCTCTAAATTTCTAACTCTATATGTTTCTCTCCATCGGCGTTTCTGGAGGTTGCTCTGAAATTTTTCAAATCGTTCGAAAAGCTCTCTTCTATTCCGATCATACTGCCTAATTCTGCTAATCTATTGACCTTTCGAGCCGTAGCCGGCCCATAGGGCGTAGACCAAGATACTCCTTCTGTTATCTGAATTTTTGTTCTAGCAGTTTTCAATTCTTTTAAATATATTTTATAAAATCTCGCCATTTGCCTCTGTTCTGTGCAAGCAGCTCTATCTCATTGTTGGAGCCGAATCCTGCTGCTCTTGCCTCTCTCATCAATGTTCTTCTCAGTGTCTCTCTGGGTCTTCCTCTTTTTTTCTTACCTGTTGTTTCCCACATGAGGGCTTGCTTTGCTATTCGGTTATTATCTCTTCTCATCACATGTCCAACATATGACCATCGTCTTTTCTTTATTACTGAAGATATTAGTGGTTGATTGGCGATTTCTCTAATTTCCTCGAATTCTGCTAATGCTTGAGGTTAAATACCTAAGTTTTATTTGCATAACTCATTGACACAGTTCCTGCTCAGTCAATGGGTGAATGCGAAGTTGAACCATAGATGACTTTTGTGACAATTTTTTTTTAAAAACAAACCTTCATCTCGAAACTTAGTATGCTTCTGAGTTTCAAAAAAAAACTGCAATGAAATCAAAAAGTGACATCTCTCTCATAAGTTTGGCCTGCTCCTGAATTTGCTTATCAACCTTATTTCTGGACATGTGACGGGTCAAGTCGTGTTACCTTTGTCCCCACACTTTTCCATTAACAGCTGGAAATTTCCATTCCCTCAAAGACTGGCTACTGTTCTTATGTGTCTGAGTTATACTTATGTTACTGCTATAATCAGAATCAGTGGTGGCCAACTTGAGGTTGCCCGAGGGCCGGATTAAAGCCAAGGCCAAGACCCGCGGGCCACACTTAAGAATATCATCAAAAATGACAGTAGGGACCTATGCGATATAGTAATATATAAATAATGCTTGCACTTTGACTACATATTTGATTTGTAACAAATCCATTAATTATTCATTTTAAAATTACCTTTAATGTCTCAGTGCGACGATTGTGACTTGTCACAGCTTTCCACCAGAGATTTGAAGTCCACTTCCATTTTTGACGTGGCGATTCGGAGAGTATGGGACAATGTCGAATCGGTCATTCTGTTCCTGGTCTTAGATTTAATTAACTTCATGGAAGAGAATGTTGTCTCGCAGAGATATGTGCTGCCGAATATAGAGCACATCTTTAGTGCCCATTTTCTCAGACACGGGTAACGTTCATTTGGTAGCAATTTCCAGAAGTCAGCTCCTAATGCCTTTACAGTACTGAGGAAGGGGTCACACTGAAGGTCACACAACTCTAGTTGAAGATCTGATGGCTGGCACTCCACTGTGCACTTAATTGGGTTATTAAAAAGTTCCGTTTGCGGATGAAACATTTCAAAATCTTGAAATCGTCGATCAAATTCACAAATCAAATGTTCAATGTCAGCTGCGTACTTACTGAAGTTTGCACTTTCTATCTCTGACAACAACTGCTTACAACTTGAAAAATGGAACAGATCATTTTTTTGCAAAGAAAGTCTAAATAGATTCAGCTTCTTTTTAAAACCATCAACATATCCCATCAATTGAAAAATGGTTTGCTTTTCCCCTTGTAGCTGCAAATTCAATATGTTCAAATGTTGTGTGATGTCTGTGAGATATGCCAGATTATGAAGGAAATTAATGTCTTTGAGTGCATGTTGAAGATCAATGGAGCATGGTAAGTTCTCTCGCAGGAAGTCATAAATGTCATTCTTCAGTTCAAAAAATATTATTAAACATTTCCCTCGACTAAGCCATCTTACTTCTGTATAAAGCAGGAGATCACCGTAGCTAGAATCTACTTCCTCTAAAAATGATAAAAACTTCCTGTGATTTAAAGACTGGTGTCCTCCTCTTATCAAATTTGTTATTTTCACAACAGTAGCCATGGTGTCTTTTAGATTTATGGACTTTGCACAAAGGGCCTCTTGATGAATTATGCAATGCAATGTAAAAAAAAAAGTAAAGTACCCCCCGTCACGCCAAGTGGCGTATAGGGAAATATGGTGTTAGTGACCCTATATTTTACAGACCTTCAGCACATGATTTTTGGGGTAATGTGGTCGGTATTACGCCCGTGCTGCTTTTACTTTTCCAGAAAAAATCCGGTACCCATTTAAGGCTGGGTGAACCCGGAGCCGTCGGTTGGGATCGAACCCTACCCCTTGTCCGTAGTAGTCCAGTTCACTAACCACTGAGCTATCGCGGCTCCTACTAATTTTTAGGGAATTAGTAAAACCCAGGTGTCCTCGCCAGGATTACGAACCCCGGCTGTTGCCGTGGTAAGCCAACCGCCTATCGATTGCGCTAACCGGACCAATGCAATGTAGGTACGTTAATTTTGTTTTGCTTTAGAAGTCCAACAAAACCAGTATTTGAACCAATAAAAGCTTTGCAACCATCAGTACACACTGCAGACAACTTTCCAAAACCACCTACTTTATCTACGGCACTATGAACTGCAGAAAATATGTCTGTCCCTCTACAAGTGTCGTGCAAAGAGCAAACTTTCAACAATTCTTCAATAACAGTAAAATCCTCCTGGATAACTTTAACAAAAAAAGAAGCTGGCAAGTTTCAGTGATGTCAGTACTTTCATCAATCGCGAGCGAAAAATATGAGCAGTTTTCAATACAAGATTTTAAACTTTGAGACAGTTGCAGACTGATGTCTTCTTTTCTTCTGGCTAGTTTGTTTTGAAAGAGGCACAGATTCAAATTCTTTGGCTATTTTTTCTTGATCGAATGCCTTTGCCATTTGAATCGCACATTTCTTCACAAAATTTCCGTCAGTAAAGGGTTTTTTAGATTTTGCAAGCTCATAGGTAACTGTATATGATGCAATGATCGATGACTCTTTAATTTTATTGCCCTTTGTATACATACTTTGCTGTTGATTCAACTTTGTCTTCAGCTGTTCAACCAAAAGCTTCCTAGCTTCAATGCTATGTTTCTCATACATGTTTTGATGATGTGTGGCATAGTGCCGTTTTAAATTATATTCCTTCAAAACGGCTAACACTTGAACGCAAATTAAGCACTGAGGTTTACTATCCTTATTGAAGATGAACAAATAATCTAATTCCCATTCAGGTTTAAATATGCGATTTTCACAATCAACTTTTCTACGTTTTAGCATGATTTAATACAAAATCTCACATCAAAGTTAAAAGTCACAGAATGTTGGTCCACTATCGAAAATAAGTCCAGATTTGACAGTTATACACAGACTTGTGTTTGACAATGAAATCAAAAGATTGTGACCAAATAAACACGTTGCAGTCATTTTATGGACAAGACAAGACGATGGGATCAAAGGGAATGAAGGCGAACAGTGAAACATTTTGAATGTAACTTCAAAGACAGAATTAGAGCTACGAAGTCCCCTCACCCCTGTCCCTCCCAACCTCATTAACCCCTTACCGCGAAATGAAAGAGCCACCACAAGTCCAGACGACAAATGTTGAGCCAAAGATCTGACGCTATCACCGCACTGACAATAAAGCAACTTTGCGGTACCAACTCGAAGCAAAGACTTTGAATATTGTCGGCACCATTAGTTGTGCAGTGTGTGTGTGTGTGTGTGTTTGTGTGTGTGTGTGTGTGTGTGTGTGTGTGTGTGTGTGTGTGTGTGTGTGTGTGTGTGTGTGTGTGTGTGTGTGTGTGTGTGTGTGTGTGTGTGTGTGTGTGTGTGTGTGTGTGTGTGTGTGTGTGTGTGTGTGTGTGTGTGTGTGTGTGTGTGTGTGTGTGTGTGTGTGTGTGTGTGTGTGTGTGTGTTATATTTGAAATTATGTTGCCAATCTAGCTGTTGCGAGAAATTGACAGAGATTTTCAAATTGTGTATTCTTGAACGATAGAAGAGTTAACTCCGACACGGATTAAAACCAGGAGAAATCCGCTATTAGGGGTAAAAAATGAAGTAAGTCCGTGGAGCTTCGCGGGCCAAGAAAACTAGGCTGGCGGGCCGGATCCGGCCCGCGGGCCGCCATTTGGCCACCCCTGATCAGAATCATTGAGTGTGGGTAACTATAAAGCTACACAGCCCATGCTATATCTCTGTCTCCCATTATGTGATCTATTCTATCATAGCCTACATACTATTACATCCGGTAATTTGTTGTAACTCAACTTTAAATTCCTGGACCTATTGCGTCGCTGAAGTAAAACCGGGAAAAAAAGTGTCAACAGTGATAATATTGTAGTGATGTATCATGTCAATAATGATAAAAGTATAGTGATGTACCATATCAGCAGGGATAATGATAAAATTGTAGCTATATATGATATAAATTTATGAGAAATAATGCAGTTGGCAATAACCAAATAAAACAAGGAGAAATACCTCTACTAGACGTACAATCTTATATATATCTGGGCAGTAATATAGATAAAGAGGGAGGAACAGAAAATGATACCAAAATAAGGATATCAAAAGCAAGAGGAGCTTTCATTGCACTGGGAAACATATGGAAATCCAAAGAAATTAGGCTAAATACAAAAAAAAATTTCAACTCAAATGTTAAGTCGGTCTTATTATATGGCTGTGAAACATGGAGAATAACAAAATTGACAATCACGAAGGTACAGACTTTCATTAATGGATGCTTGCGCAGAATAAAGGGATGGAAATGTACCGGTCAAATACCAGTGGATAAAGAGATACAGCGAAGACGATGGCGATGGATAGGACACACACTGCGGAAGCCAACTGAGAGTATTACACAACAGGCCCTTTTTTGGAATCCCCAGGGGAAAAGACAAAGAGGAAGACCAAGGAATTTTTGGAGAAGACAGATCGAAGCAGAGATGAAGATGATGGGGAAGACATGGAATGATCTTAAAAGAATTGCAAAAAACAGAACGACTTGGAAAGTGTTTGTTGAAGACCTATGCTCCACTGGGAGCTAAAAGGTAGAAGAAGAAGATATGATATAAATAATGATAACTCTGTAGTGATATATGATGTCAATAATAATAACATTGTAGTGATATATGATGTCAATAATGATAACATGTTAGAGATGTACCATGTCAGGAATGATACCATTGTGATGACGAATGTAAATTCGATGTCCTTTCAGGATGTTGGGGTTTCATCGTGCTGGTCCAGTTGTTGGGCGATTGTTAAATATCACAGCAGATCTGGCCTCGTTTATTTCTAACAAAACCTTGGTGCCACGTATTTTCACGTCACCTGGTAGGTTTACATCCTTTCTGTCGTCATGGTAACCACAATGTCGCCACTAGGGGGACTGAATACATTTGTTGTGACTTTATAAGCGGGACTAAAAAGATGTTGTGAATTATGTATTGTCAACTTATTATTACAATGTCCATGTTTAACAAGAGAAAACAAAAATGTTCTGCCGCTCTTATTATTTCAAGATGACCATCGTTGCAGTCTTTCAGCAATGACAGGGTGCAACAGTGTTGCAACTCCTCCCCTTGCTCCTATGTAGTGAGGGACGCAGGAAATAGACCATTTCAGAGAAAAAAAGGCGACACCGCAACATGCCTTTTTACCGGAGCCAAGAGGCGCATGCACTTTTATTAGTACCAAGAGGCGTGGTCAGACCCTGGATCCGTGGGTCCATAGGTCCATTGTATAATCTGGGTCAGTGGGTCTACAACAGCCTATAGCGAGGTGTTTTGCTGATTAGGCTCCTTCATTATGATCTCTAGTTTTTTTTTTCCTCCCTGTGTTACTGGTACTTATTTTTCTCTCTCACTTCTTATGTGCACTCTCTCTCTTGTAATATATATATATATACACACACACACACATACACACACGCGCACACTAGACTATCTTTTCACACATTATTCTCTCTCACCACACACATGCGCGAATATATTAAAAACGCAATGTATATTGAGTTTGCATTTTATTCAAATATTTGTATTAACAGGAGCCGCGATAGCTCAGTGGTTAGTGAACTGGACTACAAAAGACAAGGGGTAGGGTTCGATCCCAACCGACGGCTTCCGGGTTCACCCAGCCCTAAATGGGTACCGGATTTTTTTCTGGGAAAGTAAAGCAGCACGGGCGTAATACCGACCACATTACCCCAAAAATCATGTGCTGAAGGTCTGTAAAATATAGGGTCACTAAACCATATTTCCCTATACGCCACTTGGCGTGAAGGGGGTACTTTACTTTTTACTATTTGTATGAACATAATAGACAACTAATTCATCGATACATAAGCTTACTGAAATGGCAAAGACTTTACATATATTTAAAAAAAAAACAATTTATATATCTTTTGATATGCCTAACATGTCTGTGTTCAATCGTCCAGCATCTAAAGCTATTCTTCTGGTTAAATAGTGCTAACACTCTACATGTTTGTTTCAGACCACTCATATTCTTCTTTACTTCCTCATTTGTCTTTCAATGTCGAGGGGAGATATAATTTGCGGTCTTTTGCTTTATGATCGCTTCTGCTGCTATTATGTTTCCTAGTGCTTCTAATATTCAATCAATCCTTCTTTTTCGTGGTCGACCCTTGTATCTGGTATTCTTGCAACGTTTAGTGAGGGTTTGTGTTGTGTTATGATCACTCTGCCTTGTCACGTGGCCAAACCATTTTATCTATTGTTTCTTTATATATTCTGTGGAGGGGGTTAATCCTAGCTTGTTTCTCAGTTCATCATTTCTGATATTGTCTGTTGGGCTGTTTCCTGTCATTCGTCTGAAACATTTAATCTCAGTAGAGGTTATTTTTCTTATTGTTCTTGCATCTAGGGCCCAGGACTGGCATTGGCAGCACAACAATGGAATGAAGATTATTCAGTGTTGTATTGTACAGTGCCCGTTTTGCCTCTAGACTTCTTTTCTTGTTGAATAATAGTGGTGATAGTTATCCAATGATTTGACAAGCCTTGATGCATCTTAAGTCAATCTCTGCTGTTTGTGAATTGTTGTTTGTCACTAAACTTCCTTGGTATTTGAATTCCTCTGCTTGTTTTAGTTGCCTGCCTTCTATAGTTATGTTGATGTTCTGTTTATCTTTGGGGACATTCATAACTGCTGTTTTGTAGACCGCTCATGAGTGCTGATAATGGCATTTCTAGAGAATCTGAGACCATATTAAAATGTAATTAAAATAGCGCCACGGATAGTAATTAATGACCAAATAGATGAGAGTATTGAGGTGATACCAGAACGAGTGTTGATAAGGAGATAAACCGGCCCCGCTTTGGTCAAGAGGAATTTGCAGTGAGGTACCTAGTGGTATTATTGGATTGTATAGAGTACAGATGGAAATAGTTTATTAGTGTGTAATATTATTGATTATTTTTAGGGGTTTGTTTATTGTAAAGTGGTGTGAGGCCGGCAGATTTTTTTTATTTGTAACATAGAAAAAATAGCATGAAAATACGCTATGATAGAATATATACAAAAAATAATGCTTGAAATTATAATTACATTTTCTTCAATAAGAGCGAAGAGTGATAATAAGTATGGTGTTTTAATAGGACAATTAACAATACAAATTACAACAAAACAACTAGGAACACACACACACACACACACTCACACTCACACACACACACAAACATTGAGTTATTGAGTTATTTGCGGGTCATCATCATTGCACTCCGAACATGTCCATAGGTGCTCAGATCCCCTCCTCAGCAATTCCCTCAGTGTCCAGCGACTGACGACTCCAGTTCTATGTTGGTTGATAAGTCTTCTTACACAGCCACTAAGTTTCTCATTTCTGGCCGTGCCCATCTTAACTCCCATTTCCATCATCCGAAGAAGTGACGTGGATCTGTGTTTGTCGAAGTCCTGTGCTCTTCCCACATCTCGGAGGGCATTGATGATGTCCGCCCGATCCATTGGTAGCCTCGCTTCAACGACAGCGCAGCTAGCCAACCTGTCCGCTCTTTCATTTCCCCGTACTCCCGCATGTCCAAGGACATAGACAAAGCAATGAATTTACCCATTGCATGCGTACAGAGTCCGCCTCCACTTTTTTTTATAATGCTCATCGAATCACTCAGTATACATGCGTGGGTGTAGTCTTGTGACTCTAACCATTTGAATGCCTTGGTCACTGCCATCCCTTCATCGTCATGCTACTCGTGGTCATGACGTATGCACCACTGTCTTCCTTGACTATTCTACCTGCCGAGCGTGCTGTAAATGCCCATGCATTTCTTTGGTGTCGTCTTACAGTTCCGTCTGTATAGATGACTGCATCTTTCTCATCGGTGTTATCGCAGATTAGACCGTTGATTCAAATCGTTAGAGTCACAAGACTACACAAATAAAAAGTGAACTACTAAATACAATTAAGACAAGACAAATGAAATTTTTGTGGCATGTTAAAATACACAACAGCCTACTAAACGTAATATTGGAAGGGAAAATACAAGGTAAAAGAGTAAGAGGCAGACCAAGACTAACATGGACGAGTAACATCAAAAGATGGACAAGTCAATCTATGACAGCCTGCGCCACCAAAGCAAGAAACAGAGTAGAATGGCGATCCATGGTAGCCAACCTTCGTTGCGGAGAAGACACTCGAAGATGATGATGAACTATCGATGAATTAGTTGTCTATTATGTTAATACTTATATTCGAATAAAATACAAACTTAATACGCTTTGCGTTTTCTAATATATCCGCGCATGTGTGTGTGTAGAGAGAGAATAATTTGTGGACAGAGAGCCTATTGTGTGTGTTTGTTTTGGTGTGTGTGTGTGTTTAAAGAGAGTACACATGGAATGAGAGAGAAAAATGAGCATCAGTAACATCAAGGGAAAAAAAACAGAAATCATAAAGAAGAAACCTAGTCACTAAATCCCCTGGCGTTAGGCTGCAGTAGACCCACTGACCTAGATTTAGGTATTGGACACATGGACCCACGGTCTGATGCCGCCTCTTGGCGCCGTTAAAAATGTATGCCCCCCTTGTCGCCGGTAAAAAGGCATGGCGTGGTGGCGCCTGAAATGGCTTATTTTCTGTAACCATTACTACTCTACTACAGTGTAAAAGGTAAACAGATAAGGTTTATTCCTCCTAATCTGTTTGCCAGATTTGCTAGGAACTCAACGCCTAATTTTAAACTCATCAGTAAATAGTTAAGAACCACTATAGTTTTCACTTCATTTTCAGCCGTTCCAAAACTTCATTATTTGTTTTCTTCTTTATCCATTCAAATCGTTCCATTCTTCAAGAAATGCACATTTCAAGGGCTTCAAATTTCTTTTCTATTTTTCTTATTTAATTTCCGTTTTTCAGCATCAAACGGAATGTTGAGTATGCATTACATTTTATTATTTTGATTTAGTGCCGATGTTATTTACTTTGATGCTGTATATGTTTGATGGAAAATTGTTTCTACCATTTCCATTCTTTTACTTATTTCTGTCTCTCATTTTCCTTCATTATCATGACTTGTCTAAGGTAGCTATATTAAAAAAAAAAACTCTCGTCAGGTTCAATATCTACCTTGATTTTAATTTGTAGGTTCTCTGTGTTATTCATGATTATTATTTTAGTTTGTCTTATCTGAATCTGTTGTTTTGCTTATTTCTGACAAAGTACTGTTTTTCTTACTATGGACAGCTAAGAATTAAAAGGTTCGGAGAGAGGTCAAAGTAAAAAGAGAGCTAATTTCCAATATTAGGAAGAGACAATCATCATTTTTGGCCATGTAATGAGAAGAGAACAACTTTAATATATTGTAACAACTGGAAAAATTGAGGAACGAAGAGATAGAGGGAACCAAAGAGAAAAAATAATAGACAGCTTAAGAGAATGGCCTGGCAGAAGGTCAACAATAGAAATGATAAATAGCTGCCGAGATCGAAGGTTGTGGAGAGACATGATCACCTACGCCACTAGTCCCGGTACTTGATGATGATGAATGTTTTCTTGACTTTTTTCAGGTATTGCAGTGTCATTGAAATGTCTTAAATTCCTAATTATATTCTCATTGTTGTTTTAAAAGATCTACCAATTGAATTAATTGAAGAAACACGAATAACTACTTTATGAGTTTAGTATTCTTTATTATGATTTATTCTACAGTTGATGTATAGGTCAAGTAGAATTTTCCGAAATAGTTTTTTCTTTAAATTAATAACCAGCACGTTTTAGCTTTTCACTCATAAACGTGATCATAAACTATGCTTGGATAGATAAATAGATATTTCTACAACAGCCACGCTCTTTGGGCGCTTCATTTGTGTACATTTATTCTAGTTAACGTATTTTTCCTATTCCTGAACATTGAGTCACCGTTATTCTATTCTATTTTGTTCTATTCTATTCTATATTCTTTACATGCTATCATGTTTTATTGCAGTATGGGTATCCCCATATCCGCTCAACCACACGTCACAGCATTCCTCGAAGTGCATGCAGACTGATTGTTCCTGTAAGGCGTTGATTGTAGAGTAAGGCCACACTCAGTACTAGAGCTGTCAGCAGACCTATCAGCTATTTCACCAGCATGTCCCTGGACAGTACACCCAGGTTAATGCGCTCACTGTAGAGTCACCCAGGAGCTGCATCCACTTCTGTCGCAGACACTGTCTGTGAATCTTCTAGAGCATAATTTATGAGGCAGTCATTAAAACTGCGTGAACACGTTCTGTTCAACCAGCCATGCTGTCTCCGCAGTTGCTGACTCCGCAGTTGATGCTTCTATCTCCAGTCTTATGCTGGACACCGCAAAGCTACACTTGCCAGATTCCCCAGCCACTTCTCTGCCATGTTGGTATGCCACAAACCCCCAACCGCTGCGCGGTCAGAGGGACACTAAAACGTCCGTGTAGACGAAGAGAGTACCTAGAACCATCGTTATGTTAACACAATGTTCGTTAGTGCTCAAATATATACGTTCTCATTTGTTCACGAGCAATGGTTTCTACCAGAGCACGAGTCTCTGGTGAGGGACACAACAGTCAATTATTTAAAAAGTTGTTAAAACAAACGTATGACTAACATTTAATTTTATACACAATTTCCAACAAAATGAAATTAAACATAACAGTTACAGCTAAGGCGTCCTTGAAAGTTGATATATTTTGATTATCCATTAAAAATCCGCTTGCTATTAAGGACATGACGGTGGTCATTTTGAGTGAGAAATGATTTTGACAGTCTCAAAGAATTTCAATATAGGAAAACGAAGTCTTCTATTAATGTGCTATATTTAGATACACCAGTAGTTTGTGCAGTTGACTGTCTTAATTCGTTTTGTGACTTACAACTGAATTCTTGTGATGTAGTGTTTGAGACCCTCTTCAATTCACAATGAAAATAGGAATCCCAATAATTATTCGTGATAAAAACGTATTCATGACAGTCTTATTAACTGATGTTTAATGCCTTCGATAATGATGCATCTTTGTTTGTGTTGACTTTCACATTTATATATTGAAGGGCTGCTGCCGTTTTAACATTCAATAGTACCCATATTTATGGTTCCAAACAAACAAGACAACTAAAAAAATGTTTGCTTAGTTTCTTGGATTTTAATTGTGTTAAAATTGTTTTATAAATTAGTCATGTACGAATGTGTATGTGAGAATATAAACTCTTAATCATTGCTGCGATGACATATAATAGCTTGCTTTTTTATGCTAAAAACGAGTGGTACATTCTACAGTTTGATCGCTCCAGGGGAAAAAAATAGATACATCCCGGCCTTTGGTCACGGTAAGAACGGCAACCGGGAAGTGAGTACCGTCAGTGCTGTCGTAACTTTTCAAGATGTACCCAAGAGAATTAGAGAGCTGTCACTCCGTAGAGTACTTATAAGCTGGAAATAACTACATTGCCTAATAAACTGCAAAAAATGAAATAAAATAGAGAAAAATGATTAGCTCAACACTCCGGTCAGACTTTAAACTTTAGAACGAAATGGTGTCAGGGCAAGAGGGGAATCCTCATTTCTGCTACATCCTAGTTTCAGCAAATAGTAAAGTGTTCATCCTGCTCACTCATAATGTTGTGTTGAACGCGTTGCGTTTTGAAAAAAGTTCACAACTCATGGTGAACACTTCCGGGGCACTATACTGGTCGTCGCTGAGGACACGATTTCCGTGCGTCGGAGCCGAATTCGAATGAGTCCTCGTGTCGGTGTGTCACATAAACGCTAGTCCCAGCAAATAACGTCAGGTCTCCATCCACTCCAGAGTAACGCACGATCCAGCAGTACAACTGGATGTGAATTTACCTTTAGAACACAGGTCACGCTTTATTTCACAGTTTAACACTGCCGCCGGATATCATTCATATCAATAATATGGTAACATTTATGGTGTATTTATGTGTTTAACAGATGACAATCTATGCTTTTTTTTCAAGAACTTACAATGAATGGTGGTTTTTTTTTTTTTTAAAACAGACGATAATCTGTGCTTTGTTGCCACGTGTAAAGCGAGGTGTGGACGTTACGAATTATTTTGTGGTGACGGAGTACTACTGGCAGGTTCTGTCGCCGCCTCTTTACCGTCAGATAAGGAAAGACAATCAAAGAGACATCATTATACCAGGAGCTACATGTCAAAAAACCAAAAAAAGAAGGTATCCACAAAAATAACTGATCTTTACTCAGTCTATGACGTACAACTACAAATATGGCGGGGATGCTTTAACAATTCATTTGTGGTCCCACAATTTGGAGGTCTCTGTGACAATCTTTGCGCGTCTTCACAATTTCCTGTCAATCTTCACGATTAAAAACTGCTCTCTGAGATGTGCGGTAGGATCATGTCAGTTCTCTGATTTTGTACTCCCTCGTCTTCCTCTGTTTGCCTTACTTACTCTACCTAATGCTATGCGATGTATAATGGTCTTGATAAAGCTGATAAATATTGAAATTTTAATTTACATGCTTTTACTGTTGTCAAAAATCTTTAATTGGTCAAGTGAATCGGTGGATTTGTTAACACATTCCCTCATTTGTGATATGAATTATATAAGATATGGGTTTGATCTTGTTCTATAATATTTCATTTCCATTTTCACAATCAGTAATCAATGTCTGTGTTTTAGCAGGTATATAAAGTATATATACAACTATTGTTCATAATAAGCTGATATTTGTTGTTAGGAAGATGTGCTGCTTTTCGATATTTGGTTTATTGTCTTCTCAGTGATGTCATTACCTGTGCAGTTACAATACTTCTAGTTTTTATACTTCGTCAGTTATAATGTAACTCATAAATTTGAATTGGTTCCCTGCTGCCTCTCAATTTATTGTCATAAGTTTATTCAATGTCTCAGACTTGATTTTTCGTTATCTTGTTTTTCTCAGCTTTGATCTTTATTCCCCAGACACTTGATGTCTTTTCTAGACAACAAGGTCCTTGCTCTTTTATACGCTTATTGCTAATCCATCTGTATAATTTACAAAACAAAGGTTGATATACGTTCTACCTCTGATGCTGACGTTTGTCGGGTGACCGTCGAAGGCTTTAGTCATAATTCTCTCAGGAAATATATTAAATAAATGCGATGTTAACAAACATCCGTGTCTTATATATATATAGGCTTTTGACTGTTAAATGTAGTAGACGATTTCTGCATGTACCAACTTTGATAATATACCTGTGGATGAATCATTTCTTTTTACTTTTACTTTCTTAATTAGTTGGTATACATAGTGCAATGTTGACCTGTGTTGCTCACTATGTTTTGGTAGTGCTCCGTTGCTCATAATTGTTTGGTATTCTTCATGCTTTTTACAAAAAAATTCGATTGTTTAATGCCCAACTTTTACTTATTGCAAACTTCAATTCTTTCACTTACCTTCAATATGCTCTTCTTTTACAATACTGTTTAACTTTTCTTTAGCATGTTGTTGCTTGTGGTTTCCTGGTAACGTTACATATTACGATGACTTCTGTTAGTGTTTCAATAACAGAAGAGCCAATTACATTCATATCATCTTCTATTTCACATTTTTTCTTTGAACAGGGCAAATCTGACTTCTATCGTTGCATTAAATATTTCCGCAACTTCTTTATCTTTACATTTCTCATTATCAATTGGTAATCTCGAGTAGATCTCTTTAGTGACATATTCAGATGTAATCGAAGAGTCGTCGGCACCAGATCTTGGTCGCTACCTTGGTCTGAACGTTTTTGTTTTCAGCTGAACTTTTCTGTTTTCAGCTGAACTTTTCTGTTTTCAGCTGAACTTTTCTGTTTGCAGCTGAACTTTTCTGTTTTCAGCTGAACTTTTCTGTTTTCAGCTGAACTTTTCTGTTTTCAGCTGAACTTTTCTGTTTTCAGTTGAACTTTTCTGTTTTCAGCTGAACTTTTCTGTTTTCAGCTGAACTTTTCTGTTTTCAGCTGAACTTTTCTGTTTTCAGCTGAACTTTTCTGTTTTCAGTTGAACTTTTCTTTACCGCACCTATATATGCCTTAAAAATAATTATGAAAAAGGAAGGAGAAGTGACGACAAAATAATATAATTTAATCAGAGAGTAACTGGTGAAACAAGTTAAGAATAGTTCCCGCCATTGAATACTTAAAGTAAACAACAGATAAAATGGTTTGGTCACGTGACATGACATAAAGACCAACACACAACACAACTAGCCTTTAATAAACATTATGAGAATACTATACCCAGGGATCGACTACAAAAAAGATGGATTGATGGAATATTAGCAACACTAGAAAACTTGACATCAGTACAGTGCAGCTGTCCAGAAATCGAAACTATGGAAAATAAACAAGTAACAAATAAACAATGAAATAGAGCCATACTCAGAGATAAAGCAAATGACTAGTTAAAAAAAACCATCAGAAAGTGGATGTATTGCAAAGAAAAAAAAATAAAGAATAATGATAACATACAATAAAGGAATAATCAAAAGATGGCAGGGATATATAACAGTATTATTTTATGACGATGGGTAAAAGAAACAACTACAAATTGTGCGTCATGCTATAAAATCTTAAAATCTAAACCGGAGAAAGCTATACAAACAATGAAAAAGGGAAAAGCTGCAGGACCTGCCAACATAAGGAGCTAGATGATAAAGACACTAGAGATAAAGGTAAAGGTAACGGTAAAGCTACTCCCGCTGGGAACAGTGTGAATTGTACTCGTGGTTGGAAAAAAAAAATACCCCTACGGTCGACCCAGCCGTTGGCAGAAATGGGTACCAGGGTATTATCCTGGGAAGGTGAGGAATGTCGCTTCGCATCTGAGTTTCGATGCTTGAGGCGACACTACCGAACATTTCTGGATAGGCGGCCGAGCACATATGGGTGTAAACTCGCGTGCTAAAACGCCAGTTCAAGTCTCGTACTTTACCTTTACCTTTACCATACAGACAACATACCATATAAACTAAAAACATCTACTTTCATTGCATTGCCTTAAAAAAAATTGTGTAGTGTTGAATGCAGTGATTTTAGAATAATAAGCCTAATGAATTTTAGAAATGAAATTTAGGAAAAATAGCGGGACGAAAGAAGCCATATTCTGCATGAGAACATTAATCGAAAAATACACAGAAGTAAACAAACCAATATATGCCTGCTTCATAGACTACACCAAAGCTTTTGATAGAGTACACCACAAACAACTTATAGAATGCCTAAAAGAGATACATCTAGATGACATGGATATACGACTAATATGCAATATATACTGGGAGCAAACAGCAATAATAAAATATAACAAAGAGTTCTCTACACCCATTGATATAAAAAGAGGAGTAAGACAAGGATGCATCCTATCACCAAGCTTGTTCAATCTATACACTGAGCAAATCTTTCAAAACATCATAGAGATGCTAGGCCTACAAATTAATGGAAAGATAATCAATAACCTAAGATATGCTGACGATACTGTACTACTAGCAGAAAATCCTAAAGACCTACAACAATTACTTAATGAAATAAACACGACAAGCAAAAAATATGGACTAGATATGAATATCAAAAAGACTAAAACTATGATCATAAACAAAGAAAATACTCAAAACCCACAAGTGGATATCAAAATTGAAGGAATAGACCTTGAGACAGTTCAGAACTATAACTACCTTGGACATACTATAACCAGTGATGGAACATGTACAACTGAAATAAACAAAAGAATAGGAATGGCAAAAAGTAATTTTAATGTCATGAAGGACATACTAACATCAAAACAAATAACACCAGAGCTAAAACTAAGAATAGCAAAATGTTACATCTTCTCAATATTCCTATATGGTGCTGAAACATGGACATTAGACAAGAAAACAGAACAGAGAATTGAAGCCTTTGAAATGTGGATATATAGAAGAATAGGTAGAATTGGATGGAAGGAAAAGAAAACAAATGACAAAGTCTTAAAACAACTAAAAATAAAAAGAGAACTTCTGAACACAATTAGAACAAGACAAATGCGATTCTTAGGCCATGTTAAAAGACACAACAGCCTACTGAAAGTGATCCTGGAGGGGCAAATACAAGGTAAAAGAGGCAGAGGCAGACCAAGATTAACATCGACGAGTAACATCAAAAGATGGACAAATCAACCGATGACAACCTGCACCATCAAAGCAAGAGATAGAGCAAAATGGCGCTCCATGGTAGCCAACCTTCGTTGCGGAGACGGCACTCAATGATGATGATGATGAAGCCTAATGAGCCATGAGTAGTATACAATGATGTAACTATGCCGTATTTGACCCGTAAATTAACAAAGATATATAGTGTGGTGCGCAGTGCACCACATGTACACGAGAGACAAGGGTAGTTAACCATGCCCTTTCGTGTCGGGATGTTGATTTCTCGTGTAGGTGACCCCGGAAGTGGCCTGTTTATGTCTGGTGTGTCCTGACTTTGGAGGTCTTGGTGTACTTGAGCGATAGTGATAGGTTAGTAGTTTATACAACATCAATGAAAAACGATCAATATAAAACAGAAGACAAAAGATACATTTTATTCTTTTTATTATCTCAATAGGTATATAACATACAGTGGATATTATATAACATTACAAAAATATTTAGTACACTGAGTAAATATATAGTTCAACGATAACAATTATTTATAGCAATGTAGTTGGTTGTCGGCTTAGCTCTATGTCATCAATGAATCATAAGGGGTGAAAGTGTTAGAGATTGCTGGGTAGTCTAAGCTGGTAGTGTAAAGAGTTAAATATTTAGAGGCGTAGTCGAGACGTTATCATCAGCTACCTTTCTTTTTATATAGAAATAGGAAAGAGCATTTCTTGTTTGACTGTAGGAAAATATAGAATTATTTAAAACTTTGAAACCTACATTCTCTTTCACTAGACTTCTCTCTCACTCCTAGACGTCTCTCTTACCATGCCAGCTTTCATCCTCTCTCTCTCTCTCTCTCTCTCTCTCTCTCTCTCTCTCCTAACATTCCACCCTCCATAGTACATTTAGCTTCCGTCATAGACTTCCCTCCATTGTAACACTTACTCATTCTCTCCATTTAAACCCATTAGCTCTACATAGCTCCCTAAATTTCTCTCTCTCTCTTTCTCTCTCTCTACTATTCCAGCCTAGATTTCCCGCATTTGAAACACTTACTCATTCTCACCATTTATCCCTATCATCTCGCCTTCCTTCTCTCTCTCTCTCTCTCTCTCTCTCTCTCTCTCTCTCTCTTTCTCCCCTCTCTTAGACTTCTAACTTATCAGTCCACCCTCCGCCTCTCCCTTTACCTCCCCCGCCTCCCTCATATTTTTAGCGTCCCTCCTATTGTAACACTTGATTATTCTCGCCATTTATACCTAGCATCTCGCCTTCTTTCTCATATGCTTCTCTCTCTCGCTCTCTCTCTTCTAACCCCTACTAGACTTCTCTCCTACCATTCTACCTTTCTTCATCTCTCTCTCTCTCTCTCTCTCTCTCTCTCTCTCTCTTTACCTCTCCTAAAAAAGTATTATTTTAAATGTTGGAAAACCATGTTCACAAACATCACATTTGTATTCCGGACGCATATGTACACTAACAACATGTCGCTTTATGTCTCGGCTCCGGTTGAAAGTTTTGGAGCACAGATGACAAGTGTTAGGCATCTATAGAAAATAAAATTGAAACATTGCAACTAAAGAAAAAACATTAAAGAAGAACTAAAATAACACTTACTTTTTATGTGTTTGAAGGCGCGAGACACATTCAGAAACCTAAGAGGCAAGGGCAGAAACCTAAGAAGCAAAGACAGAAACCTAGGAGGCAAGGGCAGAAACCTAGGAGGCAAGGACAGAAACCTAGGAGGTAAGGGCATAAACCTAGGAGACAAGGGCAGAAACCTAAGAGGCAAGGACAGAAAACTAGGAAGCAAAGGCTGAAAACAAGGAGGGAAGGGCAGAAACCTAGGAGGCAAGGGCAGAAACCTCCTAGAAACCTAAGAGGCAAGGGCAGAAACCTAAGAGGCAAAGACAGAAACCTAGGAGGCAAGGTTAGAAACCTAGGAGGCAAGGGCAGAAACCTAGGAGGCAAGGTGGGCAGAAACCTAAGAGGCAAGGGCAGAAACCTAAGAGGCAAAGACAGAAACCTAAGATTCAAAGACAGAAACCTAGGAGGCAAAGACAGAAACCTAGGAGGCAAGGTCAGAAACCTAGGAGGCAAGGGCAGAAACCTAGGAGGCAAGGACAGAAACCAAGGAGGCAAGGGCAGAAACCTAAGAGGCAAAGACAGAAACCTAGGAGGCAAGGTCAGAAACCTAGGAGGCAAAGGCAGAAACCTAGAAGGCAATAGCAGATACCTAGGAGGCAAGGTCAGAAACCTAGGAGGCAAGGTCAGAAACCTAGGAGGCAAGGTCAGAAACCTAAGAGGCAAAGACAGAAACCTAGGAGGCAAGGGCAGAAACCTAGGAGGCAAGGGCAGAAACCTAGGAGGCAAGGTGGGCAGAAACCTAAGAGGCAAGGGCAGAAACCTAAGAGGCAAAGACAGAAACCTAAGATTCAAAGACAGAAACCTAGGAGGAAAAGACAGAAACCTAGGAGGCAAGGTCAGAAACCTAGGAGGCAAGGGCAGAAACCTAGGAGGCAAGGACAGAAACCAAGGAGGCAAGGGCAGAAACCTAAGAGGCAAAGACAGAAACCTAGGAGGCAAGGTCAGAAACCTAGGAGGCAAAGGCAGAAACCTAGAAGGCAAGGGCAGAAACCTAGGAGGCAAGGTCAGAAACCTAGGAGGCAAGGTCAGAAACCTAGGAGGCAAGGTCAGAAACCTAAGAGGCAAAGACAGAAACCTAGGAGGCAAGGGCAGAAACCTAGGAGGCAAGGTCAGAAACCTAGGAGGCAAGGTCAGAAAACTAGGAGGCAAGGTCAGAAACCTAGGAGGCAAGGTCAGAAACCTAGGAGGCAAGGGCAGAAACCTAGGAGGCAAGGACAGAAACCTAGGAGGCAAGGACAGAAACCTAGGAGGCAAGGGCAGAAACCTAGGAGGCAAGGGCAGAAACCTAAGAGGCAAGGGCAGAAACCTAAGAGGCAACGACAGAAATCTAGGAGGGTGGGTCAGAAACCTAAGAGGCAAAGACAGAAACCTAGGAGGCAAGGTCAGAAACCAAAGAGGCAAGGGTAGAAACCTAGGAGGCAAGGGCAGAAACCTAAGAGGCAAGGACAGAAAACAAGGAAGCAAAGGCTGAAAACAAGTAGGGAAGGTCAGAAATCTAGGAAGCTGTGTTAGAAAACAAGGAGGGAAGGTCAGAACGGGAAGGTCAGAAACCAAGGAGGGAAGGTCAGAAACCAAAGAGGGAAGGTCAGAAACCTAGGAGGCATGGTCAGAAACCTAGGAGGCAATGTCAGAAACCTATGAGGCAAGGGCAGAAACCAAAGATGCAAGGGCAGAAACCTAGGAGGCAATGGCAGAAACCTAGGAGGCAAGGGCAGAAACCTAGGAGGCAAGGTCAGAAACCTAGGAGGCAAGAGCAGAAACCTAAGAGGCAAAGACAGAAACCTAGGAGGCAAGGTCAGAAACCTAGGAGGCAAAGGCAGAAACCTAGGAGGCAAGGGCAGAAACCTAGGAGGCAAGGTCAGAAACCTAGGAGGCATGGTCAGAAACCTAGGAGGCAAGGTCAGAAATCTAAGAGGCAAAGACAGAAACCTAGGAGGCAAGGGCAGAAACCTAGGAGGCAAGGTCAGAAACCTAGGAGGCAAGGTCAGAAAACTATGAGGCAAGGTCAGAAACCTAGGAGGCAAGGTCAGAAACCTAGGAGGCAAGGGCAGAAACCTAGGAGGCAAGGACAGAAACCTAGGAGGCAAGGACAGAAACCTAGGAGGCAAGGGCAGAAACCTAGGAGGCAAGGGCAGAAACCTAAGAGGCAAGGGCAGAAACCTAAGAGGCAAAGACAGAAATCTAGGAGGCAATGTCAGAAACCTAAGAGGCAAAGACAGAAACCTAGGAGGCAAGGTCAGAAACCAAAGAGGCAAGGGTAGAAACCTAGGAGGCAAGGGCAGAAACCTAAGAGGCAAGGACAGAAAACTAGGAAGCAAAGGCTGAAAACAAGTAGGGAAGGTCAGAAATCTAGGAAGCTGTGTTAGAAAACAAGGAGGGAAGGTCAGAACGGGAAGGTCAGAAACCAAGGAGGGAAGGTCAGAAACCAAAGAGGGAAGGTCAGAAACCTAGGAGGCAAGGTCAGAAACCTAGGAGGCAAGGGCAGAAACCTAGGAGGCAAGGGCAGAAACCAAAGATGCAAGGGCAGAAACCTAGGAGGCAAGGGCAGAAACCTAGTAGGTAAGGGCAGAAACCTAGGAGGCAAGGTCAGACCCCGAGGAGGCAAGGGCAGAAACCTAAGAAGCAAGGACAGAAAACTAGGAAGCAAAGGCTGAAAACAAGGAGGGAAGGTCAGAAATCTAGGAAGCTGTGTTAGAAAACAAGGAGGGAAGGTCAGAACGGGAAGGTCAGAAACCAAGGAGGGAAGGTCAGAAACCAAAGAGGGAAGGTCAGAAACCTAGGAGGCAAGGTCAGAAACCTAGGAGGCAAGGTCAGAAACCTAGGAGGCAAGGGCAGAAACCAAAGAGGCAAGGGCAGAAACCTAGGAGGCAAGGTCAGAAACCTAGAAGGTAAGGGCAGAAACCTAGGAGGCAAGGGCAGAAACCTAGGAGGCAAGGTCAGAAACCTAGGAGGCAAGGGCAGAAACCTAAGAGGCAAGGACAGAAAACTAGGAAGCAACGGCTGAAAACAAGGAGGGAAGGTCAGAAATCTAGGAAGCTGTGTTAGAAAACAAGAAGGGAAGGTCAGAACGGGAAGGTCAGAAACCAAGGAGGGAAGGTCAGAAACCAAAGAGGGGAAGGTCAGAAACCTAGGAGGCAAGGTCAGAAACCTAGGAGGCAAGGGCAGAAACCAAAGAGGCAAGGGCAGAAACCTAGGAGGCAAGGGCAGAAACCTAGGAGGCAAGGTCAGAAACCTAGGAGGCAAGGGCAGAAACCTAGGAGGCAAGGGCAGAAACCTAGGAGGCACCTCGATGGACAGCTAGACAACGGAAGAAGCAGAGATTATCATTGTAAACTTTAGAATGGGAATCGGTTTGAAGGATATTAATACCTTGATTTGATGCAATGTAGTGTGGGATATCTAGCAGACACCCTGTAGGATAATCTTGAAGTTTATAAACATAAACACTCGTACTGACTAAGGCTTCCAATAGACAAACACACACGTTTTAGAACCACTGGTGTCCAATAATTCGGAATGTTTAAAATACGGAGCGCGAGCGTGCCCGCTTGAGATAAGCTCCCCCACTTGTCGATAAGCCCCACTTGAGATAAGACTAGTAGTAGGAGAAGGGTGTTTTGAGCAAGGAATTGAACAATTTGCATGTTTCGTGCAGCACAATCTCGTATCGTGCTGCACGATATAATCTCAGGTGACCTCGGCTCAAAACTACCTTCTCCTACTACTAGTCTTATCTCAAGTGGGGCTTATCGTCAAGTGGGGGAGCTTATCTCAAGCGGGCGCGCTCACGCTCCGTATTTTAAACATTCCGAATTATTGGACACCAGTGGTTCTAAAACGTGTGTGTTTGTCTATTGGAAGCCTTAGTCAGTACGAGTGTTTATGTTTATAAACTTCAAGATTATCCTATAGGGTGTCTGCTAGATATCCCACACTACATTGCATCAAATCAAGGTATTAATATCCTTCAAACCGATTCCCATTCTAAAGTTTACAATGATAATCTCTGCTTCTTCCGTTGTCTAGCTGTCCATCGAGGTGCCTCCTAGGTTTCTGCCCTTGCCTCCTAGGTTTCTGCCCTTGCCTCCTAGGTTTCTGACCTTGCCTCCTAGGTTTCTGCCCTTACCTCCTAGGTTTCTGCCCTTACCTCCTAGGTTTCTGCCCTTGCCTCCTAGGTTTCTGCCCTTGCATCTTTGGTTTCTGCCCTTGCCTCATAGGTTTCTGACCTTGCCTCCTAGGTTTCTGACCTTGCCTCCTAGGTTTCTGACCTTCCCCTCTTTGGTTTCTGACCTTCCCTACTTGGTTTCTGACCTTCCCGTTCTGACCTTCCCTCCTTGTTTTCTAACACAGCTTCCTAGATTTCTGACCTTCCCTCCTTGTTTTTAGCCTTCGCTTCCTAGTTTTCTATCCTTGCCTCTTAGGTTTCTGCCCTTGCCTCCTAGGTTTCTGACCTTGCCTCCTAGGTTTCTGCCCTTGCCTCCTAGGTTTCTGCCTTTACCTTCTAGGTTTCTGCCCTTGCCTCCTAGGTTTCTGACCTTGCCTCCTAGGTTTCTGACATTACCTCCTAGGTTTCTGACCTTGCCTCCTAGGTTTCTGCCTTTGCCTCCTAGGTTTCTGACCTTGCCTCCTAGGTTTCTGTCTTTGCCTCTTAGGTTTCTGCCCTTGCCTCCTAGGTTTCTGTCCTTGCCTCCTAGGTTTCTGCCCTTGCCTCCTAGGTTTCTGACCTTGCCTCTTAGGTTTCTGTCTTTGCCTCCTAGGTTTCTGTCTTTGCCTCTTAGGTTTCTGTCTTTGCCTCTTAGGTTTCTGCCCTTGCCACTTAGGTTTCTGCCCACCTTGCCTCCTAGGTTTCTGCCCTTACCTCCTAGGTTTCTGCCCTTGCCTCCTAGGTTTCTGACCTTGCCTCCTAGGTTTCTGTCTTTGCCTCTTAGGTTTCTGCCCTTGCCTCTTAGGTTTCTAGGAGGTTTCTGCCCTTGCCTCCTAGGTTTCTGCCCTTCCCTCCTTGTTTTCAGCCTTTGCTTCCTAGTTTTCTGTCCTTGCCTCTTAGGTTTCTGCCCTTGCCTCCTAGGTTTATGCCCTTACCTCCTAGGTTTCTGTCCTTGCCTCCTAGGTTTCTGCCATTTCCTCCCAGTGTTTCTGCCTTGCCTCCTAGGTTTCTGACCTTGCCTCCTAGGCTTCTGTCTTTGCTTCTTAGGTTTCTGCCCTTGCCTCTTAGGTTTCTGAATGTGTCTCGCGCCTTCAAACACATAAAAAGTAAGTGTTATCTTAGTTCTTCTTTAATGTTTATTCTTTAGTTGCAATGTTTCAATTTTATTTTCTATAGATGCCTAACACTTGTCATCTGTGCTCCAAAACTTTCAACCGGAGCCGAGACATAAAGCGACATGTTGTTAGTGTACATATGCGTCCGGAATACAAATGTGATGTTTGTGAACATGGTTTTCCAACATTTAAAATAATACTTTTTTAGGAGAGGTAAAGAGAGAGAGAGAGAGAGAGAGAGAGAGAGAGAGAGAGAGAGAGAGAGAGATGAAGAAAGGTAGAATGGTAGGAGAGAAGTCTAGTAGGGGTTAGAAAAGAGAGAGCGAGAGAGAGAAGCATATGAGAAAGAAGGCGAGATGCTAGGTATAAATGGCGAGAATAATCAAGTGTTACAATAGGAGGGCTGCTAAAAATATGAGGGAGGCGGGGGAGGTAAAGGGAGAAGCGGAGGGTGGACTGATAGGTTAGAAGTCTAAGAGAGGATAGGGGAGAAAGAGAGAGAGAGAGAGAGAGAGAGAGAAGGAAGGCGAGATGATAGGGATAAATGGTGAGAATGAGTAAGTGTTTCAATGTCGGGAAATCTAGGCTGGAATAGTAGAGAGAGAGAGAGAGAGAGAGAGAGAAATTTAGGGGAGCTATGTAGAGCTAATGGGTTTAAATGGAGAGAATGAGTAAGTGTTACAATGGTGGGAAGTCTATGACGGAAGCTAAATGTACGATGGAGGGTGGAATGTTAGGAGAGAGAGAGAGAGAGAGAGAGAGAGAGAGAGAGAGAGGAGATGAAAGCTGGCATGGTAAGAGAGACGTTTAGGAGTGAGAGAGAAGTCTAGTGAAAGAGAATGTAGGTTTCAAAGTTTTAAATAATTATATATTTTCCTACAGTCAAACAAGAAATGCTCTTTCCTATTTCTATATAAAAAGAAAGGTAGCTGATGATAACGTCTCGACTACGCCTCTAGATATTTAACTCTTTACACTACCAGCTTAGACTACCCAGCAATCTCTAACACTTTCACCCCTTATGATTCATTGATGACATAGAGCTAAGCCGACAACCAACTACATTGCTATAAATAATTGTTATCGTTGAACTATATATTTACTCAGTGTACTAAATATTTTTGTAATGTTATATAATATCCACTGTATGTTATATACCTATTGAGATAATAAAAAGAATAAAATGTATCTTTTGTCTTCTGTTTTATATTGATCGTTTTTCATTGATGTTGTATAAACTACTAACCTATCACTATCGCTCAAGTACACCAAGACCTCCAAAGTCAGGACACACCAGACATAAACAGGCCACTTCCGGGGTCACCTACACGAGAAATCAACATCCCGACACGAAAGGGCATGGTTAACTACCCTTGTCTCTCGTGTGCATGTGGTGCGCTGCGCACCACACTATATATCTTTGTTAATTTACGGGTCAAATACGGCATAGTTACACCATTGTATACTACTGCCATGTAACAATAATCTTACCTAAAGTTATACAAGGAAACATTCAGAATAAAATCAATATGGAATTAGAACAACAATTTGGATTTAGAAAAAAAAACATTTGGACAATAAGAAGCAATATTCTGCTTGAAGAGCTTAATCGAAAAGTTCACAAGTGAAGAAACGAATATATGTCTGCTTCATTGACTACATCAAACGTTTTCATAGAATACACCATAAACAATGTACAGACTGCCTGAAAGATATATATCTCGATCAAACAGACATACGACTAATATGTATTTTATACTGGAAGCAAACTACAATAATAAAATATAGCAAAGAGAAATCTACACCTATTGATATAAAGAGAGGAGCAAGACAAGGATGCATTCTATTACCAAGCTTGTTCAATCTATACACTGAGCAAATCTTTTAAAACTTCAGAGATGCCAGGCCTAAAATTAAAAGGAAAGATAATCAATAACCTAAGATATGCTGATGATCCTGTATTACTAGCAGAAAATCCTAAAGATCTACAACAATTACTTAATGAAATAAACATGACAAGCAGAAATATGGACTAGATATGAATATCAAAAATACTAAAACTATGATCAAAGATAAACAAATATAATATTCAAAGCCAACACGAGGAAATAGATCTGAAGACAGTTCAGAGCTACAACTACCTTTGGCATGCTATAATCAGTGATGGAAAATGTACAACTGAAATAAACAAAATAACAGGCAATTTTAATGTCATACAAAATACACTAACATCAAGACAAAGAACACCATGGCTCAGAGCTAACACTCATCATCATCATGTACCATGCCTGCTGGTGTAGATGATCATGTTTCTCCACAACTATCTATCTACATATTTATTTGTTATTTCTGTCTCGGCTAAAACTAAGAATAGCAAAATGTTATAGCAATACTAAAAAAAAGAAGAAAAGACAAATAAGAGGAAGCAAAATGTTATATCTTGTCAACATTCCTGTATGATACAGAACCATAAAAATATAGACTGGATATGAATGTCAACAAGAAAATACTCAAAACGCACAAGTGGATATCAAAATTGAAGAAATTGACCCGAAGACAGTTCAGAGCTACAACTACCTTGGACATACTATAACCAGTGATGGAAAATGTACAACTGAAATACAGTAAGGGTATAGGAATGGCAAAAAGTAATTTTAATGCCATGAAGAACATACTAACATCAAAACAAATAACACCAGGACTAAAACTAAGAATAGCAAAATGTTATGTCTCCTCAACATTCCTATATGGTGCAGAAACATGGACATTAGACCAGAAAACAGAAAAGAGAATTAAAGCCTTTGAAATGTGGATATATAGAAGAATAGGTAGAATTGGATGGAAGGAAAAGAAAACAAACGATGAAGTCTTAAAACAACTAAAATTGAAAAAAGAACTACTAAACACAATTCAAACGAGAACATTAGATTTTTTGGGGCAAGTCAACATACATAGCACACTATATAAAAGTAATCTCTTGGACGGGAAATACAAGGTAAAAGAGTCAGAGGTAGACAAAAACTAACATGGACGAGTAACATCAAAAGATTGATAAGTCAGCCTATGACAACCTGCACCATCAAAGCATGAAACAAAACGAAATGGCGCTCCAAGGGAGCAAACCTTCGACACTGATACGGCATTCTCTCTCTGTCTGCGATCAGGACTCAAGCAGAGTAGGATTCCAGACTCTCACATGAAGACAGCGCTGTCTGTTTAAGTGAATTGACATCATAATTAAAGCCAATTCGAGTGTTAGATCCACTCTGCTTGAATACCTGTTAAAACGTTGCACTGTGTTCTGCGCCAGTGGCCCAGTGCATCCGATTTCAGCCAGCATTTTGTTCAGGTTTGCTTTCCTTAGCCTTTGATTGTCACCAATCTTCCTGCAAGGCAGCAAATTGTCTTTTCTGTATGGGGATTCTCCCCTTAGATGGTCTGCCCTCCCAGGTTTACGAGCACCATCTGCCCGAGTCACTAGAGGTGACTAACACAGACATTCACGCACAAAGATATGAGATGTGACTAACACTGACATGCAGACAACGATATGAGGCATGACTAACACTGACACACACCAAAATATGAGATATGACTAACATAGACACACACTAATATATGAGATGTGACTAGCACAGACACACTCTAAAATATGAGATACGACTAACATAGACATGCACACACAAATATATGTGATATGATAAAACACAAACACACAAAGATATGAGACATGACTAACATAGACAGACACACACGAAGATGAGGAGTGACTAGCATGGACATACACAAAAATATATGAGACATGGCTAACGTAGACAAGCACACATAAAGGTTATGAGATGTGACTAACATAGACATGCTCACAAATAAAGGGTGTTTATAAAGTCTCACTACACTTGGTATCTAGGTCAATTTGAAAAAAAATTGTTTATGACGTCATCACATTATGTGCTCCCACTGTCAATTGTGCAGTGAATGGCTGTCGTCTGCTGGAGTAATTCTTTGCACTCAAAGCAGAATGGTGTTATCAAGAGAAGAACGAATTTTTCTGGTTGAACAAGTGTTTAGAAATGGTGGTCGATACACACGGGTAGTTGTTCAAAGATTTATAGCAAGATTTCCCGATAAACAACCTCCTCATCGCATTACGGTTAGAAATTTGTTGAATAAGTTTATTGCTACTGGAAAGAAGCACTTTGTTGAGCACATAATGTGATGACGTCATAAACAATTTTTTTCAAATTGACCTAGATACCAAGTGTAGTGAGACTTTATAAACACCCTGTATATGAGATATGACAAACACAGACATGCATGCACAAAGATATGACTAAGACAGATACACACTAAGATATGAGATATGACTAAACACAGACACACACAAAGATATGAGACATGATTAACACGGACACACACCAAGATATGAGATATGACTAACATGACACACACCAAGATATGAGCCATGACCAGCACACACACACAAGCTAAGATAAGAGCCATGGCTAGCACAGAAACACACCAAGATATGAGCCATGGCTAGCACAGAAACACATTAATATATGAGCCATGGCTTCACGGAAACACACCAAGATATGAACCATGACTAGCACAGAAACACATGAAGATATGAGCCATGGCTAGCACGGTAATACACCAAGATATGAACCATGGCCAGCACAGACACACACCAAGATATGAACCCTGGCCAGAACAGTCATCCACCAAGATATGAGCCATGGCTAACATGGATATACACTAAGATATGAACCATGGCCAGCATAGACACACACCAAGATATGAACCATGACCAGCCCACACACACACACCAAGATATAAGCCATGGCCAGCACATACACCCACCAAAATATGGGCTACGACCAACATATACACTTGGTAACTTCCACTAAAGTTTGTCTGAGGTTCTTGGTAAAGTTTCTACTGACGACCACGAAGATCCAAAACTTGCAGGCATGGTGGGCGTGGCCGACGTGCTGGAAGATCAGCCGGATAAGACCTTCAGAGAATGTCAATTTCATGTCCCCTGAATCTTGAATCCGCTTCTGATAGTACAGTCTGGCCACGTGGCTGGTTGCGTTCATGATGATGTAAGATAGAGACAAGGCAAAGAGCAGCCTAGCCACACGAACCTGGGCGCTAACTAGCACTGAGCTCCACCTAAGATCGTTGATTGGTTTCAGCTCGGAAACTTCCAGCATCGACAGGCAACTGAGCTTCTTCCACCGGGACTTGTGTATGATGGACAGAACGATCGTGAAGAGCATGACAGTAATGGCGATCAGCGGTAGTAGCAACGTTACTACCGAGTCAATGTAGGTTATTATGTGCAAGAACATCAGCCTTGGACTTGGCAAACATTTCTCAAGACCTATCTCATTTGGCGTTACCTCAGCAGCAACAGCAGTGGCTGTTATTCGCTATTATCAAGGTTATTTACTAATTTGGGTCATTTAGACAGCGTCCGTTTAGTCTGCGATGCAGGGAGAAAGCACGATAAGATGGTGGCCCGAGCTTATACTCCAGGCATTGTGCTAGCAAAAGCTAAACTATAACGGCCACCGTTGAGAATGAACGAAATTCTGCAAATTCAGATCTTGGTCGTTGGGCTTTGTTCAAACGCAAACAAGCGCCCATCTTGGTGCGTCCATCTTGGTGCGTCCATCTTGGTGCGTCCATCTTGGTGTGTCTCCCATACGGCATTCAATGATGATGTTGAGAGGCCAATAAAAGAGAAGAAGACCGCAAATTAAATCTCCCTACCACGACGGAAGGTAAAGGAGGAAGGAAAGAAAAAGAGAAAAACAAATTTGGGTCGGTTTTACCATTAGGCGATCCTTTATGACCGCAGAGGTGCGGTAAGATATGTGAGAGCCAACAATGAAGAAAGTATTTACATTCAATTTATGCATTTCAGAGATTAGACTTTATTAAAACAACTAATATGTAAATATTATTATTCTATTGATAAGGGTGAGCCTAAGGCAGTCAGTGGTGTATTAAAACATCTTCGGCATCAATTATCATGTTTATTTCCGAACGTAAGAACTTAGTACCTCCGTCTTCAATGACGAGTCAAAGGGGGGCTTATGCCTTGTGGGCAGAAACAATATTTCTATATTAATCCCATGAACACAGAAGGCAAACGTAAAGGACAGTCTCATCCTCGTTAAGACAGCAATAAAAGGTCTTCTCTCATAAGTGGCATGTGAAACAGTATGACCATATATGTCCTTATAAAACATTATTATTAACAATTATTAGGAAAAGAGCCCTAAAGAACATGGAGCTTCAGTGTAGACAGACCTCTACTATAACATTAAATTATACATTACATTAATTTGTACAGAAATCTCTCTACCTTGGCTCTATTGTCACAACCACCATCTCATTTGAACAGATGAATACTCGATTTGAAAGGCAGCTTCAATATTTGGAAAACTTCAGCATAAAGTATGTGCCAACACAAAACAAACACCTCGGATTCAGATTATAATATATCAGTCTTGGTGTCTTCAACACACTTCTATATAGATGCATGACGTTTGCTACCAATGCATGGCGGGAGAGATGTTAAACAACTTTCATTCGCTTTCACTTTACAAGATAATGTACATCAAATGACATGGCAAAGTAACCCACCGTAACGTCTTGCAATGAGCCAAACTCTCATCCATCATGGGAACACTTAAGTGTCGGAGATTAAGGTGCTTGGGTCATGTGATAAGAATGGAAAGCAATCGTATTTCCAATAAAATATTATTGCATGGAGACAATAGGTACAGAAAGACACCCAAGGCAGAGCAGTATCTTGGTTTAAATATTCTTGTAAGGGCTTCTTTGAAAATATGTGTCAGATCGGAGGATACGCAGAATAACAGAAACGGAAGAGCAATATTCGAGAAAATAGTGATGTGAAAATAAGAAGACAGAACGCGCTGGAGAATGGGGCTTAGGCCAAGCACCACAAATACATCTTGTACATTATGTGGTCATTGAATATTTGTCGTTGATTAACGACCCGCCTTGAAGCGCCGCGGGAGAAAGGAGCAATGTATAACATAATCTGATGTCTCTGGATGTTGTAGTGCTTATACTTCTAGTCGTCGCTCCCCTGTTAGATGTAGTGTCGTTCTTAGTAGCACCTTCACGCTTATACGATACAAATGTTCTGGATCTTGTATATGTCTTTTATTCCGTTTTTCTATCTCTTCCTTGGTCTCTTTCTTACTTTCTGCTCTGTATTTTTGAGACAGAAAGCTTTTGATGTTCTTTGCTCTGGTTTTATTGTTACCAAATGTCCGAACCCTTTTATTTACTTTGTCTATCGTTTAAATACTTTCCCTCTTTTACGCTTATATTCCCTCTCTACAATCCTTCCCTGTAACAGATTATACTTTTCCCTATAGGGACTCGACTCCAATGACAGCAGCTATGTAGTTTTCTCTGATTTGCATGAGATGTCCAGCTCTGCAGCAGTCAAATCTAGATTATCTTTGATATCTTTCAAGCCTCCTCCTCTAGCTTTTTTTCATTCTATCTCTCTATATTAACAGGGGATCTGCGAGATCTGCAGGTACTAGCCTCTCTAGGTCATGATATTGATTTGCTTGATCAAAATATTTGATTCTCCTTGTTTTTATGTTCTTTATTAACTAATTTACTATAACTTTAAGTTCATGCAAAATTTATATGTTTGAAATGTTCTACGTCCATGGTATTTTGGGTGTTTTTCTGTGACATTTTTAAAAGGATACGATGTTTTTTTGCAGTACATCTGTCGATGTTCTACACTTCACAGCCATGTGCTGGTTGTAGAAAAAACAGACTATTAAAACATGTAACTAAAAGGCATAGATTAGTCCACACATCAAGAAGATAACTCAAATCTTCTCGTTGTAGGCACTTTGGCTAGATGACGACACATATTGTGACAAGGTTGTCAAGAAAAACACGACACTTTTTCATATCTTGGAGTTTGTGGACTTGGCGGTGTTCGACTTTTTAACAGGTGAGTGCCAGGCTGGAGTGGGAGCTGCGATAGTTCATGGTTAGTGAACTGGACTACAAAGGACAAGAGGTAGAGTTCGATCCTAACCGACGGTTTCCGGGTTCACCCAGCCTTTAATGGGTACCGGATTTTTTTCATGGAAAGTAAAGCGGCACAGGCGTAATACCGACCACATTACTCCAAAAATTATGTGCCGAAGGTCTGTAAAATTTATGGTCACTAACACCATATTCCCTATACGCCACTTGGCGTGACAGGGTTACTTTACTTTTTTACTTTTTATGTCATCTCAAGTTTTCATTTCTGTGGTCTATTCGCTCTTGAAAATGATTTAGTCGAGTAAAGAGATTTGAAATGTATAATCTATCAATCAAATCACAGTTGCAGAATTTACACATACTTTTATTGTCCAAGTCTATTCATTAATATCTTATTCTACTTTCTTTCTCCGTGTCTTTTGGGCATTGAGGGAAACTATAGTTTGCGGTCTTTTGCTTAGATGTTGACTTATCCTGCAGTTTTGTTTCCTAACGTTTCTAATACTCTATAACACCATCTTTCTTGCGGTGGGCATTTGGGTCTGGTGTTCTATCAAAGTTTATTGAAGGCTCCTTGTGTCTGAATCAGTGGGTTTTCATTTATATAGAACATTCCCATCTTTGAGACATTATAGTTGTAAAATAATGTATTTTCCCTTTAGGTCGCGAGTATATACATTATATTAAACACATAATAACGATAAACTACACTATTCAAGACATAAGTATAAAATATTTACTTTCATAGATACATCACAAGTATATTAAATGCACATTGTTGAAACTTCGCTGTTGGAAATGAAATTTTCACTCAGATCGTATTTACGATATTCACTTTCATGGGCATATAATAGTTATATAACATAAACATTCTTACATAAAAATTAAATCGCAATTGGTTATGTACACGTTCTTAACAATATTATAGCTGTAGAAAAAAAGAAACTCTTAAAAGTAGTTATAGCACATTCACTTTCTTTGACACATCACATTTATATGGTATACACTTTCCTAGACATGTGACATTGTTGTGGAAAACTTTCTTTAGTGGTAAAACACTAAAAATGCATCAGGAAACATAAAAATGCGACGGTACTGTAAGGAAAACCGTGTAGGGGAAAACTTTGCGTAGGTGAGAAAGAAAGCAAAAACAGAACGACGTTTCGGCTCAGCAGGCCTTCAGCTGGAACAATAAACAGCAGTACATATATATATATATATATATATATATATATATATATATATATATATATATATATATATATATATATATATACACATACACACTCATAAATCAAACTACATCATGGCGATAATATACTAGGCAGCGGTTCTAAAACTATTTTATCGAGGACCCCCATTAAACTATGTTTTGTAATGGCGGATCCCAGAATTCAACTTCAACTCAGACTTTAAAACCAAAAAGTGCATCAAAGCCATTTTGTTTGAAAAATAAAACTGTAATAAATGTCACATTTAAATGTTTAAACTCTTCAACGAATCCATTTATCTACGAAATGTCATACAATTCTTCAAACTTTTGCGGACCCCTGTGACGGCACACTGGACCCCTCGAGGGGCAAGACACTACAGGTTGAGAAACGCTGTGATCTAAAAAGACAATAAATAATTAAATTCCCTATAGTCCGTATCCAGCACTCACTGGACTGAAATCACAAAGGACAGCTTTTCTAAAGGACGCAGATATAAAATATATCTAGAGGAAAGGATTATAAAAATATGTAGACGTGGGTTCTGTTTCCCAGATTATACTTCCGATGGAAACGTTTATATGAGTGTGAATACCAATAAGTATAGCCACATGAAAAAATACATGTATATGATAGACTACAGTACTACATTCACAAAAAAAAAGAAAACACATTTATCCACATACATCATCATCATGTACAATACCGGTTGGCGTAGGCGATCATGTCCTTCCACAATCTTCTATCCACAGTGCATCGTATCAGTTCTGTTGTTGACTGCTCTCCATGCCATGACACCAAGATATCCAGCATTTTCTCTCTTTGTCGTCTGCGATCTCTCTTTCCTTTTATTTTGCCAGTTGTAACCAAGTATTCCAACTTTCCTCTTCTCATGATGTGCCCGAAAAAAGTTGATTGCTTCCTACTGTTGTTTTTTAGAAGCTGTCATTTTGTGTTGGCCACTTTGAGAACTTCCTCATTGGTATTTTTAGCTGTCCAGGGAACTTTCAACATTCTTCTGAGAAATCCCATCTCTGTGGCCAATCGTCTTTTCATTTGTTTGTCTACTGTGAATGATTCGCTTCCATAGGCCAGAATTGATTCTATATAGCACCGATGAACTCTCTTTCACTTTTCTATTGACATAGATTTGTTGCAAAAGATATTTTTCATTTTCTGAAATGCTATTTTGGCCTGAGCTATTCTACATTTTACTTCCGTGGTACATCTTCCATCCGATGTTATTATTGTGCCCAAGTATTTGACTCATTGCACTTGTTTCAAATTTGTCCTGTTTATTTTTATGCTGCATGCTGGTGATGATTGTTTCTTCGATATGACCATTACTTCTGTTTTCTTACTATTCAGACTGAGACCTTTCTTGATGCTTTCTTTTACTATTATGTCTAACATTTCTTGTAGTTCATTCTCTGTCTCTGCTAATAAGACTATCATCTGCATATCGCAAATTATTTATGTTGTGACCGTTGATTTTAATTCCTTTTTTGGCTACTATTGATCTCATAATATGTTCGCTGTAAAGTGAAAATAAATCCGGCTACAGAACACAACCTTGTCTGAACTCCTTGTTTTATAAATCCACATACAAGGAAATATATTTAGTGAATTCAAAAAGAAAAGCACCACATCAGTTTTCTCGGGAACCGCTAATTTTAAAATTTTGAAGTTTTTACACAGTATGATTGTGGATATGTCATGTAAACATCGGTATCATTCAACATAATCCCCATCCACTTACACTGCTTTACGCCAGCGCGCCACAAGTGCATGAATTCCTGCCTGTACCAGTCTTTTGTCTTGATCGTGTAGCCATTTCTTCACTGCATGAATCATTCCTTCATCATGTGAATTTAAAACCTTGTTCCACAGAGAGCATCTTTAAGTGGACCAAAGAGATGGAAATCAGAAGGTGCCAAATCAAAGCTGTATGGTACATGGAGAAGGACAGCCCAATCCATTCTGGTGATTGCTTCCCTTGTTGCCAGACATCTGTGAGGGCGCATTGTCGTGATGGAGAAGCAGGTGTGCTGGATTCTTGTACGGCCGAACTCTGCGAAAACGTTGATTTTTTTTAATGTTTTAATGTAAGCTTGCGAATTGATTGTCTCTCCTCTTGGCATAACATCCACAAGAAGCACACCTTCAATGTTCTTAAAGACATTGACCGTTACCTTTCCCGCTGAAGGAGATGTCTTGAATTTCTTTCTTCGTGGTGAGCGCGGATAATGCCACTCCATTGACTGTAATTTTGTCTCAGGTTCAAAATGATGTACCCATTTTTGTCCCCTGTGACAATCGTAGCGATAAAGTTCCCTCCATTAACACTGAAACGCTCCAACGGTTCAGAAGAAATTCTCTCCTTTGCAATCGGCGCTCATTTCTGAGATTTCGTGCAACTCATCTTGCTCAAACCTGAGAGAATCCGAGAGTTGTTATAATTGCATTTGTACTATACCAATGCTGACTGACATTTTACGACCAATTGTTGAGTAGTGATGCGCCTATCAGCAAGAATAATGCACTTAACATATTTCAACATCTATGCATTGGTGGCTGTGGCAGGCCGTCCACTGCGCGGCCGATCAAGAAGCTTCGTATCTCCGCTTTCCGAATATATTATTTAATGAACCCAGCGACTTACTGTGCTCATGTTTACTGCAACACTTACATATACCTCCCATTGGCGCTTAGGAATGTTCACAACTCTTTTCTTCTCTAAAACAAGCGTCAAAGTGCGGCAGAAAATGTTCGGTCAAGAGGTGGCTCAATCCATGCATACTATACAACTAATATTTACTTTAATTTTTAAACAAATATTTCCATGGGCGTCACTAAATAAAGTTTGTGATATGACTAGAGGTTAAAATTATTTTTTTAAAGAATTCCATAAGCGTAACATAAAAATTGTTTGGGGGTAGGAAACGTAAATTGAATTTTCAAAACATTTCCGTAGGTGTTTCGAAATAAAGTTTGCGGGTAAATTTTGAACGATCCTCTTGCGTGATAGTATCATATTTTTTTTAGTAGAGTTATGGCAGGGGCGTAACTTTCATGAGTGGCAGTACCATTTACATTTTGTAGAGTTATGATATGAGCTTGCCTTGCTTAATTTTTTAAATTTTGCATCTAAGATTATTTACAATATCTTTAACATTTTTTTTCGTTTGTGTCTAACATTTTTGCCTATGGTCTAAGTTTCTTTGACTGTGGATCTAATTTGTTTGTCTTTGCATCTAACTTTTTTTACTTTGCATCTATCTTTTCTCACTTTGCGTCTAACCCTTATTACTTTGGATGTAACTTTTTTGACTTTGTATCTAACTTTTTTTTCTAGCTTATATCTAACCTTTTTGCCTTTTGGTCTAACTTTTTAAAATTTGCATCAAATTTTTTTTACTTTGCATCACTTTTATCACTTTGCGCCTAACATTTTTGAGTTTACCTCTAACTTTTTTGACTTTGCATCTCAGATTTTTTACATTTTTCTTGAAGATATTTTGAGCTTGTGTCTGACTTATTTTACTTTGTATCTAACGTTTTCGGTTTCGTATCTAACTTTTTCTTTTATTTGAATCGAACTTTTTGGTCTTTGGGTATACATTTATGGCTGAGGCTCTAACATTTTTGACTTTACATTTATCTTTTCTCACTTTGCGTCTAACTTTTTTTTTCATTTTGCATCTAAGCTTTTTGACTTTGCATCTAACTTGTTTGACTTTGTATCTAACTATTTTTAATTTGCATCTCAGATTTTCAACTGTCTTTAATATTCTTTGAGCCCGTGTCCAACTTTTATGACTTTGAATCTAACTTTTTTTAAACTAGTATCTAACTTTTTGGACTTTGCCACTATGATTTTTGACTGTTTTTTTAAAATATCCCTCTAAGTTTTTATTTGAATTTGTATCTAAGCATTTTTTTTTTGACTTTGCATATAAGCATTTTAACTATGCCTCTAAGATTTTTTTGAATACGCCTCTAAGATTTGTAACTATACCTATATAATTTTTAACTATACCAATATGATTTTTAACTATTGAGGCCAACACAAAAAGGCAGCTCCTAAAAAACACCAGAAAGAAACAATCAAAATTTTTCGGGCACATCATGAGAAGAGGAAAGTTGGAATACTTGGTTACAACTGGCAAAATAAAAGAAAAGAGAAATCGCAGGCGACAAAGAGAGAAAATACTGGATATCTTGGTGTCATGGCATGGAAAGCAGTCAACAACAGAACTGATACGATGCACTGTAGATAGAAGATTGTGGAGGGACATTATCGCCTACGCCAACTTGTATGGCACATGATTATTAACCATATATTCCAACTTTTATGATGTTTCCAAGAAATGTTTATTGTTTTTTTTTCTTATATTTTGGAAGCTTCCATTCTGTGCTGACCTCTTTGAGATGGAACGTTCAGCATTCTTCCGTGAAATCCCATCTCTGTGGCCTCTAATCGTCATTGAATTTGTTTCTCTACTTTCTATGATTCGTTTCCAAATGTGAGATTTAGCTCTCTATAGCACCGATGAACTCTCTTTCTAATTTCTATTGATATGGAATTGTTGTATGAAACATTTTTCATTTCTGAAATGCTATTTTGGTCTGAGCAATTATGCTTTGTTTTTCTGTGGTGAATATTAGAATTTACACTTTCTTAAACACAAATACAGTTATATAATTTACACTTTGTGAAACACATAAATTAAAAAAAATTTAGAAAGATTATTGTTATAGAATGTACACTTTCTCATCCACTTTGTATTTGTAAACGTGCAATCTTTGTTCAATGAAACAGCTGTCTTTGATCTAGTGTAATAACATGAATTACTTCTCACTAACAGGTAACATGGACAGACACTCACACTTCACTTATTTCAATATGACAAAACCTCATTTTGTCCCTGCCACTGACAACGGAAGAGGGTGAGCTAGCCATAAGCAATATTCATTAGTTGAAACTTTGAAAACATTTTAGACAGTTGCATCCACTGATTGTATCTATTTGTACAGGTGTCTTAAACATTTAATCTGAATGCAGATTTAGTCAGAAAAAGGGTAGTCTAAAAACATGTGTCATTATAAGATGCTAGTTATTTTATCCGGTTGGCAGGGTAGAGTTCTGCCCCCTACCAAATGAGGAGTAGGCATCATGTTAGATAGAGAAAGAAGCAAGACAGTGAAATGATTTTGGCCTGTATCAGACAGAATTCTGCTAGTAAAATTGAGAGGTAGACCAATGGATATCAACATAATTTAAGTTTATGCACCAACAAGTAATAGCGAAGAAGAAGACATTGATGCTTTTTATGAAGGGCTAGAGGCGACCATGGAACTGTGTAAATCTCAAGAAATAACTATAATATCAGGGGATTTCAATGCAAAGGTAGGAACAGCTAAAGTGCAAAATGTGACTGGGGGCATGGCCTTGGAGAGACGAATGATAGAGGGTATAGATTGATAGATTGGGCAAAGACACATGAAATGATTATAGGTAACACCTGGATCAAACAACACCCTAGGCGACTATGAACATGGCAAAGCCCAGACAAAAAAGTACACAATCAAATTTATTTTATACTGATACAGAGAAGATTGAGGAATGGGCTAACATCTGTTAAAACAAGGCCAGGAGCAGATTGCAATAGTGACCATGTACCAGTAGTTGGAAAGATACGAATATAACTGCAGAAGGCACAGAAATCCCCAAGAAATATAAAATTAGAACTAGATATACTTAGAGAAGATAAACAGATGATTGATAGCACGATAGTACAAAATAGATATAATGCTATTGAGAAATTAACAGGACATCGAGGAGCAGTGGGAAATGCTCAAATAATCGATTCAACAAACATCAAAAGAGGTAATCTATCTATCTATTGACCTTTCGAGCCGTAGACGGCCCATAGCGCGTAGACCAAGATACACCTTCTCCTGTCTGAATTTTTGTTCTAGCAGTTTTCTTTTAAAGATATTTTATCAAATCTCGCCATCTGTCTCTGTTCTGTGCAAGCAGCTCTATCTCATTGAGGGAGCCGAATCCTGCTGCTCTTGCCTCTGTCATCAATGTTCTTCTTAGTGTCTCCCTGGGTCTTCCTCTTTTCCTCTTATCTGTTGTTTCCCATATGATGGCTTGCTTTGCTACCAATCAGTGACCAAAAGAATCAACAAAAAGAATGGATGACAGAAGAAATGTTACAACTAATGGATGAAATAGAAAACATAAGAAAGAAGAACGGACATACAAAATACTGCACAAAGAGATCCAAAACAAATGCAGAGAAGCAAAGGAAGGATGGTAAAAACAGAAATGTGAAGAAATGGAAAAACAACAAATGAAAGACTCACAATTTATGCACAAGCACTTAAATGAATTAACAGGAAGAAAAGAAGTCAAAGTTTCAGGATGTGTGAAATCAAAGGAAAGGAGTATAATAATGGGACAGGAGAAGACAATATAAAGATGGACATGATATATCACTCAACTCTATGATGATGAAAGACCAGAGTTACACATATCAAACAAAGACACAAGACCACCAATTATGCAGAGTGAAGTGGAGGACACAATTCAACACATGAAAAGAGGTAAAGCTCCAGGTCCCGTCAATATAACACTCGAAAAGACAGATGCATTGGGAGAGCTGGGAGTACAAGTCATAACAAAACTACTCAATGACATATACAGGGTGTTTTTAAAGTTGCAGTGCAGTGAATATTTCTAATATTTAGTAAATGACGTAATCATCATCTACGTACCACAATTTTGTAAACCACATTTATGAACAAACCGCTGCTTCCTTTAAGGTTTTATTTACGTAAAGGACGGGCACTATGCTACTTTCACTGTCTCATTCCTTGAAGGAAATGGTGTTGACGATTGAAAACAGGGTATTTCTGGTTGAGCATGTCTTTCGTAATGGCGGTAAATATACGGATGAGGTCATTAGACAATTCGTGAGGAAATTTCCAGACTCACAAGTCCCTCACCGAAATTCTGTTACAAAATTGATCAAAAAGTTTCGTGAAACCGGTAGTGTGGTAGATGCATACCGATCTGGAAGACATTCAATTTCACAAGACCAAATTATGGAACTCCAAGACAGAATTACAATGAGTCCAAATGCATCTTTAAACCACTTGTCTCAACAGGTGCAAATATCTAAGAGTTCTGTTCACAAGGTTTTAAGAAGTGAACTACACTATCGTCCATACAAATTAACTGAAGTGTCTCAACTCCAAGAAAGAGATAATGAATCCCGTTTAAACTACTGCATGTGGTTTCATAATTTTATTTATGAACATGGCGCTGCCATCCTTGACGTCACTTTTTTCACTGATGAGGCCTGGTTTCATTTATCCGGTTATGTGAACAGTCAGAACAATCGGCTGTGGAGCAGTGAAAACCCCCATGAATTTCATCAAGTGCCGCTTTACGATCAAAAAGTCGGAGTGTGGTGCGCTATAAGTCGTATGCGGATAATAGGACCTATATTTTTTAATGAAACAATAAATGCAGAACGTTACCGTACTTTAATTCACTAGAACCGTTCATAGCACACCTTACAGAACGGGAAATTATGGAATCCTGGTTTCAGCAGGATGGAGCAACAGCACACACAGCCACAACAACACTCAATTATTTAGAAAGCATATTTGCAAATCGCATTATTTCACGTGGAATCTGGCCTGCTCGTTCACCAGATCTAACACCCCCAGATTATTATCTGTGGGGGGCATTGAAGGGGAAAGTTTATGAAAATAATCCGCAGACAATTAATGACCTAAAGACTGAAATAGTAGACAAGATTAAACAAATATCACCAGAGATTATTCTGAAGGTTTTCGCAAATATGGAAAGACGAATCACGACATGTCTTGAGGCCCGTGGTGGACATTTTCAACATATGCTTTAGGCACAACTTTATTGTGTTAATACCAACATTACCCATTATAAGCTCGCCGATAGCAGTCAAGTATATTTGAATAATACCATTTATTTTACAATTTGTGTGACGCATTAGTTAACCGCATTTCTGGTGACGTTTTTTCTTCCGAGAGTAGAAATTCACTGCACTGCAACTTTAAAAACACCCTGTATAACGCTGGCCACATACCCGAAGATCTACTAAAATCTATCTTTGTTGCCAAACCGAAGAAGTCAGGCGCCACTGATTGTGAAGACCATCGCACTATTAGTCTCATGAGCCATATAACGAAACGATTACTAAGAATCATCATGAGACGTGTAAGAAACAAAATAAAACCAGAAATGAGTGAGGAACAATGTGGATTTGTGGAAGGAAAGGGAAACAATAATGCAATATACATCTTAAGAACATTGATAGAAAGATCTTTAGAGGTAAAGAAAGATCTATATATGTGCTTAAATACTACACAAAAGCATTTGACAAAGTAAAGTATGTGGAAATAATCAATCGACTGGAGAAAGTAAACATTGATGGCAAGGATCTGTGAATCATTAAAAAAACATGTACTGGCAACAAACAGCAGCTTTACGAATTAACAACCAAAATATTACAATTTCAACTTATAAAACAAGGAGTAAGACAAGGTTGAGTTCTGTCGCCGGATTTATTTTCACTTTACAGCGAACATATTATGAGATCAGTAGTAGACACAAAAGGAATTGAAGTCAACGGTCACAACATAAATAATTTGCGATATGCAGATGACACTGTCTTAATAGCAGAGACAGAGAATGAACTACAAGAAATGATAGACATAATAGTAAAAGAAAGCAACAAGAAAGGTCTCAGTCTGAATAGTAAGAAAACAGAAATAATCGTCATATCGAAGAAACAATCATCACCAGCATGCAGCATAAAAATAAACAGGACAAATCTGATACAAATGCAACGCGTCAAATACTTGGGCACAATAATAACATCGGATGGAAGATACACCACGGAAATAAAAAGCAGAATAGCTCAGGTCAAAATAGCATTTCAGAAAATGAAAAATATCTTATGCAACAAATACATGTAAATAGAAGTGAGAAAGAGAGTTCATCGGTGCCATGTAGAACCAATTCTGACCTATGGAGGCGAATCATGGACAGTAGACAAACAAATGAAAAGACGATTAAAGTCCACAGAGATGGGATTTCTCAGAAGAATGTTGAAAGTCCCCTGTACAACTAAAAATACCAATGAGGAAGTTCTCAAAGAGGCCAACACAAAAAGGCAGCTCCTAAAAACATCAGAAAGAAACAATCAATATTTTTCGGGCATATCATGAGAAGAGGAAAGCTGGAATACTTGATTACAACTAGCAAAATAAAAGGAAAGAGAGATCGCGGACGACAAAGAGAGAAAATACTGGATAGCTTGGTGTCATGGCATGGAAAACAGTCAATAACAGAACTGATACGATGCACTGTAGATAGAAGATTGTGGAAGGACATGATCGCCTACGCCCTCCGGTATGGCCCATGATGATGATGAGTTATTTTTATAGAGTGACCACATCATAAAACAAACAATTTGTAAAGTTATCAATAACACATTTTCACACGAAGAGCTTCCAGCTTCTTTCGTTAGTAAGGAAAATGGAAACTGTGTCGGTAGGAGCATATCATACGATCTAACGACCTAGATAAAACTGAGATCTTATTGGAAATGAACAGTAACATGTGTAAGATGAAGAGGTAGGAAAACAAAGGTGCTGGATTAATGGTAACAAAGACTTGATGGGAAAAACGTGTACAAAACCTATAATTGGATAAACTGATTGAAATAAACAAGTAAGAGCGGGAACACTTGTTCCCAGAGTGGGTTGACTTTTAAAGATAATAACATCAAATGGCAGGTTGAAGTAACTAACACAGACGTAATGCAGCGTTACAGACATCATCTCAATATACAGGAGCCAAAATAAAGGATAGAATTGGTTTGGTGATACTAAGGTAATACTTCGGTCTGCACAAGCATGACCCGGTTTGAATCTTGATATAGGCGGTTGGTGGTTTTCTCTCTCGTCGAATCCGCGATTGATTTGTGATTTGTTCGACCTCAGTTTCTGAGTTGTGAGATGTCTAGTCCTATAGGAAAATAACATTAAAAAAAAGGTGAGTCCCGTGTACACTTTGCCCATGTTAAAGAACTTTTGATAGTTACAAATCATAAAGAGTGCGTCAAAAATGGCTGTACTCTGAACAAAAATTGTTAGGCAATGATTATACACCCTCCTCCATCGTTCCTCCCACCCCCTCTCCCTTCATCATCTCCCCTCCTTTTATTTTTGAAGTCAGCAGTTGGATTCTTCTTTGCTATAGTTCGTTCAGAAATTCGTGCCCACAGAATTTATTAAATTTATTGAAAACTGTTCCATGAATATGTGTAATTATTTTATTGGAAATATTATTTTCACCGACCTTAAGTCTGATTTTTTTTCCCTACTGTCATGCATTTAGTAAAAATTTGTCCTTCTTTTAGGTATATAAAAATATGATTTTCTTGGTTGTCCTATTTTTTAAGAGTTTAGAATACCCACATTTGTTTTATTCAACTCAACATTTAAAAAGATAAATTTCACGTGTTCCCCACACAATCTTTGCACCAGCTTGCACTCACTAAACTGTAAATTGTAAGACGCACGCCACTGAGAGTTTTCTTTCTCGCTTCCGAATCCTTTTTAAATAGGTTAAGAGGCGTATTTTGACAATTACCTGATATAGATCCATGAGCGACGAATGGAAGGATGTCATAGGTTGATGAATTATTTATCTTTACATTGTTATTATTGTTGGGGCCAGGGTACAGCACACCACATTGATCATAACGTAGTCAACACAGTCATCACAGACTATTCTCATAATACATAATCATAACCAAGCATATTGATCTTTAACTTAGCACGTGATACGTACTAGTGGAAGCACTTCTCTCAGAATTACTTTTCTTTAATAATGCTGGACACACGTAGGTTACCACCGGTGATTATGATATGTCCATATGTGCATACTGTAAACATTGATCTCTCACACATATTGCTTACTACTTCTTGTCTCTATGAAGCATAACCTTGAAACACTCTTGAAAACACTTTCACAACTAAATATTCATTATGTTCTAATTCATTTGTTCTTGTTCTGTCTACTGCTCAACTAATTTCTTAAGTCACTGCTATCTTTACTACTCTCTAGTCTGTTCCTTAATAACTTCTCAACTAACTTAACTGAAAACTATTAACTGTCTAGCATTTCTAACTAACTTGAAGATTCCTAACTTCTGACTAGCTCTGTCTTCCTCATAACTACTCTTCCTGACTTGCGGGCCTAACTCTTCTAAAGCCTATTCTGTGGAAGCTTAAATACCCCAATATAACTCTGCGCAATGAATATCTGCAGCCAATAAATTTTTGTGGCATTTATTGCGAAGTGACAACTTGCAACCCCTTGAACCAAGCGGATCTTATCATTATGACCCACAGTTTAACAATGTCTGAGACTTGACCAAAACAAACTGTTTATGACTCCGTGAGTAAAATCTGGTCAGCTTGACCTCTCCAGCGTTTCAAAATAATGATGTTTACTTAATGACTTTGACCTGTCCTAGAAGTTGTTTGTCAACCTATTTACCTGACGGTCGAGCCAAGTGTTTATCCACACTTCCACAACAACTCTTTGGAAAATTTCTATTCACCCTAAACTTATTACGTCCAGTATAATTCTGCACCCTTCTTTCACCTTAGTCCTCGGTGGCTGTCCACTACCCGCTATGAAACTTCAATTCCCACAACTTGTTCTTCTGTCATTAATACTGATGGCCGCTGTTCTATGTCACTGTTATAGTCTGTTAAGAAATGGGTACCAGCTAAGTTACCTGACCCATGCTTTCATTCACCAATACTGTTACAGTCCTCTTTTCATTCACCTATACTGTTACATTGTTGCGTTTTAGTATTGAGTTATTGAGTATATATTGATATAGCACATTTGGATGAAACTTGGGTCAATGGTCATCATACATATGAGAAAGAATGGCAATCAATTGACAGAGAAAATAAAAGAAGCATTCCCAGCAGCAAAGGACAATGCATTATATTAACACATGCTGGCAATAGAGAGAATGGTCTTGTTAATGACGCACAACTTATTTTTCAATCAAAGTCTACAGACGTTAGGGTCTACCACACTGATATGAATAGACGAATTTTCAGATACTGGATAGAGAACACTCTACTCCCAATTCTGAATAGACCTTCATGTCTTGTAATGGACAATTCATCCTATCATAAGGCGGTACCACTGGAGGACAAAGTTCCTAATTCGTCAAGCACAAAAGTTCAAATAATAACATGGCTTAGAAAGGAAAATGTTTCTTTTCACAACACCCAGTTAAATCAGAGTTGTTGCAACTTGTTAGACAGACTAAGAAGACAAAGTTATATCAAATTGATAAAATAATTGCAAAGTATGGCCATACATCTCTTCGCATCCCACTTTATCATTCGCACCTACACCCAATAGAACTTGAGTGGATTAAAGTCAAAGGGCAAGTCTCTGCGCAGAACACGGAGTTTAAATTTGTGATGTTAAAGAATTGACGCGTGATGCCCTCTCAACGATAGACATTGAATACTGGAGAAAATGTGACGACCATGTGCTCAGAGAAGAGGAACAATACTGGAGAAAATGTGACGACCATGTGCTCAGAGAAGAGGAACAATACTGGAGAAAATGTGACGACCATGTGCTCAGAGAAGAGGAACAATACTGGAGAAAATGTGACGACCATGTGCTCAGAGAAGAGGAATAATACTGGAGAAAATGTGACGACCATGTGCTCAGAGAAGAGGAACAATACTGGAGAAAATGTGACGACCATGAGCTCAGAGAAGAGGAACAATACTGGCAACGAGATGGATTGCAGTTTGTCCAACCGATAACAGTTGTTAACCTCTTAGAGACTTCTGATTCGGAATAACATATGTATGATATGTGCACAATTGTGTTGATGATACTATTACTATTTGCTGACTATGTGTGTTTCATGTTCTGGTCATTCTATATATTTGTGTTGATGACACGCCTGGTATTTGGCGACTATGTGTATATAATGATTTGGTCAAAGTTTACCTGTCTCTGTAATGAAGACATACAATCAAATGAAAACGTATGCTCTCTTCAATGTAATACGGATACGCATTTGACTTGCATTGTTAGAAATTTACAGTAAAATCTACTGTTTGGTGCTCACGGTTTGATATTTTCCTAAAATTATATAACAAAACACGATTTGTGTAAAATTCAGACACCTTTGTGCTTAAATGTTGTAAAATCTTAAGGACGGTGAAAAAATACGATTTCACGAAAAATAATTACACTAAATTCATCAAACAGTTACCGAGATAATTGGTAAACTCTGTGGGCACGAATTACGGAACGAACTATAGTCGCACTCAGCTCGATAACCGGTCGGTCAATTTGTCTACAGAAGCGATCTGTGCATATATCTTGCTCAGGCTGATGGAAAGAGCGGTGAATCGGATATTGCACTGTCCTAATTGCAGTGACACTGTCATGAAAACAAATAAACCATCTGACTAATGCTTAGATTTGATTGTTGACAGAATATTAAGTTTTTTTCTCCGTAAATATCGGATCTGATAAAATGATTTGACAGATAAGGAAATTCAGCAATCATTTGTGTCAAGTACAAGAAAATATAACTACTTACTACCGCTACTGAAGCCAAACAAGGACCATTTTCAGAGTAGTGCCTACAGAATCATCACAATGCAGAACACTGCGGGCAAGCTGCTGGAAAAAATAGTAGCCCGTGTCCTCACCTGTCACCTTGAACAGAAACGCGCATTCCCACCCACACTCGGAGGTTATAGATATAACAAAGAAACATGGCTCAATGCGGCAGTCTTTGCCTATGACGTCTTCGAAGGCTTCCACAGACGAGAGGAGACATTAGCTGTTGCTATAGATCTGGAGGATGCATACAACAGGGTACCATTTGAATACCTCATGCATATGCTCCACAAACTGGCGGTGCAACCGTTCCTCGTTAGATGGATCGCCGCGGCACTGTTTCAGAGGAAGGTGATACTCAGATGTGGAAGTTGGTCTTCCGAGCCAACATCCATTTGTCCAGAGCTGCCACAAAGCTCACCATTGTCACCAGTTCTATTTAACGTGTACACAATAACGATCACGGAACAACAACTGGATGAGAGGGGAAGAACTATGACTTTTGCTGATGATTTTCTGGTATATCGACAGGGAAGAGACAGACGGGGAATCGCCTCCACAATACAAGACGAACTCGATCGTATTTTTTCCCAGTGTGGGGTTTCAGGTGCCTTGGTTAATCCTAATAAAGCATCAGTTTCATGGTTCTCCCTTAACAATCATATCGTTAATACGACCATACGGGAAGTACGAATAGGAGCTGATGAGGTGACCAGGGACAAGTTGATGACATTCCTTCGAGTTAAGTTTGATCGCAGTCTGTGTTTTCGGGACCATGTCGACCATGTGATAACAAATTCCCGCAAAGGAATAGCCGCCTTGAAGGTCATCGCAGCTGCCATCATCGAGCAGAAGCTACTTACTTTTCTGTTCCAGGGATTAGTCCTTGCACCAATCGAGTATGCCCTGGCCATTCTTACTGTCAGTGCGACTCAAATTGATAGACTGGAGAAAATAAAAAATGAATCCATGCGCATTATCTTGGGATGTACAAGGGACACTCCCTGTGGAGAATGAGGTATCTTCTTGACTTTCCAACCATGGATGACAGAATCAAGATCTGGAGAGAGTACGAGCATACCTGGCGATAAGTACAGATAAAGAACATCCATTGCACCACGTGCTCAACACAGGAAAAGATGCCAGTATAAATAAAGGCAAATCATGGGTGGGCCGTGCAGAAGATGTCATCAAAAAGGTCTGTAGGCTTACCAATATCAGCGTTGGTGAGGAGTGGATACCGGTGTCTACTTCATTCAAGGGGACTTTCTCGTGTATTGTCAGGAAAAATAGGGAACATAACCCCGTCGTGGTTAATGCTGAGGCCAATGATCTCATCTGCGATAACACCGATGAGAAAGACTGCAGTCATTTATACAGACGGATCTGTAATACGACACCAAAGAAGTGCATGGGCATTTACAGCGCGCTCGGCAGGCAGAATAGTCAAGGAAGACAGTGGTGCATACGTCATGATCACGAGTAGCATGACAATGGAGGCGATGGCAGTTACCAAGGCGTTCAAATGGTTAGAGTCACAAGACTACACCCACGCATGTATACTGAGTGATTCGATGAGCATGATTAAAAAATTGGAGTCGGGCTCTGTACCCATACAATGGGTAGAGTCGTTGCAGAAATCCAAATACGTAAGGTCACCTTTGTCTATGTCCCTGGACATGCGGGAATAAGGGGAAATGAAAGAGCGGACAGGTTGGTTAGCTGCGCTGTCGTTGGGGACGGACATCCAATGGATCGGGCGGATATCATCAATGCCCTCCGAGATGTGGGAAGAGCACAGGACTTCGACAAACACAGATCCACGTCACTTCCTCGGATGATGGAAATGTGAGTTAAGATGGGCACAGTCAGAAATGAGAAACTTAGTGGCCGTGTAAGAAGACCTATCAACCAACATAGAACTGAAGTCGTCAGTCGCTGGGGACTGCGGGACTTGCTGAGGAGGGGATCTTAGCACCTATGGACATGTTCGGAGTGCAATGATGTTGACCCGCAAATAACCCAATAACTCAATAACAAGAACATATTTTACTGTATCTATCAAACGTCTTTACTGCATCTATCAAAGATAAGATGTCATTGACAATATTCAGGTCATTACAATGACGATCTTAAAATGATGGCCATCCACGCAAATGCATTCCTGAATTAAGTCTGTGTTGAGTCATTGCTGAAATACAGCGTTAATTTTGCGAGGAATCGCTTCCTTTATACCGCCACCGCTTCTGTGTGGTTTGTCAATATGCAATCTGTTTTTGAAGTACTCTAAATGAAGAAATCGGAAACAGAGAGATTCGGCAGTCTGCAAAGATCTGGTTTCAGAAATGCGACGTCTGCGGAGTTCTGGTGCAAGAAATGCATCGTCTGCGGAGTTCTGGTGCAAGAAATGCATCGTCTGTGGAGTTCTGGTGCAAGAAATGCGTCGTATGTGGAGTTCTGGTGTTAGAAAAGCGACACCTCCGCAGTTCTGGCACCACGAAATTTCGCAATAAAGAAATGTATCAATCATTAATAACGGTTAGAAGAAAATCGTCATCCAAAAAAATATAATCGGCGGAACTCCAGGTGTGTATCCGCAAAAATGTGAAGAGCAACGTAATTTTTATGACCTGAATGTTATCACTGACAATTCCCTTTATATTTTTGTAAATGTCAATGATACCTGTATTGAAAGATACATACAAATACTCTCTAGCATCATACACACATCTGATTAATTTAAATTCTTTATTCATCAGATCTTTACGCCGGACCTTGTATGTTTTAAATTATATAACTCTTTTAAGGACATTGTTGTTTTGATACAAATTTGACATTAGAACTATCAAATAACACTCTTTTATCACAAATATCTTAAATATAAATGAATCTCCTCTCTCCAGATTCATTAAAGCAAAAAATGACACTGCTTCCATTTTGGCACCGTTACGACAGTGTTGCCAGATAAGATTATCTACCCTGGCCAAATTAATCAAACTTTACCAAGGCCCGAACAGTCTCAGCCAGGTTATGAGAGCTCCATTGAACTCTGACCCCTTGTCACCGATTCTACCAGAGTCTCACCTGGAAGCTTTAGATCGGCGACTTGTGAAAGTGATCACAGCGGTCAGTGGATGTTTCAAAAAAGGCATGTCTTGGGGGGATGTTGTCATCGATGATCTCAATCAGAAGTCAAATTTAATCAATTAACTTAATTTGTTTAGCCACCAACTTTTATTTATTTATTTTTTATGTGATTGTAATTTATTTACTCAGTGAATCTAATTACTTAGCCGGTAAATATGATTTGCAATCTTAGTGATTTTAACAACTGGAGAGACGTGACACTTTTGTCATTTGCCTCAAAATTATTCTGCAAAATCATCCTAAATAGAATAAAGTATTCAATAGATACAGTAATACGTGAAGAACAGGCTGGGCTTAGAAGATGGAGAAGTTGCCTTGACCACATTTTACTCTACGACTTATATTGGAGGAACACATTGAAAAGCAAAAACCTTTTGTACTTAACTTCATCGACTTCAAACAAAGCATTTGACAGTATTCATAGAGATTCTTTGTGGAAAATTCTGAAGCAATATGGTTTACCATACAAAATCATAAATATTATTAAAGACATGTATGATGGTTACACATGTGCAGTTCGAACAGAGGAAGGACTGATCGAATGTTTCCCAATAGAAACTGGGGTTAAACAAGGATGTATTTTATCGCCCTTGTTATTTGGAGTTGTTATGGACTTCATAATGAAGAAATGCTGCACTGGTAATAAAGGCATCGAATGGATACAAGGAGACCATTTGGAGGACCTTGACTTTGCTGATGACATAGTTCTCATCAGCAGTCAGATAAAAACGATGCAGGAAAACACAAATGAACTATCATCAATAGCCAGCAAAATTGGAGTCATGAAAAACTTAATTCCAACAGATGATAAAATATACATGGAAAACAAACCAGTGGAAGAGATCGATCACTTTATCTATCTTGGAAGTCACATTGATCGAGAAGGGGATACAGGCAAAGAAATTAGAATCAGAGTAGCTAAAGCAGCAATGTCTTTCAGAAGCCTTGAAAAGTTGTGGAAATCAAAACTCATCAGCACAAACACAAAACTTAGACTATTCAAATCAAATGTACTATCAACCCTTACGTATGCGTGTGAACGCTGGAAAACAACAAGAGATATAGAAACAAAGTTGAACGCATTCGAAAATAAATGTCTAAGTAAAATACTTGGTATAGCGTGGAACGAATTCAAAACAAACGAGGAAATTAGAGAAATCGCCAATCAACCACTAATATCTTCAGTAATCAAGAAAAGACGATGGTCATATGTTGGACATGTGATGATGAGAAGAGATAATAATCGAATAGCAAAACAAGCCCTCATGTGGGAAACAACAGGTAAGAGGAAAAGAGGAAGACCCAGAGAGACACTGATAAGAACATTGATGAGAGAGGCAAGAGCAAAAGGAATCGGCTCCCTCAATGAGATAGAGCTGCTTGCACAGAACAGAGACAAATGGTGAGATTTTATAAAATATTTTTAAAAGAATTAAAAACTGCTAGAACAAAAATTCAGATAAGAGAAGGCGTATCTTGGTCTACGCCCTATGGGCCGGCTACGGCTCGAAAAGACAGTAGATAGAAAGAAATATGATTTAATTTGTAACTGAATGTAAGTACTTAGACAGTAAATGTAATTTATCTACTCAGTAAATGCAATTTATTTACTCAGTGTGTGTAACTACTTAGCCATTCAATATAGTTTATTACTCGATGAATATAAGTATTTAGTAGATAAATCTTATTTATTTACTCAGTGAATGTAATTTGTTTTCTCAGTGAATGTAATGTATTTCCTGAATGAATGTAATTATTGAGTCACTAAATGTAAATTATTTACCCCCAAGCACATAGTAATTTTACTGCAACATATAAAGAATTGAAAGATAAGGTGTCCCTCATCCGAACAATAAAAACAGATGTCTATGATGATAAAACGTGTGATATATATTAGAATACCTAAAGTGAACTAAAGGTTTAGCAAGCAAGCCTTGGAATTATTTTCATTATGTTCAATTTTTTTATCATTTCATCACATTCTGCAGATAAAAACAAGTGACAGAAACTACACGTAACTGAGACATTGTATTTAAGACTTGAAACTGTATTTCCCTTAAATATCACACCCCCCCCACACACACACACACGCACGCACACACGCACACACGCACACACACACCCCCCAGACCGCCAGTTTATTTTTTTATTTTTTTTTTTTCTGAAAGAAATCCTGTATTGAATAAACAAGAAACTCACTTGCAGACATGCCATAGAAAAGATATAGAGTAGATCAGCTTGCTAGTACAGTGGGCCTGAAAATAGATGGAGAGAAAACTAAAATTGAGTTATTGAGTTATTTAGGGATTTATCATCATTGCACTCCATGTCCACAGGTGCTCAGATCTGCTCCTCAGCACGTCTCGCAGTGTCCAGTGACTGACGACTCCAGTTCTGTGTTCGTTGATAATCAATCTTATATGCCCACTAATTTCTCTTTGTGCCCATCTTAACCTACATCTCTTTAATTCTAAGGAGTGAAGTGGACTCATGGTTATCGAAGTCCTGTGCCCTTCCCACATCTCGGAGGGCAATGTTGATATCCACCCTATCCATTGGTTGACCTTACTCAACGATAGCGCTACTAACCAACCTGTCCGCTCTTTCATTTCCCCGTATTCCCGAAAGTCCTGGGACGTAGATAAAGGTGACCTCACGTATTTTTTACTTCTGCAATGATTCTACTCATTGCATGTTTACAGAGCCCGCCTCCACTATTTTATTATCCTAATTGAATCACCTAATTCTCATGTGATGAGAAGAGATAATAATCGAATAGCAAAGCAAGCCCTCATATGGGAAACAACAGGTAAAAGAAAAAGAGGAAGACCCAGGGAGACACTGAGAAGAACATTGATGAGAGAGGCAAGAGCAGCAGGAATCGGCTCCTCAATGAGATAGAACTGCTTGCACAGAACAGAGACAGATGGCGAGATTTGATGAAATATCTTTAAAAGAAAACTGCTGGAACAAACATTCTTATAGGAGAAGGTGTATCTTGGTCTACGCCCTATGGGCCGGTTACGGCTCGAAAGGTCAATAGAATTGAATCACTCAGTATACAGACGTGGGTGTAGTCTTGTAACTCTAACCGTTGAATGCTCTGGTCACTGCTACCACTGCCATCGTCTTTCTACTCGTAGTCATAATCTATGCACCATGCCTTCACATGTCTTCCTTGACTTTTATGCCTGCCGAGCGTTCTGTAAATGCCCATGCACTCCTTTGGTATCGTATTACAGATCCGTCTGTATAGATGACTGCACCTTTCTCATCGGTGTTATCCCAAATGAAAGTGTGGATCTCCGCATTGACCACGACTGAGTTCTGTACCCAACATTTCCTCTCTTGTGTGACAATACACGAGAATGTCCCTCTGAATGACGTAATCATAGGTATCCACCCCTCACCAGCATTGATATTGGTAAGCCTACAGACCTCTTTGATGATATCTTCTGCTCGGCCCACCCATTATTTACCTCTTTTTAGCCTGTCACCCTTCCGTCTGTTGAGCTCGTCTGGCAATGGATGCTCCTTATCTACACTATCTTCAGATATGCTCGTGCCCTCCATATCTTGATGATCTTCTGTCATCCATAGCTGAAAAGTCAAGAAAATACCTCATTGCTAACCAGGGTATACCTTCTACACTTGAAGGTAATGCGCATCGCATCATACTGTATTTTCCCCAGCCTGTCAGTTTGCGTCGTTCTGACAGTACGAACTGTCAGGGCATACTCGATTGGTGCGAGGCCTAGTCCCTGGAACAGAAGGGTAAGTGGCCTCTGCTCGATGTTGTCGTTGTGGTTCCGTAAACACAGGCTGCGATCACACTCAACTCCGAGGTATGTCATCATCCTGGCCCTGGTCACCTCATCACCCGGGGACTGGTTGGTTTCGTAGCAAAACGCCGGCCTCGAGATAGAGAGGTTGCGGCTTCAAATCCCGGCTGGACCAGTTAGGATTTTTATTTATGATTTCTCTCTGCGGCAACCACCCTTTGGTCTCAGCAGCGAGGCCCGGCTTGAAATGTCAGTTACTCATCGACGTAAAAAATATGAGTACCTCAGAAGACGGAGTTTTTTGCCTGTGCGGCGAGGGACCCCTGTGCAGACGGCTTCCAGGGAAAAACGTACTACAAGCAAGATTCAGTTCCTAGTCTCCATGGACTTCTGTCAGAGGTAAAAGCTGGCGAACGAAAAAAAAAATCAGCTGTGCTTTATCGCATTATGCTATAAAATGCCATTGCACGAGAGTAACTGAAATTTTTTTCGCTGCTTTAATGAAACAAAATGTCTTTACTCCACGGGATTTGATTTGTTGTTATCATGTTTAACTATGAGGGTGGAGCAACAGTCCATGTCGCTGTAACAACGAACTGCAGTTGTTCAACTTCCATCCTTAATCTTTATTATCTCTGGGAACGACAAAATTCCCATCGATGTACTCTAAGAAAATTTTGAAACGCCCCTGCTCTGTCTCTACAATTCCTTGTCAAATGCTGAAAAAAATGGAGATATTGCCAGGACTTAAAAGTTGCTAAGATTATTACGTTAAACAAGAATAAAGGTGATAAGGGCTATTGTAACAACTAGGAGTATAGATGGAAAGATATTACAAGAATTGTCATAATGCGCCTACATCAACGGGCAGAATGTATCCTTTCCGAGACCCAGCGGGGTTTTAGAGCAGTGCGGTCAAACGCTCGTATGATTCTCCGCCAAAAGCGCGAAAAGTGTAAGAAAGAGAAATATTTTTTTTTTCGTTTAAAAAAGTTTATTTCGTTTTGTTGAACTCACAAAGGCTGTTGATAATCTGAGCAGAGCGGGTCTATACAGGGTGCTGGAAAATGTTTGCTGCCCGCCTACATTTCTAAGGACGATTAAGTTAGTTTACATCAATATCTATTCATTTATATTAGCCTAAGAGCAGGTTAGTGCTGAGAAATAATAATAGGCTTATTTGAAAGAATTGTCTAACAGTAAAAGATATTAGAAAATATGACATAGCACATTGTCATATATATATATATATATATATATATATATATATATATATAAATGAAGAAGAAATTATGTTAAAATCAGAAGACAAAAGGCGCAGGAGAAACACCAAAAAGACATTTTGTTGAATCTGCTGTCAGACCTCTCTATCTAACGTTGCCAGATTCAGTCACGAGAGGAGATGCTCTCTGGAACTGTAGCCAGGATTACATTTCTAATATATTCGTATTACCAAACTACTGACAAATCATGATTGATTGCTACCAACCGTGTTTATATATCTATATAGTTTAAGCAGTTTATAGGCGAACCGACAAAATTGAACTATCCGCAGAACAATTTCATTTCAGTCATGCCAGCAAGACCATGTGCCTATAATTGTCATGGGAATAATTGATAGAAAACGTCAAGAGGAAAACAATATGGCTCAGGCTGGTTTTAGGAGAGGCAGAGTAGCAAAGGACCATAACTTTAATATGAGAAACATAATTGAAAAATACAGAGGAGAGGCAGAGGAACAAAGGACCATAACTTTAATATGAGAAACATAATTGAAAAATACAGCGGAGAGGCTGCTGAGACCAGGGGTGGTTGCCGCGCAGAGAGAAATCATAGATAAAAATTCCAACCAACCGGGATTTGAACCCACAACCTCTCTGTCTTGAGGCCGGCTTACCTCGAGACCAACCAGTCCCCCAAAACTTTAACATGAGAAACATAATTGAAAAATACAGAGGAAAGGCAGAGGAACAAAGTATCATAACTTTAATATGAGAAACATAATTGAAAAATACAGAGGATACAACATAACTCGTTTTTTTATGATTTATCGACAAATCAAAATAATTTGACTACGTACATTTTCACTAACACGTCAGATGGCGTTTATGATTAAAATGCTTTAGAAACTCGGCTGGGCGTCGGACGTTCGGACAACCCGTGATTGATTCTCGCTGGAAGCAGTGTGGATTGTACTCGTGGTTGGAAAAAAAATACCCCCGTGATCGACCCAGCCGCTGGCAGAAATGGGTACCAGGATAGTACACTGGGAAGGTGAAGAATACCGCCTCGCATCGTGAGTTTTGATGCTTGAAGCGACACTATCCAGAAGTCTCCGAACACTTCTGCACAGGCGGCCGAGCACATATGGGTGAAAACACGCGTGCTAAGACGCCGATTCAAGTCTTGTACTTGACCTTGACCTTTATGCTTTATAACGACCAACAAGCAGCTGAGCGCTCTGAGAATGAAACATCAAACTGGTTTAGTATAGAACAAGGAGTGAGACAGGGAACATCTTATCACTTGATCTATTTAACATCTGTGCAGAACATACTATTAGAAACGTCAGATAAGCGAATAATAGAGAACAATTTGAAGCTCTTACGAGTCAGGAACAAAAGATATGTTGATGATACAGTACTTTTATTGACCTCAATAAGTGACATTCAGAATATGATAACAATTTAGTATAATAGTGAATACCATAACAAGTATCTCAAAATAACGAAAACAAAATTATGTAGAACATATTTAACAGATCACGCACACAAAAAGTGATGCATATTAATGGACAGATATTGGACAAACTATACATTTTTGAATATCTTGGTTCGGTTCGTTAATAACAATCGATGAACAGTCATCTATGGAGAAGATCAAAAGAAAACTAAATACTAATATGAATAAACTAAAACAAATGCACAAAAAGCAACGGCTTTTTTTATATTACACCCACACAGTCTGAAAATCTTGATTACAACTTCAATGTTTAATTATGCCACCAATGTTTAATTATGAGTACACACTTGGGTGTCCGTTATTAAGTGGAATGTCGATTTCCACGTTTACATACAGACGTGATGGAATTTACTATTGCAGACTCTGTACGTCTCGAACAAAGACAGAAACAACTTTAGAACAGCTTAAAGGGAGCCAATTTTCACTAGGAAAAAACTATATAAGGCAATTTTGTATTTGATAGTTATAGTATGTTACTTGAATTGACCATTAGAGTGCGACATAGATTTAATTAGGTACGGGCTTGATTGAACGTGGTCAGAAACATAAATCATCCATGCACTCATATTTGAGTTCGACCAAGGGCAGGCCGCAAACACATGAGTACATGAGTGCACAATTGATTCCACACATGAGTACCCACATGAGTACAAACATGAGTACACACTTGATTCCACACATGAGTACACACATGAGTGCACACATGAGTACACATTTGATTCCACACATGAGTACACACATGAGTACAAACATGAGTGCACACATGAGTATATACTTGAGTACACACATGAGTGCACACATGAGTACACACTTTAGTACACACATGAGTGCACAAATGAGTATATACTTGAGTACACACATGAGAACACACTTGACACCACACATGAGTACACACTTGATTCCACTCATGTGTACACACATGAGTACTCACATGAGTAAACACACGAGTACAAACTTGAGTACACACATGAGTACACGCTTGATTCCACACATGAGTACACACATGAGTAAACACGTGAGTACACACACGAGTACACATTTGAGTACACACATGAGTACACAACATGAGTACACATTTCATTCCACACATGAGTACACACATGAGTACAAACATGAGTGCACAAATGTGTATATACTTGAGTACACACATGAGTGAACACATGAGTACACACTTGAGTACACATATGAGTACATACTTGTTTCCACTCATTAGTACACAAATGAGTACACACATGAGTACACACTTCAGTACACACATGAGTACACACTTGATTTTACTCATGAGTACACACATGAGTAAACACACGAGTACAAACTTGAGTACACATGAGTGCACACATGAGTACACACATGAGTAAATACGTGAGTACACACATGAGTACACACTTAATTCCACATATGAGCACTCACATGAGTACACACTTGATTCCACACTTGAGTACACACATGAGTGCACGCATGAGTTCACACTGGAGTGCACACACTCCAGTGCATACTAGATTGCACACATAACTACACACATGAGTACACACTTTGAGTACACACATGAGTACACATTTGATTCCACACATGAGTACACACATAAGTACAAACATGAGTGCACACATGAGTATATACTTGAGTATACACATGAGTGCACACATGATTACACACTTGAGTACACACATGAGTACACACATGAGAACACACATGAGTACACACATGAGAACACACTGACTCCACACACGAGTACACACATGAGTACTTACATGATTACACACTTGAGTACGAACATGAGTACACACATGAGTACACACTTGAGTACGCACATGAGTACACACGTGATTCCACGCATGAGTACACACATGAGTACACACATAACTACACACTTGATTCCACACATGAGTACACACATGAGTACACACATGAGTACACACTTGTTTCCACACATGAGTACACACATGAGTACACACTTGAGTACACACTTGAGTACACACATGAGTATACACATGAGAAAACACTTGATTCCAAACATGAGTACACCCATGAGTACATGCATGAGTACACACTTGATTCCACACATGAGTAAACACTTGAGTACGCACATGAGTACACACATGAGTACACACTTGAGTACACACATGAGTACACACGAGTGCACACTTGATTCAACACATGAGTACACACATGAATACACACATGAGTGCACACATGAGTACACACATGAGTACACATATGAGTACATACATGAGTACACACATGAGAAAACACTTGACTCCACACACGAGTACACACATGAGTACACACATCAGTACACACTTGACTACACACATGAGTATACACATGGGTACACACTTGAGTACACATGAGTGCACACATGAGTACACACATGAGTAAACACGTGAGTACACACTTAATTCCACATATTAGTACTCACATGAGTACACACTTGATTCAACACATGAGTACACACATGAATACACACATGATTACACACATGACTACACACATGAGTACACACATGAGTGCACAATTGAATCCACACATGAGTACAAACATGATTCCACACATGAGTACACACATGAGTACACACATGAGTGCACACTTGTTTCCACACATCAACCAACCAACTAACTAACCCACCAACCAATCAACCAACCAACGAACCAAATAACTAACTAAATAACTAACTAACCAACAAACTAATCAACCAATCCAACTAACTAGCTAACTAACTAACTAACTAACCAACCAACCAATCAATGAACCAACCAAATAACTAACTAAAATACTAACTAACCAACCAACTTACTAATCAACCAAGCAACTAGTTAACTAACTAAGTAACAAACGAACCAAACAATCAATCAACCAACCAAATAACTAACTAAATAACTAACCAATAAACTAAATAATCAACCAAACAACTAACTAGCTAACTAAATAAATACTTAATGAACTAAGTAACGAAATAACTAACTAACTAACTAACTAACCAACTAACAAAATAACAAAGTAACTAAAGAAATATATCATCATCATCATCATCATGTACCATGCAAGCTGACGTAGGCGATCATGTCCCTCCACAATGTTCTATCTACAGTGCATCGTATCAGTTGTTGTTATCTGTTGTTGACTGTTTTCCATGCCATTACACCAAGCTATCCAGTATTTTCTCTCTTTGTCGTCCGCGATCTCTCTATTCTTTTATTTTGCCAGTTGTAACCAAGTATTCCAACTTTCCTCTTCTCATGATGTACCCGAAAAATGTTAATTGCTTCTTTCTGATGTTTTTTTAAGAGCTGCCTTTTTGTGTTGGCATCTTTGAGAACTTCCTCATTGGTATTTTTATCTGTCCAGGGAACCTTCAACATTCTTCTGAGAAATCCCATCTTTGTGGCCTCTAATCGTCTTTTCATTTGTTTGTCTACTGTCCATGATTCGCTTCCATAGGTCAGAATTGGTTCTATATAGCACCGATGAACTCTCTTTCTAATTTTTATTGACATAGATTTGTTGCATACGATATTTTTCATTTTCTGAAATGCTATTTTGGCCTGAGCTATTCTGCTTTTTATTTCTGTGGTGCATCTCCCATCTGATGTAATTATTGTGCCCAGGTATTTGAAACGTTGTACTTGTTTCAGATTTGTCTTGTTTATTTTTATGCTACATGATGGTGATGATTGTTTCTTCGATATAACCATTACTTCTGTTTTCTTACTATTCAGGCAGAACTTTCTTGTTGCGTTCTTCTACTATTATGTCTATCATTTCTTGTGGTTCGTTCTCTGACTCTGGTACTAAGACTGTGTCATCCGCATATCGCAAATTATTTATGTTTTGACCGTTGACTTCAATTCCTTTTGTAAATAGAAGGTTGTGATTTGTCATGATTATTCCAGGCAATTTAAGAAGGTAGTTTGCCATTCCTTTCCTTCTTGGCAGTGACTGTACAAGTCGGAGATCGCAGCCATTGTCTCTAGACATGAGATCCTCTGCCTGTCATCGCGGTGTGGGGGACCATAACCGGCAGTACTTGTCGGCTGCTCCCACAACACCATCCACCACCTGCTCCAATGGCTTCACATAACACTGATAGGGGGGCTAAATGGGAGCTCCATCTTGCCCAGGTGTGTCCCGAAGACTAGCGGAGGAAAGGAGACGTCTTGCTCCTCCTTTGGTATGGCAGAACTCTACCCCGCTAACTGCTAACGAAATATATAACTAACCAAAACACCAGACAACCAAATAACTAACTAAATAACTAACTAACCAATCAACTAACTAGCTAGCTAACTAATTAACTAACTAATTAAATATGTAAACAACAAAATAACTAACCAACCAACCAAACAACCAACCAAAAACCTAACTAACCAACCAACTAACTAATCAACAAACCAACAAAATAACAAACTACGTAAATAACGAACTATCTAACTAACCAACCAACCAATCAACCAAATAACTAACTAAATAACTAATTAACCAACCAACTAGCTAGCTAGCTAACTAATTAACTAAATAACTATCTACCTAACATACTAAATAACTAACAAAATAACTAACCAACCAACCAAACAAATAACTAACTAAATAACTAACTAACCATCCAACTAACTAATCAACCAACCAAAACACCAACTAACTAAATAAATAACTAAGTAACTTACTAACTAATTAACTAAATAAATAGTTAACTAACTAACCAACCAATCAATCAACCATCTAACTAAACAACTAACTAACCAACCAACCAACCAACTAATAAACTAACTAAAAAATCAACCTACCAACTAACTAATTAACTAACCAACCAACCAATCAACAAACCAACCAAATAACTAAATAAATAACTAACTAACCAACCAACCAACCAACCAAATAACTAACCAACCAACCAACCAACCAATTAACTAACCAACGAATAAACTAATCAAACAACCAAACAACCAAATAACTAGTTAACTAATTAACTAAACAACCAACCAATCGACCAACCAAACAAATAACTAACGAAATATATAACTAACCAACCAACTAACAAACTAACTAACTAACTAACTAGCAATCTAGCTGGCTGGCTGGCTGGCTGCCTGACTGAGTGACTGACTGACTGCTTGACTGACTAACTAACTAATTAACCAATCAATCAACCAACCAATAAACCAAACAAATAACTATTCAACCAACCAATTAACTAGCTAACTAACTAATTAACTAACCAACCAACCAATCAACCAACCAACTAACAAAATAACTAACTAAATAACTAAATAACCAACCAACAAACTAATCAACCAACCAAATATCTAGCTAACTAACTAATTAACTATATAACTAACTATCTAAATAACTTATCAACCAACCATCCAACCAACCAACCAATCAATCAACAAACAAAATAACTAACTAAATAACTAATCAACCAACCAACTAACTAATCAACCAACCAACTAACTAATTAACTAACAAAAAAATTAACCAACCAACCAACCATATAACTAACTAAATAACTAATTGAGTAAATAACAATCAACCAACCAACAAATTAACTACCCAACCAATCAAACAAATAACTAAATAAATAACTAACTAAGCAACCAACTACCTAGCTAACTAACTAACTAAATAACCATCTAGCCAACCAACCAAATAAATAACTAACGAAATATATAACTAACCAACCATTTAACTAACCAACCAACTAACCAACCAACCAACCAACAAACAAACTAACTAACCAGTCAACCTACCAACTATCTAATTTACTAACCAACCAATCAACCAAACAAACGAATCAATCAATCAATAACTAACCAACCATGTAACTAGCTAACTAACTAAGTAACTAACTAACCAATCGACCAACCAGCCAAATAACTAACTAACTAATCAATCAACCATTCAAACAACTAACTAGCTAACTAACTAACCAACCAACTAACTATTCAAGCAACCAACTAATTAGCCTACTAAATAACTAACTAATGAACTAACTAACGAACTAACGAAATAAATAACCAACGAACCAATCAACCAACCAACCAAGTAATTAAAAACTAACGAAATAGCTAACTAAGTAACCAACCAAACAATTTACCAAATAACCAAATAACTAACTAAATAAGTAACTAATCAACCAACTACGTAGCAAACTAATTAACTAACTAACTAATCAACCAGCCAATCAACCAACCTACCAAAAAACTAACTAAATAACTAACTAACCAACCAACTAACTAATCAACAAACCAAATAACTAATTTACTAACTAAATACCTAACTAACCAACCAACAAATCAACCAACTAACCAACGAAATAATTAACTAAATAACTAATTAACCAACCAAATAACTAATCAACCAACAAATTAACTAGATAATTAACAAACTAACTAACCAACCAACAAATCAACCAAACAACCAACCAAATAACTAACTAAATAACTAACTAACCATCCAACAAACTAATGAACCAACTAACAATATAGTAGCCTCCGTCAGTCATAGTTGACTATGGATTTTTCAGCGCCCTTAGAAATGTTTTTTTTTCCTTTCTTTTCTCTCGCCGCGTATTCTCTTTCTCTATGAATCTGTCTGCTTCTTCCTTGAGGTGAACCTTTAGAGTGTGTTTCCAGAGATTGCGGTCTGCAGCTTTGTCTTCCCATGCTGCAGGGTTTATGTTCAGAGTCTTCATGTCATGTTTACACACATCTACAAATCGAAGTTTTGGACGCCCCCTAGTTCTTTTACCATCTGCCAGTTGTCCGTAGAGTATATCTTTTGGTACGCGGCTATCTTTCATACGGTGTACATGGCCAAGCCAGCGTAACCTACGTTGTTTGAGCAGCGTGTAGATATTCGGTAGGCCTGTGCGAGTCAGGACATCCACGTTTGTCACTTTATCCTTCCAGGTGATACCAAGAATACGGCGTAGACATCGCATATGGAATGAATTTAGCCTCCTCTCCTGCTTTACATAGGTTGTCCAAGATTCGCTGCCATAAAGGAGGATACTAATTATGCAGGCATTGTACACTGCAGATTTTGTTTTAATTGTCAGTTTGTTGTTTTGCCAGACACGCTTAGAAAGACGGGCAAAGGTGGTAGCGGCTTTACCAATACGAGTGTCAATTTCTGTATCTAAAGATAGTCTGTCGCTGATGATGGACCCCAAGTAGTTCTACTGCCGCACGATGTCAAGTTTATAGTTGTCGATAGAGATTTCAGGTGTTGCTTCGGTGTCCTGACCGAGTATGTTAGTTTTCTGCAAACTTATTGTTAGACCGAAGTCTCGGCAGGCATGTGCAAAGCGATGTACCATGCTCTGGAGTTCTTCCTGACTTTGCGTGATAAATGCAGCGTCATCAGCAAATAACAGATCTCTAATATAGATATGTCTGACCTTAGACCTTGCCTTTAGTCTTGAGATGTTGAACAGTCGGCCATCGGATCTAGTATGCAGAAAGACACCTTCATTTGCACGTGAGAATGCATGTTTTAACAGAACAGCGAAGAAGATTCCAAATAGAGTTGGAGCAAGAACGCATCCTTGCTTGACACCGCTGCGTATGCCGAAGGGTGGTGATGTGCTGCCGTCATATTGGATGGTGCCCTTCATGTCCTCATGAAACGATTTGACTAGCGACAGTAGAGTATGTGGGCAGCCTATTTTGGGAAGTATTTTGAAAAGACCTTCTCTGCTGACAAGGTCAAATGCCTTTGTAAGATCGATAAAGGCTATGAAGAGAGGCTTTTTCTGCTCTCTAGATTTTTCTTGAAGTAGAAGTAAGGAGAAAATCATGTCTGCAGTTGATCTTCCGGATCTGAAGCCGCATTGCGATTCAGGATATACGCGTTCTGCGAGTTTTTGTAGCCTTCCTAAGATGACTCTGGCGAAGGTCTTGCCGACTATGCTGAGTAAGGAGATGCCTCTGTAGTTGTTGCAGTCGCTTCTATTTCCTTTATTTTTGTGCGGACGTTCCAGCAACCCAAACGTAGGTTGAGTTTCTTAATTGTTGGTTTCACTTGTGTGGCAGGTGTGGATGGTATCCTGTCGACACTAAAATGGCGATTCTGGAGTGTCCTCTCCAGGGCACGAGCTTGGGCAGAAAAAGAAAGAGACAAGTTGTTGCCCATGCAACATGTTTCTTCACTCCACGCAGCCGAGCGATCCAAAGGTCTAGCAGGGCAAAAACAGTTTGGTGCCAACTGCGCCGCAGGAGTTGCCAGAGCAATGTTGAGATCAACACTGAACTGCCTTAGGGACTCCATCTCCGGATTTTTCCTCAGGGTTTACTCCCGAAGTCTATTCCGTGAACGGGTACCCGCTAGACAGCGGGGGTTTATGATTAGAGTTGACCTTCTCCTAGATGCGTTGCCATCTTTAGGCTGACGGGTCGCACCTACCCGGGGAGGAGGTTAGAGGGCGCCTTCGATTCGCCGACGAAAACGTCATAGGGCGTTTGGGGCATTTTATAGAATTAGCTACCCCACGCAACTAATTCACCCCACCCTCTGTATCGCCACTTGACTTCATTTTGCGGAACGCGGCTAGTTATTCTATATTCTCAGCACGCCTCTATATCTAGAGGCCGGCCACTGTGTTCCACTAGTGGACACGTTTAGAAGTAGGTCAAGCTGCCTACCTCTATATCTAGAGGCCGGCCACTGTGTTCCACTAGTGGACACGTTTAGAAGTAGGTCAAGCTGCCTACTCCTAGGCGACAGGTAGGATAGTGCCTAAGCCCTCTCCACGCGCGAATCCGCCGTTCATATTATCGAAAATGGGTCAACTTACATTGAGTCCACAATGAATGAAAATACCATCCAATCCTTATCAATGAAATTGCACAATCATCATCGAAAAAATAAGAACCACAGGAATCATGCAGGATAACTGCTACAGGCAAAAGGTCCTTCTGCTATCATCTTTAATCGGAATACACACGGCATAACGACAAACACGCCTAGCTAGGACGCCATCTTAACCAGATATCCTACTAACTAACTAACTAACTAACCAACCAACTAACTAATCAACCAACTAACCAAATAATTAAATAAATAACAAAATAACAATCCAACTAACTAATCAACCAACCAACGAACTAGCTAACTAACTAACTAATGAACTAACTATCGAAATAACGAACTAACTAACTAACCAACCAACCAAATAAATAACGAATTAACTAACTAACAAACTAACCAACCAAATAACTAACTAAATAACTAACTAATCAACAAACTAAATAACTAACTAACTACATAACTAAGTAACCAATGAATCAATCAATCAACCAACTAACTAGCAAACCAACTAATTAGCGTACTAACTAATCTATCAACCAAATAACTAGCTAACTAACTAACAAACTAATCATCCAACTAACCGAATAATGATCTAAATAACAAAATACCCAACCAACTAACTAATCAACCAACCATCTAACTAGCTAACTAACTAATGAACTAACTACCGAAATAACGAACTAACTAACCAACCAACCAACCAAATAAATAACGAAATAACTAACGAACTAACTAATTAACAAACCAACAAACCGATCAACCAATTAACGAAATAACCAACTTACCAACAAACTAACCAGATAACTAAATAAATAACTAACTAACTAACCAACCAATCAACCAAATAATTAACTAAATAACTAACTTATCAAACAACTAACTAACTAACTACATAACTAAGTAACCAACCAATCAATCAACCAACTAACTAACTAGCTAATGAAACAACCAACCAACCAGCTAACTAACTAGCTAACTAACTAATTAGCTAACTAACTAACCAACCAATCAACCAAATAACTAGCTAACTATCTAACAAAGCAATCAACCAAATAACCAAATAATTAACTAAACAACAAAATAACCAACCAACTAACAAATCAACCAAACAACTAACTAGTTAACTAACTAACTAATGAACTAACTACCGAAATAACGAACTAACTAACCAAAAACCCACCAAATAAATAACGATTTAACTAACGAACTAACTAACTAACCAACCAACCGATCAACCAATCAACGAAACAACTGACTAACCAATCAACAAACCAAATAAATAATTAACTAACTAACTAACTAACCAACCAACCAAATAACTAACTAACCAACCAACCAACAAACTAACTAATTAATTAACTAACCAACCAATTAACCAATAAACCAACCAACTAACTGGTTACTAATTAACTAACCAACCATCCAATCAACCAACCAAACAAATAACTAACGAAATATATAACTAACCAACCAACTAACTAATCAACCAACCAACTAATTAGCTAACTAAATAACTAACGAACGTACTAAATAACTAATTAACTAACCAACCAATCAACCAACCAATCAAATAACTAACAAAATAACTAACTAATCAACCAATTAACTAACTAACTATCTACATAACTAAGTAACCAACCAATCAATCAACCAACCAACTAACAAGCTAATCAAACAACCAACCAACCAACCTGGTAACTAACTAACTAACTAGCTAATTAACAAACTAACTAACTAACTAACCAACAAACCAATTAACCAACCAAGGAACTAACTAATTAAATAACCAATCAACCAACCAATCTACCAACCAACCAAATAACTAACTAAATAACTAACTAACAAACCAACTAACTAACTAGCTAACTAACTAACTAACTAATCAACCAATGAACCAACCAACCAACTAATTAACAAACCAACCAACAAACTAACTAACCAACCAATTAACTAATTAATCAACCAACTAACTAACTAATTAACTAACCAACCAACTAATCAACCAACTAACCAAATAACTAACTAAATAACTAACTAACTAACCAACCAACTAACTAATCAACCAACCAACTAGCTAACTAACTAACTAATGAACTAACTAATGAACTAACTAATGAACTAACTAACGAACTAGGTAATCAACCAACCTGCTAACTAGTTTACTAACTAACTAACGAACTAACTAATGAACTAACTAATTAACTAACTAACGAACGAAATAATCAACCAACCAAATAATTAACAAACGAACTAACTAACTAACCTACCAAACAACCAATCAACCAACCAACCAAATAACTAAATAACTAACCAACCAATCAATTAACTAACTAGCTAACTTACCAACCAACCAACCAACCAACCAATCAACCTACCAAATAACTAGCTAACAAACTAACTTACCAACCAACCAACAAACCAGCCAACCAACCAACTAACTAACAAACCTACTAACAAACCAGCCAACCAACCAACTAACTAACTAACCAACTAACCAACCAACCAACCAGCTAACTAACTAACTAATTAGCTAACTAACTAACCAACCAATCCATCAACCAACTAACTAGCTAACTAACTAACAAACCAATCAACTAACTAACTTGATAACTAAATAACTATTATCATCATCAAGTACCGGCCTGCTGGCGTAGGTAATCATATCTCTCTACAACTTTCAATCTCGGTAGTTATTTATGTTGTTGACCAAGTCATTCTCTTAAGCTGTGCATGGCCAAAAAATGATGATTGTTTCTTTCTAATATTGAAAATTACCGATCTTTTTGCTTTGACCTCTTTCAGAATATTTTCATTACTCTTGTTAGCTGTCCATGATATTCTCAACTTTCTTCTGTAAAACCACATTTCTACAGATTCCAGTGATTTTCTTGTCTGTTGTCGTATTGTAAATGATTCACATCCATATGTTAACATATGCTACATTACATTTAAGAACTCTTTTTATTTATTCTATTGTCAAAAATTGATTGCATATTATCTTCCTCATTTTTTGGAAAGCTGACTTTGCCTGAGCCATTCTGCATCTCAACTCTTCTGTACATCTTCCGTCTGAGATTAACAAAGTTCCTAAATATTTAAATTCATTTACCTGTTTTAATATTGTTCCATTTGTCTTTATTTTGCACTGATGTGATGTCTTTTTCTTTGTTGTTACCATTACTTCTGTCTTTTTGCTATTAAGGCTGAATCCTTTATTTTTGCTTTCTTTCACTATAATGTCCAAAATTTCTTGTAACTCATTTTCACTCTTAGCGATTAAGACTGTAATATCAGCATACCTTAGATTATTTATTTTATGACCTCCAATTGTTATTCCAGGCATGCCCCTTATGGATCTTAAAATAATCCCACTATAAATATTAAACAAATCTGATGACAGCACACAACCTTGTCTAACACTCTGTTTTATTTGTTGAAACATTTCCAATTGGTTTCCAGTTCTTATGGCCGCGGTTTGTTGCCAGTACATGTTCTTTATTATTCTTAGAACTTTTATGTCTACGTTTATGCTTTCTAAAATTTTGATTACTTCTTGGTGCTTTACTTTGTCAAATGTTTTGGTATAATCTATGAAACATAGGTATAGATCTGTTTTCACCTCTATGGCTCTTTCTAATAAAGATCTTTTGATATATATGGCATTGCTCGTTCCTTTACCTCCAACAAAACCACACTGTTCATCGCTAAAATATCTATCAATCTCAATATTATGTGCATTCAATAGGCTCCAACTTATTTATTCTCAATATTATGTGGTTTCTTTAAGTCGAAGCTTGCAATTCTAATGTATAGTAAGATTATGCAAAATTGTAATCCTATTATTCTGCAGAACATATAATACTGATTTATTTCCTTTGAAAGTTGTACAAATAAATATATGTAAATGTGTGTTTCTACTGTTAATCTTGTGCCCGTGTAAACGTCTTTACCTCTCACGCAGAACTGAATATCGCAATGTATTTTTGTGCTGACCACACATTCATACCTTAAGACACGTCAATCAATACCATATTCTTATATAGGTAAATATAGGAAAATGTTAATCATGAGTGCAATCTGCTGCAAGTTTTAATAGGATACATTTGAAAACACACTTAACACCCCCCCTACCTAACCCCCCAAACATCAGACGGCGGTCTGTGTTATTGACAATATGTAGCATTCACAGAGAATTCACCTGTTGGTGGCTAAAACAGTGGACAAAATAACCTCTGTAATATTTGTTTTTATTATTTCTTTATCTTGTTAATCTTGTACAGTCACATATGCTAGTTATCGTCAGCGGTATAATAGTCCTGTGGCTTAACAATAAAATAATTGCTGTTCAATCTCACTTCCACAATGATATCAGCGCAAGGATTGAATAAGAACTGTAGTTTGTCAATCCTAGCTGTAGTGCAACATCCGTCCTACCAGTGGCGCAATGTTAGGTCGGCTATATTAGCTATTGGAGTATGTCAATCCAAGCGTTACGGCAATATTAGGTTTTCTATATCAGCAATAAGGTACCATGTACCTCCTAGCTTTCTTCTTCTACTACCTTTCAGCTCCGAGTGGAGAATATGTCTTCAATAAACACTTTCCAGGCCGTTCTGTTTCTTGCCATTCTTTTACGATCGTTCCATTCTGCCCCATCATCTTCATCTCTGCTTCTATATGTCTTCTCCAAGAATTCCTTGGTCTTCCTCTTTGTCTTTTTTCCTGGGAATTCCAAAAAAAGAGCCTTTTGTGTAATACTCTCAGTTGGCTTCCGCAGTGTGTGTCCTATCCAGCGCCATCGTCTTCGCTGTATCTCTTTATCCACTGGTATTTGACTGGTACATTTCCATAAATCTATGTTAGTGATTTTGTCCTGCCATTTCCATCCTTTTATTCTACGTAAGCATCCATTAATGAAAGTTTCTATCATCATTATTGTCATTTTAGTTGTTCCCCACGTTTCACAGCTATATAATAAGTCTGACTTAACACTGGAGTTAATAATTTTTATTTAAGTATTTAACCTAATTTCTTTGGACCTCCATATGTTTCCCAGTGCAACAAATGCTCCTCTTGCTTTTGATATCCTTATTTTGGTAATATTTTCTGTTCCTCCCGTTTTGTCTATATTACTCCCCAGATATATGTAAGATTGTACATCCACTATAGGTATTTCTCCTATTTTGATTTGGTTATTGCCAATCAACTGTAGTTTGTCAATCCTAGCTGTAGTTTGTCAATCCTAGCTGTAGTTTGCCAATCCTAGCTGTAGCTTGTCAATCCTAGCTGTAGTGCTACATCCACCCTACCAGTGTTGCAATGTTAGGTCTGCTATATTAGAATCCTGTGACACCTTAGCCAAAAAGGAAAGTAACAAAAAAACAAAAATGGATAACTGACATCTTTGAAAAAATGGAAGAAAGATGACAAGCGAAGAACACTGCTAGATATAAGGAAATTGATAATGAAATACGCAAAATGTGCAAAAAGGCAAAGGAAGACTGGCTCAACCAAAGATGTCTAGAAGTCGAAACTATGGAAAGTAAAAAAAAATTAAGAGGGATGCACACAGAAATAAAGAGAATGGCTTATAAAGGCAAAAAAGCTGCAGGAAGCGGATGTATTGCAAAAAAAGAGGGAAGAATGCAACAGACAACAAAGAAATAATCGATAGATGGCAGGAATACATAACAGAATTATTTCATGACGAAAGGGACAAAAAATCGTTTATAAAATGTACATATAACTATAAAATCCTAAAATCTGAAGTAGAAAAAGCTATCAAAACAATGAAAAAGGGAAAGGCAGCAGGACCTGACAATATACAGATAGAGATGATACAGGCACTAGAATTTTGGCATTGAAGTGATCACATTGCAATTCAAATATGCAATGACATATATTTGTACCATACAGGATACATATCAAATAAACTAAAAACATCAACTTTCATTGATTTGCCTAAAAAGAATGGTGCAGTTGAATGCAGTGATTTTAGAACAATAAGCTTAATGAGCCAGATAAATTTTCCTAAAAGTTATACAGCGAAGGATTCAGAATAAAATTAATACTGAATTAGATGAACAGCAATTTGGATTCAGGAAAAACAGTGGGACAAAAGAAGCTATAGTTAGCATGAGGACATTGATTGAAAAGTACATAGAAGTAAACATACCAATATATGCCTGTTTCATAGACCACACCAAAGCATTTGATAGAATACACCATAATCAACGTAGAGACTGACTAAAAGATATAGTAATATACAAAAGAATAGGAATGGCAAAAAGTAATAGAATATACACACAAACAAAAGAATAGGAATGGCAAAAAGTAATTTTAATGTCATGAAGAACATACTAACATCAAAACAAATAACACCAGGGCTAAAACTAAGAATAGCAAAACGTTATGTCTTCTCAACATTCCTTTATGGTGCAGAAATATGGCAATTAGACAAGAAAACAGAACAGAGAAATAAAGCCTTTGAAATGTGGATATATAGACGAATAGGTAGAATTGGATGGAAGGAAAAGAAAACAAACGATGAAGTCTTAAAACAACTAAAGATGAAAAGAGAACTACTAAACACAATTCAAACAAGACAAATGCGATTTTTGGGCCATATTAAAAGACACAACAGCCTACAAAAAGTAATCCTGGAGGGGAAAATACAAGGTAAAAGAGGCAGAGGCAGACCAAGACTAACATGGACGAGTAACATCAAAAGATGGACAAACCAGCCTATGACAACCTGTATCACCAAAGCAAGAGACAGAGCAGAATGGCGCTCCATGGTAGCCAATATTCGATGTGGAAATGGCATTCGATGATGATGATGATGATGATGAAAAGATATAAATCTGGATGACACAGACATACGACTAATATGTAATTTGTACTGGGAACAAACAGCAATAATAAAATATAACAAGGAGAATTATACGCCCATTGATATAAAAAGATGAGTAAAACAAGGATGCATCCTATCACCAAGCTTGTTCAATCTATACACTGAGCAAAACTTTAAAAACATCACAGAGATGCCAAGCCGAAACATTTATGGAAAAATAATCAATAACCTAAGATATACTGATGATACTGTACTACTAGCAGAGAATCCTAAAGATCTACAACAATTATTAATGTATTAAACATGACAAGCAAAAAATATGGACTAGATATGAATATCAAAAAGACTAAAACTATGATCACAAACAAAGAATATTGTCAAGGAACACAATTAAATATCAAAGTTGGAGGAATACATCTGGAGACAGATCAGAACTACAACTACCTTGGATATACTATAACCAATGTTGGAAAATGTATAACTGCAATAAACAAAAGAATAGGAATGGCAAAATGTAAATTTAATACCATGAAAATTATACTAATACGAAAACAAATAACACCAGGGCTAAAACTAAGAATAGCAAAATGTTACATCTTTTGAAACATTTAGCGACCGCTTTGGTGGGAGGGAAAAAAAGGGGGGGGGGGGGTCACTTGCTTGAGCACATATACAGGATAACTTGTGGACACGGTGACTGACATTCCAGTTGGACACAGCGACTGACATTCCGATTGGACACAGTGACTGACATTCCAATTGGACACAGTGACTGACATTCCAATTGGACACAATGACTGACATTCCAATTGGACACAGTGACTGACATTCCAATTGGACACAGTGATTGACATTCCAGTTGGACACAGTGACTGACATTCCAATTGGACACAGTGACTGACATTCCAATTGGACACAGTGACTGACATTCCAATTGGACATAGCGACTGACATTCCAATTGGACACAGTGACTGACATTCCATTTGGACACAGTGACTGACATTCCAATTGGACACAGTGACTGACATTCCAATTTTAAAAGTGTCAAGCATTGTACGGAGAAGACATAGGAAGTGTAACGGTTAATGTGCTCAGAATTGACAAAATAAAACTCCATGTCAAGGACCTCATGTGGTTATCAGGTGTCAGGAGATACCAAAGGTAACAAAGAGGCTTTAAGAAGAATAATTAATAAAGATATTTAGCAACTTTGAGCTTTAAAGAGATACAGCGTAGACGATGACGCTGAATAGGATGTACATTGTGAAGCCAACTGAGGCCCTTACACAACAGGCCCTTTTTGGAATCCCAAAGGAAAAAGACATAGAGGACCACCAAAATGTTCTTGGACAAAACAGATGGAAGCAGTGATGAAGATGATGGGGAAGACATTGAATGACCTTAAAAGAATGGCAAGAAACAGAACGAATTGGGGAAAAAATGTTTGTTGAAGACCTATGCTCCACAGGGAGCTGCAAGATAGAAGAACCATGTGCTTAGGAACAAAACACCGTCTACAAGACCTAGCAGTAAATCACTGGACTTGGGGAATTATTATTTCTGTCTTATCAGGTGTGTTCGGCCCTATAGAGACTAACCATCCTTTGGTTGATACAGATAGGAGAATGGGTTTTTAAAAAAAAACATAGGCAATCAATCTATACATAAGAGTTTATCATTATCAAGAATAGTGTCTGCTGACGTGAATGATCATGTCTCTCCACAACATTTAGTCCCGACATTTGCTTATCGCTTTTGATGCTCTTCAGTTTTGCCATTCGATTAAGTTGTGTATCCTTCATCTCTTTTCTTAGATTTTTTTAAGTTGTTGCCACATGTTTCAGTAGTTCAACAAGAATTATTGCGTCCATACTATAAAACGTTTATTTCTCTCTCTCTCTCTCTCTCTCTCTCTCTCTCTCTCTCTGCCATCAAGACTCAATCAGAGTAGTATTCCAAACTCTCTCATGAAGTCAGCTGTCTGTTTAAGCGAATCGATTGCCCCATATAGTTTCTCCTCCAGGGAGGTGGACGTGGACCACATTGCTCTTCTCAAGTCTGCGTACTGGGGGCAATCCTGTAGAATATATTTTGTAGTCCATATTGTCCAGTGTACATTGGCATAAGCTGGTTGTACTTATTTTGAATTTGGTGAACATGTGATTTCTCATTCTATTGTGGCCTGTGCGTAGGCGAAGTATGATGACTTGATCCCCCCTTGATAGTTGGTGGTATCCGTCACTCTTGTTATGTTTTGGGAGTTCTCGTTTCCATTTTTCATGGAACTGACCCTTGAGGATGGATTTGGCTTCATCATAACTGAGCGGTTCTCTTGTGGTAATATCCCTCCCTCTTTAGCTAATTTATCTGCGCGTTTGTTCCCGTGTATGTTACAGTGTGATGGTATCCACTGAATGACTAAAACGTTTATTTAGTAACGTAACTACATCTGCAAACGTTCTAGATCGTTGCTAATCGTTTGAACAAAGGGGAAGGTTACGTAAAATATAGGAAACATATCAAAGTTTTAAAAATAGATGGTATATTTTGTGTTTATGTGAACTCGCCCAATGAGTTCACCTCTTTCACTTTGCACCTAAAGGAGAGTGAAGTTAATGCTGGTGCATTGTGGTCTGGAGGTAATACATCAGTCTGTGGACAAGTAGATCGCGGGCTCAAATCGTACCACAAGCTGTGCAAGTTTTAAAAAAAAACGAAACTGTGCTTCTTCGTGGCTTTAACCTCCCCTGATCTCTGGGTAGTGAGATTCGATGAATAGACTTCTCGGATAACGGCAACAAACAGGAGACCCAGTGTGCGTGCGTTAAAGAACAGTTGGCGGTTTCAAATTTGAAAAGTGTGGGCCTATAATGGCCGCTCCCCGGGCAAAAGCTGAAAGCAATCTACCCGAATATCCCAAATTTCTCGCGTAAAAACTGAAATTATCTGTGAAGTCTGATGATATCTGCCTGTACGGCGAGGGACTCTTGAGCACATGGCTGCCGTTGGGAAAGTAAGAAACAAGTGACATTCACGCAAAGTTCAGTCCTTCGGGATTTCGTTAAGATATAAAGCTAGCAAATAAAAATAATAATAATGCAGATGTATTGTGTTTCTGTTTACAACAAACGATAATATTTATTTCAACATGTATGATTTAAGTGCGGTATTTTGAGTACAATACTGCATTCTCTTTGTTGATGAACCAACTTGCTTGACAAGACTGCTTTGTCCTTTCTGGTACAACCTCAAGGTGGTGGAGCTAATTTTGATTAACTGTTGAACGTAAATTCTGAAGTAAACAGTTAGTTATGAGTCACTAACCGCATTCAGCTAAAATACTGTATGGCGTTTTGACCCTTGATGGGTTGAGTGATCAGTCCTTTGGCTGATCGTTATGATTTTCACTAAAATTAACCATGGTTAATTTTAGTAAAATATAATAATAGTAATATATAGCGTCCTTGGCGTCTTGACAGACAGTTTGTAGCAAGAAATGTATGATTAGTCAATAGTTTGGTAATATATTAGTGTTTTATTCTGGGTGCTGTTTTACTTTACAGTTTCTCTCGTGGCTGAATCTGCCAATATTTGATGAGAAGGATCCGATCTCAGAATTAAGAAGATGTATTGTGGTGTATGGCCCCATATCCTTTCTCCTGCGCCTTTTGTTGTTTGAATTTGATATCAACGCTGCCTCAAAAATTGCTGTGCCGTTTTTTTCTCTCTCTCTATACTCCTCTCAGTTTCATTCACTTTTTGATAATTCTCTCAAGGAAGCCCTGCAAACATCCTAATATCTCATCACTAGCCTGCCATTTGGTCTCTTTACGTCCTGAAGTACGTCATATGATATTTGCTTGGAAATAATTGTTTGCCATTCTTCGAACCTGACCCAGCCACCGTGATCTCCGACTCCTAAGTGTTGCAAAGATGAATGGGAGTTTGGTTTTTTGTAAGACATTAAAGTTGGTTACTTTGTTCTGCCATTTGATGTTCATTATTTTGCCAAGGCAACTCACGTGAAAGCTGTTTAACTTTTTCTTCTGTTTTGCATAGGTAGTCTAAGTTTATGATCCGTCGTAAAAATGTGTACTAAGAACACAACTTTCGTGAATTAGAATCTTAGTAATAAGTGTTAGCTTAGTGTTGACGCATGCCCTTTTTTCAGTTTACTAAAATGTTGAAGCTATCTTTCGATTTGGGAATTTGTTTCTTCATCAATCGCGATGGTGGTTGTGACCATAGAACCGAGGTAAGTGAACTTTCTCACAGATTCCAGGAGTGCAGTTATTTAGAGTTGCTGGATTTGGTCACACCCTGTTGAAGCACTAACGTCTTTTGGTTACTTATTGGTAAGGAGAATAAATAACATAATCTAGCTAGATTGCCAATCATTGATTGCAGGACAGTTTCATCTTGAAAATCAGTGCTGCACCATAATCGGATAGAACTTCCTTGATTAGATTATCAGTTCATTTCAGTTTTAACCTCAGGCGTGCTAGATTAAATAAGTAGCCGTCAAATTTTGTTCGGATGTAGATACCTTCAGAGACGGTCTATAAACATTGTACAAAAGGGAGACGAAAAAGATTTCGAAAAAGACAGAGGCAAGGACACGTACCTTGTTTCACTCCACAAGCCATCTCAAAGTATCTTGATGTGTGTCAGTGTTAGTCATGCCTCGTATCGCTGTGTGCATGTCAGTGTTAGTCATGCCTTGTATCGCTGTGTGCATGTCAGTGTTAGTCATGCCTCGTATCGCTGTGTGCATGTCAGTGTTAGTCATGCCTTGTATCGCTGTGTGCTTGTCAGTGTTAGTCACATCTCACATCTTTGTGTGTGCATGTCTGTGTTAGTCACCTCTAGTGACTCGGGCAGATGGTGTTCGTAAACCTGAGAGGGCCGACCATCTAAGGGCAGAATCCCCCTACAGAAAAGACAATCTGCTGCCTTGCAGGAAGATTGGGGACAATCAAAGGGTAAGGAAAGCAAACCTGAATAAAATGCTGGCTGAAATCGGATGCACTGGGCCACTGGCGCAGAACACAGTGCAACGTTTTAACGGGTGTTCAATCAGAGTGGATCTGGCAGACTCTAATTGTGATGTTATGTCTGTGGGGGCGATCAACACACTTAACCTGACAGCTGACTTCATGTGAGAGTCTGGAATCCTACTCTGATTGAGTTCTGATCGCAGAAAGAGAGAGAGAGAGAGAGAGAGAGAGAGAGATAGATAGAGAGAGAGAGAGAGAGAGAGAGAGAGAGAGAGAGAAAGGGCTGGGATGATCTACCTTCCAACTGGATGGTAGCAGACATATTGTTGTTAAATGACTTGATAATCTTGAGTAATGTCGGTGGGCAGCCTACATGTTTCAGACCCCTCTCAGTTCACGGTTTCACAGACTTTGGAAGATCAACAAAGGCTATAAATAGAGGTCTTCTCTGTACATTGCATTTCTGCAGTTGACGGAGAGTAAAAATCATATCGGTGGATGACTGTCCAGCTCTAAAATCGAACTGGGTCATTTGAAGAATATGTTATGTCATTTGATGTAGACGCTTTAGAAGAATTTTTGAGAATGCCTTTACGGTTATACTGAGGAGGGAGACACCACCACAGTTTTTACAATCGCCTTCGTCTCATTTATTTGTGTATAACGTTAAAATCTTGGCATCTTTCAAGCCCGTGGGTATAGCTCCACTTTTCCAGCAATGGATGAAGAGTTTGTAGTGATGGGGTAGGGGTGTATGTAGCAGTAGGGTAGGAGAATTTGTAGTGGTGGGGTAAGAGAGTTTGTAATAGTGGAATAAGAGAGTTTGTAGTGGTGGGATAGGAGAATTTGTAGCGGTGGGATAGGAGATTTTGTAGTGGTGGGATAAGGGAGTTTTGTAATGGTGGGGTAGGAGAGTTTGTAGTGGTGGGATAAAATAATTTGTAGTGATGCGGTAGGAGAGTTTGTAGTATTGGGATACGAGAGTTTGTAGTGGTGGGATACGAGAGTTTGTAGTGTGGTAGGATAAGTAATTTTGTAGTGGGGGAATATGAGAGTTTGTAGTGGTCAGGTAGAGAGTTTGTGGATGTGGAGTAGGAGAGTTTGTAGTGGTGGGATAGGAGACTTTGTAGCGGTGGGATAGGAGATTTTGTAGTGGTGGGATAAGGGAGTTTTGTAATAGTGGGGTAGGAGAGTTTGTAGTGGTGGGATAAAATAATTTGTAGTGATGCGGTAGGAGAGTTTGTAGTATTGGGATACGAGAGTTTGTAGTGGTGGGATACGAGAGTTTGTAGTGTGGTAGGATAAGTAATTTTGTAGTGGGGGAATATGAGAGTTTGTAGTGGTCAGGTAGAGAGTTTGTGGATGTGGAGTAGGAGAGTTTGTAGTGGTGGGATAGGAGACTTTGTAGTTGTGTGGTAGGGGAGTTTGTAGTGGTGGGGTAGGAGTGTTTGTAGTAGTGGGGTAAGAGTGTTTGTTGTGGTAAGGTAGGGGAGTTTGTAGTGATGGGGTAGGACAGTTTGTAGTGGTGGGGTAGGAGAGTTTATAGTGGTGGGGTAGGAGGGTTTGTAGTGATGGGGTTGGAGAGTTTCTAGTGGTATGGTAGGAGAGTTTTGTAGTGGTGGGGTAGGAGAGTTTGTAGTGGTGGGGTAGGAGAGTTTGTAGTGGTGGGGTGGGAGAGTTTGTAGTGGTGGGGTGGGAGAATTTGTAGTGGTGGGGTAGGAGAGTTTGTAGTGGTGGGCTAGGAGAGTTTGTAGTGGTGGGGTAGCAGAGTTTGTAGTGGTGGTGTAGGAGAGTTTGTAGTGGTGGGATGGGAGAGTTTGTAGTGGTGTAGTGGTAGAGTTCGTAGTGGTGGAGTAGGAGAGATTGTAATGGTGGGATAGGAGACTTTGTAGTGGTGGGATAGGAGAGTTTGTAGTTGTGGGGTAGGAGAGTTTGTAGTTGTGGGGTAGGAGAGTTTGTAGTGGTGGGATAGGAGACTTTGTAGTTGTGGGGTAGGAGAGTTTGTAGTGGTGGGGTAGGAGTGTTTGTAGTTGTGGGGTAGGAGAGTTTGTAGTGGTGGGGTAGGAGAGTTTGTAGTTGTGGGGTAGGAGAGTTTGTAGTGGTGGGGTAGGAGAGTTTGTAGTTGTGGGGTAGGAGAGTTTGTAGTTGTGGAGTAGGAGAGTTTGTAGTGGTGGGGTAGGAGAGTTTGTAGTTGTGGAGTAGGAGAGTTTGTAGTGGTGGGGTAGGAGAGTTTGTAGTTGTGGATTAGGAGAGTTTGTAGTGGTGGGGTAGGAGAGTTTGTAGTTGTGGAGTAGGAGAGTTTGTAGTGGTGGGGTAGGAGTGTTTGTAGTTGTGGGGTAGGAGAGTTTGTAGTGGTGGGGTAGGAGAGTTTGTAGTTGTGGGGTAGGAGAGTTTGTAGTGGTGGGGTAGGAGAGTTTGTAGTTGTGGGGTAGGAGAGTTTGTAGTGGTGGGGTAGGAGAGTTTGTAGTGGTGGGGTAGGAGAGTTTGTAGTGGTGGGGTAGGAGAGTTTGTAGTGGTGGGGTAGGAGAGTTTGTAGTTGTGGGGTAGGAGAGTTTGTAGTGGTGGAGTAGGAGAGTTTGTAGTGGTGGTGTAGGATAGTCTGTAATGGTGGAGTAGGAGACTTTGTAGTTGTGGGGTAGGAGAGTCTGTAATGGTGGAGTAGGAGAGTTTGTAGTGGTGGGGTAGGAGAGTTTGTAGTGGTGGGGTAGGAGAGTTTGTAGTGGTGGGGTAGGAGAGTTTGCAGTGGTGGGGTAGGAGAGTTTGTAGTGGTGGGGTAGGAGAGTTTGTAGTGGTGGGGTAGGAGAGTTTGTAGTGGTGGGGTAGGAGAGTATGTAGTGGTGGGGTAGGAGAGTTTGTAGTGGTGGGGTAGGAGAGTTTGTAGTGGTGGGGTAGGAGAGTTTGTAGTGGTGGGGTAGGAGAGTTTGTAGTGGTGGGGTAGGAGAGTATGTAGTGGTGGGGTAGGAGAGTTTGTAGTGGTGGGGTAGGAGAGTTTGTAGTGGTGGGGTAGGAGAGTTTGTAGTGGTGGGGTAGGAGAGTTAGTAGTGGTGGAGTAGGAGAGTTTGTAGTTGTGGGGTAGGAGAGTTTGTAGTCGTGGGGTAGGAGAGTTTGTAGTGGTGGGGTAGGAGAGTTTGTAGTTGTGGGGTAGGAGAGTTTGTAGTGGTGGAGTAGGAGAGTTTGTAGTGGTGGAGTAGGAGAGTTTGTAGTGGTGGAGTAGGAGAGTATGTAATGGTGGGATAGGAGACTTTGTAGTTGTGGGGTAGGAGAGTTTGTAGTGGTGGAGTAGGAGAGTTTGTAGTGGTGGGGTAGGAGAGTTTGTAGTGGTGGAGTAGGAGAGTATGTAGTGTAGGGGTAGGAGAGTTTGTAGTGGTGGGGTAGGAGAGTATGCAGTGTAGGGGTAGGAGAGTTTGTAGTGGTGGGGTAGGAGAGTTTGTAGTGGTGGAGTAGGAGAGTTTGTAGTGGTGGGGTAGGAGAGTTTGTAGTGGTGGGGTAGGAGAGTTTGTAGTGGTGGAGTAGGAGAGTTTGTAGTGGTGGGGTAGGAGAGTTTGTAGTGGTGGAGTAGGAGAGTTTGTAGTGGTGGGGTAGGAGAGTTTGTAGTGGTGGAGTAGGAGAGTATGTAGTGGTGGGGTAGGAGAGTTTTTAGTGGTGGAGTAGGAGAGTTTGTAGTGGTGGGGTAGCAGAGTTGGTAGTGGTGGTGTAGGAGAGTTTGTAGTGGTGGTGTAGGAGAGTCTGTATTGGTGGGATAGGAGACTTTGTAGTGGTGGTGTAGGAGAGTTTGTAGTGGTGGTGTAGGAGAGTTTGTAGTGGTGGTGTAGGAGAGTTTGTAGTGGTGGGGTAGGAGAGTTTGTAGTGGTGGTGTAGAGGAGATTGTAGTGGTGGGATGGGAGAGTTTGTAGTGGTGGTATAGGAGAGTTTGTAGTGGTGGTGTAGGAGAGTTTGTAGTGGTGGTGTAGGAGAGTTTGTAGTGGTGGTATAGGAGAGTTTGTAGTGGTGGTGTAGAGGAGATTGTAGTGGTGGGATGGGAGAGTTTGTAGTGGTGGTATAGGAGAGTTTGTAGTGGTGGTGTAGGAGAGTTTGTAGTGGTGGGGTAGGAGAGTTTGTAGTGGTGGTGTAGAGGAGATTGTAGTGGTGGGATGGGAGAGTTTGTAGTGGTGGTATAGGAGAGTTTGTAGTGGTGGTGTAGGAGAGTTTGTAGTGGTGATGTAGGAGAGTTTGTAGTGGTGGGGTAGGAGAGTTTGTAGTGGTGGTGTAGAGGAGATTGTAGTGGTGGTGTAGGAGAGTTTGTAGTGGTGGGGTAGGAGAGTTTGTAGTGGTGGGGTAGGAGAGTTTGTAGTGGTGGGGTAGGAGAGTCTGTAGTGGTGGGGTAGGAGAGTTTCCAGATTTTCCTCAATAACCTCTGCAGGGATGTTATTGTTTCCAGAAGGTTTACTCTTGAGAATTCGTGGATTACATCACGAAGTTCTTTCTTAGTGGACGCATTGTTCAGTTCCGTCAGCACTGAATATGTTGGTACCAGCTTGTCTAAGAGTGGTTTTATTGGTCTATTACCAAAGTAGATATGTGAGTAATATTCGATCTATCTTTCCGTCTGATAGGCTCACCGTTTGCGTCTTTTAAGGGAGCGATGTTTGAGATGTTTGGGCCTAGATTAAACTTTATATTGTTTTAAATTGTTCTTGGGTCGCCCACCTCAGCAGCTTTCTAGATCTTAAAACACAGATTTGACCAGTATTTGTTCGTACATCGCCTTGATTCCAGTTGTACTTCTCCCTGTGCTCATTTGAAATGGTCCTTTGCGTTCTGGCATGGGTAATTCTTTAAGGTTTAGAAAACCGTGTTCTTCTCTGCAAGTGATATAGTTTCATTAAGTTTTCTCTGAACCCAGACATTGTTGAAGTGTTTATCTTTACCTAAGAAAGTGATTAAAATAAAAGATGTGTGATTTCAGACGGTTCAATTTATCATCTACATTGTCTATGTCTTTTTCCTCCTTCATGCATTTGTGTTGGCATTTTTGAATAAGACTTAGTAATAATAATAATAGTAAGAAATATTCGTAAATAATATTGAAAACAATAGTAACAATAATAATAAAAATAAAAGTAAAAGTAATAATAATGATAATATTGATACACAGCATTCAGCTTTTCTGAATATCAACTGCGCTCAATATATTTTATTGATATCCGTTACAGGAAAGTTAAAAATATCACATCGCGCGATTTTTATTTGGGTCGAAAGTCGTAACATGTAATAATTTATGCAATTTTTCTTCCTTCTAAAGATAGTAGGCTAAGCCTCGCGTCTGAACAGCTACAGTACACATGCTTATGTTGTACACGCTGGTGCAATAAGTATTTAAGCGCAGAAAATGTTATGTTGTAAGATATATTCATAAGTAAATAATATGTCGTTTTGGCGAAAATATTTTGGTGCATTTTGTGCATGTATGATTCTTATTGGTTCTATTGAAATTGTGTACTACACCTATCACATTAGTGTGAATGAGAACTACGTCATCAACACTGACCAAGGACGTCTATTTCCAAGAAATGGTGCGGTAAGTTTGATGTTTAGTTAGCGATGATATTCAGGTGGCGTTTATGAGAGTCAGCTGGATCAAGATGATGGTCAAGGCAAACCTCCAGGAGCCGATGTTATTCTTGTTTATGCAGGATTTGGTGTGTCAGTTTCGGACTATGGTCTGGGTATGCTCACTCTCTAGTCAGCACAAAGCGCAAGATTGGAAGGATTCAAGGTACGGGTCTACGGCAAGTGCTGGATGCACCAGAGATAAACCATTCTGTTCAATGAAGCACCTGCTGGACCTACCAACCGTTACGTGTCACACTTTTACTCCTATCGTTTTTTTTTTATTTTGGGGGGGGGTTGGGTGGTAGCGGGTAGGTTATTTAAAATGTATAAAAACCATAAATCGTGCCTTGCTTCGAAATTGGGTGCGACCATATACGCATCATGCACGCACAATTTTGAATTGTCGAGGTGAGGGAGGATATATAATGTGGAAATCATTAATATGGTAACGAATTAGTAGGGCTAGCAGCTGAAAAAATGAGTCTAACCAAAGCAATCATTGAACTTGTAAAAGTAAAGAGCCCCCGTCACGCCAAGTGGCGTATAGGGAATTTGGTTTTAATGACCATACATTTTACAGACCTTCGGCACATGATTTTTGGGGTAATGTGGTCGTTATTACGCCCGTGCCGCATTACTTTCCCAGAAAAAAAATCCGGTACCCATTAAAGGCTGGGGGAACCCGGAAGCCATAGGTTGGGATCGAACCCTACCTCTTGTCCTTTGTAGTCCAGTTCACTAACCACTGAGCTATCGCGGCTCCCTTAATCATTCAACTTGGCACGGAGTAAATTAATTGGGCCCACGGTGTCCCTGCGGTAGTTTGAAAGGAATTAAAATAACAATTTGTCTCACTGACATTGACTCTGGAATAAGAAGACCTTATAAAACTTGTCCCTAATTCCCAAGGGATAAAGAAGAACATGTGTTGGAAAAGAATGAATCCATTAATATCTTGTTGAGCTCAGGGATCAAAAAGTGATTATGTCGATACGGTGTGGGATTGGTGGCAGCAGATGTGTGCACAATAAACATCTGACTATGACAATCGGTCTGAACACGTATTTAGAAGTGATGGGACGGCTTTGGGGCGGAATGAGGATGTCCCAACTTCAATGAAACTAATTTCATGGAAAGGATAGAATAGAATAGAATAGAATAGAATAGAATAGAATAGAATAGAATAGAATATATTTCACCATATTATTATCAGTTTTGAGTTTGTCTAGTCCCTCTTTTAATATAACGTTTCTTTCCTTTTGCATATTCCATGATCTATACACCCGATGTAAGATGCACAAAATACGATAAACTAAATGTAATAATGAAAGAGTTGAAAGGGAAAAGATTACCCCATAACATCTAACGTCACGGGACAAGGAACTATTGAATTTAACTAGCTCAGGTCACACCATTTGAAGAAAGGAAACAAAACCCTTTATGTTGTTACCTTCTACATCTCCTCTTTGAGCTAGGTACGCATTCGTAGTACTCTCGAAGGTATGTGGGGTATGCTTACACATTTGGTTAACGCCGTCCGACGGTGCTAGGAATTACGCCTCATAAGTTCAGCTCAGCGAATAAAATAATGCTTGCTCTTTAAACCTTTTACCTGACAATGATTATTTTACTTACTAAACGTAAATACTGACCCTATATGTTATTATCCGTCCCTATTGTGAATATGTATTTTTTTAGTGACACTATTTTTAAAATTATATTTCATATTTCAGACGCACGTCCCATTTAAAAAAAGTGTCGACCATGTCAAGTACTCTATCCCAGAGGTGGACGATTTCGTTCAGTTATTTCAGTCCAGACATCGCGGCGAGATCAACTTGCTTGGGCTTACTGCTGATGAACCTTATGACACTTTTCTCAAGAGACTCAATTCACTTAAGAAGAGAGGGCCGAAGCTTTACAAAGATCGTCAAGAGAATGCGTGAGTTAGCATTGAGAGCTTATTCTTAACAATTGTTCGTTTTGTCCATAGACAGACAGAGCATTTAAGGGGCCTGTTATAAAAGTAGAAGCGTCTGGTAAACGAATTATTCAACTAACGATTCAACTTAATATGTTTTTCACTCAGTGAATGTAATTAAACAATTGGTGGTTTAGCTATTTAATCAGCGGTTCGTTCGACTAATTAATCAATCGTTGGTTCGATATATCACTGTCGTTTAAATAATTCAACAATTGCCCTTTATCCAGTAAATCAACTGTCTTTTATTTATCTAACTATCCAACTGTTGTTTATTTAATAAATGTATTTGTCGATACGTATAAAGAAGAATGGTAAACAATTGTATTCCCAAACAAATATTATATTGTATGGCGAACTTAAGGACGGAAAGAGACCAAAGGGCAGACCAGTGCTGAGATATAAGGATGTTTGCAGTGCTTTCTTGAGGGAATTTTCTAAAAGTGAAAGAAACTAGGAAAATGTGGCCGTGGATCGTAGCACATGGAGAGCAAACATAAAAAATGGCGCAGCAACTTTCGAGACAGTGCTGTTATCAAATTCAGAAGACAATAAACGCAAGAGAAAAGAGACAAGGCCAGGTACTGCGTTACACCTTGCTCGTTTTGTGGATGGATCTGTCTGTCCAGGATTGACATAAATTCAGACACAAGAGAAGATGTTCAGTAAAGCAGCACCCAGTATGAGACACTAATGCTTTACCAAACTACTAAATTATTATGATTGTTTGCTACCAACCGTCTGCCAAAACGCTAAAGGCCATATAAATAACTAACTGTCATTTATAGAGCTTATTAATTATTTGTTTAGCTCATTTCATTAACAAACGGTTCTCTCCAAATATTATTTTAAAGACAAAAGGGAAAAAAGGTTATAACCAGAGCTCGGGTTTTTATCACCTAAAATATAACCTAAACATTAAAAATTAACCAAAATATTACATTAATTAATTACTCATTTACTATTGAAAATTACCAAAAATGATCAATTTTTAAAATTGTAAAAGAATGCTGTGTAAAAAAACTTACCATTTCATCTATGCAGCTATACTCGCTGCCTCGGAGAGTATTTAATATTTTTTTAATGTAGTATCCGTACTTACCTCATCTCTCTCTAGTTTGCAGAAACTTTGAACATTTGCCATTTGATCCAATGACATTTGACCCCGTGACATGTACCATAATGTGTCCACTGTGTTAATGGATATAATTTACCCCTTTCGCTATTTTTTTAAAATGCCATCTTTCTTTTTCACTTTATTCAGAAAAGATGTCAAATTATCCAATAAGGCGTCTACATCCTTTGCGCCAGACTCTACTTTCATGCCTTTCTCTTTGTTGACGAGCAATTTCTGACACGACGCGTCTCTTTGCCTTTAACTTTTTAAAACTATTTTGGACACATTTGTTTTCCCTCTGTATCTGCAATTACTTTTACATTTTATTCATGTTTTTTTTTTGCGAAAGGTCTCTTCAATACTTGAACTTCAAACCTTTATTATGATATACGGTAAATCAATTAAAAGCGGTCTTTAATTTGTCCATTTGTCTTAGCTCTAGACATGTTGCGTTTATTGAGACAAGTTTATCAGTTTCTTATCAACAAAGTTACAAAGCCAAATTTCTTTCCACTAAGGGCCACGTGAATTAAAGATTTATTGTACTAAAACTGACATAAATGTAATGGGTGATATGACTGCTAAATAGAAACAATGTAGATATATGACCATTATAGTAAATCATGGTATAGGAAAAAATAAATGAAAGAGGAGAAAGATTACTTCAATTCTGTGAAGAAAACAAGCTGATAATATGTAACACCTACTTTGAGCAAGAGAAAAGAAAAAAGCCATGGAGATAAGAAGAGGAATCAATCTACATAATGATATATGATAGGTTCTGTAACATCGTCAAGAAAGCCAAAACGTATCCAGGGGCAGATATTAACTCAGATCACAATCCTGTATTGATTAAAATGAAAGTAAACTGAAGAGAAGTAAACAAAAGATTAATTCATCCATAATACCTTTAGAAATTATTAATTTTTAAAATGATTTGTTCTATTCCCACTCATATTCATTGTCTATTAGGACGCAATTACTGAGGTTGTAAACTGTTTTGCAAACCAAAATATTGGGACAGCTGTATTATATACGTCAAAACAAAGCAATGTCTATAATTACAAAAGATACATTTTATACATAGAATATTCATTCCCACGTTATGCTACCAGTAGCTATCATGGCTACTTAGGACTAAGTATAAAAGAAAGGTTATCACTACTGAGAAGGAATGTATGAGAAAAGAGCTAGGAGTGACCAGAAAAGACAGAATTACAAATGATATTATAATTATAAAGAGTGAGCAATGAATCAATCATAAACAACACACAGAGACAACAAATAAAATGGTTTGCCCATAAAAAGAAGGCGGTGCGATTCCTTGCCATACGAAGCAAATATTAACAATTACAACATCATAGCAATGACTGAAGCTGCCAGATAGGCAAGAAACACAACGTTATATGTCTCCAAATACCTGACGGGATGCAAGAGTTTAGACTTTTAGACTTTAGAAAGGACTGAGAATACTGCATATGGTAATTTCACATATCTGGTCAGCCCCCTCCCCAGACTTTGTGGTCAAGTGAATGCGATCGGAATATCATAGAAAACGAAAATCCTGGTCAGAAAAAAATCATTTGAAGACACGCTGTAGAAAAAAAATGCCACCAGTCGCAAAACGTGATTTTATTTTGCGGCCGTCTTGATCTTGGCCTGCCGCACAAGCCAAAAAAAAAAAAACCGAAGTGAAGGCGGTGATGAAAAATAAAAAGAAGACGAAGAAGAATCATAACAGGAAGTAAACTGTTTAAATGAGTTCCTCTTTTGCTAATGACCAGAGCCTAATGAACAAGAAAATGAACGCCAGCATCATATCTAATATCTATCAAGAGTACAACATGAAGGTGAACGAGATGTAGAATGCAATAGTCTAAAACAGGAATGACCAATTTATTTCAAACGGCGAGCGACTTTTTTTATTATTTTTTATTTGTGGCGGGCCACACACATAACAACATCAATACAAATAAACTTGGCATTTGTTTTAAGGTAATATTTTGTTATTTATCGGCATTATTTGCTTACATATATCATTTTGTTACAACAAAGTTAAAAATGCCTAGTTGATTTATAAAAATGAATAAAAGTTGCTATTTATATTGTTTAACAAACACGTTTTAGTTAGGTCATTTTAAAGTTGACATGTAACAAACCTTAATGAGAACAATGTGGACGTTCATGTGCAGCAACAAGTTCATCAAAGTCAATGTGTAAAGATGATGATGATATTCGTAATAAATCCTGAAGGTGGCCATCAGTGAGTCGGTTTCTTTGTGATGATTTAATCTCCTTCATTGTTGAAAAAGCGCATTCACATGTATATGTGCTTCCGAACATAGAAGTAATTTTCAAACTGAAATAACTCAATGCGGGATATTTTTCCCTGGCACAAGTTTCCAAAAGTCAACTCCTAACTCCATCCTTGATTGGAAAAAGGGGTCACTTTGGATGTTACATAACTCCAACTGGAAAGTGCCATCTTGTTGGAAAATGTCACACTTCATAGAGTTGTTAAACAATGCCATTTCTGGTCGTATACACTGAAGTCAGAAAATCGTTCATTGAATTGCTCCAATAGTTTGTCTAACATTAATACAGAAAATTTGAAATCAGTGTCACTGCGCTCCTCAATTAATTCTTTGCACGAAGGAAAATGAATGAAGTTTTCTTTGGCCAGGATAAATCTAAAAACTTTTAGTTGACTTATAAATCTAGGTGTCCTACCAAATCTGAGACTGTTTGGGAACGTACCTGTAGCTTCACTTTGAGTTCATTCATGTGCTGGGTGATATCAGTTAAAAAGGCCAATACGCTGTTAAAATGTGGATCAGACATTTTTCTGATCAGTTCTTTGTTGGTATCATATTTCTCTAAAAACTGCTTTATCTCGTTTCTCAAAGCAAAAAACCGCCACAAACAATTCCCTCTGCTTAGCCAGCGTACTTATGTGTAGAACATTAAATCACCATATTCTGCCTCAATTTCTGATTGAAAATGTATAAACTGTCCGTGTGTCAAAGCCCGATTCCCGCCTTTTATTAAATTCACACACTTTATAACAGTTTTCATAACATCTTCCACGTCTAGAATCTTGCCACACAGCGCCTCCTGGTGTATAATGCAATGTAATGCTGGGCAATGGATTCCAGCCTTCCTTAATAATCCAACTAGACCTGCTTGAGTACCACACATTGACTTAGCGCCATCTGTCACTATTGCTGAAAGTCTGTTTATGTCACCGATACCGTTAACAACTTTCATAACTGAGTCATAAATGTCTTGACCTTTGGTCGTATTATGCAATGAATCTAAAGCTAGTAGCTCTCCATTGATAATAAAGTCTTTTAAAACAGTTCTTATGAAAATTAAAAGTTGTGCTGTGTCTGATATGTCAGTAGATTCATCCAAAGCCAGAGAAAAGTAAGCGGAATTTGTAACGACACTCTTTAATTTACTAGATATACGAGAACTTATTTCCTCAACCCTTCTAGTGACTGTCTGTTTTGATAGTGGAACGCTCTCAAAATGACTGGCAATTTTTTCTTCCCCAAATGCACGTGCCATGTTAATAGAACAACGCTTTACGAAGTCACCGTCACATAATGATTTTTTTTATTTCGCTATCTCTGCGCTTACAACAAACGATGCCATTAAGGAACTTGTTTGTTTTGTTCTTAATGTAGTGGAAAACAGATTTCTGAGCACTAACCTATTTCTTCAGATCGCACACAAGTGTAGAACGTATTGTATCAATGTAGTCCTTGTATTTAGCGGCGTGGTGCTGTGTGTAATGCCGTTTAAGATTATACTCCTTTTTTACAAACAACACTTGCAAACACACAAGGCACTGCGGGATGCTATCCTTATTGTTGATAAATAAAAAATCATGTTCCCATTTTTTCTGAAAAAATCTGATTTGTTCATTTAATTGACGTTTATTGCTCATATTATACCGCGACCGAAGCAACAGACAATGACAACACAGATTACAACAATAGCACTGTTTCCTGTTAAAAATGTAACTGTTCACTGTAACTCGACAAAATCAGAATGATCAGATCGGATATAGGATACATAATTTTGACTGATGAAAAGAAGATTGGAGAGAAAGAAACTGAAAGTAGAATAATTGTGGGGTGAATGTGTTGGGGAGGAGGAGGTGGGTGACTGACGTTGGCGAAGACTGTTTGAACTCGCCGAACCGAGAGTCGGTTCTAGAACCATTCGCCGGCTTCATCCTTTGTTTCAGTCTATCGCAGGATGATCAAACGGAAAAATGGATGGGTCGGGAATGACGTGAAGGCGACGTTAAACTAACTACTAGAGTGTTCCGAGTGTTAAACATAGGTCTACTTGTACTATTATTCTTCTTTGATTTACCTCGGATGTTTCCACCAATAATTATACTTTATTTTAAACAAACTACTAGGGAATAATAATAACAAAAATATTGAATCATATCTACAACAACGGATATATACCAGACGACATGCTCATATCAATATTCATAGCCCTACAAAAGAAATCGGGTGCGATTGAATGCGATGATCATCGCACAATAAGCCTTATGAGTCATATGACTAAGATATTACTAAGAATCATCATGCGAAGAGTGCGAAACAAAATCAGTCCGGAACTTAGCGATGAACAGTGTGGTTTTTTTTTAGAGATAAAGGAACAAGCAATGTCATTTATATAATAAAATCTTTAGTAGAAAGAGTCATAGAGGTGAAAACAGATCTATACCTATGTTTCATAGATTATACCAAGGCATTTGACAAAGTAAAGCACCAAGAAATAATCAAAATTTTAGAAAGCAAAAACATAGACAGCAAAGATCTAAGAATAATAAAGTATATGTACTGGCAACAAACAGCGGCCATAATAATTGGAAACCAATTGGGAATGTTTCAACAAATAAAACAGAGTGTTAGACAAGGTTGTGTGCTGTCACCAGATTTGTTTAATATTTATAGTGAGATTATTTTAAGATACATAAGGGGCATGCCTGGAATAACAATTGGAGGTCATAATATAAATAATCTAAGTATTCTGATGATACAGTCTTAATCGCTAAGAGTGAAAATGAGTTACAGGAAATATTGGACATTATAGTGAAAGAAAGCAAAAAGAAAGGACTCAGCCTTAATAACAAAAAGACAGAAGTAATGTTAACAACAAAGAAAAAGACATCACCTCAGTGCAAAATAAATACAACTGGAACAATATTAAAACAGGTAAATGAATTTAAAATATTTGGGAACTTTGTTAACCTCAGACGTAGGTTGTACAAAAGAGGTGAGATGCAGAATGGCTCAGGCAAAAGCAGTTTTCCAACAAATGAGAAGATACTATGGAATCCATTTTTGACAATAGAAACATGAAAAAGAGTTCTTAAATGTTATGTAGAGCCAGTCTTAACATATGGATGCGAGTCATGGACAATAGTACAATAGACAAGAAAATTACTGGAGTCTGTAGAAATGAGGTTTTACAAAAGAATGTTGAGAGTACCATGGACAGCTAAGAAGAGTAATGAAGATGTTCTGAGAGAGGTCAAAACAAAAAGAGAGCTAATTTCCCATATTAGGAAGAAACAATCATCATTTTTTGGCCAGGTAATGAGAAGAGAACAACTGGAATATATTGTAACAACAATTTGAAAAATTGAGGGACGAAGAGATAATGGGAAGCAATGAGAAAAAAATAATAGACAGCTTAAGAGAATGGCTTGGCAGAAGGTCAACAGCAGAAATAATAAATAGCTGCCGAGATCGAAAGTTGTGGAGAGACATGATCACCTATGCCAGTAGGTCCGGTACTTGATGATGATGATTAGGGAATATGTTAGTTAGCTTTCTCCACGGTAGAAGTTGATGTAACAAATTTTTAATAAATTTTACCCAGGACATTTTGCTCAGTGCAATCTTATTTTATTTTGTATCCGCCGCGGGCCAAAAAAAGGACGTTGCGGGCCACTTGTGGCCCGAGGGCACTTTATTGGCCATCCCTGGTTTAAATGAACAGACATCCAACACAAAGCGAACTTTATAACTAGCAACTATAAAAGAAAATAAACCAGGTAAATAAGTGTATGTACCAAGACAGCGTCTATTTTAACAACGACAATTGAAATGAAGAGCTTGATGCCAGAACGATAAAAACAAACAACATAAACTACCAAACAGCAACGAACCTGAACATTTCATTGTTACTACACACACAATAAACTGGTGTATGCACTGTTTATACCTATATTATTCTATATATGTCAAGAAAGGACATTCAATTAAAAGCACAACCGTAAAAAGTGACATTTCAGTTTTAGTCTTGACAATCGTGCAGCATCTATAGATAAAGATGTCTTGAGCCTGGCACATTACACTTTTTCTTAAACTTGTTATTTTATTAAAGTCTTTTCAATTCGTAAAACCAAACACAAAACGTACAATTTCTGCCTAAAGTAAATTATTTTAAGAATGAATGATGTTTTGATAGTTGAGGCCCCTATCGAAGCAGATTTTAAAAAACTGGAAAATTTTAGAGTTTTGGGGAATGCAATATTCAATTTTTGACGACATAGGTTTTTAAGTCGTAAACGAGTAAATCAACTAAAGTATTATGAACAATCAACTATGAGGAAACCCCATCTCGAAATCCTTTCTCTGGCCCTTGTAGTAAAGCTCTTATTTCTTGATAACAAAATTACTGTGACAGTTTTATATTTGTTTTTCGTTTCAGAAAAAGTTCAACAGAAAGGTTTCGCAGAGGAATCAGCCAGTTCCACATGTACGATCCAAGTGATGAACAGCTGATACAGGATTTACTTCATGACCTCAATACTTTACCAATTGTTCATTCAGGTGACTTTACTTCTTGTTTCTTTTAAATTCTTGTGTCTACCACATTCGTTAATACTATTTCTACTAACAATGAAGTGATTATCATTTCTGATGTTGATTCAAACTGCGACTGTTTCTAATACTATAGCTATTGTTAATTCTACACCTGTTGAACAGGGCATAGTTATGTATAGTGATGGGCTATACATTTTAAATTTACTTCCTTAGAGTTATAAGTTATAATCTGTTGTAACATACAACAGTTTGAAGTGAGTTGGTCAGTGCTACAAATAGTATTTGGACCAAAATTTGAAAGTATGTTAGTCAGTGCTAAAAACAGCACTTGGTTCAACATTTGAAAGTGAGTTAATCAGTGCTACAAATAGTATTTGGACCAAAATTTGAAAGTATGTTAGTCAGTGCTAAAAACAGCACTTGGTTCAACATTTGAAAGTGAGTTGGTCAGTGCTACAAACAGCACTTGGTTCAACATTTGAAAGTGAGTTGGTCACTGCAACAAATAGTATTTGGACCAAAATTTGAAAGTAGGTTAGTCAGTGCTACAAACAGTATTTGGACTAACATTTGAAAGTTGGTTAGTCAGTGCTACAAATAACACTTGGTTCAACATTTGAAGGTAGGTTAGTCAGCGCTACAAAAAATATTTGGTTCAACTGTTGAAGGTAGGTTAGTCAGCGCTACAAACAGCACTTGGTTCAACATTTGAAAATAGGTTAGTCAGCGCTACAAACAGCACTTGGTTCAACATTTGAAAATAGGTTAGTCAGCGCTACAAACAGCACTTGGTTCAACATTTGAAAATAGGTTAGTCAGCGCTACAAACAGCATTTGGTTCAACATTTGAAAGTGAGTTGGTCAGTGCTACAAAAAACACTTGGTTCAACATTTGAAAGGGAGTTGGTCAGTGCTACAAACAGCACTTGGTTCAACATTTGAAAGTGAGTTGGTCAGTGCTACAAATAACACTTGGTTCAACATTTGAAAATAGGTTAGTCAGCGCTACAAACAGCACTTGGTTCAACATTTGGAAATAGGTTAGTCAGCGCTACAAACAGCACTTGGTTCAACATTTGAAAATAGGTTAGTAAGCGCTACAAACAGCACTTGGTTCAACATTTGAAAATAGGTTAGTCAGCGCTACAAACAGCACTTGGTTCAACATTTGAAAGTGAGTTGGTCAGTGCTACAAATAGTATTTGGACCAAAATTTGAAAGTATGTTAGTCAGTGCTAAAAACAGCACTTGGTTCAACATTTGAAATTGAGTTGGTCAGTTCTACAAATAGTATTTGGACTAAAATTTGAAAGTATGTTAGTCAGTGCTTAAAAAAGCACTTGGTTCAACATTTGAAAGTGAGTTGGTCACTGCTACAAATAGTATTTGGACCAAAATTTGAAAGTATGTTATTCAGTGCTAAAAAAAGCACTTGGTTCAAAATTTGAAAGTGAGTTGGTCAGTGCTACAAACGGCACTTAATTCAATATTTGAAGGTAGGTTAGTCAGCGCTACAAACAGTACTTGGTTCAACATTTGAAAGTGAGTTGATCAGTGCCACAAACGGCACTTGGTTCAACATTTGAACCTGAGGTGGTCAGTGCTACAAAAGGTATTAAAATGCAGTATTTGAAATAGGTTTGGCAGTGCTTCAAACAACAGTTAGACGATTTTGAAGTTTGTTGGTCAGTGCTACAAACAGTGCAAAAAACATTTGAAAGTGGGTTGGTCATTTTTACAAAGTGCTCTAAGAACAACAGTCGAAAGTAGCTGGGTCAGTGCTGAAAAAAAACACAGTATTAATAATCATCTTGTTCTTTTCTTCCTCTTTCCTTCCTCATTTGCCTTTCAGCGTCGAGGGGAGATATAATTTGCGGTCTTTTGCTCTTCTGTTCTCCTCTGCTGCTGTTATGTTTCCTAGTGCTTCTAATATTCCATCGACCCATCTTTTTCGTGGTCGACTCTTGGGTCTGGTGTTCTCACAACGTTTGTTGAAAGCTCGTTTTGTTGTGTTTTGGTCTTTCTGCCTTGTCACGTGGCCAAACCATTTTATCTGTTGTTTCCTTATATATTCTATGGCGGGGGCTATTCCTAGCTTCTTTCTTAGTTCTACATTTCTGATCTTATCTCTCAGACTGTTTCCTGTCATTCGTCTAACACATTTCATCTCTGTAGAGGTTATTTTTCTTATTGTTCTTGCATCTAGGGTCCAGGTCTGGCATTGGTAGCACAACGTTGGGACGAAGATTGTATTGTATAGTGCTCGTTTTGCCTCCAGAATTATTTCCTTGTTGGACAATAGTGGTGATAACTGTCCGATGATTTGACAAGCTTTGTTGCATCTTGATTCTATCTCTGCTGTTTGAGAATTATCGTTTGTCATTAGACTTCCTAGGTACTTGAATTCCTCTACTTGTTTTAGTTGTCTGCCTTCTGTAGTTATGTTGATGTTCTGTTTATTTTTGGCGACGTTCATGACTTCTGTTTCGTTGATGTTGATTTTCATGTTGTATTTTGTGCCTGAGATGTTGAGTTTGTTTAAGTGTTCTTGTAGGTCTTCTATTGTGTATTAGTGCCTGATCGTCTGCAAATAGAAGCTCGTTGATCTCCTCTGTCTCTGATGGGTTGGCTAGCTTGCATATATGGTCCATGTATGTAATAAACAGTAGGGGGGATAGTACGCACCCCTGTCTTACACCTGATCTAACTTCGAAGTGGTCTGTGTAGCCTGCTGCTGTTCTGACCCTGCAGCTGCTGTTGACGTAGAGGCTTTTAATAATGTTGATTAGGTGTTGGCTTACTCCATATGTTGGTAGTATCTCCCACAGTTGTTCTCTGTTTACTCTGTCGAATGCTTTTTCCTGGTCGATGAAGGCTATGTATAAGTTTTGATTGTGTTCTGTCGTTTTTTCTGCAAGCTGTTTTAGTGTGAATAGTGCGTAGGTGCATCCTCTGTTTTTTCGGAACCCCATTTGAGAATCGCTTAACTGCAGTTCTATTATTGGCCTTTTTTCCAAGATTTTGGCGTATTGCTTTCCTACATGGCTGAGAAGAGATATAGTATTGTAGTATAGTATAGAAGAGTATAGGAACAGTATTAATATAGTAGCATATTAAAGTACCAGTGTTACACAAGTTCACCAGTGCTACAACAAAATTTTAATACGCAGCACTTGAAGGTGAAGGAGCCGCGATAGCTCTGTGGTTAGTGAACTGGGCTACAAAGAACAAGGGGTAGGGTTCGAACCTAACCGACGGCTCCTTGTTCACCCAGCCTATAATGGGTACCGGATTTTTTTCTGGGAAAGTGAAGTGGCACGGGCGTAATATCGACCACATTACCCTAAAAATCATGTGCCGAAGGTCTGTACAATTTATGGTCACTAACACCATATTCCCTATACGCCACTTGACGTGACGGAGGTACTTTAATTTTTTTTTTACTTGAAGGAGAGACGGTGAGTATTTAACACAATGGTCTTCCAAATCTGATAAGTCATCATCATCATCATCAAGTACCGGGCCTGCTGGCTTAGGTGATCATGTCTCTCCACAACTTTCGATCACGACAGTTATTTATCATTTGGTTGTTGACCTTCTGCCAAGCCATTCTCTTAAGCTGTCTGGTATCTTTTCTCTTTGCTTCCCTCTATCTCTTCGTCCCTCAATTTTCCCAGTTGTTACAATATATTCCAGCTGTTCTCTTCTCATTACATGGCTAAAAAATAAGTCATAGTAATAGTGTAGAAAGATATATTTAGAAAGAGTCTTCTAAAGAGAGTGAACTTACGGATCCATGAAACAGTGAAAATGAATGTCCATTTATTATTGCCCCATCAGCCTGTAATCATGAAAGAGAGGTTTTGTGAGAACATCATTAGATATCAATTTGTGATGTTGATGATGGCAATAATTCTAGTTAACTTCTGAAAGTCGATGAGTGGAAAAGTCATCACTACATGATACTGGTGGAAACGTATTGAACGAATTGACTTTACTGCATTTACTTCGTGCCCATAAGTGTTCTGTGCAGCTTGTAGCTCGTACAGCTTGCTGGTTATCATACCATAAGTCATTTCTCTTGGACGTTCTATCTTTCTTTACTACTTTTTAAAATCCCGCAGTCAAATCTATATATATATAGTCAATGCTATATCATTGGCGACATTAAATGTTCAAGCAGCCGGCTAGAGTCCAATAGTCAATGCTATATCATTGGCGACATTAAATGTTCAAGCAGCCGGCTAGAGTCCAGATATTCCCTCCTGAGGCACCACTCACTGACTGCACACCGTCCACGAGTACGGTGCGTACGTCACTGAGTTACTTGTCTGACTAAAACCTTGCTACCACGGTTCCCAGCCTGTGGATTGTGACCCCTAACTGAATCAGCAAGTGCTTTCATGTGGGTCGTGCTTCCCAAACCTTTTTTAATTTAAATGGGATATTGGAAATGGGGATAGCTAGTTACATGGATATTAATTTACGGTCGCGAGCTAATTAGAAATAAAAGGAAGTTACAGTTTCATTTTCGCTCATTTCTGTTCCTCTCTGGAAGAAGATGTCACCTAAAGCGAAAGTCATAGCTCTCCACAAGTGACGATTTGCTGCTAGCTCTTGTAAGTCTAGGTTGTTTCAAATTGTCTCATCGTTGAGCATTCCCCAGTAATTCTGCTTACCGGTTCTCTTGATCTTCCTTATTCCTTTTAAGAATAGTTTGCACCTGCATGTCTGTTATTGCAGGCTTCTGCAATATAATACAAGATAGTCACATGATACTAGGCTATTTTTTAGCATTCAGTTGTAGCGAGCTATTCACTATTTGATTAAATGGTTTTTATAAATGATGGTCGCGGCTCGTAAAAGGTGGGGAAACATTTTATTACAGCTGCTAGTAGTGTGGTATCTTTACGATTGAGTTTAAAATTACATGATAATGAGCCTCAGATGATCAGAAAAGACAAAGAAAGACCACGACTCCTCTGATATTTTGCCTCAATATAGAACACATTCTAGTTCCATGAGTTAAAAGTCAATGTTCAACCAGTCACTGTTTTCCGTAGTATAGCCTTGATATAACTCAAATAATTCAAGAAGTAACAGATAGAAATGCTTGAATATCGGTGGAGATCAAACCCACTACAAATAAACAAAATCTGTGGACTTGTAAACGTCCTTAAAACATCACCTCCTTGGTTGCCATGAGAAAAATGGTTCAAATAATAAGATATGTTTTCCCTCTCTTTATCGTAACATGTAGAATTATAGACCGACAGAAGGTCTGGTTCACTATTTCCTTAAATCACTGCTCTACGTCTTTATATGAAAAAAAGAGCATAGCTGTAAGAAATGTTAACTAACAGCAAATCGAAGGTTTTTCATAACTTACAGTGTAAATAACTAAGATATGAAGCATTATGATAATTTAGTGCAATACTTGAAGAAATTATTGTATATAGTGTAATTTGTAGTAATCGGAATGTCCCAATTATCAGACTAAAGATCTGCATAAAAAATTCGGTTCGGCGTTTACATATTGTAACGTCATATTAAATGTCCTTTTAATTATTCAACAGTGACATCTAAGAACGCTTCACGATAATTACATACCCTCTTATATCAAATATTTTATGTTCTCCGTATCACATTACTTAAACAACGTTAAGACTCATAAATGAGAGACAATCCACCGGAAAACAGTGGAAACAGAAATGTGATTATTTGGGGAAGACGTGAGGCATTCCGGTAAGGATGGCCAAAGACCGCGTGTGATGTATGACTTTCTTGGTGCACTGTAAGGCTTCATAAACCGTACCCGTCATTTGGGTTATCATAATACATCATATCTTAGTTATTTACACTGTAAGTTATGAAAAACCTTCGATTTGCTGTTAGTTAACATTTCTTACAGCTATGCTCATTTGTTTTCATATAAAGACGTAGAGCAGTGATTTAAGGAAATAGTGAACCAGACCTTCTGTCGGTCTATAATTCTATATGTTACGATAAAGAGAGGGAAAACATATCTTATTATTTGAACCATTGTTCTCATGGCAACCAAGGAGGTGATGTTTCAAGCACGTTTACAAGTCCACAGATTTTGTTTAATGACTAATTATCCATAATTGGCTGCTTCAGCTTTCTGTGATTCGTTATTTGCTGAATTGTTTTGTCTGTGATCAATCACTGGTTATTTTATTGGTCAGTGACCTGTTACTTGTTGCTTTATTGGTCACTGACCTGTTACTGGTTGCTTTATTGGTCAGTGACCTGTTACTGGTTGCTTTATTGGTCAGTGACCTGTTACTGGTTGCTTTATTGGTCACTGACCTGTTACTTGTTGCTTTATTGGTCAGTGACCTGTTACTTGTTGCTTTTTTGGTCACTGACCTGAAGTTACTTGGTGTTTTATCATATAGTAACCTTCCACTAGTTGCTGTTTTGATCAATGACCCGTCTTTGGTTGATTGTATGTCTGTGGCCGCTATTTGTTTCTTTATCGGTCAGTGATCTGCCGTTGGCTGTTTTAGCATCTGTGGCCTGTCATTTTCTTCTTATCTGTATGTGGTTCGTTGTCTACTTTCTTGATTTGTGACCTATCTTTCTGGTTTATCTGTCTGTGACAAAGAGAAGAAAAATAAGCAAGTCATGCTCTCTAACTTTTTGCATAATTTTCAACGCTGACAGCACTGTTGTCATCATGTACTCGAACATCACATTATTTGTGAAACAATATTTTTTACAATCGCATCATTACTACATCACTAACTAGGCATGGGAGATGAGATATTAGTTCGAATGATTACGCTGGCACGGACGGTTGAGCAATTATGGATTTTAATTCGTTTGCAGTGATACCGGGGCTTTCCATAACCAAATAACCAAATAACTAGATATTTACCGTATCTGTAACATAAGAGATGCCGTAGCGATATTATTTGTCAAAACAGTAGTCAGTAATCATGTTTCCACGTCACATCATTTACTTAATAATACAATATATGTCACATAGTTAGTTTAATTTTACGTTATTGTTTGACATAATCTATCATAACATTGTAACCGTGAAAGGAAGAAAATAGGGCCAGGTAGGTAAGTAAAGAAAACATTTATAAAGAAAACTAACTGAAGATAGAGATAACTGGAGACTGCTGACGAAGATTGTCGGGGGTGACCAAAGGACTCCCTTGGAGTCATGGGCTGATGCACAGGAAGGCAGCAACACTATCTGTCTCTTCATTTCCTGCCCAGTTACATTACATGTCCTTTCTATATATATATAAATGATTTACTTTAAAACATCAAAATACACTAATTGGGAGGTATGTAAGGATTAATTAACTGAAGCATTGTCATATAGTAAAAACATGACTTTCCTTTACCCACAAACAGAACGATTAAATAAAGGAAATCAGTTGAAGATCAGATTAACCTTCAGTGGTGGCGTCGAAGGATTTTTTAAACCAATCAGGTATCATTTCTTTATTCTTTTATTTCTAGATAATTATTAAACCTTTTGTTCTGGCTTTTGTTGTAAATTGAAAGTGGTAGTGAGTTAACTTGTTTGCAGTAGAATTTAGAAGGGGGGGGGGGGGGGGTGGGGATACTAAGATGAACGGGAAATATAGATGAACAGGAGTGAGTGGAAGTTATGAAAAAGTGATGTGGACAGGGCGGTTAAGGTTTAAGCTACTCTGAGAGGGATGGCAACATACTGAGTAACGGGGATGAACCTTATTGTGGCATACAAGATATTACAAGCAGTGCAAACCATTGACTGTTTTGTTGGCGATTGATCAAAGAGGAAAAAGGGTGGGATAAGATCTTTCCCTTCTTTCCTTCCTCATTTGCCTTTCAGCCTCGATTGGAGTTATAATTTGCAGTCTTCTGCACTTCTGTTCGCTTCTGCTCTTCTGTTCACTTCTGTTCACTTTTGTTCTTCTGTTCACTTTTGTTCTTCTGTTCACTTTTGTTCTTCTGTTCACTTCTGTTCACTTTTGTTCTTCTGTTCACTTCTGCTCTTCTGTTCACTTTTGTTCTTCTGTTCACTTTTGTTCTTCTGTTCACTTTTGTTCTTCTGTTCACTTCTGCTCTTCTGTTCACTTCTGCTCTTCTGTTCACTTCTGCTCTTCTGTTCACTTTTGTTCTTCTGTTCACTTTTGTTCTTCTGTTCACTTTTGTTCTTCTGTTCACTTCTGTTCACTTTTGCTCTTCTGTTCACTTCTGCTCTTCTGTTCACTTCTGCTCTTCTGTTCACTTCTGCTCTTCTGTTCACTTTTGTTCTTCTGTTCACTTCTGCTCTTCTGTTCACTTTTGTTCTTCTGTTCACTTTTGTTCTTCTGTTCACTTCTGCTCTTCTGTTCACTTTTGTTCTTCTGTTCACTTCTGCTCTTCTGTTCACTTTTGTTCTTCTGTTCACTTCTGCTCTTCTGTTCACTTTTGCTCTTCTGTTCACTTTTGCTCTTCTGTTCACTTCTGCTCTTCTGTTCACTTTTGTTCTTCTGTTCACTTCTGCTCTTCTGTTCACTTTTGTTCTTCTGTTCACTTCTGCTCTTCTGTTCACTTCTGCTCTTCTGTTCACTTCTGCTCTTCTGTTCACTTCTGCTCTTCTGTTCACTTTTGCTCTTCTGTTCACTTTTGTTCTTCTGTTCACTTCTGCTCTTCTGTTCACTTCTGTTCACTTCTGCTCTTCTGTTCACTTCTGTTCACTTCTGCTCTTCTGTTCACTTTTGCTCTTCTGTTCACTTTTGTTCTTCTGTTCACTTTTGTTCTTCTGTTCACTTTTGTTCTTCTGTTCACTTTTGTTCTTCTGTTCACTTTTGTTCTTCTGTTCACTTTTGTTCTTCTGTTCACTTTTGTTCTTCTGTTCACTTTTGTTCTTCTGTTCACTTCTGCTCTTCTGTTCACTTCTGCTCTTCTGTTCACTTTTGCTCTTCTGTTCACTTTTGTTCTTCTGTTCACTTTTGTTCTTCTGTTCACTTTTGTTCTTCTGTTCACTTCTGCTCTTATGTTCACTTTTGTTCTTCTGTTCACTTTTGTTCTTCTGTTCACTTTTGTTCTTCTGTTCACTTCTGCTCTTATGTTCACTTTTGCTCTTCTGTTCACTTCTGCTCTTCTGTTCACTTTTGTTCTTCTGTTCACTTTTGTTCTTCTGTTCACTTTTGTTCTTCTGTTCACTTCTGCTCTTCTGTTCACTTTTGTTCTTCTGTTCACTTCTGCTCTTCTGTTCACTTTTGCTCTTCTGTTCACTACTGCTCTTCTGTTCGCTTCTGCCGCTGTTAAGTTCCCTAGTGCTTCTAATATTCCATCGATCCATCTTTTTCGTGGGCGACTCTTGGGTCTGGTGTTCTCGCACGTTTATTGAAGGGGAGGAGATGAGGAGCCGAACTAGAAGAGATAAGGGAAATCACCCGAATAAAGCATTAGAAAAGATATATTATTTCTAGGGAAATGAATGACCCCCTTACTCGGTGACAACAACACTTGCAGTTCAGATTAGATGTTTTCTTTAACCCTCTGCAGAATATTACATGTGAACTGCAGTGAATAGAAACCAACCTACGCTCAACATTTCTTTAACATCCAGCATTAGTTCATGCGTTAATCAAGCGACACTGGTTCAACCCATTTATGACAACTCAGGTAGAAAAATTGCTATTAAAAAAAAAGAAGTGAAAAAAAACAACAACATAATTCACAATTGCAGAATAAAATGTTGAAATCGGCGCCCGTGGTGGGATAATAAGAAGAAGAGGCATTGATTGTATAGACGGCGAGATGTTGGGAAGTGGCAAAGTGCTAAAAAAAAATTCGCATATATCAGACAGAAAATATGACATGTTGTTAAAAGAAATCAACGACTTGAAAGTCGAATTTTTACAGACACTAGACGCTCAGGTTAAAAGTGAGATATGGACTAAGTTCTGTGAGAGGGTAAACAAAATCAAATTATTGAAATTGTTAATGCGGATTTATCGGAGTATATGATATAGTGAAGAACACTTGTGTTCGTGACTTCCAGAACATAGATCTCATCTGGCAGTTAATTGAAGAAATCAATGGCGTTTCTATTACTATTTTGTGCACAGCAACGAACATGATCTGGTGGGACATGGTATTGTTAGAGCGGCTACCTTCCAGATATGTATGGCTGGGATAATGGAGGAGAATGTTTATATACAAATACACGTGGGATATACTATCAGAAGGGGTAGTGCACTGGCAATAAAACAAAAACAAATGCAGCATATGATAAATATAAGAAAAAGTGAAAGCAGAATTAATATAAATACATACAACAGAAAAATTGAAAGCAGAATTAATATAAATACATACAACAGAAAAATAAGTGTCGATTTTAACTCATTGTGGTTGACAATTGAGTGTATCATTGAAGATAAAGCGTGCGAGATATCGCTGAACTAATGCTATTGTTGAAAATGTAGGTGTGACGTCAACTAGTTCTTTCATGGGCCTCTACGTTAGCTGTCGCGTGTTGTATGGCACACCAACTCTGCCTTAACTGTGAAGTACAGAGAGACCGACAAACCTGGAAGAAACAACAATCCAACAAACAAAACAAGCACAAGTACAGTTTTTGTTTCCAAAGAAATGAATTAAACCTCCTATAACATTTCTGTGTTTGAGTTGTTAAGTGTGAGACTCCACTACCCTTCAGCAGAACTTGTGGGCTTCCACTCCACTGGTTTCACACATAACGTCTTTCCTTCCCTGACCAATGTCTTAGTACCTATTTTCAATGGGGTTGATTGGAGCGTTCGGTGGTGTACAGAAAGTTATAGACCAAAAACACGATATTTTTAAACTGTCCAAATTTATGAATCAAATTCTCACTATTCGTACTCTATTCGCTTCAATTTGGTCGAGCTGTTTCATATTACCGTGAAGGATGTGGTCAATAATTGAAAGACTCTCAAATTTCTAAAAAGAAAACGAACTCAAATTTGTATGTTTATATCAACAAGGCCACCCCAGAAAACAAGGTCACGTCAGTCATAACCAGTCTGTTCAAGGTCTGGTTGTTACATATCTCGCTAATCCTCCATGAACTAATTAAATCCATTCATAGATTAATTTGAGTACAACAGAGTGCCAGCATTTATGTTATTTTTATAGGTTTCCAAAAGGTGTTGACACATCACCGAATACAGTCTACTACAGCCAGCACGAGAGATATAATGCGGAAATAGCTGGATTTCACTTAGATAAGTATGTTCATTAAGTTATTGAGTTATTAGTGGGTCATCATCGTTGCACTCCGAACATGTCCATTGGTGCTCAGATCACTTCCTCATAAGTGTATATTATAATTATTACTGTACTGTAAATCTTATGTCAAGAGCAAGAACAAAAAAGATAAATATGAAAATTCTACCCACAATACAGAACCAAACAAAAATAAATTCAGGATATTTCAGAAATGTTTATTTTCAGTAATTCTACATAAGTGACAAAGGGGAAAAGCTGGCAGGCAGAAAAGAAAAAAAAAACGCGAACAATTACTGACTTTAGTTCTAAGGTAATAAATGCCAAAACAAAAAATTCCAACATTGTGGAAGAAAGAAGTTCATTTACAATTGTGACATAGGTAATATAGACAAACAGAAACTAGGGAAAATCAAAAGGTAAAGCTAAAATATTGTCAACATCATCGTGTACCATACCGGTTGGCGTAGGCGATCATGTCCTTCCACAATCTTCTATCCACAGTGCATTGTATCAGTTCTGCTGTTGACTGCTTTCCATGCTATGACAGCAAGCTATTCAGTATTTTCTCTCTTTGTCGCCCGCGATCACTCTTTTCTTTTATTTTGCCAGTTGTAATTAAGTATTCCAATTTTCCGCATGATGTGCCCGAAAAATGTTGATTGTTTCTTTCTGATGTTTTTTAGGAGCTGCCTTTTTGTGTTGGCCTCTTTGAGAACTTCCTCATTGGTCTTTTTAGCTGTCCAGGGAACTTACAACATTCTTCTGAGTAATCCCAGCTCTGTGGCCTCTAATCGTCTTTTCATTTGTTTGTCTACTATCCATGATTCTCTTCCATGCTCAGAATTGGTTCTATATAGCACCGATGAACTCTCTTTCTCATTTTGACATATATTTGTTGCATAAGATATTTTTCATTTTCTGAAATGCTATTTTGGCCTGAGCTATTCTGCTTTTTATTTCTGTGTTGCATCTTCCATCCGATGTTATTATTGTGCCCAAGTATTTGACGCGTTGTACTTGTTTCAGATTTGTCCTGTTTATTTTTATGCTGCATGCTGGTGATGACTGTTTCTTCGATATAACCATTACTTCTGTTTTCTTACTATTCAGACTGAGACCTTTCTTGATGATTTCTTTTACTATTATGTTTATCATTTCTTGTAGTTCATTCTCTGCCTCTGCTATTAAGACTGTGTCATCCGCATATCGCAAATTATTTATGTTGTGACCGTTGACTTCAATTCCTTTTTTGTTTACTATTGATCTCATAATATATTCGCTGTAAAGTGAAAACAAATCCGGTGACAGAACACAGTCTTGTCCTGTTTTGGTTGTTAATTCGTATTGCTGCTGTTTGTTACCAGTACATGTTTTTTATGATTTGCAGATCCTTGCCATCAATGTTTAATTTCTCCAGCATATTGATTATTTCCACATGCTTCACTTTGTCAAATGCCTTTGTGTAGTCTATAAAGCACATATATAGATCTTTCTTTACCTCTATAGATCTTTCTATCAATGTCCTTAAGATGTATATTGCATTATTGGTATCCTTTCCTTCCAAAAATCCACATTGTTCCTCACTTATTTCTGGTTTTATTTTGTTTCTTACATGTCTCATGATGATTCTTAGTAATATTTTCGTCATATGGCTCATGAGACTAATAGTGAGATGGTCTTCACAATCAGTGGCGCCTGACCTCTTCGGTATGGCTACAAAGATAGACACTCATGAGTCTCCAACCAATCAAAAGCATTCTCCATGTACTACGTTCTACAACCAGATCCTCCCGGTTTCTTTCACTGATAGAAAATTCATTTTCATGTCAACAATGATAACATCGTAGTGAAGTACATTATCAACAATGATAACATCGTAGTGAAGTACATTATCAACAATGATAACATCGTAGTGAAGTACATTATCAAAAATGATAACATCGTAGTGAAGTACATTATCAACAATGATAACATCGTAGTGAAGTACATTATCAACAATGATAACATCGTAGTGATGTACATTATCAACAATGATAACATCGTAGTGAAGTACATTATCAACAATGATAACATCGTAGTGAAGTACATTATCAACAATGATAACATCGTAGTGAAGTACATTATCAACAATGATAACATTGTAGTGATGTACATTATCAACAATGATAACATCGTAGTGATGTACATTATCAACAATGATAACATCGTAGTGATGTACATTATCAACAATAATAACATCGTAGTGATGTACATTATCAACAATGATAACATTCTGATGACGAATGTAAATTCAATGTCCTTTCAGGATGTTGGGGTTTCATCGTGCTGGTCCAGTTGTTGGGCGATTTCTAAATATCACAGCAGATCTGGCCTCGATTATTTCTGACGCACACGTCGTGGAATTTGAGTACACGTCACCTGGTAGGTTTACATCCTTTATGTTGTCATGGTAACCATAATGTCGTCATCACGTGGACTGAATACATATGTTGTGACTTAATAACCGGAACTAAGAAAAGTGTGAATTATGTATTGTCAACTTGTTCACAGTGTCCATGTTTAACAACAGAAATCAGAAATGTGTTGCCGCTCTTGATTACTTAAGATGTTCGTCCTTGAAATCTTTTATCACTAACAGTTTGGAGCAAGTTCACATCTCCCATTATTCCTGCACTGTAAAATATAAACACACATTGTTTATTTATATTCTTCCTTTTTGTGATTTTTCCAGATTTATTAATAACTCTTCTTCTTCCTTTCAACTCCCTGTGGAACATAGGTCTTCAATAAACACTTTCTAAGTCTTTCTTTTTTTGCCATTCTTCTAATAGCATTTCATGTCTTCCCCATCATCTTCTTCCATCTGTCTTCTTCAAGAATATATATACTGTGTGCGTGTTGTTTGTTTGTTCCTGCTAAAGGCCTATTGAGCCGAAACGTCGTTTAAATCTGGGTCGTCTACTAATCACGTAAAGCTTTTACCATACCATTTTTTTCTATTTTTTAAATTTTCCCTCACATTCAGCTTTACCGCCGCTTCGCACTTGTATGTATTCATTTGCATTTCTTTGACTTAACCCCTTCTCCAAGAATATCTTGGTCTTACTTTGTCTTTTTCCTTGGTGATTCCAAAAAAGGGTCTGCTGTGTAATACTCACATTTGGCTTCCGCAGTGTGTGTCCTATCCAGTACCATCGTCTTCGCTGTATAGCTTTATTCACATGTATTTAACTGATACATTTCCATAATTCTATGTTAGTGATTATGTCCTGCCATTTCTATCCTTATATTTTGCGCAAGCATCTATTAATGAAGGTATGTATCTTCATGGTTGTCATTTTATGTTCTCCATGTCACAAAGCCATATACTAAAGGGAGGTCAAAAAGTAATGCACACCAATTTTTTTCTCGGCTAATAATAAAGATAGGAATATGAAATTTTGCATACTTGGAATATGACATGTTCCAATTATGTGCAAAAAATTGCACTGCATTCTGAAAAATATTACGCAATCTATGAACCGTTAAAATGGAGCTTGTCAACAATGTCCGTTACAAACAGCGAATTGTCATAGAATTTCTGGTTGCGGAAAAAGAAACTGTGGCAAACATTCATAAACGACTGTGTGCAGTGTACAAATGTTCTGCAGTCGATAGGAGCACAGTTAGTCGCTGGGTTCAGAGAATTAAAGCTGCAGAAAGTGTACGAGTGGAGCTGCATGATTTACCGCGTTCTGGACGTGTTGCCTCGGCTACCAGCACAGACATGTTAAACCGGGCTGATGCCATTATTCGTAAGGATAGGCGTATCACTAGTCAGCAATTGGCATTGCAGCTTACAGTCAGCAAGGGAAGTGCAATCGCAATTTTTAAAACTATCGGATATTCAAAGATTTGCGCTCGATGGGTTCCTCGGTGCCTAACAAATGATCACAGAGTTCAAAGGAAAACATTCTGTTCTGAATTGTTGGAGCGTTTCGGTGTTGAAGGAGAAATGTTTTTGTCAAAAATTGTTACCGGTGACGAAACGTGGGCACATTATTATGAGCCTGAAACAAAAATGCAGTCAATGGAATGGCATCATCCGCAGTCACCAAAAGAAAAAAATTCAAAACATCTCCATCAGCCGTAAAGGTGATGATCACTGTCTTCTGGGACATTGATGGTGTGATTCTTGTTGATGTAATGACAAGAGGTGAGACAATCAACTCGACAGCTTACATCAATACACTGACAAAACTCAAAAATCGGTTCCACAGAGTTCGGCCTAATAAGTCATCTGCATATTTGTTGCTTCAACATGACAATGCACGCCCTCACACAAGTCTGGTAACACGGGAAGCAATCAACAAATTTGGTTGGACTGTACTGCCCCATCCTCCTTACAGCCCTGATCTGGCTCCCTCAGATTTCCATCTGTTTGGACCACTCAAAACATTCCTGCGTGGGACACACTTTGACAATGATGAGGATGTGATCCGTGCAGTTAAAAAATGGCTACGCGAGCAGGACAAAACTTGGTACAAACGAGGCATTCATGACCTAGTTTCGCGTTGGCGTAAGGCAATACGCTTGGACGGAGATTATGTAGAAAAATAGGTAGTGTAAAGGGGATGTTCAGCTACAATCTGTGAAAATTTCACACATTTTGCCCGAATAGTTTCCGAGAAAAAAATTGGTGTGCATTACTTTTTGACCTCCCTACGTAATATGACTGACTTAACATTGAAGGTGAAAATTTCTATTTGTGTATTTAACCTAATTTCTTTGGACTTCCATATGTTTCCCAGTGCAAGGAATGCCCCTCTTGCTTTTGATATCCTTATTTTGGCATCATTCTCTGTTCCTTCTTCTATGTCTATATTACTGCCCAGATATATGTAAGATTGTACGTCTAGTAGAGATACTTCTCCTATTTTTATTTGGTTATTGCCAACTATTAATTCTCATAATTTGTTTTCTCTATTCATTTTCAGTCCCAGCTGTTGTGATCTCTAATCAAGTATGCTCATTTTATCTTGCATCAGCTGGTGGTTGTGTGATAGGAGGGTTACGTCATCAGCAAAGTCTAAATCATTAAATTTTTTTATCAGTGACCACCGGATTACATTTCTATTGTACTGAGTTATTCTCATAATCCAATCTATGGCCAGTAGAAAGAGAAATGGAGACAGAAGGCATCATTGCCTTACTCCTGTTCTTATTTCAAATGCTTCTGTAAGCTGTCCTTCATGCACCACACTACATTTCGTTCCTTCATACATTGTTTTTATCAGGTTAATAAACTTTATGGAGATTCCGTAATGACTCAGCAACTTCCAAATCATTCCTCTCTCTAAGCTATCAAATGCTTTTCATAGTCTATGAATCCGATATAAAGTGGGGACTGTAGTTCTAAACTTTGCTTAATTATTTTACGTAGCGTAGTTATTTGATCAGCACATGATCTGTTTTTCCTAATATCTGCTTGTTCATCTCTCAAATGTTTCTCTATGGCCTCTTTAAGTTTTTCCAGAATAACTCTGCTTAATATTTTTCCTGGCACTGATAGTAGCATAATTCCCCTATAATTTGTGCACTGCTGTAAACTTCCTTTCTTTGATAATTTGATAATATAACCTTATTTCCGGTCTTTAGGTACTTCTTCCCTCTCCTAAATTGTATCTAATAGATTATGTAATATCTTGGTAGAGGTGTTAATATCTGCTTTGATGGCTTCCGAAGGAATTTCATCTGGTTCTGTGGCTTTACCATTTTTTTATAACTTTATTGCTTTCATTATTTCTTCCTTGTTTGGTTTTCCACAGTTAACGTATGAATCTTCTTCTGCTGGTAGTATATCAGGAGGGTTATTTGGGCCGGGTCTGTTCAAGTGTTCTTCAAATGCTCCTTCCATATCTTCATTTGTTCCCTTATATTACTAAATCAGATTTATTTCACCTGTTTATATTTACCACTTAAATTCTTTGTATTGCTGTACAGTTCTTTTATATTTCCTTTTTTTTGCTGCTTCTTCTGCCTCTTTAGCTAGATCATCTCTATATTTCCTCTTATCCCTTTTAATGCATCTTCTCACTTTTTGTTCACCTCTGTGTACGTTTGCTGTGTCTTGGCTTTATTACTTCTCGTTTTGCTTTTATTTATGTCTGAATTCTTGTTCTTTCTTTCTTTAATTTTATCCAGAGTCTGCTGTCATCAATACCCTATTCTGGCGTTCTCTTTTCCCCAGCGTTTCTTCGCATGTCTGTTTCCATATTTTCTTTACCTGATTTCGACGATCTTCTATATTTATTGTATTTTCTAGTTGTCGGAGGACTTAACATTTGTTTGATATGGTGATTGTAAATGTATCTTTATTTCTTTGTTCTTTAAGAAACTCCACATTGAAATACGTTTGACCCTTCTGTGTTGTAGTATATCTTTCAGTTTAAGTTTAAGGTTGGCTAGCAGAAGATGGTGATCTGAAGCCACATCTGCTCCTCTATAAACATTTACATTATGTAAGGACTTAAAATTATTATTAATACATATGTGGTCAATTTGATTCTCCGTTATATCTTCTGGTGACACCCTTGTAGCTTTATGTATTATTTTATATTGGAATATGGTACCTCCTGGGCTCATTTGATTAAGAGCACAAAAATTCATGAAATCTCTCCATCCTCATTCATTTTTCCAAATTCATATTTTCCTATGATCTCTTCAAAGTCTCTGTTGCCCGATCCTAAGTTTGCATTGAGATCTCCCATCAAGATTATATCGTTGGCTCTTCTTCATCCACCTGATAGCAACTGCTAGCAACTATACGCCTAATTAAATTCTTCAGTAAATATATTAGAACAGCTATATTGTCAAACCTGACCATCATGGATCGTCATTTCACTCTCTCTTGCCTTATCGTACACACTGTTGAAGTCTCTCCGTCCGTCTTCTGATGTCATTTAGCTATAGTTTCTGTCTGCTTTTACTTTGTCTACCTTGTATTTTCACAACCAAAATTACTTATTTGATGTTATTGTGTCGTTTTCTGTATCTGAAAATGCCATTTATCTTGTTCGATTGGTGTTAAATAGTTCTTTCTACATTTCCAGCCGTTTCAAAACTTTATTATTTGTTTTCTTCTCTGTTCTCTGAAATCTTCTCAATCTTCAACAAATCCACATTTCAAGGTCTTCAGTTTTCTTTGATTTTTTATTTAGTCTTCCATTGTACGGCATCATACGGAATGTTGAGTATACATTACATTTTATTATTCTCAGTTTCAGTACCGATGTTATTTACTTTGGTACTGTATATATTTCATGTTCACATTTTTTCTGCCATTTCCATTCTTTTACTTATTTCTGTCTCTCATTTTCCTTCAAATGTATTGACATGACCGAGATAGTTACACTTTTAAAAGCTCTCTATATTTTCAATATCTATTATGATTTTGATTTGTTGTTTCTCTGCGTTATTCACGTTTATTATTTTAGTTTATCTTAACATTATCTATCTTCGCTGCTTTTCTTGCTCATTTCTAAAACAAATTACTGTTTTTCTAGACTTTTCATTGCAGTAGGGGCATCCCCATATTTGCTCCACCGTCCATTTCTCAAAGGGTAATCAGACTAATGTTTTCCTGTAAGGTGTTGATGAGAGATACATATTTTCCCACTAAGCACCCTGTAATAGAGTCGTCTTGTTCTTTGTTATAACTTTATCTTCTTCAATGGTCACAGCACATCACAACATTGAGGCAACATGTAAGATCATAACAGAGTCTTTCTTTAATAATAATGATAATCAGTTTATTGAGTTCGCCGTGATACAATATAGTGGATGCACTTCTCTGAATCTAATGTTCTTAAGTTCTGGACATGCGTAGGTTACTACTGATGATTATGCAATGTCAATTAGTGCATATTGTCATATAACATTGTTCATCAGACATCATTCATTACTTACAAACTTGTAAGTCTACTTACGACATGTAGAATATATGAAACACAATGGAAACACAATTCTTGGACACTTGTAAACACAACTTCTACTGACAACTTCTCTAGTGTCTTAATAATCTATCACTGACTTATGACTGTAACTTGTAGATTTCTAACTGTTCTGACTCTAACTGTTTCTAAACTGCTTAACTGCTTCTTGTCTAAATGTTTCTACTTCTAACCTTCTGACTGTCTCTTCTAGTTCGCTCTGTCCTAACTTCTTTGTCCTAACTCCACTGACTCAAACTGTTGTGCAGCACTTTAAGTACTCCACAACTCTCTTTTACCTGCGAGATGGTGACCAATAAGATCATCGCAAATTGACCACTCGCAATGTGATTTGGTCACTTGCAGTACCCGTGTCCGATGACTTGCTTATTCGGTGACTAACACCTGAATTCGCAACTTCTCATGACTCATTTGGAATAATCTTTGTCACAACAAGCTATTTGTGAACCATCTTCCCATGACCTAATGGGATAACGTTACTCCATGACCTGACCTCTCCTGTTAGCTATTTACCTGTCAGTAACGCAGTGTGATGGCCACTCTCAATAACAACTTGTTGGATGGGCACTCGTGGCGATCTGACAATAACACCATGAGGTCGTTGCATGTAACTAAACTTTTCCATGCAGTGAGACATTGTGTCGTTCCACTATTCTGGACCTCTCCTTCGGTGCGTGTCACTACCCACCCTCTACAACTGGTGAGTGGGGATCATGGAAAATCCCATCGCTTTGTCCAATTATCTGAACCTCACTCCTTCCTCCTGGTTACTACCCTTCTCATATAACCTCTACTGTAACTAAACTTCTGACACACTAGTTATACTGAAATACCATCATTATAGTTAAAATCTGCTGGTCGCCACTATATGATACTGCTATCTGTCTATTGAGAAGCGGTAATAATTCAGTATCTGCTCTCATTAGCATACTCTGTTACAACCCTGGATCGTCTAGATCCCTTTTCCATTTTAAGACTCCTCAGTCTCTCATCTTGTACATCATTGCCCCACCTATTCATCTCCTCTTCCCTTAAGGAGTGAAGAACAATCTCAGCGATATCCTCTTTTCCCAGCGTCAAGTCACACTCAGACCTACGGCTGCCGGCGAGTTTAACGGCTACTTCATTGCCGTGTACACCAGCATACTTTGAACAATACAATCAGATTAACGCCCTCACTGTAGAGCATTCAAGAGCCGTATCCGTCCTGCCGAATACTCTAACCGTCAAACTGTTCTAGCATAAGTTGTAAGTAGTCACCAAGCCTGCGTGTGCGTGAACCACATCCTGTTAAACGAGCCACGTTATCACGGCCGTTGCTGCTTTTATCTCCATTCTCATGCTGGACATCGTAATACTCTACCAGATTGCCTATAGCTTGTTTCATAACTCGTGCCCAACTTTTAAAATCGATAGCTTTTTAACCGCTTGTTGTAATTTGTTCAAAATTTGCATGTAAAGTTATAATGATTAGAACCCAACAGGGAATTAATTTCATTTAAAAAAACATTTGGTTATTATTGTTGCTTATTTGATTTATATAAATTTATAACGACCCATGATGTAGTCAAAACTTAATGTTTACAGTATTTTAAGTTAAAAATCCATACACGGTAAAATTGACGTGTTTGCACGCTTTCGCCGTGGTTTTGTGACACAATTAGACACTTGTAAAAAACACGAGAAATTGTGTGTTCCATTTCCGTTCATTCAGAGGTGTAGACGTGGAACGATAACATTTATCATGAGTCTTAAAATGAAATTCTGCAGTTTACAAAACATCGCAATAAAAATGTATGACTATTTTTGCAAAGAGGCTAAACGAGAAAGATTATTTCATTCTTTAGAAAACCCTGAGAATAGGAAAAGACACATTTTGGATTTATCTAAACGGTCATTTAATCGCTGGATTCAAGCACGTGACCTTCAATGTTCAAAATATACAAAATCACAAGGAAGAGCAAAAATGTTGGATAATTTCGACAGTGAACTTATTAGAAGTGAAATTCGCAAAATGTTGGGTATGAATGAAACTGTTACAATAAGAAAATTAAAAGTTTCGCTGAAAAAGAACAGTATTGAAATATCAAAATCCACATTATGGAGGAATGTGAGAGCTGCAGGCTTTACATTCAGAAAGTATTCCAATGGACGAAACATCATCTGTGAGAAGCCACATATAGTAGTCATGAGAAGCAAGTACTTACGTGAAGTAAAAGAGGTGCGCAAGCAAGGTTATGATATTGTGTACTTGGATGAAACATGGATCAATGCTCACCACACTAACCAAAGGGAATGGCAGTCATCAGATGGAAAGATTAAGAGATTAATACCTAGCAGCAAAGGACAGCGCTTGATAATTGCTCATGCAGGTAGTCGACAACATGGACTAATACAGAATGCATAGCTCATTTTTCTTCCAAAATCCATAGACAATCGGGATTATCACTCTGAGATGAATGGTCACATATTTAGACATTGGATTGAAAATTCTGTTCTCCCATCACTAGATCGACCATCTTGCCTAATAATGGACAATGCAGCGTACCACAACATTGTTGCACTTGAAGATAAAGTCCCGACGTCATCCAGTACAAAAGATGCTATTAAGATATGGCTCACAAAGGAGCACATACAATTTAATAACAAGTACTTAAAACCTGAATTACTATCTCTAGTAAAGCAAAAACAAAGGACAAAGATTTTTCAAATAGATAAGATTATCCAAGAGCACGGTCATATAAGTTTGAGGCTGCCACCTTATCATGCTCATTTAAATCCAATAGAACTAATCTGGGCAAAATTAAAAGGACAAGTGGCAGATGAAAATACAACATTCAAACTATGCGATGTAAAGACTCTTGCTAATCTCGCTTTATTAAATAAAGACAAAGATTATTGGGCTGAATGTGAAGACCACGTCTTAAATCAGGAAGAGGAATATTGGAAAAATGATGGTTTGTGGAATGTTCAACCCCAAACAGTTATTAATCTTTTAGACTCGTCTGATTCAGAATGAAAGTATATAGCCCCCACAATGTTGGCCCCTATATTACCTTAAATTAGTTCAACAAACGGTCCTTTTCAGGACTACACAACTATGAAAATTGGACATACAGGTATACCTTGATATTATCGTCCGTCCTCGAACTGAGAAGACAATAATTCTCCTGGTGTTTTATCTTAATTAATCAGTTATTTCCCCATTACGGCCACGCCTTTACCTAGTGAAAATTAATCATAGACCAGCAACTACGGTAATTTCTATTATTTAGGGGTTCACAATTTACAATTTTGACAAACATCAAAGAAATTCGCCGCTTTAAGAAAACTGCAGCGCAAGATATTTGTTAAATATACATTTAAAGGGTCTTTTGCATTCTAATAACATTTGAAAAATTTCAACAGTTTTTAACAAACGGTTACTGAGTAATAGCGTTTTGAAGTTGGGCACGTGATTTGAAACGAGCTATAGCCACTTCTCTGCTATGTTGGTATGCCACAAACACCCAACCACTGCGATGTTCGTGAGATACAGAACCTTTTATGTAGATGAAGAGAGTACCGAGAACCATCATTATGTTAACACAATGTTCATTAGTGTTCAAATATATATTCTCATTTGTTCACGCGCAATGATTTCTACCAGAGTACGAATCTCTGGGGAAGGACACTACAGTCAATTTATCGAAAAGTTGATAAAATGAACGTATGGCTATAATTTTATTTTATAAAAATTTCTCAAAAAAATTAAATTATACATAACAGTTACAGATAAGGCGTTCTTGAAAAATGATATACTTTGTTTATGCAGTATAACTCCTTTTGCTAATAAGGATATAACGGTGGTCATTTTGAGTGAGAAATATTTGACAATCTCAAGAGATAATTATAAAAAAGGAAGCTTTTTTTTCATATGCTATATTGAGATACACTAGTAGTTTGGACAGTTGACTGCATTAATTCATTTTATGACTTACAACTGTCTACTTATGGTGTAGTGTTTGAGACCCTCTTCAATTCACAATGAAAATTTAAATTCAATAATTATTAATGATAAAAATTATTCATGATAATCTTATTAACTTGAATCTAATTTCTTCGATACGGATGCATCTTTGTGTTTAATTTCAGATTTATATCTTGCAGGGTTCCTGCCATTTTAAGATTCAATAGTGCACATATTTGTGGTTATATACACACAGGATTTTAGACAATTAAAAATAACTACGCATAGTTTCTTAAAGTTTAAAAGTGGTTTTTGTTTGGTTGTGGTAAAAGTAGTTTTGCAATTATGTACTAAAGTGAGGTATGTGAGTATATAAACTTGTAAGCATTGCTGCATTCATATGGTAGCTTCCTTCTCATGCAGAAAATGAGGAGTCAAAACATGCATCCTACAGTTTGATCGTGCCAGTTCAAAAAATGAGTACATCCTGACCTTTGGTTACGGAAAGAACGGCAACCGGAAGAGAATACTGGTCAGCTATCCTAACTTTCCAAGAAGTACCCAAGAGAATTAGAGATTTGTTACTCAACAACGGATATGATGTGGAGATTCATACATTGCCTAATACTCTGCAAAAGAAAGAGAAAAAATAAAATATAGAAAAATGACGAGCTCAACACTCTTGCCAGACTTTAAACTTGAGAAAAGATAGGTGTTTCGGCGAGCGGGGAATTCCCATTCCTGCTACATCCCCGTTTCAGCAAATAACAAAGCGTTCATCCTGCTCATTCATAATGTTGTGTTGAACGTCTTGCGTTTTGAAAACAAAGATTGCAGCTCATGGTGAACACTTCCGGGGCACTCAATTGGTAATCGTGGACGACATAATCTCCATGCTTGGAAACGGATTTCGTGTGGACTTCGTGTCAGTGATTGTAACAAAAGAAACGTTGTCCCAACAAATGACGTCAGGTCTCCACTCCGGCGATACGAACAATCCAGCAGTACAACTGGTGGCGAATTTGCAGTTGAACACAGATCACGCTTTGAAGCAGGGAGGTAGCAGTGATTAAAGAGTGTACAATAAGATGGGAGTGAGGTACGAGAAATCGAGGGGAGATAAGAAAGGTGAGTAAAATAGAATCATGGGATCCACGAGAGGTGAACACTTTGTGAGGCACGGGAATTGTAAGACAATGTAGAAACGAGGCAGGGATGTAACAAGCGATATGATTGGTGGAAGGGAGATAAGGTGAGACAAAGAATAGGTTGGGAGATTCATTCGAGAGGAAGCGAAGGTTCGATACGGACGGTTGAGTGTTTTTTGTGTGTGGCAACCGGTACCGGGAACAGGGTAGAGTTAGTCACCCAAAAGTGAACAAACAAGTTAGTTGGTGTGTGGTCGCGACAGGGAACAGACCATATTCCAGGATCAGTGTTAAGCCGAAGTGTTATAGCGTAGTGATAGGATAGTGTGAACGTAGTAGCAACCAACATAGTTAGTGTCCAATTATGAGTTAGTTCACTACGTGATCCTTTATCAGACATATGAAGACAAAATGTAGTTGTGCAAATTGCAGCAATGAACAGTCAGTGTTAAATTATGAGTTAGTCACCAAGTGAATCTTCATCAGACATATGAAGACAAAATGTAGTTGTGCAAATTGCAGCAATGAACAGTCAGTGTCAAATTATGGGTTAGTCACCACGTGAATCTTCATCACACATATGAAGACAAAATGTAGTTGTGCAAATCGCAGCAACGAACAAATTAGGGTCAAGTTGTGAGTAATCTCACCAACGTAGGCTTCATGAGAAGCAGCGAGCTAGAAGATAGTGGTGCAGATTAGCAACTACGACCATTCAAGTGACAGTAGGGAGGATAAGTCAATTAGTTAAGCTTCATTGGGAAGCATGACAAGACAGTGGGGTGTGCAGGCAGCGACACCGCGCAGTGTACGTGGCGCTGAGCGAGACAGGCTCGCTAGGGCCCTATCAACCAAGAAAGGGCTAGATACGGGGTATGACGCCCCAGGAGATAACAAGATAGGCGAAGTGAGCGAATTCAATATCACTTCATGAGTAGCAATCCGGTTGCTGTAGGGTGCTAGTGGGAGAAGTTCTAGGCAACTATTATTTAGAGGAAGTTAGGAGAGGCAAGAGTTGTGTGAGATAGCGCAGCAATCTGACTGTGCAGTATCATAGATAACGCTAGGGAAAACCGCAAAGTGAGCGGGCAATGTATGTGAGGTTGCGAACATACTATTGTAATTGGGCATGTGAACATGTTACGTGAGATGGACATTGTCGAGAATAAAACCACCGGTGGGTTCTTTTTATCTAGTGTTGAGTCAATGCTTGTTCGAGCGCTAGCTGTATTTGTCTGTCCCTGGTGAAGAACGAAGCTGGTTTGCAAATAATCGACGGTGTAACACTAAACAGCGCGGAGTACGACGGGCAGCGATCAACCCGGCCAAGGGTGTTATACAAGGGCAGAGTCAAACGCGGCAACAGTTCGGAGCAGTGACCATCTACCATAGGCAGATGTCGACTCGGCTTGTCTGTTCATCAAGGCAGTGCACACACCTTCAAGTCCAGTGCACGTGTGCTGTAATGATCGTTGGCTGATCGTACATGCATGTTATACAAAGCAAATTCCGGCGTTGAGGTCAAGCGCCAAGCAGTCCACAAGTGGGTCACGTGTTCAGTGATTCGGGCGGTCACTCAGTGTACCTGCAAGGCGTTGACACCTGAACACGTGAAGGCTCAGGTCTTGACGAGCCTTCACCGCAACAAGTGCCAGTTGAGGTCAGCTGGTCTGTCGTCTATCAGTCCGTGTAAGACAGGCCTCAGCGTGGCTTGAAAGGGGCAAGATAAGCGGTTATAGCTTCATATCTCAGGTTAACACTAAGCAGTGGCGTATTCTCTATGATACCGCAGCTACCGCCGGTAGCATGAACATATTAACGAAATACAAATGTAAATGATAATTTATTATATTTATTTTATAATTATACTACGAATTTTCGAATATTCTATTACACATTTCATAGGCCAATTTGATTTATTTGCTTTGATTTACATTTATTAAAGCAAGGTTTTCCTCTTGCCACTATAACGATTGTGAATGAAACCCAAACAACTATACATTGAAACCTGTAGAAGCCAGCGGTACATTTTTCCTCTATCAGGACCTTGTATTAACGACCTTGATATTAAACAAATGGGAGTCAAAATACATAGCGGGTGTTGCCACAAGAGAAATGCAGTTTCATGGGTTATTTTTAGCTCTAGCCAATCAGAATCGACACAAAGTGAAAGTGAAGCTATGTCTATTTACCGGAACTTCCTCAGCTATTTATAACTACTTTATGCGCATCAGCATATGTAGAAAGAATTTTTTCTGCTCTCAAGAGAATCAAATCTTATTGTCGTTCAACTCAGACACAAGAACGCTTATCTGGTTTGGCATTAATGTCCTTAGAGAAATCATTCCTTCAGAAACTTAGAAACCAACTCAACTGTACTTTCAATGACAAAGTGATCAAGACATTTTCGTCCCAAACAAGACGGATATAATTAACATAAATAAGTAAGTAATTTAAAATGTAGTGATGTCTTTAGAAAATATTACTTTATCTTAGTCTACTGAATATAATGTATGTTTTTATTGATTATGTCAGCGGTAGCCCAGACTCCAAAACCATTATACACCACTGATACTAAGACCAGGTATCATTCATATCAATAATGTATAACATCTACAGCCTATCTATGTGTTTAAAAGATTACAATCTGTGCCTTCTTTTCCAAGTACTTTCAATGACCTGTTGTTGTTATTTTTAAAACAGGAGGTAATCTGTGCTTTATTGCCAAGTGTGAACAGTTGTGTGGACGTTACAGCCCATTTTGCGGTGACGGGGTACTACTGGCAGGTTCTGTAGCTGCCTCTTTACCACCAGATGAGGAAACACAACACATGAGACACCCTTATGCCAGGAGCTACAAGTCAAAAAACAAAAAAAAGCCGGTATCCTCATAAATAAAAGAACTTTAAATCTGTGACGTGCAGCAAAAACATTGCGGAAATGCTTTAAAATGCATTTGTGGTCCCACAATTTGGCGGTCTCTGGAGTAATCTTTGAGCGTCATCACAATTTCCTCAATCTTGACTATTACAAGTTGCTCTCTGAGATGTGGCGAAGCATCATGTCAGTTCTCTGTTTTTGTTCTCCCACCCCTTCTTCTATTTGCCTTACTTTACTTTCTCTAATGATGTGTTATGTATAATGATCTTGGTAAATCTTGCAGATTTTCTCATTTTAATGTTAACGCGTTTACTGTTGTCAGAGACTTTAATTGGTCAACTTGGATTTTGTTATAGCATTTTCTCATTGCTGATATGAACTATATAATATATTGGTTAGATCTTCTTCTATACCAGTTAATTTCCAGGGGTCTTCTTTTTCACAATCAATAATCGATGTCCATGTTTGTCTGGCATATAAAATGACATATACGACGACTAATCATTGATCTGATCATTGTTATTAGAAAGATGTGCTACTTTTGATTTTTTGGGTCCTGTAGACGATGCCATCACCTGTGCAGCTACAATACTTGTGGTTGTGAGCCTCAGTCAGTGGTAATGGATCTCATACATACTTAGATTATGCAATCAACATGAATTATGCCTAACTAATACTTTCTTTAAACATAAAGACTCACAAATATACACGTGGTATTAATGGAACGATAACAACTGTAAAAGTCAAATAGATTTCATCCTAGCGATAACACAAAGGAAGAGTAAAATGAGAGACAGCAGAGAGGTACCTAACATCACAAATGACACAGACCATAAAATGGTGCTAATAACCATCCAGAAAGCAAAACAAGACAACAAGAACCAACTGAAAACAAGAAAACAATCCGAAAGGACAATAAAATTAAACCAACTTAAAACAGAGGACAAAAAGAAAGAAATCGAAAAACTAAAAACTAGAAAGCCAATTTAAACAACTACCACAACAAATAACTACAGTAGATAACGAGTGGGTCATATTCAAAAAATCATTGACGAAAATAGCAACCGCAATATGCGGAACGAAGCAAAGGAAGAAGGAGGGAAAGATGAGCACTCCATGGTGGAATGATATAGTCAAGAACGCCATAAAAATAAATAAAAAACTATACAAAATCTGGCTAAAAAACTAAATGCAAAGCGATTATGATATATACACAATAGAAAGAAGAGAAGTGAAGAAATTAATCAAAGAAGAACAACATAAAGCTTGGGTAAAATTTGGAGAAATGATTAGTAACAATCACAAATCAGCAGCCAGAGACTTCTATAGAACAATTAAAGCCATAAGACAAAAGAAAGACAATTATGACCAAACTGAAATCATCAATGATAAACGAGGCCAAGCAATAACAAACAAAGCGCAAAACTTAACGAGATGGAAAGAGTATTTCGAAGAACTTTTGAAAGCAGAAATAACAAGTCCAAAAACACACAAAAAGCAACTAATAGTTGGCGTAAAGAACCAAATATACTAATTGAAGCAATAGAAGAATCATTGCGACTCGCACCAAGAAACAAAGCCCCCGGAATCGATAACATCCCAGTAGAAATGCTAGCAGCAGCGGGAGAAGCAGGATGTAAATGGCTACACAGAATATTCAACGCTGCATGGATACAACAGCAAGTCCCAGACGACTGGAAACAGTCCATTATATTACCAATATGGAAAAAGAAGGGCAGCAGAAGAGACTGCAACCAATATAAAGGAATATCGCTATTAAGCCACACAGGGAAGTTATATGCCAAGATAGTTGAAAAAAGATTGAGACCAATTATAGACCCACAACTAATCTGTGCTCAGATATGCTTCAGGAGGAACAGGGGCTGCGCAGATGCCCTATTTATCATAAAACAACTAGCGGAGAAAACAATAGAGCATAATAAAACACTATATACAGCTTTTATTGACCAAGAAAAGGCGTTCGATAGGGTGGACAGGGAACAACTATGGTCCGTATTGCCCTTGTACGGAGTGAGTCACCACCTAGTAGAGATATGCAAGAGCCTCTATGAAAGTAGTCGCACTACAGTAAGATCTTCAGCAGGCTATTCTAAACATTTCACCATTAACTCCGGAGTAAGACAAGGCTGCGTGCTTTCCCCTTTACTTTTCATCACATATATGGACAATATATGCAAATTAGCATGTCCAATCAAAGGAAGTGTACCAACAAGGATGATAACAAGCGATAACACAAAAGAAAACAAAATATACGTACCAGAAAACAGCAGAAGAGAGGAAGAAATAAATGAAATACTATTTGCAGACGATGAAGTTCTGATACATGACACAACTCTGGACCTGCAAGAACATATCAACAGGCTAAACAACACTTGTAAACATTACAACATGAAGATCAACATAAACAAAACCGAAGTAATGGCAATAGCGAGAAAGAAAGAAAAACTATAGTCCGTTTCATAAGTCGTGCCCAACTTTTAAAATCGATATCTTTTAAAACGCTTTTTATAAGCTTTTCAAAATTTGCATGTAAAGTTATAATGATTAGAACCCAACAGGGAATTAATTTCATAAAAAAAACAACATTTGGTTATTATTGTTGCTTATTTGATTTATATAAATTTATAAAGACCCATTGATGTAGTCAAAATTTAATGTTTACAATATTTAAGTTAAAAATAGCGATTAAAAATCCATACTCGGTAAAATTGACGATTTTGCACGCTTTCAACGTGGGTTTTCTGACACAATTAGACACTTGTAGAAAACACGAGGCATTGTGTGTTCCATTTCCGTTCATTCAGCGGCGACCCGTCCTCGAACTGAGCAGACAATAATTCTCCTGGTGTTTTGTCTTATCCAATTATTTCCCCATTACAGTCACGCCTTTACCTAGTGAAAATTAATCATAGACCAGCAACTACGGTAATTTCTATTCTTTAGGGCTTCACAATTTACAATTTTGACAAACATCAAAGAAATTCGCCGCTTTAAGAAAACTGCAGCTGCAAGATATTTGTTAAATATACATTTAAAGGGTCTTTTGCATTCTAATAACATTTGGACAATTTCAACAGTCTTTAGCAAATGTTTACTGCGTAATAGCGTTTTGAAGTTGGGCACATGATTTGAAACGAACTATAAACATCATAATAGATAATACAACTGTGATGCAAGTAGACAATTTTAAATATCTGGGTAGCACGTTAACACAAGACAATAACCAAGAGCCAGGGATAGATATAAGGTGTAACAAAGCATGCCAAGTTATAGGCCAAGTATCAACACTATTGAAAAACAAAGCAAGCAAAAAGGGCAATATACAAATCAATTTTTCTACCAACTCTGCACTGTCAGTGCCAGAATTGGATGCTGGACTCTAGAACAATAAGAAAGATAACGACCACCGAAATGAAATGTGTCAGAAGAATGACAGGAAACAGCTTAAGGGACAGAGTAAGAAATACCGAGGAAGAAACTCGAAATTGAACCAGCCATCGAATACATAACGAAACAATAGATAAATTGGTTCGGCCACATAACAAGACAAAAAGAACTAACAATGACTCAAAGAGCCATAAATAAACGCTACGAAAAATCCAGATTAAGAGGAAAACCGAGAAAGAGATGGATAAAGGGAATACTAGAGTCAGTAGGAGGGATAACACCAGAAGAGGTCAACAGAAGAGCAAAGAATCGCAGATTGTATCTCCCCTCGACGCCAACGGCAATGGAGGAATGATAGAAGAAGAACATATATTTCAACAGATTCACTGTTTCAAGTACCTCTCACTTTATTGTGATTATTTTTTTTCAACGTCGCAGATCTCGCTTGTAATTAACTTAGTTTTCTCAGCTTTGACCTCCATTCCCGACACACGCGATGTCTTTTCTAGACTCAACAAGGTCCTCGATCTTTTATAGGTCTCTTGATAATCCATCTGTTTAACTTACAAGACAAAGGTTGGTATACTTTGTGCCTCTGATGCTGGCGGTCATCGAGGTATCTTCCAGGTCTTCTCTCATAATTCTCTCAAGAAATATACTAAATAAATTTCTGTATATCAAGCAGTCGTGCCCACGGTCGCCGGAAACTAATTTCCCAGCATACAATTTGCAAACATTGAACTACTGGAATGTTCGTGTAGTTGATTGATCACATTGATTACTTGTTTTCTGTTGTTATTATTTTCCAAAGGCAACCATAGCGCTTCATGTCAAATCCTGTCAAACGTTTTTTTTTTTTTTAGAGTAAAATAAAAACTCATACCAAGTATAGGCCGTGTTGATGTTGAAGATACTTTTCAACGAGTAAATAAAGGTTGAAGTTTTATGCCACACTTCTCCTTTCTCGAAATTCTGCACCTTTCTATCTCTGATATCACACACTTGAGCATTTATTGATTTCTCTCTCTCTGAGAACATTTTTTGTAGTCATATTGTCCAGTGTACAAGGCATAGGTTGGTTGTACCTATTTTGAAATTGGTGAACATGTGATTTCTCATTCTATTGTGGCCAGCGCGTAGGCGAAGTATGATGACTTGATCCCCCCTTGATAGTTGGTGGTATCCGTCACTCTCGTTATGCTTTGGGTGTTCTCGTTTCAATTGTTCATGGAACTGACCCTTGATGATGTATTTGGCTTCATCATAAGTGAGCGGATAGTTCTCTTGTGATAATCTCCCTCCCTCTTTAGCTAATTTGTCTGCGTGTTCGTTCCCGTGTATATTACAGTGTGATGGTATCCATTGAATGACTACTATCTGGAAGTTATTGCATAGCTGGTCCAGGGTTGTTCTCAAGTCATCTAGTTCATTGTTCTTGGGGCTTTTCAGAGCTGATAGTACTGACAGAGCATCAGTCAGAATCACCAATTTATTGTGCATGTTATTTTTGTGTTGAGTAGCCAGTTTTGCAGCATCTCTGATTGATAGCCTTAGTTTCTGCTTTAAAGTTGTTTGAGAATTTTCCGGTAGCTATTGACTTGGTGATCTTGTCCTGATTATTCAGCGTCAAGAACACACCTCCCCCTCCATTTCTGGTGGCATTTGTAGCAGAGCCATCTGTGTATATGTGGGACCAAGAGTCCTGTGGGTAGTTATCGTGTATGTATTTTTCTGCTACGTGTCTGTGTCTGATTGGGTGCCTTTTTTCATGATTCCTGTTATATTTTCCGTAAGTTCTGGTATTTTATGCTTTCCATGAGGAGACATATCAGATGGGTCCAAGGGTTTCGATATTATTTGAGAAAGTACTGGGTCTCCAGTTGTTTGTTCATTGGCAATTGCAGCGAAGTTGCTCCTCTTTAGTCGTACAATTCCGGAACCAGTTATTCTTTGGTGCATGGGGTGGCTAAGGAGCCTTCTATATTTCTCCGCTTGTTGCAATACTTTAATGACCCGTCTGTCATCTAAGGGTTGTAAACCTGTTACTGTTTCTAGAGTCTTGATAGATGTAGATTTCATAGCACCAGTGATGATACGGGCAGCTTGGTTCTGTGTTCTGTTAATTTTGCTAAGGTGTGATTTGGAAGCCATAGCCCAGGCTGTGACTCCATACTTTAGAACTGGTCTGACTCTTCCTAAGTATAGTCTTTGCAAAATATTGCTGTCTGCCCTCCAGTCCGTTCCTGCCAGTTTCTTCATAATAGTTGTTAGTTTTCTGGCTTTTTTCCTTGCTCTGTCTCTCTGATTTTTCAACGTCATTCTGCGATTCATGGTGACACCAAGATATGTTGGGTTTTGGTCAATAGGGAGTGTATGATCTTTTATCTTCAAGTTTGCAGAGAGCGTGTTTCTTGATAGGCTGAAAATTGTATATGCAGTTTTTTTTTCGTTGATTGGTAAGAACCAGGTGTTCGTCCATTTTTCAAGTTCACCTAGGGCATCTTGCATCCTGGGTCCAGCCACTGACATACTTTCCTCACGAGCCCATAACGCCAGATCATCTGCGTATATTTCTGAGTGTATTCTGGGTGGAATGTCCATTACGATGTCATTTATGAAAATTAAAAAGAGTGTTGCGGAGAGACTCCGCCTTGTGGGACACCTTGTTCGATAGAGACCTTCTTACTTAGCTGACCTTGAACTTGTACTCTGACCGTTCTATCCTGAAGGTATTGAGAGACCCAATTGAATAAACGACCCTGGATGCCAAGCCTAAAAAGCTTGTTCTTTAAACCCTCTCGCCAAACCATATCAAAAGCCTTCTCCGTGTCAACCCTCACTGCCAGTGTGTGTTTCTTTTATTGTAGAGCGTCCTCTATTTCCTGTGCAATGTAGGTGACCAGGTCTTCAGTTGATCTGTGCTGACGGAAGCCACTTTGCTGTGGTACGATTTGTTGTTTTGTCTCCAAGTGCCACATAAGTCTTCTGTTAACCAGCCTTTCCATGAGTTTACACAGGCAGCTCAGTAGGCTAATTGGTATATAGCTACTTGGATCTAGTGGGTCTTTTCCACACTTGAGGATGGGCACCATAATAGCTTCTTTCCAGATTGCCGGCACATGACCTCTCTTCCAGCTAGCATTTATTATCCTTAGAAGCTGGCTCTTGGCTTTCTGTCCCAGATTTAGGAGCATTTCGTTGGAGATTCCATCTTTAACAGGGGAACTTTTGAGCTTCAATCCTTTAAGGACAACATCTAATTTAGTTGGGGTAAAGATGGTCGTCTGATGCTATTCTGGTGCTAAAGGCATATGTTTTGCATCTTGGTTTTTCCGTCTTGCAGCTTTTTGTTTGTCTATTGGAATGTTTATTCTACTAATGTTTGTGTAAGTCTCTATCAGTAGACTTGCTGCCCTTTTGCCTGTGAGGATGTTCTGATTGTGTGTTAATGATATTGGAGGTCGGGAGTTGTTTTCGTCACTCAGAGCTTTCGCAAGCTTCAATAGTTTATGACCATTTTTGTCTAGATTAAGGCTCTCTGTTTTGTCTATCCAGCTCTGTCTTGTTATCATGACCTCACGTGTGTATTTGGCCGAGGCTGCTTCGTAGGCAATGTTGCTCTCTGTGCTGTGTGATGTTTCAGCTAGTTCTCTGGCAGAGTCCAGTTCCTCTTCTAGTCTTTGTTTTTCCTTGCTCCAGTATGGCTTGTAGTTCCTTCTTGCTCCTCTAGGAATGGATTCTTTAGCAGCTCTCAGGATTCCATTTGTTAACCGCTCTATCATATTATTGACCTTCTTTTCGTGGGTGTTGATAGGCGCAGTATATGCATCAGTGAGCCTGGCAAACTTTGCCCAATCTGCTCTCTTATAGTTCCAGCAGGGAAGAGGTATTTGCAACTCCTGTTTGTGAGCAAGAGCCACTGAAAGTTTGACTGGTCTATGGTCACTATCTCCAAGTTGGTTCAGCACTTTTCTGGCTATTTTGATAGATATGACTCCAGTTGCAAATGCTAGGTCGGGAGTGGAAGTAGTTTTCATTCTTCTTGAGTAGAAGGTTGGAGGGTCCTCCCTAGAGTTTATGAGGAATAGGTTGTTGTCTATTTCCCATTCTTCCACTTCTTTACCTCGAACATTGGACTCCTTATATCCCCATCTTTCACAGTGGCTGTTAAAGTCTCCTACTACCAGACACTTTGATGGTGTTATTTCCATTAACTCCAGCTTCAGTAATTTGTCATTTGGACAGTATATATTAAATATCCTTATACTAGCGGAGTTAATGTATAGGTCTGTACCAATGATCTGCCTCTCCGCTTGTGACTACATCTATCAGTTTTGCTGGGATGGCATTTTTAATAAGTATAAAAATTCCACCCTTGTGACCTTCCCTGTCCTGTCTAAATGTTTGGTAGCCCCTGATCATAAATCTGTGCTGAGGATTAAGATGAGTTTCCTTGATGCAGGCAACGTCTATCTCCTCCTCTGATAATAGTCTGATTGTTAGAGCTTGTTTTTTGTGGTATATGCCATCCGCATTCCAGTGTATTATATTCAGCTGTTTCTTGAGGCCTTTCCGTTCAGCGGTAGTTTCTATCATAATTAGAGTCTGTTAGATCCAGTCTGATTGATTACTTGTTAAAACGTTGCACTGTGTTCTGCGCCAGTGGCCTAGTGCATCCGATTTTAGCCATCATTTTATTCAGGTTTGCTTTCCTTAGCCTTTGATTGTCCCCAATCTTCCTGCAAGGCAGCAGATTGACTTTTCTGTAGGGGAATTCTGCCCTTAGATGGTCGGCCCTCCCAGGCTTACGAGCACCATCTGCCCAAGCTTGATGGAGTAATTAGTTGGCGATTAGACCATCACCATTATTACAATGACGTAGCACACAAAAATGTCGTACACACAATTTCGCTCACTTTAGATTCCCAATTACTCTAGTGAAAGCAGCCTACGGCAAACAAAACATGTTGCAAATTCCCTAAAGAGATAAAACTGTGGCTGACGAAGTACTTTACATTAATAAGTAACATGGAAATAACTTGCGTCAAGGAATTCCAACAACGGTCATAAACAGCACCAATGTGACGAAAAGCGCAGATCAAGTCTAAACGTTGGAAGGTCTCATTCACAACACTTGATCTGTCAAAAAAGGACTGTTGCCGGCGTACAACTTCGCTTTAGCCTCACAGATGTAATAATTAGATCATCATTTATACTTTAACGCAGAAAAGTGCTACGAAGAACCGAAATTAATCAGATTCCGAGTGCATTTTCTGCAGCAATCGAGATAACGTGACCTAGATCCACCATCTTACCGGAAGTCTCATTTATTGATTTAATGATTATTTTCAGCTTAACTTACTTTACTTTGGTGATTGATGAAACTGAAAATGCCATGATTATATATATATTTACACACACACAATCATGGCACCTACCATCTTTTTCAACAACGAAAAACTTGATGCCATCCAGCAATATAGCTACCTCCGGTCCATCATCAACGAGAAACTATCTTTAGGTACAGAAATTGACACCGCGTTAGTAAAGCTGCTACCACCTTCGGTCCGTCTTTCTAGGCAAAACAGCAAATTGACAACTAAAATAAAGGCGGGAGTTTACAACGCCTGCATCATTAGTATCATGCTGTAAGGCAGCGAATCATGGACGACTTATGCAAAACAGGAGAGAAAGTAAACAAATTCCATATGCAATGTCTGCGTTTCTTGGTATCACCTGATAGGACAAATTCAGAAAGCCAGAGAGAATGGAACAACACAATCTGAGCTCTTGAAGCGTCTGAAAGAAGCAGGACAATGGTATCAAGTGGGATGATTTCTGCAAAATAGTGTGCTCAGAAAATTCGCTAGTCTCGCCATTCTGGCGCCTTCATCAGAGCATGAGTGGCACACAGTGACACAGAGGCATACCATACTTCCATAGCACAGACCAGACATGGCACAAATCTGATGAAAGCAAAGGTCTCACAATGACAACCGATACCGTTCGCATAACACTTAAAAGGTCACACAACACTGCTCCTGGTCCAGACGTTGTTCGCTTTGCCGACATAGGTGATTTAGCTGACGACGACTTGACAAAACTGGCCAAATAGTTTAATGTTAGTAGTAAGAATGGCCAGATAAGGAAGAGTGGCAACACAGCTACTTACTACCGCTACTGAAGCCAAACAAGGTCCATTCTCGTATCAGTGCCTACAGAATCATCGGCATGCAGAACACTGCGGGCAAGCTAATGGACAAAATAGTTGCGCGTGTCCTCACCTGCGACATTGAACAGATACGCTCATTCCCACCCACACTCGGGGGTTATAGATATAACAAAGAGACATGGCTTAACGCTGCAGTCTTCGCGTATGATGTCTTCGAAGGCTTTCATCATCATGGTCATTATCATGTGCCGTACCGGTTGGCATTGGCGATCATATCCTTCCACAATCTTCTATCCACAGTGCATCGTATGAGTTCTGTTGTTGACTGTTTTCCATGTCATGACACCAAGCTATCCAGTATTTTCTCTCTTTGTCGTCCGCGATCTCTCTTTCTTTTTATTTTGCCAGTTGTAACCAAGTAATAAACTTTCCTCTTCTCATGATGTGCCCAAAAAATGTTGATTGCTTCTTTCTGATGTTTTTTTAAGATCTCCCTTTTTGTGTTGGCCTCTTTGAGAACTTTCTCATAGGTCTTTTTAGCTGTCCAGGGAACTTTCAACATTCTTCTGAGAAATCCCATCGCTGTGGCCTCTAATCGTCTTTTCATTTGTTTGTCTATTGTCCATGATTCGCTTCCATAGGTCAGAATTGGTTCTATATAGCATCGATGAACTCTCTTTCTCATTTCTATTGACATAGATTTGTTGCATAAGATATTTTTCATTTTCTGAAATGGTATTTTGACCTGAGGTATTCTGCTTTTTATTTCTGTAGTGCATCTTCCATCTGATGTTATCACTGTGCCCAAGTATTTCAAACGTTGCACTTGTTTCAGATTTGCCTGAAAGCTTTCACTGACGAGAAAAGTCAAGTCCGGCTGCTATAAATCTGGAGGATGCATACAATAGAGTACCATTTGAATACATCATGCACATGCTCCTGTAATTAGCGGTGCACCCCTTCCTCATTAGATGGATCGCTGCAGCACTGTTTCAGAGGAAGATGGTACTCAGATATGGAAGTTATCAAAGCCAACACCCATCTGTGAAGGGCTTCCTCAAGACTCACCATTGTCATCAGTTTTATTTAACGTTTACACAATAACGATCACCGAACAACAGCTGGATGGGAGGGAAAGACTTTGACTTTTGCTGATGACATTCTGGTCCTGGAGCTTTTAGGCAAAAAAATTGTGATGTTCTTTGGTCTAGTTTCATTGTTACCAAATGTCCGAACCATTTCATTTATTTTAGTAACTCAATAATTAAATTGACCAACAAATGGTGTCATAATATTTGCCAATTAATTCAAGTCACGTCAATATTAATTAACAGTACACTTCCACCTTATGTATAGAATAGTGTATCCATTGAATTCATCAAATACACGTCCAGCTATCAATCGGTCTTGGGGACATCTTGTCAATGTCTGCTCTACTAGTGTGCGTTAATTCTTAACAAATCTCCCTTGTACTTAGTTTGGCCTTCACAGTTTGCTGCTATAGCTGGAAGCCATAGACTAGCTACCAAATCATATCTTTCTTAATTCACTTCCTCTTGTACCCGTTTGAGTGACGAGAGGGAGATACAAAGTTATAGTTCTCTCCCATTTGGCGGCCTCACTCATTTTCAATTGATGTTTTTGTAAAGTTTCTTTGATGTATGTCCATCCTACTCTGGGTCTACGTTTTGCTATTCTCCCTTCCCCTATTTTAATATGTTTTGGATGGTAAGAAGCACACTAAATAGGTAAACTAGTTTACTTGTGTCTGTGTGTAGCTTAGGATTGGCTCATTGAATTATAAATGTCCACCTGAAAGTCTCGGTCCTGTAGTCTCTTTGTCACGCTACTATCCCCTTTTTACCTCTCAATTTCTGTTCATCCATCCTCGTGCCAACTGATGTGACATTCATTCTCTCAATTTCTGTTCATCCAGTCTCATGTCAATGGATGTGACATTCATTCTCTCAATTTCTGTTCATCCAGTCTCGTGACAGTTGTTGTGACATTCATTCTCTCAATGTTCCATTTCTCCTCACCCTCCTATGACTCTCGGTCCCTTCCGTTCAGTTCTAACTACTCGTCTTTGTCTATTGTTTCAAAACTTTCCTTTTTTATGCTTATGTCTCTTACTACAATCTTGCCCTGTTAACTGATTATACTCGTCCCTGTAGGAAACTGGCTCCAACGACAACAGATACACTTGCGTGCGATGCCCAGCTGTGAAGCAGTCAAGCCCATCTTATCTTTGATATCTTTCACCAACCTTTCTCTTGGTTTTCCATTCACTTTCTCTCTCTCTCTCTCTCTCTCTCTCTCTCTCTCTCTCTCTCTCTCTCTCTCTCTATCGTTTAGCCAAAACTATGTACGCAATAGCTAGCCTCTCTCTGCCATCATATTGATTTGCATGATCAAATATTTCATTCTCCTTATCTTTATGTTCTATATCAACTAATTTTATGGAATTTTAAGTTCTCGCAAAATTGATATGTTCTCTATCCACAGTATTTTTGGCACTCTTTTGCAACATTTTTTCAGTATTTTGTTTTCACCACATCTGTCAATATTCTACACATCACAACCATATGCTGCTATTTAGAAAAATAGACTCTTAAAAACATGTATCTATCTGACATAAAATGTGTCCATACATCAAGACGATAACTCAAATCTTCTTGTTTCAGGCACGATGGCTAAGTGACGACACATATTGTGACAATAACTTGAAAAAAAACATGTCACTTTTTGAGGTCTTAGAGTTTGTGGACTTGTCGGTTCTCGACTACTTCACTGGTGAGTGTCAGGCTCGTGTCTGAATGATTTGGGACATTAAGAGGTTCTGCCATTGATAATCGGGGTTCGCTTAACTTCCGGGTTAAGGGGTTAACTCAAGTTCTCATGCCCGTGGTCTGTTTGCTCTTGAAAGCCGTCTCACACTGTAATTTAGTTTTCTAAACCCAGTCATAATAATTGATTTTATTCGTTTCTACACTCTATATTTTCCCATATTTTTAAACCTTTTCTCCCCTCTTTCCATCCTTAACATCTACTCCTATCGTTTCTTCTCAATCTCTTCTATTAAAAATACTGCTTCTCAATCTCTTCTATTAAAAACACTGCTTCTCAATCTCTTCTATTAAAAACACTGCTTCTCAATCTCTTCTATTAAAAACACTGCTTCTCAATCTCTTCTATTAAAAACACTGCTTCTCAATCTCTTATATTAAAAACACTGCTTCTCAATATCTTCTATTAAAAACACTGCTTCTCAATCTCTTCTATTAAAAACACTGCTTCTCAATCTCTTCTATTAAAAACACTGCTTCTCAATCTCTTATATTAAAAACACTGCTTCTCAATATCTTCTATTAAAAATACTGCTTCTCAATCTCTTCTATTAAAAATACTGCTTCTCAATCTCTTCTATTAAAAATACTGCTTCTCAATCTCTTCTATTAAAAACACTGCTTCTCAATCTCTTCTATTAAAAACACTGCTTCTCAATCTCTTCTATTAAAAACACTGCTTCTCAATCTCTTCTATTAAAAACACTGCTTCTCAATCTCTTATATTAAAAACACTGCTTCTCAATATCTTCTATTAAAAACACTGCTTCTCAATCTCTTCTATTAAAAACACTGCTTCTCAATCTCTTCTATTAAAAACACTGATTCTCAATCTCTTATATTAAAAACACTGTTTCTCAATCACACTCTCGTTTATCACATGATGATTATTATTGTTGACATTTATCCAATCATTTTCTTCATGCTATGATCACGTGTCATTGGCCTGAAAATTATTATTTAATAACAATTATCCTTTTTCCTAATACTAATTTGAAAAAAGTACGTCAACTTCAACATAATGTATATTCATTTTTACTTATAAAATGTCAAAACCAAATCAAAGTTTTCAAATATCCGTTTTCATAGTCAGTCATACGTATTGGAATGTAAACATTCCTAATCAGTCCTATAAAATGGAATATACACTTTCTTAGTCAGTTCTGTGTTTTTGAATATACAAATGATTGACACATTATAGTTGTAAAATAACGCATTTTCTGTTTATGGCGCAGTTATAGAAAATCCACTTTGTTAAACACATTAGAACGATTAACTACACTATTATTTACATATTTATAAAATATTCACTTTCATGACATATCACAATTATATAATATATACATTTTAGTAACCTCGTTGCTATTGGAAATGCATTTTTTTCTCAGATCGTATTTATGTGATATATACCTTCTTACAGGATAAAGAGTTCTTAAATGTTACGTAGAGCCAGTATTAGCATATGGATGCGAATCATGGACAATAGAACAACAGACAAGTAAATTACTGGAGTCTGTAGAAATGAGGTTTTACAGAAGAATGTTGAGAGTACCAACGACAGTTAAGAAGAGTAATGAAGATGTTCTGAGAGAGGTCAAAGCAAAAAGAGAGCTAATTTCCAATATTGGGAAGAAACAATCATCATTTTTTGGCCATGTAATGAGAAGAGAACAACTGGAATATATTGTAACAACTGGAAAAATTGAGGGACGAAGAGATAGAGGTAAGCAAAGAGAAAAAATACCAGACAGCTTAAGAGAATGGCTTGGCAGAAGGTCAACAACAGAAATGATAAATATCTGTCGAGATCGAAAGTTGTGGAGAGACATGATCACCTACTCCAGCAGGCCCGGTACTTGATGATGATGATACCTTCTTACACACACACACACACACACACACACACACACACACACACACACACACACAAACACACACACACGCACGCACGCATGCACACACACCCACACAAATTTTAGTTATAAAATATACATTTTCTTAAAAGCACTATAGCTGCAGTAAAACGCTTTCTAAGACGTGATTACAGAAATTCACTTTCATTGACACGTCACAGTTGTAGACAATACATTTTTCTATGATCAGCATATATTGTTCCAACGGTCCCGTTCGGATTAAGAATTGCTTGAATTCCGAGTACGTTACCTCTTGGAAATAATGTAAGGTTAATTAGCCTGTTGTGTAAAACCGACCACATTACCCGAAAAATCATGTGCCGAAGGCGTATTACTACATTAGCCTAACACCATATTCTCAATACCGCACGGGGCTTTTTACTTCTTTCTACTAATAGGTTTCTTCCCAGGCCTAAACAATACTCATGTTAATAATCTTAAACAGCAAATCATCATCATCATCATGTGCCATACCGGTTGGCGTAGGTGATCATGTCTCTCCACAATCTTCTATCTACAGTACCTCGTATCAGTTCTGTTGTTGACTGTTTTCCATGCTATGACACCAAGCTATCCAGTATTTTCTCTCTTTGTCGCCCACGATCTCTCTTTCCTTTTATTTTGCCAGTTGTAACCAAGTATTCCAACTTTCCTCTTCTCATGATGTGCCCGAAAAAATGTTGATTGCTTCTTTCTGATGTTTTTGAAGAGATCCCTTTTTGTGCTGGCCTCTTTGAGAACTTCCTCATTGGTCTTTTTAGCTGTCCAGGGAACTTTCAATATTCTTCTGAGAAATCCCATCTCTGTGGCCTCCAATCGTCTTTTCATTTGTTTACAAACAGCAAATATAGATACTTGAAGGTAGTGATAACACAATGTATGCCTTAAAAATGAATTAAAACGATAAATAAAATACGTAAATATTCTATCAAAACATGAAAAAATTCGTTTCCTGTAATTTAGAGAGTAATGGTTTTGTGTGGTTGGTGGAGAGGAAGAGAAAGTTGGTCGTAGCCGCGAGCCCTCAGGCACCGACTTCCACAACTACGATTCTGACATTGTATCCCGGCTCTGTCAGCTCGGTGGCGAGATCCTTGAATATAAAAAAAAAAAGGAAAGTAACCCTGTCACGCCAAGTGGCGTATAGGGAATATGGTTTTAGTGACCATATATTTTAGAGAATTTCGGGACATGCTTTTTGGGGTAATGTGGTCAGTATTACGTCCGTGCCACTTTAATTTACCATTAACAAATCCGGTACACATTAAAGGCTGGGTGAACCCGGAAGCCGTCGGTTGTGATCGAACCCTACCTCTTGTTCTTTGTAGTCCATTTGACAAGCCACTGAGCTATCGCGGCTCCTGAGATCCTTGAATATGGCTAGTTTAAAAGTACAAGTATGTTGTTCCTCTTTCCTAGATTATAATGACACTGTGAGCTCTATTATAATTACGTATGTCATAGTTGTGTATAGAAAGCAATATATGGACACATTTTATATATCTTGATGCACATTACGCACTTACATTGCCTTAGGATGTCAACAGATAACTCCCAGTCGATCGTTATATCCAAATTCGTTGAGTTATTCTTATATTGTTTTACTTGGGGAGCTCTCAAGAAATAGGTGTTTGTTGTAACTGGTCGAATTGTGTTGGTCTTCGTTCACCCTATCTACGTCAGCATCTGTTCATGCCGTTCACTTTATTGTTTCGCCACGAGTAACGTCCGTCACCTAGCGCTGTCTTTCACGAAAAAAGAACACGTTCCATCGTATGTCTTCCATAGCAGAGAGAACATCAGTTGTCATTTATCTTCCATGGCAGAGGGGACATCGGTTGTCATCTGTCTTCCATGGCAGAGAGGACATCGGTTGTCATCTGTCTTCCATAGCAGAGAGAACATCGGTTGTCATTTGTCTTCCATGGCAGAGGGGACATCGATTGTCATCTGTATTCCATAGCAGAGAGGACATCGGTTGTCATCTGTCTTCCATGGCAGAGAGGACATCGGTTGTCATCTGTCTTCCATGGCAGAGAGGACATCGGTTGTCATCTGTCTTCCATGGCAGAGAGAACATCGGTTGTCATCTGTCTTCCATAGCAGAGAGGACTTCGGTTGTCATCTGTCTTCCATAGCAGAGAGAACATCGGTTGTCATCTGTCTTCCATGGTAGAGAGGACATCAGTTGTCATCTGTCTTCCATAGTAGAGAGAACATCGGTTGTCATCTGTCTTCCACAGTAGAGAGAACATCGGTTGTCATCTGTCTTCCATGGCAGAGAGAACATCGGTTGTCATCTGTCTTCCATAGCAGAGAGGACATCGGTTGTCATCTGTCTTCCATAGCAGAGAGGACATCGGTTGTCATCTGTCTTCCATAGCAGAGAGAACATCGGTTGTCATCTGTCTTCCATAGCAGAGAGGACATCGGTTGTCATCTGTCTTCCATGGCAGAGAGGACATCAGTTGTCATCTGTCTTCCATAGCAGAGAGGACATCGGTTGTCATCTGTCTTCCATAGTAGAGAGGACATCGGTTGTCATCTGTCTTCCATAGCAGAGAGAACATCGGTTGTCATCTGTCTTCCATAGCAGAGAGGACATCGGTTGTCATCTGTCTTCCATGGCAGAGAGGACATCAGTTGTCATCTGTCTTCCATAGCAGAGAGGACATCGGTTGTCATCTGTCTTCCATAGTAGAGAGGACATCGGTTGTCATCTGTCTTCCATAGTAGAGAGGACATCGGTTGTCATCTGTCTTTGATAGTAGAGAGAACATCGGTTGTCACCTGTCTTCCATAGTAGAGAGGACATCGGTTGTCATCTGTCTTCCATGGCAGAGAGGACATCGGTTGTCATCTGTCTTCCCCCACTTCAGAAGCTGCATGCTGATAGTAGAAGGTCGCACATAGATCCGATTATGCAGCTGGGTTGAAGCTGTGCCATATGTCATAATGTATTTCCATGACAGCGGTATTCACTTTCTCTAACACATCATAGTTGTAGAATATACTCTTTCTCAGACACATTGTATGTTTAGAACATACACTTTATTCAACACGGCTAAAGGTGTAGAATTTACAATTTATGAAACACATTATAATGATAAAATATACACTTTTCTAGGCATATTATAGTTATGAAAACTGTACTTTCTCATCCACTTTGTATTTGTAAACTTGCAATATCTGTTCTATGAAACAGTTGCCTTTGAGCTACGGTAATGTCATGAATTACGTCTCACTAACAGGTAACATGGACAGGCACTCATACCAATCTTACAAAAATATGAAAAAACCTCAATTTGTTCCTGCCTTTGACAACGGAAGAGGGTGAGCTAACCATATAAAGTATTCACTTGTTGAAACTTTGGATTTTAGACTACTGCACTCACTGACTGTATCATTACTCTTATAGTATATATTTTTTTTTTTTTTTTTCGGTGTCATGGCGGCTTCGTGTAGTCGATTTTTATAATTCGGCTCTTGCTGATATATTTAAATGATTTACGCGACAGTCTAGTTGTGAAATTATGTGTTGCTATTCTCCCGTTTGGTGTATGTTTTACTTCTAACGTGGGGATGGACTGTGATTGCCGATATTTAAGTGGAATATGATTTATTCTTCTTTGTGTTGTGTGTTCGCGGTTCGATATGCAAGCACATGTTTTGACAAAAATGTCAACGGAAAAACGGGTATGTTCAACCCTTATGTGAAAAGTCTGTGACGGTGGATGAAGGCGGAGGAATCAAGAATGATCAACGGCCCAGAAAGCGAAAACAGCAAAGTGTGTGGTACACAAGAGGCATGTTCAGAACACGAAAGACGAACATGGCTGACCACCGTGAAAGAGATTGGAGCCTCATCACGTACCAGTCCAGAGGAAGCCATGGAGAGTCGGAAAAATTCGAACTTATGTCGGAGGAAAGATCTTAAAATAAGTACTTTGAATGTTAGGACTCTATATCAACAAGGGAAATTGGAAAATCTAATTCAAGAAGCAGAACGAATAAATATAGATATTTTAGGCATATCAGAGACTAGATGGAAAGAATGTGGGTACATTGAAGACGAAAAATATACATTTATATACTCAGGAAACACAACAGAACATCAAAGGGGGTAGGAATACTGATAAAAAGAGAGCTACAAAAATATATAAGTACCCACTGGACATACAGTGATAGGATTATACTACTCAAGTTGAAAGCAAGACCATTCGACATAGCAATAATACAGACATATGCACCTACTCAAGACTACACAGATGAACAAATAGAGGCATACTATGAAGACCTAAATAAAGTTATGAAGCAAGTGAAATCTTCAGACATCTTGATTGTAATGGGTGACATGAATGCTAAAGTAGGAAAAGGTAGATATAAGACAATTATAGGAAATCATGGTTTAGGAAAAAGAAATGACAGAGGAGAAAGATTAATACAATTCTGTGAAGAAAACAGGCTGATAATACGTAACACCTACTTTGAGCAAGAGAAAAGGAAACTATACACATGGAAAAGCCCTGGAGATAGGAAGAGGAATCAAATAGATTACATAATGATAAAAGAAAGGTTCCGTAACAGCGTAAAGAAAGCCAAAACCTACCCAGGAGCAGATATTAATTCTGATCACAATCCTGTAATGATTAAAATGAAAATCAAACTAAAGAGAAACAAGCAAAAATCTAATTCATCAACAAACCCACTCGACATAACAGCTTTAAATCAAAAAGATATTAAAGATACCTATACAATACAAGTAAAGAACACATACCAGAAGCTGCTAGAGGAAGGAATTGAACAATACAGAAGAGAAAATCCTGATGAAAAAGTAACAACCAAATGGCAATCAATGCATAAAGAAAAGCATACAAAAAGCCTGCGACACCTTACCCAAAAGAGAAAAGAACAAAAAACAAAAATCGATAACTAACACCATCTTAGAAAAAATGGAAGAAAGGAGACAAGCGAAGAACACTGCCCAATACAATAAAATAGATAATGAGATACGCAAAATGTGCAAAAAGGCAAAAGAAGACTGGCTCAGCCAAAAATGTAGAGAAATAGAAACTATGGAAAGCAAACAAGACCTAAGAGGAATGCACACAGAAATAAAGAGAATGACTAATAAAAATAAAAAAGCCACAGAAGGTGGATGCATTGCAGACAAAAAAGGAAAAATGCTAACAGACAATAAGGATATCATAGATAGATGGCAGGAATATATAACAGAACTATTTCATGATCAAAGGGACAAGAAACCAGTTATAAAATGTACATCAGGCTATAAAATCTTAAAATCTGAGGTGGAAAAAGCTATAAAAACAATGAAAAAGGGAAAAGCAGCAGGACCTGAAAGCATACAGATAGAGATGATACAGGCACTTGAAGATTTTGGCATTGAAGTGATTACAGACATATGCAACGACATATACCACACAGGATACATACCAAATGAACTAAAAACATCAACTTTCATTGCATTGCCTAAAAAGAATGGTGCAGTTGAATGCAGTGACTTTAGAACAATAAGCCTAATGAGCCATGTTACAAAAATCTTGCTAAAAGTTATACAAGGAAGGATTCAGAATAAAATCAATACTAAATTAGATGAGCAGCAATTTGGATTTAGAAAAAATAGCGGGACAAAAGAAGCCATATTCTGCATGAGAACATTAATCGAAAAATACACAGAAGTAAACAAACCAATATATGCCTGCTTCATAGACTACACCAAAGCTTTTGATAGAGTACACCGCAAACAACTTATAGAATGCCTAAAAGAGATACATCTAGATGACATGGATATACGACTAATATGCAATCTATACTGGGAGCAAACAGCAATAATAAAATATAACAAAGAGTTCTCTACACCCATTGATATAAAAAGAGGAGTAAGACAAGGATGCATCCTATCACCAAGCTTGTTCAATCTATACACTGAGCAAATCTTTAAAAACATCATAGAGATGCCAGGCCTACAAATTAATGGAAAGATAATCAATAACCTAAGATATGCTGACGATACTGTACTACTAGCAGAAAATCCTAAAGACCTACAACAATTACTTAATGAAATAAACACGACAAGCAAAAAATATGGACTAGATATGAATATCAAAAAGACTAAAACTATGATCATAAACAAAGAAAATACTCAAAACCCACAAGTGGATATCAAAATTGAAGGAATAGACCTTGAGACAGTTCAGAACTACAACTACCTTGGACATACTATAACCAGTGATGGAAAATGTACAACTGAAATAAACAAAAGAATAGGAATGGCAAAAAGTAATTTTAATGTCATGAAGGACATATTAACATCAAAACAAATAACACCAGAGCTAAAACTAAGAATAGCAAAATGTTACATCTTCTCAATATTCCTATATGGTGCTGAAACATGGACATTAGACAAGAAAACAGAACAGAGAATTGAAGCCTTTGAAATGTGGATATATAGAAGAATAGGTAGAATTGGATGGAAGGAAAAGAAAACAAACGACGAAGTCTTAAAACAACTAAAAATGAAAAGAGAACTTCTGAACACAATTAGAACAAGACAAATGCGATTCTTAGGCCATGTTAAAAGACACAACAGCCTACTGAAAGTGATCCTGGAGGGGAAAATACAAGGTAAAAGAGGCAGGGGCAGACCAAGATTAACATGGACGAGTAACATCAAAAGATGGACAAATCAACCGATGACAACCTGCACCATCAAAGCAAGAGATAGAGCAAAATGGCGCTACATGGTAGCCAACCTTCGTTGCGGAGACGGCACTCAATGATGATGATATATCACATGTAGTGTATTTACTCCAAATGCATATTTATTAAGAATAATTAAACTCCAGAAAAAATGTACTATTAAAATGTATTACATCTTGGATTTTAGAGGGTTAATGCAGTGTACTAGGGAAGTGTGAGTGTTTAGAATTAACAGTGGACTGAAAGAGATGTTGAACTGTGTGTATTCGCCGAGAACTGGTCAGTTAATGGTCATTGCGTGATACGAGTAGCTCGTCACGTGACCAAACACTCTTTGGGGTGAGAAGAATCCCATTTTGTTTCAGTTCTCATTGGTACAGCGAGCAGGTAGGATAATCTAGACCAGGAGTAGCGCCAATGAGACGGCTCCTATCTGGAGAGAGTTGGCTGGTCATCAGAATCAGTTAGAAATAGATAGTCGGAAATGAAATAATGGAATCAGCCAAACTGTTAAAACATGAAGTTAACCAGATATAGATTGACGTCGAGGAATTGGTCGTCGTCCCCCCCCCCCCCCCCGACAGTTTTAAAGGATGTAGAAGTTTTGATAGAGATACTAGTGAGACCCACTAATATCTTCAGTAATCAAGAAAAGATGTCCTATGTTTCCCATTCACTTTCTCTCTCTCTCTCTCTCTCTCTATATATATATATATATATATATATATATATATATATATCGTTGGTCATATGTTGGACATGTGATAAGGAGAGATATTACCGAATAACAAAGCAACCCCTCATGTGGGAAACAACAGGTAAGAGGAAAAGAGGCCGAACCAGAGAGACACTGAGAAGAACATTGATCAGAGAGGCAATAGCAGCAGGAATCGGCTCCCTCAATGAGATAGAGATGCTTGCACAGAACATAGACAAATTACGAAATTTGATAAAAGATCTTTACAAAGATTGAAGACTGCTAGAATACAAAATTAGATGTAGAAAGAGTATCTGGGTCTATGCCCTATTGGCCGGCTGCGGCTCGATAGGTCAATAGACAGACAGGCAGACAGGCAGACAGATAGATAGTAAGACACAACTGGATAGCAGTTGCAGATTTTATAATATCTCTTTGGAGTGTTGCGTACGATGTGCATTATAATTACAGTTTCTTAAAGTATCGATTTATGATAATGCTGTACATCATTAAACCTGTTAGAGTGCTGGCTTCTTTTGTGCCAGACTCTAGAAACTCATAACCGAGTTGTTATTGAAGTGATGTCCGCAACAGTTGTTCAGTCTGTAACGTTCCAGCTTCTTTCGTTAGTAAGGAAACTATAAACTGTGTTGGTACAGGCATATCACAAGATCTAACGACCTAGACAAACTGTCTTACAGGGAACAAACAGTAACATGTGTAAGACGAATAGGTAGGGGAAAAGAGTCACTGGATGAATGGTAGCAACGATTGAACGGGGAAAACATGTAAACAAAACCCAGGAACTGGTTACACTGAGGGAATGAGAGAAGAATGACCATGAACAAACACATGAGCTGGTTACACTGAGGGAATGAGAGAAGAATGACCATGAACAAACACATGAGCTGGTTACACTGAGGGAATGAGAGAAGAATGACCATGAACAAACACATGAGCTGGTTACACTGAGGGAATGAGAGACGAATGACCATGAACAAACACATGAGCTGGTTACACTGAGGGAATGAGAGAGGAATGACCATGAACAAACACATGAGCTGGTTACACTGAGGGAATGAGAGAAGAATGACCATGTACAAACACATGAGCTGGTTACACTGAGGGAATGAGAGAAGAATGACCATGAACAAACACATGAGCTGGTTACACTGAGGGAATGAGAGAAGAATGACCATGAACAAACACATGAGCTGGTTACACTGAGGGAATGAGAGAAGAATGACCATGAACAAACACATGAGCTGGTTACACTGAGGGAATGAGAGAAGAATGACCATGAACAAACACATGAGCTGGTTACACTGAGGGAATGAGAGAAGAATGACCATGAACAAACACATGAGCTGGTTACACTGAGGGAATGAGAGAAGAATGACCATGAACAAACACATGAGCTGGTTACACTGAGGGAATGAGAGAAGAATGACCATGAACAAACACATGAGCTGGTTACACTGAAGATAAGAAAGAATATAAACCGTAAACAAGCGCTAACTTTTAAAGATAATAACATCAATTGGCAGGTAGAAGTAACCAACACAGACGTCATGCAACGTTAGAGACATCATCTCAATGCACAGGAGCCAGGAAATAAAGGAGGTACTCGGTTTGGTGGTCTTAAGGTTACACTTCGGTCTGCACAAGAATGTCCCGGTTCGAATACCGCTGTTGGTGGTTGGAGGAGGTTTTCTTTCTCATCGAATCCGTGGTTTCTTTGTTGTTTACTCGACCTCAGTCTCTCAGTTGTGAGATGCCTAGTCCTATCGGAAAAAAAATAGAAAAACAGTGGGTCGCGTTCACACTCTGCTTATGTTAAAGAACTTTTGGCAGTTAAAAGACTGAAAAGCCCGCCAAAATAGCTGCCACTTGAGCAAACAATGTTAGGCATCACAGATCCACTTAAACATGTTACCCCCTCCCTAATCATCATCCCCCTTCCTATTTTAGAGATCACAGGTTGGATTCTTCGTTGCTGGTCGCACTCAGCTCGAGAACAGCTCGGTCAACTTGTCTACAAGTGTATCAACAAGATCTGTGTATACATCTTGCACAGGCTGTTGGAAAGAACAGTGAATCGGATATTGCACTGTCCTAATTGCAGTGACACTGTGATGGAAACAAATTGACCGTGCTGGCTAATGCATAAATTTGATCGTTGACAGAATGTAAAGTTGTTTTTTTTTAATCTTTCTAAATATGGGAGCTGATGTAATGCCCTGACAGAAAAGGAAATACAGCAAACACTTGTGTGAAGTACTAGAAAATATTCTACTGTATCTATAAAATGTGAAAGATGAGATGTCATTGACAATATTCAGATCATTAAAATAACGATCTTAAAATGATGGACATCCACGCAAATGTATTCCTGAATACTGGCACTGAAACTGACGTTGACTGACGTTAATCTTGCGACCTATCACTTCCTTTATTTTGCCGATTGTTTGTGGTTTGCCATTGTGCAATCTGTTTTTGAAGAATTCTAAATGAAGAAGTCGCAAACAGAGAGATCAGCAATCTGCAGAGTTCTGGTTTCAGAAATGCGCCGCCTACGGAGTTCTGGTTTCAGAAATGCGCCGCCTACGGAGTTCTGGTTTCAGAAATGCGCCGACTACGGAGTTCTGGTTTCAGAAATGCGCCGCCTACGGAGTTCTGGTTTCAGAAATGCGCCGCCTACGGAGTTCTGGTTTCAGAAATGCGCCGACTACGGAGTTCTGGTGTCAGGAAATCTGCACAGGTCTGGTGTCAGGAAATCTGAACAGGTCTGGTGTTAGGAAATCTGAACAGGTCTGGTGTCAGGAAATCTGCACTGGTCTGGTGTCAGGAAATCTGCACTGGTCTAGTGTCAAGAAATCTGCACTGGTCTGGTGTCAGGAAATCTGAACAGGTCTGGTGTCAAGAAATCTGCACTGATCTGGTGTCAAGAAATCTGAACAGGTCTGGTGTCAGGAAATCTGAATAGGTCTGGTGTCAGGAAATCTGAACAGGTCTGGTGTCAGGAAATCTGACCAGGTCTGGTGTCAGGAAATCTGACCAGGTCTAGTGTCAGGAAATCTGAACAGGTCTGGTGTCAAGAAATCTGAACAGGTCTGGTGTCAGGAAATCTGAACAGGCCTGGTGTCAGGAAATCTGAACAGGTCTGGTGTCAAGAAATCTGAACAGGTCTGGTGTCAGGAAATCTGACCAGATCTAGTGTCAGGAAATCTGACCAGGTCTGGTGTCAGGAAATCTGAACAGGTCTGGTGTCAGGAAATCTGACCAGGTCTGGTGTCAGGAAATCTGACCAGGTCTAGTGTCAGGAAATCTGAACAGGTCTGGTGTCAAGAAATCTGAACAGGTCTGGTGTCAGGAAATCTGAACAGGTCTGGTGTCAGGAAATCTGAACAGGTCTGGTGTCAAGAAATCTGAACAGGTCTGGTGTCAGGAAATCTGAACAGGTCTGGTGTCATGACGTCTGCGTAGTTCTGTTGCCAGAAATGCGCCACCAACGGAGTTCTGGTGTCTGAGTGACTGCTGAGTTCTAGTCTCAGAATGTTTGTCGAGTTATGATGTCAGAGCCTGAGAAGTTCTAATTTCAGGACTTCTTATGTGTTCTGGTGATAGAAATTGCAATGTCTACGAAGTTATGGTGTGAATGATGCAACATATAGTGAAGTTCTGGCGCCAAGAAATTTCTCAACATCGAAATGTACCAATCATCAATCACAGTAACAGAAAGATCGTCATCGGAAAAAAAAAAAATTAGGGTGAGAACTTTAGATGTGTTTATCCGCAAGAATTTGACCAACGTAATTTTTAGTACCTGAAAGTTGTCATTGACAACTCCTCTTTCACTTTTGTAAAAGTCACAGAGACCTGTGTTCAAACATACATACATAAATATTCTTTAGCACTGAACACTTTTAATTAATTAAATTTCTGTATACATCAGATGTACTGCCGGACCTTGTATGTTTCCAATTATGTAGCTCTTTAAAGGACATTGTTGTTTTCACCAAAATTGTAAACTAACATTACCAAATATCATTGTTTTAATACAAATATTTTAAAAATAAATTAATCTCCTCTCTCAGATTCGGCAACGCCAACATTGACACTGTTTCAATTTTAGCAATATTACGACAATGTTGCCATATACGATTATCTACACTGGCCAAATTAATCAAACTTTACCAAGGCCCAGACAGCCTCAGCCAGGTTACGAGAGCGTCCTTGATCTCTGACCCCTTGTCACCGATTCTCTCAGAAGCTCACCTGGATGCTTTAGACCGACGACTCGGTAAACTGATCAACGCTGTCAGTGGATGTATCAACAACGGCAGGTCTTGGGGGGATGTTGTCATAGATGATCTCAATCACCAGTCAAATTTATTTACACAGTGAAAGTAACTTATTTCCGCAGTGAAAATCATTTATTTACTCAGTGAATGTAATTTATTTTCTGATTTAATGTAATCTATTTACAGAGTGAATAAATATTTGCAAGGTGAATGTAATTTGTTTGGTTAGTAAGTGTAATTTATTTACTCAATGAATGTAATTATTTAGCAGTAAAGGCAAATGCAATTTAGTTGATGAATAATAACGAGATCTTTACCAGATCTGAATACTAGACTCCAAGAACAGTCAGAAAAATAAGCATCTCCGTAATGAAGTGTGTTAGACGCATGACAGGAGACTGTATGAGAGATAAGATCAGAAGTGAAGAATGAAGAACAAATATTAGGTATCATGAACACTATTGAATATATAATGAACCAATATATAAAATGGTTTGACAACTTGATATGGCAAATAATAAACTTTTACCTCTGACGAAGTGCCTAGAGACTAAGAATTGAATTATGCGTGTTAATCCATTTTTCCCTGGCACATGGTTTATCTGCCTGTGTGCACAGGGGTCCCTCGCCGCACAGGCAGATAACTCCGTCTTCGGAGGTACTCATATTTTTTCCGTCGATGAGTAATTGACGTTTCAAGCCACCTAGCTCCTGAGACCAGGGGTGGTTATCGAAGAGAGACATCTTAAATAAAAATCCCAACCGGTGTAGCCGGGATTTGAACCCACAACTTCTCTGTCTCGAGGCCGGCGTCTTGCCTCGAGACCAACCGGTTCCCCGATGAAATAGGGTTGTCTTGAGGCAAATGTAGGGGATTAACACTGTAATCGCAATTGGCAGACATTTAATAAATACAGAAGAATAAGATTTTATATACACAATTGGCAGACAGTTCATGAATATACAAGAACAAGACTTTATAAACACAGAACACAATTAGAACAAAACAAATGAAATTTGTGGGGCATGTTAAAAGACACAACAGCCTAATAAAAGTAATATTGGAAGGGAAAATACAAGGTGAAAGAGGCAGTGGCAGACCAAGACTAACATGGACGAGTAACGTATATGAATATGAAAAGAGACGAGATCCACGAGTTGATCGCAAAAACAGTGGATCCATAGAATAATAGAAACACTAGGAAACATAAAGGGAGTCATCATCAAGTACCAAGCCTGCTGGCGTAGGTGATCATGTCTCTCCACAACTTTCTATCACGACAGTTATTTATCATTTTGTTGTTGATCTTCTGCCAAGCCATTCTCTTAAGCTGTCTGGTATTTTTTCTCTTTGCTTCCCTCTATTTCTTCGTCCCTCAATTTTGCCAGTTGTTAGAATATATTCCACCTGTTCTCTTTTCATTACATGGCCAGAAAATGATAATTGTTTCTTCCTACAGAACGTTTTCATTACTCTTCTTAACTGTCCATGGTATTCTCAACATTCTTCTGTAAAACCACATTTCTACAGACTCCAGTGTTTTTCATGTCTGTTGTCCTATTGTATAAAGGGAGTACAGACTACAGAAGAGCAGGAGACAGAAAATTAAATCTACTCTTGATGATGAAAAAAACAGATGAGAAAGAAAGAAGAAGAAATGAATATATTGTGGCCAATGAATGTAATTTATTTAGTCTTTGAATGTAATTTGTTTACTTATTGAATTCGTTTTTCTTTAGAGAAGAAGGCTTCACAAACAAGGTGTTCAAAAGTGTTCGCGGGTATTTATAAGTATATATATATATATATATGATTCCGAATGGCGCCCTTATTCAAAATTAATTGTATAATAAAGATGAAACTACGACAGGACTAGCAGACCAATTGAGGATTTATTATGTAAATTTAAAATTGCACTAGAAACTTTAGGAGGAGACTATTCTAGTGATAGCGAATGGCGACCACCAACGAGTTCACAACAAGTAATACAGTGCCCACGTTCATCATCTGTGGGGCATGAAATGAAGGTTGTGTCTTTCATGGAAATCGTTGTTTTCTAATTATGGTAAAAAAATGATATAAATTCTGGGAAAACAAGTGTAAAATAACGACGTGCAAAAAGACATTTGTTTGAAAAGCTGTGAGTCTCTTCATTATGTCAAGAAGTACGTTGTCTACTATTCAAGGGAGCAACGAGGAGGACTTGAGAACCAGTTTATCGTTTCACACTACGGGATTTGAAGGGAAGGAGATCTCAGCGCTTATGGACAATTCGATGTGTGATGGAGATAACACGACTATGGGAAAGAAAGCTGGTCAATTGAGTCTTAATTAGCTCTTTTAATTTCTTGACAGACTATTGATCTGAATAATTCTTGACAGAAACACACTGAAAGGACACTGAACTCACTGGTAGCTTGTTAAGATTTAGAGGTTCCAAAAATCTAGACATCCATGAATTTATTAAACATTGCGTGTTATATAAAAATCATGACAATATTTTCCATTCAACCACAATACATACCAATGTCACATAAATACTGTTCCCAAAATCTACTACACAGTTTTTAATCCAACTACCTATTTGAACCTCTGGAGTTCAACACGGTCTGAGACGGACCAACATTCTCTACATTATCAATTATCTTAACTGAACAGCTCTCATGATCGTTTGTTACTCAAGTCTAAAAGATCGATCATTATCTATATCTTGGTATTGGCTCCATACTAGGTGGTGAGTTTGTCTAGTCAGTTCTTTTTCCTCATTCTCTCGACACGTCCCTAATCGTCTATATCTGACAAGGTTATCTGGTCTGAATCAAAGTAACGTGGCCACGGCTGTTGTCGCATGATTAACTGGACGTGATTTGCAATAGATATCATTCAACTAAATAAAGAACTTAACCTTAATAGCAAACATAGAGAAGTAATGGTAACAACAAAGAAAAAGATATCATCGTAGTACAAAAAAAGGACAAATGAAACAATATTAAAACAGGTAAATGAATTAAATATCTGAGAACAATGTTAACCTCAGATGGTAGATGTACAATGGAGGTGAGATGCAGAATGACTCAAGAGCCATCTGTACATCTGTAATCGTGTTAATAATCGTGTATATAAATTAAATAACATTCCTCCGGGTTTTCTTTGAAATAAACACGAATACAGTAATCCCTCAGTTATCGCGGTTAATAGGGATCAGAACCAGCCGTGATAAGTGAAAAAACGCGAAGTAGTGTCACCCTCTCATTTTTAACATACGTACATTTTTGTGTGTGTATGTATGTACCAGCCGACATGCTCAATTCAATATTCATAGTCCTACCAAAGAAATCGGGTGCGATTGAATGCGATGATCATCGTACAATAGGCCTTATGAGTCATATGACTAGATATTACTAAGAATCATCATGCGAAGAGTGCGAAACAAAATCAGTCCAGAAATTAGCGATGAACAGTGTGGTTTTGTTAGAGATAAATGAACAAGCAATGTCATTTATATCATAAGATCTTTAATAGAAAGAGCCATAGAGGTGAAAACAGATCTATACCTATATTTCATAGATTACACCAGGGCATTTGACAAAGTAAAGCACCAAGAAATAATCAAAATTTTAGAAAGCATAAACGTAGACAGCAAAGATCTAAGAATAATAAAGAACATGTACTGGCAACAAACAGCAGTCATAAGAACTGGAAACCAATTGGGAATGTTTCAACAAATAAAACAAGGTGTTAGACAAAGTTGTGTGCTGTCACCAGATTTGTTTAATATTTATAGTGAGATTATTTTAAGATCCATAAGGGACATGCCTGGAATAACAATTGGAGGTCATAATATAAATAATCTAAGGTATGCTGATGATACAGTCTTAATTGCTAAGAGTGAAAATGAGTTACAAGAAATGTTGGACAGTATAGTGAAAGATAGCAAAAATAAAGGACTCAGCCTTAATAGCAAAAAGACAGAGGTACTGGTAACAACAAAGAAAAAGACATCCCCTCAGTGCAAAATAATGACAAGTGGAACAATATTAAAACAGGTAAATGAATTTAAATATTTGGGAACTTTGTTAACCTCAGACAGAAGATGTACAAAAGAGGGGAGATGCAAAATGGCTCAGGCAAAAGCAGCTTTCCAAAAAATGAGGAAGATACTATGCAATCCATTTTTGACAATAGAAACAAGAAAAAGAGTTCTTAAATGCTATGTAGAGCCAGTCTTAACATATGGATGCGAATCATGGACAATAAGACAACAGACAAGAAAATCACTGGAGTCTGTAGAAATGTGGTTTTACAGAAGAATGTTGAGAGTACCATGGACAGCTAAGAAGAGTAATGGAGATGTTCTGAGAGAGGTCAAAGCAAAAAGAGAGCCAATTTCCAATATTAGGAAGAAACAATCATAATTTTTTGGCCATGTAATGAGAAGAGAACAACTGGAATATATTGTAACAACCGGAAAAATTGAGGGACGAAGAGATAGAGGGAAGCAAAGAGAAAATAAATAACTGACAGCTTAAGAGAATGGCTTGGCAGAAGGTCAACAACAGAAATGATAAATAGCTGCCGAGATCGAAAGTTGTGGAGAGACATGAACACCTACGCCAGTAGGCCCGGTACTTGATGATGATGATAATGATAATATCAATAAGTGTGTATGAAACCATCTAAGAGCATATGTTATCATTAGAACATTAAAGAATAGTTTCAAACATGAAAATGAAATATTAATAGTATAAATAACATACATAAAATAATGTATACATGATATAATATAAACTTTTCTTTTATAACAAGGTTCGTAACTCACCTCTGACAATAGCTTCTCTTCGCTTGATCTTTATAAATGTCGATGAAACACCTGTGCAGTACGGTGGAGGTGAAGAATATGAAGATGATTTACTGCACAGGTTAATGAGAGCTTTACTGCTCCTCAGATGACGCCTCATCGCGGGCAGCTTCGGATAGAGCTGGGGTAGCTGCAGTAGACGGCATAGATGCAGCAGGAGGCGGCGTAGATGCAGCAGGAAACGGCGTAGATGCAGCAGGAGGCGGCGTAGAGGTAGCAGGAGGCGGCAGTAGAGGTAGCAGGAGGCGGCGTAGATGCAGCAGGAGGCGGCGTAGAGGTAGCAGGAGGCGGTGTAGATGCAGCAGGAGGCGGCGTAGAGGCAGCAGGAGGCGGCGTAGATGCAGCAGGAGGCGGCGTAGATGCAGCAGGAGACGGCATAGATGCAGCAGGAGGCGGCGTAGATGCAGCAGGAGGCGGCGTAGATGCAGCAGGAGGCGGCGTAGAGGTAGCAGGAGACGGCATAGATGCAGCAGGAGGCGGCGTAGAGGTAGCAGGAGGCGGTGTAGATGCAGCAGGAGGCGGCGTAGATGCAGCAGGAGACGGCATAGATGCAGCAGGAGGCGGCGTAGAGGTAGCAGGAGACGGCATAGATGCAGCAGGAGGCGGCGTAGAGGTAGCAGGAGACGGCATAGATGCAGCAGGAGGCGGCATAGATGCAGCAGGAGACGGCTTGGAAGCAGCAGGAGGCGGCGTAGAGGTAACAGGAGACGGCATAGATGCAGCAGGAGGCGGCGTAGAAGTAGCAGGAGGCAGCGTAGATGTAGCAGGAGGCGGCGTAGATGCAGCAGGAGGCGGCGTAAAGGTAGCAGGAGGCGGCGTAGAGGCAGCAGGAGGCGGCGTAGAGGCAGCAGGAGGCGGCGTAGAGGCAGCAGGAGGCGGCGTAGAGGCAGCAGGAGGCGGCGTAGAGGCAGCAGGAGGCGGCGTAGAGGCAGCAGGAGGCGGCGTAGAGGTAGCAGGAGGAGCTTCTGCAGAACGATTTTTATTTGTGCGGGCACTCCCTGCCTTCTGCTGGCGTGGGGGCAACATTCGCGCCATAATTCCTCAATTTTGAATTTTTGAACAATCCGCGACGTACTGAGGCCGCGATAAATGAACCGCGAAGTAGCGAGGGATGACTGTACACACATCCGCTATTTAAACGAAAGGTAAATAAAATATTATATCTTTACATTTCATTGCATATTGATCAACTGGAACACCTCCCGGTAAACGCTGGTGTGAGTTTTAAACATGAGCTAAATGTGGCATTCCAGCCTTTAATGGGTACCGGATTTTTTTCTTGTAAGTAAAGCGGCACGGGCGTAATACCGACGACATTACCCAAAAAATCATGTGCCGAAGGTCTGTAAAATGTATGGTCACTAACAGCATATTCCCTATACGCCACTTGCCGTGATGGGTGCACTTTACTTTACCTAAATGTGGCATTAAACAGATTACGTTAAATACAAAAATAAACATTTTCAACTTCAATGTTAACTCTTTCAGTACGCTTCGCCGCACTGTGCGCCATGCCGATTTCAGCCACGTACGTTTCGCCGCATAGTGCGTCACTCTCAATTTGATTAGTGCGAACCGTCATTAAACCATATCCTTTGTACATGTCTTGTATCATCTTGGTATTGGTAAAATCTAATACCTTGTTCAATTATCTAAAATTCATATATAATATGTTATATGTTAGATAAATATAAACATGTAGATTGATTTTTATAAATCATGAAAAACGTTGTCTCTTTAATCTCTTCCGTTGATTTGTTAAAAAGCTTCCGTTCTGAAAGAGTTAAGTCAGTCCTGTTGTATGGATGTGAAAATTTGGAGAACAACAGGAGAGGCGGTCATGAAGATGCCTACCTTTGTTAATGGATGCTTGCACATAGTGAAGGTATGGAGGGGGCGGGTGTGGATTGCTAACATAGAATTATTTAAAAGTGTCGGTCAGGTGCCAGTGGATAGGGAGATATAGCAAGGATGAGACGCTGGATGGGACACACGCTGCGGAAGAGAGTATTACAAAACATGCCCTTTTTAGAGTCCCGGGGAATAAGACAAGATCAAAGTGTTCTAGAAGAGGGTAGATGAAGGCGGAAATGAAGATAATATGAGGACATGGACTGGTTCTAAAGGAATGGCAGGAAACAGAACGGCGGAAAAGCAGCTTTTTAAAAAAATGAGGAAGATATTGTGCAATCTATTTTTGACAATAGAAGCAAGAAAAAGTGCTCTTAAATGTTAGAAGAGCCTGCCTTAACATATGGATGTGAATCACAGATAATAGGACAACAGAGCAAAAATCACTGGAGTCTGTAGAACTCTCTGTCTGGTTTTACAGAAGAATGTTGAGAAGGCCATGGGCAGTTAAGTAGAGTAATGAAAACATTCTGTAGGAAGAAACAATTATCATTTTCTGGCCATGTAATGAGAAGGGAACAGGTGGAATATATTGTAGCAAATGAGAAAATTGAGGGACGAAGAGATAGAGGGAAGCAAAGAGAAAAGATACCAGACGGCTTAAGAGAATGGCTTAGCAGAAGGTCAACAACGGAAATGATAAATAACTGTCGAGATCGAAAGTTTTGGAGAGACAGAATTACATGCGGCAGCAGGCTTTTTACTTGATGATGATCCTTGAACAGCGGTCTGACAACTATTTTCTATATCCTTCAACCTATAAAGTTACTACCCCATTTAATGGTCTCTTCACTACTCTTTTTATATTTAGTTAGGTAAACTGTGAGATACGACGACAATCTAACTACAAATAAATCTGGGGCACACTATGACTGCTGGCAACGTTGTGCACGTTGATCCATTAGAGCACTTAGTTGGTTTTAATGTTACAATTCTTTGGCTCAGGCATGTTATCAAAAATAATTTACTCGTTCGAGTTTTCACAAATGCAGCGAAGTTTCTGAAACGTGTTATTTTCCTGCGCGATTAGTCAAAGATAAGATAAGAAGTCAAATATAAGGTAATATTTGTTTAATGAAACAGCTTTCTTCCCCCCGGACTTATCTTGGCGTCCTGACCTTTGAGATGACCAATAATGATGGTTTCTTGCTGTTTAGTTCAGATCCTTCTTTGATTTCACATTCTCGAACTTTTTTTTTAAAATTCATGTTGGTGTCTGATCGTTAACAGTTTTTGTTTCTTATTTTCCTAAACATTTGATGTTCGAATTGCATCGGCAGCAAGCGGGTGACTGTTTAGCAAAAGTGTTCTGTAGTTGCCTGTTGTTTACTTTTTAACGGGCTGGTGGAATGTGTATTTATCAATTTTAAAGAGGAGTACTGTTAATTTCTCATCTTGTTAATAGGTCTGTACATTCATTGTTCTGTTTGTTAATAGGTCTGTACATTCATTGTTCTGTTTGTTAATAGGTCTGTACATTCATTGTTCTGTTTGTTAATAGGTCTGTACATTCATTGTTCTGGCAGTGAACACCTATTTTCGACAGTGGTACTCTTGTATCGTGTCCCCACTACATTCAGAGAGTCTCTGTAGATGTAAAGGCTAATGGAGTAAAACCCATCAGTACATCCGGATAATGAGAATAAAATAGAACGAGAGAAATGGCGTCCAGTGGTAACTGACAAGCAACTTGATGAGCTACAATTTCCTGATGGAGTAACTCTCCTCTCATGTAATCATAAACAAATGCAAGTAAAAAAGAAATTGCATTTTTGATGAGAGATCACAACAACTGAGACTAATAATAAATAAAGATAGTCACAAATTATGAGAGGTAATGCAGTTTGCAAAACCCAAATGTCACTGAGAGAAATACCTCTAACTGACGACAAAACATAATATATCTAAATAGTTATATAAACAAAGAAGGGGGAGCAGAGAATGATACAAAAATAATGATAAACAAAGCGAGACGAACCTCCACCGCACAAGGAAACATATTGAAATATAAAGAAATTAGGGTAAATACAACAATAAAAATGTTCAACTCCAATATTAAATCTGTACTATTTTATGGCTGAATACATACTATTATATGGGTGAATCTGTACAATTATGTGGTTTTGAAACATCGAAAACAAAATAAAATGAGAATCACGAAAATCAATTTCAATCATGAAAAGACGATTAGAGGCCACAGAGATGGGATTTCTCAGGAGAATGTTGAAAGTTCCCTGGACAGCTAAAAACAGAGAAAGGGAACTCCTAAAAACATCAGAAAGAAACAATCAACATTTTTTGAGCACATCATGAGAAGAGGAAAATTGGTGGAATACTTGGTTACAACTGGCAAAATAAAAGGAAAGAGAGATCGCGGACGACAAAGAGAGAAAATACTGGATAGCTTGGTTTCATGGCATGGAAAACAGGCAACGACAAAACTGATACGATGCACTGTAGATAGAAGATTGTGGAGAGACATGATCGCCTACGCCAACCGGTATGCCACATATTGTTATTGTTATTGGCTATGGAAGGCCTCGGTCTCACAGCAAACGAATTAAAATCCATAATTGCTCAACCGCCCGTGCCAGTGGAATCATCCGAATTACTAACTCATCTCCCAAACAAAGAAAGGTAACTGTAGTCCCCATTGTAGCAGTCTCAGCACACGCCAAAAGACATAAGGCGAAACCGCGCAGAAAGTGAACACAGCCAACTGTTCCCCGTCAAACGATATCATCATTCATCGTAAACAAGCGGGATATCGAAGCAGGATCAAAACGGATGAGACACACAGCTCACGGTGTGCACAGAGCACTTAACTCAGTAGCTCCTGCAACAAGCCGGACTTGGAATATGAGGAAACTGCAAGAAGGAACACTTTTCAGACATAGCCTTCAATGGTTCCTGCCGCCTATCCACCATATACCATGGGAGTTTACGTCCTCCCGAAAATGATGATCGTCGTAGCACTTTATGATTTTAGGCCATCATTGATGACTCCAATTCCAAACATATAGACACGCAGTGGTGGTAAGTTATCATTTCCAATCCAACAGAAGCCACATGACCTGTAGTTAGTAAAAACACAATTGATGATGTTCTCCGCTCCCTTCTTGTAGCTGCCGCCACACGATTCTGATGTCTCATTAACTTGGACATCATTCAAGAACAATGTCAGATGAACATTCCATAGATATGGCTTTGCTGATGAAGTGCTTGGTGCAACAGTTTTATCAATCATAGTGGAGGCTCCTGGTATGTGGTCATTAATATCACAGACGGCACATGATGTTGTTATATTCAGAATTTCTTTCAGGGGTGTAAATACGTGGCACACACATGGAGAGTGGTTTGTGGTCACAGTAATCCCATTAAAGGCAATTCTAGGGTAGCATGGCATAGCTGTTTCAGAACAGCACAATCCTGTGATGTTTTCTGTGTTCGCTATAAAACTGCTGCTGCTACCCAATCCTGACCAATTATAGGTGTGGACATTATTCACTTGCAATGACAATACTGCTTTGTTTACATCATAAACCTCTGGAAGCGAATCATTTATGGGACTAATAGTACAATTTATTCTTCCATCGGGGATATCTTCATTGAGTCCCAAAAAAAAAAAGTTCTTTGGTTAAAAAGCACATATGCTTTTGAGTTAAACACAAAATGAGCCCACTTCATAGATTCAAAATGATCCTTGCCAATGCCATCCGTTTGCACAAGTTAGGTCCTTAGCTACCAATGTCACAAACCAAGTCATCAAATTAACGACTTTATCTACAGCGAAGGTTAACGAACTGTGAACAAACATTTATGGTCAAACCCCTGAATACATTTTCAAAAATCTGCCAACTCGCTGCAATAACATTTATCGTGGTATTCAAAGTAAACATTGCTTAGTCCATAGCTCGAATATAAATAAATAACCATTTTGGTGCGTCCCATGACGTTATTCCTATGGCACATAATGATATTATAAGTTATAGATTAGGAGAGGAGGCCAGACACGACAGTACATGTTGTTCATTCTGCAATCGTATCTGTCTATCTATTATTGACAGATTCAGCCATGATAGAATCTGTTCAGTAAAACAGTATCTAGCGTAAAACACTAACATTTTACCAAAATACTGAATAATCATGATTGCTTGCTATCAACCGTATGACAAGACGCCAAAAGCCATACATTACCATTATTATTAATACTAAAATTCACCATGACATGTAATGTTGATGATCAATCAAATGACTATCATACAAAAAAATCTAGGTCCAAGACATGCTATACAGTACTTTAGACCAGCGGCTCATAACTGACTGTTTACACTAGTTTTTATGTCCAACAGCTTATTAAGATCCTGGGCTTAAGTCAAAGAAATGCAAAAGAATGCATACAAATACGAAAGCTGCAGTAAAGCTAAAAGTGAGGGTGAATTGAAAAAAAAATGTGTATGGTAAAAGCTTTACGTAGTTAATAGATGACACAAATTTGAGCGACGTTTTGGCTCAATAGGCCTTCAGCAGGAAGAAATTCCTGGATGTCCTTCTCAACCGCTCTGTGGAGTCGGGGTGGGGGGGGAGGGGGGTTCTTCAGGGGAGAGAATAGAGCTACTGGCCAATCCAAAATAAGACCACTAAAAATAATGCACTGGAATGCTGAAGGCATCAACAGCAAAAGAGATGGGTACAGTAAAAAGAAAGAATTAGAAAATATCCTGCATGAAGAACGAGTAAGCATATGCTGTTTGCAGGAAACCCATCTAAACAACGACATAGCCTTGAAGATTAGGGGATACCAGTGCTACCGATCTGACAGAAAAAACAGACAAAAGGGCGGAATATTAACACTTGTAAAGAACAACATCAATACATGTCAGATTGAAGTGTATATGGATGGGGCGGAATATCAAATTCGCTCCGTTACTAACAAAAGGATGTGACTTCTTTTAATGACGTATCCACAGTCTGGTTGTTCCTACACACTTCTACTAATATGAGCGTTACGCACCGTTCCTAACTAAAAGATCCCCTTCTCTAATGACTTATCTACATGTGTCTTCCTACACACTTCTACTAATATGAGCATTTGACCCGTTCCTAACTATTACATTATTCTATTACAATCATCGGATAGAAGTCATTGTTTAGGGTGTCAGTTGTTTTATATTTTGACCTCAGACGTGACAGGTTAAATAAGGAGCCGTCAAAACTTGTTCGGATGTAGATGTCTCCAGAGAAGTTTTCAAAAGGAGACAAATAATAAATATCGTTATGGCTGGAAACTTCCGAGGTGATAGATCAGTAAATCATTTCAGATGAAGAGGTATGTTTACAAGTCGAAAGAAATCACAAATAATCAACTACAGAAAAATAAAACAAAGAGCAATAAATGATTCGAAGCAGGATCGGACCCGTACTCCTTGGCACAGTGCCTTTCAACAAGAAATCAAAAGTTAGAGCACACGGCCAATCCAGCTATCTTAAATATATAGCTATCATTGTTGGGGATGTTATCTTTACCAGAAGCTTGTGCACTTGAGAGTTCGTGGATAACATCATGAAGTGCCTACTTAGTGGGCTCATTGTTCAAATCTGTCTGCACTGAGTACTTTGGAACCAGCTGATCTAATAGCTGGCTTGCTGGTCTAACGTCAGGTAAGCGATTTGAGTAATGTTCGACGCATCTTTTGAGGGTGTTCAGTTTTGTCACTGATAGGCTCACAGTTTGCATCCTTTAAGGGATACAATTTTGAGATTTCGAGGTCTAGAGTAATCTTTATATTGTTTTACAATGTTCTTGAATCGCCATATTCAGCAGCTTTCTGGATCGTAAAGCACAGATTTGATCAGTACTCGTTCGCATATCCCATTGACTCCCGTTGTACTTCTTACCAGGCTTGTTCAATTTCTTGTGTTGTTTTCTGGCATGGATAACTCTTTATGATTAAGAAAACCTTATTCTTTTTCTCTACAAGTGGCACGAGATTCATCGAGTCTTCTTGAACATAGGCCTTGTTGGAGTGTTTATCTTTACCAAAGAAAAGAAAGTCATTGGATTCAAAGATGTGTGATTTCAGACGGTTCTACTTAACATATAACTTGTAAATATCATCTGCTTCCTGCATGCATGTCTGGGGAAAAAAATATTTCTGTAGGACATGGTAATAAAATTAGTAGTAGTAATCGTAAACAATAATACAAATAATAGTAATTATAATAGTAAAAGTAGCAATGATACAAACATTTCAATTTACAACCCCGCTTTACATATTATTATTTAGATCTTACTCAGAACAGATAATATAACACGTTGCAAGGTTAGTATCCCCTTCCACAGTTATAATATTCTATAATTTATGCAATTTTGATTTTTTTTTATTAAAGCACCTTTGATAAAAATCGTCTAAACAGCTACAGTATATGTGTCTATGTTGCACACGCTGTTATAATAGGTAATTGAGGGTAGAAAATATTATATTTTAAGACAAATTCATGTATATAAATATGTCGTTTTGGCGAAAAAATATTTGTGTATTTCTATTATGTATTTCTGTGTGTTACCGGGGCCTCATTATGAGGAAAATAAAGAATCGTGACACTGTGACCTTCCAGGCATGTCGTAAGAGGCGATTAAGGAGGTTGATCGATGGCTTGACAAGCTGTCATTGTAAAAAGTATTGTTATGGAAACAGCACCATATATTTTAGAGCAGTGACGCCCGTGCCGCTTTAATTTCCCTGAAAAAATCAGGTACCCATTAAAGGCTGGGTAAACCCGGAAGCCTTCGGTTGGGATCGAACCCTACCTCTTGTCCTTTGTAGTCCAGTTCACTAACCACTGAGCTATCGCGGCTCCCTTTTTTATTAATTAAGAATATATCATAATCTTTTCCCAAACATATATCACACATTCTGGAAGTAGCTTCAGCTCTAACGGACATTTTATTAGTGTAGATGAGCACATGTTGTCTGCATTTATTTTCCTAACTCTTAGTAGACACCATACTAAAAGTGCAGCCTTGTTTATTCTTAGTAGAAACAATACTAAATTGCAGTGCAGCCTTGTTTGGACACACCTATATTTAGCACACATTTTTACACATAAAAGTATCAAGAGGTGTAACGATATATCTGCTCTCATTAGAGGTTGCTCTATTCATTTACATTTGTTTGATCTATTTGTATAAGGAAAATCACATTTAAAATGTGCTATAATGATAATATAAACAATCGCCCCCCACCTCTCCCCCCCCCCCACCTCCCCCCCGGAAAAAACACTCAAAATGCAAACTAAATTTCTACTAAATTATTTATTTTCATTAGTAACATCAAAATCAAAATATCATATTCTATCTAATAATATACATTTTAATAATAATCTCAGTAATTTTAAAGCAAAAACAACATATTTATTGCCATTCACGATGATAGAATGTTAAAATTTGAAAACAAATAAATTCTGAAATTTGTTTCACCGATCGCTATAACTAAATGATTCTTTCGATCATCAAATTGAAAATCCACTTTCATTTTTAAATTAAAGCCATTGACAAAGATATTTCTATGGCAGCTAAACAACAAATGATAAATAGCATTTTCATACCAACTTTGTGCTATGAAAGTCAAACATGGACCCTTTCTAAATCACATTTAAGAAAGATCAATACATGTGAGATGCGATGCTTGAGAAAAGTAACAAACAACACAAGAAGAGATAGAATACCAAACGAAACCATAAGAAAAATGGTAGGAACAAAACCCTGCCAAGAATATATAGAGCAACAACAACTTAAATGGTTTGGCCACCTGGTCAGAATGAATCCTCACCAATCACCATCAAGGGCGTTCTTCTCGAGAATGCATGGAAAAAGACCAAGAGGAAGACCCAGATGAAGATGGATAGATGCAGTGACAGAGACATGTAACAACAAAGGAAAATCACTAATTCAGACAGTTCGAGCAACTCAAGAACGACAAATGATATAAACCACGACACCTACTAGGTATCAGTGAAAAGAAAAAGGAAGAAGAAAGAAGAAGAAGGCAAAGATAATCAACGTGAATTCATCAATTTAAAGCACAAATAACATACCTAAAACATTACAAATCTTACACTATGGGATTTGGTAAAGAAACCATATAAAAATATACACAGTTAGATACAAAAGGATTTGATGTTGGCGATTCTCAGTTATATTTTCGCAATAAAATCGTGAAAAATGACAGGACACCACACAACAACAAAGAAAATTCTCAAGACCTACAATTAAATATCACAGTTGAAGGAATATATCTGGAGACAGTCCAGAACTACAACTACCTGGGACATACTATAACCAATGATGGAAAATATAAAATTGAATAAACAAAAGAATAGGTATGGCAAAAAGTAATTTTAATGCTATGAAAAATATACGTTCGTTCGTTCGTTCGCTTTCGTCAGCTTTGACCTCTGACGAAGTCCCACCCGCTCAATTTTGTGGGACTGAATTTTGCGTGTAAAGTCTGTTTTATCCCATTACAGGATGTACTAACAACAAAACAAATATCAGCAGGGCTGAAACTGAGAATGGCAAAATGTTACATCTTCTCAATATTCCTGTATGGTTCAGAAACATGGACATTAGACAAGAAAACAGAACAGAAAATTGAAGCCTTTGAAATGTGGATTTAAAGAAGAATAGGTAGAATTGGATGGAAAGAAAAGATAACAAACGATGAAGTTTTAAAACAACTGAAAATAAAAATAGAACTACTAAATATAATTAAGACAAGACAAATGAAATTTTTGGGGCATGTTAAAAGAAACAACAGCCTACTAAAAGTTATATTGGAAAGGAAAATCTAAGGAAAAAGAGGCAGAGGCAGACCAAGACTAACATGGACGAGTAACATCAAAAGATGGACAAGTCAGTCTATGACAGCCTGCACCATAAAAGCAAGAAACAGAGTAGAATGGCGATCCATGGTAGCCAACCTTCGTTGCGGAGAAGGCACTCGATGATGAGGATGACACAACCACACTTTCTAGGACTAGGAAGCGGAAATAACCGTTAAGTGAATTGTAAAATATGGATTTTTTTTTCAATCTAAACAACAGCTATTTTTAACGGATCAAAAAAGCTGGCTACTCCAAACGGCCAATTGTTCTAACAATACGTGCCCGCCGACTACTACCATTGGCCTAGTGTCTAGTAAGGTCTAGACCGATAGTACATGTAGTAGACAGTACAAGGGAGATAGATGACAGATGTTATACGTTGTCTACAAGTTGATTTATGACAGAGGAACTGTGTATTATCCAGTAGCTAGCAGACATGACAATCCACAGTGATTGTAGTATTTCAACGAGAAGTTAGATTACTGATCATAGCGGGTAATAAAGGTCGTTGAATGTTAGAAGTCGACAATCACTTAAATCCAAATAGATCAGACAATAGTCAGACAACTGAGTGCTTCGATGTAGAGAGGGCGTGCAAGATGTCGCTGAACTAATGATTATTGTTGCATGTATGTGACGTCCAGAAGTTCTTACATCAGCCTCAACATTATTTGTTGCGTGCTGTACGTCAAGTCACCGCTGCCTTAATTGTGACGTACACAGAGACCGATAAGCTTAGGGAAAACAATAATCCAACATACAACACGAGCACTAGTCCAGGTTTTGTTCTCAAAGAAATTAATTAAATCTCCTATAACATTACTGTCTTTCACATGTTAAGTGTGGGACTACACTACTCTCCAGCAGAACTTGTGGAATTACGGTCCATTGCTTTCACACATCACGTCTTTCCTCCCCTGACCAATGTATGGGTACCTATATTTCAACAGGGCAGATTGGAGCGTTCGGTGGCTTACAGAAAGTTCTAGACCTAACACAAGATATTTGCCTACAGGTCAAATCTCATTAATTAAATTTTCAGGATTCGTACTCCTTTCACTTCCATTTGTGGTTGTGCTGTTTCTTACTAACATGTAGGTTGTGGTCAAGGAGTATTTAGTCTAGCGACCGGTTTACTATCTGGGCCTCGCTTTATCTATTTTTGTATCAACAAGGTTATGCCATCAAACTAGAATCCGGTCAGGGAACAGGCAAATAATTGCAATACTGCGGTATATATAAATGAATATATTCATTTCTCTCTTTTCTTATTTCTGCATCCTACTTTCCTCGCCCTCCACTTGATCATCTAACATGTAGTAATTGTGCTTCACCGCTTGTTGTCGTTGTCCCTGTATTCTGAAGAAGGCCACAGACCGAAACGTCAGTATTGTGTTGTGTTCTTTATTTGTAAAGCTGTCACCATACCTTGGAGTGTTTAGCACACCCCACCATTGACTCCTAGAATCCTGTCAGTCATAGCCAATCTGTTCAAAGTCTTGCTGTTACATATCTCGCTAAACCGCCCGTTAACTCATTAAATACATTTATACTGAAGGGAGGTCAAAAAGTAATGCACACCAATTTTTTTCTCGGAAACTATTCGGGCAAAATGTGTGAAATTTTCACAGATTGTAGCTCAACATCCCCTTTACACTATCTATTTTTCAACATAATCTCCGTCCAAGCGTATTGCCTTACGCCAACGCGAAACTAGGTCATGAATGCCTCGTTTGTACCAAGTTTTGTGCTGCTCGCGTAGCCATTTTTTAACTGCACGGATCACACCCTCATCATTGTCAAAGTGTGTCCCACGCAGGAATTTTTTGAGTGGTCCAAACAGATGGAAATCTGAGGGAGCGAGATCAGGGCTGTAAGGAGGATGGGGCAGTACAGTCCAACCAAATTTGTTGATTGCTTCCCGTGTTACCAGACTTGTGTGAGGGCGTGCATTGTCATGTTGAAGCAACAAATCTGCAGATGGCTTATTAGGCCGAACTCTGTGGAACCGATTTTTGAGTTTTGTCAGTGTATTGATGTAAGCTGTCGAGTTGATTGTCTCACCTCTTGTCATTACATCAACAAGAATCACACCATCAATGTCCCAGAAGACAGTTATCATCACCTTTCCGGCTGATGGAGATGTTTTGAATTTTTTTCTTTTTGGTGACTGCGGATGACGCCATTCCATTGACTGCATTTTTGTTTCAGGCTCATAATAATGTGCCCACGTTTCGTCACCGGTAACAATTTTTGACAAAAACATTTCTCCTTCAACACCGAAACGCTCCAACAATTCAGAACAGAATGTTTTCCTTTGAACTCTGTGATCATTTGTTAGGCACCGAGGAACCCATCGAGCGCAAATCTTTGAATATCCGATAGTTTTAAAAATTGCGATTGCACTTCCCTTGCTGACTGTAAGCTGCAATGCCAATTGCTGACTAGTGATACGCCTATCCTTACGAATAATGGCATCAGCCCGGTTTAACATGTCTGTGCTGGTAGCCGAGGCAACACGTCCAGAACGCGGTAAATCATGCAGCTCCACTCGTACACTTTCTGCAGCTTTAATTCTCTGAACCCAGCGACTAACTGTGCTCCTATCGACTGCAGAACATTTGTACACTGCACACAGTCGTTTATGAATGTTTGCCACAGTTTCTTTTTCCGCAACCAGAAATTCTATGACAATTCGCTGTTTGTAACGGACATTGTTGACAAGCTCCATTTTAACGGTTCATAGATTGCGTAATATTTATCAGAATGCTGTGCAATTTGGTGCACATAATTGGAACATGTCATATTCCAAGTATGCAAAATTTCATATTCCTATCTTTATTATTAGCCGAGAAAAAAAATTGATGTGCATTACTTTTTGACCTCCCTACGTAGATTAATTTGAGTACAACAGAATACCAGCATGTGATTTCTCTCTATAGGGTACCAACAGATTTTGACTCATCACCAGATAAATTATACACGGATTTACATGAGAGATATAACTCGGAAATTGCTGCATTTCACTTAGATAAGTATGTTCATTACGTGAGTGTACATTGTAATTAATTGGAAACATTTTATTATATCAAAAGCTAGAACAAAATAATAAATATATAAAATATGAAAATTTAAACCACAATATAGAATCAAAACCAAAAAGTAAATTCAGCATATTTGAGAACTGCTTACTTTCAGTGATTTTATATGACTGACAACAAGCTGAAAAGCTTGGATAAGGAAGAAAAGAAAAAAAAACAGAAAAAAATTAATGATTATAGCTCTATGGTGATAAGTGACGATACAAAACATTCCGACCTTGTAGAAAGAAAAGCTTGCATTCTATTGTGATATAAGTAAACACAAACATCAACTAGGGGAAATCGGAGAAAAAGCTAAAGCATATGAGGAAAAAAATATCTTACTTAATAATGAATTATTTCAGTATCGCAAAACTGGAAACGTTTCTGGCAGGATCAGTTTAACAATTGGGAAAGAAATGAAAGAGTTAAAGTTAAGAGTCTGGAGAGTATCACATCGACAATAAGAAAATGTGGAAACCACTAGATGTGGTCAGACGGAGAAGGTAATGTACGTGAGCGGACCTCACAACAGTGTACATGGAGACAACATTAAAAAAAAAACTAACAAGGGAGAGAAATGTTATTCTCAAACTTGCCAAATCACTAACGAGAATATATACGATAATGTCCCTTATGTAGTCCAGACGTGGCTATCATAACAAGGACTTGTGTCAGTAAAGCTGTCCATTCACACACACACACACACACACGCACACACACACGCACGCGCGCACACACACACACATACACCACTCACACATGCACACACATAGACATCTGTTCTCACCCAACAATGATAACGTTGCGTTGACTGTTCTTAAAATTATAATATTATAGTGTTTGATTCAACTATCGTAACTTTCAATTCCGGTGTCTAAATAATAGTTATAGTTATTAGCAGTCCCCGGTATCACAGCAAACGAATGACAATCCATAATTGCTCAACGGCCCGTGCCAGTGGAATCATCTGAATTAACATCTCTCATTGAAGGATCCAAACAAAGAAAGGAAGTTGCAGTCCCCATCATAGCAGATACAGCACACTCCAAAAGATATAAGGCTTATCCGCACCGAAAGTGAACGCTGCCGAACTGTCCCTCGCCATACGATATCATCATTCAAGGTAAGCATTCGGAATATCGAAACACAAACAGGATGAAAAACACAGCAGTTTTCTGTCCACAGAGCACTCAACTCAGTATCTTCGGCAGCAAGCCGGTCTTGGAATATAAGGAAGCTGCAACAAGGAACACTTTTCAGACAGAGCCTCAACGGGAACTCCTAAATATCCGATATATTGACCTGAACTCCTGCCTAAACAATAAAAACATACAGAATTTGTCTCATATAAAACTGTTATGAATGTTTCAAGAGCGAATGACATTGCCATGGTTGCAAGGTTTGCATAAATACTGATAATTTTGTTACATTTTGAAGAATATTAAAAATTTAATGATAATATTTCAACAAATAACATCATTATAATGCTTGTTTCAACGATCACATTACAATCTTCTACTGATCTACTGTTCATCCTGAGCTTAAATAAAACAAAAACACTTCTCAAGCTGCCTCAGGTCACAATTCGTCTATGATCGGATTATCTTGTCATTTCTGGAACCATCTTACATTAGACTCACGAGTAATATCTGGCGATGGCCAGTCAGTCCTTTATTTGTCCAAACTTCTTACATCTAACCTCTGGCTATCTGTCTAAAACAACCAACCGTGTCTTTCTCTAATTAGTGAATTTGATGTTCAAGGGGGAAAAAACACCTTTTTTGTTGACTCTGGATGATAGACCAACAATGTTTTTTTGTTTTTCGTTGGGGATTTTTTTGAATTCGTCTATCAGTTTTTTTTTTCTCGAGTTTCCTTGATTCTTGATCTTTTAATTGTTTATTGTTATTGTGTGTTCTTTTTGTTTCTTTTGTTTGTTTGCGTATCGTCAATTTGTTTTTGACTGTTTGAACGCAAACATCATCCCCATATTATGGTCCGTGTCGTCTGTGATAACAGGGACAGCTCTACTATTGATTACTCTTTTCTTGTTCTGTTTTTTTCGTTAGTGTAACATCTGTCTGGCTTCTACAGGTCGTGTCATTCCACTTGTACTAGGTGTATATTTGCGACTCTCTCTGTTTGAAGAATGTGTTGGCGATAAACAAATCATTTTGATTACATAATAGACATACTTCCCATTGGCGTGAATGCGTGGCATTCTGATTGTTGTCGTGCGCCTTTTGGTTGGTTGCCTCCGACTTCAGCACTTAAACTTGCTAGAGCAGACGGTGGTCTTGCTCGGTTGTAGGAATTCCTGGCCAGTCTTGGTTTTCAGTCCCTGGCGACTGTTAAGCCCCATCCCCACGACAAGGAGCTGGCCTTGATGAGGTAAAAATACGGACAGAAGTGAAAGGAATAGTTGACAACGAGGAACAGAATAGTCTACAGCGAAAAACAATAACTCTCAGTTTCCTGGATGAAGAATACCCACAAGACCTATGGATTCGTGTGTACACAGATGGATCAGCACAGAATGCAGTAAAGAATGGGGGAGCAAGTGCATATATAGAGTACCCAAATAACACTAGGAGTATGAATAAAATAGCAACATTGAAATATTGTCACAATTATGATGCAGAAATACAAGCAATAAAGTTGGCAATAGGAAAACTGCTGAACAGTAATCTTAGACTACAGCCTGTAGTGTTTTTGATAGATGCAAGATCAGTACTCCAGGCACTACAATCCAGAAAATTACCACATCTGCAGACCTTATTGACTGAACTCTGCAAGCACCACATGGTTGCCCTGCAGTGGATCCTATCTCACTGTGGAATACCAGGAAATGAGAAAGCAGATCAGTTGGCAAAGAAGGTTCAACAGGCACACAACTAGATGCACCGGTTACATACCATCATAAGAAACAGATAATCAAATCAATCAGAGGACTACAACCCCCAAATCAGGATGTCTTTCATAATATGAATATATATGAACAAGTTATCATTATACGCCTCAGAACAGGACACACTCGTCTATATAGTCACATGTATACAAAATTCAAGATCGGCACATCAACTACTTGTACGTGTGGACAGGCGCCCCAGACAGCTGAACACATACTTCAAGGCTGCACAGAATATAGTAGACTGAGGAAAATCCATTGGCCCATAGATACAACACTACAGACAAAACTATATGGGCCACTGCAAGAATTACAAAAGACGTCAAGAAGTAAAATTTATACAAGAAACGATATTGTAGATATAGACAATACTTCGGGCGAACGAAAGATAGATAGGTTACATAATTCCTTGTCTGCTTCCATTTTCATTTTTTTCAACTGTCTTATCGTCAAATAGTCCTGTGATATATCTTTTCTCGCTGTTACATTTCGCAAGCCTTTCATTAAAATCTCCCATCACAAACATGTCGCTTTCATCAGTCTTGTTAAAATATTTCATTTAGTTTATCATAGAAATGTTTGCTGTCCTTTTTCATTGTTGTTACATTGTGCTTAAATCTGAATCTAAGGTGTTTTTCGGTAGTCTTCTAGTAGTCCAGTGGAGTTTTACTTTCTTGCAAAATTAATGTTTGCTATTCTCTCCGCTCATGTTATTTTTGGTGTTCTACTGTAACATTTTTCAACATTGAGAATGTTTTTTCCTATATCTTTTGATATTCTATACATCACAGCAATATGTTGTTATGTAGAAAAGTAGACTTAAGATGTAGCTAAATGACATAAATTAGTTCCATATCAAGATCATAACTCAGATCTCTTTGTATTAGATTTGGGAAAATGACGAACCATGTTTTGAGAAGAACCTGAAGATAAACACGACACTTTTTGATATCTTGGAGATTGTTCCTATAAGGATGATTTAGTTAAAGATGAATTCTATAAACAGTTACAATGTCAGATGGATGAAAGACGAGCCAAGGATATTATAATCTTGATGGGAGACCTAAATGCTAAAGTAGGATCAGACAACAGAGGCTTCGAAGAGATTATTGGAAAACATGGACTTGGAGATATAAACGAGAATGGAGAGATATTTGTGAATTTCTGTGCCCTTAATCAAGTGAGCCTAAAAAAATAAACTAAAGTAACCCTGTCACGTCAAGTGGCGTATAGGGAATATGGTGTTAGTGACCATACATTATACAGACCTTCGGCACATAATTTTTGGGGTAATGTGGTCGGTATTACGCCCGTGCCGCTTCACTTTCCCAGAAAAAATGTCCGGTACCCATTAAAGGCTGGGTGAACCCGGAGGCCATCGATTGGGATCGAACCCTACCCCTTGTCCATTGTAGTCCAGTTCATTAACCACTGAGCTATCGCGGCTCATGTGAGCCTAGGAGGAACAATATTCCAACATAAAAGAATACATAAAGCTACATGGGTGTCACCAGATCATAGAACGGAAAAACAAATTGATCTCATATGTATTAATAATAAATTTAAGTCATCCTTACAGGATGTAAAAGTATATAGTGTGGCAGATGTAGCTTCAGATCATCATCTTCTGATAGCCAAACTTAAAATTAAACTAAAAAGGTATACTACAACGAATAAGGGTAGAAAGTATTTCAATGTAGGGTTTCTTAAAGAACAAGGAATTAAAGATAAATTCAGTCACAATATCAAACAAATACCAAGTCCTCCAACAACTAGAAAATACAATAAATATAGAAGATCATTGGAAACAGGTAAAGGATATATGGAAAGAGACATGCGAAGAAACGCTAGGTAAAAGAGAACGCCAGAATAAGGCATGGATGACAGCAGAGACCCTGGATAAAATTAAAGAAAGAAAGAGCAAGAAAGCAGAAATAAAAAGAAGCAAAACGAGAAGTAATAAAGCCAAGACACAGGAAGCTTCCACAGAGGTGAACAAAGAAGTGAGAAGATGCATTAAAAAGGATAAGAGGAAATATATAGATGAACTAGCTAAAGAGGCAGAAAAAAAAGTAGTAAAGCACCCCTGTCACGCCAAGTGGCAGCGCATAGGGAATATGGTGTTAGTGACCATAAATTTTACAGACCTTCGGCACATGCTTTTTGGGGTAATGTGGTCGGTATTACGCCCGTGCCGCTTTACTTTCCCAGAAAAAAATCCGGTACCCATTTAAGTCTGGGTGAACCCGGAAGCCGTAGGTTGGGATCGAACCCTACCCCTTGTCCTTTGTAGTCCATTTCACTAACCACTGAGCTATCGCGGCTCAAGGAGGCAGAGAAAGCATCAAATAAAGGGAATATGAAAGAACTGTACAACATCACAAATAAATTAAGTGGTAAATACAAACAGATCAATGCCTTTATTAAAGATAAGAAAGGAAATCTGCTTAGTAATATAAGGAAACAAATGGAGAGATGGAAAGAGCACTATGAAGAACTTTTGAATAGACCCGGCTCAAATAATCCTCCAGATATACAACCAGCAGAAGAAGAGTTACACGTTAACTGTGGAAAACCAAGCAAAGAAGAAATAATGAAAGCCATCAAACTATTAAAAGATGGTAAAGCCACAGGACCAGATGAAATTCCTTCGGAAGCTATCAAAGAAGAAATTAACAACTCTACCACGATGTTACATAATCTATTAGAAAAAAAATTGGGAGAGGGAAGAAATACCTAAGGACTGGAAAGAACTTAATGAACAAATGACAGAAGAAAGGAAATTTACAGAAGTGCACAAATTATAGAGGAATTATGCTATTATCAGTGCCAGGAAAAATATTAAGCAGAATCATTCTGGAGAGACTAAAAGAGGCCATAGAGAAACATTTGAGAGATGAACAAGGAGGTTCTAAACAGATTCCCTTTCTTATCTTTAATAATTGCATTGATCTGTTTGCATTTTGTGCTTAATTTATTTGTGCTCTATTCCAATATGGCGACCAATATGGCGACCAAGATGGCGGTTGTTTTGTTTTCGGAATGTAGTTGGTGTGATTAAAGTGATTGAATATAGTGTTTCTAACGGATTATAATTTTCGATAAGTTGAATAAATTTTTCTACTAAGGAGGAGGATAAGACCCGATAAGTACTTTTTTAAAAATGTTAGCAACTAAAGATTTAAGCCCTTAACTTACGACTGACTCAGCAGGTCGGTAAGGGATACATGTTTTATGCCCAGAGAAATACATAGAAGATGGGGATAGATAAACATAAAGTAGGAAAAATTGAAGAAAAAAAAAAGAAAAAAATGGTATGTTAGAAACTTTACGTGATTAGTAGACGACAAAGATTCGAACGACGTTTCGGCCCAATAGGCCTTCAGCAGGAACAAACAAAAAACACACACACACTCAAGGATATGTAAGTAAAACTAATCCTATATAGCTAACCAGTAACGAAACATCCAAAACAAAAATAATCGAAATATGTTAAAGAAAATAAAAATGGCTTCCCTGTGTGACCTGTGTTTCTCGGACCGAGGTCAGAGTGAAAAGGAAATGGTAACCCGAGTGTGGCTGTATTTATACCAAACTATGGTCAGGTGAAGGGTTCTAAAAATGCACGAGTGAGGGGAACGCTGTCTAGGTTAACTCGACCGCAAAGACACTGATAATGTCTGAAATATATAAGGGCCAATAAACACATGTCTACACACTCCCAGATGCTTATTAATTTCTTAAATTCTTATCCTTCAATTGTTTTTCAAAATAGTGTTGCTGATTATGAATATGTGTCCTGTTTCCTTTAAATTGATGCCTAATACATATGTCTATGACTTGTTATACTGAAAATATGAAAGATTTAGTGCAAGAAATATTTTTCAGGAAACAAAAAATTGCTGCCACACACTTTTGGCCGGGTCGAAAAAGCAAGGACATACAGAGCTAGAGGTAACACGCCTGCTTCTGTACAAGAAGGTCTCAGATTGGAAGACCACATCAGTTTGTTGGAATTACTCTTTTAGAATTCTTGTTTTGTGGTTCCTTCATGACTTTGCTTCCACTAATCTCTAGGGGGGATGAGAACTGAGGTATGTCCGTCTAAAATAACAGCGAAAGGCAGGAGGCCCTGCTGAGTTAACAGTCTTCCTTAGCGTTTGGCTTTTCGTGGCAGGCGCTGTGCCACTGAGTATGGGTTCGATCCTGCTTCGGACCATATATTGTTCTTTGTTTTTTTTTTGTTTTTTTGCTGTTATTGATTATTTGTCATTTTTTTCCGAGTGCTGTAAACATACCTCTTCCCCTGCAATGATTCGCTGATTATCGCCTCGGAAGTTTCCCTCTATAATAATATTCATTTATTATTGTCTCCAGGCCCTGTCTGAATTTGGGGCATTTTAAATAATTCTTGGCGGTTAAATGGAGAAAATAGTGAAACAGCCGTGCACTTCATGCATTACTATATTCCATCAGATTTTCCTGTATTTTTCTCAACTGAGAATTCTCTCAGAAATGCATTTCTTTTTCACTATTTTTTTTTTCACTCATAGTCGCACCCCAATTTATCAGTACCTACCTCAAAAGGTGTATGGGGCTGTAGTTGTTAAAATGTTAAACATGTTCCAACTACCTCAGCCTTCGACATACAATAATAAGCATTAAAATCAAGCGAAAGTATACATAATAATTTTGTTTTCAAATGTTTCATCGCCATACTATAGCAAAGGAGGGGGGGGGAAATGTGTGTGTGTGTGTTGTGTGTGTTGTGTGTGTTGTGTGTGTGTGTGTGTTGTGTGTTGTTTGTGTGTGTGTGTGTTGTTTGTGTGTGTGTGTGTTGTTTGTGTGTGTGTGTGTGTGTGTGTGTGGTGTTCATGTATGTACACACGTGTATGTTAAAATATACATCTATGAAGCGGGTGTCACAAGAAACAGATGTTCTATATTGATTTGTTCACAGCCAAATGTCAAACAAATACATCTTTCAAGCAAGTTATGAATTCATTGATTTGTGCATCAGTTTAGGTACGTGATTAACATTCATGCACAAATATTCAATTGTAATTTTTCAGTTCTCAATCTTTTCCTTTTCAGAGCCGAGGTAGGGTTAAAATGTGTGACTGATAAAATGGGGTGCGACTATGAGTAAAACCAAAAAATAGTGAAAAAGAAATGCATTTCTGAGAGAATTCTCAGTTGAGAAAAGTACAGGAAAATCTGATGGAATATAGTAATGCATGAAGTGCACGGCTGTTTCACTATTTTCTTATTTTAACCGACAAGAATTTTTTAAAATGCCCCAAATTCAGACAGGGCCTGGAGACAATAATAAATGAATATTATTATAGAGGGAAACTTCCGAGGCGATAATCAGCGAATCATTGCAGGGGAAGAGGTATGTTTACAGCACTCGGAAAAAAATGACAAATAATCAACAGCAAAAAAATAACAAAGAAAATATATGGTCCGAAGCAGGATCGAACCCGTACTCAGTGGCACAGCGCCTTGCCATTAAAAGCCAAACGCCAAAGAAGACTGCTAACTCTGCAGGGCCTCCTGCCTTTCGCTGTTATCTTAGACTGACAGACCTCAGTTCTCACCCCCTAGAGATCAGTGGAAGCAAAGTCATGAAGGAACCACAAAACAAGAATTCTAAAAGAGTAATTCCAACAAACTGATGTGGTCTTCCAATCTGAGACCTTCTTGTACAGAAGCAGGCGTGTTACCTCTAGCTCTGTATGTCCTTGCTTTTTCGACCCGGCCAAAAGTGTGTGGCCGTAATTTTTTATTCTTGAAAAATACTTCTTGCACTAAATCTTTCATATTTTCAGTATAACAAGTCATAGACGTATGTATTAGGCATCAATTTAAAGGAAACAGGACACATATTCATAAACAGCAACAATATTTTGAAAAACAATTGAAGGATAAGAATTTAAGAAATTAATAATCACAATTTTTGAAGAAAAAAAAATATATATAAAATAGTACTCAACTACCCAAAGTTGAGGTCCATTTTAAAACAACAGTGCTACTAAAACTAACGTCACTAAGATCACTATTACATTTAAAGTTCTCAGAAAATAATTCTCTAGCTTTTTCTGCTGATAATAATAATTCACGTTTAGGAGCAATAGATACTTCACTGCTGCTAGCCATTTTTGACTTATAAACACGAATCAGCTGATTGAAGACTAGAAAACAACACAGATTTTGACGATTTTGTGAACAAATTAAACCAACGTTGAACGCTCTAAGCGTGTCTAAAGACAGGAAATTATATCAGAGGTAAATCTCTTGCGGATGTGGTAGCTTAAAATTTGTAGTATTTACTTTAACGAAACAAAATGAAAGTAACCATGTCAGCGTTCGCTTGGCAAAATGTAAGTAAGTAATCTTGACAGCGTTCTCACGGACATAAAGAGCTAGACCACGTAACCGTTGGTTAGCGTGCGCCTTCCATACACATACATTATCCTACATGAGATTAAGATCGTGACGGAAGCTATTACATGCCTGGTGAAAAAAAAGACACCAACAACACTTGCGGTCATCTTGACTGATTCGTAAAACATTCTTCGACGGATGGACAAGAAAACAGCATGGAGTGGGTGCATTTGCTATACATGTTAGCCCGCTAACTTGGATATATTGTAGTCTGCTAGTGGGAGCTCATGCCAATGTGTTAGTCGACAGGTTAGCGGGGTCAGCCATGGCGCAAGAGTTCTTAAAAATGAACACGTATGACATGGTGAGGGTTTCAAAACAACACCTCACATAATCTCACATGATGGCGACAAGGAAGCTGTGGGCAAACCACGTGACAATGAAATTTTGAAACATGGCGCCAAAAAGGGCAAGTGAAAAAAAACAACATCATCAGCAAAAAATAACACAACAATTGCAATCAACAGAAAATGACAGAACAATTTCAACCAACAGAAAATAACACAACAATTTCAACCAACAGAAAAAAAGCAACGATTTCAAACAACAGAAAATAGCACAACAATTTCAATCAACAAAAAATAACGCAACAATTTCAACCAACAGAATATAACACTACAATTACAACCAACAGAAAATAACACAACAATTTTAACCAACAGAATATAATGCAACAATTTCAACCAACAGAAAATAACACAACAATTTCAACCAAATAAAATAACGCAACAATTTCAACCAAAAGAAAATATCAAAATTTCAACCGAAAGAAAATAACACAACAATTTCAACCAACAGAAAATTACACAACTTTTTCAAGCAATATAAAAATAATAAACAATTTCAAAAAACAGAAAATAACACAACAATTTCTAAATCAATATAAAAATAACACAACAATTTCAACCATCAGAAAATAACGCAACGATTTCAACCTGCAGAAAATAACGCAACAATTTCAACCTACAAAATATAACGCAACAATTCCACCCAACAGAAAATAACACAACAATTTAAACAACAGAAAATAACACAACAATTTCACCCAACAGAAAATAAAGCAACGATTTCAACCAATAGAAAATAACAATTCAACCAACAGAAAATAACTCAACAATTTCAACCAACAGAAAATAACGCAACAATTTAAACCAACAGAAAATAACACAACAATTTAAACCAACAGAAAAAAAGCAACGATTTCAACCAACAGAATATAATACTACAATTACAACCAACAGAAAATAACACAACAATTTTAACCAACAGAATATAATGCAACAATTTCAACCAACAGAAAATAACACAACAATTTCAACCAAATAAAATAACGCAACAATTTCAACCAAAAGAAAATATCAAAATTTCAACCGAAAGAAAATAACACAACAATTTCAACCAACAGAAAATAACACAACTTTTTCAAGCAATATAAAAATAATAAACAATTTCAACAAACAGAAAATAACACAACAATTTCTCAATCAATATAAAAATAACACAACAATTTCAACCATCAGAAAATAACGCAACGATTTCAACCTGCAGAAAATAACGCAACAATTTCAACCTACAAAATATAACGCAACAATTCCACCCAACAGAAAATAACACAACAATTTAAACAACAGAAAATAACACAACAATTTCACCCAACAGAAAATAAAGCAACGATTTCAACCAATAGAAAATAACAATTCAACCAACAGAAAATAACTCAACAATTTTAACCAACAGAAAATAACACAACAATTTAAACCAACAGAAAATAACGCAACAATTTAAACCAACAGAAAATAACGCAACAATTTAAACCAACAGAAAATAACACAACAATTTAAACCAACAGAAAATAACGCAACAATTTAAACCAACAGAAAATAACGCAACAATTTAAACCAACAGAAAATAACACAACAATTTAAACCAACAGAAAATAACACAACAATTTAAACCAACAGAAAATAACACATCAATTTCAACCAACAGAAAATAACACAACAATTTCAACAACTGTCATGCGATAATGACATCGTATACTGATTGACGACGTATAATTAATGTTCTCCGCAACACCTTGTCGTATAATATTCTCCTTAATGATGCCACCACGAGGACTGACGAAGTATAATCAATGTTCTCCGCAACACCTTGTCGTATAATATTCTCCTTAATGATGTCACCGCGAGGACTGACCACCAGTATTATTATTTTGGCTCGTTGTCATGTCGATTGTACTCCTTCACACGGCAATCGCCTCAGTGGGACTCTTTCCTAAGCGTCCCTCTTGTGGATCGTATGTGTCAACAGCCGCCAACACTTTAACAAGACCGGTCATTTGACGTAAACAATCAGGAAGCTTGCCTAATTGTGGTGTAACTGATTCTAGAACTTTTCTGTGTTGTGATACAGACCTGTCACCCTCGGGCGACCCCTGGCTCGTGCTGGAAGAGGTGTCTGCTTCGCAACTAACCGGAAAGACACCTTTTGTTTCTCCGTGAATCGTTAATTGACAGTACTTCGCGTTGGTTCTTCGACGTTCTGATCTCGTTAAGTTTGATGTCCAGATCTCAGCTTGCCCCAGCGTGCGTTCTTCACCAGTCTACTTATACACTGTGCCACTGATGGAATAACTTAAGTGAAGGCAAACGCCGCATAAAAAGGTACTCACTGTTAATTCATAGAAACCCCTGCCGTATCACAGTACAGTTCATAGTTCATCAGCAACACTAAATATTTCTTGGCGGCTTACAATCATTAGCAACATACCGCCAGTCACAATAACAGTTCTTGGCTGCTCACAATCATTAGCAACATACCGCCAGTCACAATAACAGTTCTTGGCTGCTCACAATCATTAGCAACATACCGCCAGTCACAATAACAGTTCTTGGCTGCTCACAATCATTAGCAACATACTGCCAGTCACAATAACAGTTCTTGGCTGCTCACAATCATTAGCAACATACCGCCAGTCACAATAACAGTTCTTGGCTGCTCACAATCATTAGCAATACAACTGTCAGCCACAGTAAACGTTCATCATAATTACGCTAAGAACTTCTCACGTTGCCAGCACAAATACGCTCTTGAAGCTTACTAGCTCTGTACTTGTCTACTGGTCGACTACTATCCTATTCACTAGATCTCTACTGACTTGATATAAATTACTGGTTCCTAATTTAACACAGTGGAGGCTCAACACTACCTCCCTTCTAGCAGGAACTAGTTAACGGTTCACTCTCTAAGTCTACTGGTATCTATCTATCTTTCGTTCGCCTGAAGTATTGTCTATATCTGCAATGTCGTTTCCTGTATAAATTTTACTGTCTTTTGTAATTCTTGCAGTGGCCCATATAGTTTTGTCTGTAGTGTTGTATCTATGGGCCAATGGATTTTCCTCAGTCTACTATATTCAGTGCAGTCTTGAAGTATGTGTTCAGCAGTCTGGGGTGCCTGTCCACATGTACAAGTAGTTGATGTGCCGATCTTGAATTTTGTATACATGTGACTATGGAGTCGATTGTGTCCTGTTCTTAGGCGTATAATGATAACTTGTTCATATCTATTCATATTATGAAAGGCATCCTGATTTGGGGCTTGTGGTCCTCTGATTGATTTGATTATCTGTTTCTTATGATGGTATGTAACTGGTGTATCTAGTTGTGTGCCTGTTGAACCTTCCTTTGCCAACTGATCTGCTTTCTCATTTCCTGGTATTCCACAGTGAGACGGGATCCACTGCAGGGCAACCCTGTGGTGCTTGCAGAGTTCAGTCAATAAGGTCTGCAGATGGGGTAATTTTCTGGATTGTAGTGCCTGGAGTACTGATCTTGCATCTGTCAAAAACACTACAGGCTGTGGGCTAAGATTACTGTTCAGCAGTTTTTCTATTGCCAACTTTATTGCTTGTATTTCTGCATCATAATTGTGACAATATTTCCCTGTTGCTATTTTATCCATATCCCTAGTGTTATTTGGGTACTCTATATATGCACCTGCTCCCCCATTCTTTACTGCATTCTGTGCTGATCCATCTGTGTACACACGAATCCATAGGTCTTGTGGGTATTCTTCATCCAGGAAACTGAGAGCTATTGTTTTTCGCTGTAGACTATTTTGTTCCTCTTTGTCAACTATTCCTTTCACTTCTGTCCGTATTTGAACTGATAATCCTGATTCATCTGTCCAGGGAGTCTGTTCTGGTATGGGCAGAAGGGGTTTAACAACTCTTGGCATGTCTGGTGTTTGTCTACTAATACGCTTGGCTTGGTGGATAAAGCTGCTTCTCTTAAGTCGTCCCAATGCAAGATTTTGGAATCTGTCCTTCATTGGATGTCTCGGCATGCATACACATTTTTCTGCCTGTATCAGCACCTTTGTGTCCCTCCGTTCTCTCAGTGCTGGTATCCTCCACAATTTCTCCATCTCCAATATTGGTGTTGATTTCATTGCTCCTGTGATGACCCTAAGTGCCTGGTTTTGTACTTTATCCAGTTCTTGCAATGTGGTGTTTGATGCTGAGCACCATGCGGATGATCCATATTCTAAATGTGGGCGTATACTCTGTTGGTAAACTTTACTGAGTATTTTCCCACTCGCACCCCATGTGGTTCCACACAACTTTCTTAGAATAGCCAATTTTTTCCTTGCTTTTTGGGTTGCCTTATTTATCTGCTGTTTCCAAGATAGTTTGTTATCAAATGTAACTCCGAGATATGTAGCTTGTATGTCTTCTTTCACAGGCTCATTGTACTGGTATCTAACTCAGTATCTAACTCAGTAAAACGTCTCTTACTATCCCCGTCCTGAGAAACATTTCCTGCCCAACTGACAACAGGAACTAAGTAGATAACGGTTCACCCTCTATGTAATATTCTCTGCTCAACTGCCTTTGTCTTTGTGTGTTTTCGCGTATAACTTTCCCTTACAGCCAATCACAACTTTCGTTACATTCTTTGTCCTTTCCCTGACTGACGCTCACCCATACACGGGACTCTCATGTTTTTGTCTAGAGTTCGCTATTCTCTCTTTCCCGTGACTCCCCTCTCGTTCACTCCTCATTACATAATCTCGATCTATTGCTTACACAACCAACAGAAAATAACACAACTTCAACTAACATAAAAAAACACAACTTCAACCAACAGAAAATAACACAACTTCAATCAACAGAAAACAACACAACAATTTCAACCAACAGAAAATAATACAACAACTTCAACCAACAGAAAATAACACACCAATTTCAAACAACAGAAAATAACACAACAACTTAAACAAACAGAAAATAACACAACAATTTCAACCAACAGAAAATAACACAACAATTTAAGCCAACAGAAAATAACGCAACAATTTAAACCAACAGAAAATAACGCAACAATTTAAACCAACAGAAAATAACACAATAATTTCAACCAGCAGTAAATAACACAACAATTTCAACCAGCAGAAAATAACACAACAATTTCAACTGTCATGCGATAATGACATCGTATACTGATTGACAACGTATAATTAATGTTCTCCGCAACACCTTGTCGTATAATATTCTCCTTAATGATGTCACCTCGAGGACTGACGACCAGTATTATTATTTGGACACGTTGCCATGTCGATTGTACTCCTTCACGCGGCAATCGCCTCAGTGGGACTCTTTACTAAGTGTCACTCTTATTAATAACAGAAAATAACACAACAATTTCAACCAGCGTGAACAATCAGTAGACGATTGGGTGCTGCGACAGGCAGCAGAGCTGATAATGCCCGACTGCTGTGACGTCAACCGGAATTAAATACTGAAGACTCTATTCAGCCCCCTAAACTATGTTTAATGGTCGGTTGACCAAATAAATCGATAAAACTTAAACTGTTTCTTCCCCGAACAGATCACTAGAAAAATGTAATTTCTTTTCTTACAGTTTTTCTTTACCTTGTACTGTACGGGACCACAACCATACACCAACTCCAGCCTTTGTGGATAGCGAAGAAAAGTTGACCCACTTTGATTTGATCGATGGTAATCCTCATCTTTTATAACATTCAACAGATTAAAAATCTGAAACTTCGTACTTTATAGCTTTTTTTCTTCGGTATCAAATATTGAATCAAGTAAACAAAGAATAATCGAATAATCGTTTGAATACGACCGCTGAACATTGTTCGAGTTGGTACTTTCAGCTTGCACATAATTTAAATTAGAATTCTATACGATGAGTAACATATTGTAGTATAACAGCCAACTTTCAATTTTTCATAGAGAGTAATGCAACACTGGACCGAAGGAAAGAGTCATCGGCTCTACTGGAACAGAAAATTTGAGGAATTTTTTCGAAGCTTTTAATATGGACTAAGATCAATCTGATATTAAATCAATGATTTTATAAAGAAAAAAATTTATATTATTCTTGTTCGTTTGACATAAACTAGGTGATGCTGCAATGTCACTAAGTAGATAGCATGGTATCAATGGGGATTGTGGTAATGATGTTTGTGGTGATGATGAGTGTAATAGTGATGGTAACAAAGAGAGTGATGATTATGATGAGGACAACTTTAGTAGTGATGATGAGGGTAATTGTAATGATAACAATGAGACTGATGATTACGACGAGGACGACTTTAATAGTGATGATTAAGATAGTAGTAATGATTCAAATGAGAGTGATGATTATAATGAGGTCGACTTTAGTAGTTCTTCTTCTATCCTTCCTCTGTTGCCGTTGGCGTCGAGGGGAGAAACAATCTGCGATTCTTTGCTCTTCTGTTGGCCTCTTCTGATGTTATTCCTCCTAGTGACTCTAGTATTCCCTTTATCCATCTCTTTCTCGGTCTTCCTCTTAATCTGGCGTTTTCGTAGCGTTTGTTTATGGCTCTTTAAGTCATTGTTAGTTCTTTTTGTCTTGTTATGTGGCCGAACCAATTTATCTGTTGTTTCTATATGTATTCGCTGGCTGGTTCAATTTCGAGTTTCTTCCTCAGGTCAGTGTTTCTTACTCTGTCCCTTAAGCTGTTTCCTGTTTTGACTTTAGTAGTGATGATGAGAAAAACGGTGACGCTGGAGAAAATGCTGGGAATGTTTTTGAAAATAATCATTACGATGTTAATGAAGGTAATGACGAAAGTGAGGGTGATGAGAGCAATGATAAAGATTGGAGTTTAGTCAACGAAACATTTTCATTATACATCGGACAGGCCCATGAGTATTCAGATCTTCTTCGCAGAATGTCCTGTACGTGTGGAGACTGATGCCTTCATTTATGTCTTGATTTGTTATTCTTCTGTTTCCACACAAAGCGCTCCTATCTGGCTTCACCCGTTTTGACCAGATTTTCATGTGATCTGGACGTGACTGTAAAAGAATTACGATCATTCTTTGAATCATTAGTTCGCTTTGCTTCCCTGATGGCATTCATAATATCATCCCAATCCATTGAACTTCCGCATTTCACGGCGGCCGTTTCAGCAACTCTGCCAGCTTGTTAGTTTCCTTTCACGAATATATGCACAAATATCAAATAATTAATTTATTAAATATAAAAAGCGGCCGCGAGTAGACCTGCAGAAAACATCGAAATATAAAGGGTATTAAGCACCTAAACCTGTAGGGAAACGAGAAAAACTAAGACGTTTCGGCAAAGGCTTCATCAGTGCAAGGCACATATGCTAATACAAAAATAAACACGAAATACGAGTACTTATCACAGAATTGCGAGGTGATGCCCGAGTGCCTAGCGATGAACATAAAAAAGATAGATCCTAGTCAGATTATAGTTTTCTAGTGACTACACCCACTGACTTCGAGCCAAGTCTCTTAGATTTAAATGATCAAGTTCATCAAGTCACAAAGAAGACATACCAGGCTCTCATAGGAGCAATGGTGAGGACAAGACTAACGATGTAGTTGCTAATGATAATAATGAGCATGAGAGTGCTGATGATTTGACGGTGAGGGAGATGACGAGGACGAGGGTGAAGATTTGGGTGAGAGTGATGATGGTGGTGAGGGAGATGACGAAGACGAGGGTGAAGATTTGGGTGAGAGTGATGATGGTGGTCAGGGAGAAGACGTGGACGAGGTTGAAGATTTTGGTGAGAGTGATGATGGTGGTCAGGGAGATGACGAAGACGAGGGTGAAGATTTGGGTGAGAGTGATGATGGTGGTCAGGGAGAAGACGTGGACGAGGTTGAAGATTTTGGTGAGAATGGTGATGGTGGTCAGGGAGATGACGAGGACGAGGGTGAAGAGTAGGGTGAGAGTGACGATGATGGTCATGGTCATGGAGAAGACGTGGTCGAGAGTGAAGATTAGGGTGAGAGTGGTGATGATGGTGGTGGTGAAGGAGATGACGAGGACGAGAGTGATGATTAGGGTGAGAGTTGTGATGATTATGGTGAAGGAGATGACGAAGACGAGGGTGAGGGGTGGGGTGAGAGTGACGATGATGGTGAAAGAGATGATGAAGACGAGGGTGAGGATTAGGGTGAGAGTGATGATGGTGAAGGAGATGACGAAGACGAGTGTGTAGATTAGAGTCAGAGTGATGATGATAGTGAAGGAGAAGACGAGGACGAGGGTAAATATTAGGGTGAGAGTGATGATGACGGTGAAAGAGATAACGAAGATGAGGGTGTAGATTAGGGTGAGAGTGGTAATGATGGTGAAAGAGATGACGAGGACGAGAAAAAAGATTAGGGTGAGAGTGATGATGATGGTGAGGGAAATGACGAGGACGAGAGTAAAGATTAGGGTGAGAGTGATGATGATGGTGAGGGAAATGACGAGGACGAGGGTAAAGATTAAAGTGAGAGTGATGATGATGGTGAAGGAAATGACGAGGACCAGGGTAAAAATTAGGGTGAGAGTGATGATAATGGTGAAGGAAATGACGAGGACCAGGGTAAAAATTAGGGTGAGAGTGATGATAATGGTGAAGGAAATGACGAGGACGAGGGTAAAGATTAGGGTGAGAGTGATGATGATGGTGAGGGAAATGACGAGGACGAGAGTAAAGATTAGGGTGAGAGTGATGATGATGGTGAGGGAAATGACGAGGACGAGAGTAAAGATTAGGGTGAGAGTGATGATGATGGTGAGGGAGATGACGAGAACGAGGGTAAAGATTAGTGTGAGAGTGATGATGATGGTGAGGGAGATGACGAGGACGAGGGTAAAGATTAGGGTGAGAGTGATGATGATGTTAAAGGAGATGACGAGGACGAGGGTGTAGATTAGGGTGAAAGTGATGATAATGATGATGGTGAGGAAGATGATGAGGATTAGTGTGAATATTAGGGTGAGAGTAATGATGATGGTGAGGATATGACGAGGATGAGTGTGAATATTAGGGTGAGAGTGATGATGATGATGATGATGATGATGATGATGATGATGATGATGATGTTGATGATGATGATGAGGAAGATGATGAAGACCAGTGTGACGATTAAGGTGAGAGCGATGGTTAGAACAGTTACAACGAAAATTTTAAAGATAATAACGATTATTCTGTACATTAGTAAAGGTGTGATGTGTATTGATAGAAGCGGATGAAAATTTATAGAATAATAGGAAGAATTTGATGGAAAGACCAGAAAATAAACGATGAAGTCTTAAAACAACTAAAAATGAAAAAAGAATTACTAAGCACAATTCAAACAAGACAACTGAGATTTTTGAAGCACGTTAAAAGACACAGCAGCCTACTAAAAGTAATCTTTGAAGGGAAAATACAAGGTAAAAGAGTCAGTGGCAGATTAAGACTGACGTCGACGAGAAACATCAAAAGATGGACAAATTAGCCTACGAAAAAACGGCATCATCAAAGCTGAGACAGAGCGGAACAGAGCACCATGGTAAATGCCAACCTTTGGTGCGGAGACGGCATTCAGTGATGATGATGAATAATGTTGATGAGATCTGGGAAAGAATTATGCGAATCATTATCATTATTCTGGGGTTTAGGTGGTAAGACTTTACCCTCTGGGCAGGAATGTTTGGAGTTCGATTCCAGTAAGGTGACCATATTTTTGAAATCCCATTCCGGGACGGAATAATTTTACTTCAGTTTTCCACCAATAAAATTACATTTCTTCTTGCTGTCATTTTCAAGTGAATAATACATACATTTTAAAACATCTAATAATATAGACCTACAATACGCTATCAGGATAATCAGGAGATAAAAAAAAAAACTGTGATACTCACTTAAATTGGAGGTGAAACAGAGATGCTGTACTTTTCAGATGAGTGAATTTTCTGTAAAATGTCCTTCTTTGTATGCATCATCTTATAAAATTCGACACATGTTCCCTCATAGTTCACTTTGGTGATCAACATGGCTTTTAAAGTTTCATCAGCTAGTTGTGTTTTATCATTTGTCCACAAACTGTTCATCAGAGAAAACACTCGTTCTGTTGCAGCATGTGTTCCACGTAGACACAAAAAGAACCCTGCCAACTTCAGAATATGTGAAACGGGCACATGATTGTTTCTGAAGTGGGAAGCTAGTTCAACCCAACGCTGCCCTGGTAATGTTTTATTAAGACTCCACTCACTAATTTTTTGTGAAGTAACGAACTGTTTCATGTAGACATATTCGTCATACATTTCATTTTCTGGAAAGTCGACTGAAGGCACTGTTTGACTCACTAATGATGAAGACTTCTCAATATCTTCCCAATTTGGTGTTCTGTTCAGCATTACCCAGCTGTAAGACTCTAGGTTTTGAAAATTATTTGCAGTCCATTTCTTCAAATAACTTAAAGCTGTTTCATAAAATGGAGAAACACTGGCGTTAAACTTTTTCACATCATCACGTGGAAATCCTTCCATTTCCAGCTTTTTAAGGATTATCTGAACTCTTGATGGCAAGAAGCCGTCTTCCAGCTTGGACTCCAAGATAGCTTTCAACAAACATGTAAAAAAAACCTTTCAACAGCAGGCAAGCCACCTAGTTTGTGCATAACCTAAAATCATCTGGAAGTCTGTGTCGTCAAACTGACAAAACTCCTTGAGACTTTCAACTCTAACTTTGTATGATTTGAAGTACAGATAAATTTTTGCAATAGTCATATCAACAGGCAATACGTCTGCAGCTGCTCGAACAGTGTTATGGAAAATATGGCAAGCACACCCAACATCTATCAAACTATGTCCAAGGTTTTCTTTCAGTTTTGTGAAAACATTGTTCTGTCCTTTTCTTTCAGCGCCCCCAAAATTAGAATTTGTGTTGTCTGCACATAATCCAACTACTTTCAGTTCTAAACCATTTTCAGTTAGACAGTCAAAAAGAAAACTACTTACTATATCAGATGTTTCACCCGGCAATGACTTCAACTCTAATATTTTAACTTTCAGTCCCTTATTGCGATCAAAGTATCTGACAAGCAAAGGAAAAATCTTGATTTCTTTGTGGTTGGAGGCATCTGTCAGTATGGAGATAAATGTTACGTTTTCTAGGTCACATCTCAACTCGTTTAGAGCATGGGGTGTGAACACATTCCGAATAATAGCTTCTGTTTTCGTACGTGCACAAGCAAATTTTGGTTCTAAAGTTACCTGAAGCAATTTTGATGTGCAGTCCATAGATCTAAATGTGTGATTGTGCATCACTGTATGATATGCAAAGGCACCTTCTGTAGCAGCTCACTGTTCTTCTTTGTCACCAACCTGTTCAGCTCGAAAAAAATTTGTCAACGACGACTTGATGCAGCAGTATCGACGGCTCTCTTATGTTTATCACTATTTATGTGGCTCTTAATATCACCACGTCCACTATGGTTAATAGTAAACCCGGATGAACATATATTACATCTTACAGTGAAGTCTGATGACGATGTAGACTATTTTATAAAAGGGTATTCCTTTTGTAAATCTTGATTAAAACTACAATTACGCTTCGGTGCCATTTTTTGCGAAAGTGAAAGTGAAAGTTAGTAACACAACGAATATATACGAGATTTAAAACTAGGAGCGCATTCTACTGTTTTGATATTAAACAAAAGTGTCTACACAGCAACGGAATAATATTTTTTTTTTAATTGAAGAAATGTACGCCGTATACCAAAATGGCAAAATTGGTAAACGTTTGTGTCCCAAATTATTTTTTATCAAATCCGGGACAAAAGCTAAAAAATATGCCAAAATCGGGACAAAACCGGTACGGCAGCTAATCCGGGACAAAGGTTCAAACAATGTCAAATTCCGGGACTGTCCCGGACAATCCGGGACGAATGGTCACCTTAATTCCAGCCACAAGCTGTAGGAATTTTTCAAAAAACGAATCGATGATTTATTTGCCACTTTCCCTTTCCTTGATCTCCGCGTTTTAATTTCTAATACCCTCTCAGATAAGGATGACAAACAAGTGTTCCCTTATGCCACTCTTCGCACCTCAAAACAACCCTTGGCTGTTATAAATCGATAAGAGTAGGTAGGAAAAACAGTACAGCCGCCTGTCAAATCATCATCATTATCAAGTACCGGGCCTGCTGGCGTAGGTGACATGTCTCTCCACAACTTTCGATCACCACAGTTATTTAATATTTCTGTTGATAACCTTCTGTCAAGCTATTCTCTTAAGCTGTCTGGTATCTTTTCTCTTTGCTTCCCTCTATCTCTTCATCCCTCAATTTTCCCAGTTGTTACAATATATTCCAGTTGTTCTCTTCTCATTACATGGCCAAAAAATGATCATTGTTTCTTCCTAATATTGGAAATTTGCTCTCTCTTTTTGCGTTGGCCTCTTTCAGCACGTTTTCATTACTCTTCTTAGCTGTCCATGGTTTTCTCAACATTCTTCTGTAAAACCACATTTCTACAGACTGCAGTGGTTTTCTTGTCTGTTGTCCTATTGTCCATGATTCACATCCATATGTTAAGACTGGCTCTACATAACATTTAAGAACTCTTTTTCTTGTCTTTAGTGTCAAAATTGGATTGCACAGTATCTTCCTCATTTTTTGGGAAGCTGCTTTTGTCTGAGACATTCTGCATCTCACCTCTGTTGTACATCTACCATCTCACCTCTGTTGTACATCTACCATCTCACCTCTGTTGTACATCTACCATCTCACCTCTGTTGTACATCTACCATCTCACCTCTGTTGTACATTTTCCGTGCCTGTCAAATATTGATAGGAAGAAAATAGCGACTAGAAAACATCAAAAACTCTCCACAATAAAAAAAAAAATACCTCGAAAATCGAGAGAATATCTGCTTGTATGGCGATGGACACCTGAGCACACTGCTGCTGTTGCAGAAAATAGGTAAAAGGGATATTCATTCGAATTTGAGTCTCGGCATTTGGTTAGAGCTAAAAGCTGACGTACAAAAACAACACGTTATCGTCTTTTCTTGTCTCGTTGTACCAAGTTTGATGGGAGTGTCACCTCCCTGCTTACCAGAGTCACGTTTGTTTAGAGATGAAAGATAAATAATAATCAATAAATATTGCACTGGAGGGAAACTTCCGTGGCGATTAATCAGCGAATCATTACAAGGTGTGTTTAGAATAATGGCAACAAAAAATCACAAATAATCAACAAAATATATATCCACAAAGAACAATAAGCCGTGTGTTCTAGCGTTTGTTTCTTGTAGCAAGGTGCTTTGTCGTGGAGTACGGGTTCAATCCTACTTCGAGTTGTCTGTTATTCTTTGTAATTATCTATTGTTTATTTGTGTTTTATTTCGAGTGCTGTAAGCATACCTCTTCCCCTGAAATGATAAGCTTAAGGATTCTTGCTCTGGCTTGTCTTGTGCCGTCTTGGAAAGTCAACCAAGGTTGTTGCAAGATATCGTTAATACCATCCCCAAAAAATAAACATAAAATTATATTTAGCAAGTAACTTAGAAAAACGGGACAAAATATGATTTCAGCCAATAGCCTCGGTCACAGTGGGACAAAATATAAGAATGCTATATAGAAAACTGAGCTAGGTTTTGTGATGTCACTACGAGTTTCAAAAGGCAAAGAAAGTAATGAGCTCTTTGTTGTCAAGATCTAAGACTACTCTGGTCACATGGCTTGTAGGGGTGTAGGACAGAGTTGCCAGATTGGACAATAAATAATGATGCAAGGAAGAAGTGAAAATCAGAGGATAGATTAATTACAATACATACAAGGATATCTGCTAGGGTTTGGGGGAAGGAGAGGGTACACAAGTAAAATAATGGAGGCAATAATGATAATATCGATTCTTTCTTCAATATCATCCAGTCCTCTATTTTAGGCTTCCTTGTTATCTATATCCACATATTTACTGAATGTTTCATCATCATTGAGAGTCGTCTCCACATCGTAGGTTGGCAACCATGGAGCTCTATTACGGGCTGTCTCTTGCTTTGATAGTGCAGGTTGTCATAGGCTGACTTGTCCATCGTTTGATGTGCTTCGTCCATGTTAGTCTTGGTCTGCCTCTGTCTATTTTCCATTCCAAGATTACTTTTAGTAGGCTGCTGTGTCTTATAACATGCCCCAAAAATCTAATTTATCTTGTTTGAACTGTGTTTAGTAGTTCTCTTCATTTTTAGTTGTTTCAAGACTTCAGCGCTTGTTTTCTTTTCTTTCCATCCAATTCTTCCTATTTTTTTTTAATCGACATTTAAAAATCCTCAATCTTCTGTCTAATGTCCATGATTCTGTACCATACAGGAGTAATGAAAAAATATAACATTTTCCTATTCTTTGTTTTAGCCCTGGTGTTATTTTTTTTTAATTCTTAATATATTTTTCATGGCATTAAAATTACTTTTAGCCATTCCTATTATTTTGTTTATTTCAATTTTACATTTTCCATCACTGGTCATAGTATGTCCCAGGTAAATGTAGCTCTGAACTATCTCCTGGTCAGTTCCTTCAACTTTGATATCCACTTTTAGGTTTTGAATATTATTTCTGTTTAGGATCATAGTTTCAGTCTTTTTGCTATTAATATCTAATCCATATTTTTTTGCTTGTCATATTTATTATTACATTAATTGTTGTAGATCTTTAGGACTTTCTGCTAGTAACAGAGTATCATCAGTATATCTTAAGTTATAGATTATCTTTCCACTAGGAAATGTTAGGACCTGGTATCTCTTTGATGTTTTTTGAAGACTTTCTCAGTCTATAGATTGAACAAGCTTGGTGATAAGATGCAACACTATCTTACTCCTCTTTTTATATCAATGGGTGAAGAGATTTCTTTGTTATATTTTGTTACTGTTGTTTACTCCCAGTATAAATTACATATTAGTCGTGTGTCTGTGTCATCTAGATGTATATCATTTAGGCAGTCTGTAAGTTGTTTATGGTGAATTCTATTAAATGATTTGGTGTAGTCTATGAAATCGGCATATATTTGTTTGTTTACTTCTGTGTAGTTGTCGATTAATGTCCCTATGCAGAAGATGGCTTCCTATATCCCACTGTTTTTCCCAATTCCAAATTGTTGTTCTTCGAATTCCATATTGATTTTATTCAGCATACCGTCCTTGTATAACTTTTTAAAAGATTTCTATTGCATGACTCATTGGGCTTATTGTTCTAAATTCACTGAATTCAACTGCACAATTCTTGCACTGAAAGGGACAAGAAATCAATTATAAATTGCACCTCAGGCCTAAATCGTAAATGAAAAAGTCTTAAAATCGGAACTGGAAAAAAGCTATACAAACAATGAAAAATTTATAAACTGCAGGACCTGATAACTTACAGATAGAGATGATAAAAGCACTAGAAGATTTTGGCATTGATTTTATCACAGACATATGCAACGACATATACCATGTAGGCTCCATATCAAATGAACCCTAAAAATATCAACTTTCTCATTGCCTAAAAATAATGCAATCAGTGTAGAGGTATATCGCTTCTCAGGTATGTAGAAAAGTTATAAACCAAAACTGCGGGGTAAAAGGATGAGACCAATAATAGAACTACAGTTAAGCTATTCTCAAATGGGGTTGCGATAAAACAGAGGATGTACTGACGTTCTTTTCACTTTAAAAACTACTAGTAGAAATGACGACAGAACACAATTAGAATATATAAATAGCTTTCATTGACCAGGAAAAATCATTCCACCGAGTAAACAGAGAAAAACTGTGGGAGATACAAACAACATGCGGAGTAAGCCAATATGTAACCAACCTTATTAAAAGCCAATGTTTGACAAACATACACGGCCACAGAATGAACAAGTCAGGCCCACTGATCCACAGGGTTTTCATCCTTTTTCATGAGACTTTTCTTTTCTAAGTTTTGCCATAGCACAGTCTCAAATGTTCCTTATACATGCTCTCTATGATGTGCGATTACTTGCCAGATGTTCCCAGTCATTTTCACATGTGGAGAAGTCTTTCAGAGATGATTTATAGATATCTCTATATCGCAGTTTAGGTCTACCGATTTGTCTTTTTCCGTGTGTTAGTTCACCATATAGTATTTGCCTGGAAATGCGCGTTTCTTCCATTCGTTGGACGTGCCCCAGCCATCTTAGTCTTCGACATCTGAGCATCGACATTATTATTCGCAGACGGTCAAGCACTAATACCAATTTAAAAAATCAATATTAAAAAAATATAATTAAAATAAAATTTAAAATAAATTATACTAATATAAATGGAAGATCTACAAGAACACTTAAATAAGTCTACTCAACAACACAATAAAAAAATGCAACATGAAAATCAAGATCAACAAAACAATAATAAGTAAAAAGTAAAGTACCCCCGTCATGCCAAGTGGCGTATAGGGAAATATGGTGTTAGTGACCCTATATTTTACAGACCTTCAGCACATGATTTTCGGGGTAATGTGGTCGGTATTACGCCCGTGCTGTATTACTTTCCCAGAAAAAAATCCGGTACACATTTAAGGCTGGGTGAACACGGAAGCAGTCGGTTGGGATCGAACTCTACCCCTTGTCCTTTGTAGTCCAGTTCAGTAACCACTGAGTTATCGCGGTTCCCCAACAAAACAATAGTCATGAATATCGCAAAAGAGAAACAGAATATCAACATAACTATAAATTACATGGAAGTCCAAAGTAATTAGGTTAAATAGAAAAATAAAAATGTTCAACTCCAATGTTTTAGCAGTCTTATTATATGGCTGGGAGACATGGAGAGGAACACAAATGACAATCATGAAGATACAGACCTTCATTAAAGGATACTTGTGCAGAATAAAATGATGGAAATAGCAGGATAAAATCACTAACATAGAATTATGGATATATACCAATCAAATACCTGTGGATAAGAGAAGATAAGATACAACAAAGACGATAGCGCTGGATAGGGCACACACTGTGAAAGCCAACTGGCAGTATTACACAAGAGACTTTTTTTGAAACCACAAGAAAAAAGACAAAGAGGAAGACCAAAATATTCTTGGAGAAGACAGATGGAAGCAGAGATGAAGATGTTATGGAAGATATAGAATAATCTTAAAAGAATGGCAAGAAACAGAACGGCTTGGAAAGTGTTTGTTGAAGACATATACACCACAAGGAGCTGAAAGGTAGAAGCTAATGAATAGACAGCAGCCAATAAAACTAGTAGAGGCAATTAAATACCTAAGAAGTCTTGTGACAAACGACAATTCAAAAACAGCAGAAGTAGACTCAATATATTACAAACAGTGGTGTTATCACCAATATTGTCCAACAAGGGAATAACTCTATAGAGTTCAAGAGGATACTCTACAATACATTCTTAATTCCAACGTTGTACTACCAAAGCCAGTCCTGGTCTTTTGATGCAAGAACAATAATTAAAATTACTTCTGCTGAAATGAAATGTCTTTAAATAATGGCAGAAAACCGCCTGAGAGATAAGATCAGAAATGAAGAGCTGAGGAAAAAAGTTATAATAATCACCACCACAGAAAATATAAAGAAACAACAGATAAAATGATTTAGCCACGTGACAAAGCAGAAAGATCAAAACATAACACAACGAGACTTCAATAAACGTTGCTAAAACACCAGCACCATGGACCGACCACGAAAATAATGGATTGTCGGAATATTAGAATCACTAGGAAAATAACAGCGGCAGAAGCGAACAGAAGAGCAAAATACCCCAAATTATATATCCCCTCGACGCTGAAAGGCGATTGAGGAAGGAATGAAGACGAAGAAAAAAAACATAATGGTTTCAGTTGAATGCAGGGAATTTAGGAATCGATGTATGCTATGAATAATAATGCGTTTTCATTAATTTTTTTGGAGGTAACCAAAAAATTGGACTTTTTACCACGTTGGTAATGCAAGTTTGTCTCAATCTCCAAGTTCTTTTTTTTATGTTGTCACTGCTACCGCTCTTCTCACTACATTTCTGTAGTGATGTGTTTACCTTTGTAATTCGCCGTAAGTGTCCATGTTTGACACCGATAATATTGGATAGTTGTAAATATACTCTGTTTCATGCATTTCTTTGTGTTTAATGATGTTGAGAATATCATGGACTGCTAAGAGAGTAATAAAATCGTTCTGAAAGAGGCCAAAGCAAAAAGAGAGCTAATTTCCAATATTAGGAAGAAACAATCATCATTTTTTGGCCACGTAATAAGAAAAGGTCAGGCCAAAATAGCATTTCAGAAAATGAAAAAATATCTTATGCAACAAATCTATGTCAATAAAAATGAGAAAGAGAGTTCATCGGTACTATATAGAACCAATTCTGACCTATGGAAGCGAATCATGGACAGTAGACAAACAAATGAAAAGACGATTAGAGGCCACAGAGATGGGATTTCTCAGAACAATGTTGAAAGTTCCCTGGACAGATAAAAAGACCAATGAGGAAGTTCTCAAAGAGGCCAACATAAAAAGACAGCTCTTAAAAAACATCAGAAAGAAGCAATCAACATTTTTCGGGCACATCATGAGAAGAGGAAAGTTGGAATACTTGGTTACAACTGGCAAAATAAAAGGAAAGAGAGATCGCGGACGACAAAGAGAGAAAATACTAGATAGCTTGGTGTCATGGCATGGAAAACAGTCAACAACGTGATACGATGCACTGTAGATAGACGATTGTGGAGGGACATGATCGCCTACGTCAACCGGCATGGTACATGATGATGAATAAGAAAAGAGAACAAATGGAATATATTGTAACAACTGGGAAAATTGAAGGACGGAGAGATAGAGGGAAGCAAAGAGAAAAGATGACAGACAGCTTAAGAGAATATGATAAATAACTGTCGTGATCGAAAGTTGTGGAGAGACATGACACCTACGCTAGGCCGACATGCCCGGTACTTGATGATGATGATGAATGATACTGCTTTATATCGCTAAATAAGAGATATATGCTCCAATACTTGTTCAGTCTGAATCACATCTGTCATCGGTCATTTATAACCATCCCACCATCTTCTAAAGTAGGTTACGCTGGCTTGGACACGTACAACGTATGAAAAATGGCCGCATATCAAAAGATATACTATACAGACAACTAGCAGATGGCAAAATAACTATCGAGCTCTCAAAACTTCGATTTGTAAACGTGTGTAAACGTGAATTGAAGACTCTGATGATAAACCCTGCAGCTTGTGAAGAAATAGATGTAGACAGCAATCTTTGGAAACACACTCCAACCCGAGCAAGAAGCAGAAAGATTAATAAAATGTTGAATAAAAAGAAAAAAACATTTCTAGGGGTGCAGAAAAATCCATAATCAACTCACTGGCGTATACCGGTTTTAGGGTCTGGGCTACTGCTGACATAATAAATAAAAAATATACATCATATTCAGTAGCTAACATAAAGTAATATTTTCTAATGACATCACTACATTTTAAATTACTTACTTATTTATGTCAATTATATCCGTCTTGTTTGGGACGAAAATATATTGATGACTTTGCCATTGAAAGTACTGTTGGGTTGGTTTCTAAGTTTCTGAGGGAATGATTTCTCAATGGACATTAATGTCAAACCAGATAAGCGTTCTTGTGTCTGAGTTGAACGACAATAAGATTTGATTCTCTTGAGAGCAGAAAAAGTTCTTTATACAGATGCTGATGCGCATAAAGTAGTTATAAATAGCTAAGGAAGTTCCGGTAAACAGACACAGTTTCACTTTTACTTTGAGACGATTCTGATAGGTTAGAGCTAAAAATTTCCCATGAAACCGCATTAGAGTAGAGGTAGCTTAGCCGTATTATTTTGACGAGAATTCTTAAATATCAAGGTCTGTAATAAGAGGCCCGGATAGAGGAAAAATGTATCGCTGGCTAATAGAGGTTTCAAAGTAGTTTTGGTTTTATTCACAAACGTCATAGCGACCAGAGGAAAACCTTGCTTTAATAAATGCAAATCAAAGCAAATAAATCATAATGGCCTACGAAATTTGTAATAGATTATTCGAAAATTTGTAATACGATAATTATTTTTAAAAATTATAATAAATTATCATTTCCTTTTGTATTTCGTTAATATGTTCAGGTTACCGGCGGTAGCTCGGGATCATAGAGAATACGCCACTGAAACAACTATGATTGACGAAGGCTACTACAGTCAACAGTGGCTGAAGGGGGCTACTACAGTCAACGATGACTGACGGGGGCTACTACAGTCAACGATCGCTGACGGAGGCTACTACAGTCAACTATGGCTGACGGAGGTTACTACAGTCAACTATGGCTGACGGAGACAAGTAATGTAAACTATAGCTGACGGAGGCTACTACAGTCAACTATGGCTGACGGAGGCTACTACAGTCAACTATGGCTGACGGAGGCTACTACAGTCAACTATGGCTGACGGAGGCTACTACAGTCAACTATGGCTGACGGAGGCTACTACAGTCAACGATCGCTGACGGAGACAAGTAATGTAAACTATAGCTGACGGAGGCTACTACAGTCAACTATGGCTGACGGAGACAAGTAATGTAAACTATAGCTGACGGAGGCTACTACAGTCAACGATCGCTGACGGAGACAAGTAATGTAAACTATAGCTGACGGAGGCTACTACTGTCAACGACGGCTGACGGAGACTAGTACAGTAAACTATGGCTGACGATGGCTACTACAGACGACTATAGCTGGCGGAGGCTATTACAGTCAACGATGGCTGACGGAGGCTACTACAGTCGACGATGGCTGACGGAGGCTACTACAGTCGACTATGGCTGACGGAGGCTAGTACAGTCAACGATGGCTGACGGAGACTAGTACAGTAAACAATGGCTGACGTAGGCTACTACAGTCGACTATGGCTGATGGAGGCTACTACAGTCAACTATGGCTGACAGAGACTACTACAGTCAACTATGGCTGACGGAGACTACTACAGTCAATTATGGCTGACGGAGGCTACTACAGTCAACGATGGCTGACGGAGGCTATTACAGTCAACTATGGCTGACGGAGGCTACTACTGTCAACTATGGCTGACGGAGGCTACTGCAGTCAGCTACGGCTGACGGAGGTTACTACAGGCAACGATGGCTGACGGAGGCTATTACTGTCAACTATGGCTGACGGAGGCTACTGCAGTCAGCTATGACTGACGGAGACGACTGCCATCTTCCATGAATGTTGTTTCTAAATATCAAAACTCTCAAACTTGTTCCAGTATTTTACTTCCAGCTATTATATGCTAATCATCTTTATAATCAGCTATTCTAAATCCACGCTCTCTATTTTCATTTATTTTAACATGACTTCAGTTAATGGGACAAGCGATGAAAGTAGAGAGAGATGTTGACAGATATATCCTTATTTAAGATGACGTTAAAGAGAAAGAACAGTGCTATGAGGGTTATTACGATATCAGTGATGAAAATATTAGCTCAGGGAAAAATAGCATTTCAGAAAATTAAAAATATCTTATGCAAAATAATCTATGTAAATAGAAGTGAGATAAGAGAGTTCATATGTGCTATATTCCGACCACTAAATCCGACCACCAATTCCGACTAATGGAAGCCAATCATGGACCGTGGACAAACAAATGAAAAGACGGTTAGAGGCCACAGAGATGGGATTTCTCAGAAGAATGTTGAAAGTTTCCTGGGCAGGTAAAAAAAACCAATGAGAAAATTCTCAAAGTGGTCAATATAAAATGGGAGCTCCTAAAAAAAGATCAGAAAGAAACACAATCAACATTTATCGGGCACATAATAAAAGAAGAAAGTTGGAATACTTGGTTACAACAAGCAAAATAGAAGGAAAGAGAGATCGCGGACGGCAAAGAGAGAAAATACTAGATAGCTTGGTATCATGGCATGGTAAACAGTCAACAACAGAATTGATACGATGCACTGCAGGTAGAAGATTGTGGAAGGACATGATCGTCTACGCCAACTGGTATGACACATCATGATGATGATGAATGAAAATATTGATGATTCATCTTGAATTAATGATGATTTTATTATGACGGCTGATGACGGTTATGATAGAACTCAACACGTATATACCGATGAGACTAATGATGAGACTCATAATGAGGATGTTTAAGCAGCGAATTATAAGGATGGTGATAAGGATGGTGATGAGACTGATGATGATTTTAGCCTATGTGCCAAAGGGCACAACAATTCATGTGATGTTTGAAGAATCTTGCCAGTCACAAGTCCAAGGACATTATATGATCTAAGTCAGAAGCAGAACGTTTAACAAATGATAGACCATCAGCAATTGGTGTTCTTAAATTACTTTTTTTGTGCATTTCATTTCTTTAAAAAAAAAAAAAAAAAAAAGCTGTTTACGTCTATACGAGCTGTCCAAAAATAGATACTCACCTTTTCACAGCAAGTCTGGATAAATCGTTGTATTCTATGGATACAATATAATATTCTAGATTTCGTTTGGAAACAGATGGTTCAATAATTATCGAACCTGGCTGGGGGTTATGTGTAGCTTACTCATGCTGTAAATGTTATGCGCGTGTAGATTATGGATTGAACATTTGATACACAGTTTTATTGAAATATCTTGTTCTTGTCATGAGGGATGTGAGACAGAAATGTGTGTACGATCCATAAATGGAAATAAAATATTATATAAATAGAACCCTTAGGGCAATAAAGACTCAAGATGCATCAGAGCTTGTCAAACCATTGGATAGCTATCACCACTATTGTCCAACAAGGAAATAACACTATTTTTTTTTTTATAGAGGCAAAACTGGCACTGTACAATACAATCTTCATCCAAACATTGTGTTACCAATCCCAGTCTTGGACCCTAGATGCAAGAACAATAAGAAAAATCACCTCTTCTGATATGAAATGTGTTAGTCGAATGACAGGAAACAGTCTTAAAGACAAGATCCGAAATTAAGAACTGAGAAAAAAGCTAGGAATAGTCCCCGTCATCGAATATATAAAGAAACAACAAATAAAATGGGTTGGCCACGTGGCACGACAGAGTGATCAAAACACAACACAACGAGCCCTCAATAAACGTTGCGAGAATACCAGACTCAAGGGTCGACCACGAAAATGATGGATCGATGGAATATTAGAAGCACTAGGAAACATAGCAGCAGCAATGGTGAACAGAAGAGCAAACGATCGCAAATTATATCTCCCCTCGACTCTAAAAGAAAGGCAAATGAGGAAGGAAAGAAGAAGAAGAACAATAAAGTACTTCTGATATTGAATAGCCATTGTTAAAATGAACAAATGTTAGAAGAGACAACACAAATAATCAACAACTAGAGCTAGGACTCTAACCCATACCGTCCAGCACAAAATCTTTTCTCTTGGTAAGCGCGCTATCGCAGACTACCAACCTGTTAGCTTAGGAAAAAAAATAAACTTTTTTGGCAGGTTGTTCCAATAATAAGTTGTCCACGTGACAGGTGATCAGACTCTAGTTTATATTGATGTTTAATTCAATGATTATCCTGATTGACCTATAATTAATGTGCTGCCTCATAACAACAAAGAGCAATAATAACATACGTGATTGTTTCTTGTAGTTTACAACGTTATTAATAATGGATATATAAAGGGTCATACTGATTTTAGATGAAGAGGGAAAAGATGAAACAAGAATACATTATTGGCTACACGCCATAATAATGTCAATGAGATCGAGCTAAGGTGTGAACGCTTGCTCTTCCGTTTAGTCAGCAGAGCCGGCTCAAAGTGTCCGAAGTGAGCCATGTGCTTAGGACGCATGAATGTTTTTCCTTTTGAAAATTGTTATAATTAAACTTAAAAATGTCGCCAAAGTTCAGCTTGCACAGGGCGCCAGCAACCATAGGGTCGGCCTGTTAGTCAGGCCATGACATTTAACAACTTGCAAATCTAAGCTATGATTAGCTCAGAGACAAACACATTGGCGGCCGATCCTCTAGATCTCAAGGGGATATTGAACATCAGCATGATGAGTTGTTGCTGATATTTTCCGCATTTTCTCATTTTCGTTGTCTGAACTTTGTAGGCTGGGAGAATTTCAGTCAGGGAGGGTAGGAAAGTTAACATCTACGCAAGTGTTTAGTCTGTGACAGACGTGTATGCCAGAACTGGCTTTCCGTGTCTGCTGTCGTAGGTGAAAGTGTCTCTCCACAAAAATCCATGTCTCTTGTCAAAGGTGAAAGTGTCTCTTCACAAAAGTCCATGTCTCTTGTCAAAGGTGAAAGTGTCTCTTCACAAAAGTCCGTGCCTCTTGTCAAAGGTGAAAGTGTCTCTTCACAAAAGTCCGTGCCTCTTGTCAAAGGTGAAAGTGTCTCTTCACAAAAAAAAAAAAAATGTAAAGTACCCCCGTCACGCCAAGTGGCGTATAGGGAATATGGTGTTAGTGATCATACAATTTACAGACCTTCAGCACATGATTTTTGGGGTAATGTGGTCGGTATTACGCCCGTACAGCTTTACTTTCCCAGAAAAAAAATCCGGTACCCATTTAAGGCTGGGTGAACACGGAAGCCGTCGATTGGGATCGAACCCTACCCCTTGTCCTTTGTAGTCCAGTTCACTAACCACTGAGCTATCCCGGCCTCATGTCTTCACAAAATTCCGTGTCTATTGTCAAAGGTGAAAGTGTATCTCCACAAGAGCACGTGTATGGTTAAATAGATGATAATGTTTAACCACAAAAGTACATGCATCTAAAGTGCATATATCGTGGCGAAAGTGATAGTGTCTCTCCACAAAAGTCCATGTATCAAAAGCACATATATCGTGGCGAAAGTGACAGTGTCTCTCCACAAAAGTACATGTCTCTAAAGTACATATATTAAGGCGAAAGTGACAGTGTCTCTCCACAAAAGTACATGCCTCTAAAGTACATATATTAAGGCGAAAGTGACAGTGTCTATCCACAAAAGTACATGTCTCTAAAGTACATATATTTAGGCGAAAGTGACAGTGTCTCTCCACAAAAGTACATGTCTTTAAAGTACATATATTAAGGCGAAAGTGAGAGTGTCTCTCCACCAAAGTACATGTCTCTAAAGTACATATATTAAGGCGAAAGTGACAGTGTCTATCCACAAAAGTACATGTCTCTAAAGTACATATATTAAGGCGAAAGTGACAGTGTCTCTCCACAAAAGTACATGTCTCTAAAGTACATATATTAAGGCGAAAGTGACAGTGTCTCTCCACAAAAGTACATGTCTCTAAAGTACATATATTAAGGCGAAAGTGACAGTGTCTCTCCACAAAAGTACATGTCTCTAAAGTACATATATTAAGGCGAAAGTGACAGTGCCGCTCCACAAAAGTACATGTCTCTAGATGATCATGTTTTTCCAAATGTTTCTGGTCCCACAGTTTTCTTTTTATCTCTTCTGTTATTGAATTCTCACAAAATCATACTCCTCACCTACCTTGCAACTTTTCTCTATAGCTCCATCCGTTTCTTCTTTCCTTAACTTTGACACCAGGTGGCAAAATATATTTATGATTGTCCACTCATGATATTGTTAATAATCTTCCCTTTTTTACTTTGGCCTCTTTCAAAGTCTGCTGTTTATTTGTTATTTGTTGTCTTGTTTCTGATGAAGATCTCTGGCCGAAGCAATATATTTGTCTTGTTTAAATACAAGTTATCAAGTATCTTCTCTTTTTTTAGTCTGCGATCTCTCTTTCCTTGTATTTCGTCCATTGTGACCAAGTATTCTAACTTTCCTGTTCTCAACATGCGCCGGAAGAAAAAAATAATTCTTTCTTTCTGATGTTTTTAGGAGCTATATTTTTATGTTGACCTCTGAGAATCTATGTAACATTGAAGAACACTTGTTTCTTTTTTCTCTTTCTGATGTTTTTAGGAGCTATATTTTTATGTTGACCTCTGAGAATCTATGTAACATTGAAGAACACTTGTTTCTTTTTTCTCTTTCTGGTGTTTTTAGGAGCTATATTTTTATGTTGACCTCTGATAATCTATGTAACATTGAAGAACTCTTGTTTCTTTTTTCTCTTTCTGATGTTTTTAGGAGCTATATTTTTATGTTGACCTCTGATAATCTATGTAACATTGAAGAACTCTTGTTTCTTTTTTCTCTTAACCCAACACAATCCTTCTTGAGACATCTCATCGACCTCAACATCTAAAAACATTAAATACAATTATGTTATTGTTCTTGGGACTCAAATGGATCTAATACACATTCAATAAATACATCTGCATCAGCTGTGATATATATGTTTATACTAAGAATAATCCAAAACACTTCTTCCCAACTCTTGCAATTTCTGTTTTATAATTCAGGCGGTTCAATGTGAAATATTGTTAATGCAGCTTGTGACAGTTGTTCGAATAAGCAGCTTACTGTAAGTCTTTTGTGTGTGCGTGTTGCGCATTAAAGCACTCTCTTACACATATGATCATTCTCTAGTTAGACGTGTCAAAATGATGTTTAGAAATTTTAGACACAGGAATAAAGTCATTTTGTTCAGTTTTTCCGTGTCGGTTATTATTCTATTAACACAGTTAACTGGTCTCAGATTGTCGTTTAGTAACACAGGGAAGTCACTGCGGAGTTTGACATTTATATCGGCATTTCAGGTAAGTAGCTAGTCACATTGTTGGAGCAAAGTAATGTGTACATTTGAAAACGCAAGTTCAAAAATCACAATTTTCCTCATTATTGTATGCAACACTGGTGTTTAGTACAGGTAATCGTTTTATACCAAATAATTTGGTACTGTTAAAATTGTTTCTTGCATTCAGTTTAACAATAGTAAATTTACATGTAATATATATATATGTGTGTGTTTTAAAAAACGATCTTTATGCCGTTACTCAATTACTATGATCTGCCGAGGGACAACATAGGACTGAAGAATAAAGACCGATTGTTTTGAGCCGTACCTATGAGGTGTTGAGGTTTGAGTTTTTTTTTTCTTCCATGTGCTTAGTGTGGTTAATAAAATGTACCAATCAACGCTGGAAATCTTCCATTTGGCCCCACAATGTACTAATTCCATCCGTTGTGACTTGGGAACACTTCAAGCCTTTTATTCATAACATTAGACCCTGTGGTAGGTAACTTAAAAAGATGTTTACTTCCTCATTTGTCTTACAGCGTAGAGGGGAGATACAATGTGTGGTCTTTGGCTATTCTTTTGACATTTGCTGTTGTTATGTGTCCTAGTGTTTCTAATATTATATCGATCGACCCTTGGGTCCGGTGTTTTTGTAACGTTTTTTTAATGGCTAGTTGTATTTTTTTTTTATTTCTGACTTCTCACGTTTTCACGTGACTAAATCATTGTATCTGTTATTTCTGTATGTATTCTATAGCGGGAATTATTCCCAGCATTTTCCTGAGTTCTACATTTCTGATCGTATTAGGCAGTTTCCTGTCATTCGTTTTCTTTCTTTCTCTCTTCAGTTTTCCTCGTGAGGGTGTTGAGAGGGATGCGAACCTCTGACCTTGCCCATTTCACCAAAACTTCACTGTCAGCTGATGTTGTTGCTTTCCCCTAATGTTGTCTGTCCATCCTACTCTTGTTCCACCTTCCGCTCCCTCATCCTCTCCTTCTTATGGTCCTGTATGGTAATGAATGGCATGACACTCCCTCCAGATGAGCAAACCTGTTCATCTATTGCTTCTGTATTGTTTACATGACTCATACGTCTAACGGTGCTTTAAACTATAAGGAGATATAGTGGCTGGTTGGATCAAAACATGTTGTTTGCCAATCAGATGTACAATAAGACACATCAGACTGGAATCAAAACATTACTATTTTAATTATTTCTTGTTTTATTATTATTAATGTTAATATTAGTATTCATCATCATCATGATCCGTACCGGTTGGCGCTGGCGATCATGTCCTTCCACAATTTTCTATCCACAGTTCATCGTATCAGTTCTGTTGTTGACTGTTTTCTATGCCATGACACCAAGATACCCAGTACTTTCTCTCTTTGTCGTCCGCGATCTCTCTTTCCTTTTATTTTGCCAGTTGTAACCAAGTATTCCAACTTTCCTCTTCTCATGATGTGCCCAAAAAATGTTGATTGCTTCTTTCTAATGTTTTATTAAGAGCTCCCTTTTTGTGTTGGCCTCTTTGAGAACTTTCTCATTGGTCGTTTTATCTGTCCAGGGAACTTTCAACATTCTTCTGAGAAATCCCATCTCTGTGGCCTCTAATCGTCTTTTCATTTGTTTGTCTATTGTCCGTGATTCGCTTCCATAGGTCAGAATTGGTTCTATATATCATCGAAGAACTCTCTTTCTCATTTCTATTGACATAGATTTGTTGCATAAGATATTTTTAATTTTCTGAAATGCTGTTTTGGCCTGAGCTATTCTGCTTTTTATTTCTGTGTTGCATCTTCCATCTGATGTTATCACTGTGCCCAAGTATTTCAAACGTTGCACTTGTTTCAGATTTGTCTTGTTTATTTTTATGCTGCATGATGGTGATGATTGTAATATTATTATTACTATTTTTATTATTGTTATTAAATTATTATTATTGTTATTACTTTTTATTATTATTATTATTACTATTGTTATTATTATTATTATTACTATTGTTATTATTACTATTGTTATTATTATTTTTAATATTATTACTATTATTATTTTTAGTATTATTATTATTGCTATTATTGTTATTATTATTGCTATTATTATTATTATTATTAGGGTTAAACAAATTTCCTGACATGAACAAAGCGTGGCCTCTGAATTGGAAATATGGTCTTTATTATCCATATATACTGTGAACTTGGGCAAACTTTTCCAAATGTGAAACTTCATCATCCATTTGTAAACATATATTTATTTTGAAGGCAATTTTTTTTTTTCGGGCAAATCTTAAGCCCGCAAATAAAGTGGAAATAACTGAGCTCAAATAAAGTATACCTCATTTTTTATGTTTTTAGCACACACACGTTGCCTGTGTATTTTAATTTATATTTGGACAAGTCTTAATTTGAACAAACATTTTACCGAATATTGTTTCTTTGTGACGTTTCGTACTTCACAACTACAAGTCAAGTAAATCTGATTTATTTTCAAACTTAAAAAAAAAAGAATCAAATAATGAAAATTCTTCTACCGAAATATACTTTAACCATTTGTGAAAACGTCATAGACCATGTATTTTCTTGCTTTCCTTTTTATTTCGGCTTCGAAGAGACACATGGTTCACGGTTTCTTGCTCTTTTGTGTGTATATTCTTCATTTATATCACCGGAGTAGACATATAGTTGGGCAGAACTCTGACATATAGCAATACAAAAAAAAAAGAAGAAAAAAGTGGTATGGTGACAGCTTTACGTGGTAATGGGCGAAACAAAAGTCGACGTTTCGGCCAAGTAGGCCTTCATCTGGACGAACAACAAACACAAAAAACACATATATAAGGATACATTAACAAATCTAACTACATGTCGATAATATGCTAGATACTCAAGAGAGGAAAAATAAAAAAGAGGTCACTTCCCTGTGTTCCTGAGCGTGGTCAGTCTTCAAATGAACTAAATTGATACGGCAGGATGGCCAACTATAAATCTCACTGACCAGGCTGTCAAGTGAGAAGACGGAAAGGAAGGGTTCCAAAGATATGTGGAGGTGGGTACATGATATGTAAAAACTATGCAAATCTAACTCTGTGTGTGCACCCCGAACCGATGTGTAAAAATGTGTATGTAATAATGCATGCGTACAAGCATAAATCAGAATATATATTGCCACAAGGCCCACAAAAGAAAAATCCAAAGGAGCCCAAATGTGCCAATACATATGCAGATAAATATATCCACATGTATAGGTTCAGATTTGCATGGGGGTATGAAATATGTAGTGGGTGTCCTATGAGTATGAGAGTGATATATTCATGCCTTGGGGGAGAGCGAAACCAACTGGGTAATAAGGCGATTCTCAATGGCGAACCGGCTGCGATTGCTGGAGTGACATGAAACAATGCCAGTAACTTGCATGTCAGGTTTACCACTATGGCCAGGGGAGTTGAAATGGGTAGACACCGGGCTGCTAGTCTTTTGCTCAACATCCCGAAGATGCTCACAAAATCTGTCACTCAAGCTTCGTCCACTTTCACCCACATACATCATCTGGCAATGCTTACATATTATGGTGTAGATGATATTACGCGACACACAAGTGAACCCCTCCTTGATGTAGAATCGCTTATTAGGGAACAAGACCGAATCGGTGCAAAGCACGTAGTCACAAGTTCTGCAAACTCGACGTCCACAAGGAACAGTACCAAGGTGTTGGTGGTTAGAGCGGGGGAGGCGGCTCGTGACAAGAATGTCTCTCAGACTCCTGTCGCGTTTGAAGGCTACCATAGGAAAATGTATGTACACTGAAAAGTAGGCGGGTAGTGGGATCTGATTGGAGAATGGAACGATACCGGTTAAGGATCCTCACCGCAGCCAAGTTGTGGGGGTGGTAGGTGAGGGTAAATATAGTCCTATCAGAGGGACGGCGGGTGGATGGGGGGGGGGGTGCCACAGGACGGGGAATATCGAGAGCTCTCTTAAAGGCAGATTGGAGAACCGAATTAGGATAGAGACGACGCCTAAAGAAACTTAACATCAGGTGAACCTGTTGGAGAAAATCTTGATCATCCTGGCAGATACGACGAAGTCGTAATAATTGAGAATATGGAATGGAATCTCTGCAGTGAGATGGATGAGACGAGGTGTAGAGAAGATAACAGTGGGCGTCCGTGGGTTTATAGAAGACGGAGGTGTGGAGGCTGGAGGCACCAAGGGAGACGACCAGATCAAGAAAAGTGACGGACGAGGTAGAGATATAAGATGTAATCTTGATGGATTTGTGAAAGTTGCCAATGTAGTCGATGAACCTGGAGATGTCATCTTCCGGCATCTTGATGCCTTTACCTCTACTCTGACATATAACAGCATGCAAGCAACAGAAATAGACTCAAGATGTATCAAAGCTTGTCAGGTTATTGGACAGATTTTACCACTACTCTGTAACAAAGAAGTAACGTTGGAAGCGAAATGAGCTATTTATAAGTCTTTCCAGCGTTGTTCTACCATGAAGACATAGACCTTGAACTGAAGAATTATTAGAGAAGTATAAACTTCTGTCAGTCATAGATGACTGGATTTTTCCAGCGCCCCTGGAAATGTTATTTTGTTCTTTCCACTCGCCGTGTATTCTCTTTTTTCTATTAATGTGTCTGCTTCTTGTTTGAGTTTAGGCTTTAGAGTGTGTTTTCAAAGATTGCGGTTTGCAGCTATTTCTTCACAGGCTACAGGGTTTATGTTCAGTCTCCATGTCGCGTTTACACACATCTACAAACCAAAGTTTTGGGCGCCCCCTAGTTCTTTTGCCATCTGCCTGTTGTCCATAGAATATATCTTTTGGTATGCGGCCATCTTCCATACGATTATTGAGTTATTTGCAGGTCATCATCATTGCACTCCGAACATGTCCATAGGTGCTCAGATCCCCTCCTCAGCAATTCCCTCAGTGTCCAGCGACTGACGACTCCAGTTCTATGTTGGTTGATAAGTCTTCTTACACGGCCACTAAGTTTCTCATTTCTGGCTGCGCCCAACTTAACTCCCATTTCCATCATCCGAAGAAGTGACGTGAATCTGTGTTTGTCGAAGTCCTGTTCTCTTCCCACTTCTCGGAGGGCATTGATGATGTCCGCCCGATCCATTGGTTGCCCGCCCTCAACGACAGCGCAGCTAGTCAATCTGTCCGCTCTTTCATTTCCCCGTACTCCCGTATGTCCAGGGACATAGACAAAGGTGACCTTACGTATTTTGGATTTCTGCAACGACTCTACCCATTGCATGCGTACAGAGCCCGCCTCCACTTTTTTTATCATGCTCATCGAATCACTCAGTATACATGCGTGGGTGTAGTATTGTGACTCTAACCATTTGAATGCCTTGGTCACTGCCATCGCCTCCATTGTCATGCTACTCGTGGTCACGACGTATGCACCACTGTCTTCGTAGACTATTCTGCCTGCCGAGCGTGCTGTAAATGCCCATGCACTTCTTTGGTGTCGTCTTACAGATCCGTCTGTATAGATGACTGCATCTTTCTCATCGGTGTTATCGCAGATTAGACCGTTCACCTAAGCATTAACCACGACCGGGTTCTTTTCCCTACTTTTCCTGTCGAGTGTGACAATACACGATAAAGTCCCCTTGAATGACGTAGGCACCGGTATCCACTCCTCACCAACGCTGATATGGGTAAGCCCACAGACCTGTTTGATGATATCTTCCATACGGTGTAAATGGCTAGGCTAGTGTAACCTACTTTGTCTGAGCAGCGTGTAGGTGCTAGGGAGGCCTGTGCGAGACATGACCTAGGGAGGCCTGTGCGAGACATGACCTCCACGTTTGTTACTTTATTCTTCCAGGTGATACCAAGAATATTACCATGGTTGTGGCATGGACGGCTGGGAAGAGTGGTAAAAATGTTCATGAGACATGATCACCTACACCAGTAGGCCCGGTACTTGATGATGATGATACCAAAAATATGGCGCAGACATCGCATATGGAATGCAATTAGCCTTTTCTCCTGCTTTGCATAAGTTGTCCAAGATTCGCTACCACACAGGAGGATACTAACGATGTATGCATTGTAAACCCGAATTTTTTTTTTTCAATTGACAGTTTGTGTTTTGCCAAACATTCCTAGATAGACGGGTGGAGGTGGTAGCAGCTTTACCAATGCAGGTGTTAATTTCTGTATCTAAAGATAGTTGGTTGTTGATGATGGACCCCAGGTAGCTATACTGCTGCACGATATCGAGTTTGTAGCTGTCGATAAAGATTGTAGGTGTTTTTTCAACGTTCAACAAAGAATAATTTTCAGCAAACTACTGCATTGGAGTTCTTCCTAACTTTGCGTGACAAATGCTGTGTCTTCGGCAAAATAGCAGATCTCTAATGGTGATGTGTCTGATTTTGGACCTTCCCTTTAGTCTTGCGAGATTGAACAACCGACCATCAGATCTAGTATAGAGATAGACTCCTTTGTTCGCATTTGAGAATACATGTTTTAATAGAACAGCGAAGAAGATTCCAAATAGGGTCGGAGCCAGAACGCATCCCTCCTTGACACAACTTCGTTTGTTGAAGTGTTGTAATTTGCTGCTGCCGTATTTGATGGTGCCCTTAATATCCTCATGAAAGAATTGACTAGCGTCAGAAGAGTATGTGGGCAGCCTATTTTAGAGAGTTTTTTTTTGTTAAAAGACCGTCCCTGCTGACACGGTCAAATGCCTTTGTGAGGTCGATAAAGGCGATGAAGAGAGGCTTGTCTGCTATCTAGATTTGTTTTCTTGAAGCAGATGTAAAGAGAAAATCACGTCTGCAGGTGATCTTCCGGATCTAAAGCCGCATTGCGATTCAGGATATACGCGTTCTGCGAGTTTTTGTAGTCCTACCTAAGATGACTCTGGTGAAGGTCTTGCCGACGATGCTGAGTAAAGAGATGTCTCTGTAGTTGTTGCAGTCGCTTCTATCTCCTTTATTTTTGTAGAGAGTTACAATCACGGAGTCTCCCATATCTTAATGAATGGTTTTCTCTTTAAAGCATTGATGTAGTACTTCAAGCAGGGGATGTAATAAAGCACTCTTGCAGAATTTAATCAGATCTGGAGGAATCCCATCTTGTCCTGGCGCCTTGCCGGAGGCCAAACTATCTACGACCTTGCTAAGTTCTTCTACAGCTGGTTGAATGTCTAACTCTTCCATAGGTGGGAGATATTGGATGGTGTCAAGGGCGTTTGGTGTAACAGTGTTTTATATGTAATAAAGTGACGAAAAATGCTCCACCCATAGTTCCATCTGTTTGCCTCAACCTGTTATTTTCTTCCCAGTGGATATCTTTAGTGGGGCGATAGTGTATTTTGTTGGTCCGAGGCCTTTCTTTATGCCATCATACATTGCTCTTATGTTCCCAGTTTGAGATGCTGTCTCAAAGCTGGAGCCAATACTCATTTGCGTAGCGACAAGCTGTCTGCTGGAATTTGTTTCTCGCCATTTTAAGAGCCTGCAGAGTGTTCGCATTATGTGCATGCGTGTGATCTAAGAAGGCCGCACGTTTAATTCGATAACGAGGATCATAATTCAGTGACATATGACACTGATTACGGAGGGTGGGTTGAATTAGTTGCCTGGGGTAGCTAATTCTATCGAATGCCCCAAATGCTCTATGACGTTTCACCGGCGAGTCGGACTAACCTCCTCCCCGGGTTGATGCGACTCGTTAGTTTAAAAATAGCAACGAATCTAGGAGTAGGTCAACTCTAATCATAAACCCCCGCTGTCTAGCGGTTACCCGTTGACGGAATAGACTTCGGGAGTAAACCCTGAGAAAAAATCCGGAGATGGAGTTCCTAAGGCAGTTCAGTTTTGATTTCAACATTGCTCTGGCAACTCCTGCGACACAGTCGGCGCCAAACTGTTCCTGCCTGCTAGACCTTTGGATCGCTTGGCTGTGTGCAGAGAAAGAAACGTATCGCGTGAGCAGCAACTTGTCTCTTTCTTTTTCTGCACAACTTCGCGTCATGGAGAGGACACTCCGGTCCGGCTTCGCCATTTTGGTGTCGATCGAATACGGGAAGCAGCAGTTAGAAAAGTAACTGACATTGAAATGAAATGTGTCAGACGCATGGCTGGAAACAGCATGTGAGATAAGAATCAGAAATGAAGAGCTACGAAAAAGACTGGGAAAGAAACTAACTTCTGAATACAGAAAGCAATAACAGAACACGTGGTTCTGGCATGTTGTTAGATATAACGAACTAAATATGATACAACGAGTTACCAATAAACGGTACGAGAACACAGACCAAGAGGCCGACAAAGAAAAAAGTGTATAAACGGAATACTAGAAACATTCGAATAAAGAACATGTAAGAAGAGAATATTTGTCGAAATCATAGATCATCATCATCATCATCATCATCATCATCGAATGCTCTAAGGTTATATAACTTATCTTGTTGATGTAGCATGCTAGAGGGAGCAAGGCTAATTACAGCTTTCCATCAGCGCAATCGCTGGTTGAGGCATATCGTGTCAAACAACTGGCCTTGGATTCAGGTTTCCGTATCAAAGATTCCCAGTCCTACACAGAGTTTATGAAGGAGTTTCAAGCTAGCAAAAAGCATGGCGATCTACACCATCTTCATATTAATGAATTCAAGTAAGGTACATCTTTACAACATGCTACGACTAATAATATCTGTCTGGCTATCTATCATCTTATTCATTCATTCAGCTAATCATCTATTTATCTAACTGACCATTTACCCACCTATAAAACAAACTACAATCTATCTATCTATCTATCTATCTATCTATCTATCTATCTATCTATCTATCTATCTATCTATCTATCTATCTATCTATCTATCTATCTATCTATCTATCTATCTATATATCTATCTATCTATCTATCTATCTATCTATCTATCTATCTATCTATCTATCTATCTATCTATCTATCTATCTATCTATCTATCTATCTATCTATCTATCTATCTATCTATCTATCTATCTGTCTGTCTGTCTGTCTGTCTGTCTGTCTGTCTATCTATCTATCCATCTATCTGTCTATCTGTCTGTCTGTATATCTGTCTGTCTGTATGTCTATCAGTATGTCTGTCTATCTGTCTATCTTTCTTTCTTTCTTTCTCCTTTCTTGCCATCTATCTCTTTGTCTGTCTAACTGTTTGTGTCTGTATTTCTGTCTTTCTTCTTTCTTCCTTTCTTTCTTTCTTATTTCTTTCCATCTATCTCTGTCTGTCTGTCTTTCTTTCTCCTTTATTTCTTTTTTCTTTCCATCTTCCTCTTTGTCTGTCTGTCTGTCTACCCGCCTATTTACATATCTACCTATATGTCTACTTGTTTATGTCTGCCTTTCAATCTCTCTGCCTGCTTGTGTTTGTGTGAACGCCTGACCACCAATCATATTGTTGGTCCTTGTTATCCACTTCTCTAACGTTTCTCCATACAAAATCTTCATATTTTACAAGTATGTACATACTGTTCTCTACTAGTAGTTTCATTTCTCTCATATTGTTATGTATATTTCTATATAATCTCTTCCCGATGCTCACAAAGGGACGTTACAAACAACATCACTAAAAGAAAGATACATTTTGGACACAAATTCTTCAAGGAGATTAATCAGTTTGAGCTGTATAACCCACACATATCAGAAACAGTGACAGAAGTGCTAAAACTCCTCTCGACCAAACCTATAACTGAAACAGGTCTGTACAATCTTTGATATATTCATTATTAACGTAGCCAGCTATATTAAGCATAACAGATTTATTAAAAAAAAAAGACTGCTTATGTTAAACACAATTATCGTTCACATTGAGTAACTAGTTACGCTGATGACACAAAGAAAGCAACAGAATTCAAAGATATAATTGTGGCATGAGTCACCTCTGACGGTCTCAGCCATGGCCGATCAGATCTGACACCATGCAAAATTATAACTCAGTAGATGTTATATAAAATGAGGTTTTGTGCATTAAAGCTTTGCCAGTAGAGTATCTGTAGAAATGTTATCCTCTGATGTGTGTCCAGAACAAAGTGGAAGAGGTACCCGTGTTCTCATATCCCAAAGAGTTGTTCTAGTAGTAGAGATGCTACCAAGGGGTCACCCAAACTAGACAGATTAAAATGCCGTGAGCCCCTACTTCACCTCAGAGCCACTAGTAACAGACTAACTAGTTAAGTTTGACCAAGCGAGTAGCGATCGAAGATAGATGCTCAAAAATTCGAGCTGAGGTCGGATTAATTGATCCAAAAGACGAAACTAGACCTACTCCCAATAAACGTCTGTTTAAGGACGAATGACGACGAGGACTACCCATTTATGTAGTAGTCGTCAGGTGAACGTCAGAAAGGGAACACAAACAGATGAATGAGTGTGTTAGCGCAGTGAGGAACATAATCTGTGTAAAAATATAAAACTAGAATATACAAAATAGAAACCTAAGATAATGCACATCCCCTCATGAAAGGCAAATGAGGAAGGAAAGAAGAAGATAATACACATTGACAACGTATAAAAGTCAACCCAAAATCAATATCAACAGTGAAGAACTTGAAATGGTAACCAACTCTGAGCATCTGAAATCTGTTGTAACTAACAATGGAGACTTCCAGAAATAGATCAAAAGAAAATACACAAATTAAACGTCATAAAGAAAATAAAACATAATACCAGCAAGACAGCAAAATTAAAATTACCGAGGACATGTATAATTCCCATGTAAAATTTCGCAAACAGCACAGAAAAAAATCGATTCATTTGAAACAAAGACGCTTGGAGAAAAATCTGTAAGATACATTGGATAACAAGCAACGAAGACATATTAAGGACTTAAATAATAAAAAGGACTGGTTTATAATCACAAAACTACAGAGGAAGTTAACTGAAAACTATGATCGCGCCAAAAGACACAGCAGGCTGGAAAGAACTATATTGGAAGGCATGGTTCCTGATCTACGCATTAAGAAGAACATCATCTTTTACATCAAGAAAGATAGATCTGGCTAGAGACAGATCGTTTCAGACGGGCTTTTTATGAAATGAACGTTCTGCTAAGAACATGTGATCTGATGTTGCTCGTTACTTCAGATCTTACGTGCACAACAAGTAGATGCATACTACTATCATTACAATTTAGTTTTAAAGTCACAAATCATTTCTAATTGTCTATTATACCTGGTATTGACTGTCAAATTACACACACAGATGTACTGAAAGATTACGTCGAATCAACACTCGCTCTAAGAATAAACAAGGAAGTCACTGGAATCTTCAAACACATGAGGTAATCATTTCACTAACATTGTCCTAAATATGCCCATACATGTATCAAATGTTGCACTTCAACATGCCTTTTTTCACATATACACAAAACTGAGCCGTTTATCTACGTTGCCTTTAATTAGATGTAATATCTTACATTGACATCACTTACTCATTGACATCTTACATTGACATCACTTACTCATATGACATCTTACACTGGCAACACTTACTTATATGACATCTTACATTGACATCACTTACTCATATGACATCTTACACTGGCAACACTTACTCATATGACATCTTACATTGACAACACTTACTCATATGACATCTTACACTGGCAACACTTACTTATATGACATCTTACATTGGCATTACTCACTCATATGACATCTTACATTGGCATCACTCACTCAAATAACATCTTACATTGGTATCACTTACTCATATGACATCTTACATTGGCATCACACACTCATATGACATCTTACATTGACATCACTCATTCAAATAACATCTTACATTAGCATTACTTACTCATATGACATCTTACATTGGCATCACTTACTCATACGAAATTTTACATTGGCATCACTCACTCAAATAAAATCTTACATTGGCATCACTTGCTCATATGACATTTTACATTGGCATCACTCACTCAAATAAAATCTTACATTGGCATCACTTGCTCATATGACATTTTACATTGGCATCACTCACTCAAATGACATCTTACATTGGCATCACTCACTCATATGACATCTTACATTGACATCACTAACTCATATGACATCTTACATTGGCATCACTCACTCATATGACATCTTACATTGATATCACTCACTCAAATGATATCTTACATTGGCATCAATCACTCAAATGACATCTTACATTGGCATCACTCACTCATATGACATCTTACATTGACATCACTCATCAAATGACATCTTACATTGGCATCACTCACTCATATGACATCTTACATTGACATCACTAACTCATATGACATCTTACATTGGCATCACTCACTCATATGACATCTTACATTGATATCACTCACTCAAATGATATCTTACATTGGCATCAATCACTCAAATGACATCTTACATTGGCATCACTCACTCGAATGACATCTTACATTGGCATCACTCACTCATATGACATCTTACATTGACATCACTCCCTCAAATGACATCTTACATTGACATCACTCACTCAAATGACATCTTACATTGGCATCACTCACTGGTGAGCTATCTCATCCAAATCGGACTTTAAACAATCAGTATGCATAGTTCTTGGTCATAAATTCAACACCTGTGTACTTAGACAAAAACCGGCTTATAAACACCACTCTACAAAGGAGATTAAAATACTATGACCACGTCAAAGATACAGTGGACTGGAAAGAACAATGATGGAAGGCATGGTTACTTGGCGACGCATCAGGGGCAAACCAAGAAGAAGGTGGTTTCAAGACATCAAAAATACGTTGAACATGACAAAAGAAGAAGTGGTTGATCCTGGCTTGAAATAGAGATCCGTTCAGATGAACTATGAGGAAATGAACGTTCTGCGACCTGATGATGATAATGATACTTACAAAGAAATGTATTTTATAGAATACCCATACATATATTCATCTTTTCTCATTTACCTTTCAGCGTCGAGGGAATATAGGCTCGCCTCACATACTATTTTGCCTGGTGTTTGCAATTATCAATTAATTAATTATTTCGTAGTCGGTCCAAGGGCCTGATGTTCATGCAGCGTTTGTTGATTAATAGTTGTGTAATCTATTCTCTTTCTGCCATGCCATGTGGCAGAACCATTGTCTCTTGTTTCTTATTATATTCAGCGGTGTGGGTTATTGCTAGTTTTTTTTTTCTCAGTTATTCTTTTCTGATCTTATCTCTCATACTTTTTTTTTCTAACCTGCGTTAAGCGCATTTTATTTCAACAGGTTTTTTTTTATTTTTCTTCTTGAGTCTAGGGTCCAGGTCTGGCACTAGTATCACAACGTTGGAATAAATAGTGTACTAGTTCATTGTTGGACCTTAGTGATGATATCTGTCCATCGATTTTAAAAGCTTTTTTACAGCTTGAGTCTTTTTCTGCTATTTGTGTACTGTCACACGTCACTAGACTTCCTAAATCGTCTATCGTCTATAGTTAAGATATAGCTCTGTTTTATTTTGTGATGTTCATTACTTATTATTTTATCTATGCTGGTCTTCATGTTGATTTGTTTACATGTGTTGATACGTCTACTGAAGTTCTCTTGCAGGCTTCATGCATCATTCAATGTACATTCGAGGCTCTGGTTTCAGTTACAACTGCGTTTCTTCAATGTTGTATTGCTCATATTCTTGAATTCTCGATTGTGTTGTCACTTTTACTACGTTCTCTCGTTTGCTGTTAATAGCGTCTCTTGTTTATTCTGATTTTTTTTTCGTTCGCCAGCTTTGACCTCTAACGCAGTTCCCAGAGACTAGGAACTGAATGTTGCGTGTTTATCCATTTTTCCCTGGCAGCAGTGTGCACAGGGGTCCCTCGCCGCACAGACAGATAACTCCGACTTCGGAGGTACTCATATTTTTTTCCGTCGATGAGTAATTGACGTTTCAAGCCGGACCTCGCTGCTGAGACCAGGGGTAGTTGCCGCAGAGAGAAATCATAAATTTATCTTGTTTTAATTGTGCTTAATAGTTCTCTTTTAATTTTTAGTTGTATAAGACTTCATAGTATGCTTTCTTTTCTTTTCATCCAATTCTTCCTGTTCTTCTATAAATCTACATTTCAAAATCTTCAATTTTCAGTACTAGTTTTGTGTGTCTAATGTCCATGTTTCTGCACCATACAGGAATGTTGTGATGGCATAACAGCTTACTATTCTTAGTTTTAGCCCTGGTGTTATTTGTTTTGATCTTGGTATCCTGTTAGTGACATTAAAATTACACTTTACCATTCCTATTCTTTTGTTTATTTCAGTTTACATTTTCCATCTCTGTATGCCCCAGGAAGTTGTAGTACTGAACTGTCTCCAGTTCTATGCTTTCAACTTTGGAATCCCCCTTGTAGGTTTTGAGTACTATCTTTGTTAATAATAATAGTTTTAGTCTTTCTGATATTCATATCTAATCCATAATGTTTACTTCTCATGTTTATTTCATGAAGTAATTATTGGAGATCTTTAGGATTGTCTACTAGCAATACAGTATCATCACCATATGTTGGGCTATAGATTAACTTTCCGTTAATATTTAGGCCTGTCACCTATGTGATGTTTTTTTTTTATGATTTGCTCAGTGTATAGATTGAACAAGCTTGATGATAGGATGCATCCCTGTCTTACTCCTCTTTTTATATCAATGGGTGTAGAGTTCTCTTTTTTATATTTTACTACTGCTGTTTGCGCCGAGTATATATAATATACATATTAGTCGTATGTCTGTGTCATCTAGATGTATATCTTTTAGACAGTCTATAAGTTGTTTATAGCGTATTCTATCAAAAGCTTTTGTTTGTCTATGAAGCAGGCATATCATGGTTTGTTCACTTCTGTGTACTTTTCGATTAATGTTCTCATGCAGAATATGAGTTCTTTTGTGCTACTGTTTTTCCCTAAATCCAAATCGTTTTTCTACTAATTCAAAATTGATTTTATTCTGATTGTCCCCATGTATAACCTTTAGCGCGATTCTTGTAACATGGCACATTAGGCTTACTGTTCTAAAATCACTGCATTCAACTGCACCATTTTTTCTAGACAAGGCAATGAAAGATGATGTTTTTGGTTCATTTGGTATGTATCCTGTATGGTATATCTCATCGCATACGTCTGTGATCACTCAATGTCAAAACTACTAGTGCCTTTATCATCTCTATCTGTATGTTGTCAGGTCTTGCAACTTTTCCCTTTTTCATTGCTTGTATAGCTTTAACCCCTTCAGATTTTATAGCCTGACGTACATTTTATAATTATAAAATATAAATGTAATATTTATCTTATTCGAAACCTGAAATGTACCAAAAATGAATCACATAAAGATTAATTATCTGAATTAGTCAAGGCCATGAAAGTATCAGTGACGGCCTGCTGTGGGTTGTCTCCATTTCAACATTTCATCTGGCAGTGGCTCTACAAGTTTCTGTTGTACAAGTCCATGATCATCTGTGTTCAATAGATATCTAAATTTATCTTCTACTTGTATGTCTCTGAGAAGCTATAAAACTGAACATATATATCATTTGTGTTCAACAGATATCTAAATTTATCTTATACTTGTATGTCTCTGAGAAGCTATAAAACTGAACATATATATCATTTGTGTTCAACAGATATCTAAATTTATCTTATACTTGTATGTCTCTGAGAAGCTATAAAACTGAACATATATATCATCTGTGTTCAACAGATATCTAAATTTATCTTATACTTGTATGTCTCTGAGAAGCTATAAAACTGAACATATATATCATCTGTGTTCAACAGATATCTAAATTTATCTTACACTTGTACGTCTCTGAGAAGCTATAAAACTGAACATATATATCATTTGTGCTCCCTTAAGTGATGTTATACATTAAAAGAGACATGAAATCATCTTATTTTTCTCTTATTCTGATATCCGGTTTCCTTGCCCTTATAGAACATGCAGCTTTCTTAACCGGCAACTTATTACTTAAAAAAGAGCACAATTGACTGATTAATGATTACCTCATTGACATATTTTGTTCTGGTATTGTGCAGCCCGTTTAATACAAGGTAAAGTAAATAGGCTGAAGAATAGCATATTTAAATTATTTTATTTTTGAAGGGACTCAAGTCGACATTTGGTACTTTCTTATGTATGATTATTTCCCCTGATACACATACATATCACATAATCATTGATGTCATGACCACAAACGTATACTACCATGTCTTCGCGTGTTCCTGCTACTATTGTCCCTTATCAGTTTTGTTATTGATGTGTTTCAGTACCAAACTGTTTAATATCTTTTATCTTTGTTTTCCTCTGTTACAATGATTCCAAGTTTTCCTCTTTATAACTTTCACATTTTTATATCTATAACGTGAAGTTAAATGTTAAAGAATTAGTCACAATTACTATATTTAATTTTTTTATTTAGAATATTCTTATAAAGAGGACACCTTGTAAAATGAATCATTATATCTGGCTTGTTGTCGACGTATGTCATGAGTTAGTCTTGTTAGGTCTGTGACATGAACATTATTCTTTTTGCACACACGATCTCTATTTTCTGGTTAGAAAAGAAATAATTGTCACTTAGAGTCCTCATTATCGGGTGACTGTTCCCACATAGTGTCCGATGTACAGTTACAATGATCTGTTGACTAAACTAAACTATGCTAAAGCAAACTAAACCAAACTAAGCTAAAAGAAACGAAACTAAACTAAACTAAACTAAATTAGTTTCCACACAAGAGAAATAATGTAAGCAAAAGCTTGAGATAATTGTAATATCCAACATCACTATGACAACCGCTGCTACACCGCTGGTGCCAGTTTGTATCGATCTAGTCATTCAGCTACTCTCACTATTTGTGTACAATGTTGCAAAGATATGGTAACCGCTGACTGCAACCAATGATTCTCCATATTTTTTGTTGTTGACGACACATCTCAGATACAATTAACTAAAAATTCACACACAAACTCGGAACAATAAAGCTTTAAGAGGCAAAACCAGTAAAGGTAAAGGTAAAGTACGAGACTTGAATCTGCGACTTAGAACGCGAGTTTTCACCCATACGTGCTCGGCCGCCTAATCAGAAATGTTCGAAGACTTCTGAATAGTATCGCTTCAAGCATCGAAACTCACGATGCGAGGCGACAATCCTCACACTCCCAGAGTACTATCCTGGTAACCATCTCTGCCGTCCGCTGGGGTATTTTTTTCCAACCAGGAGTACATCTCACCCTGTTTCCAGCGGGAATCAAACACGGGTTGTCCGAACGTCGGTAGCTCAGTCTGGTTGGTTTCCCAAGTAGGCTGCTTCAAAACCAGTATAATTGTGATTATTTACAATCTGTCTGTAAAAATTATGGTCAGTAATACCCTATTCCTTATACGCCACTTGGCGTGTCGGGGCTCTTTACTTTTTTTACTATTTTTTTTTCTTATTGTTCATTTCTTGTGTTATCAATTCTTATATGCCTTCATGGTGACTAAGTTTACAATAGGCAACATTAAGCCCCAGAGCAACCATGTCAAAATTTCATTTGTTAGTTAAAAGTTATATTTTGCTTCCATATTAAATATACCTGAAAAGTTAATATTGAGTGAAATGTTAAATTTCGTTCAATATATTTTATCCTCCTATTATTTATATATATATAGCTCCTATTATTTATATATATAGCTTGTCATTGTACAAAATATACGATTGATATCAATAGTATACGTAACATGTTAACATAATTAATAAAAGATTAAAGAATTATATTCTCCTCGCACTAAAATGTCATTCACTGTGACAATTTTTCTTCAAATTTATACTTAAAAGTACATTGTAATTTATAATATCGCGTCCGCATGCAGATACCCCAAGGGCGAGGAGACACACCCGGACCTGATGTACTTCAGTGAGCTTAATCGCCCTACCTCTGAGATCGCGGCATTCCACTTGGACAGGTACGTACACAATCAAATGACGTATGTTAACTGTTAATAATGTTTGTTTTGCGTCAGTTTCTCAACCATTTTTCTACTCTGCAACCCAACCCCCCACCGACCATGTATTCTTTCTGGGGTCCCCTGTCATTATAATGAAAAAAGATAGCTACTGAAAGGTATTTCATGCATATCTCTTTCCGTACATTTCGCCGCATAGTGCGTCACTCTCGATTTGATTAGTGTGAGCGCCATCAAACCATATTCTTTTTACATGTCTTGTATCATCTTGATATTGGTGAAATCTAATAGCTTGTTCAGTTATCTAAACATTCATATATAATATGTTATATATTAGATAAATATAAATATGTAGATTAATTCTTAAAACCATGAAGAATTGTGTCTTTGAAATTTATTCCGTCTCGTCGATAAAAAGCGTCCGTGTGATTTTGTGTGTGTGAGGTTTTGTTTTTGTCGAACAGCTTCTCTCGTGGCTAATTCTACCAATGTTTGACAAACACACACGGCCACAGAGTGAACAAGTCAGGCTCACTGATCCACAGGGTTTTCATCCTTTATCATGAGTCTTTTCTTTTATAAGTTTTGCCGTAGCACAGTCTCAAATGTTGTTATACCATTCCTTATACATGCTCTCCATGATGTGTGATCACTTGCCAGATGTTCCTAGTCATTTTCACAGATGGAGAAGTCATTCAGATATGATTTACAGATATCTCTATATCGTAGTTTAGGTCTGCCGATTTATCTTTTTCCGTGCATTAGTTCACCATAGAGTATTTTCTTGGGGATGCGTTTTTCTTCTATTCGCTGGACGTGCCCTAGCCATTGTAGTCTTCGACATCTGAGCATCGACATGATTGTTGTGGTCTTGACACGTTGCAGGACAGTTAATTTGGTTATTTTGTCCTGCCATTTGATGTGTACTATTCTGCTGAGGCATTGCATGTGGAAGACATTTAGTCTTTTTTCGTGATTTGAGTATGTTGTCCAGGTTTCAGATCCATATAATAATGTGCTAAGCATGCACGTTTGATAGATTAAGAGTTTGGTCTTCAGTGTTAGTTTCGTGTTGTCACAGGCTCTTTCTGTGAGTGCCGAAAGTCGTAGCTGCCTTACCAATTCCGCGGTTTATTTCATCCTCAAGAGAAGTGGTTTGTGTAATTGTGAATCCAAGATAGATGGTGTTATATATCTGACTCTTCCAAATCAGAGGATGCAAAGGTCATGAACAAAAATGTTTCCATAACCAAAAGCTCTGGAAACTTTTCATACATTATACTCTTCATGCAGAAACTGTATTTTTCTTTAGCGAAAGTTAATTTAGAATCCATGTCACTCTGCAGCTGAATGAGCACTTCCTGCTAAGGAACATTAATCTCAGCAGCGTTCACAGAAACTGAATATACTTACTCAGGTCAGGTTATTCATGTCTAGTAGATCCAGGAAACGATCTCCGGTATCAGTTTTAATTTGCTTCAAATGATTCACATCCACTATTAGTTCATCAACTTTCAATTCACGACTGATTGTTATCAAAGAAAAAAGTAGGCCATTCTTCTTTCCTTCCTCATCTGCCTTTCAGCGTCCAGGGGAGATATAATTTACGGTCTTTTGCTCTTCTGTTCGCCTCTACTGCTGTTATGTTTCCTAGTGCTTCTAATATTCCATCCATCCATCTTTTTCGTGGTCGACCCTTGGGTCTGGTGTTCTCACAACATTTGCTGAAGGGTTTTGATCTTTCTTCCTTGTTACGTGGCCAAACGTGTTTATCTGTTGTTTCCTTATATATTCTATGGCGGGGCTATTCATCGTCAAGTAGGCCACTGAACTGATCAAATGGAAACGGGCGAGACTGAGATAAGTGAAAAAGGAAAGTAAATTAATGTTGCTGCAGAGATCAAAGACCATCATTAAAGACCACCTTTAAAGACCACCTTTAAAGACCGTCAAATACTAGTGATGTGCGCTTCTAATATAAGCACCGCTAATGAAACAATTAACTGAGTGCAACATGTGATATTTGAACGTTGTACAAACATTGGCATCTCAAAGCATGTTTCCATAGTCTCATGCCATGCCCAGAACCAAATTACTCTACGTTTACTTTTGGCCCCCTGGAATATCCTGTGGTCATACAATGTATCTCAGTATCCTCAGAGAGCCATATGGTCCACATTTAGGAAATATAGTTTTACATTATTACCAAGATTATGTGTTTCAATGAAATAAATGTGACAAGAAAAAAATATGGATTAGATATGAATATCAAAAAGACTAAAACTATTATCATAAACAAAGAAAATACTCAAAACTCACAAGTGGATATCAAAGTTGAAGGAATGCACCTGGAGACAATTCAGAGCCACAACTGCTCTCATTATACTGAAACCAGTGATGGAAAATGTAAAATTGAAATAAACAAAAGAATAGGATTGGTAAAAAGAAATTTTAATGCCATGAACAATATACCTACATCAAAATAAATAACACCAGGGCTACAACTATGAATAGCAAACTGTTATATCTTCTCAACATTCCTGCATGGTGCAGAAACATGGACATTAGACAAGAAAACAAAAAAAAATTGAAGCCTTTGAAAACAACTAAATCAGTCTAACTAAGTCTTAAAACAACTAAAAATGAAAAGAGGACTACTAAACACAATTCAAACAAGACAAATGAGATTTTTCTTTGGTATTTTAAAAGACACAGCGGCCTACTAAAAGTAATCTTGGAAGGAAAAATACAAGGTAAAAGAAGCAGAGACTAATATCGACGAGTACGGAGAAAGGAGGTAATTGTAACAACAAAGAAAAAGACATCACCTCAGTGCAAAATAAAGACAAGTGGAACAATATTAAAACAGGTAAATGAATTTAAATATTTGGGAACTTTGTTAACCTCGGACGGAAGATGTACAAAAGAGGTGAGATGCAGAATGGCTCAGGCAAAAGCAGCTTTCCAAAAAATGAGGAAGATACTATGCAATCCATTTTTGACAATAGAAACAAGAAAAAGAGTTCTTAAATGTTATGTACAGCCAGTCTTAACATATAGATGTGAATCATGGACAATAGGACAACAGACAAGAAAATCACTGGAGTCTGTAGAAATGTGGTTTTACAGAAGAATGTTGAGATTACGATGAACAGCTAAGAAGAGTAATGAGAACGTTCTGAAAGAGGCTAAAGCATAAAGAGAGCTAATTTCCAATATTAGGAAGAGACAATCATCATTTTTTTGGCCATGTAATGAGAAGAGAACAACTGGAATATATTGTAACAACTGGAAAAATTGAGGGACGAAGAGATAGAGGGAAGCAAAGAGAAAAAATAACAGACAGCTTAGGAGAATGGCTTGGCAGAAGGTCAACAACAGAAATGATAATTTGCTGCCGAGATCGAAGTTGTGGAGAGACATGTCACCTACGCCAGTAGGCCCGGTACTTGATGATGATGATGATGATGATGATGATGATGATGATGGAGAAATCGACGCTTCGTAATTCGGTTTTGACGATTAAGAAAAGAACAATTCTTCCATGTCATCTATAGTCAGTTCTAACTTCTGGGAGTGTACCATAAACTTTTGGCAGCCACAGCAACGTGGTTTTACAGGAGAATGCAGAGAATACCTTAAGCTGAACCAAAAATTACAAAGAAATCAGTTATAAACTGTTTGGACATGGAACGAACTACTTTTAACATTATAACAACTGGGGAAATCGAAGGAAGAAGAGACTCGGGGAAGGAAAAAGAAATGATACCTGACAATCTAAGTGGCTTGATAAGCAATCAACATAAAAACTATAATTATGTAATTAAATGTAGAGATAATATAAGACCGTTATAGGAAATAATGGTTTAGGAAAAAGAAATAACAGAGGAGAAAGATTAATACAATTTTGTGAAGAAAACAGACTGATAATATGCAACACCTTCTTTGAGCAAGAGAAAAGGAAATTATACACATGGAAAAGCCCTGGAGACAAGAAGAGGAATCAAATAGATTACATAATGATAAAAGACAGATTCCGGAACAGCGTCAAGAAAGCCATAACCTACCCAGGAGCAGATATTAATTCAGATCACAATCCTGTAATGATAAAAATGAAAATCAAATTAAAGAGAAACAAACAAAAAACTAATTCAGCAACACCAATAGATATAACAGCGTTAAACCAGAAAGATGTAAAAGAAACTTATACTGTACAAGTAAAGAACACATATCAGAAGCTGTTAGAAGAGGGGATTGAACAGTACAGAGAGAAAATCCTGAGGAAAAAGTCACAACAAAATGGCAATGCATAAAAAAACAGCATGCAAAAATCCTGCAACACCTTGCCCAAAAAGGAAAGTAACAAAAAACAAAAATGGATAACTGACAAAATCTTAGAAAAAATGAAAGAAAGAAGACAAGCAAAAAACACTGCCAGATACAAGGATATTGACAATGAAATACGGAGAATGTGCAAAAAGGCAAAAGAAGACTGGCTCAACCAAAGATGTCTAGAAGTCGAAACTATGGAAAGTAAACAAAACTGAAGAGAGATGCACACAGAAATAAAGAGAATGACTAATAAAGACAAAAAAAGCTGCAGGAAACGGATGTATTGTAAACAAAGAGGGAAGAATGCTAACAGACAACAAAGATATAATAGATAGATGGCATGAGTATATAACATAATTATTTCATGACGAAAGGGACAAAAAGCCAGACATAAAATGTACATACAACTATAAAATCCTGGAATCTGAGGTAGAAAAAGCTATAAAAACAATTACAAAGGGAAAGGCAGCCGGACCTGACAATTTACAGATAGAGATGATACAGGCTCTAGAAGATTTTGGCATCGACGTGATCACAGACATGTACCATACAGGATACATACCAACGGAATTAAAAACATCAACTTTCATTGCATTGCCTAAAAAGAATGGTGCAGTTGAATGCAGTGATTTCAGAACAATAAACCTAATGAGCCAGGTAACAAAAAATTTACTAAAAGTTATACAGAGAAGGATTCAAAATAAAATCAATACTGAATTAGATGAGCAACAATTTGGATTCAGGAAAAACAGTGGCACAAAAGAAGCCATATTTAGCGTGAGAATATTGATTGAAAAGTACATAGAAGTAAACAAACCAATATATGCCGGCTTCATAGACTACACCAAAGCTTTCGATAGAATACACCATAACCAACTTATAGATTGCCTAAAGGATATAAATCTAGACGACACAGACATATGACTAATATGTAATTTGTACTGGGAGCAAACAGCAATAATAAGATATAACAAGGAGAACTCTACACCCATGGACATAAAAAGAGGAGTAAGACAAGGATGCATCCTATCACCAAGCTTGTTCAATTTATGCTATGAGCAAATCTTTTAAAAACATCTCAGAGATGCCAGGCCTAAACATTAATGGAATGATAATCAATAACCTAAGATATGCTGATGATACTGTTCTACTAGCAGAAAATCCTAAAGACCTACAATAATTGCTTAATGTAATAAACTTAACAAGCAAAAAATATGGACTAGATATGAATATCAAAAAGACTAACACTGTGATCATAAACAAAGAAAGTTCTCAAGACCTACAATTAAGTATCACAGTGGAGAGAATACATCTGGAGACAGTCCAGAACTACAACTACCTGGGACATACTATAACCAATGATGGAAAATATAAAATTGAAATAAACAAAAGAATAGGTATGGAAAGGGAGCCGCGATAGCTCAGTGGTTAGTGAACTGGACTACCACGGACAAGGGGTAGGGTTCGATCCCAACCGACGGCTTCCGGGTTCACCCAGCCTTAAATGGGTACCGGATTTTTTCTGGGAAAGTAAATCAGCACGGGCGTAATACCGACCACATTACCCCAAAAATCATGTGCTGAAGGTCTGTAAAATATAGGGTCACTAACACCATATTTCCCTATACGCCACTTGTCGTGACGGGGGTACTTTACTTTTTTTATAGGTATGGAAAAAGTAATTTTGATGCCATGAAAAATATACTAACAACGAAACAAATATCAGCAGGGCTGAAATTAAGAATGACAAAATGTTACATCTTCTCAGTATTCCTGTATGGTGCAGAAACATGGATATTAGACAAGAAAACAGAACAGAAAATTGAAGCCTTTGAAATGTGGATTTATAGAAGAATAGGTAGAATTGGATGAGGTAGAATTGGATGGAAAGAAAAGAAAACAAACGATGAAGTTTTAAAACAACTGAAAATAAAAAGAGAACTACTAAATACAATTAAGACAAGACAAATGACATTTTGGGGCATGTTAAAAGACACAACAGCCTACTAAAAGTAATATTGGAAGAGAAAATACAAGGTAAAAGAGGCAGAGGCAGACCAAGACTAACATGGACGAGTAACATCAAAAGATGGACAAGTCAATCTATGACAGCCTGCACCATCAAAGCAAGAAACAGAGTTGAATGGCGATCCATGGTAGCCAAACTTCGTTGCGGAGAAGGCACTCGATGATGATGAAATGTAGAGATAGAAAAAAAGTAATAAAAGATACAGTAAACAAATGCTGAAATTTTAAAACAATTAAAAATTAAAAGGGTACTAATAAACACAACTCAAACAAGACAAACGAGACTTGTAGGGCATATTAAAAGACACAGCAGCCTACTAAAGGTAATCTTGGAACAAAAATTACAACGTAAATGAGGCAGAGGCAGACCAAGACTAACATGGAAGAGTAACATCAAAAGATGGATAACTAAGCCTATGACAATCAGCACTATCAAAGCAAGAAACAAAACGGAATGGCGCTCCATGGTAACCAACCTTTGATGCGGAGACGGCACTCAATGATGATGAAAGATAAAAAGTAACCGAGAAACATAATCGCCACAATCAGCAGACAATTTACGTGATAATGAATCTCTCTCTCTCTCTCTCTCTCTCTCTATCTCTCTCTCTCTCTCACTCTCTCTCTGCGATCAGGACTCAATCAGAGTATGATTCCAGACTCTCACATGAAGACAGCTGTAAGTGAATATAATGCTTTGAATATATTTCTTTTATAAACATCTGATGTCTTATTACTTAAATTATACAAATATTACTCTTTTTTTAAAAAATAACTACATCCTATAAAACAGGTTTTAATTCGCAATAACCAAAAGTTACTCTATTTATCTCACTCAACAGAGTACTAGGTTTCTATAGGGCACCTCCCACAGTCGGAAGGAGAATCAACTTGACCTCAGAATTAACTTACAATAATCATGTCTTTCATTACATCTCTCCAGGTACGTCACTGAAAGTACAAACAAAAATTTAACACTTTTGCAAAGCAAATACCTTAAAAGTAAAAGAAACAGAGGTAATGGTAGCAACAAAGAAACTGATTTCACCGCAATGCACAATAAAGACAAGTGTAACAATATTAAAACAGATAAATGAATTTAAATATCTGGGAACATTGTTAACCACAGATGGTAGATGTACTACTGAGGTGAGATGCAGAATGGCTCAGGCAAAAGCAGCTTTGCAAAAAAGGAGAAAGAAGATACTGAGCAATGCATTTATGACAATAGAAACAAGAAAAAGAACTCTTAAATGTTATGTAGAGCCAGTCTTAACATATGGATATGAATCATGGACAATAGGACAATATAACAAAAAAAACAATGGAGGCTGTAGATATGTGATTTTACAGAAGAATGTTGAGAATACCATGGACAGATGAGAAGAGTAATGAGAACGTTCTGAAAGAGGCCAAAGCAAAACGAGAGCTAATATCCAAAATTATGAAGAAATCTTCATTTTTGTGGCCATGTTATGAGAAGGAAACAGGTGGAATATATTGTAACAACTAGGACAATTGAGGGACGAAGGGATATAGGAAAGCAAAGAGAACAGATATAAGACAGTTTAAGAGAATGGTTGGCAGAAGGTCAACAACAGGAATGATAAATAACTGTCGAGATAGAAAGTTGTGGAGAGACATGATCATCTACGCCAGCAGACATGATACTTTATGATGATGATTAAAGCAAATTCACCCAATGAATGATATGTATCAACTGAAATTGATTCATATATACAAATTCACATGCAAAGAGACCAAGTCAATCAAAGGGGTACATCGATCTATATAAGGATGTGGACATAACAGCAGACATGTATTCAGAGTGAACGAATATCATTATCAATAAGTAGCATATCAACAGGCGTGGGTGATCATGTCTCTCCATAGTTTTCTATCTCTACAGCTGTTTACCACTTCGTTTTTATTGACTTTCTAATAGACCACTACCTTAAACTGTAAGGAAGAACATTTTTTTTAGGAAACGCTATAAATATTAGAGTGACAGGCGTGACAATTCTATATGAGAATCTTGACATTTTTATATGAGAAATGTGAAAATTTTATATGAGAAACGTGATAATCTTTTATAAGATACGTGACAATCTCATATTAGAAACGTGAGTGCAAGAGAATTTACATCACGCTCATCAGCTGTATGTGAAATGTGACAATTGTATATGAGACACATGACAATCTTATATGAGAAACTTGACAATTTTATATGAGACACGTGACACTGGTATATGAGAAGCGCGACGATCTTATATGAGAAACCTGAAAATTTTATATGAGACACGTGACAATCTTATATGAGAAATGTGACAATTTTATGAGACACATGACAATTTTACATGAGACATGAGACAATATTATATGAGAAACGTGAACATTTTATATGAGACACGTGACAATCTTATATGAGAAACTTGACAAGTTATATGAGACATGTGACAATCTTATATGAGAAACGTGAACATTTTATATGAGACACGTGACAATCTTATATGAGAAACGTGAAATCTTATATGAGAAACGTGACAATCTTATATAAGAAACGTGAAAATTGTATATGAGACACGTGACAATCTTATATGAGAAACGTGACAATCTTATATGAGAAACGTGACAATTTTAAATGGGGAAACATGACAATCTCATATTAGAAATGTGATAGCTGTACGGGAAATATGACAATTTTATATGAGAAACCTGACAATTTTATTTTGGAAACGTGACACTGTTATATAAGAGCGTGACAGTTTTATATGAGAAACGTCATACTTTTATATGAGGAAAATATCAATCTTATGTGATAAGCATGACAATCATACATGAGAAACGTGACAATCTTATAAGAGATACGTTATAATATTATATGAAAAATATGACATCATTTATCAGAACCGTGACAATCTTATATGAGAAACGTCGCAATTTTATATGTGAAACCTAACACTTTTATATAACAAGGTGAGAATTTTTGTTAAGGAAAGATGATAATTCTCATGTTTGAAACTTGATAATTGTATGAGGAACGTGACAATTATTTATGAGAAACGTACTATTTTTGCATGAGAGTCGTGACAGTTTTATATAAGAAACACGACAATCTAATATTAGAAACGTGACAATTTTATATAAGAAACACGTAGACGTGACGATTTTATATAAGAAACACGACAATATAATATTAGAAACGTGACAATTTTATATAAGAAACACGACAATCTAATATTAGAAACGTGACAATTTTATATAAGAAACACGACAATATAATATTAGAAACGTGACAATTTTATATAAGAAACACGACAATATAATATTCGAAACGTGCCAATTTTATATAAGAAACACGACAATATAATATTAGAAACGTGACGATTTTATATAAGAAACACGACAATATAATATTAGAAACGTGCCGATTTTATATAAGAAACACGACAATCTAACATTAGAAACGTGACAATTTTATGAGAAAGGCCACAATTTTTGTATGTGAGACGTTACAGTTTTATATGAGAAACCTGAGAATGTTATAATAATATATCTGTAATAATTTTGCATTAGAAGCGTGACAATTTATATGGGAAATATGACGATCTCATATTAGAAACGTGATAATTTCATATGATAATCGTGACAATCTCATATTAGAAACGTAACACTTTTTTTGAGAAACCTGATAATTTTATTTGAGAAACGTTACAGTTTTATATGAGAAATCTGCCAATTTTATATGAGACGATAACAATTTTATATGAGCAGCGGAACAATTTTTATGGAGAAAACGATAACTTTATGAGGGACACTTTAATTTTTATAATGAACACTGTAATTGTGTAATAGGAAAACAAGAACAAACTTATACATCTATATATTCAAGTAGTAAAGAACATCACTAAGTAAATAAATAATGCTGAAAATAGACCTACACAAAAAACACATAAACACACGTTAACCGTAGACGGAAGATGTACAACAGAGATGAGATGCAGAATGGCTCAGGCAAAAGTAGCTTTCCAAAAAATGAAGAAGATTCTATGCAATCCATTTTTGACAATAGAAACATGAAAAACAATTCTTACATGTTATGTAGAGCCAATCTTAACATATAGACGTGAATCATGGACAATAGGACAACAGACAAGGAAATCACTGGAGTCTGTAGAAATGTGGTTTTACAGAAAAGTAAAAAAAAAAAGTAAAGTACCCCCGTCACGCCAAGTGGCGTATATGGAACATGGTGTTAGTGACCATAAATTTTATAGACCGTCGGCACATGATTTTTGGGGTAATGTGGTCGGTATTACGCCCGTGCCGCTTTACTTTCCTAGAGAAAAAAATCCTTTACCCATTATAAGCTGGGTGAACCCTACCTCTTGTCCTTTGTAGCCCAGTTCACTAACCACTGAGCTATCGCGGCTCCCGGTTTTACAGAAGAATGTTGAGAATACCATGGACAGCTAAGAAGAGTAATGAAAATGTTATGAAAGAGGCCAAAGCAAAAATAGAGCTAATTTCCAATATTAGGAAGAAACAATCATCATTTTTGGCCATGTAATGAGAATAGAACAGCTGGAGTATATTGTAACAACTGTGAAAATTGAGGTACGAAGAGATCGAGGGAAGCAAAAAGAAAATATATCAGACAGCTTAAAAGAATAGCTTAGCAGAAAGTCAACAACAGAAATGATAAATAACTGTCGTGATCGAAAGTTGTGGAGAGACATATTCATATACGCCAGCAGGCCCGGTACTTGATGATGATGACATGCCTTGTATCATCTTGATATTGATGAAATCTAATTGCTTGTTCAATTATCTAAATATTCATTAACACTATGTTATGCGTTAGACAAATATAAATATGAAGACTGATTTTTAAAACCATGAACAATTTTGTCTCTGAAATCTGCCTTTGCATTGATAAAAGACCTCCGTACCGAAAGAGTTAAAAAAAATAATGTGTAAAAGACAGTCTGGTAAAGCTGAAATTTTCCCAATTATTTTTTAAAACTTCCAGCAAGTCTTCTTCAAATTGTTCCACCTCGTTATTATAGAAAAGCTGTGTATGGCTGGTATTAAACAGCTGTGTGTGGCGGGTATTAAACAGCTGTGTGTGGTTGGTATTAAATAGCTGTGTGTGGCTGGTATTAAATAGCTGTGTGTGGCGGGTATTAAACAGCTGTGTGTGGCGGGTATTAAACAGCTGTGTGTGGCGGGTATTAAACAGCTGTGTGTGGCGGGTATTAAACAGCTGTGTGTGGCTGGTATTAAACAGCTATGTGTGGCAGGTATTAAACAGCTGTGTGTGGCGGGTACAAACAGCTGTGTGGTTGGTATTAAATAGCTGTGTGTGGCTGGTTAAACAGCTGTGTGTGGCTGGTATTAAACAACTGTGTATGGCTGGTATTAAAACAGCTATGTGGTTGGAATTTAAATAGCTTTTTTGTGGCTGGTTAAACAACAGTGTGTGGCTGGTATTAAACAGCTGTGTGTGGCTGGTATTAAATAGCTGTGTGTGGCAGGTATTAAACAGCTGTGTGTGGCTGGTATTAAATAGCTGTGTGTGGCTGGTATTAAATAGCTGTGTGTGGCGGGTATTAAACAGCTGTGTGTGGCTGGTATTAAATAGCTGTGTGTGGCTGGTATTAAACAGCTGTGCGTGGCTGGTATTAAATAGCTGTGTGGCTGGTATTAAACAGCTGTGTGTGGCTGGTATTAAACAGCTGTGTGTGGCGGGTATTAAACAGCTGTGTGTGGCGGGTATTAAACAGCTGTGTGTGGCGGGTATTAAATAGCTGTGTGGCGGGTATTAAACAGCTGTGTGTGGCGGGTATTAAACAGCTGTGTGTGGCGGGTATTATACAGCTGTGTGTGGCGGGTATTAAACAGCTGTGTGTGGCGGGTATTATACAGCTGTGTGTTGCTGGTATTGAACAGCCGTTCATGAAGCCACAGCATGAAAGCGTAATGTAGCTACTTATTAAGTCCATTTTTAATTTAAAAGACCGATAATTATCCCATGAGGTACGTTCACATTGAACGAGATCAGCGAAAGATGTGTCTCAATATTAAATCACAAGAACGTGATGTCACATCTGGTATTTAAGGCAAATATTGTCTTGTCATGCCCAGTAAATGATATGCCTTCCACAGCTGTTTGTCATTGATACTTTAGTTCACTTAGTTAATTGTGACTTTCCGAGAAGTTAAAATACACATAAGTCTTTATTATACATTCTAAAATATTAGAAGCAGCTGTGTCTTAATAATTAAAAAAGGAAAGAATTGTTTGGTTAAAAATTGAATACTGCTCTCCATGAAACCGAGATTTGCCAAATGTTGATCTTTTAGTTATGAGTATCAATAACTAAAATATTATTAATACGTAATTGAGTTATTGAGTTTTTTGTGGGTCATCATCACTGCACTCCGAACATGTCTATAGGCGCTTGGAACTCCTCCTCAGCAAGTCCCGAAGTGTTCAGCGACTGACGACTCCAGTTCTGTGTTGGTTGATAAGTCTTCTTACACGCCCACTAAGTGTCTCATTTCTTGTTGTGCCCATCTTAACTCCCATGACTTTCATCCGATGGAGTGACGTGGACTCAGGATTGTCGAAGTCTTGTGCCCTTCCCACATCTCGGAGGGCATTGATGATGTCCACCCGATCCATTGGTTGACCGTCTTCACCGACAACACAGCTAGCCAACCTGTCCTCACTTTCATTTCCACCGTACATCCGCATGTCCAGGAACGTAAAAAAAAAGGTGATCTTACGTATTTTTTACTTCTGCAATGGCTCTACCCAACAGAAGAGCAAAGAATCGCAGATTGTTTCTCCCCTCGACGCCAACGGCAGCAGAGGAAGGATAGAAGAAGAAGAAGAAGAAGAGGAAGAAGAAGAAGAAGAAGAAGAAGAATGACTCTACCCATTACATGCGGTCTGAGCCCGACTCCACTTTTCTTATCGTGCTCATAGAGTCACTCAGTATAAAGGCGTGAGTGTAGTCTTGTGACTCTAACCAGATGAATGCCCTGGTCACTGCCATCACTTCCATCGTCATGCTGCTCATGGTCATAACGTATGCACCACTGTCTTTGATTATTCAGCCTGCTGAGCGTGCTGTAAATGCCCATGCACTCCTTTGGTGTCGTATCACGTATTATTACATACATAATTATTGACTTAAGCTAACAGGTTTCACGGTCTGTGTCTGGTGCCATAAATTGAAACTACTTCCGTAAAATATCAATTTTAAAAATAGGTAGAAAGTATTAGACTCCAAGCATTGTCATACATAAGAGCTGCAAAACTTCCAAGCGTGTAACTAAAATAACACTTTAACATGAAAATAAACAGCTGTGCTTCCATTTCGACGTCCGGTGACTTACCTTTGTTCACTTCTGTGTAGAAAACATGATTTGGCTTGTGCTAAAACACAATGTCTTCGTGGGGTCTCAAACTGAAGCTGGAAAGAAAACGTTTGAAACGAGCAGACGAGTCTAAACAAGAGTACGTGAATAGATGAAGAAATACTTGCCTATCAGGCATTCACGTTATAAGAAAATAAGATAGACCAACAGAATCTCAGCCCAGAACAATTACTAGGGCCGGCTCAACCTTGGGACTATGACACAACCAAGAACTACAAGAATTAGCAGCAAATCTGACTTCCGCCCTAAATGTTGTCTTCTGCCCGAGGGAACAATGAAATGTGTAAAAGAGTAAAATCAAAAGTACATTTTTAGCAGAAGAGAACATAAACATTGCAAACACGGGTGAACATGGATCGTCCTAGTAACTCACGTTTCACTGGAAGTCAAAGAGTTATGTCTAGAGAGACGAATTTGAAAAGGCAGTGTGTGGAACGGAGTATTCTCGAGGTTTTGAAATACATTTTGTTGACTCGGGCCGAAAATGGCACAAGGGGCAAAAATTGTAACCCTCTCTGTTTGACGTTCTCTGCTAGGTATTGTTTTCCTCTTAAGTTATAGTATAGCACTCTCTCTTGTTTTCTCTCTCTCTCTCTCTCTCAATGACTGATGATATGTTTTTTTTTTGTTTAATTTTTTTATTTTATATCTAAATCTGTCTGTAGAAATGTGGTTTTACAGAAGAATGTTGAGAATATCATAGACAGCTTATAAGCGTGATGAAAACGTTCTGAAAGAGGTCACAGCAAAAAGAGAGTTAATTTACAATATTAGGAAGAAACAATAATCATTTTTTGAGTATGTAATGAAAAGGGAACAGCTGGAATATATTGTAACAACTGAGAAAATTGAGGGACGAAGAGATAGAGGGAAGCAAAGAGAAAAGATACCAAACAGTTTAAGAGAATGGCTTGGCAGAAGGTCAACAGCAGAAATGATAAATAACTGTCGAGATTGAAAGTTGTAGAGAGGCATGATCACCTACGCCAGCAGGCATGGTACTTGATGATGATGATGATGATATCTAAATCTCCCTTTTGAACTATCTTACAATATCCCAACCGCCCATCTGTTTTTGTAAATCTCTACAGGTGGCAACGAGTGTTTTTCGTCCAGCTGCAAGCTATTTGTGGACGGTTTTTGTTCCGCCTGCGGGAACCCGGATGTCGTAGAAGGCTCTATGACGGTGTTGCTGCCTGGAAGACTCCACTCTAAGAACAGAACTGTTCATCCATGGTCCCGATCATACAATGCGACAAAGGTAACATGTACAAATAACATTATAAATATGGCGCGAATATCAATAAATAATCTATCTTTTAAACAAAAATATCAGTATATTTCAAAATGTATATTCTTCTTCCGCTCTCACCTATTGCTATGTATTTAGACATTTAGACCAACATGGGTCACGAACAAAACGCTGCGTTTGAGGTCATCACTGGTTCCCCATAACTTGTCATGCAGGGTTTTATTTTTTTGTGGGCCATATTTGTGCTCTTAAGGTATTAAGAGTGATGTGGTTCTGTAGGATACGCTTTGGATGATCCGCAGTCGCATGTTGCAAAGTTACTGAGTCTTATCTCGTGTAGTTGTGATCTGAGGCCATAGTACTCTATTCTGAGTCTGAAGATTTTGGCCTGCTATCTTTAATAGATAGTCATAGTTCATCTCATATTGGCCTGCTATCTTTAATAGATAGTCATAGTTCAGCTCATACTGGCCTGCTATCTTTAATAGATAGTCATAGTTCATCTCATACAGGCCTGCTATCTTTAATAGATAGTCATAGTTCATCTCATACAGGCCTGCTATCTTTAATAGATAGTCATAGTTCATCTCATGCAGGCCTGCTATCTTTAATAGATAGTCATAGTTCATCTCATACAGGCCTGCTATCTTTAATAGATAGTCATAGTTCATCTCATACAGGCCTGCTATCTTTAATAAATAGTCATAGTTCATCTCATACTGGCCTGCTATCTTTAATAGATAGTCATAGTTCATCTCATACAGGCCTGCTATCTTTAATAGATAGTCATAGTTCATCTCATACAGGCCTGCTATCTTTAATAGATAGTCATAGTTCATCTCATACTGGCCTGCTATCTTTAATAGATAGTCATAGTTCATCTCATACAGGCCTGCTATCTTTAATCTGACATGTCCATCTCATACTTTTATATCACTTTCTCAATTCTGTTCTCCTTGCTTGTTTCAGGATTATCTTTACTTCTTTGAAGTTCTGAAGTTAGTTGAACTATCCCCACCTTCTTTTGAGAGTTCGTTTTGCTATACTTATTTTTTTTTTAGTCTACTACAGTGTTTTGATGTTCTCCACGGGACTAGGTACATTTTTTTTTTTTGTTCTTTATTTTCTGCATGAGCCGACCATGTTTCGGACTTGGTATCGCTTTCATTGCTTAGGATACAAGTTTTTTTTTTTTTTTTTAAGTCAAATGACAATAGTTATTACAATCTCTTGTGACAACACGCGTCTGCAAATAAACTTTACACTGATAACTGGACACAATGAGCTAGCAAAAATCTTTGGTTCCTTTTTCTTTATTCAAGGGTTATAACTCACATGAAAAAGTAAGTTAGAAAATGTTTTCAACTATCTCCCCTGAAATATTCACAGGCATGAACTTGTTAAAGACTCACGTAGCAAGGGGCTGTGTCGAGAAGTATGGATTGGAACCTGTTTCTGACAGTTAAATTGTGTTTTCTGTTGTTGATTATTTGTGCATTTTTCTGTGCGTGTAAGCATACCTGTCCACCTAGTCACTGGTTAAATATGTTGATCATAGCCCGGTGTATTTGAGCAAATTGATAAATTCTCCTCAAAATTCATAAACTCTCTTTAGTCCCATTTAACTCTGATTTTGTGAGTAAAGAACGTTATCAGACTTCATTGTGTATAGTCATTTGTTGTCAGTTATAACGATTGGTTATTGGTTATTGGTTATGGAAGGCCTCGGTATCACTGCAAACGAATCAAAATCCATAATTGCTCAACCGCCCGTGCCAGTGGAATCATCCGAAGTACAAACTCATCTCCTAAACAAAGAAAGGTAACTGTAGTCCCCATCGTAGCAGCCTCAGCACATGCCAAAAGACATAAGGCGAAACCGCGCAGAAAGTGAACACAGTCAACTGTTCCCTGTCATACGATATCATCCTTCATCGAAACAATTGGGACATCGAAATATGATCAAAACGGACGAGACACAGCTCACGGTGTGCACAGAGCACTTAACTCAGTAGCTCCTGCAACAAGCCGGACTTGGAATATGAGGAAACTGCAACAAGGAACACCCTTCAGACATAGCCTTCAATGGCCAAAATCCCAATGTCGGCCATTTAAACCAAAAATATTTAAAGTTATAACGATTTTCTGTTGCTACTTTCCTCTACCTTTGTTGTCTCCCAGATGAAGGTAAGTGTTACTGCCACTTTTACCATTCAACAGTCGTCATCTTTGTTATTCTTTGTGTGTGTGTGTGTGCGCGTGTGTGCGTGCGTCGTGCGTGTGCGTGTGTGTGTGTGTGTGTGTGTGTGTGTGTGATATTAATTATCTCACTCTGCACCGTTCTAAACTTTCTCCCTCCCTCTCTGTTTATTCTCTGCTATAATTAGCCCTGTTTCTACTTTTATTTCTCACTGTCGTTCATTTTTACTCTACGTCTCTATATATCTATTTGTCTCTATCTATCTATCTATTGACCTTTCGAGCCGTAACCGGCCCATAGGGCGTAGACCAAGATACACCTTCTCCTATATGAATTTTTGTTCTAGCAGTTTTCTTTTAAAGATATTTTATCAAATCTCGCCATCTGTCTCTGTTCTGTGCAAGCAGTTCTATCTCATTGAGGGAGCCGATTCCTGCTGCTCTTGCCTCTCTCATCAATGTTCTTCTCAGTGTCTCCCTGGGTCTTCCTCTTTTTCTTTTACCTGTTGTTTCCCATATGAGGGCTTGCTTTGCTATTCGATTATTATCTCTTCTCATCACATGTCCAACGTATGACCATCGTCTTTTCTTTATTACTGAAGATATTAGTGGTTGATTGGCGATTTCTCTAATTTCCTCGTTTGTTTTGAATTCGTTCCATTCTATACCAAGTATTTTCCTTAGACATTTATTTTCGAATGCGTTCAACTTTGTTTCTATATCTCTTGTTGTTTTCCAGCTTTCACACGCATACGTAAGGGTTGATAGTACATTTGATTTGAATAGCCTAAGTTTTGTGTTTGTGCTAATGAGTTTTGATTTCCACAACTTTTCAAGGCTTCTGAAAGACATTGCTGCTTTAGCCAGTCTGATTCTAATTTCTTTGCTCGTATCCCCTTCTCGATCAATGTGACTTCCAAGATAGATGAAGTGATCGATCTCTTCTACTGGTTTGTTTTCCATGTATATTTTGTCACTTGTTGGAATTAAACTTTTCATGACTTTAGTCTTTTCATGATTGACCTCAAGCCCAATTTTGCTGGCTATTGATGATAGTTCATTTGTGTTTTCCTGCATCGTTTTTATCTGATTGCTGATGAGAACTATGTCATCAGCAAAGTCCAGGTCCTCCAAATGGTCTCCTTGTATCCATTCGATGCCTTTATTACCAGTGCAGCATTTCTTCATTATGAAGTCCATAACAATTCCAAATAACAATGGCGATAAAATACATCCTTGTTTAACCCCAGTTTCTATTGGGAAACATTCGCTCAGTCCTTCCTCTGTTCGAACTGCACATGTGTAACCATCATACATGTCTTTGATAATATTTATGATTTTTGATGGTAAGCCATATTGCTTCAGAATTTTCCACAAAGAATCTCTATGAATACTATCAAATGCTTTTTTGAAGTCGATGAAGTTAAGTACAAAAGGTTTTTGCTTTTCAATGTGTTCCTCCAATATAAGTCGTAGAGTGAAAATGTGGTCAAGACAGCTTCTCCCTTTTCTAAACCCAGCCTGTTCTTCACGCATTACTGTATCTATTGAATCCTTTATTCTATTTAGGATGATTTTACAGAATAATTTTGAGGCAACTGACAAAAGTGTCACGCCTCTCCAATTGTTACAATCTCTAAGATTGCCCTTTTTTGGGATCTTAACAATGATTCCTTTTTTCCATTTATGAGGCGTCTTCTCTGTTTTCCAAATGATGTTGAACATTTTTTGGAGATGTATTAAATTATGGCTATCAATTGCCTTGAGGATCTCAGCTGTTAACTTATCCTCTCCAGCAGCCTTGTTATTGGTCATTAGCTTTAAGGTGGTTTCTATTTCACTCAAGGTGAAGTCATCTAAATTTACATCTAATTCTGCTGCTGGTGTTTCAGCTTCAAAATCTATTAAACTGTGAGGTAGTGGACGGTTAAGAATTTCTTTGAAGTGTTCCGCCCAACGGGCTTTTATGTCTGCGCTTGTTGAGACATAAAAGCCCGTTGTCTCTATTTCTATTTGTCTCTATACATCTACTTTATCTCTACCAATCTATACAGCCGTTATCTTTACACTTCTATTTCCCTGCATTTTCCCTCTATTTCTCCTTCTTCAAATCAATTCCTCGCTTACTTTTCTAAAAGCTCATTCTTACAACAACAACACAGCGCTCATATACACAAGCACACATTGCCATACAACCACTCCAGCAGAACTAAACAACCACATTTTCTCATCTCTCTTGTTTATTTCCTCACAGGTAGCCTGGGAACTTGATGATGGTTACTGTCAGAGTCGCGTGAAGGCGAATCCAGAATTCAATCATGGGCGCATTCTCCTTGACTTTATAGACATGTCCATCTTTGATTTCCTAACGGGTGAGAGTTCCTTATATGTATTGCTCTTCTTTCCCCTTGCGCCCCCTATCTCTCTCTCTCTCTCTCTCTCTCTCTCTCTCTCTCTCTCTCTCTCTCTCTCTTACTCTTCTTATCGTTTTCTTCGTAATCTATGGGACACCTCCTTTCATTTTTTTAATAAATTTTTTTCTTTTGCAATTTTTAATTGCTTGGTTCCTTTGGTCTAATGAAATCCTACCTGCCTTATTGTCTATTAATCTGTTAACAAGACTCTACGTCAATCCTGGCCACCGTCTTAACCGCCATTCTTTCAGCCATTTCTTTTGATCTGTGTTGTGCTATCTATCTGGATAAGATTTCTGTGTTTAATTTGTATAGTTTGTTTGATGCACCTGATGAAGGCTTTTACCAAAACGTTGTAGTAGTTTGTCTTGTCTTTATGTTAGTCTAGCTGCCCCATACAATATTATGTTTATTTTATAATAAGAACTATACTTTAAAAAAAATATAATAATTATCAACATGAACAAGGAAACAGGTCTTTGCTAGACATAAACAATATATCCACTATCTGATATAAAACGATATTGATCATCATCATCACCATGTGCCATACCAGTTGGCGTATGCGATCATGACCTTCCACAATCTTCTATCTACAGTGCATCGTATCAGTTCTGTTGTTGACTGCTTTCCATGCCATGACACAAAGCTATCTAGTGTATAAGTATTTAACTAACCAAAAAAGATATTGCTCTTCTTTAAAGTCACATCTGAATTGAGTTCATTTTTGTATTTCTACTGAGTGATATCATATCAGCATTAACAAACTCTTTTTTTTTAAATAACGAGAGTAAATATAGCAGCTTGAAGAAATTTTCATTGAGAAATGTAGTCACAAATTTTAAGTGCTAGAATTAAAATGCCACATTTTGACTAATACCAGCAGCTGTGAATGTCGGAATGAAAAATAGTGTATTGCTGCAGTTTTATATTTGAAACAGGAAAGGGGTTAAAGGAGAAGTCTGAAGGTTCGTTTTCTTGTTCTTTGTTGGTCAGCATCAACATTTTCTCTGTTTTCTACTGCTACAAATATCTGCGCGGCTCCTGCCTGACATCCACGACATAGGGAAGAAATTTGTTTGTTTCTTTAACTAGTTTCGATTATTTTGTTTTGGTTGTTTCAAGCTATATAGGATTAACTTTATTCACCTACATATTCTGTGAGTGTACTGTTTGTTTGTTCCTGCTGAAGGCCTATTGAGCCGAAACGTCGTTCAAATTTGTGTCGTCTATCAATTACCGTAAAGCTTTTACCCTACCATTTTTTCTATTTTTTTTTTCAATTCTCTCTCACATTTTGCTATCCTGCAGCTTCACATTTTTATGCATTCATTTGCACTTCTTTGCCTTGACCCTTGGCATACACGGCCTTGTTATAGTATAATTTTTGGACTAGTGTTTCACCTCTCACCATAACGCTGCTCAAATAGCTTCATCTAGTAGACCATCTTCAGAAAAATACAGTAACAATTAGGTGGGTCTATGTCATTACTAGTTCGCTGATGAGGACTGCTATAATGTATCACATGCAGAACAAATAATGTGTTTTTCAGATCCATTTTTTTGGAGACGCAGAGAAGGAGCGAGAGAGGAAGGAAGAGAGAGAGAGGGGGGGGGGAGTAGAGAGATGGAAGAAGGAAGGGAGAGAAAGAGAGGGAGATAGTGGAAAAGAAAGGGAGATAGAGAGAGGGGGAATTAGAGAGTGGAGGGTGCATGAGGGAGGAAGAGAGGGAGAATGTGGAAGAGAAAGGAGGAGAGAGAGAGAGGGAGGGATAAAAATTAACTAATTAATTCTAATAAAAACAATTAATTAATTATTTTCAATAAACAAAATGTATTAATTAATTATAATAAACACAATTAATTAATTATTATCAATAAACAAGATTTATTAATTATTTCCAATAAACAAAATGTGTTATTTATTTTAAATAAACAAAATTTATTAATTATCAATAAACAAAATTTATTAATTATTTCCAATAAACAAAATGTATTAATTATTTTCAATAAACACAATGTATTAATTATTTCCAATAAACAAAATTTATTAATTATTTCCAATAAACAAAATGTATTAATTATTTTCAATAAACAAAATTGCATCTCGTGTTTATGATTGATGGTAAAATGTTAAAACACATCATCCAACAATTCTTTTCTTCATTCAGGAAACATGGACAGGCCTTATTTTGAGAAGTTTTCTGAGTTTGGGGAAGAGACTTTTCTCTTTCACATTGATAACTCGAAAGGGTAGGTGTCTATGATTGTGTCAATGTGCCTGTATATAAACTATGTCAATGTTTGGTCTACGGTGAACATGTGTATAGTGCACAGTGAATGTGACATGATTGTGACGTGTGATTTGGAAAATAAACAAATAAATACAGTGTGTAACAACTGGTGTAAAACTGAAATAAACAAAAGAATCATCATCGAGTGCCGACTCCGCAACGAATGTTGGCTACCATGGATCGCCATTCCAATCTGTTTCTTGATTTGATGGTACAGGTTGTCATAGATTGACTTGTCCATCTTTTGATGTTACTCGTCCATGTTAGTCTTGGTCTGCCTCTGCCTCTTTTACCTTGTATTTTTCTTTCCAATATTACTTTTAGTAGGCTGTTGTGTCTTTTAACATGCCCCAAAAATTTTATTTGTCTTGTCTTTATTGAATTTAGTAGTTCTCTTTTTATTTTTAGTTGTTTTAAGACTTCATCGTTTGTTTTCTTTTTTTTTCCATCCAATTCTACCTAATCTTCTATAAATCCACATTTCAAAGGCTTCAATTTTCTATTCTGTTTTCTTGTCTAATGTCCATGTTTCTGCACCATACAGGAATATTGAGAAAATGTAACATTTTGCTATTCTTAGTTTCAGCCCTGCTGATATTTGTTTTGTTGTTACATATTTTTCATGGCATTAAAATTACTTTTTGCCATACCTATTTTTTTTGTTTATATCAATTTTACATTTTCCATCATTGTTTATAGTATGTCCCAGGTAGTTGTAACTCTGAACTGTCTCCAGATGTTTTCCTTCAACTGTGATATTTACTTGTAGGTCTTGAGAATTTTCTTTGTTTATGATCATAGTTTTGGTCTTTTTGATATTCATTTTTAGTCCATATTTTTTGCTTGCCATGTTAATCACATTAAGCAATTATTGTAGGTCTTTAGGATTTTCTGCTAGTAGAACAGTATCATCAGCATATAAACAAAAGAATAGGAATGACAAAAAGTAATTTTAATGCCATGAAAAGTATATTAACATCAAAACAAATAATACAATGGCTAAAACTAAGAATAGAAAAATATTATAAATTCTCAATATTTTTGTATGGTGCAGAAACATGGACATTAGACAAGAAAAGAGAACAGAAAATTGAAGCCTTTGAAATGTGGATATATAGAAGAATATGTAGAAATGGATGGAAAGAAAAGAAAACAAACGATGAAGTTTTAAAACAACAAAAAATGAAAAAAATAAATAACTACTAAACACAATTAGAGCAAGACAAATAAAATTGTTGGGGCATGTTAAAAGACACAACAGCCTACTAAAAGTAATATTGGAAGGGAAAATACAGGATAAAAGAGGCAGAGGCAGACCAAGAGTAACATGGACGAGTAACATCAAGAGAACGACAAGTCAGCCAATGACAACCTACACCATCAAAGCAAGGAACAGAGTGGAATGACGTTCCATGGTAGCCAACCTTCGTTGAGGAGATGGCACTCGATAATGATGAACAACTGGTGAAAATAGATGCTAACTATGGTTTTTAAATGATGGAATAAATGGTGGGGTGTAACATACACTTCTACAAGGTGTGGTGACAGCTTTACAAAAAAAGAACACAAGATACTGACGTTTCGGCCTACATGCGGCCTTATTCAGAAAACAGGGACAAAGGAAACAGACAACGAAATGAAGATATAGTCTAACTACATGTTCTGGAGATACCAAAACTAATAATACAAAGAAGTGAAGAGTTATAATGAGAAGAAAATCGTAAAGAAAATCTAATATATAACATCTATATAGCAGGAGAGGAGAAAAGGAATTTAGAAAAAAACGTGTTAAAAAAAATGATTCACTTTGATGCAACTTCTCACTGAACTGCAACCTTGGTTTTACCAGCTTTACCGCAGTACTGCAGTTATTTGCCTTTCCCCTTTTCATGTTTGGGTGTCAGATCAAGTAAAACAATGAGTGAAATTTATCAACTTTGCTTAAGACTTACGTAATTGATTCTGTTCTGGCTCTGTTGCATTTCAGCATTGAAGGGACAAACTGAGTAATCCAGTCAATTCACTGCTTAGTATGTATCTTGTATGGATCGTATCGTTATCTCTTGTTCCCTTTTTAAAGTGGACTTTTGTATCTATGTTTCCTTTTTGGGTCGATGGGCGTTAAGATAACAAGCCGCTGGTTCAACAACAACAACAACAACAACAACAACAACAACAACAACAACAACAACAACAACAACAACAACAACAACGACAACGACAATATTTCCCAGTCATGCTGTTTTGAGTGTTACAACTCTGTGAGTGTTGCTGTCCGATGGTACTTGTTACATGCAATTTTATATTTGTATCGCTGCACTCCAGACATATCCATAGGTGCCACAATCTTCTTAAAATACAGACAACTGAGAGGAGAACTCAGACCCACAAACACGCACTCCGTAGATCGACCTGGGCTAAATAAAACAAGTTATCCAGTACATTTGAAATGTTTCATTGATCCATCACTGGTGTTAATGCAACTTATTTTTCTTACATCCTCATTTATGATTCTGCCTCTTTTGTCACATTCATTATTAATCTTCCCAGACATATTATAAGGAATGGAATGGCTGCACAGAATATTTAATGCAGCATGGCACCAACAACAAGCCCCAGAAGACTGGCAACAGGCAATCATCATACCAATATGGAAAAAGAAAGGTAGCAAAAGAGACTGCAACCAATATAGAGGTATATTTCTTCTCAGCCATGTAGGAAAGCTATACGCCAAAATCTTGGAAAAAAGGCTGAGACCAATAATAGAACTACAGTTAAGCGATTCTCAAATGGGGTTCCCAAAAAAACAGAGGATGTACCGACGCACTATTCACACTAAAACAGCTTGCAGAAAAAACGACAGAACACAATCAAAACTTATACAAGGCCTTCATTGACCAGGAAAAAGCATTCGACAGAGTAAACAGAGAACAACTGTTGGAGATACTAACAACATACGGAGTAAGCCAACATCTAAGCAACCTTATTAAAAGCCTCTACGTCAACAGCAGCTGCAGGGTCAAAACAGCAGCAGGCTACACAGACCACTTCGAAGTTAGATCAGGTGTAAGACAGGGTGCGTACTATCCCCCCTACTGTTTATTACATACATGGGCCATATATGCAAGCTAGCCAACCCATCAGAGACAGAGGAGATCAACGAGCTTTTATTTGCAGATGATCAGGAACTAATACATGAAACAATAGAAGACCTACAAGAACACTTAAACAAACTCAACAGCTCAGGCACAAAATACAACATGAAAATCAACATCAACAAAACAGAAGTCATGAATGTCGCCAAAAATAAACAGAACATCAACATAACTATAGAAGGCATACAACTAAAACAAGTAGAGGAATTCAAATACCTAGGAAGTCTAATGACAAACGATAATTCTCAAACAGCAGAGACAGAATCAAGATGCAACAAAGCTTGTCAAATCATCGGACAGTTATTACCACTATTGTCTAACAAGGAAATAACTCTGGAGGCAAAACGAGCACTATACAATACAATCTTCATCCCAACGTTGTGCTACCAATGCCAGACCTGGACCCTAGATGCAAGAACAATAAGAAAAATAACCTCTACAGAGATTAAATGTGTTAGACGAATGATAGGAAACAGTCTGAGAGATAAGATCAGAAATGAAGAACTGAGAAAAAAGCTAGGAATAGCCCCCGCCATAGAATATATAAGGAAACAATAGATAAAATGGTTTGGCCACGTGACAAGGCAGAAAGAACAAAACACAACACAACGAGCGCCTTCAACAAACATTGTGAGAACACCAGACCCAAGGGTCGATCACGAAAAAGATTGGTCGATGGAATATTAGAAGCACGAGGAAACATAACAGCAGCAGAGGCGAACAGAAGAGCAAAAGACCACAAATTATATCTCCCCTCGACGCTGAAAGGCAGATGAGGAAGGAAAGAAGAAGAGGAAGAGACATATTATTTCAGCTCTAACGATTTATGTCTTCAACTGTTAGTGCCCAACTTTAGCATTGGTTCAGTCAACTGGAAACTGTGAAGGGAGGAAAATTAATTATATAGTGCTCACTGTGTGTTTGATGTTACAATTTTTTATGTAATTTTGGAGCTAATTATGCAATAATTGATATTCCTTTGCAACATTTGTTGTAAATCTGTAATTAATTTTCATTGGATGATATGGTAATCTAACCATGGTATAGGTAAACTTTATACAGAAAGTGAAAAGTAAAGGTAGAGAAACGAGACTTGAATCGGCGTCTTAGAACGCTTTTTTACGCATGTTCTCGGTCACCTATCCAGAATTGTTCGGAGACTCATGTCTAGTGTCGCCTAAAGTATCGAAATTCACGAGTGAGGTGTCATTCAGTTCCTCAACTATCCAGAGTACTACTACCTTGGTACCCATTTCTGCCAACGGCTGGGTCAACCACGGGGATATTTTTTTTACCAACCACGAATCCAATTTACACTGCCTCCAGCGAGAATCGATCACAAGTTGTCTGATGATTGTAGCTAGTGGATTGGTTTTACCAACGAAGCTGCCGAGGTCCCCTACAGAAAGTGAATTCAATCAAACAACCACTCAGGATGAGTAAAAATATAATTGATCTTGAGACACCGAGTTGTCTGGACAGTAGATTGCAAGTAAAAAAGTGTAGAACCAACAAAAACACTATTTAGAACTACCAAAATACGAGGGCCAACAGAAATACTTTTGAGAGCTACCAAAATAGGAGGGCCAACAGAAATACTTTTGAGAGCTACCAAAATAGGAGGGCCAACAGAAATACTTTTCAGAGCTACCAAAATAGGAGGGCCAACAGAAACACTATTTAGAGCAAAAAGGAGGACCAACAGAAATACTATTTAGAACTACCAAAAGAGGAGGCCCAAAAGAAATACTATTTAGAACTACCAAAAGAGGAGGCCCAAAAGAAATACTATTTAGAACTACCAAAAGAGGAGGCCCAAAAGAAATACTATTTAGAACTACCAAAAGAGGAGGCCCAAAAGAAATACTATTTAGAACTACCAAAAGAGGAGGCCCAACAGAAATACTATTTAGAACTACCAAAAGAGGAGGCCCAAAAGAAATACTATTTAGAACTACCAAAAGAATGGGGGCCAACAGAAATACTATTTAGAGCTACCAAAAGAGGAGGGCCAACAGAAATACTATTTAGAACTACCAAAAGAGGAGGGCCAACAGAAATACTATTTAGAACTACCAAAAGAGGAGGGTCAACAGAAATACTATTTAGAACTACCAAAAGAATGGGGGCCAACAGAAATACTATTTAGAACTACCAAAAGAGGAGGGCCAACAGAAATACTATTTAGAACTACCAAAAGAATGGGGGCCAACAGAAATACTATTTAGAACTACCAAAAGAGGAGGGCCAACAGAGACACTATTTAGAACTCCCAAAATAGGAGGTCTAACATAAATTCTATTGAGAGCTACCAAAAGAATGGAGGCCAACAGAAATACTATTTAGAGCTACCAAAAGATGAAGACCAACAGAAATACTATTTAGAGCTACCAAAAGAATGGGGGCCAACAGAAATACTATTTAGAGCTACCAAAAGAATGGGGGCCAACAGAAATACTATTTAGAGCTACCAAAAGAGGAGGGCCAACAGAAATACTATTTAGAACTACCAAAAGAGGAGGACCAACAGAAATACTATTTAGAGCTACCAAAAGAGGAGGACCAACAGAAATACTATTTAGAGCTACCAAAAGAATGGGGGCCAACAGAAATACTATTTAGAACTACCAAAAGAGGAGGACCAACAGAAATACTATTTAGAGCTACCAAAAGAATGGGGGCCAACAGAAATACTATTTAGAGCTACCAAAAGAGGAGGACCAACAGAAATACTATTTAGAGCTACCAAAAGATGAAGACCAACAGAAATACTATTTAGAGCTACCAAAAGATGAGGACCAACAGAAATACTATTTAGAGCTACCAAAAGAATGGGGGCCAACAGAAATACTATTTAGAGCTACCAAAAGAGGAGGGCCAACAGAAATACTATTTAGAGCTACCAAAAGATGAGGACCAATAGAAATACTATTTAGAGCTACCAAAGAATGGGGGCCAACAGAAATACTATTTAGAGCTACCAGAAGAGGAGGACCAACAGAAATACTATTTAGAACTACCAAAAGAGGAGGACCAACAGAAATACTATTTAGAGCTACCAAAAGAGGAGGACCAATAGAAATACTATTTAGAGCTACCAAAAGAATGGGGGCCAACAGAAATACTATTTAGAGCTACCAAAAGAGGAGGGCCAACAGAAATACTATTTAGAACTACCAAAAGAGGAGGGCCAACAGAAATACTATTTAGAGCTACCAAAAGAGGAGGACCAACAGAAATACTATTTAGAGCTACCAAAAGAGGAGGGCCAACAGAAATACTATTTAGAACTACCAAAAGAGGAGGGCCAACAGAAATACTATTTAGAGCTACCAAAAGAGGAGGACCAACAGAAATACTATTTAGAGCTACCAAAAGAATGGGGGCCAACAGAAATACTATTTAGAGCTACCAAAAGAGGAGGACCAACAGAAATACTATTTAGAGCTACCAAAAGATGAGGACCAACAGAAATACTATTGAGAGCTACCAAAATAATGGGGGCCAACAGAAATACTATTTAGAGCTACCAAAATAGGAGGTCCAGCAGAAACATTATTTCATCATCATTGATTACAGTCTCCGCATCGAAGGTTCGCTACAATGGAACGCCATTCCGCTCTGTATCTTGCTTTGAAAGCGCAGATTGCCACAGGCTGACTAGTCCATCTTTGGTGTTACTCGTCTATGTTAGTCTTAATCAGCGCCTGCATCTTTTACCTTGTATTTTCCCTTCTAGAATTACTTTTAGTAGTCTACTGTGTCTTTTAACATGCCCCAAAATTCTCTTTTGTCTTGTTTGAATTGTGTTTAGTTGTTCTCTTTTTTTAATTTTTAGTTTTTTTAAGACTTCGTCGTTCTTTCTTTCCTTCCAATTATTCCTATTTTTCAATAAATCCACATTTCGAAGGTTTCAATTTTCTGTCCTGTTTTTTTGTCTAATGTTCATGTTTTTGCACCATACAGGAATGCTGAGAAGATATAACATTTTGTTATTCTATCTATGTCCCAACAAGTAAAAACGAAGAAGGCATTGACACTTTTTACGAGCTAGAGATGACTATGGAACAGTGTAAATCCCAAGAAATAACTATTATATTAGGGGATTTCAATGCAAAGGTAGGAACAGTTAAAGTGCAATATGTGACAGGGGACATGGCCTTGGAGAGACGAATGACAGAGGGGATAACCTGATAGATTTGGCAAAGACACATGAAATGATTATAGGTAACACCTGGTTCAAACAACACCCTAGGCGACTATGGACATGGCAAAGCCCAGACAGCAAAGTACACAATCAAACTAATTTTATACTGGTACAGAGAAGATTCAGGAATGGGCTAACATCTGTTAAAACACGGCCAGGAGCAGATTGCAATAGTGACCATGTACCAGTAGATGGAAAGATAAGAATAAAACTGCGAAAGACACAGAAATCCCCAAGAAATATACAATTTGAACTACATATGCTTAGAATAGATAGACAGATGAGTGATAAGTACAGTAGTAGCCTCCGTCAGTCATAGTTGACTATGGATTTTTCAGCGCCCCTAGAAATGTTATTTTTTCTTTTATTTTCTTTCGTCGTGTATTCTCTTTCTCTATGAATCTGTCTGCTTCTTCTTTGAGGCGAACCTTTAGAGTGTGTTTCCAGAGATTGCAGTCTGCAGCTATGTCTTCCCATGCTGCAGGGTTTATGTTCAGAGTCTTCATGTCACGTTTACACACATCTACAAATCGGAGTTTTGGACGCCCCCTAGTTCTTTTATCATATGCCAGTTGCCCGTAGAGTATATCTTTTGCTACACGGCCATCTTTCATACGGTGTACATGGCCAAGCCAGCGTAACCTACGTTGTTTGAGCAGCGTGTAGATATTCGGTAGGCCTGTGCGAGTCAGGACCTCCACGTTTGTCACTTTATCCTTCCAGGTGATACCAAGAATACGGCGTAGACATCGCATATGGAATGCATTTAGCCTCCTCTCCTGCTTTACATAGGTTGTCCAAGATTTGCTGCCATACGTACAGTACGATAGTACAAAATAGATATAATGCTATTGAGAAAATACAGGACAACGAGGTGCCGTCAGAAATGCTCAAACAATCGATTCAACAAACATCAAAAGAAGTAATACCAGTGACTAAAAGAATCAACAAAAAGAAATGATGACAGAAGAAATATTAGAACTAATGGACAAAAGTCGAAAACATAAGAAAGAAGAAAGAACATACAAAATATTGCACAAAGAGATCCAAAACAAATGCAGAAAAGCAAAGAAAGGATGGTTAAAACAGAAATGTGAACACATGGAAAAAACGACAAAACAAAGTCTACAGTCACAACATAAATAATTTGCGATATGCGGATGATACATTATTAATAGCAGAGACAAGGAATGAACTATAAGAGATAATAGACATTATAGTAAAAGAAAGCAAAATAAAAAGGTCTTAGTCTGAATAGTAAAAAAAAACATAAGTGATGGTCATATCAAAGAAACAATGATCACCATCATGTAGCATAAAAATAAACAGGACAAATCTGAAACAAGTGCAACGCCTCAAATACCTGGGTACAATAAGAACATCAGACGGGAGATGTACCACAGAAATAAAAAGCAGAATAGCTCAGGACAAAATAGCATTTCAGGAAATGAAAAATATCTTATGCAACAAATCTATGTCAATAGAAGTGAGAAAGATAGTCCATGGATGCTATATAGAACCAATTCTGACCTATGGAAGCAAATCATAGACAGTAGACAAACAAATGAAAAAACGATTAGAGGCCACAGAGAAGGGATTTCTCAGAAGAATGTTGAAAGTTCCCTGGACAGCTAAAAAGTCCAATGAGGAAGTTCTCAAACAGGCCAACACAAAAAGGGAGCTCCTAAAAACATCACAAAGAAACAATCAACATTTTTCGTTTACTTCTGTGTACTTTTCGCTTAATATCCTAATGCAGAATATGGCTTCTTTTATCCTACGGTTTTTTTCCTAAATCTAAACTGTTGTTCTTTTAATTCCATATTGATATTAGTCTAACTTCTTCCTTGTATAACTTTTAGAAACATTTGTATTTCATGTTTCATTAGGCTAATTGTTCTAAAATCACAGCATTCAACTGCACCATTCTCTTCAGGCAATGCAATGAAAGTTCATGTTCTTAGTCTCTTTGGTAAATACTATTTAGAGCTACCAAAAAAAAAGAGTATCAAAATAAACACTATCTAGTGTTACCGAAAGACGAGGACCAACATAAACATAACTAAGAGCTACCGAAAGATGAGGACCAAAAGAAATATTATTTAGAGTTACCAAAAAAGGAGGACCAACAGAAACACTATATAGAACTACCAAAAGGAGAGTCCACAATAAATTTCAACAAACAAAATTCCAAATCTGCTGAATCGCGGCAGCTGAGTAGTGAGTGTCCTCGCCTCTGGCTACAATTTTTCGAAAATGATTTCTGGAATGTGGTTAATTTTCTTTTTTTACTTTTATCCTCGGGCTTCACCCAATCTCTGAAGACGGTCACGAGAATATTTCTGTGAAAATGGGATGGCATGGCGGTATGATGACCACATAGTCGTAGAATATGGACACTACCATTGTTAATTATATGATATATTGAATTTAACATTGACACTACCACCATATTCATCTAACGCTTTAAGGCTTCACAGGAATCCTTACTTCCTGGAATGTGTTGCCCTGTGTCCAAGATGAAGAGAAATAAGTTTTCGCCCCACAAGCTGCATTTTATTCTGGAGAAACATTGTATACATATATATATATATATATATATATATATATATATATATATATATGAAAGCATAACTTGACAAACACAATATAACAATATATACCCAGAGAATCAATAAACGAGCTCTGTGTTGCTCATAGTAATAATTAGATTCTATTTCTCTATTCTTCATTATGGAACCATAATCACTACAATCGGACAGTTTCCAATATAATTCTTGTATGATATCTGTGCACAATATACAAGCTCCAAGAGTTGTGTAACTCTTTGACCTAACTAAGCAGCAAAATGTCCAGAGATGGAGATATAACATCAGAAATCATGACACGCATCGGAATAGCATCAAATGCTTTGAACAAATTGACGAACAAATGGAGATCCAAGGTCCTCAGTAACCAAACAAAACTTAGACTGTCCAATTCCTGTGTGATGCCAGTGCTGGATGTGAAAGATGGAAATCCACCAAGACTTCAGATAGGAAATTAAATACCTTTGAAAACAAATGTCTTCATAGGATTTCAAACATAAACCTTAAAGAATACCTTTCAAATGAACAGATACGAGACGAATTAAAGCTAGAATACATGTGGAGATTTATTGAAAGAAGTTGTTAGAAATAGATGGCTCATGTGCTCAAAATAAATGAAGAAAGACTTGTCTGACATGCATTCATGTGGAAACCTTCTAGTAAAAGAAAAAAGGGCAGACCAAGAAAATCGCTACCCAGAGCAATTGCTAGTGAAGGCTTAACCATGGGACTAATAACAACCAAGAACCACAAGAACTATTATAGCAGCAAATTATCAGACGTGGAGAACTATGACTTCCGTCATATGTACCGGAGAGGAAACATTTTAAAAAGTAAAAAAGATTAAAATACAAGCCCCAACACTGACTAGGAACATTGATGTAAACTATATTGCTAATATTATTTTTGTAGTAATAAGAGTTACATCTCCATGAGGGCCTGTATTGGAGACTACACTAAAGAAAGGCAACAAAAAAGTTTGTACTGGAGAGACTGTGCTTTCAAATGTCTCCAACGACTTCACTGGCTGCTACATATTCAATGAACAATAGAAAGACCTAAATTGACCTAACCAGGAATGTGGTTGGCAAAAGAATTTAAAGAGAACGGCTTCGTTGATCGAGTGATAATCCCGGAGTTTGTGGTAGGTCAGACGGACTTAGCCCATAGCCTTATAGAAAATAATACAACAGTAAGGCCGTATTCACCTTCACCATATAAGTAAATCCTTTGTATTTGACATAATAAATAATCGGATTGCATGCATCTGTTTGGGATTATACTCCCCCCACCCCATATAAAAAAAACGTAATCGTGGTGCGCTGAGTAAATAATGTTGTGTGCTCAGAAAGAGATTAGAGCACTCATGAACAGTGACCGAGTAAAATGAAAATGATTGTACACACTAGAATATAATTGCACCTTATTTTCACTTTCTCTTTTAGAAAGAGCACACATTGAAAAAACAAAAATATTTTTGTAGATAAAAAGATAATTTATTCTTTATCAAAAAGTATTTATTTGTCTCAATCTCAGGAATTTAAAGTCTTCTTTATTACTTTTATAGGGAGTCGCGATAGCTCAGTGGTTAGTGAACTGGACTACAAAGGACAAGGGGTAGGGTTCGATCCCAATCGACGGCTTCCGGGTTCACTCAACCTTTAATGGGTACCGGATTTTTTTCTGGGAAAGTAAAGCGGCACGGGAGTAATACTGACCTCATTACCCCAAAAATCATGTGCCGAAGGTCTGTAAAATTTATGGTCACTAACACCATATTACCTATACGCCACTTGGCGTGACCGGGGTACTTTACTTTTTTTTTTTTTAATCCCATTTGGCATCCTTAGCATGTTTAGCACACAGTTTAAAGTGTATCATTTTTTGGTCGACCTCTACTTTCAGACGCTTCAAGAGCTCAGGTTGTGTTCTTCCATTCTTTCTAGCTTTCTGCCATGTCTTGGCCGTTTGTCTCTTGCTCCACCAAGCTTCCTCTACTCCTATGTTCCAACAGGCTGGCTGCGTCCATCTCTCCTGCCTCCTACGAGGGGCGCTCTGTTTCCTATGTCTGATTTTGCTAATGACGTCCTGGCCTGTTTTCTCGTAGTGGAATGTGTGGAGCTTTCTTTTCTTGTTTCTATTTCTGCTTTTCTCAATTAGGAGGACACATTGGTAGTGATCACTTCCGTGGAACCCCAGTGCACTCCACCTGCAAACCGGTGCGAAGGTGGAAGACACCAGTGCCAGGTCTATGACACTATCAGAGTCCCCTGTTCGAGTGGCCATTCTTGTTGCCCTTCCATCATTCAAGCACACTCAATCGGCCGACACCAGTGCGTTCTCTAGGTCTTCTCCCAGCTTGTTGGTTATGACGTTACCCCACTGCTTTCCTCTAGCATTAAAATCTCCGCAGAAAATGACGTTCTCTTCATCGAACTCGAAGAGATTCTGCCATTGTTGTGTGTTCACCTTCCCATTACAGGCATACACATTAACAATCACGAAATGAACTGGGGTCTTAACCCTAACCGCATGTACTAGCAATTCTGCATTGTCCCACACAGACATATCAACCTCAGCTGCCACCATATTGTTGCGCAAAGGATGGCCTGCCCAAGGTGTCGCCTATTGTAGAAACAATGAAAACCAGGAATACTTATTGTCCTGTCACCAAGAAGAGTTTCTTGCAAAACCATTATATCAGCGCCGCACAGTAGCTTATCAAGAATGGGCCGTCGTTGATTTATGGACCCACAATTCCAATATGTAACGCGCACATACTTTAGGCCTAGCCTCTCACACTTCGACAGTTTAACGCCACCTCTCTTACCTTGTCGTGTTTTCCTTCGTCGATGTTGTCGTTTGGGCTGCATCTGAATACATACCGTCGTCATAGTATCAAATATATTGTCGCTTTACGTCGATGCTGTGGATGGTCTAGACTCACGTGCACTTACTCAGTCGCACTGTCCAGAACCCGTTTCCACGTTATAAACTGGCCAACTCCAGTAAATAGCTCGGCAGCACGCGGATACACTGTGGGTCTTTTACAAATTAAATGAATTACGCGTCCTTGACGACAGACCGGCGAAAACAAACCGGCATTTTTTGACGCGTTCAATAGCGCAATCAACAACAAAGATGAGTATCAGTGATCAAATAAAGAAATTGTAACAAAATGCAGTGAGTTAAAAGAAGCAAAGTGATTTGCATCAAATAGAAAGCGCGTACAATCACATGATCCATTCAAATATCAATAAAAACAAACAAATAAACAGAAAAGTTCACTGGAAATCAGCACTTACCTGTGAGTCCTCTGAAGAAAACATCGAACAGGGCGCCATATTCCCCCGAAGTCAAGACAGGGATGCATTCTATCACCAAGCTTATTCAATCTATACACTGAGCAAATCTTTAAAAACATCATAGAGATGCCAGGCCTACAAATTAATGGAAAGATAATCAATAACTTAAGATATGCTGATGATACTGTACTACTAGCAGAAAATCCTAAAGACCTACAACAATTACTTAATGAAATAAACATGATAAACAAAAAATATGGACTAGATATGAATATCAAAACGGCTAAAACTATGATCATAAACAAAGGAAATACTCAAAACCCACAAGTGGATATCAAAATTGAAGGAATAGACCTGGAGACAGTTCAGAACTACCACTACGACTTCGACTTCTTTTAGGCCCTCAAGATCCTAACTGCCCCATTGACTATGCATCACGTGACCAACAGGTTCGTAAGTCTTGGTACTAGTTCCACTTGTATAAGATGACGATCGGGTATAACATGTAGCATATGATGTCCTCTACCGAAAGAGGGTTTTCCATTGGAATCCCCCTTAACGTTTTTGTGATGATTTCTATTGTTGTGGAGATTCATGATTGTACAAAGAAGTTACGACCGTAGTTTAGAGAGGTGAGATGCAGAATGGTTCAGGCAAGAGCAGCTTTCCAAAAATGAGGAAGATACTATGCAATCCATTTTTGGCAATATAAACAAGAAAAAGAGTTCTTAAATGTTATGTGGAGCCAGTCTTAACATATGGATGTGAATCATGGACAATAGGACAACAGACAAGAAAATCCCTGGAGTCTGTAGAAATGTGGTTTTACAGAAGAATGTCGAGAATACCATGGACAGCTAAGAAGAGTAATGAAAGTGTTCTGAAAGAGGTCAAAGTAAAAAGAGAGCTAATTTCCAATATTAGGAAGAAACAATCATTATTTTTGGCCATGTAATGAGAAGAGAACAACTGGAATATATTGTAATAACTTGGAAAATTGAGGGGTGAAGAGATAGTGGGAAGCAAAGAGAAAAAATACCAGACAGCTTAAGAGAATGGCTTGGCAGAAGGTCAACAACAGAAATGATAATTAACTGTCGAGATCGAAAGTTGTGGAGAGACATGATCACCTATGCCATCAGGCCCGGTACTTGATGATGATTGTTCCACTTCCGCCATTTTATAATTTGATATAAGTATTTACCTATTGTGGTTTGTATTCACAGCTGTTACAGTGCAACTAATGAAGGCTTTTGTTGAAACGTCGTAGTTGGTCTCGTCTCACTACAGGCTTAGTTGCTTTAATACCATTTTCTGTTTATTTGACATGGTCTAAATAAGTGATATCGTGAGTTGTTACAATATTAGTGGTGGGAAATTGAACATTTCACTATAGAACATCTCAACTATTTCATCATTGAAATGTTCCTTGTTATATTCTTCTTCTCTCCTTGTAAACCTTCACCTCGTTAAGTTGGCGTGGATGTGGTGTGTCATTAGTTTACGGCAACGCCACGATATCTGTGATTTCGACCCGACACATCCGTCTTCGGCACCGATTAGCAGATTTCCTTTTTGTCCTGACAGCGGCCATTTTGGGCCTACTCTTTTCGATTTTTAACTGCCAATGATTCTTTAACGTGCGCGAGTGCACACGGGATTTCCTGTTTTTCGCCATTTTTATAGAGGGCTAGACATCATATCTTACTACCCAGACACTTCCTACTCTTTGTCTTTTTCCTTTGGGTTTCCAAAAATGGCCTATTGTGTAACACTCTCAGTTGGCTTTCGCAGTGTGTGTCCTATCCAGCGCCATGGTCTTCGCTGTATCTCTTTATCCACAAGTATTCATTTGACTGGCACATTTCCATAATTCTATGTTATTGATTTTTTCCTTCCATTTCCATCCTTTTATCCATTAATGAAAGTCTGTATCTTCATGATTGTCATTTGTGTTGTTCTCCATGTTTCACAGCCATATAATAATATTGACTTAACATTGGAGTTGAAAATGTTTATTTGTGTATTTAACCTAATTTCTTTGGACTTCCATATGTTTCCCAGAGCAACTAATAATCGTCTTGCTTTTGATATCCTTATTCTGGTATAGTTCTCTGTTCCTCATTTGTCCAGCTTGTGTGGCATACGCTGAAAATTACTGTTGTCATCATCTTGTGCCATCTCCGTTCGTGTGTTTACTACCATAGATCCCCACCTGTAACTTGTCTTGCTTGTACTACCCGCCTTAGATCATACTCGTGATATTGTCAGCCCACTTTAGTGTTTGTCTGCCTCTTTTACCTTGAATTTTTGCTTCCAAAATGACTTTCGGTCTCTTTATTTCTTTGTGTGTTCAAAACACTTCACATATCTTGTTCTAATTCTCTTAAATGACTACTTCCTCATTGTTATCTCTTTCAAAACTACATTATTTAATTTCTTCTCTGTCTACTCATTTCTTCCAATCCACATTTCACGCACTTTAGTTTTCTTTCTGCCTCCTTATTTAGTGCCCAGGTTTATGCATGTACGGGAATATTGAGTAGATGTAAAACTATATTATTGTCAGATTTAGTTCTGGTGTTGTTTACTAGCCAACTGGAAAGCGCAGTAACGCGCTACGTTAAACCAAGACAGGTAAGGTAACTATTTTCGAGTGCGCTGCCTATTAAATGTAACTATTTTGTGCCGAACATGAAATGTAAGCCTTAGGTTAGGTAATCTATTTTCGAGTGTTTTATGTTTTAAGTGGTAGTTATTTTGTGCCGAACATAAGCTGAGGTTAGTTAAACTATTTTAGAAAGTTTTGTGTATTACGTTTAGTTAGTTTGTGCCGAACATACGGTGTAAGCCTTAGAGGCAATGCAGCAGGAGGTCGACGCCTGGGAGTCATGACCCAGGCGGGCCCACCTCCCCTAGAGTGTCAAGAAGCTAAAGGGCCGAAACACTTGCTCGACGGGGTCCTCTTCTGATGATCAGATTGCCTCCTGATGCGAAGCTCTGTACAAAGAGTTCCCTACTACTAGCTGTGACTATATCTTCCATGTTGTTAATAATGCTTTTAGTTATTCCAACTTTTTGGCTTATTGCTATCTAACATTTTGCACCATTCGTTTTGACATGGTCACGATATTTATTTAAGTAGAGAGTTATGACTCTTGTTGGTATTTTGTTAATCTCAAAATCTGGTTCTATTTTTTTCCCAAGATTTGGAAAGGCCAAATACGATTGCATGTCCTGTCTGGCACCATTACGACAGTGTTGCCAGATACGATTATCAACTCTGGCCAAACTAATCAAGCTTTATGAAGGTCCAGATAGTCTCAGTCAAGTTATGAGATCGTCCTTGAACTCTGACCCTCTGTCGCCGATACTACTTGAACCTCACCTGGACGCCTTAGATCGGCGGCTTGGGAAAGTGCTCAGAGCAGTCAGTGACTGTATCTACAACGGCCGGACGTGGGAGAGTGTTGTCACCGATGATGGAATTAGTTGACATGTAAGCCAGGATGGCGGTATAATGTACAGCGTAGAGAGAACATAAACAGTGTGCCTCGGAACTGTCTGGCTGTCTTTGTCTCTGTGTATGTGTGTCTTACTGTCCGTTTGTCTCTCTATCTATCTATCTATCTATCGATCTATCTATCTATCTATCTATCTATCTATCTATCTATCTATCTATCTATCTATCTATCTATCTATCTATCTATCTATCTATCTATCTATCTATCTATCTATCTATATATATATATATATATATCCATTAACCCACCCATCCATCAACATATGTCAGGCTCAAACTATGGATAGAGAGATAGATCACTTACAGAGCGGAAGAAAAAATAAAAGTTATAGTGGTTGTTCAAACTTTACAAGCAAGCACTTAACTATATTATATATATAAATTTTGGTAGAATTAACTAGAAAACGAGTCAAGTATAACCACACACCCTTGACCTATAGTCTATGCAACAAATAAAACAACCAGCCTTTAGACTGAACTAGGCAAACCCAAACATGGTTTGATCTTGTAGAGAGAGACAATTATTTGCAGCTAAGGTTACACAGAGATTGTTTGTAGAATATCATAGAACGAGATTAGCCACTAATGAGCTAATAGGTAGACTGTGTAGGACAGTAAGAACGACAAAACAAAAAAACACTAAGATGGTTGTTTCTCAGACATTCTTACCTCGGGAATAGATGTTTGACAGAACAACCAGATCACTTAGAGATCAGGCTGACTGCTAAAACAGAAAGGCAGACTTTCGAGAAAAGCGAGAGATGTGTTCTAATTAATCTCGAATAATGATTAATTTGAAAATTAATTCACATAGTTAATAGATGTAGCGTATATAAGCTATTTTACTGTCACGAAATAAGTTTTAATAAATTATGTTCATCATCATCATCAAGTACCATGCTTGCTGGCGTTGGTGATCATGTCTCCACAACTTTCGATCTCGACAGTTATTGTCTTTTTATTTTTTAATCAGACTAGACCAGTTGTGAGTTCTGCAGCGTTGACAGACCGACAGTAGTAATGTGTGATACTTCTCAATGAAAAGTTAGTCCATACGTCAATTTTAAAAGCAAGGAAATGGAATATTCATCACCGTATCTAATCCGACACTCAATCAACAAGTCGTAGTCATCTAGAGCAGGCACACGGCCAGTGATATAAAAAAAGAGACAGTAACAAATAAGTAGGAGCGTGTAGTTAGGATGTGGCAGATAGATTAGGTGAAGTTTAATGAACTGTTTAGAAACAAGAAAACATGTGTTGTTTAGTGAAGAAGATATAATGTTGCCATACCGCTTTTTCCCTTTTTTTTTAAATTGTTATTATAATGTAACCTTGTGGTCCTGATGGAGAATACTTGAGTGAATTGAATAAATTGATGTACTCACAATAATCCTGGGTTGTTGTTGCTTATAAACCGTAATATGTAACTGTCGACACACAACTCTCTGAAGTCGGAGACAATTCCTTACATTGTAATCATTCATGATATATTACACACAAACACAACATCCATCTACACATCCATCCACCCATCCATCTATCTATTTATATATCCATATATCCATATACATTAGGTAAGATTGACTGCTTAGTCCATAGTCCTGTAGGAGACGAACAACAAAACTAAGTGTTCACTTTGAGCATGTCAATAAACCCTTAGTAGCCGACAATCGAAATGATCATCAAACTGTATATCGCTTTCAGTCGTAAACCTTTCCGATGTCCTATTGATCAGATCTACTAACATCAATTTGTTTCACCATTCAATAACTCAACTAGATATTCTTAACATGAACGTCACCTTCTTTTGATTGCCTCTTATATTTTGATGTTGATCTATTGATTAAAGCTCCTCTTCTCATGCCCACAGAATCGTGTCTTCTCCTAAATGAATCCAAGTTTAGAAACCAAAATAATAATAACTGAAATCAAATAGAAACAAACAATGTATTTCCAAAATAGAGATTCAAGACTAGGAGACATCAGAGCTATGTTGACAATAAACTAAACCAGGGACTCATTCCCAGGCTGGGGAAAGAAGCCAATAAAGGAGTGGATTACGTATCTCACTTAGTTTGATAATGTAATAACACAGAGGAAGATCACTGTCGTCTTATTCGTATCCAAATGCCGTCGACTTGGATTAAACAGGCGTTGTTATACAATAATGCCACTGTTCAGGTTTCATGAGAGTCGTTAGAATCATTTCATCAATTATGTTCTATCTGGTTTAAGTCTGAATTCTAATGTTTTTGCATGTTTGAGTAATTTCACTATTTGTCAAGCAATCTTACCCTCTAGATTTTGTTTTCTAATATTCTCTGTTATGAACATTTACAGATCACATGGAGGCGAAGGCGCACCTCCCAGCACCAGAGCTGGAAGTTGTCAGCGATCCACAGCTGATGGCTTGCGCCAGGATCGGTGAACCAGAACCATCCAGACCCAGCTCCACCTCTCCGTGGTGCCTCTAGTAAGAGACTAACCTGTCTAGTCTGGCCAAGCGAGTAGGGATCGAAGAGGGAAGACAATCCGGTACTCAAAAATGTCGTGCTGAAGTCGGATGTGTTGGGCCGAAGGGCGCAAATATCACAGTTATACTGTAAACTACAACACAAAGCAGACACGCCTACTTAACGTCCTTTTAAGGGCGGATGATGACGAGGTACACTCCTTAAGTCATCGGGCGAGTGCAAGCAAGCAGATCATACTGTGTACATGCCAGGACCATATACAATATACTTGAATATTCGCATACTTATCATTCCATTTTTTTTTTCATCACATCTATTATTTTTCAGTAAAAATGCATCCTTAAAGACCCAATAAATAAAACTGAATTAAACTAGATTAATTAAATTAAATGTCTTTTCACTTATTAAAAGCTAATATTTTAATGCCGTATAACACTACTAATCACGCGTAGGATTAGAAATAATATAAGAAATATGGCATCGTTTTAGCTTGGTTGAGATAAAAGATAGCGCGGGATAATTTCCGATGTGGTCGCTCTAAGCTTTCTACTGGGACACCATTCACAAACACAAGCTACGGACATGAATTCATTACATTCAAATACAAGCTACGGACATGAATTCATTACATTCAAATACAAGCTACGGACATGAATTCATTACATTCAAATACAAGCTACGGACATGAATTCATTACATTCAAACACTTTTCTGCATGTCCATTCAGTATGGTTTGCTACTAAATAAATAAAGAAAGAAAGAAAGAAAGAAAGAAAGAAAGAAATCAAATAGTGTGTATAGGCATCACTCTGTTTTTCCTCCTCTTTTTTCATTCGACTACAATTTCTTGAAAATGATCATTATTACGCCAGTGCCGTTTCTTTCACCAAAAAAATTCATTTCTTAATTAAGGTGGTGTGAACCTATAAACCTTTGATAGAGATCGAATCCTACCTCTCCTCAGCAAATCTGTTCACTCACCACTACCCTACAGCAGCTATCTGCTTTATGTACTGATTCACACTCCATTCTATTCTTACCTTTATTACCCTTCGTGATCGGCCTTATGGATCAATACACTCGACGTGAGCAAGGCATGTTTAAGGGACCGGGTTTGTCTTCCATCTTTTATTCCAACTATCTGGTCCACGGAAAACAGTAAACAAAGGAACTGGTATGACGCACTGTGGACAGAAATGTGGAAGGACATAATCGCCTACGCCAGCCGGCAAAGCAAATGATGATGATGATGAAGTCTTAGACTAATTCAGTTTCGCATTCCTCACATGAAAAGTGACGTCTGTACAAGTATTCACTCTTAATGAAGAGGTTGGAACGTCAGGCAGACAGACAGACAGACAGACAGATAGATAGATAGACAGACAGACAAGACACCCAGGCTGACTGATTGACTAACTGACAGACAGACAGATAGATCTTGCTCACCTAACTACCTCTCTCGTTTAAGACAAAAATAAGAATGTTCCGAATTACTTTAAAGCCCCAAAGTCTGAACTGCCCCAGAGCTAGACCTGCGTTGATTTAATTACACAAATAGATCCCGCTTCTTGGACAACCCAGACAACAAGATCGAAGTTAATTATTCTTATTGTACCCATGATCAGCTCACATCCCTGGCAGGCTGACAGTAAGTCACAAATGCAAATTGAATATTTTATGGACTGGTTTCTCTGCTCGCTTAGAACATCATCAGCTCTGAACATCATTGCGATCATCATGCAGTAATTGAGTTAGTGAACATATGGGATTTAGCTCTTTCTACATCCGATACGACAACAGACAAGAAAATCACTGGAGTCTGTAGAAATGTGGTTTTACAGAAGAATATTGAGAATACCATGGACAGCTAAGAAGAGTAATGAAAATGTTCAGAAATAGGCAAAAGCAAAATAGGGAGCTAATTTCTAATATTAGGAAGAAACAATCATCATTTTTTGGCCATGTAATGAGAAGAGAACAACTGGAATATATTGTAACAACTGGAAAAATTGAGGGACGAAGAGATAGAGAGAAGCAAAGAGAAAAAATAACAGACAGCTTAAGAGAATGGCTTGGCAGAAGGTCAACAACAAAAATGATAAATAGCTGCCGAGACCGAAAGTTGTGGAGAGACATGATCACCTACGCCAGTAGGCCCGGTACTTGATGATAATGATGATACCTAATGTATATATATATAAATTGATAATACTGGATGTGCTGTATTTTTCTTAGAGGTTATTTATGTTTGAGCTCTCAACACTTCTCTCACTTGAAATAATTCAAGTTCAGACAATTATCCAGTATTTGTCTTTTTAATATCCATCAAGATTCAATAATTCTACTTTTTGTCTTTTTTTGCTCTTTTTCATTTTATTATTCTTTTATCAAGAATCAGTTGGATCATTCTTCTTCCACGAGAACTCATCATTTATGATGTAACAGTAGTGACGTAAGTGAACCTACAACTTCCGTTTTATATTCGGTGACTGGGGCATGTAATAATGAAATATCATAAATGGGTGATGTTTAGGATTCGAATTTTTATGACGTGACACATTTTCCGCTGAGATGTGTATTTGAAATCCAAGTTAATTCCACCATGTCTCATGCCTTTCTGAACACTCTGACGCTGTTTCTGTTGGTCATATAAATGCATATTTTGTCCAAATTGGGGGCATAAATGCATATTTTTTAAATATTTGTCTCATTTTAGGTACACAAAAACTTTCATTTAGATGACCCTACTGCAGTGGCGTATGGTACCGCAGCTACCGACGGTAGCCTGAAAATATTAACGAAATACAAAAGGAAATGATAATTTATTATATATTTTTTTATAATTATGTTACAAATTTGCGAATATTCTATTACACATTTCGTAGTCCAATATGATTTATTTGCTTTGATTTGTATTTATTAAAGCAAGGTTTTCCTATGGTCACTATAACGTTTGTGAATGAAAACGAAACTACATTGAAACCTCTATTAGCCAGCGGTACATTTTTCCTCTATCCGGACCTTCTTTTTACGACCTTGACATTAAACAATTCCCGTCAAAATTATACGGTAAAGCTACCGCTACACTAATGCGGTTTCATGGGTTATTTTTAGCACTAGCCAATCAGAATCGTCACAAAGTGAAAGTGAAACAATGTCTGATTATCCGGAACTTCCTTAGTAATTTTTAACTACGTTATGCGCATCAGCATCTGTAGAAAGAATTTTTTCTGCTCTCAAGAGAATCAAATCTTATTGTCGCTCAACTCAGACACAAGAACGCTTATCTGGTTTGGCAGTCCAATATCCATTGAGAAATTATTCCCTCAGAAACTTAGAAACCAACCCAACAGTACTTTCAATGACAAAGTCATCAAGACATTTTCGTCCCAAACAAGACGGATATAATTAACATAAATAGGTAAGTAATTTAAAATGTAGTGAAGTCATTAGAAAATATTACTTTATGTTAGACTACTGAATATAATGTATGTTTTTATTTCTTATGTCAGCGGTAGCCCAGACCCCAAAACCAGTATACGCCACTGCCCCACAGAAAAAAAAAATTGGCTTGTAATTGTGTTGCTAAGAAACAAGTAAACTTGCCTAAATAAATGCCACTTGTCTATATCTCAGACAACCTAATTCAAAATAAATATTTCGATTGTAAATTAAAGACCACTTTCAAAAAAATTAAAGACAGAGAGATGTGCTTCAGAAATTGCACACCAACAAAGACAAAGACATGAAAGCAGAGTCCAATGCAATGAATGTAGATGCCTTAGCGGATAATTTAGCATCATTTTATTTTAAATAGCAAATGAGTTATTAATTTATGTCATATTTCTGTCCCGACCGCAATACTCCAAAAATCATGTGCTGAAGGTCTGCAAAATGTATGGTCACTAACACCATATTCCCTATACTGCACTTGGCGTGACGGGGGTACTTTACTTTTCTTTTCTTTTTTTCATAATTCGGTCTATTGTTTTCATTGCTAGGTTATACTTTGCATTTCTTAGGTCATAAGTGCGAGCATATTTCAATGATTTGTTTTATATTTGACATTTGGAGGCCAAGGTGCGCCTTCCAGCACCAGAGCTGGAAGTTGTCAGCGACCCACAGCTGATGGCTTGCGGCAGGATCGGTGAACCAAAACCATCCAGACCCTGCTCCACCTCTCCGTGGTGCCTCCAGTAACAGACTAACTTGTCTAGTCTGGCCAAGCGTGCAGGGATCGAAGAGGGAAGACAACCTCAAAAAATGTCGTGCTGAAGTCGGATGTGTTGGGCCGAAAGGCGCAAATATAACAGTTATACTGAAAACCACAACACCATGCAGACACGTCCACTACGTCCTTGTAAGGGCGGATGATGAAGATGAATATTCTGGTCTACCACGATACTCTAGAATACTTTAGTCATCGGGCGGGACGCAACCAACCAACCATATTTGACATTTTAGGCGATACAAATCCGAGTACTAGGTTTGATTTTATGTAAAATTGGTAAAGCCACAGGACCAGATGAAATTCCTTCAGAGATAGTAGAAATTAACACCTCTTCCGAGATGTTACATAATCTACTAAATAAAATATGAGAAATGGAAGAAATACATTCAAGACTAGGAGATTATATGATCAAATTACCAAAGAAAGGAAGTTTACAGGAATGCACGAATTATAGGATAATTACGCTACTATCAGTGCCATGAAAAATACTAAGGACAATCATTCTAAAGAGACTTAAAGAGGTCATAGAAAAACATTTGAAAGTTGCTCAAGCAGGTTTTAGGAAAAACAGATCATGTGCTGATCAAATAAATGCTCTACGTATAATAGTTGAACAAAACTTAGAACTACATTCACCACTTTATATCGGATTCATAGATTATGAAAAAGCATTTGATAGTTTAGACAGAGCAATGCTTTAGAAGTTACTGAGTCATTACGGAATCCCCACAAAGTTTATTAACCTTATAACAGCAATGTATGAATGAATGAAATGTTGCATGAAGAGCAGCTTACAGAAACATTTAAAATCAGAACAGGGGTAAGGCAGGGATGCATTCTATATCCATTTCTGTTTCACAACCCAAAGTTTGGTATTTGAAAATAACTCAAAACAACAGAAACGGAATCCAGTGGTCACTGACCAAGCAACTTAATGATTTAGACTTTGATGATGGCATAGCTCTCCTATCATATAATCTTCAACAGATGCAAGACAATATGAGCAAATTTGATGAAAGATCACAACAGCTGTGACTGAAAATAAATAGAGATAAAAACAAAATTATGAGAATTAATGCAGTTGACAATAACCAAATAACAGTAGGAGAAATACTTCTACTAGACGTACAATATTACATATATCTGGGCAGTACTAATTGACAAAGAGAGAGGAGCAGAAAATTATACCAAAATTGGAATATCAAAAGCAAGAGGATTGGTTATTCATTGCAATGGGAAACATGTGGAAATCCAAAGAAATTAGGTTAAATACAAAATAATACAATAAAAATTATCAACTTCAATTTTAAGTCAGTCCTATTGCATGGCGATGAAACATTGAGAACAACAAAAATAACAATCATGAAGACACAGACTTTCATTAATGGATGTTTGCGCACAATAAAAGGATGGAAATGGCAAGACAAAATCACTAACATAGAATTATGGAAATGTACCAGTCAAATACCAGTGGATAAAGAGATATAGCGAAGACGATTGCGTTGGATAGGACACACACTGTGGAAGCCAACTGAGAGTATTACACCGCAGGCCTTTCTTTGGAAACCCCAAGGAAGAAGACGAAGAGGAAGACCAAAATATTCTTGGAGAAGACAGGTGAAAGCACAGATGAAGATGGTGGAGAAGACATGGAATGATCTTAAAAGAAAAGCAAAAAACAGAACAGCTTGGAAAGTGTTTGTTGAAGACCTATTCTAGACAGGGAATTAAAAAGTAAAGAAGAACAGACTGTTCGTCAATGCAATTAACTGTTGAAATGTTCCATATTATTTTTCTCCCTTTAACTGAATTAATAGTTGTATTTAAATAGTGGCGGCAGAAAACCCGGATTAAGAAATCATCCTTTTTAGACCATGTAATTAACTACAGCTCTAAACATCACCTTCCAGCAGACAGACTTCAAGATATGCCCATCCGCCCTGAAGCACTTTGCCGCCAAATAGTTGTCCCCGATGTCAGGACTGAGCTCTCCGACCCCCTAGCAGATAGAAATACTCTACCTCCTATACTCAAAGCCATAGCACAGGAAACCATTGACCAGTATCCACGCAATGCCGTCCACGTTTATACTGATGGACCTGCATTCAAGGCCACCCTAAATGCTGGTTACGGTGCTGTTGTCAAGTATCCCTACTCTCACCCAGACCACTACCCCCAGATTTACGGCCCATGCGGAGTATACTGTTCCAATTACTCTGCAGAAATTATAGCTATAGAGAGAGCACTCAGAAGGATATTTGTAGACTTTGAATGTGACACCATCGCACCGGAAGATATTTATATTTTCTCGGATTCTAAATCAGCACTCGAAGCAATTGAAAGCGGACTAACATCTGAGGTTTCCAATATAAGATCTTTATCCAAGCAACTCTCCACTACCTATGGCGTGGCTGTAACCCTACAATGGATCCCTGGTCACATCGGCATTGCGGGAAATGAGAGAGCGGATAGGTTGGCTAAACTGGGAGCATCTCTACCACAGCTTCCTGTTCAAGTTAGCCTCAAAACATGTAAGCAAATTTTGAGAAACAACTACCACGAGGAATGGTTGAATATGTGGGCTTCAGCTAAGACTGGACGCCTACTCTACAGATATCAAACAAAACAAGACCCCCTCGACCCTGTGCGGGAGCTGAGGCGAAGGGACCAGAGCCTGATATTCCAGCTGAGAACAGGCCATGCTCCTACCAATCAACACTTGAGCAGAATAAAAACACAACATGACCCAATCTGCAGACACTGCCGTCAACAATCTGAGACAGTAGATCACCTGCTACTACACTGTCCCCATTTACTAAATCGACGGAGCATGTTACTCCCACTACCTCCAACCATCAATAACACACTGTACTCTTCATCTGTTCAACTGAGAAGGACCTGCGCCTTCATGCGAGAGGCATTAAGCTGTAAAGAGCTCATAGCTCACGGCTAACAAGGGGATTAAGTCAAGTCAAGTCAAGTCAAGTATTTAAATAGTATATCGGTTGTTATTCAGCCGGAGCGATAAGATCAGAATAAAATGAAGACCTGAGAATAAAGCTAGGAATAATTCCCGCCATAGAATAAATACATAAAGTAATAACAGATAAAATGGGTTTACTACGTGTTAAGATAGAAGGGTGAAAACGTATCACAAATAACTTTTAATAAAAGTTGCTAGAACATCAGATTCAAGGGCAGACCACGACACGATAGATTAGTGGAATATTAGAAACCTAAGAAACTTAACAGCAGCAGAGGCCAACAGAGGAGCAAAAAAACGGCAAATTAATCTCCTTCGAGGGAAAATTTTTTTTAAAAATAGAAAAAATGGTATGGTAAAAGCTTTACGTGATTATTTTGACGACATAGATTTGAACGACGTTTTGGCTCAATAGGCCTTCAGCAGGAACCAACAAACAACACGCACACACAGATGTGTAAGTAAATAAAACTAATCCTACATAGCTAACTAGTAACGAAACATCCAAAACAAAATAATAGAAACTGGTTAAAGAAAAGAAAAATGACTTCCCTGTGTCGTGGACCGTGGTCAGAATGGGAAAGGAATGGTCACACGGGTGTAGCTGTAATTATACCCTCTGGTCAGGTGAAGGGTTCTAAAAATACACGAGTGGGGGGAACACTGTCTAGCGACTGCAAAGACACTGACAATGTCTAAAAGTATCTAAGGGTCCATAAATAGTTGTATAGACACACACACACACACACACACACACACAGATGCGTGTATACATATATACACGTACAGACAGACATGTACATACGTATACATATCAAACATACACATATATACATAAACATATATATGCATACATACATGCACACACATATATGCATATATATATATATATATATATATATAAATATATACCAATACCCATACTTATGAACACATACATGCATGGGCTCACCCATACGGGGACAATCATATATGTGTAGAACCGTGCGCATAACGCACACATAACCAGATTGATAACAGGTACTCAAAAGGCGGAAAGAGTGAGATGTCTGAGAGTGGGATACAATAAAAACACATGAGGGGTAAGTAGCACAGAAAAAAGGGGTATAGGAGAACACCGAAGTGTCTCAATGGGAACTAGTGGAGGAGAACTATGAATAGCATGGCATAGTAGATATACTAAAGAGCCCAAACATGGGCAGTAGAGAAGGTTATGCAAAAGGGAAGAAGTAACCGAAAGGAAACTATGTGTACGAGTGTGATACATTCATGCCTCGTGGGGTCCGTGAACCATACTAGACTATGAGGCGATCTCTAAAGCAAATCGGCTGCGGTCGCCAGAGTGACAAAGGACATTACCAGTGATACGGATGTCGTCTTTGCCCTTGTGGTCTGGGGAGTTGAAATGGGAAGAGACTGGAGTGCCAGTATTCTGTTTAACATCTCGTAGATGTTCACAAAATATGTTCCCGCTACTCGTCTTCCAGACTCGCCAATATAATGTATGCACGCATCTTTGTGTGTGTGTGTGTGTGTGTGTGTGTTGTGTGTGTGTGTGTGTGTGTGCGTGTATTTATGGTCCCTTAGATACTTTTAGACATTGTCAGTGTCTTTGAGTCGAGGTAACCTAGACAGCGTTCCCCCCATTCATATATTTTTAGAACCCTTCACCTGACCAGAGGGTATAAATACAGCTACACCCGTGTGACCATTCCTTTCCCATTCTGACCACGATCCACGATACAGGGAAGTCATTTTTCTTTTCTTTAACCAATTTTGATTATTTTGTTTTGGATGTTTCGTTACTAGTTAGCTATGTAGGATTAGTTTTATTTACTAACATATCTGTGTGTGCGTGTTGTTTGTTACTGCTGAAGACCTATTGAGCCGAAACGTTGTTCAAATCTGTGTCGTCTACTAATCACGTAACGCTTTTACCATACCATTTTTTCTATTTTTTTTTTCAATTTTCTCTCACATTCAGCTTTACTGCAGCATAATCACCTTCGACAATGACAGTTAAGTGGGGAAGGAAAGAAGAAGAAGTAGATTGTTTTTCCTGAAGAAAGTTACAAGCCGTAATGCTGAATTTATTAATTTAAGTGTCACTATATATCTGTAGAAATATATTTTCTATTGCGCTATTTCTTTCATCATTAAATAACCATAGTCTATAACAAGCAAATTACTTACTAACGCCCAGAGCACTAGTACATCTCATGAATTTCCCAGAATCATTTCAAACTGTTCTGTGTTGAGGATATGGGATGCAAATTTTAGTCCTGATATAGCCCTTCTCCAGTGCGTGTAATTCACGCCGACTTAATCGAGTTGGCAAAGATGATTTAATTCATAAAGAGGTGAAACAGCTCGGCTGGGAAATCAACTTGTTTTATACAAAACTAAAACTTTTGACAAAAGTAATTAACTAGGGCGACAGCTGGCTCTTAATCCGCCTCCCACTTATTGTTACAGCCGTCTTTAGTTGGTTATAGCGGTGTAGATCTTATTTTATATTTTATAAAGAGCTTATCCATGAGAAAAATGGTAATAATTCTCTGAAATATTCTATTATCATCTTTCTAATCTGTCAATAGACTAGAAGATTTAATTGATATGATAATGATGCGTTACTACATGCATATGTTCGGCTGGAGCTCTGCATACGTCATCACGATTTTAATTAAAAATAATGACTTTGAATGCGATGATCATCGCACAATAAGCCTTATGAATCACATAACTAAGATATTACTAAAAATCATCCCGCTAAGAATACGAAACAAAATCAGTCCATAAATTAGTGATGAACAGTGTGGTTTTGTTGGAGGTAAAGGTACGAACAATTCTGTTTGTATCGTAAGATCATTAGTAGAAAGAGCCATAAAGGTGAAAACAGATCTATACCTATGTTTATAGATTATAACAAAGAATTTGACAAAGTAAAGCACCAAGAAATAATCAAAATTTAAGAAGGCATCTCTCTCTCTCTCTCTCTCTCTCTCTCTCTCTCTCTCTCTCTCTCTGCGATCAGGACTCAATCAGAGTAAGGGTTCCAGACTCTCACATGAAGTCAGCTGTCAGGCTAAGTGTGTTGATCGCTCCCACAGACAGAACATCACAAGTAGAATTCGCCAGATCCACTCTGATTGAGCACCCGTTAAAACGTTGAACTGTGTTCTGCGCCAGTGGCCCAGTGTATCCGATTTCAGCCAGCATTTTATTCGGGTTTGCTTTCCCTAGCCTTTGACTGTCCCCAATCTTCCTGCAAGGCAGCAGATTGTCTTTTCTGTAGGGGGATTCTGCCCTTAGATGGTCGGCCCTCCCAGGTTTACGAGCACCATCTGCCCGAGTCACTAGAGGTGACCAACACAGACATGCACACACAAAGATATGAGATGTGACTAACACAGACACACACGCACAAAGATGTGAGATGTGACTAACACAGACATGCACACACAAATATGTGAGATGTGACTAACACAGACATGCACACACAAAGATATGAGATGTGACTAACACAGACATGCACACACAAAGATGTGAGATGTGACTAACACAGACATGCACACAGCGATATGAGGCATGACTAACACTGACACACATTAAGATATATAACACATGACTAACATAAACATGCACATAAAAATATGAGATATAACTGACATTAACATGCACACACAAAGATATCACATATGCCTAACATAGACATGCACACAAAGATAAGAGATATGACTAACATAGATATGCACACACAAAGATATGAGATGGGACTAACATAGCCATGCACACACAAGGATATGAGATGTGACAAACACAGACATGCACACACAAAGATATGAGATATGACTAACATAAACATGCACACAAAGATATGAGATATCACTAACCCAGACATGCACACACAAAGATATGACATATGACTAACAATGGTACACACTAAGATATGAGATATGACTAAACACAGACACACATAAAGATATGAGACATGATTAACACGGACACACCAAGATATGGGATATGACTAACATGACTAACATGACACACACCAAGATATGAGCCATGGCCAGCACACACAAGCTAAGATATGAGCCATGGCTAGGACAGAAACACAGCAAGATATGAGCCATGGCTTCACTAAAAAACACCCAAAAAATGAACCATGTCTAGCACAGAAACACATTAAAGTGCCCATATGCTTGGGCTTGTTGTAGTCGGCAGACTCTTCTGAACGTGGGAATCACAGGTTTCGTTAAACAGTTATCCGGAGATTTGAGAGTGCAGTCTGACCCATAGAACGTTCTCTTGCATGTACAGATTCCCGATCGACTGTTCACAGGTGTCGTTGAAACAGTTGTCCGGACATTTGAGAGTACATATGATGTCACAGCCATCAGAACACATCTGTTCGCACTGTAGCCCAAAATTACCATCAGGACAAGTGTCATTACAGGTATAGCAAAGATGTTTACATTGTAGGCATTTTCCGGATTGTTCCTCAAATAAAGGACAGACACTGAGACAAGACCCGGAACAGTCGTGTCCATAGATCCCATGTGAACAGTTGCCGTGATAAGTACCGATGATGACATTGCAGCCTTTACTACACCCACTACACATTGCACAAAACGACCAAGAATGCTCGTCCAGACAATAGGTGTCTGTAAATGTTTGCACCTCACATACCGTCAGTGCTCTGTCGGCCTGCAAAATGGTCGGTGAGAACTCAATCTTAATGAGTGGCATTGGCGTTTGTGTTTTGACTACAATAGTGTTCACAGATAAATTAGGGTATGATATATCATTATACTGGAACACTACTCCGCAACTGTCAGAGAAAGCATTTTGAGTGGCATTGTTTACCCGAATCATAGTGCTAGCTCGATGATAGATTCGAATGGTATGAGTCTTCTGGGGCGTTGCAAAGTTCAGATACCAGTAAACAGAATTGGTTCCACTTCTCCATTGTGTGTGTGTGCAGTCATTGTCATAGAGATTGATCTTTGTTTTGCTATTAACTGCGGCCTCTGGTCCACATCCGTCTCCTGTATAACAAGCATCAAATGTGTCGGTCTGGTTTGTGATCTGTTTGAGAGCCAGTTTCCGACCCCCGCCAATGTAGATGGAACAGATATTTGCAACTATCGCCCTTTTAATCCGTAACTTGTTGATCAGACCAGCCCCAGAGCAGAAAACATCAACCTCGTGCGGACTAACTACAAACCTTGATACATTGTTACATGAAGCAGAACCATTCAGTTTTACCGTGAAACTGTCCGGATATTTAAGTCATTCGCATAAATCCTAAACCAGGAGCACGGCAAAGATTGATTGAGAGTTGCCTCAACTGATGTAGAATCTGTGTCCGGATTACATGAGGTATAAACGTAGACAGCAAAGACGTAAGAATAATAAAGAACATGTACAGGCAACAAACAGCGGCCATAAGAACTGGAAACCAATTGGGAATGTTTCAACAAATAAAACAGGGTAACGGGCAAGGTTGTGTGCTGTCACCAAATTTGTTTAATATTTATATTGAGATTATTTTAAGATCCATAAGGGGCATGCTTGGAATAACAATCGGATGTCATAATATAAATAATCTAAGGTATGCTGATGACACAGTCTTAATCGGTAAGAGTGAAAATGAGTTACAAGAAATGTTAGAATAATAAAGGAAAGCAAAAAAAAAAGGATTCAGCCATTATAGTGAAAAGACAGAAGTAATAGTAGCAAAAAAGAAAAAGACATCACTGCAATACACAATAAAGACAAATGGATCAATATCAAAACAGGTACATTTATTTAAATATCTAGGAGCATTGTTAACTTTAGATGATAGATGTACAACAGCGGTGAGATGCATAACGGCTCAGGCAAAAGCAGCTTTCTAAAAAATGAAGTAGATACTGTGCAATCCATTTTTGACAATAGAAACAAGAAAAAGCGTTTTTAAATGCAATGTAGAGCCAGTCTTAATATATGGATGTGAATCATGGGCAATAGGACAACAAATAAGAAAATCACTGGAGGCTGTAGAAATGTGGTTTTACATAAGAATGTTGAGAATACCATGGGCAGCTAATAAATGTAATGAAAACGTTCTGAAAGAGACCAAAGCAAAAAGAGAGCTAATATGCAATATTTGGAAGAAACAATCATTTTTTTTAACATGTAATGAGAAGTGAACCCACGATAATGTGATTTATGTACAGGTTCTTTTCAGAATGTAATGAGAAGGGAACCCACGATAATGCGATTTATGTACAGGTTCTCTTCAGAATGTAATGAGAAGGGAACCCACGATAATGTGATTTATGTACAGGTTCTCTTCAGAATGTAATGAGAAGGGAACCCACGATAATGTGATTTATGTACAGTTTCTCTTCAGAATGTAATGAGAAGGGAACCCACGATAATGTGATTTATGTACAGGTTCTCTTCAGAATGTAATGAGAAGGGAACCCACGATAATGTGATTTATGTACAGGTTCTCTTCAGAAATATCTCCTAAGTCCATGCACTCAATCTAAAATATCATCTCGGAAACAATCTCATGTATAAATAACATCTCTCAAGTCAACTCATGAAGCGAACCTTTAACGCAGCATTAATCTCTGTGACAACACCTTCTCCGTGTGTATGTATATATTCGTTCAGCTCATTAATCTCATAACTCATCTAATTATAGATCCTCAAGAGAACCTCTTAAGTTTATCGTAGCCTTCGTAAATGGTGAGTCCATCCAAGCTTGGCTTATCTACATACTGTAAGTAAAAGAAGTAAAGTGCCCCCGTCACGCCAAGTGTCGTATAGGGAATATGGTGTTAGTGACCATAAACTTTACAAAACTTCGGCACATGATTTTTGGGGTAATGTGGTCGGTATTACGCCCGTGCCGCTTTACTTTCCCAGAAAAAAAATCCGGTACCCATTAAAGGCTGGGTGAACCTGGAAGCCGTCGGTTTGGATCGAACCCTACCTCTTGTCCTTTGTAGTCCAGTTCACTAACCACTGAACTATCGCGGCTCCCATTTTCATACTGACTATTCTTTATTTGTAAGAACAAATATTGATGGTATCCGCCTGAACACCTGACTTATATTGAGGCAAGAATAGATGACGTGAAACGTAGAAAATTAAATGTTATTTACTCTGCAACAACATTACTTCAACAAGCGTTATCTTCATCCCTTCTCTACAACCAGCACTCCTTCGTCTGACTAGTGCTATAATCTGGTCTCGATAGATTGTAGGTCCTTTACTGATTTTTATTATCCAACTCTTAATATCAACCTTGGTCTTTAGAGTCTAACTTCTCATTGAATTTCCACTGTCAATGTGTATTGAATGTATACCTAACTACTGGCTAACACGCACTTCACAAAATACATTATATGCCACAGCTATAACTCGACTGAATCACAGACAGTTGACAAATAAATGAAAAGACGATTACGTCACAGAGGTGGAATTTCTCAGAAGAATGTTGATGGTTTCCTGGACAACTAAAAGACCAGCTATGACATTCTCAAACAGGCCAACACAATATCAAAAAGAAAGAATCGACATTTTTCGTGCACGTCATGAGAAGAGGAAAGTTGGACTTGGTTACCGCTGGCAAAATATAGGGAAAGAGATATCGCGGGAGACAAAGAGAGAAGATACTGTATAGCTTGGTGTCATGGCACAGAAAAGCGGTCAACAACAGAATTGAAAGGATGCACTGTGGATAGAAAATTGTGGAAGGACGTGATCGCCTACGCCAACCGGTATAGAACATAAAAAGTAAAATGTAAAGTGCCCCGTCACGCCAAATGGCGTATATGAAATATGGTGTTAGTGACCATAATTTTTACAGACTTTCATCATATAATTTTTTGGGTAATGTGGCCAGTATTACGCCCGTGCCACTTTCCTTTAGCAGATAAAAATCCTGTACCCATTTAAGACTGGGTGAGCCTGGAAGCCGTCGATCAGCATCGAGCCCGACCTCTTATCCTTAGTACTCCACACTACCCCCTGAGCTAACACGGCTCCCAGGTATAGCACATTATGATGATGATAACGTAACTAAAAGCAAGGTCTACTATCTGCTTTCTGTCAGCTAATAATTTCGACCTCGTTGATGATTACCTCATCATCATCAAGTGCCATGCCTGCTGGCGTAGGTGATCATGTCCCTCCACAACTGTTGATCTCAACAGTTATTTATCATTTCTATTGTTGACCTTCTGCTAAGTCATTCTCTTAAACTGTCCGGTATGTTTTCTCATTGCACCCCTCTATCTCTTCGTTCCTCTAATCCCCCAGTTGTCACAATATATTCCAGCTGTTATGTTCTCATTTCATGGCTAAAATTGATGATTGCTTCTGCCTAATTTTGGAAATTAGTTCTCTTTTTACTTTGGCCTCTTTCGGAACGTTTTTTATTACTCAATTGATTATCTACAACTACATTGGCCTGCCAGCTTGGTGCTGATCGAATGCGAAAAAGCACGTTGGTCCTCCAGCACCCTCGTATATAAAGCTGTTCTGACTCAAGTTCTTTCTTACAATTCTAGACATCCAGAAGGAACAATGAGTCTTCTATTTTTCCTCCGTTTCTTTCTCAAAATCCCTCAGATGCACCCTACAGTAACAACTTATATAACTGGCTCTGTGGTTTCCATTTCTTTACAGGAGTGTGACCATCGCCAGCGACCACTGTCTACCTGTTCACATATTTAATGCCTGGGTCACGGACTTGTCGCCGTCTTTCTTCCCAGAAGCAGGCCCCATGCGCAACCACCACAGCTACAGTAGATATGAAACCACTGGCTCAAAATATACCCTAATTTAGATAGGTCTGAGCGTAGAAACGGAAACCCCAGAAAACCTTAACAATCCTGACGTATTCTGCTATACGAGCTATAGACGGCTGACGTTATTCCAGCCACATCCGTCCCTATTCGTAGAACTGAAAATGTCACGCAAGTGGTGGTTTTCCTTTCTGCGCTCAGGTCTACATAAAGTAGGTTATTGTCGAACCACAACCAACTATATATAATGCCTGCGGGCTGAGAGGGTTATCCCGAAATCATCGAAAGCTTTCGACGTCATCAATTATACGAGCTATAGACAGCTGACGTCATTTTACCCACAACCTCCCTTGCTCGCAATACATAAAACGTCACAGACTCCTCTTCAGCCCGCGGGCCTTAGATATAGTCGACTGTGGTCGAGCTCACTAATAACTTGTCTATTTAAGGTTCTAAATTTGTTTCCCGTTTTGTGAAGCTTTTGCTGATGACCGTGGGGTCAGGTAGCAAGCGTCAGTCACCGGTCATGTGAGCGCACTTATCAAGGGTCCCTACTTATTAAAATAGTATTGTCTGTTTTTATACAAAGGCTTATCAAATCAATCCAGGACTTTTCATGTTTCAGAACAGCTGAACATATTTAGCTTTTATTTCTCAATGCTATCGCCTCTACAAAAATGGACTTATCGTTGCGTTATAGTATTTCTTGGATACCAACAGGGTAGAAATATATTTTTGTCCCTTCAAAGCCATGATTGAACTGCCCGCTTCAAGTAATCATCACTGCTGAAATTGTAGTCTCCGAGGAACTTTCAAGAACTTTAGAAGTTCATGGATGATTGTGTTCAAAGGTCCCATATAAAGATAGGTCGGCTCCACATGTAGTCGACAAGTTATCCCAGTGGTCGTCAGACTGTGCTTCGCGTAGGTGCTCAGCAAACGCCTGCTATAGCTCGTTTCAAAACATTTGCCCAACTTCAAAACGCTATTACTCTCTAACCGTTTGTTAAATACTTTTGAAATTTTCCAAATGTTATTAGAATGCAAAAGACCCTTTAAATTTATATTTAACAAATATCTTGCAGCTGCAGTTTTCTTAAAGCGGCGATATTTCTTTGATGTTTGTCAAAATTGTAAATTGTGAAGCCCTAAAGAATAGAAATTACCGTAGTTGCTGGTCTACGATTAATTTTCACTAGGTAAAGGCGTGGCCGTAATGGGGAAATAACTGGATAAAACAAAACACCAGGAGATTTTTGTCTGCTCAGTTCGAGGACGGACGATAATAATATCAAGGTATACCTGTATGTCCAATTTTCATAGTTGTGTGGTCCTGAAAAGGACCGTTTGTTGAAATAATTTAAGGTAATATAGTGGCCAACATTGTGGGGGCTATATACTTTCATTCTGAATCAGACGAGTCTAAAAGATTAATAACTGTTTGGGGTTGAACATTCCACAAACCATCATTTTTCCAATATTCCTCTTCCTGTTTTAAGACGTGGTCTTCACATTTAGCCCAATAATCTTTGTCTATATTTAATAAAGCGAGATTAGCAAGAGTCTTTACATCGCATATTTTGAATGTTGTATTTTCATCTGCCACTTGTCCTTTTAATTTTGCCCAGATTAGTTCTATTGGATTTAAATGAGCATGGTAAGGTGGCAGCCTCAAACTTATATGACCGTGCTCTTGGATAATCTTATCTATTTGAAAAATCTTTGTCCTCTGTTTTTGCTTTACTAGAAATAGTAATTCAGGTTTTAAGTAGATGTTATTAAATTGTATGTGCTCCTTTGTGAGCCATATCTTAATAGCATCTTTTGTACTGGATGACGTCGGGACTTTATCTTCAAGTGCAACAATGTTGTGGTACGCTGCATTGTCCATTATTAGGCAAGATGGTCGATCTGGTGATGGGAGAACAGAATTTTCAATCCAATGTCTAAATATGTGACCATTCATCTCAGAGTGATAATCCCGATTGTCTATGGATTTTGAAAGAAAAATGAGCTATGCATTCTGTATTAGTCCATGTTGTCGACTACCTGCACGAGCAATTATCAAGCGCTGTCCTTTGCTGCTAGGTATTAATCTCTTAATCTTTCCATCTGATGACTGCCATTCCCTTTGGTTAGTGTGGTGAGCATTGATCCATGTTTCATCCAAGTACACAATATCATAACCTTGCTTGCGCACCTCTTTTACTTCACGTAAGTACTTGCTTCTCATGACTACTATATGTGGCTTCTCACAGATGATGTTTCGTCCATTGGAATACTTTATGAATGTAAAGCCTGCAGCTCTCACACTCCTCCATAATGTAGATTTTGATATTTCAATACTGTTGTTCTTTTTCAGCGATACTTTTAATTTTCTTATTGTAACAGTTTCATTCATACCCAACATTTTGCGAATTTCACTTCTAATAAGTTCACTGTCGAAATTATCCAACATTTTTGCTCTTCCTTGTGATTTTGTATATTTGGAACATTGACGGCCACGTGCTTGAATCCAGCGATTAAATGACCGTTTAGATAAATCCAAAATGTGTCTTGTCCTATTCTCATGGTTTTCTAAAGAATGAAATAATCTTTCTCGTTTAGCCTTTTTGCAAAAATAGTCATACATTTTTATTGCGATATTTTGTAAACTGCAGAATTTCATTTTAAGACTCATGATAAATGTTATTGTTCCACGTTACGCCGCTGAATTAACGGAAATGGAACACACAATGTCTCGTGTTTACTACAAGTGTCTAATTGTGTCAGAGAACTCACGCGGAAAGCGTGCAAAATCGTAAATTTGAGCGTGTATGGATTTGTAATCGCTATTTTTAACTTAAATACTGTAAACACTAAGTTTTGACTACATCAATGGGTCGTTATAAATTTATATAAATCAAATAAGCAATAATAATAACCAAATGTTTGTTTTTAATGAAATTAATTCCCTGTTGGGTTCTAATCATTATAACTATACATGCAAATTTTGAAAAAATTACAAAAAGCGGTTTAAAAGATATTGATTTTTAAAGTTGGGCACGACTTATGAAACAAGCTATAGTGGTCGCAGACATCATTATCATCATCATAAAGTGCCATACACGACATAGGAGATCTTTCTCTACAAACCTCAATCCACAGTGCAACTTATCAACTTCGCAACTGTTGTACCACAATGTTAATCTGTCTAATATTATTTCTCTATGTCACTCAACATCTCTCTTTCCCTCTTTTCGCTGACGGTTGGTAAAAATGCATGACTCGGTGTATGGTGTCGTGTGTCTGTGATCGCCAAGTTGTGTATTTCCTTTTGCTCTCAAAAGGATGCCGCAGACATCAATCAAAGTGAACTAATGCCGGATAGTCTGGCTTAGGATTTCTTCCCGCCAAACGCTTTGGTGGAGGGACAATATAGTTGCACCAGTGAAAAAATATTAGTTTAAACATTCCTTTTATTGAAGTCAGTTGGATTGGAAATCTTGTCTGTTCTGTTATATAATCACCATGGATAAATGTTTAAGCAGAAATATAAAACGGAGCATCTCTGACGAATCATGCAGTTCACAAGATGAAATGAGGGGGGAGGGGGGTCGGGGGGGGGGGTGCTGAGAGCGGGAGCTCATGTATGGCGACGTTCGTTTTCAAATACTTTGATTTCGGATTTACAAGCATTGTTGTGGAAATGAGGAGAGCTCAAAATGTGTTGTTTGTTTTATAGTTCTGGCCTGTGCAAGAACGTATCCCAGTAAATTGAAACATTTGGAATCAGTCCATAGTAATTTGGTGAACACGAGTACGTGACAACTTTTCTCAGAAATTCAAAGAAATGAATCAACAAAAAGCAATTTTCACAAAACAAGGTACGATTCCTTCAAGGGTCCATCTTTCATCTTACAAAGTTTCTTATCTTGTAGCAGAGAACAATAAACCTCACACCGTTGCAACAGACATTATCTGACAGGCCACAGTTGAGATGGTGTCTGTTATGATAGGCGAGTCTGCTGTCAAACAACTGCGAGTGTGTCCTTGTCAGAAAACACTGTTAGTCGTCGTTAGTCGCCACTGTTAGTCGTCGTTAGTCGCCACTGTTAGTCGTCGTTAGTCGCCACTGTTAGTCGTCGTTAGTCGCCACTGTTAATCGTCGTTAGTCGCCACTGTTAGTCGTCGTTAGTCGCCACTGTTAGTCGCCACTGTTAGTCGCTACTGTTAGTCGTCGTTAGTCGCCACTGTTAGTCGCCACTGTTAGTCGTCGTTAGTCGCCACTGTTAGTCGTCGTTAGTCGCCACTGTTAGTCGCCACCGTTAGTGGCCACTGTTAGTTGCCACTGTTAGTCGCCACTGTTAGTCGTCGTTAGTCGCCACTGTTAGTTGCCACTGTTAGTCGCCACTGTTAGTCGTCGTTAGTCGCCACTGTTAGTCGCCACTGTTAGTCGCCACTGTTAGTCGCCACTGTTAGTCGTCGTTAGTCGCCACTGTTAGTCGCCACTGTTAGTCGTCGAATGCATGAGATGGTTTACGATGTTAGTGACCAGCTGCTTACCTCACTACGAGGTGATTTTACTCTTCAGCTGATTGAAGCCACTGACATACACATTTGTTCCTGCTGAAGGCCGATTGAGCCGAAACGTTCAAATCTGTGTCGTCTTCCAATCACGTAAAGCTTTTACCATACCATTTTTTAATATTTTATTTTCAATTCTCCCTCACATTTAGCTTTACTGCAGCTTCGAATTTGTATGTATTCATTTGCGTTTCTTTGCCTTATCCCCTGACATACACAATGATGTCTACTTAATTTGCTACGTTTGGTTTACTGGTGATAATAACACGTTTTTTAAGGAACTACTCTTTTGTAGAAACATAACATCAGCAAGTAGAGCAGCAGATTTATTTCAAAGACTTGATTCTTTTATAAAAGGAATTATAATTAACTGGAAGAATTGTGTAGGTGTGTGTACAAACAGAGGTTGTTCAATGTCTGGATGCTATATTGGTCTGCAAGCTTTGATCCACAACAAGTCTCCTTTGAACTCACTACATTATTCACAGGGAAGCACTGGCTGCAAACAAACAAAAATCTGTCCAACCCTTAATTCAATCAATAATCGAAGTAACAAATTTTATTAAAACGCGTCATTTAATTGCAGGTGTTTTGAACCATTGATATCTGAGCCGAACATTCTGTAATGCGGTTAAGGAGAAAATGATAATTTATATCCGTTGGTTAGTACTTAAAGAGCAAATTAAATTATGAGACTGGTCAAAGAAATCAACGAACGTTCTAGAAGGGGCAAGGTCCACTACACGTGACCATAGTCAGTCAGCTGGTCACGAAAATAGGCAAAAGTTAGTGTTCAGATCTAGTTCAGCGTTCCAGGCGAGATGACGTAATGTCAAGATAGTCTGGACCGAAGCTAAATTAGTGAAGTTCAGGAATAATCGGTAGATTCGAACTGCATTTAGCTTAGATTATACGCCTTAGAATTCAGATTGAAATTAAGACTCAGGAACGAAGTTAGATGTAGATAGAATGAATTTGGAAGATTCTGTTAGCAAGGGTTCGACACCTGGGTGGAGGTCGAATTTTTTAAAGTAGAATGTGAAATCGGACTAAAGGCCAGAGAGAGAGAGAGAGAGAGAGAGAGAGAGAGAGAGAGAGAGAGAGAGAGAGAGAGAGAGCTTTTTTTATTATTGCTGTGTTGTTAATTTGGACAAATTTGAAACAAGTGCAACGCGTCAAATACCTGGGCACAATAATAACATCGGATGGAAGATGCACCACGGAAATAAAAAGCAGAATAGCTCAGGCCAAAGTAGCATTTTAGAAAATGAAAAATATCTTATGCAACAAATCTACATCAATAGCAGTGAGAAAGAGAGTTTATTGGTGCTATACAGAACCAATTCTGACCTATGGAACCGAATCATGGACAGTAGACAAACAAATGAAAAGACGATTAGAGGCCACAGAGATGGGATTTCTCAGAAGAATGTTGAAAGTTCCCTTGACTGCTAAAAAGACCAATGAGGAAGTTCTCAAAGAGGCCAACACAAAAAGGCAGCTCCTAAAAAACATCAGAAGGAAACAATCACCATTTTTCGGGCACATTATGAGAAGAGGAAAGTTTATTACTTGGTTACAACTGGCAAAAAAATGGATAGAGAGATCGCGGGCGACAAAGAGAGAAAATACTGGATAGCTTGGTGTCATGGCATGGAAAACAGTCAACAACAGAACTGATACGATGCACTGTAGATAGAAGATTGTGGAAGGACATGATCGCCAACGCCAACCGGTATGGCACATGATGATGATATTGTTAATAATGTGCAGAGAGACGTAATTCTTCTTAGAAACAACATTCTAACGTACCATTGGCACAGAAGTGAACTATTCCAGAATATCCATTTCTTTGTACAGCGTCACAAATGAGAAATACTTCACTAAAATATAAATCACAAAACCCGATGATCTCACGATGACCATCCGATGACCACCCGTTAACCACCCGACTGGGCTACCGAGGTTCGGACAACCCGTGTTCGACTAAAAAATACCCCCGCGATCGACCCAGCCGCTGGCAGAAATGGGAACCAGGGTAGTGCTCTGGGTAGATGAGAAATGCCGGCTCGCATTGTGAGTTTCGATGCTTGATGCGACTCTATCCAGAAGTCTCCGAACACTTCTGGATAGGCGGCCGAGTACATATTGATGAAAACTCGCTTGATAAGACGCTGATCCAAGTCACGTACTTTACCTTTAACCTTAACCTTAATCAATCTCAACAAAGAGTAGAATGTAGTTTCCTCAGGACATCTTCATTCATGAGTAGTAACGTTGGGATTAAAACTAAATGACCGCTTTAGACGAAAACAAGCAGGCGGATTTTCAACGATCGTACTCACAAGCTTGGGCCCCATCTTACAAGTGACTTGCCTGGCCCTGCAACGTTAGCCCTTGAAGCGATAATAGTAGACTCTTGTCATTAGAAGCATCACTAGCAGCGCCAGTTTATTACATATGTCTCTTATACGCATGTCTCTTATAAGCATCACTAACAGCGTGAACATATCACATACGTTTCTTATACATATGTCTCATATATATCAATATATATATATATATATATATATATATATATATATATATATATCACTAACAGCGTGAGTTTATTAACATTTTCTCTTTTACTCATGCATTTATGAGCATCAATAACAACGTGAGTTTATTACATATTTCACTAATATTCATGTCTCTTATAAGCATCAATAACAGCGTGAGTTTATTACATATTTCAATAATATTCGTGTCTGTTATAAGCATCAATAACAGCGTGAGTTTATTACCTATTTCTCTAATATTCATGTCTCTTATAAGTATCAATAACAGCGTGAGTTTATCACATATTTCTCTGATATTCATGTCTCCTATAAGTATAAATAACTGCGTGAGTTTATTACCTATTTCTCTAATATTCATGTCTCTCATAAGTATCAATAACAACGTGAGTTTATTACATATTTCTCTGATACTCATGTTTCTTATAAGCACCACTAACAGCATGAATTTGTGACATATATCTCTCTCATACATATGAGACGAGAAGTCCCGGTTTAACTTGAACAAACTATACTTATGTCGAGAATTACACTCCAAGTGCAACTATAAGCAAATAATAGGTTTCAAGTAAACTGTCGCAGGTGTAGGGAAGCGGGGACATAAGATGGACCCCAGGTATTCATCAACATAAGTGTAAAGGACGCCCCGTCAAGAAATGTGAAAGAGACAATTATTTCACCTATTTGTATTAGACCGCATCATTGTTTCAAGAAGGGGCTGACACTATTCCTCGCTGTTATTACATTCCGAAGTTGAGTAAATCAGGTACCAATTGTTTATACAAGACGACTGAGCTGAACGAATAAATCATTTACTAGCAATTCATCACTTGGACGCCATTATGGCTGGACGCATTTATATAATCAAGAACAGAATAATGTCAAGATGTCAGAACAACCAAAAGTATTGATCAATGTGAAGGCATAGAATTAAAATTTTAATTTAAAATTTATGTTACCGGGTGAATTAAGAAACATCAATTTAATAATGCATAAATAAATATTTGATAGATTTATGTTTTGATTATCTTTTTGCATCGAAAACGATGCATCGGGCTGAATTAATAGTTTCCATGTCAGCCACAACCTGTTTTAGTTCTTGCTTGTTTCTGAGACCCATAGTTGTCCATGTCTGACAGTCAACCTGTTTTAGTTCTTGTTTGTTTCAGAGACCCATAGTTGTTTATGTCTAACAGTCAACCTGTTTTAGTTCTTGTTTGTTTATGAGACCCATAGTTGTCCATGTCTGACAGTCAACCTGTTTTAGTTCTTGTTTGTTTCAGAGACCCATAGTTGTTTATGTCTAACAGTCAACCTGTTTTAGTTCTTGTTTGTTTATGAGACCCATAGTTGTCCATGTCTGACAGTCAACATGTTTTAGTTCTTGTTTGTTTATGAGACCCATAGTTGTCCATGTCTGACAGTCAACATGTTTTAGTTCTTGTTTGTTTCAGAGACCCATAGTTGTCCATGTCTGACAGTCAACATGTTTTAGTTCTTGTTTGTTTATGAGACCCATAGTTGTCCATGTCTGACAGTCAACCTGTTTTAGTTCTTGTTTGTTTATGAGACCCATAGTTGTCCATGTCTGACAGTCAACCTGTTTTAGTTCTTGTTTGTTTATGAGACCCATAGTTGTCCATGTCTGACAGTCAACCTGTTTTAGTTCTTGTTTGTTTATGAGACCCATCGTTGTTTATGTCTGACAGTCAACCTGTTTTAGTTCTTGTTTGTTTATGAGACCCATCGTTGTTTATGTCTGACAGTCAACCTGTTTTAGTTCTTGTTTGTTTATGAGACCCATCGTTGTTTATGTCTGACAGTCAACATGTTTTAGTTCTTGTTTGTTTATGAGACCCATAGTTGTCCATGTCTAACAGTGAACCTGTTTTAGTTCTTGTTTGTTTATGAGACCTATAGTTGTTTATGTCTGACAGTCAACCTCTTTTAGTTCTGGTTTGTTTCTGAGACCCATAGCTGAACACTCTTTGATAATGATTCTACGCGGGGTTTCTTTCGGTCTTTCTCGTTTTCTTTTATCTTCTGGTCTCTATATACCGGCCAGGTGAGGTAGCCGTGTAACGTCCATTCTGAGAACCCAATATAATCAATGGAACCATATGAAGTGATTAAATAATAAATAACAACTATTGAAATGGCACTCAAGTCGATTTGTTAATACGTGGATCGCGTATAAATCAGTGAGTCATGAATGCGTTGATCAAGTGAAAACAAAACATCTCACAAACATGTAGGAGTTGTTCTGGACAACGACGCTAAATTATTTATTAGTACATAATTGTATGCAGCGCGATAGCATGCGAGTGTATGCTGAGAACTTGAACGCAGTACACATTATGTTTTGTAATTTAGAGGTTGGCGAAGACTTTAACAAATTAATTAATTAAGTTTTAAAGAGTAGTATTACAATTAACATCAAGGGTTCACTAAGTAATCACATTACACCCAATGATATACCGACGGGGGTGTAAGAGTTACAAATTAAATGTCCCTCCAGGTTTTTGTTTCTTCTCATGAACCACGAACAGGCAAACCATCCAAGAGCAACTGTGGTTGATTGGCGGTTTATAGGGGTGGGGGTTCTAAACCTTATACAGTGTATAGGTTCATCCAGCTTGAGATCATCATCATCGAGTGCCGTCTCCACAAAGAAGGTTGGCTACCGTGGAGCACCATTCTGCTCTGTCTCTTGCGTTGATAGTGCAGGTTGTCATAGGCTGATTTGTCCATCTTTTGATGTTACTCGTAAATGTTAGTCTTTGTCTGCCTCTGCCTCTTTTACCTTGTATTTTCTCCTCCAGGATTACTTTTAGTAGGCTGTTGTGTCTTTTAATATGGCCCAAAAATCGCATTTGTCTTGTTTCAATTGTGTTTAGTAGTTAACTTTTCATTTTTAGTTGTTTTGAGGTTTCATCGTTTGTTTTCTTTTCCTTCCATCCAATTCTACCTATTCTTCTATATATCCACATTTCAAAGGCTTCAATTCTCTGATCTGTTTTCTTGTCTAATGTCCGTGTTTCTGCACCATATATGAATATTGAGAAGATGTAACATTTTGCTATTCTTAGTTTTAGCCCTGGTGTTATTTGTTTTAATGTTAGTATGTTCTTCGTGACATTAAAACTTTTTGCTTTTTGCCATTCCTATTCTTTTGTTTATTTCAGTTGTACACTTTCCACCACTGGTTATAGTATGTCCAAGGTAGTTGTAGTTCTGAACTATCCCCAGGTCTATTCCTTCAATTTTGATATCCACTTGTGGGTTTTGAGTATTTTCTTTGTTTATGATCATAGTTTTAGTCTTTTTGATATTCATATCTAGTCCCCATTTTTTGCTTGTCGTGTTTATTTCATTAAGTAATTGTTGTAGATCTCTAGGATCTGCTAGTAGTACAGTATCATCGGCATATCTTAGGTTATTGATTATCTTTCCATTAATTTGCAGGCCTGGCATCTCTATGATGTTTTTAAAGATTTACTCAGTGAATAGATTGAACAAGCATGGTGATAGGATGCATCCCTGTCATACTCCTCTTTTTATATCAATAGGTGTAGAGTTTTCTTTGTGATATTTTATTATTGCTGTTTGTTCCCAGTATAGATTACATATTAGTCGTATGTCCATGTCGTCTAGAGGTATCTCTTTTAGGCATTCTATAAGTTGTTTGTGGTGTACTCTATCAAAAGCTTTGGTGTAGTCTATGAAGCAGGTATATATTGGTTTGTTTACTTCTGTGTACTTTTCGATTAATGTTCTCATGCTCTAATAAAACGAGAGCTACAAAAATATATAAATACCCACTGGACATACAATGATAGGATTATACTATTAAAAATGAAGGCAAAACCATTTGACATAGCAATAATACAGACATACCCGCCTACTCAAGAATATACAGACGAACAAATAGAGGCATACTATGAAGATATAAACACAGTTATGAAGCAAGTGAAATCATCAGACACCTTGATTGTAATGGGTGACATGAACGCTAAAGTAGGAAAAGGTAAATATAAGACCATTATAGGAAATCATGGTTTCGGAAAAAGGAATAACAGAGGAGAAAGATTAATACAATTTTGTGAAGAAAACGGACTGATAATATGCAACACCTTCTTTGAGCAAGAGAAAAGGAAATTATACACATGGAAAAGCCCTGAAGACAGGAAGAAGAATCAAATAGATTACATTGCATTGATTGAAAATTACATAGAAGTAAACAAACCAATATATGTCTGCTTCATAGACTACACCAAAGCTTTCGATAGAATACACCACAAACAACTTATAGACGGCCTAAAGGATGTAAATCTAGACGACACAGACATATGACTAATATGTAATTTGTACTGGGAGCAAACAGCAATAATAAAATATAACAAGGAGTACTCTACACCCATGGACATAAAAAGAGGAGTAAGACAAGGGTGCATCCTATCACCAAGCTTGTTCAATCTATACACTGAGCAAATCTTTAAAAACATCTCAGAGATGCCAGGCCTAAAAATTTAATGGAAAGATGGTTAATAACCTAAGATATGCTGATGATACTGTTCTACTAGCAGAAAATCCTAAAGACCTACAACAATTGCTTAATGTGAAAAATTAAACAAGCAAAAAATATGGACTAGATATGAATATCAAACAGATTAAAACTATGATCATAAACAAAGAAAATTCTCAAGACCTACAATTAAAAATCACAGTTGAGGGAATACATCTGGAGACAGTCCAGAGCTACAACTACCTGGGACATACTATAACCAATGATGGAAAATGTAAAATTGAAATAAACAAAAAAAACAGGTATGGCAAAAAGTAATTTTAATGCCATGAAAAATATGCTAACAACAAAACAAATATCAGCAGGGTGAAACTAAGAATTGCAAAATGTTATATCTTTTCAGTATTCCTGTATGGTGCAGAAACATGGACATTAGACAAGAAAACAGGACAGAAAATTGTAGCCTTTGAAATGTGGATTTATAAAAGAATAGCTAGATTTGGATGGAAAGAAAAGAAAATAAAAGATGAAGTTTTAAAACAACTGAAAATAAAAAGAGAACTACTAAATACAATTAAGTAAATAAATACAATCAAATGAAATTTTTTGGGCATGTTAAAAGACACAACAGCCTACTAAAAGTAATATTGGAGGGGAAAATACAAGGTAAAAGAAGCAGAGGCAGACCAAGACTAACATGGACGAGTAACATCATAAGATAGACAAGTCAATCTATGACAGCCTGCACCATCAAAGCAAGAATCAGAGTAGAATGGCGATCCATGGTAGCCAACCTTCGTTGCGGAGAAGGCACTTGATCATGATGATGATGTTCTCATGCATTATGGCTTCTTTTGTCCCGCTATTTTTCCTAAATCAAAATAGCTGCTCATCTAATTCAGTATTGATTTTATTATGAATCCTTCATTGTATAACTTTTAGCAATATTTTTGTAACATGGCTCATTATGCTTATTGTTCTAAAGTCACTGCATTCAACTGCACCATTCATTTTAGGCAATGCAATGAAAGTTGATGTTTTTAGTTCATTTGGTATGTATCCTGTGTGGTATATGTCGTTGCATATGTCTGTAATCACTTGAATGCCAAAATCTTCTAGTGACTATATAATCTCTATCTGTATGCTGTCAGATCCTGCTGCTTTTCCCTTTTTCATTGTTTTTATAGTTTTTTCCACCTCAGATTTTAAGATTTTATAGTCTGATGTACATTTTATAACTGGTTTCTTGTCCCTTTGTTCATGAAATACTTCTGTTATATATTCCTACCATCTATCTATAATATCTTTATTGTCTGTTAGCATTTTTCCTTTTTTGTCTGCAATGCATCAACCTTCTGTGGATTATTTCTCTTTATTTATGTGTGCATTCCTCTTAAGTCTTGTTTGCTTTCCATAGTTTCTATTTCTATACAGTTTTGGCTGAGCCAGTCTTCATTTGCCTTTTTACACATTTTGCGTATTTCATTATCTATTATCTATTTTATTGTCTGGGGCAGTGTTCTTCGCTTGTCTCCTTTCTTTTATTTTTTCTAATATGGTGTTATTTATCCATTTTTGTTTTTTTGTTCTTTTTTCTTTTGATTAAGGTGTCGCAGGTTTCGTGTATGCTTTTCTTTTTCATTCCCATTTGGCTGTTACTTTTTCATCAAGATTTTCTCTTTGTATTGCTCAATTCATTCTTCTAACAGCTTCTGGTTTGTGTTCTTTACTTGTATTGTATAGGTATCTTTAATATCTGTTTGATTTAAAGCCAATATATCTAGTGGATTTGTTGATGAATTAGACTTTTGCTTGTTTCTCTTTAGTTTGATTTTCATTTTAATCATTACAGGACTGTGATCTGAATTAATATCTGCTCCTGGGTATGTTTTGGCTTTCTTTACGCAGTTACAGAACCTTCCTTTTATCATTAAGTAATCTATATGATTCCTCTTCTTATCTCCAGGGCTTTTCCAGGGTTTTCCAGCTTTAGATAGACATCAGTAATTCTGCTTGGAAAGAAAGACAGCACTGATGTAGTGTTCGCCACATTACCAAAATAAAGATGAGGCAAATGCTGAAAAATATTTTTTTAAATAACACTATAACGCTTAGACGCTACAATCCCTAGATACCACAGTCCCTAGATATTACTTTTCCAAGACACCACATTCCCAAGACGCCACAACCCCTAGATACCACAGCCCCTAGACATTACTTTTCCTAGACACCACATTCCTAGACGCCATAATCCCTAGACACCACAGCCTTTGAGACATCACATTCCCTATACACCATATTCCTTAGACATCATATTTCCTAGACACCACATTCCCTACACACCACATTCCATAGAAACCACATTCCATAGAAACCACATTCTCTACCTACACACCACATTCCCTAGACATCACATTCCATAGACATCACATTCCCTAGACACCACATTTCCTAGACACCACAATCTCTAGACATCATATTCCATAGTCACCACAATCTCTAGACACAACATTCCCTAGACATTACATTCCCCAGACATCATATTCCCTAGACATCACATTCCCTAGATACCACATTCCCTAAACAACACATTTCCCAGACACCACTTTCCCTAACCATCACATTCCTTAGACATCACATTCCCTATCCATCTCTTTCATCAGATACTACATTTCCTAGACACCACATTCCATAGACACCACATTCCTTAGACATCACATTCCCTAGACAAAACATTCCCTATACATCACATTCCCTATACATCACTTTTTCTAGACAAAACATTCCCTAGACATCACATTACCTAGACATCAGATTCCCTAGACGCCACATTCCCTAGAAAAAACATTCCCTTGACAAAACATTCCCTAAACATCCCATTCCCTAGACATTACTTTCCCTAGACATCACGTTCCCTATACATCACTTTCCCTAGACATCACCTTTCCTGGGCAAAACATTCCCTATACAACACATTCCTTATACATCACATTCCCTAGACAAAACCTTCCCTAGACAAAATATTCCCTAGACATCACTTTACCTAGAGATCACAATACCTAGACAAAACATTCCCTGGACATCACATTCCCTAGACAAAACATTCCCTAGACATCACATTCCCTAGACAAAACATTCCCTTGAAAAAACATTCCATAAACATCAGATTCCATAAACATCAGATTCCCTAGACAAAATATTCCCTTGACAAAACATTCCCTAGACATCGCATTCCCTAGACAAAACATTCCCTAAATATCGCAATCCCTAGACATCACTTTCCCTAGACAAAACATTCCCTAGACATTACATTCCATAGACATCACTTTACCTAAACATCACATTCCCTAGACATCACTTTCCCTAGACAAAACATTTCCTAGACATCACTTTCCCTAAACATCACATTCCCTAAACAAAACATTCCCTAAGCACAATATTCGAGGCATCAAGAGATTCTGTCTTTTCTTTGCCTCAGTTCAGCCGTGACAGTAGTTACGTCACCTGTAGTGCTGCATATATAATCACACAACTTATGTAACAAGTAAATGGTAATCAGGATTCTTTAAAAACAAAAAAACAAAAGCAGTACGAAACCATGAACAAGTCAACTGAGACGAAACGTCGCTAGACTTTGTGTTTGTTCATCACTTACGTAAAGCACTTGACTGACAGTCTTCTAGCCTCATATTTCTTGGGAATTTTAATTTTACATTTTTTCCTGATAATTATCCTCCCATGGCGTGACCGACGAGCTGAGAAATGGAAAGAAATATATTGTTAGTTATAAGCTGGAAATCGAAATATACCATATGTAATTCAGAATAGGTTCGACCTCAACAGACGGCTTCCGGGTTCACCCAGCCTTAAATGGGTACCGGATTTTTTTCTAGGAAAGTAAAGCAGCACGGTCGTAATACCGACCACATTGCCCCAAAAATCATGTGCTGAAGGTCTGTAAAATATAGGGTCGCTAACACCATATTTCCCTATACGCCACTTGGCGTGACGGGGGTACTTACTAATACTAAATACTACTACTAAATACTAATTCAGAATAGCTGTTTCAAAATAGTATTGTAGTTAGTTGTTTCAGTTTTCATGCTGAGCAGCATCAATGACCTCCGGGAAGTGGGAAGGACACATGACTTCCAACAACCATGAGTTCACGTCACTCCTTCGTATGAAAGAGATGGGATTTAAGGTGGGCATAGCCAGAAACGAGAAACTTGGCGTCTAAGAAGACCTATCAACCAACACAGAACTGGAGTCGTCAGTCGCCGTACGCTGCGAGACTTGCTGAGCAGGGGATCTGAGCACCTATGGGCATGTTCGGAGTACAACGATGATGACCCGCAAATAACTCAATAACTCATGCTACCACACACTCTCTGGTTCAATAAACAAACGGGCGCCATGAGCATACACCACACAATGCGCGATTCTTTGCAGTCAGCCAGATATGAATAGCTCATAAAATGCAATAATTACTTTAATAAGCACCTGAGAAAAGCCCACAATAAAGGTCAGAAAGGTCAAACTATAGACAATTTGAAAGACATATGTCAACTCGTCACGTTTGCATCCCGGTCATTAAGCAAAAGTATTTATAGAAGTAGTCTTGTCAACGCAATGAAACTAAAGGTTATCAGTGAGTCTGTGGTGGGATGTAACATACACAGTTACAGAGTATGGTGACAGCTTTACAAAAGAGGAACGAAACAAAATCACAACGAAAAAACGAGCACAGAAACGTACAACGAATTGAAGAATAAAGTAAACTATATGTTCTAGCGTAACCAGGACCAGCGGATCTAGAATATAAAGTGAAATAATAAGAGATGACAAAATAAAATGCAAAGACTCTTAGCTGGCTGGAAGTCTAGGCTGAGGCTACGATTTGCACTCGACTGAGCGTCAAATATAATTGAGAATAGAAGCTTAGGGGAGAACCGAGCCACGGTGCGGGAGAGAATAGAAGGAAGAGGAAAATAAGTTGCCCGAGTGTGTGAATGACGAAACTGTGATGCGGATGAGAAAAGGCGGGTGTTAGCTAGATAAGGAACTGTAAAAAACAGTGTAAATAATCCGTGGAAGATGGCTGCAACAAGGGCTACATCATGCATATTTGGGAGTAAAAGTGACTTAGATGACCGCAAGTGGTGCGATCTCAATAGAAGGATGGTTTGGTAGTGTGTACGAAAGAGGTAATTAAATGACAGATAGAAAGAAATAGTAAAAATTAAGTAAAGTAGTACTGAAATACCCATGGCAAAAGAGAAGAATATGGTAAAACAATTACTGATAAGGATATAAATGTTTCTGAAAAGTGTTCCTTGTTGCAGTTTCCTCATATTCCAAGTCCGGCTTGCTGCCAGAGCTCATCATCAACATCGAGTGCCGTCTCCGCAACGAAGGTTGGCTACCATGGAGCGCAATTCTGCTCTTGGTCTGCCTCTGCCTCTTTGACCTTGTATTTTCCCATCCAGGATTACTTTTAGTAGGCTGTTGTGTCTCTTAACATGGCCCAAAAATCGCATTGTCTTGTTTGAATTGTGTTTAGTAGTTCTCTTTTCATTTTTAGTTGTTTTAAGACTTCGTCGTTTGTTTTCTTTTCCTTCCATCATATTCTACCTATTCTTCTATATATCCACATTTCAAAGGCTTAAATTCTCTGTTCTTTTTTCTTGTCCAATGTCCATGTTTCCGCACCATATAGGAATATTGGGTTCTGCCAGAGCTACTAAGTGATGTGTGCACATCGTGAGCTGTGTTTTTCATCTGGATTGTCTTTCGATATTCCGATTGCTTATGATGAACGCTGATATGGTATGACGGGAACTGATGACTGTGTTCATTTTCTGTGTCGTTTCGCCTTATATCATTTGGCGTATGAGACTGCTATGATGGGGACTGCAGCTACCTTTCTTTTTTTGGAGATGCAATATTAATTCGGATGATTCCACTGTCACGGGCGGTTAAGAAATTATGGATTTTAATTCGTTTGCAGTGATACCGAGGCCTTCCATAGACACAACCATATATATACTAGTCGGTAAGGAGGGATCATAACTCGTATAGAAGGGTGCCAACGTGCATCTAGTGTGTGGACCATGAGTGTCCTGGGGAAATTTCTTCAGGCATTTTTCTCTTTTTATGTTACTTTCTCTTCTAGATCAACTAGTTCTGGTTACGTTAGAATATGTAGTTTAGTTATTCTTCATGTCGTTGTCCTTCGGTTCTTTGGTTAATGAAGGCCCCGGTATCACTACAAACGAATTAAAATCCATAATTGCTCAACCGCCCGTGGCAGTGGAATCGTCCGAATTACTAACTTAGAAATTTAGCTGTAGTCCCCATCATAGCAGTCTCAGCACACACCAAAAGACATAAGGCGAAACCGCACAGAAAGTGAACACAGCCAACTGTTAGTTGTCCGTTTCTGTGTTTGTGTATTCTGAAAAAAGCAGCATGTTGGCCGAAACGTCATGATTTTGTTTCGTTCCTCTTTTGTATCGTTGTCACCATAATTTGTACGCTACACCTCAACACTGACTGCTTGCTACCAGATTTAACCGCAGAACTACAATTATTTGCCTCTTCCCTATAGCTTATCAGTCTTATCTTGCGGTGTTAATTAAATGAAATATTAGCACCCTTCGTTTCATGAGCATCAGCATTTTGACGGATAATGTGGTTAGAATCAATCTGTGCCGAATTACTTTCCCATATCAAATGTCTGGTGCCAATTTTCACATACATGGCAAACCCCTGAGCTGTGCAAATTAAAAACAACAACTTCACGGTCAGGAAATAAATCGAAACCAGTAGCAAATTCAATAATCATTTCGCTGTCGTTACTTCTAACTTATGTCTGTTGGCTTGTGCTGTGGCTGGTATGATGGGGACTGCAGCTGCCTTTTTTTGTTTGGATCCTTCAATGAGATGAAAGGTTAATTCGGATGGTTCTACTGACACGGGCGGTTGAGCAATAATGGATTTTAATTCGTTTGTAGTAATACCGGGACCTTCGACTAACTACAACTATAACTATCATTCCAACGGGCTGTAAATATTGAAGAAGTCAAGGTAAAGTTTGTTCACATATTCTCCTTGGGAAATTGTTTTAAGAACGTTGTCGTGGTCATAACAAAGACATCATCGATTATATGAGTACATGGATAGTATTTTAGTTGATTTGTTGCTTTTGTTAATGAAGTTGTTTATTGTTTTATGGAAGATGTTACATTGTGGGTAGGTCTGATTAATGAAGTTGTTTATTGTTTTATGGAAGATGTTACATTGTGGGTAGGTCTGATTAATAAAGTTGTTTATTGTTTTATGGAAGATGCCACATTGTGGGTAGGTCTGATTAATGAAGTTGTTTATTGTTTTATGGAAGATGTTACATTGTGGGTAGGTCTGATTAATGAAGTTGTTTATTGTTTTATGGAAGATGTCACATTGTGGGTAGGTCTGATTAATGAAGTTGTTTATTGTTTTATGGAAGATGTCACATTGTGGGTTGGTCTGATTAATGAAGTTGTTTTTTGTTTTATGGAAGATGTCACATTGTGGGTTGGTCTGATTAATGAAGTTGTTTTTTGTTTTATGGAAGATGTCACCGTGTGGATATGCCTGATTAATGAAACTGACCATAAAAATTTGTATTTATTCTCGTTTTCTTTGTATTTTGTTCGTCTTATTTATTTGTTTAACTGCTCCATGCACCAATGTTTAAACATGTAACCATATGGTTTATTAGACAGTAATGTCTGCGTGTCTACCTAAGGTACAAATGCTTATATCTGGCTAATACTCAGATGCTGATATCTGGCTGATACTCAAATGCTGATATCTGGCTGATACTCAAATGCTGATATCTGGCTGATACTCAAATGCTTATATCTGGCAGATACTCAGATACTGATATCTGGCTGATACTCAGATGCTAACTGATATCTGTTGTCAGGTATCCCAGGTGAAATGCTCTTTGATATCTGGCTGTTATTTACCAGGCATGTCAGAGGAAATATTGGTTGATATATGTGGTTTATATTGTTGGGCATGTCAGAGGAAATATTGGTTGATATATGTGGTTTATATTGCCGGGCACGTCAGAGAAAATATTGGTTGATATATGTGGTTTATATTGCCGTGTACGTCAGAGGAAATAATGTTAGCTTTATGTGGTTTATATTGTTGGGCATATTAGAGGAAATACTGATTTATGCTAGGCTGATAATACCAGGCATGTCACTGGAAAGGGAGCCGCGATAGCTCAGTGGTTAGTGAACTGGACTACAAAGGACAAAAGGTAGGGTTCGATCCCAACCGACGGCTTCCGGTTCACCCAGCCTTTAATGGGTACCGGTTTTTTTTCTGGGAAAGTAACGCGGCACGGGCGTAATACCGACCACATTACCTCAAAAATCATGTGCCGAATGTCTGTAAAATGTATGGTCACTAACACCTTATTCCCTATACGTCATTTGGCGTGACGGGGGAACTTTACTTTTTACTATGTCACTGGAAATGATTGATATTTGACTGATATTGTCAGGCATGTTAAGAGTAATTCTGATCGATATTTGATTGATATTGTCAGGCATGTTAAGAGTATTCTGATCGATATTTGACTCATAATGTCAGGCATGTTAAGAGTAATTCTGATCGATATTTGACTCATATTGTCAGGCATGTTAAGAGTAATTCTGATCGATATTTGACTCATATTGTCAGGCATGTTAAGAGTAATTCTGATCGATATTTGACTCATATTGTCAGGCATGTTAAGAGTAGTTCTGATCGATATTTGACTGATATTGTCAGGCATGTTAAGAGTAATTCTGATCGATATTTGACTGATATTGTCAGGCATGTTAAGAGTAATTCTGATCGATATTTGACTGATATTGTCAGGCATGTTAAGAGTAATTCTGATCGATATTTGACTCATATTATCAGGCATGTTAAGAGTAATTCTGATCGATATTTGACTCATATTGTCAGGCATGTTAAGAGTAATTCTGATCGATATTTGACTCATATTGTCAGGCATGTTAAGAGTAATTCTGATCGATATTTGACTCATATTGTCAGGCATGTTAAGAGTAATTCTGAACGATATTTGACTGATATTGTCAGGCATGTTAAGAGTAATTCTGATCGATATTTGACTCATATTGTCAGGCATGTTAAGAGTAATTCTGATCGATATTTGACTGATATTGTCAGGCATGTTAAGAGTAATTCTGATCGATATTTGACTGATATTGTCAGGCATGTTAAGAGTAATTCTGATCGATATTTGACTGATATTGTCAGGTATGTTAAGAGTAATTCTGATCGATATTTGACTGATATTGTCAGGCATGTTAAGAGTAATTCTGATCGATATTTGACTGATATTGTCAGGCATGTTAAGAGTAATTCTGATCGATATTTGACTGATATTGTCAGGCATGTTAAGAGTAATTCTGATCGATATTTGACTGATATTGTCAGGCATGTTAAGAGTAATTCTGATCGATATTTGACTCATATTGTCAGGCATGTTAAGAGTAATTCTGATCGATATTTGACTGATATTGTCAGGCATGTTAAGAGTAATTCTGATCGATATTTGACTCATATTGTCAGGCATGTTAAGAGTAATTCTGATCGATATTTGACTGATATTGTCAGGCATGTTAAGAGTAATTCTGATCGATATTTGACTCATATTGTCAGGCATGTTAAGAGTAATTCTGATCGATATTTGACTGATATTGTCAGGCATGTTAAGAGTAATTCTGATCGATATTTGACTCATATTATCAGGCATGTTAAGAGTAATTCTGATCGATATTTGACTGATATTGTCAGGCATGTTAAGAGTAATTCTGATCGATATTTGACTGATATTGTCAGGCATGTTAAGAGTAATTCTGATCGATATTTGACTCATATTGTCAGGCATGTTAAGAGTAATTCTGAACGATATTTGACTGATATTGTCAGGCATGTTAAGAGTAATTCTGATCGATATTTGACTCATATTGTCAGGCATGTTAAGAGTAATTCTGATCGATATTTGACTGATATTGTCAGGCATGTTAAGAGTAATTCTGATCGATATTTGACTGATATTGTCAGGCATGTTAAGAGTAATTCTGATCGATATTTGACTGATATTGTCAGGTATGTTAAGAGTAATTCTGATCGATATTTGACTGATATTGTCAGGCATGTTAAGAGTAATTCTGATCGATATTTGACTGATATTGTCAGGCATGTTAAGAGTAATTCTGATCGATATTTGACTGATATTGTCAGGCATGTTAAGAGTAATTCTGATCGATATTTGACTGATATTGTCAGGCATGTTAAGAGTAATTCTGATCGATATTTGACTCATATTGTCAGGCATGTTAAGAGTAATTCTGATCGATATTTGACTGATATTGTCAGGCATGTTAAGAGTAATTCTGATCGATATTTGACTCATATTGTCAGGCATGTTAAGAGTAATTCTGATCGATATTTGACTGATATTGTCAGGCATGTTAAGAGTAATTCTGATCGATATTTGACTCATATTGTCAGGCATGTTAAGAGTAATTCTGATCGATATTTGACTGATATTGGCAGGCATGTTAAGAGTAATTCTGATCGATATTTGACTCATATTGTCAGGCATGTTAAGAGTAATTCTGATCGATATTTGACTCATATTGTCAGGCATGTTAAGAGTAATTCTGATCGATATTTGACTGATATTGTCAGGCATGTTAAGAGTAATTCTGATCGATATTTGACTCATATTGTCAGGCATGTTAAGAGTAATTGTGATCGATATTTGACTGATATTGTCAGGCATGTTAAGAGTAATTCTGATCGATATTTGACTGATATTGTCAGGCATGTTAAGAGTAATTCTGATCGATATTTGACTGATATTGTCAGGCATGTTAAGAGTAATTCTGATCGATATTTGACTGATATTGTCAGGCATGTTAAAAGTAATTCTGATCGATATTTGACTGATATTGTCAGGCATGTTAAGAGTAATTCTGATCGATATTTGACTCATATTGTAAGGCATGTTAAGAGTAATTCTGATCGATATTTGACTCATATTGTCAGGCATGTCAGCTTAGATGTAAGAATGTACGCCAAGAAGGACAATCTGGTAAAGGCAACAACCGTGAAATAAAAATACTGGTGGAAAAAATCTAGACAGATGAAGAAGTTAGTCCTATCGGATACTCAACGCGAGAGAAATAAAGTTGGTTGCAAGCACGTGGAAGGGTGACTTGTGTGTCTGGTAAAACGGATTTTTTAAGAGAGAAACTCTGGCTCAAACCATCTGCTGACTTGCAGGAATATCTAAAGAATGAAAGTGTGGGGTAGTAGTTCTGAAGGGCGCTAGATCACAGGGTGCAAAACACAGAGCAAACCAATCAATCAGATGTTACAAGTATATAGCATAGTCTGACATAATCCATACTTACAACTTCTACTTTCAATATATGTTCTCTATTTCTCTACTGGACTTTCAACCTCCGCTTCTAAGTGTATTATCTGATTCTCAAATTGCATCCTTTTTGCATTTTTATTCTCAACATACATTAATCTGTTTCTCCATAAGCACGCTTAGTACACTTATCAAGTACGCAAATTTAAAATAAAATGTCTCAAATGCGCACAAGTACACATATATTTGTCTCTCAAGAATGAATACTGTGTACAATAGTAGAACGTAAGCAACTCGGATAGCAATCACCATAATTTCTATATCACGTTATTAATCAAGCGCAAGCTGTTTCGCGTTTATTGAGATCAAAACGATATTGAAGCTCTCAATTGCTAGCCCCTATTATGGGCGAATAATAATAGATCCATTGATTAGTATTTCTCTCAGAGTCTTGTTTGTGAAAGAAACCAGATAAAGTATAGTCAATCACTCACTTTATTCTTGTTTGCTATTTGCTAACCGGTTATTGACTGTAAAAAGGTACAATTATTCCTGGGTAAACTTGTATTATATTTTCTGATTTCATTTCTCGGGAATTCATAGTGCCGGACTGTCTAATCAGTTGTGGTTTGTGGCGTTAGAAATTGGCCGAGTGGCTTAAAACTAAATTAAATGTAGGTTTCAAGTTCGTGGATCAGGCCAGTTTGAAGAGATAACAATTAATGCTTTTTGTTTGTAGTTAGTCGTTAAACATCTTTTGATCAAAAACATTAATTGCTTGATATTATTTTAATACTTCAATGATGCCGTCTTAAGATTTATTTCTCTGTCTTGTTTTTTTTTTCCAGTGGACTGACTTAAGATCGTGCAATGTTTTAACCAAGGGTAATTGATGGGAAGTCGCCGATATCACGAGGTGATTAATGAGAAGTCTACCTTATCACGAGATGGTTGTTGGGAAGTCTCGCTTATCACGAGGTGGTTGTTGGGATGTTTCCCCTATCACGACGAAGTTGCTGGGATGTAGCCCTAATCACGAGGTGGTTGCTGGAAAGTCTCCCTTATAGCGAGATCGTTGCTGGGAAGTCTCCCTTATCGTGAGGTGGTTGCTGTGAAGTCTTCCTTATCACGACGTAGTTGCTGGGATGTATCCCTTATCACGAGGTGGTTGCTGGGTAGTGTCCCTTACCCCGAAGTGGTTGCTGGAAAGTCTCCCTTATCACGAGGTGGTTGCTGTAAAGTCTCCCTTATCAAGAGGTGGTTGAACAACGCAATGTAAATGTCTTTTAATATGTTTGATACGTGACGTAGCTCATCTAATTATTATTTGACGACGTCATTTCTTCGTCCATTCTAGTTTGATTTTATGCGTTTTCTTTCTCCATTTTAAAACAATGTTAAATAGACGTAGGTTGTTACATAATATGATATACAGCAAGGTCTGATACTTGAGCATGTTAGCGAAAACATCCGACATGTTAGCGAAAACATCCGACATGTTAGCGAAAACATCCGAGGCCAACACGGCGTAGGCGAGTAAAGGATTTGCATTCCTTCTCCGAACCAACTTCGCCCAGACATGTTGTATAGGACAACCAGGAGGGGAAAAAAGGGGGGGGGGAGATATAAATTGGCTCTTGATTAGTTCAGGTCAGATTATGACGTCAGAAGTTAGCTATGAGTCGCTGACTACATTTAGCTCCTTCATATCCGACAAATTGGGTTTTCCTTTCACTCAGCGCTCATTAATGAGCGAGTAAATTCTTCTCATTCTGTGCTTGGCCGACGATTATTCATGTTTATATAGATTGTGAAACATACATAAAGATCTACATTAAGATCGCCCTTAATTTGACTTACTAACTTCTTGACTTACGCCTTGTGCTCCTCATGGAGTAGAGGGCCGCAACCAACACTTTGCCAATGTACCTGGCTCTGTGCTATCTTCTCCAACTGACCCCACTTCCACATCTGCAGCATGTCTCAACGGTTCTTCTCCCGGTCTATTTGGGCCTTCCATCTTTCCTATTTCTATTTTCTTGTGGATTCCGACCCACAGAGTAGGACTATCTTGACATTTATGTTGAAGATTATGCGAAAGTGAAATGGATTCCACACAGGGCGAAGAGTGTTGTAGGCAGTTCAGTCCAGGGTTTGCTTATTCTGCTTTTGATGTCTTAGTCAATTTAGCCGTCTAATCTAATAAGGCTGTCTAAATAGGAGAATGAGTGTTCATCTATCGCTCGTGAAAGGTTAAATTATCTTTTCTCCTTTGTATCGTAGTTTACATAAAGCTATGAAACATGTGTCTTACGACCCACAACATCAGAAGTCACACTTTTTTAGAACTGGTATTACATTCATCCTTCGGTCTGTCATCGTTTGGCCATATTAGTAAATCTATTCCTGGGCTACCTCTGGGAGAGGAGTATAACCTTGGGCAGTTATGGCTCACCTGTGGTCACGTCAGCAACCTACAATACCAGACTCACGAATCAAACGAGCTTATAGACCTCCACCACTCCTCGAATGTGACCTATTGTAAGTACGACGCTCGTGCCAACATTGTATTTGATTATCGGAACACATGTTGGAGCAGTGTGGACGGCAATGTATCAGTGCGCTTTCTTTCACAACAAAAACTGTTGGAACCAACTTCAGGATTGTGGGAACTTAGAAGTCGACAATTCGTGGAACCGAACCATGACAACTTGTCCTCAGTAGGCTAGTGCACTAACTACAATTATCTCTCTCTCTCTCTCTCTCTCTCTCTCTCTCTCTCTCTCTCTCTCTCTCTCTCTCTCTCTCTCTCTCTCTCTATATATATATATATATATATATATATATATATATATATATATATATCGGTTCTCTAAGGTCTAAAAGGAAAGACTTTAATTCTAATACTGTAACATTCCAAACAACGATACAAGCACGCATTGTAGAAGATTGAAATTATTTGTTCTACATGATTTGAACATAGATCTACTCAGGCATCTGTAATGAGAGGGGTATAGTCATAAAGATGCTTCATGGTTCATAGCAATGCGAAGCGCCTGTTAAAGCTAATAATAATGAAAATATTAAAAAACGGGGAAAGTGGTATGGTAACAGCTTTACGTAGGTCAGAAACAAAACAAAAATAGAACGACGTTCCGGTCAAGAAGGCCTTCAGCTGAAACAACAAAGAACAATACCAAAAAATGTAAGGATATACACATAAATCTAACTACATGGCGATAATATGCTAGACTCTCAAACAAGGAAATAAGTCACTTCCCTGTGGTCTTGAGCTTGGTCAAGCACCGACAGGACTGAAATTGATATTGACCGGCGGACAGGGCAGGACATAGGTGTGATATACAGTAGAAGGGGACGGTTCTTAAAATATGTGGAGGTGGGTACAAGATTCCAGACTCTACTATTACTGGAAACGCTTATATGAGTTGATTCCCAATGAGTTAGTCCACGTGAACAATTTTTTTACGACCCAAACGAACACATAAATCTGTGTATATCTGCAACTATGAGTGTGTACATCGATCAGGTGTGCACAAATGCATTCGTACGTAACCATACATTCATAAACGCGTACGTCTATATCTATTACCACACAGAACATAAAAAAAAACACCAAAGGTGTCCAAATGTGCAAGTACACATGCAGACAAATGTACACACATATATTTAGGTGTGGTTGATCTTGATGGTAAGAAATATGTAGCAGGTATCCTATGTGTATGAAAGCGATATGTTCATGCCTTGTGGGGACAGCGAACCCATATAGACTATAAGACCATTCTTAAATGCGAACCGGCTACGATTGCTGGAGTGACATGAGACATGTCTGGTTTACCACTATGGCCTGGGAAATTGGAATGGGATGACACCGGACTGCCAGTCTTCCGCTCAAAATTAGGAAGATGCTCACAAAATCAGTTACCTAGACGTCATACAGAATCCTCTATAGTTCATCTGGCAATGCTAACCCATGCGTTTAGAGTACTATCACTGCGGAAAATTGTACTTCTTTTCTTCCTCTAATTTGGATGAATTTTCACGCTTCCACTCTCTGAAAGATTTTTTTTATGGGAAAGTAAAGCGGCACGGGCGTAATACCGACCACATTACCGCACAAATCATGCGCCGAAGATCTATAAAATTTATGGTCACTAACACTATATTCCCTATACGCCACTTGGCGTGACGGGGGTACTTTACTTTTTACTTTTTACTCTCGGACACCAGATTTGACCCCGCGTTTTTGCACCTCAAGAGTTCTTAATTTATACATCCATGTCACTTTACGTGAGATCGAGAGCAGCTCTCCTCTCTCCGGGTACCTCGCTCCAATTTAACTCTCTGGTGGTCTATTTTAAAGACTAATACATACATGGATGCGCCCAGCAACTATCTGACACTACGTTCTATAAACCTTGCCCCAGTGATTCCATTACTAGCAACAATGAGAAGGTTCGCTCAACCATCAAACAGCTTATCGACGATAAACTCCTCCCTCCTAGTGCGTCCCGTCTCATCATCCCAGGCAGTGCTCTAGGCAAACGTTTCTTCTACATGCTTCCTAAGATCCACAAACGCAATACTCCTGGGCGCCCCATTGTTTCGGCGTGTAGTTGTTCCACGGAACAGATATCCAACTATCTAATGACAGCATTTCCCAACCCATAGTGACATCTCTTTCCCCTATGTCAAGGACACGAACCATGCCCCTACTATCTTCTCTTCTCTTTCCCTTGTCCCAGACCGCTCGTACTTGACCTATGTTCTCTTTATACCTCTATCCCTAACACTGATGGCCTGATGGCGCTTCAGTTCTTTCTCGACCACAGAAAACATCCAGCAGCGGATACTTCCACTTTCTTCCGCCTCACCAAACTTGTTCTCAACCTCCATACTCTCGAATTCAATTGTTAATGTGATGGCTAAATCAGTGCTGTAGCTACGGGAACCAAGATGGATCCTAGTTATGCTTGCCTGTTCATGGGTTACCTTGAACATCAAATACTGAACTCGTACTGTGGCCCCCTTCCCCTTAAGTACCTCCGGTGTATACATGGCAGCACTTGACTGACTGACTTGCCGAAAGATGACTCCTTCAGCTTCATCGACTACATGGGCAACTTTCATAAAGCCACCAAGATTACATCACATATCTCTACCTCGTCCGTCACCTTTCTTGATCTGATCGTCTTCCTGAGTACCTCCATCCTCCTCACTTCCGTTTTCTATAAACCCACAGACGTCGAGTGTTAAATTCTCTACACGTCGTCTCGTAAATCTCACTGCAGAGAGTTTATTCCATTTTAGCAGTCATTACGGCTTTCTCGTATCTGATAGGATGATACAAATTTTCTCCAACATCACCTCTGATGTTAAGTTTCTTTAAGCGCGTCTCTACCATGAATCTGTTCTCCAAGCTGCCTTCCAATGAGCTCTCGGCATTTCCCTTCTTTTGGCACTGACCCCATCCACCCGATGCTCATCCGATAAGACTATATTCATTCTCACTAACCACCTTCACAACTTGGCTGCGGTGAGAATCCTAAACCGGTACCGCTCCATTCTCCACTCGGATCCAGCCACCCGCCTAGTTTTCGTGATCCTCCTTTGGTCGCTTTCAAACGTGACAGGAGTCTGAAAGACATTCGTGTCAAGAGCCGCCGTCATCCCTCAAACCACAAACACCTAGACACCGTTCCATATGAACATTGAGTCTGCAACACTTGTGAACATGTGCTTTGCACCGATTCCATCCTTTCACTCAATGAGCGATTTGATATCAGAGAGGAGAATGCGTATCGCGGAATATCATTTTTCTATAATATGTCAGCATTGCCAGATGACCTATATAGGCGATTAGGACGACGTCTAGGTAACTGATTTTATGAGCATCTTCGTCACGTTGATCAGAAGACTGGCAGTCCGATGTCCTCTCATTTCAATTTCCCAGGCCATAGTGGTAAACTAGAAATGTAAGTCACTTTCGTTGTCTCATGTCATTCCAGTAATCGTAGCCGGTTCGCATTTAAGAATGGTCTCATAGTCCATTTGGGTTCGCTGTCCCCACAAGGCATGAACATATCGCTTTCATACACATAGAATACCTGCTATAATATTTCTAACCATCAAAATCAGCCACACCTATATATGTGTGTACATTTGTCTGCATGTGTACTTGCACATTTGGACACCTTTGGTGTGTTTTTTTTTTATGTTCACACACATGTTATATACACACGTACGCTTTTATAAATGTATGGTTACGTACGCAGACATTTGTGCACATCTGATCGAAGTACACACCCATAGTTGCAGATATGCACAGATTTATGTGTTCGTTTGGGTTCGTAAACAAATTTACCACGTGGAATAACTTATTGGGAATCAACTCATTTAAGCGTTTGGAGGCGAAGGCGCGCCCCACCCAGCACCAGAGCTGGAAGTCGTCAGTGACTCATAACTGATGGCTTGCGCCAGGATCGGTGAACCAGAACCATCCAGACCCTGCTACACCTCTTCGTGGTGCCTCTAGAAACAGACTAACCTGTCTAGTCTGGCCAAGCGAGCAGGGATCGAAGTGGGAAGACGAACCCGGTACACAAAAAAGCGTCGGCTGAAATCGGATGTGTTGGGCCGAAAGGCGCAGATATCACAGTGTTACACTGCAAACTTCAACACAACGTAACTACGTCCACTTAACGTCCTTTTAAGGGCGGATGACTAGGAGGAAGTCTACGGTTCGTATCCGTTAGAATACCTCAAATCATCGGGCGAACGCATCATCATCATCATCATCATTTAAGCGTTTCCAGTAATAGTTGAGTCTGGGATCTTGTACCCACCTCACCATATTTTAAGAACGCTTCCCTTCTACTGTATTTCACAACTGTGCCCGCTCTGTCCGCCGGCCAATATCAATTTCAGTCCAGTGGGTGCCTGACCAAGCTCCAGACCACAGGGAAGTAACTTGCTTTCCTTGTTTGAGAGTCTAGCATATTATCACATTGTAGTTAGATTACTGTGTATATTCTTATATTTTTTGTATTGTTGTTTGTTATTGAGTTATTTGCGGGACATCATCATTGCATTCCGAGCATGTCTATAGGTGCTCAGATCGCTTCTTCAGAAATTCCCCCAGTGTCCAAATACTGACGACTCCAGTTTTGTGTTGGTTGATAAGTCTTCTTATATGCCCACTAAGTTTCTCACTTCTAGCTGTGCCAGTCTTAATCTCCCATCTCTTTCATTCGAAGGAGTGACGTGGACTCATGGTTGTCGAAGTCCTGTGCCCTGCTCATATCTCTGAGGGCATTGATGATGTCAGCCCGATCCGTTGTTTCGACTGTCTTTAACGACAGCACAGCTAGCCAACCAGTCCGCTCTTACATTGTTGTTTGTTGTCCCAGCTGAAGACCTTTTTGCCCGAAACGTCTACTTTCGTTTTATTTTTTGACCTACGTAAAGCTGTTACCATACCACTTTTTTCCTGTTTTTACATTTCCATTAATATCTGTAATTGGATCTGCTCCAAACTCCAAGCTCCCTGTGGAGAATGCAACTCCGTTAAAATTAAGCTTGTGACAAAACACTGCCGATAGTGAATCAAAATGCATCTGTGCATACATTAATAATGTATAGGTAAACAAGTTCAGCAAACTGATACTGTATCAGATAAACATGTGTGTGCTGCATGATTGTTCATTTGCATTAGCATCAGTTGTAGCGGTATAGTTTACCAATGCAAAAAAAAATTAAATTAATCTTTCCTGATTGTTGCTTCAGTTATTGTGCGCGTCATGTTTTAGTTTGTTTTTGTCTTCACATATATATGTTGCCCTATATGACAATGACAATAATGAAGATACAGACCTTCTTTAATGGATGCTTACACATAATACAAAGATGGAAAAGACAAAATCACTAATGTAGAATTACGGAAACATACCAGTCAGATACCAGTGGACAAAGAGGTACATCGAAGATGATGGTGCTGGATAGGAAACACACGACGGAAGCCAACTGAGATTATTACACGACAGGCCTTTTTTTTAATCCCCAAGGAAAAGGACAACTGAAGAAGAATCAGAAAAATCTTGGAGAAGACAGATGGTCGCAGAGATGAAGATGAAAGGGAAGACATGGAATTATCTGAAAAGAATGGCAAGAAACAGAACGGCTTGCAGAATGTTTGTTCAAGACCTATATTTTACAGAAATTAAATGTCATCATCATCATCAAATACCGGGCCTGATGACGTATGTGATCATGTCTCTCCACAACTTTCGATCTCGGCAGCTATTTATAATTTCTGTTGTTGACCTTCTGCCAAGCCATTCTCTTAAGTTGGCTGTTATTTTTTCTCTTTGCTTCCCTTTATCTCTTCGTCCCTCCATTTTTTCCAGTTGTTACAATATATTCCAGTTGTTCTCTTCTCATTACATGGCCAAAAAATGATGATTGTTTCTTCCTAATATTGGAAATTAGCTCTCTTTTTGCTTTGACCTCTCTCAGAACATCTTCATTACTCGTCTTAGCTGTCTATGGTACCTTCTACATTCTTCTGTAAAACCACATTTCTACAGACTCCAGTGATTTTCTTGTCTGTTGTCCTATTGTCCATGATTCGCATCCATATGTTAAGACTGGCTCTACGTAACATTTAAGAACTCTTTTTCTTGTTTCTATTGTCAAAAATGGGTTGCGTATTATCTTCCTCATTTTTTGGAAAGCTGCTTTTGCCTGAGCCATTTTGCACCTCACCTCTTTTATACATCTTCCGTCTGAGGTTAACAAAGTTCCCAAATATATAAATTCATTTACCTGTTTTAATATTGTTCCACTTGTCTTTATTTTGCACTGATGTGATGTCTTTTTGCTATTAAGGCTGAGTCCTTTATTTTTGCTTTATTTTTCTATAATGTCCAACATTTCTTGTAACTCATTTTCACTCTTAGCGATTAAGGCTGTATCATCAGCATTCCTTAGATTATTTATATTATGACCTCCAATTGTTATTCCAGGCATGCCCCTTATGGATCTTAAAATAATCTCACTATAAATATTAAATAAATCTGGTGACAGCACACAACCCTGTCTAACACCATATTTTATTTGTTGAAACATTCCAAATTGGTTTCCAGTTCTTATGGCCGCTGTTTGTTGCCAGTACATGTTCTTTATTATTCTTAGATCATTGCTGTTTACGTTTATGCTTTCTAAAATTGGAATTTTTTTCTTGGTGCTTTACTTTGTCAAATACCTTGGTGTAATCTATGAAACATAGGTATAGATCTATTTTCACCTTTATGGCTCTTTCTACTAAAGATCTTATTATATAATTGGCATTGCTTGTTCCTTTATCTCTAACAAAACCACACTGTTCATCGCTAATTTCTGGACTGATTTTGTTTCGCACTCTTCGCATGATGACTCTTAGTAATATCTTAGTCATATGACTCATAAGGCTTATTATAATCATCGCATTCAATCGCACCCGATTTCTTTGGTAGGGCTATGAATATTGATTTGAGCATGTCGTCTGGTATATATCCGCTGTTGTAGATATCGTTCAATATTTTTGTTATTATTTCTAGTCCAAAATCACACATGGCTTCAATCTCTTCTTTAGTTATATTATCTGGTCCAGGAGCTTTGCCTGCTTTCATATTGCGCAAGGCGTCTTCCACTTCTTCTCTGAGTATTTCTGGTCCTTCTCCATTATCCATTATATTTACTTCCGTTCGTTCATCATTATAAAGATCTTTAATGTATTCTATCCATTGTTCCCTTCTGTTTTCTTGATCAATCAACAGTTCTCCTTCCTTTGACCTTAGACATCCATTTTTTGATTGCGTTTTTCTTCCTGTTAATTCCTCAATTTGTTTGTATATAGCTTTAGCATCTCCTTTTTGTTGCATTTCAATCTGTTTGCATCTCTATTTTAGCCATGCTTCTTTTGCTTCATTGCATTTTACTACAATTTCTGTATTTAAACTTTTATACTCATCTTTATTTTCTTTATTTCTTCAATTATTAAATTAAAGAATTAAATGTAGAAGACAAAAAAGAAGAAGAAGTAGAAGACACTCCTATATTAAAATAATCATTAACTTCTCATCATCATCATCATCATCATGTGCCTTACCGGTTGGCTTAGGTGATCATGTCCATCCACAATCTTCTTTCTACAGTGCATCGTATCAGTTCTGTTGTTGACTGTTTTCCATGCCATGACACCAAGCTATCCAGTTTTTTCTCTCTTTGTCGTCCGCGATCTCTCTTTCTTTTATTTTGCCAGTTATAACCATGTATTCCAACTTTCCTCTTCTCAGTATGTGCCCGAAAAATGTTGATTGCTTCTTTCTGATGTTTTTTAAGAGCTCCTTTTTCTGTTGGCCTCTTTGAGAACTTCCTCATTGGTCTTTTTAGCAGTCCAGGGAACTTTCAACATTCTTCTGAGAAATTCCGTCTCTGTGGCCTCTAATCGTCTTTTCATTTGCTTGTCTACTGTCCATGATTCGCTTCCATAGGTCAGAACTGGTTCTATATAGCACCGATGAACTCTCTTTCTCATTTTTATTGACATAGATTTGTTGCATAAGATATTTATTAACTTCTAGAGTTAGAAAATGGTGTAGCCTTACGATGGCAGGAACAGGACCAGAGATGATACGCGAGGTGTAGCATGTTCGGTTAAAGGGAGCATTCCAAAAATTGAACAAAGTATTATGCAACCAAAAAGTGTTAATGAAAGTGATAACAATTATTCTTAAATGTTATATACAGCTAGTCCTGTCATACGGAAGTGAATGCTGGACAATCTGACAACGAACAATACAACTTTTGAAAGGCACAAACATCTAGATTTACTGGAAAATGGTGATTAAAAAATGGATGATTACAGAGAGAAGATCAAGATTTAAAAATTAACACCAACGAACGTTCTTTAATTAAGAGAGCCGCGATAGCTCAGTGGTTAGTGAATTGGACAACAAAGGACAAGGGTTAAGGTTCGATCCTAATCGGCGGCGTACGAGTTCATCATCATCATCGAGTGCCTTCTCCGCAACGAAGGTTGGCTTTCATGGATCGCCATTCTACTCTGTTTCTTGCTTTGATGGTGCAGGCTGTCATAGATTGACTTGTCCATCTTTTGATGTTACTCGTCCATGTTAGTCTTGGTCTGCCTCTGCCTATTTTACCTTGTATTTTTCCTTCCAATATTACTTTTAGAAGGTTGTTGTGTCTTTTAACATGCCCCAAAAATTTCATTTGTCTTGTCTTAATTGTATTTAGTAGTTCTCTTTTTGTACTGGGAGCAAACAGCAATAATAAAATATAACAAAGAGTTCTCTACACCCATTGATATAAAAAGAGGAGTAAGACAAGGATGCATCCTATCACCAAGCTTGTTCAATTTATACACTGAGCAAATCTTTAAAAAAATCACTGAGATGCCAGGCCTAAACATTAATGGGAAGATAATCAATAACATAAGAAATGCTGATGATACTGTACTACTAGCGGAAAATCCCAAAATCTACAACAATTGCTTAATGAAATAAACACGACAAGCAAGAAATATGGACTAGATATGAATATCAAAAAGACTAAAACTATGATCATAAACAAAGGAAATTCTCAAGACCTACAATTAAATATCAAAGTTGAAGGAATACATCTAGAGACAGTTCAGAACTACAACTACCTGGGACATACTATAACCAGGGATGGAAAATGTGCAACTGAAATAAATAAAAGAATAGGTATGGCAAAAAGTAATTTCAATGCCATGAAAAATATACTAACATCAAAACAAATAACAACAGGGCTAAAACTAAGAATAGCAAAATGTTACATTTTCTCAATATTCCTGTATGGTGCAGAAACATGGGCATTAGACCAGAACACAGAACAGAAAATTGAAGCCTTTGAAATGTGGATTTACAGAAGAATAGGTAGAATTGGATGGAAAGAAAAGAAAACAAACGAGGAAGTTTTAGGACGACTAAGGGTGAAAAAGAACTACTAAACACAATTAGAGCAAGACAAATGAAATTTTTTGGTCATGTTAAAAGACACAACAGTCTAATAAAAGTAATATTAGAGGTGAAAATACAAGGTAAAAGAGACAGAGGCAGACCAAGACTAACATGGACGAGTAACATCAAAAGATGGACAAGTCAGCCTACGACAATCTGCACCATCAAAGCAAGAGACAGAGTGGAATGGCGCTCCATGGTAGCCAACCTTCTATGCGGAGAAGGCACCCAATGATGATGATGATGATGATGATGAGTTCTCTTTTTATTTTCAGTTGTTTTAAAACTGCATCGTTTGTTATCTTTTGTTTCCATCCAATTCTACCTATTCTTCTATAAATCCACATTTCAAAGGCTTCAATTTTCTGTTCTGTTTTCTTGTCTAATGTCCATGTTTCTGCACTATACAGAAATATTGAGAAGATGTAACATTTTGCCATTCTTAGTTTCAGCCCTGTTGATATTTTTTTTTTTAGTATATTTTTCATGGCATTAAAATTACTTTTTGCCATACCTATTCTTTTGTTTATTTCAATTTTGCATTTTCCATCATTGGTTATAGTATGTCCCAGGTAGTTGTAACTCTGAACTGTCTCCAGATGTATTCCCTCAAATGTGATATTTAATTGTAGGTCTTGAGAATTTTCTTTGTTTATGATCATAGTTTTAGTCTTTTTTATATTCATTTCTAGTCCATATTTTTTGCTCGTTATGTTTTCGTTACGTTTATCACATTAAGCAATTGTTGTAGTTCTTTAGGATTTTCTGCTAGTAGAACAGTAAAAAAAAGTAAAGTACCCCCCGTCACGCCAAGTGGCGGCGTATAGGGAAATATGGTGTTAGTGACCCTATATTTTACAGACCTTCAGCACATGATTTTTGGGGTAATGTGGTCGGTATTACGCCCGTGCTGCTTTACTTTCCCAGAAAAAATCCGGTACCCATTTAAGGCTGGGTGAACCCGGAGCCGTCGGTTGGGATCGAACCCTACCTCTTGTCCGTAGTAGTCCAGTTCACTAACCACTGAGCTATCGCGGCTCCCACTAATTTTTAGGGAATTAGTAAAACCCAGGTGTCCTCGCCAGGGTACGAACCCCGGCTCTTAGGTTATAGATTATCTTTCCATTAATGTTTAGGCCTGGTATCTCTGAGATGTTTTTAAAGATTTGCTCAGTGTATAGATTGAACAAGTTTGGTGATAGAATGCATCCTTGTCTTACTCCTCTTTTTATGTCCATGGGTGTAGAGTTCTCCTTGTTATATTACGAGTTCGCCCAGCCTTAAATGGGTACAGTTTTTTAATGGGAAAATAAAGTGGCACGGGCAACATACCGACTACATTTGCCCAAAAATCATGCGTCGAAGTTCTATAAAAATGATGGTCACTAACACCATATTCCCTATACGCCACTTGGCGTGATGGGCTCTTTACATTTTTTTTTAACTCTTTAATTGCTAGAGACTAACGGTAGTTATAGGCGTTCGTTTACTCTGCTGAACGTTTCCTGTGTAATCAAGCAAGAAATGGACGTTTATAGATTCAGATCGAGCGCAATGATGATAATTGAGTATTTATAAATAGTACAGTTACGGCAAAGTTTCATCAATGAAGTGTTTGTAACTTCAATGTATTACGTCTCGGTTCTATGAGGTGGTGTGCCAACTTTCCATCTTCTCCCCAATATCTCTCGTACACATTTAAAGAGACAGGATGAAGACTGAAAGTTTTCACATTCATTGAGTGCCGTCTCCGCATCGAAGGTTGACTACCATGGAGCGCTATTCCGCTGTCTCTTGCTTTGATTGTGCAGATTGGCTGACTTGTTCATCTTTTGATGTTACTTGTACATGTTAGTCTTGGTCTCCTTGTGCATCTTTTACATTGTATTTTCCCTTCCAAGATTACTTATAGTAGGCTGCTGTGTCTTTTAACATACTCCAAAAATCTCACTTGTCTTATTTGAATTGCGTTTATTATTTTAATTTTTTTTCAAGACTACATCGTTTGTTTTCTTTTCTTTCCATCTAATTCTTCCTATTCTTCAATAAATTCATACTTCAAAGACTTCAACTTTCTGTTTTGTTTTCATTTCTAATGTTCATGTTTCTGCACCATATAAGAATGTTGAGCAGATATAACATTTTTCTATTCATAGTTTTACCCCTGGTGTTATTTGTTTTGATCTTAGTATATTTTTCATGGCATGGTTATAGTATCTCTCTCTCTCTCTCTCTCTCTCTCTCTCTCTCTCTGCGATCAGGACTCAATCTGAGTAGGACTCCAGACTCTCGTATGAAGACAACTGTCTGTTTAAGCCTGTTAGATCCACTCCGCTTGAATACCTGTTAAAACGTTGCACTGTGTTCTGCGCCAGTGGCCCAGTGCATCCGATTTCAGCCAGCATTTTGTTCAGGTTTGCTGTCCTTAGCCTTTGGTTGTCCCCAATCTTCCTGCAGGGCAGCAGATGATCTTTTCTGTAGGGGGATTCTGCCCTTAGATGGTCGGCCTTCCCAGGTTTACGAGCACTATCTGCCCGAGTCACTAGAGGTGACTAACACAGACATGCGACTTGTAATATGAGGAAACTGCAACAAGGAACACTTTTCATGCACAGCCTCCAACTGTTCCCGCCGCCTATTCCCATATACCGGTAAGTCACGTACTCTTGAAAATGATGATCGTCGTAGCACTTGATGATGTTAGGCCATCGTTGATGACGCCAATTCCGAACATGTAGACACACAATCAGTCGTCAAATTATCCTCGTCGCACATCAAACAGCAGACCTTAAGATTTGCGCACGGCCGATTTAGGAAACCATTATAGTATGTCGAAGGTAGTTGTAGCTCTGAACTGTCTCCAGGTCTATTCCTTCAATTTTGATATCTACTTGTAGGTTTTAAGTATTATCTTTGTTTATGATCATAGTTAAAAGTTTTCAAAATCGGAAAAATATATTTGCTTGAACTAGCATTTCAACCATGAACCATCATTCCAGAGGGAGTGCACTTGTCGCAACGCCACCGGACTTCCAATCTTGCATAAAATAGCGAAAACATGAAAACACAATCATTACTACTGAGTACACTGAATCAAGTAGTGCTTGCCTAATTTGATTTTTGTTAATGAATTCACGTTAAATCAAATTGACAGAGAGATTAAACGTTCTAGCCAGCGGAGAGAATTGTGTGTTGGGAATAGCAGACGTCACTAAATGGACGGAGGAGACACCATTGAACGATGGTTAATGAGATAAGGACAGTCTGGGTCAGTGCTCTTCAACCTTAGCGCTAACTTCCACTAGCGAACGAGTTCAGTTTACAGATAGGCGGCAGAAGAATATCAAGTTATATGATGTACATTATTCTTCTTATTAGCTAATACATGAATTGTGCTGAACTGTGTTTTACACCAGACGGTCCATTTCGGTATCGACAGACTTAAACTTTGAAAAGATCAGGGTAATAAACGTCATTCTACGGAGAACATAAAAATACTTTAACCAAATCAAAATACACAGTGGGCAGGAAAGAACTATAGTGGAAGGCATGGTTTCTGAACGAAAGTATTTACGACCTGATGATAATAATGATGATGGTGATGGTGGTGGTGGTGGTGATAATAAATGTTGATAATGATCCAGTTCACCCAATTTCAGAACGTAATTGTCCTAGATATATTGCTCTAAGTATAGAATCGCGTATATATATATATATATATATATATATATATATCATCATCATCATCATTGAGTGCCCTCTCCGCAACGAAGGTTGGCTACCATGGATCGCCATTCTACTCTGTCTCTTGCTTTGATGGTGCAGGCTGTCATAGATTGACTTGTCCATCGTTTGATGTTACTCGTCCATGTTAGTCTTGGTCGGCCTCTTTTACCTTGTATTTTCCCTTCCAATATTAATTTCAGTAGGCTGCTGTGTCTTTTAACATGCCCCAAAAATTTCATTTGTCTTGTCTTAATTGTATTTAGTAGTTCTCTTTTTATTTTCAGTTGTTTTAAAACTTCATAGTTTGTTACATTTTCTTTCCATCCAATTCTACCTATTCTTCTATAAATCCACATTTCAAAGGTTGTCTAATGTCCATGTTTCTGCACTATACAGGAATATTGAGAAGATTCGTTTGCTGTGATACCGAGGCCTTCCATAACCAATAACCAATAACAATTGAGAAGATGTAACATTTTGTCATTCTTAGTTTCAGCCCTGTTGATATTTGTTATGTTTTTATTATATTTACCAAGTATATATATATTTGGTTCTTTGGTTATGGAAGGCCTCGGTATCAATGCAAGCGAATTAAAATCCATTATTGCTCAACCGCCCGTGCCAGCGGAATCATCAGAATTACTAACTCATCTCCCAAAGAAAGGTAGCTGTAGTCCCCATCATAGCAGTTTCAGCACACGCCTAAAGACATAAGGCGAAACCACACAGAAAGTAAACACAGCCAACTGTTCCCTGTCATACGATATTATCATTTATCGTACACAATCGGAATATCGAAAAAAGATCAAAACGGATGAGGCACACAGCTCACGGTGTGCACAGAGCACCTAACTCAGTAGCTTCTGCAATAAAACGGACTTGGAATATGGGGAAACTGCAACAAGGAACACTTTCATATATAGCCTTCAATGGTTCCTGCCGCCTATCCACCATATTGACCGGAAGTTCACGTCCTCCTGAAAATGATGATCGTCATATTTTTAAAATGTATAGCGCTTGATGATGTTGAGGTGCGCGTGGCCGTGCGGCTAAAACCACTGTTCCGCTGACTGAAAAAGCTGACGTACGGTGTTCGAAGCTCGCGGTAGACAGAAAGGATTTTTTTCTATCGGGGGTGAAATAAAAATCCTGAGTCGCACACGTCGTGGCGACTGCTTGACCAAGCGGCCTTTATCCCTCGAATTCTAGCGTTGCCCCCCCCCCTCCCCGACATACACCAGCAATGGTACTATGTGTCGTAAAGATAGATGATGTTAGGACATCGTTTTTGACTCAAATTCCGAACATATAAAAGACAGTTAGTCGTCAGATTATCCCCGTTGTCGTCAGATTATCACATCAAACAACAGACCGTAAGATTAGCTTATGGCCGGTCTAGGGATATACGATGAGCCATTTCATATATATATATATATATATATATATATATATATATATACATACATACATACAGACAGACAGACAGACAGACAGACAGACAGACAGACAGATAGATAGATAGATAGATAGATAGATAGATAGATAGATAGATAGATAGATAGATGGATGGATGGATGGATGGATGGATGGATGGATGGATGGATGGATGGACGGACGGACGGACGGACGGACGGACGGACGGACGGACGGACAGACAGACAGACAGACAGACAGACAGACAGACAGACAGACAGACAGACAGACAGACAGACAGACAGACAGACAGACAGATAGATAGATAGATAGATAGATAGATAGATAGATAGATAGATAGATAGATAGATAGATAGATAGATAGATAGATAGATAGATAGATAGATAGATAGATAGATAGATAGATAGATAGATAGATAGATAGATAGATAGATAGATAGATATGGCCCTTTTCGTCTTGTCAGACGGTGTAGTGGAGGTCCTTGTGTATATTTTTTTAGGATTTTGTTTTTAATTGAACATCTTCTCTCATGGTTACTTCTACCAATGTTTGAAAAACACACACGGTCACAGAATGAACAAATCAAGCCCACTGATCTACAGGGTTTTCCATCTTTTTCATGAGTCTTTTCTCTTCTAAATTTAGCCTTAGCACAGTCTCAAATGATGTTATACCATTTCATATAACAATTCTAAAAAAAATAAAAAAAAGTGGAATGGTAATAGCTTTACGTGGTGACGGACAAAACAAAAATCGATGTTTGGGCCAAGTAGGCCTTCAGCTGGAACAACAAACAACAACACCAATATATATATATATATATATATATATATATATATATATATATATATATATATATATATGATAATAGAAATTTAATTTATTGCTATAAATAATAGCAATTATTTTAGATAAATAAAAAAATGTTATATATATTTTAGATAAAAATACATGTATATATATGATATTTTTTTGTGTTGTTGTTTATTGTATATATATATATATATATATATATATATATATATATATATATATATATATATCCCATATATATACATTTTTTTGTGTTGTTGTTTATTGTTCCACCTGAAGGCCTACTTGGCCCAAACATCGATTTTTGTTTTGTCCGTCACCACGTAAAGCTATTACCATTCCACTTTTTTTTTAAATTGCTATTATCATCAGCTTTACAGCAGCTTCGCATCTCTATGCATCTTGATGCCTTTACTTCTTTACCATTTCATATACATCCTCTCCATGATGTACGATCACTTGCCAGATGTCCCCAGTCATTTTCACAGATGGAAAAGTCATTCAGAGATGATTTATATATATATATATATATATATCTATATTGTTGTTTAGGTCTGCCAATTTGTCTTTTTCCGTGTGTTAGTTCATCATATATTATTTGCTTGGGGATGAGTTTTTCAATCGTGTATAGTTAAGAAATATATTCACGTATCATCAGAGAGGATCTGAGCACCTATGGACATGTCTGGGGTGCAATGATGAAGACCCTCAAATAACTTTATTCACGTATCTTTTCACTAATAAAGTAGCATGTAGAATGACTTAAAAGATTGAAGAAAGAAAACTCCAGAGAAAGATACAACAGTTTCAGACATACAACTTTCTTATTCAGTCTGCTACCGGACCTATCACCAACAGACTACTAATAGAAATGTGTATATATACATATTATTTTATATTATATTATTAATGATATCTTCTACCTTTTAAGCTCCCAGTGGAGCATAGGTCTTCAACAAACACTTTCCAAGTCGTTCTTTTGCCATTCTTTTAAGATCATTCCATGTCTTCCCCATCATCTTCATCTCTGCTTCCATCTGTCTTCTCCAAGAATTCCTTGGTCTTCCTCTTTGTCTTTTCCCCTGGGGATTCCAAAAAAGGGCCTGTTGTGTAATACTCTCAGTTGGCTTCCGTAGTGTGTGTCCTATCCAGCGCCATCGTCTTCGCTGTATCTCTTTATCAACTGGTGTTTGAATGGTACCTTTCCATAATTCTATGTTAGTGATTTTGTCCTGCCATTTCCATCCTTTTATTCTGCGTAAGCATCCATTAATGAAAGTCTGTATCTTCATGATTGTCAATTTTGTTGTTCTCCATGTTTCACAGCCATATAATAGGACCGACTTAACATTTGAGTTGAAAATTTTTATTTTTGTAATTAACCTAATTTCTTTGGATTTCCATATGTTTCCCAGTGCAATGAAAGCTCCTCTTGCTTTTGATATCCTTATTTTGGTATCATTTTCTGTTCCTCCCTCTTTATCTATATTACTGCCCAGATATATGTAATATTGCACATCTAATAGAGGTATTTCTTCTAGTTTTATTTGGTTATTGCCAAATGTATTAATTCTCATAATGTTGGTCTTATCTCTATTAATCTTCAGTCCCAGCTGTTGTGATCTCTCATCAAGTATACTCATTTTATCCTGCATCTGTTGATGGTTGTGTGATAGGAGAGCTATGTCATCAGCAAAGTCTAAATCATCAAGTTGCTTGGTCAGTGACCACTGGATTCCATTTCTGTTGTTTTGAGTTGTTTTCATAATCCAATCTATGGCCAGTAGAAAGAGAAATGGAAACAGAAGACATCCTTGCTTTACTCCTGTTCTTATTTAAAATGCTTCTGTAAGCTGTCCTTCATGCACCACACTACATTTCGTTCCTTCATACATTGTTTTTATCAGGTTAATAAACTTTATGGGGATTCTGTAATGACTCAGCAACTTCCAACGCATTCTTCTGTCCAAACTATCAAATGCCTTTTCGTAATCTATGAATCCAATATAAAGTGGGGATTTTAGTTCTAAACTTTGTTCAACTATTATATGTAGAGTAGTTATTTGATCAGCACATGATCTTTTCTTCCTAAAACCTGCTTGTTCATCTCTCAAATGTTTCTCTATGGCCTCTTTTAGTCTCTCCAGAATGATTCTGCTTAATATTTTTCCTGGCACTGATAGTAGCATAATTCCCCTATAATTTATGCACTCATGTAAACTTCCTTTCTTTGGTAGTTTGATCATATAACCGTCTTTCCAGTCTTTAGGTATTTCTTCCCTCTCCCAAATTGTATCTAATAGATTATGTAGCATCTTGGTAGAGGTGTTAATATCTGCTTTGATGGCTTCCGAAGGAATTTCATCTGGTCCTGTGGCTTTACCATTTTTTAATAGTTTGATGGCTTTCATTATTTCTTCTTTGCTTGGTTTTCCACAGTTAACGTATAACTCTTCTTCTGCTGGTAGTATATCTGGAGGATTATTTGAGCCGGGTCTATTCAAAAGTTCTTCAAAGTGCTCTTTCCATCTCTCCATTTGTTCCCTTATATTACTAAGCAGATTTCCTTTCTTATCTTTAATAAAGGCATTGATCTGTTTGTATTTTCCACTTAATTTCTTTGTGATGTTGTACAGTTCTTTCATATTCCCTTTATCTGCTGCTTCTTCTGCCTCTTTAGCTAGTTCATGTATATATATTTCCTCTTATCTCTTTTAATGCATCTTCTCACTTCTTTGTTCACCTCTGTGTAAGCTTCCCGTGTCTTGGCTTTATTACTTCTCGTTTTGCTTTTATTTATGTCTGCTTTCTTGTTCTTTCTTTCTTTAATTTTGTCCAGGGTCTCTGCTGTCATCCATGCCTTATTCTGGCGTTCTCTTTTTCCTAGTGTTTCTTCGTATGTCTCTTTCGATATATCTTTTACCTGTTTCCAATGATCTTCTATATTTATTGTATTTTCTATTTTTTGGAGGACTTGGTATTTGTTTGATATTGTGACTGCGAATTTATCTTTAATCCCTTGTTCTTTAAGAAACCCTACATTGAAATACTTTCTACCCTTATTCGTTGTAGTATACCTTTTTAGTTTAATTTTAAGTTTGGCTATCAGAAGATGATGATCAGAAGCTACATCTGTCCCTCTATATACGTTAACATCCTGTAAGGATGACTTAAACTTATTATTAATACATATGTGATCATTTTGGTTTTCCGTTCTATGATCTTGTGACACCCATGTAGCTTTGTGTATTCTTTTATGTTGGAATATTGTTCCTCCTAGGCTCACTTGATTAAGGGCGCAGAAATTCACAAATATCTCTCCATTCTCGTTTATATCTCTAAGTCCATGTTTTCCCATAATCTCTTCGAAGCCTCTGTTGTCTGATCCTACTTTAGCACTTAGGTCTCCCATCAAGATTATAATGTCCTTGGCTCGTCTTGCATCCATCTGACATTCAAGCTGTTTATAGAAATCATCTTTAACTAAATCATCCTTATCGTTGGTTGGGGCATAGCATTGGATAATGTGTAGTTTTATTTTGTTTTTGGTTGTTTTAAATCTATCTATCTATCTTTCGTTCGCCTGAAGCATTGTCTATATCTGCAATGTCGTTTCCTGTATAAATGTTACTGTCTTTTGTAATTCTTGCAGTGGCCCATATAGTTTTGTCTGTAGTGTTGTATCTATGGGCCAATGGATTTTCCTCAGTCTACTATATTCAGTGCAGTCTTGAAGTATGTGTTCAGCAGTCTGGGGCGCCTGTCCACATGTACAAGTAGTTGAGGTGCCGATCTTGAATTTTGTATACATGTGACTATGGAGTCGATTGTGTCCTGTTCTGAGACGTATAATGATAACTTGTTCATATCTATTCATATTATAAAAGGCATCCTGATTTGGGGCTTGTGGTCCTCTGATTGATTTGATTATCTGTTTCTTATGATGGTATGTAACAGGTGTATCTAGTTGTGTGCCTGTTGAACCTTCCTTTGCCAACTGATCTGTTGTTTTAAATGTTGCTCTCATTTGTCTCGGTCCTACTGCTTCCCATTCTATTAGTGTCTTCTGTGCATTTCTTGATAGCATTATAGCTACCCCATCACTATGTTGTGCTCCAGGTTCCTGGTGTCCTGATGATAAAATCATCTCTCCTGTATTTAGTTTTATTTTACCCGTTCCTAGCCATCTTGTTTCGCACATAACCAGAATATCTATTTTGTAGTTTGTCATTTCTGCTGCTACCGGTGCAGCTTTTCCTTGTTCGTTTAGAGTACGAACATTCCAGGTGCCAATTCTGGAGGATTTCCTGGTAGACAAAGGGTGAGTCGGCAACCCGGACCTCTTACGTCTTTCTCCGGCTTGCGTCATATGTCTCTTAGACAGAGAGCTTAGACAGAGAGCGGATTAACTTTATCTCTCTTTCACTTGTCCATGTTTGTGAAGTTTTTTTCGGCTTATTTTTTTTACAGTATGGGATAGCCAGTCCCATGCCTAACCCTTCTTTCTCGCCTCTTACGAACATGCCTGGTAGGGTACAGCGCCACTATTCTTTACTCTTGTTTCGGGCCCCGGCAGCGCACGGGCGTTATTAATTATATATATATATATATATATATATATATATATATATATATATATATATATATATATATATATATATATATATAATTAATTATTTTGTTTTTGAAATTCTGTAAATATACTCACAACGGCTGGCTCATTTAGTTACAGCTGCATTATTTGTGGTAACTACAATACAATTAGCACAAAACCATTTTTCCCCCTGGATTGTGACAATGTTCCAACACCCTTCTCAGATCGACAAAGAATGTTCAAATAACATTTGTTCAATGAACTCCGCTTTTATTTTCTTTGTCGCAGCCAGTTTACTTTGGAATCAGGGCCTTGCCTCTTTCTCTTTGTGTCACTTTATATCCCAGGTCAGAGACGAATTAAGCACGTGGAAGACCTGAACTTAAACAAAAATAGTAGGACCAAACATTGACACATGTGTCCATGAGACTGTCCAAAAGATGAGAAAAGATTTAGGGAAATGGGGATTGAGGTCGGGTCTGAGCTTTGGGAACAGTTCTGAGCTTAAACTTGTCTGTTTCTAGTTATTTGAGCTGTTTCAACAATTTAATCCGAAGCTTTTTGAATCTCCGTGATGAAATTCTTTGAGTTTTTATAGCTCTAGTTTAGCAGAGATGAGCCAAGTTTTGGAAGTAAGGACCGGTGGAATATGCGTTCTCAGTGCTGCAGATTTGTGTGTTACGCTTGATGAGAAAATGATAACAAGGAAATATACAATTAGATATCGATATATACAGGGAAATGTGTGTTTGGTACTGGAGTTACATGTTATATGAGAGATTGTTAATGGATTTCTGGACATAGTTATAAGTTACATACGAGATTGTTATAGGTTACACCAGAGATAGTTATAAGTAACATACGAGATTGTTATAGGTTACACGAGAGATAGTTATAAGTTACATACGAGATTGTTATAGGTTACACCAGAGATAGTTATAAGTAACATACGAGATTGTTATAGGTTTCACGAGAAATAGTTATAAGTTACATACGAGATTGTTATAGGTTACACGAGAAATAGTTATAAGTTACATACGAGATTGTTATAGGTTACAACAGAGATAGTTATAAGTTACATACGAGATTGTTATAGGTTACACAAGAGATAGTTATAAGTTACATACGAGATTGTTATAGGTTACACGAGAAATAGTTATAAGTTACATACGAGATTGTTATAGGTTACACCAGAGATTGTTGTAAGTTACATACGACATTGTTATAGATTACACGAGAGATAATTATAAGTTACATACCAGATTGTTATAGGTTACACGAGAGATAGTTATAAGTTACATACGAGATTGTTATAGGTTATCTATCTATCTATTGACCTTTCGAGCCGTAACCGGCCCATAGGGCGTAGACCAAGATACACCTTTCCCTATATGAATTTTTTTGTTCTAGCAGTTTTCTTTTAAAGATATTTTATCAAATCTCGCCATCTGTCTCTGTTCTGTGCAAGCAGTTCTATCTCATTGAGGGAGCCGATTCCTGCTGCTCTTGCCTCTCTCATCAATGTTCTTCTCAGTGTCTCCCTGGGTCTTCCTCTTTTTCTTTTACCTGTTGTTTCTCATATGAGGGCTTGCTTTGCTATTCGATTATTATCTCTTCTCATCACATGTCCAACGTATGACCATCGTCTTTTCTTTATTACTGAAGATATTAGTGGTTGATTGGCGATTTCTCTAATTTCCTCGTTTGTTTTGAATTCGTTCCATTCTATACCAAGTATTTTCCTTAGACATTTATTTTCGAATGCGTTCAACTTTGTTTCTATATCTCTTGTTGTTTTCCAGCTTTCACACGCATACGTAGGGGTTGATAGTACATTTGATTTGAATAGCCTAAGTTTTGTGTTTGTGCTGATGAGTTTTGATTTCCACAACTTTTCAAGGCTTCTGAAAGACATTGCTGCTTTAGCCATTCTGATTCTAATTTCTTTGCTCGTATCCCCTTCTCGATCAATGTGACTTCCAAGATAGATAAAGTGATCGATCTCTTCTACTGGTTTGTTTTCCATGTATATTTTGTCACTTGTTGGAATTAAACTTTTCATGACTTTAGTCTTTTCATGATTGACCTCAAGCCCAATTTTGCTGGCTATTGATGATAGTTCATTTGTGTTTTCCTGCATCGTTTTTATCTGACTGCTGATGAGAACTATGTCATCAGCAAAGTCGAGGTCCTCCAAATGGTCTCCTTGTATCCATTCGATGCCTTTATTACCAGTGCAGCATTTCTTCATTATGAAGTCCATAACAATTCCAAATAACAAGGGCGATAAAATACATCCTTGTTTAACCCCAGTTTCTATTGGGAAACATTCGCTCAGTCCTTCCTCTGTTCGAACTGCACATGTGTAACCATCATACATGTCTTTGATAATATTTATGATTTTTGATGGTAAACCATATTGCTTCAGAATTTTCCACAAAGAATCTCTATGAATACTATCAAATGCTTTTTTGAAGTCGATGAAGTTAAGTACAAAAGGTTTTTGCTTTTCAATGTGTTCCTCCAATATAAGTTGTAGAGTGAAAATGTGGTCAAGACAGCTTCTCCCTTTTCTAAACCCAGCCTGTTCTTCACGCATTACTGTATCTATTGAATCCTTTATTCTATTTAGGATGATTTTACAGAATAACTTTGAGGCAACTGACAAAAGTGTCACGCCTCTCCAGTTGTTACAATCTCTAAGATTGCTATTTTTTGGGATCTTAACAATGATTCCTTTTTTCCATTTATGAGGCGTCTTCTCTGTTTTCCAAATGATGTTGAACATTTTTTGGAGATGTATTAGATTATGGCTATCAATTGCCTTGAGGATCTCAACTGTTAACTTATCCTCTCCAGCAGCCTTGTTATTGGTCATTAGCTTTAAGGTGGTTTCTATTTCACTCAAGGTGAAGTCATCTAAATTTACATCTAATTCTGCTGCTGGTGTTTCAGCTTCAAAATCTATTAAACTGTGGGGTAGTGGACGGTTAAAAATTTCTTTGAAGTGTTCCGCCCAACGGGCTTTTATGTCTGCGCTTGTTGTTAGCATTAATCCAGATTTGTCTAGAATTGGTGTTCCACTGGATGTATAGGTGTTTGTCAGCATCTTTTGTACAGTATAAAGAGTTCTGCTGTCTCCTGTAATTGCAGCTGTCTCTGCTTTCTCTGCCAAGTTGTCTATATAAGCTCTTGTATCTCTTCTTGCTGAACTCTTCACTTTGTTGTCTAATTCTTTGTATGTTGCTTTTGCCAGAACCTTTCCAAGATCTGTCTTTACATTAGTCATGGCTCTTTTCGCTTCTCTTCTTTCTTTGATGTATTTCCACGTGGTGTCTGAGATCCAAGCTCGTTTTTCCATTTTCTTCAGTCCAACACTTGCTTCTGCTGCTGTCATTAGTATTTTGTTCTGTGAGTCCCACATTTCATTGATATCTAAGTCTATTTCACCGAGTGCTGTATAACAATTACTTAGCTCTATGTTAAACTTTTCCTTTATGGCTTCATCTTTCAGTTTATGACTATCAATTTCATGTGTAATTGACCTCTTCTGTTGGTTTCTAAATTTTAATCTTATTTTCCCAATGCACAGGTTGTGGTCACTATTAACATCAGCACCTCTGTATGCTCTTACATCTATTAATGATGATCTGAATTGTTGTTTAATACATAGGTGGTCAATTTGATTTGATGTTCTATCATCAGGAGATATCCATGTTGTTTTGTGAATATTTTTGTGTGAAAATAATGTCCCACCTACAACTAAATTTTCTATTAAACATAATTCTATTAAACTTTCTCCATTCTGACTTGTAGTATCACAGCCTACAAGGGGAAGCCTCGGTTATAGGTTAACCGAGAAATAATTATAAGTTACATACGAGATTGTTAATGAATTTCTGGAGAAAATTATTAATTACAAGAAATATAGTTATGTGTTATATGAAATATAATTATGGGTTAATGATGAAATAGTTGTACGTTACAGGAACGGTAATTATGAATTCAAGGAGAAACAAATGCCATGACAAACAATTATAGATTTCATAAAGAAATAATTATGGATTTTATTTAAAAAATAAGTATGGGCAACAGCAGAAAAAGTTATGGGTTCAAGGAGATATAATTAGAATTGGTATGTGGCTCTATGAGAGATGACTGTAGACTCAGTAAAAGTTGGTTCTGATTTCAAAGAAAGATGTTAACACGTTTTGTAGTAATCGTTTGTGACTTTCGTCCGAAGTAATTCACATAAGAGCCAAATATGTCCGTCGAGTAAGTTATACATGAGTTCTAATAGAGAAAGTTATAAATGAGTTATAATAGAGAAAGTTATACATGAGTTCTTATGGAGAAAGTTATACATGAGTTCTAATAAAGAAAGTTATACATGAGTTCTATAGAGAAAGTTATACTTGAGTTCTAATAAAGAAAGTTATACATGAGTTCTATAGAGAAAGTTATACATGAGTTCAATTAAAGAAAGTTATACATGAGTTCTAATAGAGAAAGTTATACGTGAGTTCTAATAGAAAAAGTTATACATGAGTTGTAATAGAGAAAGTTATACATGAGTTCTAATAAAGAAAGTTGTACATGAGTTCAATTAAAGAAAGTTATACATGAGTTCTAATAGAGAAAGTTATACGTGAGTTCTAATAGAAAAAGTTATACATGAGTTGTAATAGAGAAAGTTATACATGAGTTCTAATAAAGAAAGTTAGACATGAGTTCTGATAAAGAAAGTTAGACATGAGTTCTAATAGAGAAAGTTAGACATGAGTTCTGATAGAGAAAGTTGTACACGAGTTCTAATAGAGAAAGTTATACATGAGTTCTAATAGAGAAAGTTATACATGGGTTCTAATAGAGAAAGTTATACGTGAGTTCTAACAGAGAAAGTTATACATGAGTTCAAATAGAGAAAGTTATACATGAGTTCTAATAGAGAAAGTTATACGTGAGTTCTAACAGAGAAAGTTATACAAGAGTTCTAACAGAGAAAGTTATACAAGAGTTCTAATAGAGAAAGTTATACACGACTTCTGATAGAGAAAGTTATACATGAGTTCTGATAGAGAAATTCAAACATCAGTTCTAATAGAGACAGTTATACGTGAGTTCTGATAGTGAAAGTTATTTTGACATATGGGAGGTAATTATGTCTTTTTAAAGAGAGATATATGAGTTGTGTTAAAAAGAGATATATGAGTTGTGTTAAAGTAAGATATATGGGTTGTGTTAAAGAGAGATATATGAGTTATTTTAGAGAGAGATATATGAGTTACGTTAGAGAAAGAGAGAGGTATGAGTTAAGTTAGATAGTGAGTTATGTTAGAGAGATATATGAGTTATGTTAGAGAGAGAGAGAGAGAGATATGAGTTAAGTTAGATAGTGAGTTATGTTAGAGAGAGATATATGTGCAATGTTAGAGAGAGAGAGAGAGAGAGAGAGAGAGAGAGAGAGATATGAGTTAAGTTAGATAGTGAGTTATGTTAGAGAGATATATGAGTTATGTTAGAGGTGTCTATAAGACTGTAGGAATTAATTTGGTGGAGTTTCCATCACCATCACTGAGTGCCGTCTCCGCATCGAAAGTTCGCTACTATGGAGCGCCATTCCGTTCTCTTTCTTGCTTCGATGGTGCAGGTTGTCATAGGTTGACTTGTCCATCTTTTTTATGTTACTTGTCCATGTTAGTCTTGGTCTGCCTCTGCCACTTTTACCTTGTATTTTCTCTTCCAAGATTACTTTTAGTAAGCTGTTGTGTCTGTTAACATGCCACATTTAGTGGATCTCTTTTCATTTTTCGTTATTTTCAAACTTTACAATTTTTGTTCTTTTCTTTTCACCCAATTCTTCCCATTATTCTATAAATCCACATTTCAAATGCTTTAGTTTTCTGATTTGTTTTCTTATCTTACGTCAATGTTTCTGCATTATGCATGAATGTGGTAAAAATTTTACATTTTGCTATTTATTTTTAACCCTGGATTTATTTTTTTGTATCTTTATTTATATCTTATATTTTTCATGACATTAAATGTTCTTTTTGTCATTCCTATTCTTTTGTTTATTTCAGTTGTACATTTTCCATCATTGGTTATGGTATGTCCAAGGTAGTTGTAGCTCTGAACTGTCTCCAGTTCTATTCCTTCAATTTTGATATCTACCTGTAGGTTCTGAGTATTTTCTTTGTTTATGATCATAGTTTTAGTCTTTTTTATATTCATTTCTAATACAAATTTTTTGCTTGTCATGTTTATTTCTTTATGTCATTGTATTAGATCTTTAGGATTTTCTACCAGTAATACAGTATCATCAGCATATCTTAGGTTATTGATGATCTTCCATTAATGTTTAGGCTTTGGTGTAGTCTATGAAGCAGGCACATTTTGGTTTCTTTACTTCTGTGTACTTTTCGATTAATGTCCTCATGCAGAATGACTTCAGTTTTGTCCCACTATTTTTTGTATAAATCCAAGTTGCCGTTCTTCTAATTCAATATTGATTTTATATGGGACTCTGTGAACAATAATTGCGGCTTCTCTGTCTAGTAGTTATTGTATAAGTGAGGAGTAATTATTTTGTTTGTGAGACATGTGTTATTTATGTGGGCTCAATTGACTTGATGTTCTGTTGATCAAGGGAAGCTTGGTTGCAAAAATGATGCTGATGCAAATTCCCATCATTAAAATCCATTTGACATGCAGGCTGCTCGAACATTGAATACGCTCACATTTACCTTCACTCCGCCAAAACACAATTCCTGCAATAGAGCTGAAGAAAGCGATCACTTCGCATGTCAAACTTTAAAACAATACCAACCTCCTCGACAGGTCTACATCAAGCAGGGCCATGCTGTCAAATGAGCAGACTATTCAATGCTCGTATTGACCTCATCAACTAGATCCGAGCACATTTTAACTAAATAACGATGACTGAGCGGTCCTCGGCGAGCAGCAGCAGATTTATGTTATAGCTGATTAAAGGGCATGAGAGACGTTGTTATTGAGTTTATTTGACAATGTCAGAGATTATGTGTTTAAACATACTTTTGAAAGAGGATAATGTAACTATTAATTGTGTATTTGTTCGTGCTTGGTGATTCCGTGCTAGATAATTCAGTGTGAGCTGCCAAAACGTGACATGTAAGTGGAGAAAAGAATTAACATTCATTTTTCATTATTTGTTCGTATTTTTTATATTTCTATCATTTCCTGTATGGCCGTAGGTGTTGGTTGGTATTCAATTCTTACTGGCCAGACTGATGTGACGTAATTTATTGATCTAACCGTATGTATGCATGAGGCTTCACAGTTAGTCTAACGTCGCCCTGTGCTAAATGTTCCAGAAAAACAAGTCAGGGAACCAGGTATCATTAAACTTAATGAACTATCGCCGTATTGATTGTTTAATTATGTTGTTGACTCGATGTTACTGTCAATAGTTTACTTACTTGATTACTTTCTCTTCATATCACAACTTCCACGAAGCATTGTGGGATGTTACGCGCACGTGTGTGTGTGTGTGCGCGTGCGTGTGTGTGTGTCCCTGTTGAAGACATTTTGGATCGAAACGTCGGCTCTTTGTTTTTTATTCTTGTCTTGTTCACAAATGCAGAACCATCTAGGTTTTCGTCGTTCATATGGCCGTGCTACTTAGATTAGGGTGACCATTCGTCCCCGATTTTCGGGGACAGTCCTGAAGTGTAGAAGTTGTCCCCGAAAGAAATTTGTCCCCGATTTCAGTGAATAAATAAATGTTCATACACGGAATCGGCCCTCTTTTAAAATAATCGCTAGGACTCAGGACGTTACTGAGTTGTGTTTCTTTATCCCAGACTGAGCGGCATTAGCAGGAAGATAAAAGAGAAGACTTGACGCGTTGTGTCGGAGACAGCTCTTTAAACTCTTGAAGCACGGTGCTACGTCACTTCTATTCCAGCCACTGACTTCTATTGGGATGGGTTTAATTTTTAAAAACGCTGACACTCTCCCCCCCCCACCCATGTTTTTTCCGGATATCTTCCGCCAAATTATCTTTCCCGGCCAATTTTCAAATCAGTCCGAGTATAATGACAGTACAGTGCAGTCGTGTTTTCTATTTGTGATCAGTGGACGTCTGTTGCATAAAAACAATGCTTTCCAAGAAACGTAAGTGTCATTTTAGTGATTCACTGAAAGCTGAATTTCCATTTAATATACAAGCAATTTGTATAATTGCTCCTGTGCGTTACCGGGACCTCAGTATGAGGGAAGTAAAGAATAGTGGCACAGTGACCTTCCATGCATGTCGTAAGAGGCGACTAAGGAGATTGATCGATGTATGTCTTGACAAGCTGTCATTGTAAAAAGTATTGTTATGGAAACAGAGCCATAAGTTTTGGAAGCAGTGATCTCTGCAATATGTGCCATTCTGACACGCAAGGTTTCTGTTTTTTTGAGATTGTGGTTCTGCCCTATGTGCCGTCTTCGTCTTGAAAGGACGATAGATAGATACAAACAATTTTAGACTATGAAACGCTAGTGAAATGTAATATATGTAGTTCAAATTTTTCTATAGCAAGTGGTGGAAAGACATCAATAACTGATCATCTACATGCAAAAAAGCATAAGGATGCGCTGCTTTGTAAGTCTCAGTCTGGGTGTATGACAAATTATTTTTGTAAAACAGAACCCTCAAAAGATGAATACACTCTAGCTGTTCATGAAGGAACCTTCGCATATCATACTGTACTTCATAATCATAGTTTCCGCAGGATGGATTGTACAACAATTCTACAAAAGTAATTTTCAACGAAACAATTTTCCTGTGCAAGAACAAAGTGTGAATCCATAATTACCAATGTTTTTGCTCCTTGGGCTATTGATGAACTAAAAAAATGACCTCAAATATGTCAGCTTCGTAACATTGTCTTGCAATACATCTAATCATAAACATCTTAAGCTACTTCCTATTTTAGTTCGTTATTTTCAGGTTTATGAGCTGGAAACTCCAGTAAAGACCAAACTGATTGCTTTCATAGATATCCCAGGAGAAACGTCCGACATAATATCTGAACAATTGTTGAAAGCAGTTGATAATTTTGACTTAAACAAAAAGATTGTTGGACTCTCAGCAGACAATACAAATACAAACTTTGGAGACTTGTTGAGGAAAGGGAGAGATAATGTCATAACTAAAATAAAGTCCAAGTTAAACAGACACATAATGGGTCTTGGTTGCAACGCACACATAATTCACAATTGTGCAAAAACAGCGTTTCATTCCATGCCTATGGATATGGAAGTGATTGTAACAAAAATATTTGAATACTTTCACATTTACACGGTTCGTGTAGAACGCCTAAAAGACATCTGTGAATTTGCTGGACAGGAGTTTAAGCAATTATTAGCTTATTCGAATACAAGGTGGTTGTCATTACTTCCAGCCTTGGAAAGAATATTGAAACTGTATCAATCACTGAGATCTTTCTTCTTGTCAGAAACACACAGTCCTACAATATTGAAACAATTCTTTGAAAACAGTGAATCAGAGCTTTGGCTCAGCTTTGCTCATTCTCACGCATCACTCTTCCATGAAACAATTAAAGCGATTGAAGGCGACGACAAGAGTGCAACAGAATCAGCACTAGCTGTGAACAATCTCAGTATAAAATTAGAAACTCGACGCGATGAAAATTTCATCCCACACATGGTAAAGAGTTTGCTAACTGATTTAGTAGAAAGTGGTGACATCCAAATGGAAAGGTATTTCCAAATAAGTAAAGAATTCTATAATACTGCTGTACATTACTTTCAGTCATAGAACAAGCACAATGAGGACTTGTCACAACTGAGCTGCCTTCTCTTGGATAATGTGCCTGAAAGGAAACATTTTGATAATGCAGTAGAACAGATATCTCCAAAGTATCATGAAGTTGTAAACGTCAATCGTGATAAGCTCTTTGATGAATTTACATATTTGCGAGGCCATCTGATGCAAAAAGAAAGTGAGTGGTTCAATAACAAGCCCCCATGTAGAAAATGGAATGAAGTACTCAGGTACTTGAAAGAAAATAATGTTCCACATGCTAATGTGAAGAGAATTCTTGACCTTTTTATGTGCTTACCTGGCAGCAATGCATCCGCAGAAAGACTATTTTCTCAAATGAACTATGTCTGGTCCGAAGAGAAATCACGGATTAATGTGAGCACGGTGCAAGCCATTTTAACAGTAAAAACTAACATTATATATATTATAATTTATCGCGTGAAAGCTTTAGTGAAAAACTTGCTTCAAATCATGAGATCTTGAGAAAGATACACTCAAAAAACAAGTACCACGCCGAGGCAACAACCTCTTCAGTAGAAATAAGGTACTGTAAACATTACTTTAATATTGCAATTGATATCTATATGTTGTTTAATTTTTTTATATTTTAAACTTTTTTTTTTTTTTTTGAGAAACACAACTAGCTATTGTAATGTCATTAAGTGCGTGTATCGCATAATTACCGTGAATATTAACAAAAATAAAATCAAACAGCAAATAAACACAGTTATTATGAAATTTAAAGTAATCTTTTTTTGCATCTAAAAAATTTCTTGCGCACACACAGTCACACACCCTCCCACACATATTATAAATATATATATGTATATACACACACATACACATATATATATATATATATATCGTTCGTCCCCGATTTTGTGGGACAGTCTCAGAAACAAGCAAAAAAACATCTGAAATGTAAAAAATATGACAAAAGTCCCCAAAAACAATGGGAAAAATATGGTCACCCTAACTTAGATGTATATTTATGTGTGTGATTAATAGTTTGTTCTCTTAACAAAAACTATTTTGTTCTTCGGACTTCGCGATAGCTCAGTGGTTAGTGAACTGGACTACAAAGCACATGAGGTAGGTTTCGATCGCAACCGACGGCTTCCGGGTTCACCCAGCCTTTAATGGATACCGGATATTTTTCGCGGAAATTTAAAGCGACACGGGCGTAATACCAACCACATTACTCCAAAAATCATGTGCCGAAGGTCTGTAAAATTTATGGTCACTAACACCATATTCCCTATGCACCATTTGGCGTGACGGGGGTACTTTGCTTATCATGTCCTTCATTTGGTCTACTCTATAAAAATAACAACAATCATTAATACTTGATGTGCACTCAATATTATAAAAATAGAAACAGCACAGAAGAAGAAACCGTCTTACATTATTCATCTTGACTTATATTGAGAATCTGTCAAATGTAGAAATGTATGAGGCAGCGATTTACAAGACACCTGATCTAGAAGTTACGTTTTAACGGCAACTGGACTACGTGTGGATTTATCTTGACGATTATTTCATTGACGTGGAATCTGTGATTTTGAAAAATATGGCAGGATTGCTATAAACACAAAGCAGACAATGTGAAAAGTTTATCTAAAATATTGTTTGTTTTTTTCTTTACCTTGAAAAGATGAAGATTTTAAATATTCTAGCACGTGATCAATCTTGTTTTTATTTGAACTGAAACTATTAAAGGGAGACAAAACATAACGATAAAAACATTTGTAAAAGTTTGCATTCCTGAATTTATGTCGTTCTCTAATCTTCTCCTGTCATAATAAAAATAGCAGTAACAAATAGAACTAAATCAGAATGAAAACTCCTGATGGATAAACAGTAGCAGCTTTATTCCAACGAGCTGGCATCAATGGTAGCAGCCTAAGATTTTATGATCTTTAAGATCTGTTCACGCAAGTCACGTCACAAGGAACAGACAGAAAAATCAAATAAATAATAGTTAACTTTTAGCCGAGTCTGCAGAGAGAGTGTGGGAGAGACAGACGAACACAGACAGAGAAAGAAAGAGAGAGGTAGAAAAAAAGAACTGCGTTTGCAAAATCGATGAATTGTACATTATAGACATCTGTTAGATGCCTTATTGTTGTTATGTATGTGAATTAAGAGAAAACTGTGTGTTTTATTGTTGGAACTATCATCTCAGTAAAGTTAGTGCTCAGGGTTTTTCAGAGTCAAAACCCTTGCTCGAATATCTGTGTTTTTAGTTATTTTTTTAATTAAGAGTTTGTTCATTATTCTTCTTTACTTCCAAATTTGGCTTTCAGCATCGAGGGGAGATATAATGTGTAGTGTTATTTTCTTCTTTTGGTTCCTGCTGCTGTTATGTTTGGGAGCCGCGATAGCTCAGTGGTTAGTGAACTGGACTACAAAGGACAAGAGGTAGGGTTCGATCACAACCGACGGCTTTCGGGTTCATCCAGCCTTAAATGGATACGGGATTTTTTCTGGGAAAGTAAAGCGGCACGGGCGTAATACCGACCCCATTACCCCAAAAATCATGTGCTGAAGGTTGTAAAATGTATGGTCACTAACACCATATTACCTATACGCCACTTGGCGTTACAGGAGCTCTTTTTTTTTTTTTACTTGAGTCTAGTGTTCTCGCAACGCTTATTAAAGGCTCGTTGTGTTCAGTTTTGTCATTTCTATCTTATCACATGGCTTTACCATTGAATTTGTTGTTTCTATATGTATGTATTCTATGGCAGGAATTATTCCAATTTTTTTCTCAGTTCTTCACTTCTTGTATCTTTCAGGCTGTTTCCTGCTTTTCGCCTAATACATGTTATCTCGGTAGTGGTTATTTTTCTTATTGTTCTTGCATCTAGGGTCAGATCTGGCGCTGGTATCACAACGTTGGAATGACGATTGTATTGTAGTGTATCCGTTTTGCTTCTAGAGTTATTTCCTTGTTGTGCAATAGTAGTGATAAGTGTCCGATGATTTGAGAAGCTTTGTTGCATCTTGAGTCTGTTTCTGCTGCTTGTGAATTATCGTTTGTCTCTAGATTTATAGATTAGGTATTTAAACTCTACCACTTGTTTAATTGCCATTCATCGTTATTGATGTTGTGTTTCTCTTTTTCGTTATTCGTTACTTCTGTTTTGTTTCTGTTGATTTTCAAATTGTATTTAGTACCTGTGTTGTTGAGTCTATTTAAGTGTTGTTATAGGTGTTCATTTTGTCATGTATTAGTGCCTGATCGTCTGCAAATAGAAACTCATTAATCTCCTCAGTCTCTCTTGATTTCTAACAGAAGCTAGGATTGTCGTGTTCCCTGAGTGGTGGCTGTTACTGATATAAAAGAGTTAGTATTGCAGTACCTCTGGCTGGACTAGTAGTTTCCCAGCATAGCCTGGGATAGATGAACTCCAACTTCTCCAGTATGAGCCGGGAATGTCAAGAAAGCCATTATGACCCGCCATATCAATGAGTAAAAGGGCACCCTGCCCGCACTCGTGGCATTATATCAACAACAAACTATGTATTCTATGAAGTAATAAATACAAAGGAACAACAACTTAAATGGTTTGGCCACCTGGTCAGAATGAATCCTCACCAATCACCATCAAGGGCGTTCTTCTCGAGAATGCATGGAAAAAGACCAAAAGGAATACCCAGAAGAAGATGGATAGATGCAGTGACAGAGTAACAACAAAGGGAAATCACTAATTCAGACAGTTCGAGCAGAGCAAGAACGACAAAGGATATAAACCACGACACCTTTTCGGTACCAGTGAGAAAGAGAAAAGAGGAAGAATAAATACTAGGGAAAGCATTAGGTCGCCTCGTCTTACTCGTGATCTAACTTCGAACTGGTCTGTGTAGCCTGCAGCTGTTCTGACTGTGCAGCTGCTAGTGATGTAGAGACATTTACTTAGGTTGGTGAGATGTTGACTTACTCTATGTGTTGTTATTATCTCCCATAGGTGTTCTCTGTTTACTCGGTTGAATGTATTTTCTTGGTCTATGAAAGATATGTACACATTTTAATTGTGTTCTGTTCGGATATGCTAAATTGAGCATACTTTTTTTTACTGCTCTGAAGGCCACCGATTCACTACACCAGACTAAGAGTTAATTCACAGTCGTAAAATTGATTTCTGGATGTAAACGCATCTCAGTCATTCATTTGTGTTATTTCTTTGTTTTTGGTCATTAGATCATTATCGAAAAAAAAATTCTCAGTCAGTTCCTCGTAATCTGTCATTGTTGGAATACATGCACTCTTCAGTCATTGCATGGTCAGGAATTCATCACGGAAGATCAAATTTTCTTGAGTAAATCCATGATCATTAAGTAATCGTCGAATATAAAAACACCTTAATCAATGTATAATCACAGAGTCATCTTTTAATACACTGCGCAGTTAATACATAATCACAAAGTCATCTTTTAATACACTCCGCAGTCAATACATAATCACAAAGTCATCTTTTAATACACTCCGCAGTCAATACATAATCACAAAGTCATCTTTTAATACACTGCGCAGTCAATACATAATCACAAAGTCATCTTTTACTACACTCTGCAGTCAATGTCTTTAAGTCAGCTTTCTGATAAAACTTCATTCCATAGTCGACGTTTGATCGCACTCAATCTTCTATCAACACACGGTCTTGGAGCGGAATGTCAACATTTCTCTATTGATTACTGTTATGTTGTTTTCTCATTTTCGCAACAAAATCATTCATCTCTACAATTAAAACTTACTTTTAACCGACGTAAAGAAAATCAAACGATAACAAAAGCGGATATGCGATCTGTGCCCGTTTGCCAGTGACATCGACCAGGTAGCCGAGTAATGTGCTCCACTTCTAGGTTTACAAGCACCAGTGGAAATCGATGTCGAAGCTCTAATGCACACATCGCCAGCATACGGGCCTCGGGCTTGAATTTGTCGCTGGTCAAATTTACTTTGTCCCTTATCACAGACTTAAGAATTGATTAAGGGAATATCCTTTTGATTTTATACTCTTAGTAATGACCTATGAAATTGGGAATTCCCCAATTCCTGCGGTGAATCCACGAGTAGTGTAGAATAGCGGCTAAATGCTCATGCCTGGCAAACAATAAAAGTTAAAGCTTTCACCGGTTCTGGCTGAAAGGTTGTTGATCCCTGGTCTATAGACTGAGCAATGTATGCACTGACACATCCTAGTCAATGACTATAACTGTTTCTGCGACTTCAAAACATAAATGATCGTTTTAAAAATTCAGTGGAAAGTTGATTTGCCATTCACAGCAGTATGAACATTAAAACGAAATAAACATCAGATTTACATAAAAGGATCAGTTGATGGAATGAAACTAGCTATCGGCTGCTTAATGCAACGGTTATTCGGTGTGTTTTTTTTTAATATCATATGTAATTTAGTTAGTAATTATGTGAGTGCAACATGCAGAGGTCTTGACATATTAAAAAACCGTAGATCTCCTTATTCTGCTTCAAGTTCCTGCATACTGGTGTAGGCGATAACATCTCGTCACATCTATCAGAAAGTCTTCTGTTATAAAGATAGTGGATCTAGGTCACATTCTCTCGATCGCTGCAGAAAGTGCATTCGGGGTCTGATTAATTTCGGTTCTCCATTGTACTTTTCTGCGTTAAAATAAAAATGATGATCTACTTATTACATCTAAAGCGCAGCGAAGAGACACCGCTAAAGCGAAGTCGTACGCCGGCAACAGTCCCTTTTTGACAAATCAAGTGTTGTGAATGCGACCTTCCACCGTCTAGACTTGATCTGTGCTTTACGTCACATTGGTGCTGTTCATGACCGTTGTTGGAATTCCTTGACGCAAGTTATTTCCATGTTACTCATTAATGTCAACTACTTCGTCAGCCGCAGTTTTATCTCTTTAGGGAATTTGCACCGTGTTTTGTTCGTCTTAGGCTGCTTTCACTCGAGTAATCAGGAATCTAAAAGGAGCGAAATTGTTGTGTGTACGACATTATTGTGTGCTACGTCATCGTAATGGCTCATCGTACATCGCTAGACCAGCCGTACGCTAGTCTTACGGTCTGTTGTTTGATGTGCGACGGGGATAATCTGACGACTAACTTTGTGTCTATATGTTCGCAAATGGAGTCAACAACCATGGCCTAACATCATCAAGCGCTATACATTTTTTAAAAATACGACAATCATCATTTTCAAGAGGACGTGAACTTCCGGTATAAGGCGGATAGGCGGCGGGAACAATTGCAGGCTATGCATGAAAAGTGTTCCTTGTTGCAGTTTCCTCATATTCCAAGTCCGGCTTGTTGCAGGAGCTACTGAGTTAAGTGCTCTGTGCACACTGTGATCTGTGTGTCTCATCCGTTTTGATCATGTTTTGATATTCCAATTGTTTATAAGGAATGATGATATAGTATGACAGGGAACAGTTGGCTGTGTTCCCTTTCTGCGCGGTTTCGCCTTATGTCTTTTGGCGTGTGCTGAGACTGCTACGATGGGGACTACAGTTACCTTTCTTTGTTTTGGGAGATGAGATATTAATTCGGATGATTCCGCTGGCAAGGGCGGTTGAGCAATTATGGATTTTAATTCGTTTGCAGTGATACTGGGGCCTTCCATAACCAAATAACCAAATAACCAATTTTTCCTACAACATTTAGTCTCTACAGTTGTTTATCGTCTTAATTGCTGATCTCCATCGTGACATTCTATTGACATGTTCTATCTGGATCCTTCTATCTGTTCCTCTCATGATTTTTCTTATGTGAACGATATTTTCTATTTCTCATCTTCTCATTAAATGACAAAAACATTACAACAACGTCTCATTGTAATAATCTTTATTTTTACATTTGTCTCATTTTTAACATCTTCGTTGCCTTCAGTTGCTCACTGCAATCCTAACATTTTTTTTTTGTTGGCACATCCCATAACCTCACAAGAATTCATGTATATTGTTCGATCCTTGATCATTTATTACCACATGCAGGACTGACTCTACTAAACAGCAAATAACTTTATATAATCTATGGATCTGGTATCAAGCGTAGGATTTGACCGAAATGAAAGTTCTAAAGTGAATTTCCATATCCTGAAAACAAAATTGTAATGAAAGGAAAAGATGACAAGGCAGCTTTGCTTCATTCATTTTCTTCTCCGGCCGAAGACAAAGGCAGACAAAGGCAGACAAAGGCAGACAAAGGCAGACAAAGGCAGACAAAGGCAGACAAAGGCAGAAAACATGTTTCACAATTAATGATTTGTTCCTAGTTCTAGGAAGTCTTGGTTGTTGTTTAGTTCAATGATTGAGTCTTCCCTAGTAATTGTTCTATCTATCTATCTATCTATCTATCTATCTATCTATCTATCTATCTATCTATCTATCTATCTATCTATCTATCTATCTATCTATCTATCTATCTATCTATCTATCTATCTATCTATCTATCTATCTATCTATCTATCTATCTATCTATCTATCTATCTATCTATCTATCTATCTATCTATCTATCTATCTATCTATCTATCTATCTATCTATCTATCTATCTATCTATCTATCTATCTATCTATCTATCTATCTATCTATCTATCTATCTATCTATCTATCTATCTATCTATCTATCTATCTATCTATCTATCTATCTATCTATCTATCTATCTATCTATCTATCTATCTATCTATCTATCTATCTATCTATCTATCTATCTATCTATCTATCTATCTATCTATCTATCTATCTATCTATCTATCTATCTATCTATCTATCTATCTATCTATCTATCTATCTATCTATCTATCTATCTATCTATCTATCTATCTATCTATCTATCTATCTATCTATCTATCTATCTATCTATCTATCTATCTATCTATCTATCTATCTATCTATCTATCTATCTATCTATCTATCTATCTATCTATCTATCTATCTATCTATCTATCTATCTATCTATCTATCTATCTATCTATCTATCTATCTATCTATCTATCTATCTATCTATCTATCTATCTATCTATCTATCTATCTATCTATCTATCTATCTGTCTCTCTGTCTATCTATCTGTCTATCCATCTATCTATCCATCTATCTATCTATTTATCTATCTATCTATCTATCTATCTATCTATCTATCTATCTATTGTCCTTTAGGGTCTAAGACAGCACATTGAGCATAAATTTTAGGCTCTTGTGTCTAACGATCTTTCTTAGAAAGCTCTGCACCTATTCTTGCTTGGTTTCATCGCGTATCAGTTCGTTTAAATATGTTTTATCCAGCTCATTTTTGACATTCTTCGAAGATATTAGTTTTCAAAGACAGTTAACTTTACATCTAAAGTCTGGGTGAATTTCCATCTGTCATATCCGTACGCTATCAGTTGGTCACAGTGAATTTTATGAGGACATGATGATAAAAAGGAATAAAGTAAAAGTAGTTCCGGTCATGCCCCACACTCTGGGACCGTTTATGGTAAATGCGGTAGCAGTGCCCATACTTGCCAATAATCATAGACTCTTGGTGGGTGATGTCGGTTACAGGTCAAACCGCGCTACTTTTCCAGGGGAAATAACTTATGCCAAGTGTTTGAGACTGGGTGAACCCGGGAGCAATTTCTGTCTAGAAGAATTTAGCAACTACGGCAAATATTGATTTTACAATCAAGAATTAGAGGCGGGGGAAGGGGGAATTTGAAGTCAAACAAGATAGTGTAAGAACAGCCGCAGGATGGAGACAATATTTTCGAAGTTATGACAGGAAACTTGCACTGATGTGTACTACCTCTCCTGCTGTTAACTGCACACGTTGATCACAAGAGCAAAACAACAAACACCACCGAGACTGAAACTACAAACGAGCAGACGACCGGGTATTGATCTACGAAAATATATACCAGACATTAAAGTAGTGGTCCTTAAAGTGTGTTGTCGCAGCTTCCACGGGTACCTAGTCGAGGATATTGTCATGGACATCTTGTCGACGATATTGTCATGCACACCTTGTCGAGGATATTGTCATGGACACCTTGTCGAGGATATTGTCATGGACACCTTGTCGAGGATGTTGTCATGGACACCTTGTCGAGGATTGAGTTATTGAGTTATTTGAGTTTTTGCGGGTCATCATCATTGCACTCCGAACATGTCCTTAGGTGCTCAGATCCCCTCCTCAGCAATTCCCTCAGTGTCCAGCGACTGACGACTCCAGTTCTATGTTGGTTGATAAGTCTTCTTACACGGCCACCAAGTTTCTCATTTCTGGCCGTGCCCATCTTAACTCCCATTTCCATCATCCGAAGAAGTGACGTTGATCTGTGTTTGTCGAAGTCCTGTGCTCTTCCCACATCTCGGAGTGCATTGATGATGTCCGCCCGATCCATCGGTTGCCCGTCCTCAACGACAGCACAGCTAGCCAACCTGTCCGCTCTCTCATTTCCCCGTACTCCCGCATGTCCAGGAACATAGACAAAGGTGACCTTACGTATTTTGGATTTCTGCACTGACTCTACCCATTGCATGCGTACAAAGCCCGGCTCCACTTTTTTTATCATGCTCATCGAATCACTCAGTATACATGCGTGGATGTAGTCTTGTGACTCTAACCATTTGAATGCCTTGGTCACTGCCATCACCTCCATTGTCATGCTACTCGTGGTCATGGCGTATGCACCACTGTTTTCCTTGGCTATTCTGCCTGCCGAGCGTGCTGTAAATGCCCATGCACTTCTTTGGTGTCGTCTTACAGATCCGTCTGTATAGATGACTGCATCTTTCTCATCGGTGTTATCGCAGATGAGACCGTTGACCTCAGCATTAACCACGGTTCTGTTCCCTACTTTTCCTGTCGTGTGTGACAATACATGAGAAAGTCCCTTTGAATGACGTAGGCACCGGTATCCACTCCTCACCAACGCTGATATTGGTAAGCCCACAGACCTGTTTGATGACATCTTCTGCTCGGCCCACCCATGATTTGCCTCTTTTTAGCCTGGTACCTTTCTCTGTGTTGAGCACGTGGTGCAATGGATGCTCTGTATCTGTACAAATCTTCAGGTATGCTCGTGCTCTCCAGATCTTGATTCTGTCATCCATGGTTGGAAAGTCAAGAAGATACCTCATTGCTACACAGGGAGTGTCCCTCGTACATCCCAGGATAATGCGCATGGCTTCATTTTGTATTTTCTCCAGCCTATCAATTTGAGTCGTACTGACAGTAAGAATGGCCAGGGCATACTCGATTGGTGCGAGGACTAATCCGTGAAACAGAAGAGTAAGTAGCCTCTGCTCGATGTTGGCAGCTGCCATGACCTTCAAGGCGGCTAATTCTTTGCGGGATTTTGTTTTCACATGGTTGACATGGTCCCGAAAACACAGGCAGCGATCAAACTTAACTCCGAGGTATGTCATCAACTTGTCTCTGGTCACCTCATCAGCTCCCATTCGTACTACCGGTGTGCTCGTATTAACGATATGATTGTTAAGGAAGAACCATGAAACTGATGCTTTATTAGGATTAACCAAGGCACCTGAAACCCCACACCAGGAAGAAATGCGATCGAGTTTGTCTTGCATTGTGGAGGCGATTCCCCGTATGTCTCTTCGTTGTCGATATACCAGATATCGACATGTCGATATACCAGATATCGATATATATATATCGAGGATATTGTCATGGACACCTTGTCGAGGATATTGTCATGGACACCTTGTTGAGGATATTGTCATGGACACCTTGTCGAGGATATTGTCATGGGCACCTTGTCGAGGATATTGTCATGGACACCTTGTCGAGGATATTGTCATGGGCACCTTGTCGTGAATATTGTCATGGACACCTTGTCGAGGATATTGTCATGGACACCTTGTCGAGGATATTGTCATGGGCACCTTGTCGAGGATATTGTCATGGACATCTTGTCGAGGATATTGTCATGGGCACCTTGTCGAGGATATTGTCATGGACATCTTGTCGAGGATGTTGTCATGGACATCTTGTCGAGGATATTGTCATGGGCATCTTGTCGAGGATATTGTCATGGACACCTTGTCGAGGATATTGATATTGTCATGGACACCTTGTCGAGAATATTGTCATGGGCACCTTGTCGAGGATTTTATATATAATGTTTAACTGCAACAGTTCTTACATTTTGATTAATAGTTTAGTCTGATCAACTTGAATGTAGAATAGAATTATCTTTATTTTATCTTCTTGGAATGGCACAGCTGATCAAACTAACTAAAGTATCACTTACAAAATACTGTCTACAATACATCCTTTATTTCCAGCTTATAGCTTAGTTAAGGATGACACATCTAATCAATTAAATTATTTCCGGCTGATAATTTAGTTAAGGATGACACATCTACCCAATTCAGTTATTTCCAGCTTATAGTTTAGTTAAGGATGACACATCTACCCAATTCAATTATTTCCAGGTTATAGTTTAGTTAAGGATGACACATCTACCCAATTCAATTATTTCCAGCTGATAGTTTAGTTAAGGATGACACATCTACCCAATTCAATTATTTCCAGCTTATAGTTTAGTTAAGGATAACACATCTACCCAATTCAATTATTTCCAGCTGATAGTTTAGTTAAGGATGACACATCTACCCAATTCAATTATTTCCAGCTTATAGTTTAGTTAAGGGTGACACATCTAACCAATTAAATTATTTCCAGCTTATAGTTTAGTTAAGGATGACATATGTAACTAGTTCAATTATTTCCAGCTTATAGTTTAGTTAAGGATGACACATCTACCCAATTCAATTATTTCCATTCTTTACGGCATTTTACGGGAGGTGTGCTGGGGAGGAATTGTAGAAGCGCAGAATAACGGCCACTTGTCCAGTGCAGTCACCGCGAGGTATTCGGGTCTGAGTTTTTATTTCCCCCTCGATAGACAAAACTTTTGACCCAACCGGGATTCGAACCCGCGTTCTCGTGGTTTGGCGCTCGACAAGTTATCGATTCAGTCATCCGTCCTCCTCCCCCCCCCCCCCACCCCTAAGTCCCCCCATTTTATTATTTCCAAGTATTCCCATTGCCATAAATAAATCACAACCTGGGAGGAGGGAAGGAGAGTGACAACCAGAATAATGGAATGAACTGTTGTTTACAATATGCAAATTTGTGAGTCACTGTCATCATTAAGTCAGACTGGATAGACGGTTCTCAAAGTGTGGGTAGCGAGGAGCCAGTAGTGGGGTGTAAGATATGGTGACACCTTTACCGAAAAGGAACACTTCAGAATACTGACGTTTTGATCTACAAGCAGGCCTTTTTCAGAAAACGAAGACAACGACAACACACGATGAGACACAGATAAATACGACTACATCTAGGATGATTGGGACTAGTAAATTAAGGGTGACTCCTAATAGAGTTGATACGTGTTTTCATAGGAGGGACGTGGGTCGATGAGCTCATCTTAAGTGACAAATATTTGGACCTATTTCTCCCAGTGTCATCTGATTATTGTCTACTGCATTAATTCTTATAATTCTGACATCTAGATAGGTAGGTAGGTGGTTGGATTGGTAAGTAGATAGCTTGTTCGGTAGTTAGGAGGTAGGTAGGTAGGTAGGCAGGCATGCAAGCAGGTAGATAGGTAGGTAGGTAGGTAGGTAGGTATGTAGCTAGGTAGGTAGGCATGTGTGTAGGTAGGTATATTACAACATATGATAGAATACTATTTGCCTATTACAAAACAAGGACTGTAAGAAACTTGGCTGCTACATTGTTGTAGTATCCCGCCTCTTCACGTGGTTGGTTGTATGTGATTAACACTATCTTCAGACAGTGTTTGACAACAAACAAAATACCAAAGGCTGACTGGTGACTGAAATGCGCCGCATTAAGAAAGCAAGATTCAGTGGAGTAGGATAAGAAAGGCGAGTGACACTGTAGCTTTATAATCTCTCCGTGGTGAGAAAAGGTGAAAGGATGGATAAACGTGTGAGTGTCCCACCGAGAATTGCGTTTTTGGCTTTTTAAGGAAGCTGAGGTTGACTTTCTGAGATAGATTAACTTTGCATTCGGATTTCGAGACTTATAGGAGACACGCATTAGGACATTCAGAGAGAATTGATTAAGTTAGTCCTTTAGAAAAGAGATCATCATTATCAAGTACCATGCCTGCTGGCGTAGGTGATCATGTCTCTCCACAACCTTCGATCTCGACATTTATTTATAATTTATAATTTCTGTTGTTGACCTTCTGCTAAGCGATTCTCTTAAGCTGTCTGGTTTTTTTTTCTTTTTGCTTCTCTCTATCTCTTTGTTCCTCAATTTTCCCAGTTGTTAAAATATATCCCAGATGTTCCCTTCTCATACCATGGCCAAAAAATGATGATTGTTTGTTCTCAATTTTAGAAATTAACTCTCTTGTTGCTTTGGCTTCTTTCAGAAAGCTTCCATTATTCTTTCAGCTGTCTATGGTATTCTCAACATTCTTCTGTAAAACCATATTTCTACAGCCTCCAGTCATTTTCTTGTCTGTTGTCCTAGTATCCATGATTCACATCCATATGTTGAGACTGGCTTTACATAACATTTAAGAACTCTTTTTCTTGTTTCTATTGTCAATAATGGATTTCACAGTATCTTCCTTATTTTTGGAAAACAGCTAATATATATATATATATATATATATATATATATCTATATATGTGTGTGTGTGTGCGTGCGTGCGCGCGCGTGTGTGTGTGTGTGTGTGTGTGTGCGTGCGTGCGTGCGTGCGTGCGTGCCTGCGTGTGTGTGTGTGTGTGTGTGTGTGTGTGTGTGTGTGTGTGTGTGTAGTTCGGGTCTTTAGAGAGATCACTGCATATTAGGGAGATCAATGTCGGTTTTAAATGAATAGTTGTTGGTACATGTTATTCTCACAAGTCGTCGTGTGTGTGATTTTATGCAATGTAACAGAAGTTATATGGATTTAATTACAGAACCTAGAGCGTGTCAAAACACCGGCGTAAGCCTAGACACATGTACTGAAGTTCCACTGGCGATATAGTTTGTTAGATAGCTAGAGGACCATATTAACTTCATGTGTAATGAGCGACTTTTACATGCACACAAGATATTTATTCAGATGAGTTATGAAGTGTAACTGAAGAACTATGTGAATAAACATTTGTACGAGATCTAGACGACGTCTAGAGTCATCATATAAAGTGTTGAACACGAGTGTTGTTCAGGAAATTTTGAGTTACAGATTATATGTTATGAATTAATTGCGTTGCTGTGTGTGTACGAGCAGAACAAAATGGGGTTGTTTGTTATTTCCTTGCTATAAAAGGGAATTGCATGTTACTTTGTTGCTACAAAAGTGAATTGCATGTTACTTCATTGCTACAAAAGTGAATTGCATGTTACTTTGTTGCTACAAAAGTGAATTGCCTGTTACTTCATTGCTACAAAAGTGAATTGCCTGTTACTTTGTTGCTACAAAAGTGAATTGCATGTTACTTCCTTGCTACAAAAGTGAATTGCCTGTTACTTTGTTGCTACAAAAGTGAATTGCATGTTACTTCATTGCAACAAAAAGGAATTGCATGTTACTTTGTTGCTACAAAAGTGAATTGCATGTTACTTCCTTGCTACAAAAGGGAATTGCCTGTTACTTTGTTGCTACAAAAGGGAATTGCCTGTTACTTTGTTGCTACAAAAGGGAATTGCATGTTACTTCATTGCAACAAAAAGGAATTGCATGTTACTTGCCTACTGCGAAAGAAGTCACAGGATATTAGGCAATTATACAAGGAGGCCAATAATGGAAAATATTGAGCACACGAGTATATAAGAATGTCATAAATGTCGTACAGTAGCTGTCTTTCTTAGATAAAGTACACTGAATTAACACATTCGCAGCTTGGCTTTGTAGACAAAGAACATAACGAAAATCAGCCGACCCCAAAAGTGCCAATGATCCAGCATCATGCAAAGCATATATGAGATGAGGAGATGGTACAGACCTTATTAGTTAGCACTCTGGGCAACCATCATTAGAACTTGATGTCTTCAGCTCCAATTGCGGTCTGGTGGTTCTTACATGAGCCTTTTTATGCAGTGTTCACCAGAAGGTTCTCACATAAGCTTTCTTACTCAGTGACAGCCAGAAGGGTCTCACATCAACGTCCTTATGCCGTGATCTCCCGAATGTTCTCACATTAGCGACCTAGTGCAGTGACAACTCGAATGTTCTCACATTAGCGACCTTGTGCAGTGACAGCCCGAATGTTCTCACATTAGCGACCTAGTGCAGTGACAGCCCGAATGTTCTCACATTAGCGACCTTGTGCAGTGACAGCCCGAATGTTCTTGCATTAGCGACCTTGTGCAGTGACAGCCCAAATGTTCTCACATTAGCGACCTTGTGCAGTGACAGCCCGAATGTTCTTACATTAGCGACCTTGTGCAGTGCCAGCCCGAATGTTCTCACATTAGCGACCTTGTGCAGTGACAGCCCGAATGTTCTCACATTAGCGACCTAATGCAGTGACAGCCCGAATGTTCTTACATTAGCGACCTTGTGCAGTGCCAGTCCGAATGTTCTCACATTAGCGACCTTGTGCAGTGACAGTCCGAATGTTCTCACATTAGCGACCTAATGCAGTGATAGCCCGAATGTTCTCACATGAGACAAAGCTCCAAAGACAAGAAAGAGCGTCAGATAAACCGAGGGAAACATTGAGCGACAATATCAAGGAAATCCATCAACAGCATCACCTGACAATGAAGTATAGTAATGAATTAAGCATACCTAGATCAAGAACTGTGCATGTGCACTGTGGATAGAAGATTGTGGAAGGACATGATCGCCAACGTCAACCGGTACGGCACATGATGATGATGATGAGATCAAGAACAACATCTGTATATCTCCGTCGACATCTGTAACTAGGGGTGTATGAGAATGTGTAGGATGAGGTGGAAAAAGTTGGGGTGGGTGGACAGTAAGAGAAAAACAGGGAGAAGAAAGTTTTTTTTTAACCCAATGTCATGTCTATAATGTTAACATTTTTTTTAATCATTCCTTCTTTCTTACTTTCTTTAGAGTTCTTCTTCTTAGTTTTTCCTTCCCCATTTGCATTTCAGCGTCAAGGGAAGATTTATTTGTTGGTTGTTGCTCTTCTGTTCGCCTCTGTTACTGTTATGTTTCCTAGTGTTTCTAACACAAACAATCCATCTTTTTCGTGGATGGCCCTTGTGTCTAGTTTTCTCTCAACATTTATAGACGGCTAGTTCTGTTGTGTTTTGATCTTTCTGCCTTATCATGTGGCCAAACCACTTTACCTATTGTTTCCTTTCATTCGTTTAATACATTTCATCTCAGTAGAGGTTATTTTTCTTATTTGTTCTTGCATCTAGTGTTCAGGACTGGCATTGGTAACACAACGTTGATATAAAGATTGTATTGTAGACTGCCGTTTTATCTCTAGAGTTATTTCCTTGCTGGACAATAGTTGTGATAGCTGTCCAATGATTTGTTGACAAGCTTTGTTGTATCTTGAGTCTATTGCTTATGTTTGTGAATTGTCGTTTGTCACTAGACTTTCTAGGTATTTATATTCCTCTACTTGTTTTAATTGTCTGCTGTCTATAGTTATGTTGATGTTCTGTTTTTCTTTTGCTAGACTAATGACTTCTATTTTATTTATGTTGATTTTCATGTATGTTGTGCCTGTGCTGTTGAGTCTATTTAAGTATTATTGTAGGTGTTCTATTTGTTCATGTATTAGTGCCTGCATCGTCTGCAAATAGAAGCTTGTTGGTCTCCACTGTCTCTGATGGGTTGACTAACTTGCATATATAGTCCAAGTATGTAATAAACATATAGGTGGGATAGTACGCACGTCTGTCTTAAACCTAATATAACTTCGAAACGGTCTGTGTAACCTGTTGCTATTTTGACTGTACAGCTGCTGATGATGTAGAGACTTTTAATTAGGTTGGTTAGATGTTGGCTTACTCCGTATTGTTGTTAGTATCTCCCACAGCTGTTCTCACCTTACTCGGTCGAATGCTTTTTTTTTTTTAATCTGGTCAATGAAAGCAATGTACAAATTTAGAATGTGTTCTGTCGTCTTCTCTGCTAACTGTTATAAGGTGAATAGAGCGTCAGTCGTTATATACATTTATGTTATATGCATGTGTTATAAATGAAACAAATAATATTTGCCTACACTTTTCATTAATTATATTTACTACTAGGATATTTTTGTTTATATCTATTTCATATTTTGTTATGAAGCTGTTTCTTTCAGATGAAGTTCCAGACAGTTTTGTATGATTGATTATGCGTGTGTTTATTTGAATGTGCGTGCGTGTGTGTACTTCAATGTGCGTGCGTGTGTGTACTTGAATGTGCGTGTGTGTGCTTGAATGTGCGTGTGCGTGTGCTTGCCTTCCGTTTGTCTGATTCCGTGCACAAAGCAGAACAAACATTAATTAAATACGTTTTGTTTGTGAAGTGTGTATTTGCGCCCTAGAGACCAGCAATTAAGGTGATTTATAAACTAGACGTCCTAAAAAAAGACATAAAACTATTACATGCGTATCAATCAAGAGACGAGAATTCAATCAAAACCAAATATTTACTAATGGCTACGGTCCTATTCCTGTTTCCTGTCCCCACCTCCTAATTCATTAAAAAAACATCAACGACGTTTCTTGATCGCCCATGAGTAAATGAAAAAATCAATTCCTTACGACCAGAACTAATTAGTCGATAGTATCGCATTGTAGAAGTATTGGTTTAGGAACCGATCCATTGTATAATACATTTTCTGCCTGTGTTTAGGCAGTAGGGTACAATTAGCCTACAGAGTATTATTGCTTATTTATATTATTATTTTTCTTAATTTGAAAAATATCCGAATGATCTGCATTAAGTGACAGAAAAAAACGTTCAGGGGCGACTGCAAAAGGCGAGCATGGTCTAAAAAAATGAGAGAAATGTGAGATTATCAGTACAAAAACTATGTAACGAAGGACAACAATGAGAAGTCTGTTGAGGACTTCACTGGCGCTACTAATTAGGACAGAGTTAGTCTTTTATAAGAAAGCCTGGAGCACGTTATTTTTCCTCACAAATTCGGGTACGTTTCTTTTTTTTTCTTAAAATCTGGGCCGCTAAATTTAGGATAAAAAACTGAGCTGTTAATTTTTTTTTAGGATAAAGTCTTGGACGCTAATTTTAGGATAAACAACTGAGAGTTTAATTTTTTTTTTTTTTTAGGATAACATCTGGGACGTTAATTTTAGGATAAAAAACTGAGAGTTTAATTTTTTTAAGATAAAATCTGGGACGTTAATTTTAGGATAAAAAAACCGAGAGTTTAATTTTTTAGGATAAAATCTGGGACGTTAATTTTAGGATAAAAAACTGAGAGTTTAATTTTTTAAGGATAAAATCTGGGACGTTAATTTTAGGATAAAAAAACTGAGAGTTTAATTTTTTTTAGGACAAAATCTGGGACGGGAAATTTTGACTTTAAAATCTGGGATTTAAAAATTATATCGCCATGTAATTTGGGGCACAGACTTTTTATCATGAATTCTGGAAACGTGGAATCTTTTTTTTCATAAATTTATCGTCAAGAAATCATGAATGAGTGCTTTAAAAATCTGTCCATTCTATTAGGTAGTTTAAACTCACCCCTGGGTAGTTTAGACTCACCCCTAGGTAGTTTAAACTTACCCCTAGGTAGTTTAAACTCACCCCTAGTTAGTTTAAACTCACCCCTAGGTAGTTTAGACTCACCCCTAGTTAGTTTAGATTTACCCCTAGGTAGTTTAAACTCACCCCTAGTTAGTTTAGACTTACCCCTAGGTAGTTTAGACTCACCCCTAGTTAGTTTAGACTTACCCCTAGGTAGTTTAAACTCACCCCTAGTTAGTTTAAACTCACCACTAGGTAGTTTAGACTTACCCCTAGGTAGTTTAAACTCACCCCTAGTTAGTTTAGACTCACCCTTAGGTAGTTTAGACTCACCCCTAGTTAGTTTAAACTCACCCCTAGTTAGTTTAGACTCACCCCTAGGTAGTTTAGACTCACCCCTATGTAGTTTAGACTCACCTCTTGATAGTTTGGACTCACATCTAGGTAGTTTAGACTCACATCTATGTAGTTTAGACTTATCCCTAGGTATTTTTAACTCACCACTAGGTAGTTTACTCACCCCTAGGTAGTTTAAACTCACCCCTAGTTAGTTTAGACTCACCCCTAGGTAGTTTAGATTCACCCCTAGTTAATTTAGACTCACCCCTAATTAGTTTAAACTCACCCCTAGTTAGTTTAGACTCACCCCTAGGTAGTTTAGACTCTCCCCTATGTAGTTTAGACTTATCCCTAGGTATTTTTAACTCACCACTAGGTAGTTTACTCACTCCTATGTGGTTTAAACTCACATCTGTGTAGTTTAGACTCACATCTAGGTAGTTTAGACTCACCTCTAGGTAGTTTAGACTCACCACTAGGTAGTTTAGACTCCTATCTAGTTAGTTGAGACTCACCACTAGGTAGTTTTAGACTCACCACTGGGTAGCTTTAGACTCACTACTACGTAGTTTAGACTCACCATTAGGTATTTTAAACTCACCTTTAGGTAGTTTAGACTCACCACTAGGTAGTTAAGACTCACATCTAGATAGTTTAGACTCACATCTAGGTAGTTTAGACTTTCATCTAGGTAGTTTAGACTCACCACTAGGTAGTTTAGACTCACCACCAGGCAGTTTAGACTCATATCTAGTAGTTTAAACTCACCCTTAGGTAGTTTAGATTTACACCCAAGCAGTTTAGACTCACCCCATGTAGTTTAGACACACTACCAAGTAGTTTAGACACACCCCCAAGTAGTTTAGGCTCACCATCAATTAGTTTAGGCTCGCCCCCAAATAGTTTAGATACACATCCAAGTAGTTTAGACTCACCCTCAAGTAGTTTAGACTTACCCCCTAACAATCTTTCTTTCTTCTGCTGCCTTTCAGCTCCATGTGGAGCATCAATCTTCAACAATTAATTTCCATGAAATCCTGTTTGGTGTAATTCTCTTAACATCAATCCATGTTTTCATGATCTTCTTTATCTCTGGTTCTATCTGTTTTTTTTTCAAGTGTATTTTGACCTTCCTTTTTATCTATTTCCCTAGGATATCAGAAAAGGACCTTTTGTGTAATATTCTTTGTTAGTTTTTATTGTGTTTGTCCTATCCAGCGTTATTTTCGTGTTCGTTTATATTTGTCCACAAATGTTTGTCTCGCACTTTCTAAGTTAGTGATTTTGTTCCTCCATTTTCATCATTTTTTTTCTGCGCAAGCAAACGTTAATGAAAGTATGTACCTTTATGACACGTTTTTATTGTAATGCATGTTTCACAGCATTAAAGAAGGACTGATTTAAAATTAAAGTTACAAATTTGTATTTTCTCATTGAACTTAATTTTTTTTTTATTTGAATAAATTTCTTACCACAATGAAATCTCTTTTGCTTTTTTTTTTTTTTTTTCCGAAAATGAATGTACCTTTTACCAAAAAAATAATTGTCGGCCCCTCTGATGTGATATGAGGATCCTTGTTATACAAAGGTAATGGCAATATCTCGATGTTTGTATTTAATCCTACCTTACAAAGATTCAATAAAGGCGCCTTATGTGACACCACAGATATCTAGTCTTAAGTCCCTTTCCTCCCATACTCGACGCGTGTTCTAAAACACAAAATGCTTTCTGTTGTTCTGTGGGCGCCATCTTGAGAAATCTGTGTGTATGTGCACAGCTGGTATTTCAACTTAAACTTTTATTCTTCAGTTACAATCAGTACTTCTAACACGTCTCTGCAAACACTGATCATCAAGAGAAAAAATTAAGAAAAGAGTACATGCTACTTTTGCAGCTTTTCCATGTTCATTTAGAGTACATACATTCCAGGTGCCAATTCTGGAGGATTTCCTGGTCGACAGAAGGTGTGTGTGCCATGCGGCTTTCTCCGGATTTGGTAATACATCTTTTAGAGCCCTTATCTTTTCTGGATGGCGGATTTACTTTTTTAACATTTTCTTTGACTTGTCCAAGTTTGTGAAGTTTTGCTGCTTATTTTCTTTACAGTACAGGGTAGTCAGCGATAGCTCAGTGGTTAGTGAACTGGACTACAAAGGACAATGGGTAGGGTTCGACCCCTACCGACGGCTTCCGGGTTCACCCAGCCTTAAATGGGTAACGGATTTTTTTCTGGTAAAGTAAAGCGGCACGGGCTGAAATACTGACCACTTTACCCTGAAAATCATGTGCTGAAGGTCTGTACAATTTATGGCCACTAACAAAATATTCCCTATACGCAATTTGGCGTGACGGGGCTCTTTACTTTTTTACTTTCAGGATAGTCAATCCCATGCCAACCCTCCCTTGTCGCCTCTTAACGAACATGCCTGGTAGGGAACAGTGATACAAATCTTTACTCCCCTTTGGGGCCCCGTCAGCGCACGAGTGATTAACGGGTGAATGTTAAGAAGAAAAAAGGTTATATTCGAAAAATTAAATTCTTTAAATAAAACCCAATGTCGCTTATATATTACAAAAAATAAATTCAGTAAATAAACAGCACTGTTGTTTATATATTACAAAACCTAAATTCAGGAAATAACCCCACAAAAACAAAATTAAGCTCATAAAGCCATTTTCGTTTATATATTACAAAAATTAAAATCAGTTAATAAAGTCATTGTAAATGGGTACCGGATTTTTTTCTGGGAAAGTAAAGCGGCTCGGGCATAATACCGACCACATTACCCCTAAATCATGTGCTGAAGGTATGTACAATTTATGGTTACTAACACCATATTCCTTATACGCCACTTGTGTGATGGTGATACTTTACTTTTTAAATAAAGCCATTGAATAAAGACCAATGCCTATTATAGTAGTAAAGTAGTAAAGTACCCCCCGTCACGCCAAGTGGCGGCGTATAGGGAAATATGGTGTTAGTGACCCTATATTTTACAGACCTTCAGCACATGATTTTTGGGGTAATGTGGTCGGTATTACGCCCGTGCTGCTTTACTTTCCCAGAAAAAAATCCGGTACCCATTTAAGGCTGGGTGAACCCGGAGCCGTCGGTTGGGATCGAACCCTACCCCTTGTCCGTAGTAGTCCAGTTCACTAACCACTGAGCTATCGCGGCTCCCACTAATTTTTAGGGAATTACCAACTATAGTATCTGAGAAATATCTTGCTCCTAATCACTGACATGGCTCATGACTCCTCAGTCTTTAATTTTAAGACAACATACAACGTCAAAAAACAAGAAAAAGAGTTCTTAAATGTTATGTAGAGCCAGTCTTAACATATGGATGTGAATCACGGACAATAGGACAACAGACAAGAAAATCACTGGAGGCTGTAGAAATGTGGTTTTACAGAAGAATGTTGAGAATACCATGGACAGCTAAGAAGAGTAATGAAAATGTTCTGGAAGAGGCCAAAGCAAAAAGAGAGCTAATTTCCAATGTTAAGAAGAAACAATCATTATTTTTTGGCCATGTAATGAGAAGAGAACAACTTGAATATATTGTAACAACTGGAAAAATTGAGGAACGAAGAGATAGAGGGAAGCAAAGAGAAAAAATACCAGACAGCTTAAGAGAATGGCTTGGCAGAAGGTCAACAACAGAAATGGTAAATAACTGGCGAGATCGAAAGTTGTGGAGAGGCATGATCACCTAGGCCAGCAGGCCCGGTACTTGATGATGATGATGATGATGATGACAAAGTCAAAGAACTGGTTGTTTGTTTCTTCAAGCTTTGCTTTCAGGCCGAGTTCGCCGAGTGTGTCAAAATAAGCCTTTTATAAACGAAAAAAGGAATTTTTTTTTAATTTACGGTAACGGTGCGCGCGCGTGTGTATGGGGGGGGGGGGGGGGGGAGAGGTGAAAAATAACAACTCTGACCTGTATTTCGGGGTACTGCTGCGCTAAGCGAGTGGTTTTTGTTTTCCAGCGAACAAAAATCTATAGCGCACCCTAGACACGGGTTAGATATCGTGATTACTGCATTTATTTATTATAGAGATTTAAAGACAATGTCTGGTGTGGGTTTTCAATGAACTAGGAGACAGGGAACAGACAACTAGGAAACATACAACTAGGATACAGGGAACAGGCAGCTGGGATATAGGGAACAGACAATTATGATACAGCGAACAGGCAACTAGGATACAGGGAACAGACAAGTATAGAACATGCAACTATAATACAGGAAACAGGCAGCTAGGATACAGGGAACAGACAATTGTGATACAGGGAACAGGCAACCAGGATACAGGGAACAGATAGTAGTAGTATAGTATGGTGTAACTGGTTAGCATTGAGGCGCTAAATTAACAAAGATATATAGGGAGGCGCGCGGCGCGCCTCTCGCGCGAAATGTACACGAGAATCAAGGGGAGTTAATCGGTCGTGCGGCGGTGTGACCCCTCGTGCGGCGGGCGCGTGGTGACCTCGCGGCGCTTCGGCGGTCGGCGTGACCCCTCGACGCTCCGCGTGCCCCTCGTGATCGGTGACACGTAGTTGTTTCATTCGTTTATTGTTGAGGAATGTCGGTGTTCAATGGTTGACTGATCGTCTCGTGATGTATCGCTTATCGTTGTCAAGAATGTGGACTAATGTACTGAAAGTGGTTAAAATGTTTATGACGTGTCGATGTGGTATTTGTTGATGGTCAATTTTAGGAAATCCGCGTGGGGTATCGCTTATTGTTGTGAAGTTAAGCGCTTATTGTTGTCAAGAATGTGGTATTTTTAAAATGTTGAATGAATAATTAAAGGAGGTTATTTTAAATGCTGGAGAACCGCGTGTTACAGTAAAGATAAATAGTAATAAAACTGAATTTACATTACAAAATACGAAATGTTTCAAAACGTTAAGAAATATAGTTAAATGTGATAAAACTGATTTTTTTAAAAATGCGAAATAATAAAAACTATGAAAAAATAAGTTAAATGTAAATGCTGACGGAAAACTGTATGTTAAGTAAAGAAATTGGAATGACACGGCAGCTTTTGTTGACTGGGCGGCTAGTGGTACTTGATGATGGCTATTGTTAGGAAAAATCGCTTATTATTGTCAAGGAATCGTGGTGGTATTGTTGTCGACGAATATTGGTCATTGTTAGGAAAAATATGCTGACGGTCATTGTTAGGCATGTGACTAGGGGTGGTATTGTTGTTATTTTAAATACTGGTAAAGTAACTAAAGAATTTGGTTAAATGATGGTGTATTGTTGTGAAGTTGATAGTCGCGCTGGACTACGGTATTGTTGTAAAGAATATGCTGACTGAAAATATAGTAAAGTTAGATGACGCGGTAGGTTATTTTAAATGTTGGAAAACCACGTGTTATAATAAAGTTAAATAGTAATAAAACTGCATTTACATTAAAATATACGAAAATTTTCATTTTCAAAAATGAAATGCTCGCGGTATAATAAAATATTACTCTAAATTAAATTTGAACGAACGCGAAATAATAAAATATTATACTTAAAAAACTTTAAGAAATTATGTTTCAAAACGAAAAAATTAAAGTTGAATGAGTGCGAAATAATAAAATATTCTTAAATAAAAAGAAATGTTAAGAAATTATATTTCAAAACGATAAAATTAAAGTTCATCTTAAATACTTAAATGAAGGGGAAATTTATTTACATTTAAAATGAACGCGAAACTTATTTTAAATGAAAGAACATTTAAAATATAGGTGAAACGATACGAATTATAATAAAATTGAAACGTATAAGAAAATTTGTGAAATATTAATGTTAAAAATCGCAAATATTTAAAGTTAAATACTTAAATAGAGGGAAATTTAAAAATATAGGCGAATGTATTTATTTTAAAAAAAATTGTTTCAAAACGTTAAGAAGTTAAATGTGATAAAACTGATTTGTTAGCCATGTGACACCACGTGCTCAGTTTATTTTAGTTGCTGATAGAAAACCGCATACTAAAGTTTGGGTTATATTATGGTATAATAAAATATTTAAGAAACATTAAGAAATACGTAAAGTTAAATTAACGCGAATTAATAAAACTAAAAATTATTTACACAAAAAAAAAATAATAATACAACTAAAATACGAATTTATTTACATTAAAAAATAATAAAACTAAAATTGGAATTTATTTACACTAAAAATACGAAATTTGTAAAAATCACAAAATTAAATGTGGATGAACGCGAAATATTATTCTTAAGAATTACTTAAAGTCAAAAGGTTCGCGAATTAATAAAACCTATTTAAAAAAAAAAAAAAAAATAAGCGTCCGAATCTGAGAAATTTATTTACATTTTAAAATATTATTCTTAAAAAATACTTTAAGTTTAAGGTTCGCAAATTAATCAAACCTAAAAATATGCGTCCGACCGACTCTGAGCTCTCTACCTAAGTAAGTGTCCGAAATAAGGCAACCAGATTTTTAACACACGGCCAGATTTTTCTACTAGTCAATAGTACGATAGTAGATTCATCTGAGCGTTACCTACCCAAATTTGGGCATGAAACTTGTACCTACCCAAAGTTGCGCATGCGGCTTGATACCACGTGACCATGTCGCATGAATAGTGCTAACTATTGCACAGCCAACGCGCACTTGTGACCGATCACATGACATGGCTTCTACCTGGCTAGTAGTCGTTCGTTAGTAGACACCTGTGATCACGAAAATTAGTTGCTGCCGAGACGTACCCAATATTAAAGTTAATTAAAGATGGTTGAAAAGGAGTCTCCTGAAAGCAAGATGCAGGCACGGGGAAACACAGACAGCGAGGACGACGAAATGAAGCCTCCAGCAACTCCCGGCCAGCTTGTCATAGACACAGATGACGAGGAGCCCCAACCTGTACCATGGATACAAGCAAGATCACCGAAAACAAAGAAGACAGAACAGATTAGTTAGATTTTTTTTTAGATTCCTTAGATAAAACTTTAGTATTAGACCCTTTAAATATATATATTAATAGAGATTAATATTATACAGATTGTTACTTGCCAGGTTTTTTTTCTTATCTCTACCATGGCTACCATTAGGATTATTTCCATAAACATTAGGGGCCTAAGGGCCAAAACACAGCACATAATCTCACTAATACACCAACACAAACCAGATTTCATCTTAGTGCAAGAAACAAACATACACACAGACTACCACGCACAACAAATAACCACACAGTTAGGCCTAAAACACTCCTGTTTCAGCTTGGCGGTCCAAAATCTACCTCCGACAGGTGGTCTCTGGGGGAAACTTACAGGGACAGTGATGGCAGAACGGTCATAGTACAAGCTAAAGACGACCGACACACACACACAATAGTCAATATTCATGCACCACCACACCAGCGACAGCAGCCCATATTTTATGAACACCTAGCAAACCGACTGACAGACGAATACGCAGGACAGAACGTCATTCTGGCCGGCGATTTCAACTGTGTCTTGTCGGAAATGGACATCGTAGGCGGAGACTTAAAAAATCAAATCAAGCTCACCAACAAAGACAGGGCCAATCAGCTGGACATACTAAGGGCCCTAATCGACAAGCACGACCTTCGAGACACATACAGGCACACGCATCCGCTAAGCCGAGAGACCACACACAATGTCCGTCCGTACAACGTTGCCAAAAGACTGGACAGGATTTATGCGCCATCGACCCACCACATCAACAAAACCGGCCACATAACCAGCGCACTACAGTTCACAGACCATAAAGGTGTCTTCGCCGAGATAAGCGGCACACAGTCGGCCGAGGTGAGAAGGTCTCCTCACTGGAAATTTAACAACACGCTGCTCCAGAACCACGCATACGTCCAGGGAATGACACAGCTGATCCACAGTTACACCAGCGATGGAAACGTGCATGACGCTCTGGCCCACTGGGAGGTCATGAAGAACACAATAAGGGATCGGACGATGGTGCTGTCATCACAAATACACAACTACAGAAAGAAACAAGAACACATACTACAAGAAGCCATCCAACTAACAAAACAAAATGACAAAAACGACCCCAACCTACCAGCACTCGAAGACGAACTATTAAAATACGAAAACTACAAACACCAAGGAGCAGTGATACGCTCGCGCCAAAACACGAACACGCAGGAAACAGCCACCAAACAGTTCCTGCAAATCGAACAACATGTACAACGCAGCAGACAGATACGAGAAATTGTCGACATGGAGGGGAACAAACAAACGGACACAGCAGAGATGGCTAAAGCCTTCGAGCAGTACTACCGACAGCTGTATACACAAGAAGACACACGGGAAGACGTACAAGACAGATATATGCAACACACAAAGAAACTGACGGAAACAGACAAACAATCCTTGAACGCCGAGATAACACTCGCGGATCTAACGACCTCAGTGAGAGCCATGCAAAGGAACAAAACACCCGGACCGGACGGGATCACGGTAGAGTTCTACCTACATTTCCTCCCCGCTCTTGGCCCACTGCTTCTACGGGTCGTCGCTGAATCCTTCGCCAAAGGACAGCTCCCTGCCAGTATGAACGAGTCATACATCGCACTCCTCCCAAAAAACAACACCGACAAGACACAGTTGAAAAACTACAGACCCATTTCCTTACTTAATGTCGACTACAAAATTCTGACAAAGACCTTAGCTAACAAGCTCAGACCGGTCATGCCATCACTCGTCCACGACGACCAACAATGTAGCGTACAAGGAAGAAACATACACAACCATACCCATTTCATACGAGACATCATCAATTACACACACGAAAGGAACATCCCGTCATCGATTCTGTCCTTGGACCAAGAAAAAGCTTTCGACAGGGTGTCACATTCCTATCTACATAAAACGCTCCTCAACTGCAACGTAGGAGATTACTTCCGGCGGTGGATCGTCATCCTATATTCCAAACCAGAAAGCAGAGTACTAGTCAACCACACGCTCACGGACGCTTTCATGCTGACACGCTCAGTGAGACAAGGATGCCCCCTCTCACCGCTACTCTACGTACTAGCTATTGAGCCGCTGCTGGAGAAAATCCGACAGGACGAAACCATTAGAGGCACCTTCATACCAGGAGGAGGGGAAAAGAAATTGATAGCGTACGCAGATGACACAATCTTCTTCCCAACAAACACAGAATCAATACGCCTCATCATCAACACCTTCAGAGACTTCGGAGCTGGAAGCGGGGCAAACATCAACGTGCACAAATCGTCCATCATGGGAATCGGCAGGTGGAAAGACAAAGCGGATTTCCACCCGGGAATGACTCCGGTCAACGCCATGAAGGTGTACGGCATCACATTCCACCAGCATCCCAGAATACGCAAACCCACATGGCGGACTCTAATCGAACAGATCACAAATACACTCCAAAAATACCAACACAAAACAGCGACCATCTTCGGAAGGAGCGTTATAGTCAACACATACATCATTCCCAGACTAATCTACACAGCAACAGTATTTGATCCACCTCCTGACGTCATCAAAGAATGTAACAAACCAATTCGACGTTTCGTCTTCCGGAACACAATACAAAACATACAACACAAAACGCTCATACAAGACAAACGCGAAGGAGGCACTGCACTTCAAGACATTGCAACGAAAGTCAAAGCCCTCAGGATCAGCCATGTGGGTCGCATCATCCACCGCCCGGAAAGCTATACCTTCGCCCACTACTACATGGGCCTAAGACTAATAAAACACAAAAAGCTCTGCAACGACAAGCCGCATCATTTCGGGGCAATGCCGCCTTTCTATAAGACCTGCATCCAAGCCCTGAAAGGGAACGAAGGTCTGATGCACGACAAGACACGTAGCATCTATAAAAATCTTGTCAAGCAGCAGCAACCACCACTCCAAGGCAGAATCAAATGGGGATACACCTATTTACACACAAACTACAAAAACACATTTAAAAATCTACACCAAGCAGACATCACCCCAAGAGCCAAAGAGATCACCTACAGGCTGTTGTATAACATGACACCGGTACAACCACACACGGGACGATGCCAGCTGTGCACAGGCAACCCACGTGAAACAGAAGAACATTTATACTACAGATGCCCAACAGTAGCTCCAACAGTAAAAGCCTTAAAACGCTTAATAGAACACCACACAAAACAGACAACAGATATGTACAAAGCAATCATGATCAACACCATACCCACCACAACAAAAGAGATCCACGGAAAACTAATCTTTCTGTTAGCCTGGTACAGATACTTAGTGTGGACATGTCGTCTCAGCGTTAAATATGAAAATAGGTTTTTTAATTCTGAAATTTTCTTGTATATATATAAAAAGAAAGAAATGTTGATTATAACATAGTTTTTTAAAAAAATTAGATATGTTTGTTTAGAAATGTAGGCTCTGTATTTTTAATGTAAACGCCAGTAACCCTTAATCATTTTGTAACGCAATTTTTCGTTTGGTATATCTTAGTATTAAACCTAAATGCAAAAAGAAACCAATGTCCATGATAGTTTAAATAAGTAGCGTAATTAAGCCTTACTAACACTAGAATTTATTAGTTAAGTTAGGAATGCTAACACTAGAAGAAATAAAGGCAATGCCCAGGGAATCCACGATGATGAAACGATTTAAATAAACAAATCTCCTGCCTCTTCATTATAAGAGTGCGGGAGGGAATATAAATCACTGAGTGGAAAAAAAAAAAAAAAAAAAAAAGATGGTTGAACAAGTGTATTTCTATAACACATCGACGTCAAATCGTGAGTAGAAATATTTAAACAGGGAAATATAAGAAAGTAATATATATATATATATATATTTAATTATTTATTTTTTTGTAAAGTTGTGAAATGTTAAGAAATTATATTTCAAAACGATAAAATTAAAGTTCATCTTAAATACTTAAATGAATGGGAAATTTATTTACATTTAAAATGAACGCGAAACTTATTTTAAATGAAAGAACATTTAAAATATAGGTGAAACGATACGAATTATAATAAAATTGAAATGTATAAGAAAATTTGCGAAATATTAATGTTAAAAATCGCAAATATTTAAAGTTAAATACTTAAATAAAAGGAAATTTAAAAATATAGGCGAATGTATTTATTTTAAAAAAATTGTTTCAAAACGTTAAGAAGTTAAATGTGATAAAACTGCTTTTTAAAAAATACGAAATAAAAACTATGAAAAAAGTAAAGGTGAATGAACGTGAAATAATAATATATTCTTAAATAAACGGCGGGGATTAAAGGACGACACGTAAATGCCTATGCTATCTTGTTAGTGAATGTTATTTTAAAAGTTTGTTTATTATAAAAAAATGTAGGTCATTGTTAGGCATGTGACACCACGTGCTCAGTTTATTTTAGTTGCTGATAGAAAACCGCATACTAAAGTTTGTGTTATATTACGGTATAATAAAATATTTAAGAAACATTAAGAAATACGTAAAGTTAAATTAACGCGAATTAATAAAACTAAAATTTATTTACACACAAAAAAAAATAATAATACAACTAAAATACGAATTTATTTACATTAAAAAAATAATAAAACTAAAATTGGAATTTATTTACACTAAAAATACGAAAATGTGTCAAAACCACAAAATTAAATGTGGATGAACGCGAAATATTATTCTTAAGAATTACTTAAAGTCAAAAGGTTCGCGAATTAATCTCTCTCTCGCTCTTTCACATTCCAAGTCAAATAAAAAACAAATTTCATAAAAGTTAGTTCGATAGTCAAAAAGTTAGTACCATAATCAAAACAGTTAGAGCCAACTTGCTTTTCTCTTCCTTTCTTATAATCGGTTTGCTTTATGTTAAGGGACACAACAACACCCTCTATATTTTATCGACTTTTTTTCCAACACAGGTTCCTAGGTTTATACCCTTCCCTCCTAGGTTTCTGTCCTTGTTTCCTAACACTACTTCCTAGGTTTCTGACCTTCCCTCCTAAATTTCTGACCTCCCCTCCTTGATTTCTGTCCCTGCCTCGTAGGTTTCTGGCCTTCCCTCCTTGTTTTCTAACACAGCTTCAGCCTTTGCTTCCTAGTTTTCTGTCCTTGCCTCTTGGGTTTCTGCCCTTGCCTCCTAGGTTTCTGCCCTTGCCTCCTAAGTTTCTGCCCTTGCCTCCTAAGTTTCTGCCCTTGCCTCCTAGGTTTCTGACTTTGCCTCCTAGGTTTCTGCCCTTGCCTCCTAGGTTTCTGCCCTTGCCTCCTAGGTTTCTGCCCTTGCCTCCTAAGTTTCTGCCCTTGCCTCCTAAGTTTCTGCCCTTGCCTCCTAAGTTTCTGCCCTTGCCTCCTAAGTTTCTGCCCTTGCCTCCTAAGTTTCTGCCCTTGCCTCCTAAGTTTCTGCCCTTGCCTCCTAAGTTTCTGCCCTTGCCTCCTAAGTTTCTGCCCTTGCCTCCTAAGTTTCTGCCCTTGCCTCCTAAGTTTCTGCCCTTGCCTCCTAAGTTTCTGACCTTGCCTCCTAAGTTTCTGACCTTGCCTCCTAAGTTTCTGCCCTTGCCTCCTAAGTTTCTGACCTTGCCTCCTAAGTTTCTGACCTTGCCTCCTAAGTTTCTGACCTTGCCTCCTAGGTTTCTGCCCTTGCCTCCTAAGTTTCTGCCCTTGCCTCCTAAGTTTCTGCCCTTGCCTCCTAGGTTTCTGCCCTTGCCTCCTAAGTTTCTGCCCTTGCCTCCTAAGTTTCTGACCTTGCCTCCTAAGTTTCTGACCTTGCCTCCTAGTTTCTGCCCTTGCCTCCTAAGTTTCTGCCCTTGCCTCCTAAGTTTCTGACCTTGCCTCCTAAGTTTCTGACCTTGCCTCCTAGGTTTCTGCCCTTGCCTCCTAAGTTTCTGCCCTTGCCTCCTAAGTTTCTGACCTTGCCTCCTAAGTTTCTGACCTTGCCTCCTAAGTTTCTGACCTTGCCTCCTAGGTTTCTGCCCTTGCCTCCTAAGTTTCTGCCCTTGCCTCCTAAGTTTCTGCCCTTGCCTCCTAAGTTTCTGCCCTTGCCTCCTAGGTTTCTGACTTTGCCTCCTAAGTTTCTGCCCTTGCCTCCTAAGTTTCTGCCCTTGCCTCCTAGGTTTCTACCCTTGCCTCCTAGGTTTCTACCCTTGCCTCCTAGGTTTCTGCCCTTGCCTCCTAGGTTTCTGCCCTTGCCTCCTAGGTTTCTGACCTTGCCTCCTAGGTTTCTGCCCTTACCTCCTAAGTTTCTGCCCTTACCTCCTAGGTTTCTGCCCTTACCTCCTAAGTTTCTGACCTTGCCTCCTAAGTTTCTGCCCTTACCTCCTAGGTTTCTACCCTTCCCTCTTAGGTTTCTACCCTTGCCTACTAGGTTTCTACCCTTCCCTCTTAGGTTTCTACCTTGCCTACTAGGTTTCTACCCTTGCCTCTTAGGTTTCTGCCCTTGCCTCTTAGGTTTCTACCCTTGCCTCTTAGGTTTCTACCCTTGCCTACTAGGTTTCTGCCCTTGCCTCTTAGGTTTCTGTCCTTGCCTCTTAGGTTTCTGCCCTTGACTCTTAGGTTTCTGACCTTCCCTCTTTGGTTTCTGACCTTCCTCCTCTTTGGTTTCTGACCTTCCCTCTTAGGTTTCTGACCTTCCCTCCTTGGTTTCTGACCTTCCTCCTTGGTTTCTGACCTTCCCTCCTTGGTTTCTGACCTTCCCTCTTAGGTTTCTGACCTTCCCTCTTTGGTTTCTGACCTTCCCTCCTTGGTTTCTGACCTTCCCTCCTTGGTTTCTAACCTTCCCTCTTTGGTTTCTGACCTTCCCTCCTTGGTTTCTGACCTTCCCTCCTTGGTTTCTGACCTTCCCTCTTTGGTTTCTGACCTTCCCTCCTTGGTTTCTGACCTTCCCTCTTTGGTTTCTGACCTTCCCTCTTTGGTTTCTGACCTTCCCTCTTTGGTTTCTGACCTTCCCTCTTTGGTTTCTGACCTTCCCTCTTTGTTTCTGAACTTCCCTCTTTGGTTTCTGACCTTCCCTCTTTGGTTTCTGACATTCTCGCCTTGTTTTCTGCCGTACAGAAGACGACTTTTAAATTGACGAAGACAACTTTTGAATTGACAAAGACAACTTTTGAAATAGCATATGAGGGACAAACGTTCCGATAGGTGACCATGTCCTTTGACAATCCATCGTATCAGTTCTGTTGTAATCGGAAGCGAATTTGGAGAGTGGTTACTAAAAAAAGGTGGTTCGGAAATTTTTTTTTTCTAGACCTCTCTCTTGACGGGTAATGTGTCTCGCGCCTTCAAACACATAAAAAGTAAGTGGTATTTTAGTTCTTCTTTAATATTATAGTGTGATACTTTAGTAACCTAATTTGTGAATCTCGTTGATCACATTTACTGGTTTTATTTCCTTGTAATGTTTATTGTTCGTTATTCTTTAGTTGCAATGTTTCAATTTTATTTTCTATAGATGCCTAACACTTGTCATCTGTGCTCCAAAACTTTCAACCGGAGCCGAGACATAAAGCGACATGTTGTTAGTGTACATAGGCGTCAGGAATACAAATGTGATGTTTGTGAACGAGTTTATAATAGAGCAGACAACCTTGGCAGACATATTAAGACCGAACATCCTACATGGGTATTTCCTGCATCACCAACCCCTGTGTCACCCGATCATGTAGCTTCTAAAGAGACCCGTGCTACCCCCCATATCTGTCACATCTGTCAACAAAGCTTTACTGGAGCAAGTCATCTGCAAGTACATCTCGATAGTCATGATACAGTCGTGGACAACTCGACACCATCAACGCTAGCAGATCCAGTGGTATCGACAACCTCGCGAAAGCGACCAGTAAAGAGTTTGACTCAAGAACCCTCAAAGAGACCAAGATTTATTAATGAAGCAGACTCTTTAAATATTAAATATTAGGAAGCTATATAAGACCAACTGGTTAGCTATTAGAACACATGAACGTAGGAACAAATACATGGACACGTACACTATATTTCATAAGCCTGATACTCCTATAGATTGGAAGACCCTTGTAAACCCAATTTTCCTAGCCCAGAAAAACCGATTCAAGGTGAATTATAGTCATCATCTAATCTTAAGACATAGGGAGACAAAGGGGCTGCGTTATTTTCACGCCAGCTCAAATAACGCGAGGGGGTTAGACAAACCTTTGTTAGTTAACAACATAAATAATTTTGAAACGTTTATAGATATATTAAATCAAAGTAATATATTAGAGTATGCAGACAAAAATAGGGAGTCAACCAAATATACTTTGGAAACGTTAGTCAGTACGAGTGTTTATATATATAAACTGCAAGATTATCCTATATAAGGTGTCTGCTTGATATCCCACCCTATATTGCATCCAACTACGGCATTAATATCATTCAAAATGATTCCCATTCTAAAGTTTACAATGATAATCTCTGCTTCTTCCGTTGTCTAGCTGTCCATCGAGGAACTTCAAATACTGATGTTAAGAAGGCTTCGAGACTACTTTTCAAACAGTTTAACCCGTCTCTAATGATAAGTAACTTTCATGGTGTAACTCTTGCCGAAATGTCTCTCTTAGAAAATTGTTTTTCAATAAATATAGATATTTTTGAGTTTGATTCTGACCAAGCCTTGCGTATTGTTCTGAGAAGCGCCAGTAGTTATAGCGAAACTCTCCGTCTTTTACTTTACAAAAACCACTTCTTTTATATAAACGATCTTTCCAGGGCTAGTAAAAGCTTTTCTTGTGGAAAATGTGGGAAATTGTGGAAAGAGTTTTGGCGTATGGATAGGCACGAAAAAACTTGTAATGGGGATGTTACTGTGGAGACATATAAGGGCGGGGTTTACTCTTCACCTGAAAGTGTATGGGACGCGATCAGCGCTGAAGGGATAAGCACTCCAGAGTCTTTTATTTACCCATTCAGGGCGACATTCGATTATGAATGTTACTTTGATAGTAGGAATGTTCCCCAAGAGACGCACTCGACTACCTTTGTAGCTAAACACGTACCCCTCTCCTGTTCTATAGCGTCAAATGTCCCAGGGTGGGAGGCACCAAAATGCTTCATAACAAAGGGTGACCCACAGGTTCTAGTTAGTCAGATGGTTGATTATCTTACTAGTATAGCTGATAAGGCATACTCGTTGTTGCGAGATCGGTTTGAAAGTATTTTTACTTAACTCCATGATCTAAATAAAGACAAGATAATAGTTAGGTTTGATGAGTATTTAAAAGAGCTTCCAGTGATAGGGTTTAACTCAGGGAAATATGACGTCAACGTCATTAAACCTTATTTAATAAGACACTTCACGGATGCCGCTGCACAAATGGGCGAAGAAGAAGACGACGAAGAAGAAGAAACCGATGTTAACGAAGAAGAGGAAGATAAAATGGAAGTGGACTACAAAGTACCAAAACCGTTCAAGTTTATAGTTAAAAGAAACAATAACTTTATGTGTATTGCAACGCAGAAGCTAAAGTTCCTAGATATCATAAATTATCTAGCCCCAGGGTTTAGTTATAGCAAGTACTTGGCAGCTTATAAGATTAGCGAGATAAAGGGTTACTTTTGTTATGAATATATAGACGACCCCAAAAAGTTGAATGAGACGCAGTTACCCTCACACGAAGCGTTCTTTTCCAAACTAAAAAATGCCAACATTTCCAAGGAAGAGTACGCTCTGTGTAAAGAGGTCTGGAAGGACAATAACATGACCACCCTTAAGGACTTTTTGATTTGGTATAATAACAAAGATGTAGTCCCATTCTTAGAAGCCTTGGAGCAGCAGGTTCGCTTTTATGGGGAGCGGGGTGTGGACTGTTTTAAAGACGCCATTTCGGTTCCGGGTGTTTGTTTAAAGTATCTTTTAAGACCGTTGATAGGGGTGTAATGTTTAGTTTATGTTCGAGCAAACAGGCTAGTCTACACACAATGATTAGGGATAATATCGTCGGGGGGTCCCTCTATAATTTTCCATAGGTATCACGAGGTGGGCAAAACGCTTATTAGGGGCGGAAAGGTAGTCAAATCCATCCAAGGATACGATGCCAATGCGTTGTATCTTTGGGCTCTGATGAACCCAATGCCAACAGATTACCCAATTATTAGAAGAATGGAGACCGGGTTTAGGGTTGAAAAGATAACTATTATGTCCAACAAAGTAGAGAGTGGTTAACGTGGGTCGCCCACCAAAAAGGGGTGGACTTGAAAACTCAGTTTAATGGGAGGGAGTTTCGGTTAGGTGATAGAAATATCCCTGTGGATGGGTGGGATAAATCCAATAGAAGAGGCTATGATTTTCATGGTTGTCTGTACCATGGTCACAAAGACTGCCCCCCTTACCAAAGATAAAGATAGAAACCCTGTTAATAATAAGCCCTTGTTCGAGCTGTTTGAAAAAACATGCGAGATACACACCTACCTAACCGAGGAGGTCAAAGTTCCAGTAGAAGTTATGTGGGAATGTGAGTGGCAGGCTCTGAAAAAGTCTGACCCAATCATTAGGGCTTTCCTTTCTAAAGCCATCCCTCGAGCTAGACCCTCTTACTCTAAAGAAGGACTCTCTCTCAGTGATAAACATATCCTGACTTCTGTTTCAGATGGGACATGTTTTGGATTAGTGGAATGTGATCTACACGTCCCCGACCGCCTGAAGGAACATTTCAGTGAGATGACTCCTATTTTCAAAAATATTGACGTCACGCGTAATGATATTGGACCTTTTATGAGTGAATATGCCCTCAAACATAACTTGTTGTCAACCCCTCGTCGCACACTAATCGGTAGTTATGTCGGGAAAAAAATTGTTGCAACACCACTGTTAAAATGGTATTTAGACCACGGATTGGCGGTAACAAAGATTTATCAAGTGATAGAATATCAACCGTCTAGTTGTTTTAAAAAGTTTGGCGATATGGTCACAGAGGCACGTCGGGCCGGTGATTTAGACGAAAATCAATCTATAGTTAGCGATACTATGAAACTCCTGGGAAACTCGGCATACGGGAAGACTCTAACCAATAAGGCCAATTATAGCACTGTCTCGTATGTTCAGGGGGATGAGATATCGAAAATGATAAATAATTCCCGGTTTAAAAAGATGACTGAACTAGGGGAGGATCTTTTTGAAACTGAGATGGAGAAAAAGAAAACTGTTTGGAATTTGCCCCTACAAATCGGTTTCTTCGTCTATCAATATGCGAAACTTCGTATGTTAGATTTTTATTTCGAGTTCTTAGATAAGTTTGTAGCCAGGTCCGACTTTCAGTTATGTGAAACAGATACCGATAGTTTATACTTGGCTTTAAGTGCACCTAAGTTGGAGGACATAGTTAAGTCAGGTATGCGGGATGAGTTTAATAGAGAATATAAAGACTGGTTTCCTGTCGAGTTTTGTGATGAGCATGTTAGCAAGACAGACTGTATAAACTGTAAGAGTGTTAAAGCATACACTAAACGAACACCCGGTCTTTTTAAATTAGAGTACGAAGGGACAGCTCTTGTTAGCTTATGTAGTAAGACGTATCATTGTAGTGGGGATTATGATAAAGTCAGTTGTAAAGGGTTAAGCAAGCAACACAACAAATTAGATAAAGATATGTTTTTAGAGGTTCTCGCTACGCAAACGGCCAAGGGTGGGAAAAATGTAGGTTTCAAGGTCTTAAATAATTCCATATTTTCCTACAGTCAAACAAGAAATGCTCTTTCTTATTTCTATATAAAAAGAAAGGTAGCTGATGATAACATCTCGACTACGCCTCTAGATATCTAACTCTTTACACTACCAGCTTGGACTGACCAGCAATCTCTAACAGTTTCACCCCTTATGATTCATTTATGATATAGAGCTAATCAGCGACCCAACTACATAGCTATAAATAAATGTTATCCTTGTGCTATATATTTACTCAGTGTACTAAATATTTTTTTATGTTATATAATATCCATTGTATGTTATATATCTACTGAGATAATAAAAGAATAAAATATATCTTTTGTTTTCTGTTTTCTGTTTTATATTTAACGCTATTGTTTTTCCTTGATGTTGTATAATCTACTAAACTGTTACTATCGAGCCAGTATATAAAGAACTCCAAAGTCAGCACACACCAGACATAAACAGGTCACTTCCGGGGTCACTGATACGCGAGGTCACCACGCGCCCGCCGCACGAGGGGTCACACCGCCGCACGACCGATTAACTCCCCTTGATTCTCGTGTACATTTCGCGCGAGAGGCGCGCCGCGCGCCTCCCTATATATCTTTGTTAATTTAGCGCCTCAATGCTAACCAGATACACCATACTATACTACTACAGACAACTATAGAACATGCAACTATAATACAGGAAACAGGCAGGTAGGATACAGGGAACAGACAATTGTGATACAGGGAACAGACAATTATGATACAGGGAACATGCAACTAGGATACAGGGAACAGACAACTAAAGAACATGCAACTATAATGCAGGAAACAGGCAGCTAGGATACAGGGAACAGACAATTGTGATACAGGGAACAGACAACTAGGATACAAGGAACAGACAATTGTAATACAGGGAACAGGCAACCAGGATACAGGGAACATGCAACTAGGATACAGGGAACAGGCAATTATGATACAGGGAACAGGCAATTATGATACAGGGAACAGGCAATTATGGTACAGGGAACAGGCAATTATGATACAGGGAAAAGGCAATTATGATACAGGGAACAGGCAACTAGAATACAGGGAACAGGCAATTATTATACAGGAAACAGGCAACTAGGATACAGGAAACAGGCAACTAGGATACAGGGAACAGACAATTATGATACAGGGAACAGGCAACTAGGATACAGAGAACAGACAATTATGATACAGGGAACAGGCAACTAGGATACAGGGAACATGTAACTAGGATACCGGGAACAGACAACTATAGAACATGCAACTATAATACAGGAAACAGACAGCTAGGATACAAGGAACAGACAACTAGGATACAAGGAACAATCAATTGTGATACAGGGAACAGGCAACTAGAATACAGGGAACATGCACCTAGAATACAGGGAACAGGCAACTAGAATACATGGAACAGGCAACTAGAATACAGGGAACAGGCAACTAGAATTCAGGGAACTGACAACTAGTATACGGGGAACCGGCAACTAGAATACAGGGAACAGACAACTAGAATACAGGGAACTGATAACTAGAATTCAGGGAACTGATAACTAGAATTCAGGGAACTGACAACTAGAATTCAGGGAACAGGCAACTAGAATACAGGGAACAGACAACGAGAATACAGGGAACAGACAACTAGAATTCAGGGAACTGACAACTAGAATACAGGAAACAGGCAACTAGAATTCAGTGAACAGACAACTGGAATACATGGTACAGGCAACTAGAATACAGGGAACAGACAACTAGAATACAGAGAACAGACAACTAGAATTCAGGGAACTGACAACTAGAATACAGGGAACAGGCAACTAGAATTCAGAGAACAGATAACTAGAATACAGGGAACAGGCAACTAGAATTCAGAGAACAGATAACTAGAATACAGGGAACAAGCAACTAGAATACAGGAAACAGGCAACTAGAATACAGGGAACAGACAACTAGAGTTCAGGGAACTGACAACTAGGATACAGGAAACAATCAACTAGGACACAGAAAACATGCAACTTGGATAAAGGGAACATACAACTAGGATACAGGGAACAGGAAACTTATATTATCTTAGGCTCGTCTTCCATCCATCTAATATTGTAACTGTTTATAGCATTCATCATTAACTAAATCTTCCTTATCATTGGTTGGTGCATAGCATTGGATAATGTGTATTTTTATTTGTTTTTGTTGTTGTTTTAAATGTTGCTCTTATTAGTCTTGACCAAACTGCTTCTCATTCTATCTGTGGTTCCCTTGATAACATTATAGCAACCCTTCTATATGTTATGTTCTAGGTTCCTGGTGTCCTGATGATAAAATCATCTTTCCTGTGTTTAGTTTTATCCATTATGTTCTTAACCATCTTGTTTCGCAAATTCCTATAATATCTGTTATGTAGTTTGCCATTTCTGCTGCTACTTGTGCAATTTCTCTATGTTCATTTAGAGAACGTACATTTCAGGTGCCAATTCTGGAGGATTTCCTATTAGACAAAAGGTGAGTCAGCCATCCGGACTCCTAGCGGCTTTCTCCGGATTGCGTCATACATCTCTTAGACAAAGAGTCCTTATCTTTCCTGGATTTCGGATTTACTTTTATCTTCTCTTTGACTTGTCCATGTTTGTGAAGTTTTTGCTGCTTATTTGTTTACAATACAGGGTAGCCAGTCCCATACCCAACTCTCCTTAGTCGTTTCTTACAAACATGCCTGGCAGGGAAGAGCGCTACATTTTTTTACTACCATTACGGGCGTCGACAGTGCACGGGTAATTAAAGGATGAATGCTAAGAAGAAAAAGATGATATTCCAAAAACAAAATTAATAAATAAACCCCACTGTCATATGCATATTACAAAAACTAAATTCAGTAAATAAACCCCACTGTCGTGTATGTATTACAAAAACTAAATTCACTAAATAAACCCCACTGTCATTTCCATATTGCAAAAAATAAAGTCAGCTAAATCGGTCACTGGACTTCCGTCTCCAAGATGCCGGATCTAGTCCACGTCCTCTCGATTGCTGCAGAAAGTGCATCCAGGGTCTGATTAATTTCGGTTTTCTGTTGCACTTGTCTGCGTTAAACTCGAAATGATGATATACTTAATACATCTGTGTCGCTAAAGCGAGGCCGTGGGCCGACAACAGTCCGTTTTTGACAAATCAAGTGTTGTGAATGAGACCTTCCACCGTCTAGACTTGATCTGCGCTTTACGTCACATTGGTGCTGTTCATGACCGTTGTTGGAATTCCTCGACGCAAGTTATTTCCATGTTACTCATTAATGTAAACTACTTCGTCAGCCGCAGTTTTGTCTCTTTAGGGAATTTGCTTCGTCTTTTGTTCGTCGTAGGCTGCTTACACTAGAGTATTCAGAAATCTAAAGGGAGCGAGATTGTGTCTTTGACATTGTTGTGTACTACGTCATCGTCATGGTTCCCTAGACCGGCCGTGCGCTAATCTTACGGTCTGCTGTTTTATGTGCGACGGGAATAATTTGACGACTAACTGTATGTCTATATGTTTGGAATTGGAGTCAACAACGATGGCCTAACATCATCAAGTGCTACGCCAATCATCATTTTCAAGAGGACGTGACTTACCGGTATATGGGGATAGGCGGCGGGAACAATTGAAGGCTATGTATGAAAAGTGTTCCTTGTTGCAGTTGCTTATATTCCAAGTCGCATGTCTGTGTTAGTCACCTTTAGTGACTCGGGCAGATAGTGCTCGTAAACCTGGGAAGGCCGACCTTCTAAGGGCAGAATCCCCCTACAGAAAAGATCATCTGCTGCCCTGCAGGAATTTTGGGGACAAGCAAAGGCTAAGGAAAGCAAACCTGAACAAAATTCTGGCTGAAATCGGATGCACTGTGCCACTGGCGCAGAACACAGTGCAATGTTTTAACGGGTATTCAAGCGCAGTGGATCTAACAGGCTTAAACAGACATCTGTCTTTGTGTGAGAGTCTGAAGTCCTACTCTGATTGAGTCCTGATCACACACAGAGAGAGAGAGAGAGAGAGAGAAAGAGAAAGAAAGAAATGCGTCACTAAATTGCAACTGCGCCATCATAAGATCACGTTAAATTAGTAGAAATTTAGTTGAAATCTATATTAGAATGTTGCCAAGTGCACAGCCATCTATAGTTTAAGTAAGGCCCTCAGACTGAAAGAAATTATCGAAAGTTTGCCATGTTTTGAGTATTGCGAGCAGGAGCGATTGTGGGTAAAAATCCATCATCATCACCAAGTACCGGGCCTGCTGGCGTAGGTGATCATGTCTCTCCACAACTTTCGATCTCAACAGTTCTTTATCATTTCTGCTATTGGCCTTCTGCCAAGCCATTCTCTTAAGCTGTCTGATATTTTCTCTCTTTGCTTCCCTCTATCTCTTCGTCCCTCAACTTTTCCAGTTGTTACAATTTATTCCAGTCGTTCTCTTCTCATCACATGGCCAAACAATGATGATTGTTTCTTCCTAATATTGGAAATTAGCTCTTTTTTTGCTTTGACCTCTTTCAGAACAATTTCATTACTCTTCCTAGCTGTCCATGGTATTCTCAACATTCCTCTGTAAAACCATATTTCTACAGACTCCAGTGATTCTCTTGTCCGCTGTCCTATTGTCCGTGATTCACATCCAAATGTTAAGACGGGCTCCACATAACATTTAAGAACTCTTTCTCCTGTCTCTATCGTCAAAAATAAATTCACTAAATAAACCCCACTGTCATTTACATGTTACAAAATCTAAATTCACGTGAATTTATTTAGTGAATTTACTTTTGACGATAGAGACAGGAGAAAGAGTTCTTAGTGGGTTTATTCAGCGGGGTTTATTTACTGAATTTAGTTTTTGAAATATGTAAATGACAGTGGAGTTTATTTAAAGTTGGAAAATGACGCCAACCGTTAAAATAATTTGCATAGCTGAAGACGTCACAAAATTTGGGTGACTCCGGTTATTCCCTTTCAGCCCGCAGCATCAGTAAAACTATAGATAACTTTGCACTAGTCTACGTGCCTATATTTTGAGTTCAACGATATTTGTGCTTAGTACATCCGATTTTATTATGTTTGCTCCTGTTTTCCACTCCATTACAATCCATCGACTTGTCAAGTTGATGTGGCCCTTCTTGTAACCTGTTTACTAACGAAATAGCACCGTTCTGATTATCGCGTCATACAAGAGCTTCTACAACTGCGAGTTGTATCGTTTTGAAAACAGACTCTAAATTTAGTATAAAGAGAACAGTTGTTGCACCAGATTATCTTCATCAAGTAACGATCCCAGCTTGAGTGGTCTAGGACTAGGCTAAAGTCGCAATCATAATTCTAAAACCAACGTAATCATAATAAATTTATTAAACCCTTAATATGATTGTATTGTTCCCATATGCAGGAAGGATTATTGAATATAATCTCGTATAGGGATTAATTTTCCATTATCAGAAAAAAGCTGCACCCTACCTGCTTGTGTATTTTTTTCTCAAGTTTTCTGCGGCGCCTACTGGAGAAAATGTTTTAAACCCCTCAGACCAACTTGAAGCAATGCCCTCTACGACCTTCCTTAAATGTAATCCATTTTTTTTTTACAGAATCACACAATCTGCATTAATTACAAAAGGAACCTCTTATTAATGGAAGTCACGCAAAACCTCTAATGAAGATTTTTGTCTTATGTAATAAAATACTGACATTTACCGCTGCAGATTTTCGATGTAAATAATATCACAGTAAATAATTTCCACTTTATGCTCAAAGTACATCTTTAGATAAATAAACGACACAAACAACAACGTGAAATGTGAACATATATAAGACGTGCCAGAGTTTGGTTTAGTAAGGTTAAAAATAGAAGGGGAATGATCTTGCATATTGTAAGACATAGTAAGTGTTACCAGTGGTTAGTTGAAGGTCATCTTGTGAGAGTCATAGTCCAGGCTTTGGGTCACGTGATTACTGACTGAATGTCAGTCTCATTTCTTAGATATTGGATAGTCGCTGGACAGCCATCGAAGATAGAAGAATTAGATTAGATTAGATTAGATTAGATTAGATTAGATTAGATTAGATTAGATTAGATTAGATTAGATTAGATTAGATTAGATTAGATTAGATTAGATTAGATTATTTGCTGGCGAGAATGGATACCATCTTAAAGGCTGACAACATCTTGGTCCAAATATTAGCAGGTTAGATAGACTCAATCATATTATCGCAGCCATAATTGTAGAGATGATTTCACTTAGGACGGGCTAAGAATATTACAGTATATTAGTCCGTCTCGGACAATAATGAAAACCCAGAGGTTTGTTAGACTTAAGTAGAAACTGATTGACGGTTGCTGTAGTTATAGGAAATTCTGAAGTAAGTGAGAGTAAGTAACGTCGTTTGACTGCAGAGATTCATAATTTGCTGTTATTATATTCTTACATTAATCAACTCAGAAGGAGCTGAACTTGGAAGTCATTCTCCTGGCATTTGATTCCATACGAGTGGTTAAGTTTGATATCTCGATATTACGAGAGTAACTAACGTGGTTTGACTGCAGAGATTTATAATTTGCTGTTATTATGCTGTTATATTTGGACTACTAAGGACAAGAGGTAGGGTTCGATCCCACCCGACGGCTTCCGGTTCACCCAGCCTTTAATTGGTACCGTTTTTTTTTTCTTTGAAAGTAAAGCGGCACGGGCGTAATACCGAACACATTACCCCAAAAATCATGTGCCGAAGGTCTGTAAAATTTATGGTCACTAACACCATATTCCCTATACGCCACTTGGCGTGACTGGGGGTACTTTACTTTACTTATGCTGTTACATTAATCGAATCTCTTCGCGCTGGCGATAAAACTATGTAGACTCTTGTTTCTTTCAAGATCAAATGTTGCTGCTGTTGCTTCCTTATAATGATTGCGTTTATTATCCATTCTGCCACCTTTAGGACGTTAGAGCAACGTTGATGCTGTAGTAAACTTCCTCCAGTCTTGACTGTTTGTGATTCTGAACCAGCGACGCCAAATCTTGTTCAATCTTTCGTGTTCCCCTTCAAAAATTACTTCTCTTTCCGTTCTCATACTCACTGTTTCCAGCAAAACTGTTTTCCTGCTACAGCAGATCATAAAAACGAATTAAAATCCAGGGTAAGCAACTTAAATACGGCCCATTGACACATCAATTCACGCGCTAAAGATAATGAAAAGCAACGAATTTATTTTTTTTTTCAGAACCGACTAGTCATACGTTTAACAAAAGCAAACATGTCAAGATACAGGAATAAAGTGAAAACTAATGAAGACTTTGTTTTTCCATTTCTTTGTCGTGTGATCAGATGTATACAACGTTCTGGTTTTAAGGATCTTATTCTATACAACAGTGTCAATTACTTGGGCACAATAATCACATCGGATAGAAGATGCACCACGGAAATAAAAAATAGAATAGCTCAGGTCAAAATAGCATTTCAGAAAATGAAAAATATTTTATGCAATAAATCTATGTCAATAGAAATGAGAAAGAGAGTTCATCGATGCTACATAGAACCAATTATGACCTATGGAAGCGAATCATAGAGAGTAGACAAACAAATGAAAAGACGATTAGAGGCCACAGAGATGGGATTTCTCAGAAGAATGTTGAAAGTTCCCTGGACAGATAAAGAGACCAATGAGGAAGTTCTCAAAGATGCCAACACAAAAAGGCAGCTCCTAAAAAGCATCAGAAAGAAACAATCAACATTTTTCGGGCCCATCATGAGAAGAGGAAAGTTGGAATATTTGGTTACAACTGGCAAAATAAAATGAAAGAGAGTTCGCGGACGACAAATAGAGAAAATACTGGATAGCTTGGTTTCATGGCATGGAAAACAGTCAACAACAGAAATGATACGATGCACTGTAGATAGAAGATTATGGAAGGACATAATCGCCTACGCCAACTGGTATGGCACACGATAATGATTCTATACAACAAGGTATATCATAGCAGAATTACCGGAAACCGTCAAGACCACTATAAAAATAAGCTAACAGGCTTGTTAGTCATACATACAATGTTTTGAGTGAAATTGCCTTATATTTTCAACAGAGAGTGAGTGAGACTAGAAGGAGATAGAAGGAGAGGGAGAGAAGAAAAGAACGGAAGAAGGAGCCTATCCTATCATGATATATTTAACAATATCCTCAAGAGAGAGTATATGAGTTAAAATAATCTATCATTTGTACGTTTTGTCATGGGATCAGAGTGAAAACATAATGAAATATGTATCGTATCATCTTTATCATGAAATCAATATTGTGTTATCTTTAGAATGAAATATGTATCGTATCATCTTTATCATGGAATCAATATTGTGTTATCTTTAGAATGAAATATGTATCGTATCATCTTTATCATGGAATCAATATTGTGTTATCTTTAGAATGAAATATGTATCGTTTCATCTTTATCATGGAATCAATATTGTGTTATCTTTAGAATGAAATATGTATCGTATCATCTTTATCATGAAATCAATATTGTGTTATCTTTAGAATGAAATATGTATCGTGTCATCTTTATCTTGAAATCATTGTGTTATCTTTAGAATCAAACATGTATCATGTCATCTTTATCATGAAATTATTGTTGTATTATCTTTATCATGAAATATTTGTCGTGTCAACTTTATAATAAAATCTCAATTGTGTCATCTTTATAATTAAATATTTATTGTTCAATATTTATCTTGAAATCTTCATTGTGCATCTATATACTGAAATATTCATCATAAAATAGTTATCGTGTCATTGTTATCATGAAAACTTTATTGTGCCTTATTATCATTAAATCTTTATTGTGCCACCTTTATAATTCAATTTTTATCGCACCATCTTTATAATGAAACATTGTGTCATATTTATAATGAAATCGTTACTGTGCCGTCTTTATAATGAAACATTGTGTCATATTTATAATGAAATCGTTACTGTGCCGTCTTTATAATGAAACATTGTGTCATATTTATAATGAAATCTTTATTGTGCCATTTTTATAATTCAATTTTTATCGCGCCATCTTTATAATGAAATCGTTATTGTGTCATCTTTATAATGAAACATTGTGCCATATTTATAATAGAATCTTTATCGTATCATCTCTATCATCATCATCATCATCATGTGCCATAACGGTTGGCGTAGGCGATCATGTCCTTCCACAATTTTCTATCTACAGTGCATCGTATATGTTCTGTTGTTAACTGTTTTCCATGACACCAACCTTTCCAGTATTTTCTCTCTTTGTCGATTTCTCTTTTCTCTTATTTTGCCAGTTGTAACCAAGTATTCCAACTCTCCTGTACTCAGGGCCCGAAAAATGTTGATTGTATCTTTCTGATGTTTTTTAGGAGTTCCCTTTTTGTGTTGGCCTCTTTGAGAATTTCCTCATTGCTCTTTTTAGGTGTCCAGGGAACTCTAAACATTCTTCTGAGAAATCCCAACTATGTGGCCTCTAATCGTCTTTTCATTTGTTTGTCTACTGTCCATGATTCGCTTCCATAGGTCAGAATTGGTTCTATATAGCACCAATGAACTCTCTTTCTCAGTTTTATTGACATAAGATTTGTTGCATAAGATATTTTTCATTTTCTGAAATGCTATTTTGGCCTGAGCTATTCTGCTTTTTATTTCTGTGGTGCATCTCCCATCTGATATTATTGTGCCCAAGTATTTGAAACGTTGCACTTGTTTCAGATTTGTCTCGTTTATTTTTATGCTGCATGATGGTGGTGATTGTTTCTTCGATATAACCATTACTTCTGTTTTCTTACTATTCAGACTGAGACATTTCTTGTTGCTTTCTTTTACTATTATGTTTATCATTTCTTGTAGTTCATTCTCTGTCTCTGCTATTAAGACTGTGTCATCCGCATATCGCAGATTATGCATATTGTGACCGTTGACTTAATTCCTTTTTTGTCTACTATTGACCCCATTTTTTGGCCATGTAATGAGAAGAGAACAACTGGAATATATTGTAAGAACTGGAAAAATTGAGGGACGAAGAGATAGAGAGAAACAAAGAGAAAAGATACCAGACAGCTTAAGAGAATGTCTTGGCAGAAAGTCAACAACAGAAATGATAAAGAACTGTCGAGATCGAAAGTTGTGGAGAGACACGATCACCTACGCCAGTAAGCCCGGTACTTGATGATGATGATGAAAGTGAAAACAAAAACGGCGACAGAACACAGACTTGTCTGACTCCTTGTTTTATATATTGGAATTGTCCTATTTGGTTGCTAATTCGTATAGCTGCTGTTTGTTGCCAGTAAATATTTTTTTATGATTCGCAGATCCTTGCCTTCATTATTTATTTTCTCCAGCATATTTAGTATTTCTACGTGCTTTACTTGGTCAAATGCTTTTGTGTATCATTATAGATCTTTCTATCAATGTTCATACTATGTATATTGCATTATTGGTGCCCTTTCCTTTCACAAATCCACAATGTTCATCTCTTATTTCTGGTTTTATTTCGTTCCTTACACGTCTCATGATGATTCTTAGTAATATTTTCATCATTTGGTTCATGAGACTAATAGTGCGATGGTCTTCACAATCAGTGGCACCTGACTTCTTTGGTATGGCTACATTTTTAGTAGATCTTCGGGTATGTGTCCAGTGTTATATATGTCATTGTGTAGTTTTGTTATGACTTGTACTCCCAGCTCTCCTAATGCATTTATCTCTTCGATTGTTATATTGTTGGGACCTAGAGCTTTGCCTTTTTTCATGTGTTGCAATGCGACCTCCACTTCACTATGCATTATTGGTGGTCCCGTGTCTTCATTAGAATTGTTTAATTCTGGTCTTTTATCATCATAGAGCCGAATGATATATTCTGTCCATCTTTCCATTGTCTTCTCCTGTCCGATTATTATATTTCCCTCCTTTGATTTCACACATCCTGAAACTTTGACTTCGTTTCTTCCTGTTAATTCATTTATTTAATTGTGCATACTTTTTTGAGTTTCTTTTTTGTTCTTTTTCCATTTCTTCGCATTTCTGCTTTAACCATCCTTCCTTTGCTTGTCTGTATATGTTTTGGATCGCTATGTGCAATATTGTGTATGTCCGTTCTTCTTTCTTATGTTTTCGTCTTTCGTCCATTAGTTCTAATATTTCTTCTGTTATCCATTTCTTTTTGTTGATTCTTTTAATCGCTGTTATTACTTCTTTTGATGTTTGTTGAATCGATTATTTGAGCATTTCCCACTGTTCCTCGACGGCCTATATTTCCTTAATAGCATTATATCTATTATGTGCTATAGTACTGTACTTATCACTCATCTGTCTGTCTACTCTAAGCATATGTAGTTCTAATTTTATATTTCTTGGGAATTTCTGTGTCTTTCGCAGTTTTATTCTTATCTTTCCAACTACTGGTACGTGGTCACTATTGCAATCTGCTCCTGGCCTTGTTTTAACAGATGTTAGCCCATTCCTCAATCTTCTCTGTACCAGAATAAAATCAATTTGATTGTGCACTTTTTTGTCTTGGCTTTGTCATGTCCATAGTCGCCTAGGGTGTTGTTTGAACCAGGTGTTACCTATAATCATTTCATGTGTCTTTGCCCAATCTATCAATCTATCCCCTCTGTCATTCGTCACTCCAAGACCATGCTCCCCAGTCACATTTTGCACTTTAGCTGTTCCTACCTTTGTATTGAAATCCCCTAATATAATAGTTATTTCTTGGAATTTACACTGTTCCATGGTCATCTCTAACTCGTAAAAAGTGTCAATGTCTTCTTCTTCGCTTTTTCTTGTTGATGCATAAGCTTGAATTATGTTGATATCCATTGGTCTTCCTCTCAATTTTACTAGCAGAATTCTATCTGATACTGGCCAAAATCCTTACACTGTTTTGCTTCTTTCTCTATCTAACATGATGCCTACTCCTCTTTCGTGTGTGGTTCCCCCAGAGTAAATTACATTTCCACAGTCGAGTTGTAGTAATCCTGCTCCTTTCCATCTCATTTCACATAGTCCCAAGATGTTAAATTTCATTCTCTTCATTTCTTGGCTGATTTTTTCTAGTTTGCCAACTTGGAATGCTGATCTAATGTTCCGAGTTCTTATTGCTAGTGTCTCTTTATTTTTGATCTTACATACAGTAGCTTGATGACGATCGGGTGTCATCTCTATCACGGAATTTATATCGTGTTATTGTTATACTAAAATATGTATAGTGAAAGCTTTATCATGAAATCAGGAACTTGAAATCTTTATCATGAAATCTGGGACATGAAATCTTTATCATGAAATCTGGGACATGAAATATTTATCATGAAATCTGGGACATGAAATCTTTATCATATAATTTCGGACGTGAATCTTTATTATATAATCTGGAAAGTTAAATTGTTATTATGAAATCTGGAACGTTAGATCTTTATTATGTAATCTGGGACGTGAAATCTTTATTACGTAATCTTTGACATGAAATCTTTAACATGGAATCTGGGACGTAACATCTTAAACACAAAATCTGAGACGTAAAATCTTCATAATGAAATCTGAGACGTGAAATCTTCACCATGAATTCTGTTACGTGAGATATTTATTATATAATTTGGGACCTGAAATTTTTATTATGTAATCTGGGTATTGAAATATTTATTATGAAATCTGGGACGTGAAATCTTTATTATGAAACCTTTGACGTGAAATCTTTATTATAAAATCTTAGACGTGAAATCTTCATCAAGAAATCTTGGACGTGAAATCTTTATTATGAAATCTTGGACGTGAAATCTTTATCATGAAATCTTGGACGTGAAATCTTTATTATGTAATCTGGAACGTGAAATCTTTATCATGAAATTTGGGACGTGAAATCTTTGTTGTGAAAACTGGAATGTGGAATCTTTATTATGAAATCATGGACGTGAACTCTTTATTATGAAATCTTGGACGTTAAATCTTTATTATGTAATCTGGGACGTGAAATCTTCATCGTGAAATCTGGGACGTGAAATCTTTATCATGAAATCTGGGACGTGAAATCTTTATCATGAAATCTGGGACGTGAAATCTTTATCATGAAATCTGGAACATGAAATCTGTATCATGAAATCTTTATCATGAAATCTGGAACGTAAAATCTTCGTCATGAAATCCGGGACGTGAAATCTTTATCATGAAATCTGGGACTGGAAATCTTTATCATGAAATCTGGGACGTGAAATCTTTATCATGAAATCTGGGACGTGACATCTTTTTAACATTAAACCTGGGATATGAATTCTTTGTCATGAAACCTGGGACAGGAAATCTTCATCATGAAATCTTTGTCATGAAATCTTTATCATGAAATTTTTATAATGAAATCTTTATCATGAAATTTTTATAATGAAATCTTTATTATGAAATTTGTATCATGAAATCTTTATCATGAAATTGTTATAATGAAATCTTTATTATGAAATTTTTATCATGAAATCTTTATTATGAAATTTTTATCATGAAATCTTTATTATGAAATTTTTATCATGAAATCGTTATTATGAAATTTTTATCATGAAATCTTTATTATGAAATTTTTATCATGAAATCTTTATTGTGAAATTTTTATCATGAAATCTTTATTAAATAATCCTATTTGGCATGGACCAATGATACAAGTTCCACAAATCGATAAGCACTTGGCAGCTCCTTACTATCATCTCCTGAAAATCGCATAAACAATCTTAGGTCTGTTTACATCCGTTCCTGGTAGTCAGTGAGTACCTTGCCCTAATTCAGAGTCTGGCGGTTGAAATGAGAAATGTCTGTTATTGTTTGCTGGGTTGCCATGAACGTGTGTTAACCCATAGGCGGATCTAGCCTTAAAATTTTGGGGGGGCACTGCTATAGGCCTACTGTTTTGTTTCAGGTTTGCATAGACATCTTCGCGCTATCAGCAATAAGGGTGTGAGTCACTTGTGTATAATCGTCATTAGACCTTTGACGCAATTTGACTTTTCTAATAATAACGGGAATAAGTATACAGCATAAAATATGCATTTTATAAAAATTAAAACGGCACAAAAAAAAAGAAAATCTGTACTCACCAATTACATCAGTTTAATTCGTCTAGGCTTTTCTGCAAATTTCTGCATAACTTCTTCACTCGTGATGGTGTTTTTAAGCAATGTTTTTTCTATGTGAAGCACCGCCAAATTACGAAGTCTATCTTGTGTCATTGATGACCTCAGCCAAGTCTTAATCCTGCTCATCGCAGAAAAACTTCTTTCACATGCTGATGAGCTTATTGGTATGGTTATAGCAGCCCTTAGAATTTTATGAAAATGTGGGTAAGTGTTCTTGTTTACTACCTCTTTTAAGTGGCTAAAGCTGAATTGTGAAACTTCCCCTTCTTTGCTCCTAATTAATGTTTTGACAATTGATATTTCTGCTTTCAGGATAGTAACATTCAGTCCTAAACACTCAGCATATTTCTTTACAAATGGAGTTGCCTTTTCATAATCCAAACAAAACAGCCCATCAACAGCACATGCGAGTTGTAAGGATTCTTCACTAAATCTTTCCTTTAACCTTGCTGCAAAGACATCAATAACTTCAAAATATACTTTCATCTTCCAGTATTCTTTATTGCTCACACTTTCAGGGCCATCTAGGGGTTTTCCAACAGTTGAGAGAACAAAACTGTCTTTTAGCATCACACTTTCTTCATGTTTTCTTTTCTTACATACAGTAGGACTTTCTAAGCATATGCCGTGTTTCAGTGAAAATTCTTCAATATTCTTCCAAATCTGAGAAAATTCATCATCAGTTCTCTTGTCTACTATTGTCCGCATAGTATTTGTTATCAGTTCTGCAGCCTGTCCTAAAGTGACATTTGCATTCTGCATACATAGACTTAATACGTGGGTATAAGACAGGATTTCATGAAAAACAAACAGGTTGACAATGAAATTAAATGTTGATATTGATTTCAAAATTCCAATGGCTTCTATGGAGTCTTTGTCTTCATTTCTGTCAATTTCAAATTTTAAAGCTGCCACTACATTATCATAGTGTTTAATCAACAGATTACAATTCTGGTACCTGCATGTCCACCTAGTTGTACTTAATGAAATTATTTCAAAAGGCTTTGTCTGTAACAATCCTGACACCGTTCTTAAAGCATCATGATTTGACGGTTTTGAAAAATGTACATACAATGATTCCAAAGCATTGAATAAAAGTCTTGAAGATTCTATGTTTTTACAAATGTCTGTTACAATAAGTGCAACCTTATGTGCATAACAGTGGAAGTAAACAGCTTCAGGATAAAACTCTCTAATTTTAGCTTGCAGCCCTCCAACATCACCAGACATTACTGCGGCACCATCATAAGTTTGCGCTATTACTGATAATCCTTCAATACTAAACTTCCGAAGAACAGTCATTATCAAATCAGCTAAATCTATTGCTGTTCGTTTGCTTGAGCAATCATAGAAACCAAGGAATCTTTCATGTGGAGTGAGTTCATCGTCAACATACCGAACGCAGAGAGACAATTGTTGCTGTTTCTGACATCTTGCCTCATCAGCCATAATTGCAAAAAACTCGCATCTTTTAACCTCTTTAACTATTTTCTCAAAAAGAAGAGCTGAAGTTATGTCAATCACTTCATTCACAATAGTTTTGCTACAAAATGAAATGTTTTTTGTAAAATTTTGTTTAAATGTACTATCATACTTAGCAAACACCTCGCAGAACTCTAAGAAATTACCCCTACTATTAGATTCTTTCTTTTCATCATGTCCTCTGAACGCAATGCCCTGTCTTCCAAGAAGTATAATAACATCAACAACTTTCGCCATGTACTCTTTGTTTTTTTCCACTTCGGTCTTATGTGATTTTGAAATCATTGACATGACACTTCCTTTTTCATTACTATATTTATGCATTGCATATTTTTCCATGCATAACAAATGACTTTTACTTTTTCCATGTTTATCAAGTTTTTCTTTTAATTTTTTCCAGTTTCTAAAACCAGATTTAGTAAATGTTTCTTCACATGCAAAAGATTTGTCAAATACACGACAAAAGTAACAAAATGCTGCATCTTTTCGTTTACTATATTCTAGCCAGTGATATTGTTCAAAATAAGCTTTAGAAAAAGAACGGTTGACTTTACCACACAGTGAAGGCGGGTAAGATCTTAAGACTGGCCTTACTGGTCCAGAATTTAAATCGCCCAAGTCCATCTCACACTGACTATTAATATCCATACTGGGTCCTGCCACTGGTCCATAATTTAAATTGCCCAAGTCCGTCTCACACTGATTATTAATATCACTATTGAGTGGACCAGCTTCACTTTTTATAAATGTAATTGTACGAGTATTAGGCAGACTAGCGTTGGAAACGAGATCACTTTCAGAAACTGGCTCACTGTTAACTGTATTAGTAGTTGTTGATGTAATAGTAATTTTTTATCCTTCGTTTCACTAGGACTAATATCGACCCTAGATGTAGGTGTAAAATCAGGAAGCATAAAAGCAGATCGAGTTTCAGTTTCGTGTGATTTTGAAACTTTTTGAAAGAAATTGTAATTCGTTTCATTTTTAAAATATATTAAAAACCTTTAGACATTAATAACAACTAAAATAAAACAGGTAGTCCGCAACTAAATGAAGTCCTTTTTACAGCATATATAAAAATATATGTACACCGGCAAACAACTCATTAAACATATCTACTCCCTTGTCCCTTGTGCTGTCATAAAATCAAATCAGCACGGCAATTTTGGCACCGCCAGAGCGATAAATAATTAACATTTTCTTCACAGAAGAACAATCGTACACAAAAAATATCGTATTTTTTTAGTTGTTTTTCCGTGGACATGATTTCAATATCAAAAGATTGAATAAATAGACCTATATATTTGTGAATTTTTTTTTTATATTACCTCTTTTCTTCTTTAAAAATAATAATAATAAGTAAACAAACGTTGCTCTCACTTTATTAATGAATGTACTAAGAAGTACGTTTTTTTTTTTTTTTTTTGGGGGGGGGGGGGGCAATGCCCCCCCATGACCCCCCCTAGATCCGCCCATGCTCATGGTTGTCGAAGTCCTGTGCCCTTCCCACATCTCGGAGGGCAGTGATGATGTCCGCCCAATCCATTGGTTGACAGTCTTCAACTACAGCACAGTTAGCCATCCTGTCTGATCTTTCATTTCCCCGTTCTCCAGCATGTCCAGGAATGTAAACAAAGGTGACTACGTATTTTTGACTTCTGTAATTACTCCACCCACTGTCTGCGTACTTTTCTCCCGACCGCCTCCACTTTTCTTACCGTGCTCACCAAATCACTTAGTTTACAGTCGTGGGTGTAGTCTTGTGACTCTAACCAGGTGAATGCCCTGGTCACTGCCACCATCTCCATCGTCATGCTACTCGTGGTCACAACGTATGTACCATTGTCTTGTTTGACCATTCTACCTGCCGAACGTGAGGTAAATTTAGTAAGCCATGTAATTAAAAAAAAAAATTGTCATGCTAAGGGACACGAGGTCTGTTCTCCAGAAAATGTCAGGCTTCAGTATGTTCATCCTAGGACTAAGAAAAAACTATATTTACTGATCGAGAAAACATAACTAGTCTTGCGGTGGGCACCAAAAAAAAAACATCACAGAGATGCCAGGCCTAAACATTCATCATCATCATCAAGTGCCGTGCCTACTGGCGTATGTGATCATGTCTCTCCACAATTTTCGATCTCGGCAGCTATTTATCATTTCTGATGTTGACCTTCTGCCAAGCCGTTCTCTTAAGCTGTCTGGTATCTTTTCTCTTTACTTCCCTCTGTCTCTTCATCCCTCAATTTTCCTAGTTGTTACAATATATTCCAGCTGTTCCCTTCTCATTACATGGCCAAAAAATATTATTGTTTCTTCCTAATATTGGAAATTAGCTCTCTTTTTGCTTTGGCCTCTTTCAGAATGTTTTCATTACTCTTCTTAGCTGTCCATGGTATTCTCAACATTCTTATGTAAACCACATTTTTACAGACTTTAGACAGATTTTCTTGTCTATTGTCCTATTGTCCATGATTCACATCCATATGTTAAGACTGGCTCTACATAACATTTAAGAACTCTTGTCTTGTTTATATTGTCAAAAATGGATTGCATAGTATCTTCCTCATTTTTTGGAAAGCTGCTTTTGCCTGAGCCATTCTGCATCTGACCTCTTTTGTACATCTTCCGTCTGAGGTTAACAAAGTTACCAAATATTTAAATTCATTTACCTGTTTTAATATTGTTCCACTTGTCTTTATTTACCACTGAGGTGATATCTTTTTCTTTGTTGTTACCATTACCTCTGTCTTTTTGCTATTAAGGCTGAGTCCTTTATTTTTGCTTTCCTTCACTATAATGTCCAACATTTCTTGTAACTCATTTTCACTCTAAGCGATTAAGACAGTATCATCAGCATAAAGTAAGTAAAGTACCCCCGTCACGCCAAGTGGCGTATAGGGAAATATGGTGTTAGTGACCCTATATTTTACAGACCTTCAGCACATGATTTTTGGGGTAATGGGGTCGGTATTACGCCCGTGCTGTATCATCAGCATACCTTAGATTATTTATATTATGACCTCCAATTGCTATTCCAGGCATGTCCCTTATGGATCTTAAAATAATCTCACTATAAATATTAAACAAATCTGGTGACAGCTCACCTTCGTTGTTGTAGGTGAGTTAATCGGACATTTCGTTTTTGTGAATGAGTTAATCAGATATTTCGTTGTTGTGAGTGAGTTAAGCAGACATTTCCTTGTAAAGTTGCCTACACATTTCTTTGTTGACATAACTCAAATTGTGATGCAATGTGCACTGCACTTTCCAAGATAGCGCTTACTTTACATCCTCATCAGGTACTGACTGACACGGTACTGCTTCCTAACATTTGGCTTATTGTACAATTAATTTTTGCTTGAATTTATTACTTTAGATTTCTCTTCATATTCCCTGTCACTAATTGAATGTTGACCTTGTGTATAATTCTCTTCCTTCCTATAATCTGCGTTCTCTTGTCAAGCATTCACATATTCTGCAGTAAAATACTCCTGATTCTTTCATTTAAACTGAAATTTTCATTGTCTTTATTTCCCTCTCTCCCTCAAATAACTCCTGTTTTTCTTTTTTTTCCCTTTAATCCTCTCTCTCTCTCTCTGCATTTCTCTCTCACTATCTCTCTCTCTCTCGCTCTCTCTCGCTCTCTCTCGCTCTCTCTCTCTCTCTCTCTCTCTCTCTCTCTCTCGCAATAATATACAATACAATCTTGCTCTAACATCATGTAAGAATCACTTAAATGACTTCATCATCATCATGTCCCATACGGGTTGTATGGAGCCGGAGCTCATAGCCGGAGCTACTGAGTTAGTGCTCTGTGCACACTGTGAGCTGTGTTTTTCAACCGGATTTTGTTTCAATATTCCGATTGCTTACGATGAATGATGATATCGTATGACGAAGAAAAGTTCAGCTGCGTTCACTTTCGGTGCCGCTTGGCCTTATATCTTTTGGCGTGTTCTGTAGCTGCTACAATGGGTACTGCAGCTGTTTTTTGTTTCAATCATTCAATGAAGTGAGTTTTAATTCAGATGATTCCACTGGCAAGCGGTTGAGCAATATATGTATTTTAATTCGTTTGCAGTGATATCGGGATCATGTCCTTCCAGAATCTTCTATCTACAGCGCATCGTATCAATTCTTTGTTGACTGTTTTCCATGCCATGACAACAAGCGGTTATCTTCTCTCTTTGTCGTCCGCTATCTCTCTTTCCCTGTATTTTGCCAGTTATTGAGTTATTTGCGGGTCATCATCATTGCACTCCGAACATGTCCATAGGTGCTCAGATCCCTTCCTCAGCAAGTCCCGCAGTGTCCAGCGACTGACGACTCCAGTTCTATGTTGGTTGATAAGTCTTCTTACACGGCCACTAAGTGTCTCATTTCTGGCCGTGCCCATCTTAACTCCCATTTCCATCATCCGAAGAAGTGACGTGGATCTGTGTTTGTCGAAGTTATGTGCTCTTCCCACATCTCGGAGAGCATTGATGATGTCATTTTGCCAGTTGTAACCAAGTATTCCAACTTTTGTCTTCGCATGATGTGCCCGAAAAATGTTGATTCTTTCTTACGTTTTTTAAGAGCTCCTTTTTGTGTTGGTTTCTTTGAGAATTTCCTCGTTGGTCGTTTTAACTGTCTAGGGAACTTTTAACATTCTTTAAATGACTTCTATCTATTGACCTTTCGAGCCGTAACCGGCCCATAGGGCGTAGACCAAGATACACCTTCTCCTATATGAATTTTTGTTCTAGCAGTTTTCTTTTAAAGATATTTTATCAAATCTCGCCATCTGTCTCTGTTCTGTGCAAGCAGTTCTATCTCATTGAGGGAGCCGATTCCTGCTGCTCTTGCCTCTCTCATCAATGTTCTTCTCAGTGTCTCCCTGGGTCTTCCTCTTTTTCTTTTACCTGTTGTTTTCCATATGAGGGCTTGCTTTGCTATTCGATTATTATCTCTTCTCATCACATGTCCGACGTATGACCATCGTCTTTTCTTTATTACTGAAGATATTAGTGGTTGATTAAATGACTTACAAGATGTAAAAGTATATAAAGGAGCAGATGTGGCTTCACGTGATCATCTTCTGCTAGCCAAGTTTTAACTTAAACTTACACATCAAACCCTTTTTGAAATCTCCAAGTAAAAAGATAAAGATGAAGACCAAAATGTTCTTGGAGAAGACAGATGGAAGCAGAGATGGAGATGATGGAGAAGACATGGAATGATCTTAAAAGAATGGCAAGAAACAGAATGGCCTGGAAAGTTTTTTGAAGACTTTGTGCTCCACAGGGAGTTGAAAGGTAGAAAAAGAAGAAGAATCTTGCTTTATCCCTACATCTCTAGTTGCAACCCTTCTTCCCTTGTCTCTACAAAACGTCCACTTTGTTCTTATCTTTCTCCTCATCTCCTTTAATCTTCTTGTCTCTTTACACATATATATTTGTTCAATCTCTCCCCTCATTTTCCCTTTCCTTTCATTTTTTTAAATTTTAAAATAACTTTTCCTCCCGTCTCTTCAATCCCTCTTATCTGCCATAACTCTTTCTCTCTCTCTCTCTATCTCTCTCTCTCTCTCTCTCTCTATCTCTCTCTCTCTCTCTCTCTCTCTCTCTCACCAGAACTTGTCTCAAGTATGCACTAAAGTTGAGCTTGAAGCATCAAATTAGTAATCGGAGAGTTGGAAAATAACGATACTACTGACCATCCCAACCCATTATACCTTAAAGATGGAATCAATGGCCGTTAATAAGTGAGCGAATATTTTGTATCGATCTGTTTGTGGAGACGCTCAACTCTTGTTCGCTATTTTGGGTTATCTGCGCGACATTTGGTTGCTAGTCGATTGCATCAAAAGAAATCTAATCTTCAGTGCTTCTCAAAGTTGTGTTTTCATAGACACATTACGATTTGTAAACTTGTTTATGAACAGGGAACAGGGAACTAATTTAAAGTCATTTTTAATATTGTTTTTTTTTTAATTTTATTTTTAAGTTCTACATTATTTCTCTATACATACAGTTTTATATATCTACACTTCACCTACCCTCTAACAAGTGACACATCTCTTTCTCATCTCATCATCTCATCTCTCTCTCCACTTCTGCCGAACTTTATCAACCGACATGTAAAAAAAAAGTAAAGTACCCCCGTCACGCCAAGTGGCGGCGTATAGGGAATATGGTGTTAGTGACCATAAATTTTACACACCCTCGGCACATTCTTTTTGGGGTAATGTGGTCGGTATTACGCCCGTGCCGCTTTACTTTCCCAGAAGAAAAATCCGGTACCCATTTAAGGCTGGGTGAACCCGGAGCCGTCGGATGGTATCGAACCCTACCCCTTGTCCTTTGTAGTCCAGTTCACTAACCACTGAGCTATCGCGGCTCTATAACCGACATGTAGTCAAAGGTATTTGTGCCTCGCCGTTTATTGTAGTTTGTCCCCTTCGTCTGAAGAAGGCCGTAGGCCGAAACGTCAGTATTTTGTTGTGTTCCTTTTTTGTAAAGCTGTCACCATACAATGGAGTGTACATCACACCCCACTACTAGCTCCTTGTTTCTGAAAAAAACCGAAGCGAATGGGCCAGTTCTCCATATTTTTTAGAAATTTTACAGAATATATAATATTATCTTTACAAAGAGGCAATTAATTATTCATTTGATATTTTCTATTATTGCAATTTTCCATATTAATTTTATTGAAGCAGTGGTCACAGATGGACTGATACTTTACTGAGTCATTTAGCTTCAAAGTAACTTAATTGTTTTCTTATTGCGCCCATAAACATAAGTTATTGCAGGAACGTCAAGCTATCTAAACGGATCAATTGCCATTATCCGCGAGTCCTCTTACTTCCTCAACTTTTTGGTGGGCCCTTAATTAGCGCTAAATTTTTACGAGCGATTTAACATTAACATTATGAAGTTAAATAATATAAATCATGCGCTTAGCCGTGAAATAATGTTATTTCCGCTTCCCCCCCCCCCCCCCCTCTCTCTCTCTCTCTCTCTCTCTCTCTCTCTCTCTCTCTATCTATCTATCTCTCTCTCTTCGTATTAGCAGCAACAGCTTGGAATATATATTTGCATTTAGAACACAAGTAGATTAGAATAATTTCTTCTATTTCATTGTAATGTCTTTCTTTCTTAATGAATCGTGCTGGCTGGCGTAGGCGATGTTATCTTTTCAGTACCTCTTATCTCCAGCATTATCAATAATTGTGATGTGGACAGTCGGCTACTCTATCAAATCAATCATCATTGAGCACCATCTCCGCATCAAAGGTTGGCTACAAAGGAACGTCATTCCTCTCAGTCTCTTGTGTTGATAGTGCAGGTTGTCATGGGCTGACTTGTCCAACAATTGATGTTACTCGTCCCTGTCAGTCTTGGTCTTCCACTGGGTTTTTTAACTTGTATTTTTCCTTGAAAGATTATTTTTAGAAGGCTGTTGTGTCTTTTAACGTGCCCTACAATTTTCATTTGTCTTGTTTTAATTGTATTTAGTAGTTCTCTTTTCATGTTTTAAATGTTTTAAGTTTTCATCATTTTTTTTCTTTCATTTCCATCCACTTTTTCCTATTCTTTTCTAAAAGCTCCACATATCAAAGGCTTCAATTTTCTGTTATGTTTTTTTTTTTGGTCTAATATCTATTTTTCTGCGCCATGCAGGAATGTTGAGAAGATATAACATTTTGCTATTCTTAGTTTTTAGCCCTGTTGTTATTTGTTTTGCTGTAAAATTATTTTCTATGGCATTAAAATTACTTTTTGCCACTCCTATTTTTTTATTCATTTCAGTTTCCATGTTCAATCCCTGGTTATAGTATGTTCAAGGTAGTTGTCAAACTTCGACTTCTTTTCTTCTCCATGTTCTATTCACTGTCTCTCCTTCCCACTACTATTGTCCGTACTTACTTCATGCTCCAATTTCCCTCTTCTCATAAAATTATAAGGGATCACTGAAAGGAAAGTAATGATTATGTTAACTCACGTTTAAAATCATGAGCACATGACTTCGACAAACACAAATCCACGTCACTTCTTCGGATGAAAGAGATGGGAGTTAAGATGGGCACAACCAGAAATGAGAAACTTAGTGGGCGTGTAAGAAGACTTATCAACCAACATAGAACCGGAATCGTCAGTCGCTGGACACTGCGGGACTTGCTGAGGAGGGGATCTGAGCACCTATGGACATGTTCGGAGTGCAATGATGATGACACGCAAATAACTCAATAACTCAATATGTTAACTTACTTGTTGACAAATAGACTATTGATTAAATTTTTGTATAGCATGTGATTTATATTGAGCCGTAATAACTTAGGTTGAAAAGATGTGTCCATTCCCTTTTGTGGACACACTCACTTAAAGCACTTAACAGGCAAAGTTTCTACTTCATATTTAAAATGCATTGAATGTTTTATGCAACATTCATCTTTTACCAAAATAAAATTCATTGTTAACACTTTACAAATTATCTTTATGCTTTCTTCTTTTACCAAAATAAAATTGAATTGTTAACACTTTACAAATTATCTTTATATATTCATCTTTTACCAAAATAAAATTCATTGTTAACACTTTAAAAATTATCTTTATGCTTTCTTCTTTTACCAAAATAAAATTGAATTGTTAACACTTTACAAATTATCTTTATATATTCATCTTTTACCAAAATAAAATTGAATTGTTAACACTTTACAAATTATCTTTATGCCTTCTTCTTTTACCAAAATAAAATTAATTGTTAACAGTTTGAAAATTATCTTTATATATTCATCTTTTACCAAAATGAAACTGAATTAACACTTTAAAAATTATCTTTATGGCGTTGACCTAAATTTTCGTTGCTTTGCTATGTCACTGAGGTACTTTTGGGGCTGGATAGTAAAGGCCGCATATTTCAGTGCAGGCGCTACGTAGTGTACCGCATTATTTACCACCCCTCCCCCACCTCCAATATTATATATATATATAATAGTGTTAGAGGCTCTACCAGGGAAAGATCTCAAACAACGTGGCAGGAAAATAACCGGTCAGATGGGCCAATCGTGCGATCAGCTTCATCCGTTGTTTTTGTCATTATTACTTGTGGTATTTTATTACTTGTGGTATTTTATTACTTGTGGTATTTTGTTACTTGTGGTATTTTATTACTTGTGGTATTTTATTACTTGTGGTATTTTGTTACTTGTGGTATTTTGTTACTTGTGGTATTTTATTACTTGTGGTATTTTATTACTTGTGGTATTTTGTTACTTGTGGTATTTTGTTACTTGTGGTATTTTATTACTTGTGGTATTTTATTACTTGTGGTATTTTATTACTTGTGGTATTTTATTACTTGTGGTATTTTATTTCTTGTGGTATTTTGTTACTTGTGGTATTTTGTTACTTGTGGTATTTTATTACTTGTGGTATTTTATTACTTGTGGTATTTTATTACTTGTGGTATTTTGTTACTTGTGGTATTTTGTTACTTGTGGTATTTTATTACTTGTGGTATTTTATTACTTGTGGTATTTTGTTACTTGTGGTATTTTGTTACTTGTGGTATTTTATTACTTGTGGTATTTTATTACTTGTGGTATTTATTTCTTGTGGTATTTTATTACTTGTGGTATTTTATTACTTGTGGTATTTTATTTCTTGTGGTATTTTATTACTTGTGGTATTTTATTACTTGTGGTATTTTATTTCCGAACGTAAGGACCTCGTCCCTCTTTCAGAACGCTCCAAAGAGCAGCGAGAGTGGGGTAGTGTGTTTTGGGCAAAGCAATATCTCCATATTATTCGCCCAGACATAGCAAGCATACAATAATTTCAGTTCCATCCTCGTTCGGATACAGCAGTAGGAAAACACCATCTCTGATACTCGGCACATGGAACGTTAGGACCATGTTTCCTGGATTAAATAACACCAACCTCACGAATGTAGAAAACATAAGGAAAACAGCCATCATTGATAGGAAGCATTAACAGTAGAATATAATACACTTATGGGAGCAGCGATAGCTCAGTGGTTAGTGAACTGGACTACAAAGGACAAGGGTAAAGCGGCACGGGCGTAATACCGACATTACCGCAATAATCATGTGTTGAAGGTCTGTAAAATTTATGGTCACTAATACCATATCTAATATCTTCAGTAATAAAGAAAAGACGATGGCCATATGTTGGACATGTGATGAGAAGAGATAATAACCGAATAGCAAAGCAAGCCCTCATGTGGGAAAAAGAGGAAGACCCAGAGAAGAGCATTGATGAGAGAGGCAAGAGCAGCAGGAATCGGCTCCCTCAAATAGATAGAGCTGCTTGCTCAGAACAAAGACAAATGGCGAGATTTGATAAAATATCTTTAAAAGAATTGAAAACTGCTAGAACAAAAATTCAGATGAAGGACTATCTTTATCTACGCCCTATGAGCCGGCTACGGCTCGAAAGGCGAATAGATAGATAGACAGAATACCATATTCCCTATAAGTCACTTGGCGTGACGGGGGCTCTTAACTTTTTAAAATAATACACTCATATTTTACCAAATAGCGTGGTAAGAAAAGTGAAGGCGGGCTCTGTACGCAGACAATGGGTAGAATCATTGCAGAAGTCAAAAATAAGTAAGATCACCTTAGTGTATGTCCAAGGACATGCGGGGATACTGGGAAATGAAAGAGTGGACAGATTGGATACCTACGATGTCGTTGAAGACGGTCAACCAATACATCGGACTGACGTCATCAATGCCCTCCGAGATCTGGGAAGGATACAGGACTTCGACAACCATGAGTCCACGTAACTCCTTCGGATGAAAGATATGGGAGTTAAGATGAGCACAGCCAGAAACGAGAAACTTAGTGGGCGTGTAAGAAGACTTATCAATCATCACAGAACTGGAGACATCAGTCGCTGGACACTGCTGAGGAGGGGATCTGAGCATCTATGGACATGTTCGGAGTGCACTGACGATGACCCTCAAATAACTCAATAACTAAATGTTACCAGACCACTGACTTATCATTATCGCTACCAACCGTCGGTCAAAACATAAAATGCCATATACATACTTGTGGTACCTAGTCAAATAAAGATTAATTTAATTAAGTAAATCGTGTTTTTAATAAAGCACGGTTACTGTTATTTTGTACAAATTTGTATACATGGTGTACAAGGTATGTTTTGTAACACTGTGGCCTACACACATACAACAGTTGGCTCTATCTGGACTCAAGAAACCGTGCCCCTGTTATTGAATCAACGTCTTCTGATCGAAATATGGCCTATCTAGAATAAACATAATATAATTTAACTGGCAGATGAAAAAAATAATACATGTACCACTAAATACAGAACCCTGAATATAATTAATACTGGAGATGCTTTATTTTAAAAGTCATTTTTAACGTAAATCGATTTATTCAAAACAAAATGTTACTGAAAAATCCGAAAGATACCTTTGATAATAAAACAGAGCAATGAAAGCATATTAAAAGGTATACGTTGAAAAGAAATGGATATTAAACACCATTCAACAGAAGTAATCAAAATACTACCACGTTAGGCGACATAGCGGGCTGGAAAGAACAATAATGGAAGTCATGGTTCCTAGACATCAGGGGCAGACTAAGAAGAAGGTGATTTCAAGACATTAACGAGATCTTTAAAATGACAACAGAAGTGAGAGATCTGGCTTAGATAAAAAGATTATTTCAGACGGGTTGTGGTGAATGCTAACGTTGTGTGAGATATCTGATTAGAGACAGATTCTTTCAGACGAATTGTGGTGAATGCAACGTTGTGTGGGAGATCTGGCTAGAGACAGAGATTCTTTCAGTCTAGTTGTGGTGAATGCAACGTTGTGTGGGAGATCTGATTAGAGACAGAGATTCTTTCAGTCGAGTCGTGGTGAATTCAACGGTGTGTGGGAGATCTGGCTAGAGACAGAGATTATTTCAGTCGAGTTGTGGTGAATGCAACGCTGTGTGGGAGATCTGGCTAGAGACAGAGATTCTTTCAGTTGAGTTGTGGTGAATGCAATGTTGTGTGGGAGATCTGGCTAGAGACAGAGATTCTTTCAGTCTAGTTGTGGTGAATGCAACGTTGTGTGAGAGATCTGGCTAGAGACAGAGATTCTTTCAGACGAGTTGTGGTGAATGCAACGCTGTGTAGGAGATCTGGCGTGAGATTCCCTTCACGTCTTGCTATGTGTATCGGCATTGCGTTGTTAGTGGCTTTATTTTTCTATAACTGCGATATATATGCCGTAATATGTTCAGTATCACGGCAGGCCGTCTTTACTTCTCAGAAAATGTCCTTCCTGTCATTTTTTAAAGGCTGGATGAACCCCGAAATCTTGTCGGGCCGAACAAATATTCGTCTTTTCTGTGACATGAACCTGGACCGTTCCGACCAGGAAGCAGGTGAATTAACCAGTCAGCCACTGCGGTTCCCACTAGCTAACTAACATTGGTGGACGGTTATTCTAATTTTTCGTCTTTTCGTTTATTCACCCGTCACCTGGATGTGGATACTTTGCATAGCTAATTTGCGGCATGGCTGCTACATCTGCGCCTTTAAACGCTGAACATTCGTACCTTTCATGGGTAGCTTTGCATAAAAAGTTTTGTCCGTGCAGCGAACCCACTTTTTCATCTTTTAACTGGCAAGGTCTTTTTAACGTGTGCGAATGCACACCGGGCATCCTATTTTTGTTTCTGTTTTCAGTGAGGGCTAGACTCGGAGATCAGAGGAGGGTAACGCCAAGAAGAAATCAGAGGAGGGTAACGCCAAGAAGAAATCAGAGGAGGGTAACGCCAAGAAGAAATCAGAGGAGGGTAACGCCACGAAGAAATCAGGGGAGGGTAACGCCAAGAAAATATCAGAGGAGGGTAACGCCAAGAAGAAATCAGAGGAGGGTAACGCCACGAAGAAATCAGGGGAGGGTAACGCCAAGAAGAAATCAGAGGAGGGTAACGCCACAAATAAATCAGAGGAGGGTAACGCCACAAAGAAATCAGAGGAGGGTAACGCCACGAAGAAATCAGAGGAGGGTAACGCCAAGAAGAAATCAGAGGAGGGTAACGCCACGAAGAATTCAGAGGAAGGTAACGCCACAAATAAATCAGAGGAGGGTAACGCCACGAAGAAATCAGATCGGGGTAACGCCACGAAGAAGTCAGAGGAAGGTAACGCCACAAATAAATCAGAGGAGGGTAACGCCACGAAGAAATCAGAGGAGGGTAACGCCACGAAGAAATCAGAGGAGGGTAACGCCACGAAGAAATCAGAGGAGGGTAACGCCACGAAGAAATCAGAGGAGGGTAACGCCACGAAGAAACCATTGATTCAGTTTGGAAAAATTCCCAACGTCTGTGCAGGAATTTGAACCCATGAGGCTCCTTGCTATTTGCGTACGTCTTACCTCTAGACCATCCAGGTCCCCTGCCCAATGGGGGGAGTTGATAGCTAATTAATTGAAGTTGTAATTCTAGTGGTGTAGATGATCTAGCGCCGATGGTGTACGTGATTGTGTTGCTGATAACAACTCCACGTTTCATTCCTGCGTCCCATTGTTGCTACTAACGCTGTGTTCCTTACACCTCACTCCTGAACACGTGTGCAACACCTTCCTGGAAGTAGCAGATTTCCCAATAGATCTAACGTACTTCCGAGCCGGTGTAGGTAACGAAGCTCCCAAAACCTCAGTCTTCTCTTTTTACCAAAATCCCCCATACAAAGTTTCACACTTATCCAAAACGATGTTTTTCTGTATTCTTAAACGTGTACATACTCATGGACTTACGATTTCAAGGCTTGAAAAGTCTCCTATCTTTTCTCAGGAAAGACTCATTTCACTGGGATGGGAAAGGGCTTTTCGTCTTTCATGACAGAAAACTTTTACAAAACCCTGAGTTGTCGAGGTTTAAAAAGGGCTTTTAGCCTTTCATGACAGAAAACTTTTACAAAACTTACAAAACCCTGAGTTGTCGAGATTTCGTTCGTTCGCTTTCGTCAGCTTTGACCTCTGACGAAGCCCCACCCACTCAATTTTGTGGGACTGAATTTTGCGTGTAAAGTCTGTTTTATCCCATTACAGGATGCCCCTCGCCATGCAGGCAGATTTACTCCGACTTCAGAGGTACTAATATTTAGGGAATTAGTAAAACCCAGGTGTCCTCGCCAGGGTACGAACCCCGGCTGTTGCCGTGGTAAGCCAACCGCCTATCGATTGCGCTAACCGGACACCCTGTTGTCGAGATTTAAAAAGGGCTTTTAGTCTTTCATGACAGAAAACTTTTACAAAACCCTGAGTTGTCGAGGTTTAAAAAGGGCTTTTAGCCTTTCATGACAGAAAACTTTAACAAAACCCTGAATTGTCGAGGTTTAAAAAGGGCTTTTCGTCTTTCATGACAGAAAACTTTTACAAAACTCTGAGTTGTCGAGGTTTAAAAAGAGCTTTTCGTTGATCATGACAGAAAACTTTTACAAAACCCTGAGTTGTCGAGGTTTAATCCATGGCTTTTCGTCTTTCATGACAGAAAACTTTTACAAAACCCTGAGTTGTCGAGGTTTAAAAAGAGCTTTTCGTTCATCATGACAGAAAACTTGTACAAAACCCTGAGTTGTCGAGGTTTAAAAAGAGCTTTTCGTTCATCATGACAGAAAACTTTTACAAAACCCTGAGTTGTCGAGGTTTAAAAAGAGCTTTTCGTTCATCAGGACAGAAAATGTGTACAAACTAAGATGTTACAATCTTCCAACTCATTTCTAACTTATAATAATGTCTTCATTTCATTAAAACCGTTAACTTTCACAAATTAAAATGTCAAGATCTTGAGACTTCTATTCTATCTTTTTCTTCCTTTCAACCCGCGCCAATGGAGATCACAAATGATGTGTGCTCTGCACAAACCCTCTCCAAAAGAAGCCATATTTTTACGGTTTTTTTAAATCAACCATTTTATTGTTGCCGAGCCGCTTTTCATCTTTCTCTTGTCGTTTTAACATCTGGGATCTTGATAGGTAATTCCTCTACCTGCGTTATTTTTTTTTCTTCAGGGTAAGTTGTTTGTCTGCGTGTACACGATGACTAAAGGAATCATTATACTTCCTCTTTATCCGCACTTAAAAGGATGTTAAGTAGGTGTAAATGCGTTCTGGTGCGGCTTGCACTATAATAGCATAGTTGCCTCCGTCAATCATAGTTGACTATAGATTTTCCAGCGCCCATATAAATATTATTTTTTCTTTTCTTTCACTGAGTATTTTTTCTCTATGAATCTATCTACTTCTTGTTTGAGCTGGAGCTTTAGATTGTGTTTTTAAGATTGTGGTCTGCAGCTATGTCTTCCCAGGCTGCAGGGTTTATGTTCGGAGTCTTCATGTCACGTTTATACACGTCTTTAAATCGAAGTTTTGGGCGCCTCCTAGTCCTTTTGGCATCTGCCAGTTATCCGTTGAGTATATATTCTGGTAAGCGGCCATCTTTCATATGGTTTACGTGGTCAAGCCAGTGTAACCTACGTTGTTTGAGCAGCCTGTAGATGTTCGAGAGTGTATAATGGATTCTCCAGATTCAAATAGAAATACAGAAAGAGAAGCATGTGGATCTAAAAAGAACTTACATGATTCGAATTTCACTTTTCTTATCTTTACTTTTCAAGAAATATTCATGAAAAACGTTTAGTAGATTAAACTTTTTAACTTGCTTCAGAAGAAAATAAACGATATCCAAATGTGCACCAGTGCAAACTCAGACAGTATCTTATACATCAGGAACCTACTGAGTGGTCGGCACTTTAGTGTATTGATGGAGTTCACCTTGGGTCAGATTTATTGAACTCTTCAAGCAGACATAATCACACAGAAGAATGTGCTAACAAGTACAAGCAGTTATATTTTAAAATGTTGGGCAACATCTTAACACAGTTGGAAGTGAGATGTTCCAACTATGAGCAGTTAACGTTTCTTAAATTAAGTGATACTGCCTAGTTTTTTAACTACGATGAGCATATCTCAACTGACGATCTAGATTCTGTCATTCAAGTTTATGTATCATATTTTAACAGGGAGAAGTTGCGGGCTCCAACCTGTGTTCTCTCCATTACACAAGGAGACATTCCAGGAAGTGAGTTTGAGTGAACTAATAAAGAAGACAAATATCAACAGGGCTGAAACTAAGAATGACAAAATATTACATCTTCTCAATATTCCTGTATGGTGCAGAAACATGGACATTAGACAAGGAAACAGAACAGAAAATTGAAGCCTTTGAAATGTGGATTTATAGAAGAATAGGTAGAATTAGATGGAAAGAACATGTAACAAACTATGAAGTTTTAAAACAACTGAAAATAAAAAGAGAACTACTAAATACATTAAGACTAGACAAATGACATTTTTGGGGCATGTTAAAAGACACAACAGCCTACTAAAAGTAATATTGGAAGGAAAAATACAAGGCAGAAGAGGCAGAGGCAGACCAAGACTAACATGGACGAGTAACATCAGAAGATGGACAAGTCAATCTATGACAGCCTGCATCATCAAAGCAAGAAACAGAGTAGAATGGCGATCCATGGTAGCCAACCTTCGTTGCGGAGAAGGCACTCGATGATGAATAAAGAAGAAGATCGAAAGTGAGACAAGTGAAGCTCTTGGTGATGACTTCAAACTGTAGCCACCATTCCTGCCACAAGTGCTTCAGTGGAAAGATGTTTTTCTTTGATTGAGTCGATTAAAAACTGTTTTGAGAAACTCCATGACTCAAGAGCGTCTCTCAGCACTGACGTCCTTGGAAAAGGGAATCCTCAAAAAAAAACAACTTCAAAGTCAATTTACGTGGCACGATGATCCTATTTGCAGATTTTCAAAGAAAAATGATCGACGCGTGAATTCGTTGTACAAGTAATATCGTAATGTAAGAAACACGAGTAGCCAATGTATTTTTTATATATATATAACACATTCATCATCCCGACCTCCTGAAGTTTCGAACCCACCTCACCGTTCACGGCTGTATGACACTGCCAGGTTCTGTAATTAAATTCACAAAACGTCTTGTACTTTGAATAAATCTCACAAATGATAATATGACTTCTGTATCAATTTGTATACTCCTAACCTTCCTTAAGAGGCACGGCTCTGAAATATCTACCAATAGCTAAACATCTTCCCTTGAAACAAGTCTTGTGAATAATTCTTGACTAAATCATCACTGAATGTTTGTCTAAGTCTTGAATGTCAAGTCAACTCTCTTGTCTTATCTCTCATTCCTTGACTGTAATGGTCTCTTACCCTGATCCTCGTCTGATCTAATCCCCTCAGCTAACGACCGTTTCTTTACCAACCGTCTAGTAACCGATCTTGGTTCCTGCCATGTTTGTCTAAGTCTTGAATGTCAAGTCAACTCTCTTGTCTTATCTCTCATTCCTCGACTGTAATGGTCTCTTACCCTCGTCTGATCTAATCCCCTCAGCTAACGACCGTTTCTTTACCAACCGTCTAGTAACCGATCTTGGTTCCTGCCATGTTTGTCTAAGTCTTGAATGTCAAGTCAACTCTCTTGTCTTATCTCTCATTCCTCGACTGTAGTGGTCTCTTACCCTGATCCTCGTCTGATCTAATCCCCTCAGCTAACGACCGTTTCTTTACCAACCGTCTAGCAACCGATCTTGGCTCCTGCCATGTTTGTCTAATCGCATGCAGACGCTTAATTTCAAAGACAATTCAAAAACATAACATTCTAATCGCTCAATATTCAAACGTTTTGCCTATAGTACGTTCTTGCACAATGTCCGAGACGTGTTGCGTAAATAGCACTCAGGTTTAATCTATTAAAAGTTTTGGTTCCATTGTTTGTTCTCAAATAATGCCAGGAAGTCATATTGGGTCCGACATAACCGACAAAGTCGGCGAGATACTATCACATTTCTACAGTGCATACCATCTTACAGCAGCATCTCTCACATGCTTACAGTAATGTCCAGCAATATTTATAGCGATGTAACATATACACACATATAGCTCTTTTTCATCGAGTTATTGAGTTTTTGAGTTATTAGCGGGTCATCATCAATGCACTCCGATCATGTCCATAGGTGCTCAGGTGCCCTCTTCAGCAAGTCCTGCAGTGTCCAACGACTGATGACTCCGGTTCTGTGTTTGTTGATAAGCCTTCTTACACGCCCAATAAGTTTCTCGTTTCCGGCTGTGCCCATCTTAACCCCCATCTCTTTCATCCGTAGGAGTGACGTGGTTGTCGAAGTCCTGTGTCCTTCTGACAACTCGGAGGATTTTCATGTGCATTTTGTATTATGGCTCATGTTTATTTATACCTGTATTTCATGTTCAGTAATAACTATATTTCATGTTCAGTAATAACTATATTTCATGTTCATTAAAAAAATGTTTTGTTTTTACTTATAGTAATAATTACATCAAACATTAACCCAATTACACGCCATCTTATTGCAATTTTTTAATAATCACTTACAGCACTGTTTCCCGCTCAGTTATAGCACTGTTTCTCGCTTACTTACAGCACTGTTTCCCGTTAACGTACAGCACTGTTTCCCGTTCACTTACAGCACTGTTTCCCGTTCACTTACAGCACTGTTTCTCATTCACTTACAGCACTGTTTCCCGTTCACTTACAGCACCGTTTCCCGTTCACTTACAGCACTGTTACCCGTTCACTTATAGCACTATTTCCCGTTCACTTACAGCACTGTTTCCCGTTCACTTACAACACTATTTCCCGTTCACTTACAACACTATTTCCCGTTCACTTACAGCACTGTTTCCCGTTCACTTACAGCACTGTTTCCCGTTCACTTATAGCACTGTTTCCCGTTCACTTACAGCACTGTTTCCCGTTCACTTACAGCACTATTTCCCGTTCACTTACAGCACTGTTTCCAGTGTATATTATACTCTAACAAACTTTTTTTCCGTCACAATTCAGTGCTTTAGTGTCCCATATAATTCATCCTTGCTTGTAGCAGCCATACATAACCAAATTTCTGAAACTCTGAATGACTTCTCCATCTGTGAAAATGACTGGGAACATCTGACAAGTGATCGCACATCATGGAGATCATGTATAAGGAATGGTATAACATCATTGGAGACTGTGCTAAAGGCAGAACTTGGAAGAGAAAAGACTCATGAAAAAGTATGGAAAACCCTGTGGATCAGCGAGCCTGACTTGTCCATTCTTTGGCCGTGTGTGTTTGTCAAACATCGGTAGAATTAGCCAAGAGAGAAGCTCCTCGACAAAATCAAAACCTTTAAAAAAATACACAATAGCCTCCACTAGACCGTCTGACAAGACGAAAAGAGCCATATATAAAACCACAATAAACACTACAAGAGTATAATAATCTTTGAAAGTTTCTTTCCCTTTGTTGTTTAAGTCTTGGTACTTATACCAACAGAATACACCAACAAAATACACTAACAGAATACATTAACAGAATACGCCAACAGAATACATCAACAGAATACATCAAAAGAATACACCAATAGAATACATCAATAGGACACACCAACAGAATACATCAACAGAATACTCCAACAGGATACATCAACAGAATACATCAACAGAATACACCAACAGATTACATCAATAGGATACACCAACAGAATACACCAACAGAATACTCCAACAGAATACATCAACAGAATACATCAATAGGACACACCAACAGAATACATCAACAAAATACACTAACAGAATATATTAACAGAATACGCCAACAGAATACATCAACAGAATACACCAACAGAATACATCAACAGAATACACCAACAAAATACACCAACAGAATACATCAATAGGACACACCAACAGAATACACCAACAGAATACACCTACAGAATACATCAACAGAATATATCAACAGAATACATCAACAGAATACACCAACAGAATACACCAACAGAATACATCAATAGGACACACCAACAGAATACACCAACAAAATACACTAACAGAATATATTAACAGAATACGCCAACAGAATACATCAACAGAATACACCAACAGAATACATCAATAGGACACACCAACAGAATACACCAACAGAATACTCCAACAGAATACATCAACATAATACATCAACAGAATACACTAACAGAATACATCAATAGGACACACCAACAGAATACACCAACAGAATACTCCAACAGAATACATCAACAGAATACATCAACAGCTTTCTCGTGACTGAATTTGTCAATATTGTTTAAGCATATAAAAGATGAAACATCACGAACACCGAGAGAACACTGTGAATCAATGGCAATAGGACAACAGAGAAAAAATCACTGGAGGCTGTAGAAATGTGGTTTTATATAAGAATGTTGAGAATACCATCGACTGCTAAGAAGAGTAATGAGAACGTTCTGAAAGAGGCCAAAACAACGAGTGAGCTAATTTCCAATGTTATGAAGAAACAATCATCATTTGTTGGCCATGTAATCTGAGGGAACTTTTGGATTATATTGTGACAACTGGGAAAATTGAGGGACGAAGTGATAGAGGAAAGCAAAGAGTAAAGATACCAGACAGGTTAAGAGAATATCTTGGCAGAAGGTCAACAACAAAAATGATAAATAACTGTTCAGATCGAAAGTTGTGGATAGATATGATCACCAACGTCTACTTACATTTGATATTATAGTAGTTACAACAACCTTAACAAGCGAACATAAACTGTCTGGCCCTCTCGTGTAACACCAATTAACAGGATCCCGGAGTACCCTCGTGAACATTAGGAAACCCTTGACAGTTACAACCGAAAACAGTGGACCATAAATATGGTCATTGTGTGTAAACAATTATCAGCGGATACCTACCCTCGTGAACATTAGGAAACCCTTGACAGTTACAACCGAAAACAGTGGACCAGAAGTATGGTCATTGTGTGTAAACAATTATCAGCGGATACCTACCCTCGTGAACATTAGGAAACCCTTGACAGTTACAACCGAAAACAGTGGACCAGAAGTATGGTCATTGTGTGTAAACAATTATCAGCGGATACCTACCCGAGCCATTGGTCTCTGGCTTTTCTAAGGAGTTCGTGCACGTGGACCACGATTTTCCTCGGATTTTCTTGAGATTTGCGAGGGGGATATCGGGGCACCTATGGGTTCGTCCGGTGTACAGTGATGGTGATCCTAACAACAAGTGATGACAATAACATTTCCAATTATCTGTGAAATATAAGACAATGTGCTATCTTAATAAAGTGTCGTAACGATGGTAGAACTGCCACTTCCGTTTGCCTACTAAGCCTGGAGATCATGTTTTGCCTCTCTCGGCTCATCTTTGCAAGGTTCCGATGAAGTGACGAGGTTGTATTTTATTCATTCTGCAATCTGATCTGCCTAAACAAAATTGACAAATTCATTTATGAGAAAGTTGCTCAGTAAAACAACATCCAACATAAGACACTAATATATAACAAAACTACTAACAAATCACGATTGCGTGCTACCAGCTCTTTAGCAAGAAGCCAAAGTCCATGTATTTGAAATAAGTATACATGAACCGGTAAGGTCATAACGATCTACCACAACGCGTTCTGGACAGTTCAGGCTGAAAAAGCACTGGCTATAACCAATTATAATATGAAATAAACACTGGCTGTAACCAATTATAATATGAAATAAACACTGGCTGTAACCAATTATAATATGAAATAAACACTGGCTGTAACCAATTAAAATATGAAATAAACACTGGCTGTAACCAATTATAATATGAAATAAACACTGGCTATAACCAATTATAATATGAAATAAACACTGGCTGTAACCAATTATAATATGAAATAAACACTGGCTATAACCAATTATAATGTGAAATAAACACTGGCTATAACCAATTATAATATGAAATAAACACTGGCAGTAACCAATTATAATATGAAATAAACACTGGCTTTAACCAATTATAATATGAAAAAAGCACTGGCTGTAACCATTATAATATGAAATAAACACTGGCTGTAACCAATTATAATATGAAAAAAGCACAGGCTATAATCAATTGCAATATGAAAAAAGCACTGGCTATAACCAATTATAATATGAAAAAAGCACTGGCTATAACCAATTATAATATGAAAAACAAACACTGGCTAAAACCAATTATAATATAAAAAAAAGCACTGGCTATAACCAATTATAATATGAAAAAAACACTGGCTAAAACCAATTATAATATGAAAAAAGCACTGGGTAAAACCAATTATAATATGAAAAAACACTGGCTATAACCAATTATAATATTAAAAAAGCACTGGCTATAACCAATTATAATATGAAAAAAACACTGGCTAAAACCAATTATAATATGAAAAAAGCACTGGGTAAAACCAATTATAATATGAAAAAACACTGGCTATAACCAATTATAATATTAAAAAAGCACTGGCTATAACCAATTATAATATGAAAAAAACACTGGCTATAACCAATTATAATATGAAAAAAACACTGGCTATAACCAATTAAAATATTTAAAAAGCACTGGCTATAACCAATTATAATATGAAAAAAAACACTGGCTATAACCAATTATAATATTTAAAAAGCACTGGCTATAACCAATTATAATATGAAAAAAGCACTGGCTATAACCAATTATAATATGAAAAAAGCACTGGCTATAACCAATTATAATATGAAAAAAAAACACTGGCTATAACCAATTATAATATTTAAAAAGCACTGGCTATAACCAATTATAATATGAAAAACAAACACTGGCTGCAACCAATTATAATATTTTAAAAAGCCATGGCTATGACTAACTCGAAACTGAAAAATCTCGAGTTATGACCATATCTAAAATGAGAGATGACAGTTCCTCTTAGTCAAACAAGTGCACGGAAATCAAAATAGAGGTAATTTCAGCTTCCTTTTGTTGGACTGGGTTCTCACTTCCAAAATCGCGTGGTTTCATTGTTTCTTTCCCCATATCCGACTTTCTTTTAGGGAAATATATATCAGCTTGTTTTACAATTCCCGATAAATAAAATGTGATTGAATCCACGGTAATGTTCCGTTATCACTATAGCGAATTCTACTTGTTTTTGTTTTCATACTTCTCTAAATTCTTGTGTAAAAAAATCACGTCTTTTCTAAACCTTTAGTTTGTTACCCCTTCTATCACTTATTTCTCCAGTAATAATCAGTCACTGCACTCGAATTAGAGACAGAGAGAGAACGAGATAGAGAGAGAATGAGAAAGAGGATTACACTGTACAAAAATGCGCCCTCTCTTGATTGTGTATTCCTCAATACGTTATCAAAACCATCCTTTCATTTCCTTTATATTTCCCAATCTTCTTCACTCTATCTCCTCCTGTGTCCCTGCTCACTAATTACGCGCGTATCTTTCATTATATATCAGTAAGCTCCATTTGCTTCCTTCTCACTTCTTCCATCTCTCATTCTTCAACTCGTCCTCTCCTCCTCTCTTTGTTGCTAATCGTGGTCTCGCTCTTCAGATTCGGTATTTTTTTCTCTTTCTTAAAATTATTCAGCATTTCCATGCATTTCTGAGAACGTTCAATATCAACGGTTCTTAAATTATAAGTTGTATGTCCACCGTTTAACCAAAACAGTTGAATGCGAATCATGAACTAATCTCATTTCATGTATGCAAATTATCCAATATTTTTGATCTATGAATGGAAATTATGTACAAGTATCTTTCTTTATGGTCATTGAGTAATTTTGTTATATAATTTTATTATTGTAAATAATGGTCTGATATAACTCTATAGTTGTGTATAATGACCTATATGAATCTATAGTTGTGAATAATAATCTAATATTACTTGATTATTGTGAATAATGGTTTAATGTAACTTTATAGTTGTGAATAATGGCTTAATGTAACTTTATAGTTGTAAATAATGGTCTAATATAACTTTACTATTTTGAGTAATGGGGAATCGCGATAGCTCAGTGATTAGTGAGCTGGACTACAAAGGACAAGAGGTAGGCTTCGATCCCAATCGACGGCTTCTGGGTTCACCCAGCCTTTAATGGGTACCGGATTTTTTCTGGGAAAGTAAAGCGGCACGGGCGTAATATCGACCACATTACCCCAAAAACCATGTACCGAAGGTCTGTAAAATATGTGGTCACTAACACCATACTCCCTATACGCCACTTGGCGTAACGGGGGTACTTTACTTTTTTTTCTTATTGTGAGTAATAGTCTAATATAACTTTACCATTGTGAGTAATGGTGTAATATAACTTTATCAATGTGAGTAATGGTCTAATATAACTTTAACATTGTGAGTAATGGTCTAATATAACTTTACCATTGTGAGTAATGGTCTAATATAACTTTACCATTGTGGGTATTAGTCTAATATAACTTTACCATTGTGAGTAATGGTCAAATATAACTTTACCATTATGAGTAATGGTCTAATATAACTTTACCATTGTGAGTAATGGTCTAATATAACTTTACCATTGTGAGTAATGGTCTAATACAACTTTACCATTGTGAGTAATGGTCTAATACAACTTTACCATTGTGAGTAATGGTCCAATACAACTTTACCATTGTTAGTAATGGTCTAATATAACTTTACCATTGTGAGTAATGGTCTAATACAACTTTACCATTGTGAGTAATGGTCTAATACAACTTTACCATTGTGAGTAATGGTCTAATACAACTTTACCATTGTGAGTAATGTTCTAATACAACTTTACCATTGTGAGTAATGGTTTAATATAACTTTACCATTGTGAGTAATGGTCTGATATAAATTTACCATTGTGAGTAATGGTCTAATATAAATTTACCATTGTGAGTAATGGTTTAATACAACTTTACCATTGTGAGTAATGGTCTAATATAAATTTACCATTGTGAGTAATGATCTAATACAACTTTACCATTGTGAGTAATGGTCTAATACAACTTTACCATTGTTAGTAATGGTCTAATATAAATTTACCATTGTGAGTAATGGTCTAATACAACTTTACCATTGTGAGTAATGGTCTAATACAACTTTACCATTGTGAGTAATGGTCTAATACAACTTTACCATTGTGAGTAATGGTCTAATATAAATTTACCATTGTGAGTAATGGTCTAATACAACTTTACCATTGTGAGTAATGGTCTAATACAACTTTACCATTGTGAGTAATGGTCTAATACAACTTTACCATTGTCGGCAATGTTAATATTGTGTCATTTTTCACTGACCCTCGTCCATGTTGTCCGGTCTTCACTTGTAAGGAGCGTCATCATTCCCAAAGTGGAGTGTAACCTAATAGGATAACAAATTATGGTTATGGTTATTCGTAGGCCCCGGTATCACCGCAAACAAATGGAAATCCATAATTGCTCAACTGCCCGTGTCAGTGAAATCATCCGAATTAACATCTCATTGTATATTCAAACAAAGAAAGGCAGTTGCAGTCCCCATCGCAGCAAACACAGCACACGTCAAAAGACATAAGGCATATTATAGCACCGACAGTGAACGCATCTATCTATCTTTCGTTCGCCTGAAGTATTGTCTATAACTTCAATGTCGTTTCCTGTATAAATGTTACTGTCTTTTGTAAATCTTGCAGTGGTCCATATAGTTTTGTCTGTAGTGTTGTATCTATGGGCCAATGGATTTTCCTCAGTCTACTATATTCAGTGCAGTCTTGAAGTATGTGTTAAGCAGTCTGGGGCGCCTGTCCACTTGTACAAGTAGTTGAGGTGCCGAGTAGTTGAGGTGCCGATCTTGAATTTTGTATACATGTGACTATGGAGTCGATTGTGTCCTTTTCTGAGGCGTATAATGATAACTTGTTCATATCTATTCATTTTATGAAAGGCATCCTGATTTGGGGCTTGTGGGCCTCTGATTGATTTGATTATCTGTTTCTTATGATGGTATGTAACAGGTGTATCTAGTTGTGTGCCTGTTGAACCTTCCTTTGTCAACTGATCTGCTTTCTCATTTCCTGGAATTGCACAGTGAGATGGGATACACTGCGGTGCAACCTTGTGGTGCTTGCAGAGTTCAGTCAATAAGGTCTGCAGATGTGGTAATTTTCTGGATTGTAGTGCCTGAAGTACTGATCTTGCATCTGTCAAAAACACTACAGGCTGTGGGCTAAGATTACTGTTCAGCAGTTTTTCTATTGCCAACTTTATTGCTTGGATTTCTGCATCATAATTGTGACAATATTTCCCTGTTGCTATTTTATTCATATCCCTAGTGTTATTTAGATACTGAGCCGGCGACTGGACTTCCGTTCCTAAGATGGCGGAACTAGTTCACGTTCTCTCGATCGCTGCAAAAAGTGCATTCGGGGTCTGATTAATTTCGGTTTTCCATTGCACTTTTCTGCGTTAAAATCACAATGATGTTCTACTTAATACATCTGCGCCGATAAAGTGGAGTCGTACGCCGGCAATATTCCTTTTTGACAAATCAAGTGTTGTGAATGCGACCTTCAACCGTCTAGACTTGATCTGCGCTTTACGTCACATTGGTGCTGTTCATGACCGTTGTTGAAATTGCTTGACGCAAGTTATTTCTATGTTACTTATTAATGTGAACTGCTTCGTCAAGCCAGCCGCACTTTTATCCCTTCAGGGCATTTGCACCGGTTTTTTTTTCGTCGTAGACTGCACTCACTAGAGTAATCAGAAATCTAAAGGGCACAGACGTTGTGTGTGTGACGTCATCGTAATGGCTCATCATATATCCCAAGACCGGCCATATGCTAACCTTACGATCTGTTGTTTGATGTGCGACGAGGATAATCTGACGACTAACTGTGGATTTATATGTTCGAAATTGGAGTCAACAACGATGGCCAAACATCATCACGTGCTATACATTTTTAAAAAAAAATATGACGATCATCATTTTCTGGAGGACGTGAACTTCCGGTATATGGTGGATAGGCAGGAATCATTGAAGGTTATGTATGAGTAGTGTTCCTTGTTGCAGTTTCCTCATATTCAAAGTCCGACTTGTTGCAGGAGCTACTGAGTTAAGTGCTCTGTGCACACCGTGAGCTGTGTGTCTCATCCGTTTTGATCATGTTTTGACATTCCAATTGTTTACGAGGAATGATGATATCGTATGACAGGGAACAGTTGGCTGTGTTCACTTTCTGTGCGGTTTCGTCTTATGTCTTTTGGCGTGTGCTGAGACTGCTACGATGGGAACTACAGTTACCTTTCTTTGTTTTGGGAGATGAGATATTAATTCGGATGATTCCGCTGGCTAGGGCGGTTGAGCAATTGTGGATTTTAATTCGTTTGCAGTGATACCGAGGCCTTCCATAACCAAAGAACCAAAGGCTATTTGGGCACTTTATCTATGCACCTGCTCCCAATGCATTCTGTGCTGATCCATCTGTGTACACACGAATCCATAGGTCTTGTGGGTATTCTTCATCCAGGAAACTGAGAGTTATTGTTTTTCGCTGTAGACTATCCTGTTCCTCTTTGTCAACTATTCCTTTCACTTCTATCCGTATTTGTATTGATAATTCTGATTCCTCTGTCCAGTGAGTCTTTTCTGGTATTGGCAGTAGGGGGTTAACCACTCTTGGCATGTCTGGTGTTTGTCTACAAATACGCTTGGCTTAGTGGATAAAACTGCTTCTCTTAAGTCGTCCCAATGCAAGATTTTGGAATCGGTCCTTCATTGGATGTGTCGGCAAATTTTTCTGCCTGTATCAGCACTCTTTGTGTTTCCATCCGTTCTCTCAGTGCTGGTATCCTCCACAATTTCTCTATCTCCAATATTGGTGTTGATTTTGTTGCTCCTGTGATGACCCTAAGTGCCTGGTTTTGTACTTTGCCCAGTTCTTGCAGTGTGGTGTTTGATGCTGAGTACCATGCAGATGATCCGTATTCTAAATGTGGGCGTATACTCTGTTGGTAAACTTTAGTTTTGAGTATTTTCCCACTCGCACCCCATGTGGTTCCACACAGCTTTCTTAGAATAGCCAATTTTCTCCTTGCTTTTCTGTGTTGCCTTATTTATCTGCTGTTTCAAAGATAGTTTGTTATCAAATGTAACTCCGAGATACGTAGCTTGTATGTCTTCTTTCACAGGCTCATTGTTTATGTAGATGGTTCCTGCATTTTGTTTGTTTTGGGGAGAGAGTGAAAAATGTAGTACTGCATTTGTCTGTATTAATACTGATACACCATCTATTTGTCCATGAAATCTGTGCATTCATAGCTCTTTGCAGCAATTTGGAGGCTACTGTTGCATACACCTCTGTGCACCACATTACCAAGTCACCTGCATACATTGCCACTTTGATACCATGTGGTAGTTCAGTAACTAGGTCATTAATGTAGATTAGAAAAGGTGTTGGAGATTTACTCCATAATTTCTCAGTTTCTTCAAAAGCCCTTCCTTCCATACCTTAACACATGTTTTCTTTAGGTCTATCCATGCTGCTAGTACCAGTTTCTTTTCTTGAAACGCATCCTCAATTTCATGGGAAAGATAGGTTGCCTGATCTTCGATAGAGTAACACTGTCTAAAGCCTGCTTGTTGTGGGACAAAGAGGCTTTCACTTTCCATGTATCACTGCAGTCTGAGATTGATTATACGTTCCATTGTTTTACACAAACAGCTTGTAAGGCTGATTGGTCTATAGCTGGATATCGTTGAACCATCTTTTCCTGGCTTTAGTAATGGTATCATAATTGCTTCTCTCCATGCCTGTGGTACTCAACCTGTGATCCAGCAAATATTGTAGATCTACAGTAGTTTTGCTTTAGCTGCAGTTCCCAAGTTCTTAATCATTTCATTGGACACTCCATCACTGCCTGGTAACTTTTTCATTTTTAATTTGGATATTGCCTGCTCTAGCTCTCTTTGTGTAATGGGTACTTCCATGACTTCATGTGTGGTCTCTTCTTGTCTTGCATTTTGTTGTTTTAAACGGGTCTCTCGTCGTTTCTGTGGGCTAATTTCAATATTGTTGTCATTTGCAAAGGAGTCTGCAAAGTGATTTGCTGCATGCTTACCTGTTAGGATGTTTCCATCCTTCTTCAGTGTAATTTTGGTGTTCCTCTCTGTACCCTCATCATTCAGCTGTTTTACAAGCTTCCACACATTTCTTGTATATCGTTCAAGATTCAAGGACTGTTTTCTTTTTCTAGCTTCTCCGTCAGGCTTGTAGTTTAGCCCATTGAAATTTGGCCCTGTGATGCTGATAGTTATTGTGGTGTTCCTGGCAAGGGTTATTTTCTGCTTGCTTTCGAGATGTTTCCATGTCGTTGTGAAGTTGCTCTAGTTCACTACTCCAGTATAGTTTGTAGTGTTTCCGTGCCCCTCTAGGTATTGTTTCACTGGCAGCTTGTATTATTAGTCTACTGAATTCATCAACTATTTTGTTCATGTCTCTGTCTGTATTTAGATCTTTAGACAGTAAAAGCATCTGAACTGCCCTTTGTCATACGATATCATCATTCGTCGTAAGCAATCTGAAATTAGAAACACCATCAGGAGGAATCACACACCTCACGTTGTGCACAGACCACTACTCAGTAGCTCCGGCAGCAAGCCGGAATTGGAAAATGGGGAAACTGAAACAAGGAACACTTTTCAGACAGTGCCTCAACGAATCCCTATCGCCTATCCGCCATATTGACAGGAAGTCCCTGCTATAAAATATGCGATAGTCAAAACTTTCTTGTAGTATAAGTGTGAGTTTTCTTTGAATATAACAGCCACTAATAACAGACAGATCACACGAGTACATTTGTACAATTTTTTGCCCTGGTCTATCATATCACTGTTCTTGATATTTAGTGAGAATATATTTCTTATAAAACCCCAAACCTAAAAATAGGCTGCAGTAACTGCAGTAATTGTCTTTGGGTCTACTACTATAACACCAGACAGAGACACAAAACTTCTTGCCACAAAACATTGACTTACTTCTATGACACCAGACAGAGACACAAAATTTCTTGCCACAAAACATTGACTTACTACTATGACACCAGACAGAGACACAAAATTTCTTGCCACAAAACATTGACTTACTACTATGACACCAGACAGAGACACACAACTTCTTGTCACAAAACATTGACTTACTTCTATGACACAAGACAGAGACAGAAAATTTCTTGCCACAAAACATTGACTTACTACTATGACACCAGACAGAGACACAAAATTTCTTGCCACAAAACATTGACTTACAACTATGACATCAGACAGAGACACAAAACTTTGCACCACAAAACAGAGACGTACCACTATGACATCAGACAGAGACACAAAACTTTGCACCACAAAACAGAGACGTACTACTATGACACCAGACAGAGACACAAAATCGTCTACTCGATCTCTGGAAAGTGCAGCTTCTGGTAGTCCTGTGTACAATGTGGACCATTTTATCTAGCTTCATCTGTATCTAGATCATACAATTTAATGGAAATAATGTCATGGCTATCTGCCAAATCACCAGTAGCAGCTGACAGACAAAAGTAGTAACCCACGGGCAGCTTGATGCCAGGAACACTAAAGCATTCCTTCATCCACCCTTACTGTCAGTGGACTCTGTGAGTGAGGTACCCTCGTATCTGATTGCCACGTAAGTATAATAGTAGTCCTTGCGAAACTGAGCGTCACAGCCTGCCAACTGGGTATGTGTGTCATCAGCGTCATGGTTATACCTCAGACTCCCTTTGTTCACCACAGCAGATATGTTCGGGTGATTATGATTATAGGCCCCATTGTGGTTACTGTAAGTGTAAGTGCTATAAAGATGGCTAGGCCAACAAATTGATCAACATTGCCAAATATGGTACCAGACTTCATTCTTTCCTTTGTGAGCTATATAGCAAAACCATCTCCAAACATGGTCTTGACACCATCATGCACTTTAAAATGTACATGCAGTTCCCAGTTTCTCACAAAACATGGAACAGTGTTCCAAATTTCTCCAAATTTGCTCTGTCTGTAGCTAACCTAATATAACTATTTGTTACCATGGTGCTGCACATAAAATCCCACAGCAGAACCCAGAGCCCAGAACCTTGATATGGCTTAACGAAACTATGTTCATTTCTATGCAAACCTTTGGTGTGCCATTCTCAGCAAACACTAAAAGTGTAAGCAACTGAAACACCAAGATAGGAAAACCACGACCCAAAGCCATTTTTAAATCTCAAACTAATAGGAATGTCGTATGAAGCGACTTGGACAGATCTAACAAGTGCTCGACTACATGGATCTAATTTGTGCAGCGCGACTTGGACAGATCTAACAAGTGCTCGACTACATGGATCTAATTTGTGCAGCGCGACTTGGACAGGTCTAACAAGTGCTCGACTACAGGGATCTAATTTGTGCAGCGCGACTTGGACAGATCTAACAAGTGCTCGACTACAGGGATCTAATTTGTGCAGCGCGACTTGGACAGGTCTAACAAGTGTCCGACTACAGGGATCTAATTTGTGCAGCGCGACTTGGACAGGTCTAACAAGTGCTCGACTACAGGGATCTAATTTGTGCAGCGCGACTTGGACAGGTCTAACAAGTGTCCGACTACAGGGATCTAATTTGTGCAGCGCGACTTGGACAGGTCTAACAAGTGCTCGACTACAGGGATCTAATTTGTGCAGCGCGACTTGGACAGGTCTAACAAGTGCTCGACTACAGTGATCTAATTTGTGCAGCGCGACTTGGACAGGTCTAACAAGTGCTCGACTACAGTGATCTAATTTGTGCAGCGCAATAGCGAATAGAAGTAAGCAATTCATTTAAGACTGTTGGTGCCAATTACTGAACATCAGCTGACCAAGATATTGTCTACATGGTATTGTTGAAAGCAGACCACACAATCTGGTCTAGTGAATATGAAATAAACAAGAAGGGAAATTCATGGGAGAAAAAATGTAACGAAATCGGAGGCGTCGGAAAAAAATGCACAAATACACCATCTCATTGTAAACTGCTACACAACGCTATACATTTTTTCTGATCATGGTGAACCATAAGGATGAAGACAAGGGAGGATAAGTAGTGACTACATTCTCCTGCAGAGTTGTTGTTCTTTATAAATGATGCTCAGATGTTGCCTTGATTCTATACCGCTCGGTTTGACATTAGACCGCTATTTATGTAAGAGAATTACAGCGGCTTTAACACTACCCCATTCAGACTAGAAATTGGCGGTTGTTAGTCCTAGCTATAGTGGAACGACAAGTCTCCGACATTAACTGGCAATTATCTTTGATATTCTCGCTTCAGTAGTTAGTCTGGCCCAAAGTGTTTAAAACAACTCCATAATACAAATATGAAGCGAGATCTTGGCCTGTTATAGTTTGCAGTTTTTGTTTAGTAAAAAAAAAGTGAGTTATGATAAATTAGATCTAGTATGTCGTGAGAACATATACAGATTGACCAGACTGGCTAGGCTTAAGTATCGATCAAGAAAGAAGGAATCGCGTGTAGATCGAGCAAATTAGATCACATCTTCCGTGGATCTAGGAACTGACTCATGCATATTTAATTAGCACGTTTTGAGAATAAAAAACATTGGGGGAAAATAAATAAACATTCTTCTCTTCTTTTCTTTCTCATTTGCCTTTCTGCGTCGATGGGAAATACAATTTTGCTCTTTTGTTCGCCTCTGCTGCTGTTATGTTTTATAGTGCTTTTAATATTCCGTCAATCCATCTTTTTCGTGATCGTCCTTTGAGTCTGGTGTTCTCGCAGCGTTTATTGGGGGCTCGTTGTGTTGTGTTTTGATTAATCTGCCTTATCACGTGGCCAAACCATTGTATCTTTTGTTTCCTTATATATTCTATGGCGGGGGCTATTCCTAGCTTTTTTCTCAGTTCTTCATTTCTGATCTTATCTCTCAGACTGTTTCCTTTCATACGTCTAACACACTTCATCTCAACAGAGATTAGTTTTCTTTTTGTTCTTGCATCTAGGGTCCAGGACTGACATTGGTAGCACAACGTTGGGATAAAGATTGTATTGTAGAGTGCCAGTTTTACCTCCAGTTATTTCCTTTTCGGACAATAGTGGTGATAACTGTCCAATGATTTGACAAGCTTTGTTGCATCTTGAGTCTATATCTACTGTTTGTGAATTGTCATTTATCACTAGACCTCCTCGGTATTTGAAATCCTAATAAACATTGGGGACAAGAAATAAAGATATACAAGTTAATAGAACGAACTAACAGCAGAACGAACTAACAGCAGAACGAACTAACAGCAGAACGAACTAACAGCAGAACGAACTAACAGCAGAACGAACTAACAGTAGAACGAACTAACAGCAGAACGTATCTACACAGTCTGGTGATTTCAGGAGATTATAAAGTGACCCCCTCGACGCTGCAAAGCAAATGAGGAAGGACAGAAGAAGAAGTAAAGTGACGGTGCGACCTTCCAGTATTCTAACCTTAGATATTCCGTAGTTTTAAAATAATTTTAAAAACAGAAGTAGGTCATTTTATGATGGGAATTGATGTGTTCCTACGCGAGGCAACTCTGACTGTCGCCGTGCAGAAGCATCTAAATTCAAACGCTAAAGAAGTAGTCCTGAATTAAAACGTACTGAGAACGGCTGCACTGGACCACGTGGTGTAAAACACAATGCTTCGTATTTTGCTAAGAAGTTTACGAAGAAGAATTTATATTTAAATAAGAACGAAAAAAAAAAGAATCAGATCTAAGTATGATTCTTTTCTTCCTTATTTGTGTTTTCAAAGTCATGGGGAGATATAGTTTGCGGTCTTTTACTCTTAAGTTGCCTTCTTCTGCTGTTATGTTTCCTAGTGTTTTCTAATATTCCATCAATAACTTGATCAGCCCTTTAGTCTGGTGTTCTAACAAGACAAGGGTCAAGAAGAAAAGTAAGACGACGAAAAACGATAATTATGATGATGATAATGGTGATGATGTTGATAACGATGATAATAATAACAATATATATATATATAGGTATCACTATGATAACGATGGTGATGGTTGTGGCGACGATGACGATGATAATGATGGTTATATTGACAGCGTAATATATATTTGTCGATGTCATGATAACCTTGCAGATATTCTTTCTGTCTTCCTGTTGTTCACCGATGTCATGATAACCTTGCAGATATTCTTTCTGTCTTCCTGTTGTTCACCGATGTCATGATGACCTTGCAGATATTCTTTCTGTCTTCCTGTTGCTCACCGATGTCATGATGACCTTGCAGATATTCTTTCTGTCTTCCTGTTGCTCACCGATGTCATGATAACCTTGCAGATATTCTTTCTGTCTTCCTGTTGCTCACCGATGTCATGATAACCTTGCAGATATTCTTTCTGTCTTCCTGTTGCTCACCGATGTCATGATGACCTTGCAGATATTCTTTCTGTCTTCCTGTTGCTCACCGATGTCATGATAACCTTGCAGATATTCTTTCTGTCTTCCTGTTGTTCACCGATGTCATGATAACCTTGCAGATATTCTTTCTGTCTTCCTGTTGTTCACCGATGTCATGATGACCTTGCAGATATTCTTTCTGTCTTCCTGTTGCTCACCGATGTCATGATGACCTTGCAGATATTCTTTCTGTCTTCCTGTTGCTCACCGATGTCATGATGACCTTGCAGATATTCTTTCTGTCTTCCTGTTGCTCACCGATGTCTACTAAAGGGATCAATTGTCCTCTTCGTCATCCGTCCTTAGAAAGAGGTTAATAGGCGCACAAACGTTGTGTTGTAGTTTACAGTAGAACCGTGATATTTGCACCTTTCGACCCAACACATCCGATTTTAGCATTTGTGAGTACTGGGTTGTCTTCCCTCTGCGATCCGTAGTCTCTTGATCAGACTAGACAAGTTTGTCTGTTTCTAGAGGCACCACTTAGAGGTGGAGTAGGGTCTGGATGGTTCTGGTTCTCCGATCCCGTCGTAAGCCATCAGCTTCCAGCTCTACTGCTGTGAGGCGTCATTGACTCCTCCCTGTAGATAAAATAATCCATTATCAAACAGACAAAGAAGCCCTCAACTTAACCTCGGCTATTTAGTATCGTTCACTACGGAATGCAGTTTCCAACAAAAAATCCTTTTAAAAGTTCTCATTTTCTTTTGTATTTTACAATTTTGAAATCGCAATCTTTCACGAAGTCGATCTGAAGTAAATTATGTAGCAACAGATCGATAAACTCAAAGGTCGGGACCTGTTTTATTATCTTATCCTCCCTATTATATAAAGGTCAGCACAAAATTGCGTCTTGACTGTTTCTCTATTATTAAATTAAACCTTATTATCCTAATATTTTTTAATGAATAATGAAGTTGAATACAGCTGACTGATCATTAGTGCTGTCAGCAGACTGCTTGTAGTTTGTTATAATGACTTATTTTTATGGTATTGTTGTTTATGACTGTTTCTATTTTATTGTTGGGATTGATTTGTTATGCTACTGTTGTTAATGACTGCATTTTTATTGTTTAATTTGTTTGTGTGTTTGTTTGTTTATTATAGCCATCAACATCACTGAGCACCGGACGAATCCATATATTCTCATTTATCCCCCTCGAGAATCTCGAGAAGATCAAAGGAGAATACACGAACTCCGTATCACGGCCTATGATCTACGGTATAAAAAAAGTAAAGAGCCCCCATCACGCCAAGTGGCGTATAGGGAATATGGTTTTAGTGACCATAAATTTTACAGACCTTCAGTACATGATTTTTGGGGTAATGTGGTCGGTATTACGCTCGTACCGCTTCACTTTCCCTGAAAAAATCAGGTACCCATTTAAGGCTGGGTAAACCCGGAAGCCGTCGGTTGGGATCGAACATTACCCCTTGTCCTTTGTAGTCCAGTTCACTAACCACTGAGCTATCGCGGCTCCCTCTATGATCTACGGTGAGGCAGCTTTTTTGCTGACAGTTTTACCCCGGCAGCGGCCATATTTATCCTACTCATTTCGGGTTTAATTGTCAACGGATCGTTTAACGTACGCGAGTGCACACGTGACCTCCTGTTCATTGCCGTTGTTCGAGACGGCTAGACATCGGATCTCACTACACAAGAGATTGGGGGACGTGACGTCATCAAGAACCCACGGATACATTTGTCCAACTTTTGAAATATCACCACTGCTTCTGGTGGGCTTTGATCCCGGGTCCTTTCTGTCCTGAATCTGGAGCTGTTCCTCTAGACTACCCAGCTCCCTGACTTAGTCTGTGTATGCTAACTCTTTATATTTTGTTGTGTGTCTGTGTGTCTGTGTGTGTGTGTCTGTCTCTGTGTATGTGTGTGTGTGTCTGTGTGTGTGTGTCTGTGTGTGTGTGTGCGTGCGTGCGTGCGTGTGTGTGTGTGTGTGTGTGTCTGTGTGTGTGTGTCTGTGTGTGTGTCTGTGTTTGTGTGCGTGTGTGTGTGTGTATTTGTGTGTGTCTGTGTGTGTGTCTGTGTGTGTGTCTGTGTATGTGTCTGTGTGTGTGTCTCTGTGTGTGTGTCTGTGTGTGTGTGTCTGTGTCTGTGTGTGCGTGTTCGTGCGTGCGTGTGTGTGTGTGTGTGTGTGTGAGATTGTTTAACATCAAATGGAAGATGCACCACAGAAATTAAAAGCAGAATAGCTCCGGCCAAAATAGCATTTCAGAAAAAGAAAAATATCTTATGCAACAAATCTATGTCAATAGAAGTGTGAAAACGAGTTCATCGGTGCTATCTGCTTGCCTACGTTCGCCCGATGACTAAAGTATTCTAGAGTATTCGTAGACTGTAGAATTCCTCTTCGTCATCCGCCCTTAAAAAGATGTTAAGTGGACATGTCTGCATTGAGTTGTGGTTTGCAGTATAATTATTATATTTGTGCCTTTCGGCCCAACACATCCGACTTCAGCACGAAATTTTTGAGTACCGGGTTGTCTTCCCTCTTCGATCCCTGCTCGCTTGGCCTGACTAGACAGGTTAGTCTGTTACTGGAGGCACCACGGAGAGGTGGAGCAGGGTCTGGATGGTTTTGGTTCACCGATCCTGGCGCAAGCCATCAGCTGTGAGTCGCTGACAACTTCCAGCTCTGGTGCTGGGAGGCGCTATATAGAACCAATTCTGACCTATGAAAGCGAATCATGGACAGTAGACAAACAAATGAAAAGACGATTAGAGGCCACAGAGATGGGATTTCTCAGAAGAATGTTGAAAGTTCCCTGGACGGCCAAAAGGGCCAATGAGGAATTTCTCAAAGAGGCCAACACAAAAAGGGAACTCCTAAAACAACATCAGAAAGAAACAATCAAATTTTTTCGGGCACATCATGAGAAGAGGATAGTTGGAATACTTGGTTACAAGTGGTAAAAGATAAGGAAAGAGAGATCGTGGACGACAAAGAGAGAATATACTGGATCGCTTGGTGTCATGGCATGGAAAATAGTCAACAGCAGAACTTATATGATGCACTGTACATAGAAGATTGCGAAAGGACATGATCGCACACGCCAACCGAAATGGCACATGATGCTTATGATTGATTGTTGTATTACTGTAAACATGAGGATATGAAGACAGCCTGTGTATATTTTTCTTTGCTCGTTGATTATATATTGTTTATAATAAGAAATCAATTGACCAAAGCAACAGGTGCTTGTTGTATCGAATACGGTGTTTTATGTGACCATGTTATAGTGTGTATGCACATATCAGCATCATGTTTACACCATTAAAAGACACAGGTAGTGACATTTGCTAGGATGATACACAGCAGATACAGGGATTATTTGTCTGTCATATTTGCAACGACAAAACACTTGCCACATATGCACATATACGTGAAACATATTAATGCCAATGAAGACTTTAACAAAAGGATAAATAAAGTCAAAAAAGAGTTATTGCCATTTTAAACAACTTTTGACGATTTAGCCAGAAAGAAACAAAAGACAAAGAAAATATTAGAGCTGTGTAACTTCAATGTCTTTGTGTGGATCCGAATGTTGGAGAACATAAGAATAGTTGAGGGATAGTCTATAGGCAAGATATTGGCCTCTGGAAACAAAAAATGATAAGAGTCCAATCTCGCCACAGATGATGGGAACCATTCTTTTCGAATCTGTGGTTTCTTCGTGGTTTTACCCATCCCCGGGTCTCTGGGTAGTGAGATCCGATGTCTAACCCTCACTGGATAGTGAGATCCGATGTCTAACTCTCTCTGGATAGTGAGATAACATGACTTACCCTCTCTGGGTAGTGAGATCCGATGTCTAACTCTCTCTGGATAGTGAGATAACATGCCTTACCCTCTCTGGGTAGTGAGATTCGATGTCTAACTCTCTCTGGATAGTGAGATAACATGACTTACCCTCTCTGGGTAGTGAGATCCGATGTCTAACTCTCTCTGGATAGTGAGATAACATGCCTTACCCTCTCTGGGTAGTGAGATTCGATGTCTAACTCTCTCTGGATAGTGAGATAACATGTCTTACCCTTTCTGGATAGTGAGACAACATGTCTTACCCTCTCTGGGTAGTGAGATAACATGTCTAACCCTCTCTGGATAGTGAGATATAACATGTCTTACCCTCTCTGGGTAGTGAGATCCGATGTCTAACCCTCTCTGGATAATGAGATAATATGTCCAACCCTCTCTGGGTAGTGAGATCCGATGTCCATCCCTCGGAGAAAAGAGAAAAACTGGAGATCCCGTGTACACGTGATAGAACCCTTGGCAGTTAGAAATCGAAAAGAGCTGAACAAAATGACCGCTGTCAGGGCAATATTTATTGAAAATATTAACCTAAAAACGTCAAAACTCTGGACGATAAAAATAAGAGTACCTCTTAAATCAGAGAATGTCTGCCTGTATGCCGAGGGACACCTAAGAACACGGCTGTCGGTGAAAAAACAATGGGGGAAAATTATATTAATGCAAAATTCATTCCTTCAGGACATCGTTAGAGGTATACATGTGACGCACGCAAAGAAACAACAGACATCAGAATAGTGAGAGAGTCATCATTTTGTAAAGTTTCATTTATGAAAGTTCTCATGGTTGTAATTATGTGTCTAAGAAGGAATGAAAGCGGTGATCAGAGACAGTTGTTGCATTAACTAGATAGGTCTTGTTGGTCAGGAGGGATCTAGAAACAAGCTAAAGGGGTGCGATACAGGGCATCTCAGAAGGAAGACGGACGAAAGGATATAATTAGAAGAGTATACTGCATGTGGATATAGAGGTTAATAGTGTGAGCCAGACATTGGGAGGGGTGGGCAGAATGGTCAGAAAAATTAGTAACGTAAGAAGACATCACATGACTTGATGGTCAGGAACCTCACTGTCCATCCACAAGATGCAGAAATTCTTCTTTGCCTCTTTTTACTGCATCTAGCATTTCCTGCGCTGTTAAATTGAAGGCTTGCAATTGCATTGCTTTGAGCAAGTCATCGACATGTGCCTCCTTGTTTCAGTCTCATCTACTCCCGACGATTTCCTTTGTTGAACTATGATTATCGGAGCATTATTTCTAGACATTTACGAATTTTCATTTTCAAATTAGAATGATTAATGCGGAATTACTAAATATTCAAATAAGAAAAGTCCTTCCCTCTAACATAAGAGTTATGAATGACTACACTTAGAATATGAAGACATAATGAACACTAAAGAGTTATGGATGACTACACTTAGAATATGAAGACATAATGAACACTAAAGAGTTATGGATGACTACACTTAGATATGAAGACATAATGAACACTAAAGAGTTTTGAATGACTACACTTAGAATATGAAGACATAATGAACACTAAAGAGTTTTGAATGACTACACTTAGAATATGAAGACATAATGAACACTAAAGAGTTTTGAATGACTACACTTAGAATATGAAGACATAATGAACACTAAAGAGTTATGAATGACTACACTTAGAATATGAAGACATAATGAACACTAAAGAGTTATGAATGACTACACTTAGAAAATGAAGACATAATGAACACTAAAGAGTTATGAATGACTACACTTAGAATATGAAGACATAATGAACACTAAACTTCCGGTGTGTGACTGTGCTGGCAACACGACACAATTTTCAATGGGAGTCAAATTTAAGTTATAAGTGAATTTCAATGCCCGTAGAAACAGAAATTCAAGCGTTCTTGTGCTATTTCAAAAAATGGTAGGAACAAAACCCTGCCAAGAATATATAGAACAACAACAACTTAAATGGTTCGGCCACCTGGTCAGAATGAATCCTCACCAATCACCATCAAGGGCGTTTTTCTCGAGAATGCATGGGAAAAGACCAAGAGGAAGACCCAGAAGAAGATGGATAGATGCAGTGACAGAGACATGTAACAACAAAGGAAAATCACTAATTCAGACAATTCGAGCAGCACAAGAACGACAAATGATATAAATCACGACACCTTTTAGGTATCAGTGAAAGAGAAAAGAAAAAGAGGAAGAAGAAGAAGAATGAACACTACGACGGATTGAGAAACAAGCCTCTAGCACTAAATAAATATTCAGGTTGTGAAATCAAAGGAGCACAGACATCAAAGTAACAGGCAATCAAACGTTCAGGTAACAATAATTAGTTTTAGAAGTCAGCAGCAAAAGCAAAAATAATATTCTTGAAATAAATTTTGCAAAGAGGAACATGGCCAAAAAAAAAAAAAAACTATAAAACTAAAATCTTGCAAGTTAACATCAAAGTAAAGGTAGAAATTATTGAAAAAGCTCAGGGATATAATATGAAGCGATGAAAATGTCAGACAGTAAAAAAGTAGAGCTTTAAGACTAGCAAAAATACATCTCCAGCAAATTGAAACATGGTCATGTATTGAAGCTAATGTTTTCAAGGCTGAAGCAAAGAACAGACAAGAATTACGTCCCTTTCAGAGCGTTATTTATATAACAGAACAGAAAGATAAAACCATAAAAATGTTGTTTTGTAGAAGAATAGGACGCATTTGATGAAGAATAAAACAAATAAGAAAAGTCTTGAAGCAGATCAGCACGAAGAAATAGTTTTTAAACACAAAAATATTCCAGAAAGTAAATGAAATGTTTTTGGACATGCACTTATATCAAAATGCTGATACTTGTAGAATGATAAAAAAGAGCTGGGAAGGCAAAGACTAAATTTCACTTGTGACATCAAGAAATGGACAGAGGTATCAGTGACAGAGTGTATCATCAAAACAAGAGATATAGAGAAATTGTGTTTCATAGTGGCTGGCTAATCATCATCGTGAGACGGTACTACAAGATGCTAAACGCACATCATATAACGTGCACACATTTCATATGTTAAAGCGTTGTGATTTCAATTCTAACAACAGTGACAAAATATACACATATGTAAGGACATACAATACAATACATCAGAATAGACAGAAAACAATACAAGATACGAGCACCATAAGGCAATTAAAGCGCATGCTTGCATGTTCAAAATATATACACATTAATATAATATGTATTATGTGTACAATACGCTATAACTTACAAGAAATGTTAGACATTATAGTGAAGGAAAGCAAAAATAAAAGACTCAGCCTTAATAGCAAAAAAGACACAAGTAATGGTAGCAACAAACAAAAAGACATCATCGCAATACACAATAAAGACAAGTGGAACAATATTAAAGCAGGTAAATGAATTTAAATACCTGGGAACTTTGTTAACCTCAGATGGTAGATGTACAACAGAGATGAGATGCTGAATAGCTGAGGCAAAAGCAGCTTTCCTAAAAAAAAAACGAGAAAGATACTATGCAATCAATTTTTGACAATAGAAACAAGAAAAGAAGTTCTTAAATGTTACGTAGAGCCAGTCTTAACATATGGATGTGAATCATGGACAATAGGACAACAGACAAGAAAATCACTGGAACTGTATAAATGTGGTTTTACAGAAGAATGTTGAGAATACCAAGTACAGAAAAGTAATGAAAATGTTCTGAAAGAGGCCAGAGCAAAAAGATAATTAATTTCCAATATTATGAAGAAACAATCATCATTTTTTGGCCATGTAATGAAAAGAGAACAGCTGGAATATATTGTAACAACTGGGAAAATGAGAAACGAAGAGATAGAGGGAAGCAAAGAGAAAAGATACCAGACAGTTTAATAGAACGGCTTTGCCTAAGATCAACAACAGAAATTATAAATAACTGTCGAGATCGAAAATTATGGAGAGACATGATCACCTACGCCAGCAGGCACAGTACTTTATGATACTACGAAGTTGCATCTGACAGAAAACAGCAGGTATATCATGTAGAAAGAAAGAAAGAAAGAAAGGAAGAAAGAAAGAAAGAAAGAAAGAAAGAAAGAAAGAAAGAAAGAAAGAAAGAAAGAAAGAAAGAAGAAAGAAAGAAAGAAAGAAAGAAAGAATGAAAGAAAGAAGGAAAGAAAGAAAGAAAGAAAGAAAAACAAATGTTCAGCTTTTAGATGCTTCGGTGATTATCAAATTCGTTGAACTCACTGACAAATAAAATCAATTCCAATTAGTCAAGCACGGATGCTGTGGAGTGAATGCAATGCTAAATGGATACCAAAACGTTCGCGTCAAACAAAAAGTATCTTTGTCACGGTAATTTGAATAAAACGTGATGTTTGTCTAAACACACGGAATCTTCTTTCCTACTGCGTGTACTGTGATGTGTTCCAGTGAGAAGATAACGTGTAACTTCTTGGACATCGCTAGTTGTGAAGCTTGAGTTTCTTGTTGAATTTAGTGAGTGGCTCTCTAGATGTGTTGTCTTGTCGAACTTATTTAGTGACGCTCCAGTTGTGTTGTCTTGTCGAACTTATTTAGGGCTCTCTAGATGTGTTGCCATGTTGAATTTATTTAGTGACTCTCTAGTTGTGTTGTCATGTTGAATTTATTTAGTGACTCTCTAGTTGTGTTGTCATGTTGAATTTATTTAGTGACTCTCTAGTTGTGTTGTCATGTTGAATTTTTTTAGTGACTCTCTAGTTGTGTTGTCATGTTGAATTTTTTTAGTGACTCTGTAGTTGTGTTGTCATGTTTAATTTATTTAGTGACTCTCTAGTTGTGTTGTCATGTTGAATTTATTTAGTGACTCTCTAGTTGTGTTGTCATGTTTATTTATTTAGTGACTCTCTAATTGTGTTGTCATGTAGAATTTATTTAGTGACTCTCTTGCTGTGTTGTCATGTTGAATTTATTTAGTGACTCTCTAGTTGTGTTGTCATGTTGAATTTATTTAGTGACTCTCTAGTTGTGTTGTCATGTTGAATTTATTTAGTGACTCTCTAGTTGTGTTGTCATGTTGAATTTATTTAGTGACTCTTTAGTTGTGTTGTCATGTTGAATTTATTTAGTGACTCTCTATTTGTGTTGTCATGTTGAATTTATTTAGTGACTCTCTAGTTGTGTTGTCATGTTGAATTTATTTAGTGACTCTCTAGTTGTGTTGTCATGTTGAATTTATTTAGTGACTCCCTAGTTGTGTTGTCATGTAGAATTTATTTAGTGACTCTCTAGTTGTGTTGTCATGTTGAATTTATTTAGTGACTCTCTAGTTGTGTTGTCATGTTGAATTTATTTAGTGACTCCCTAGTTGTGTTGTCATGTTGAATTATTTAGTCACACTCTAGTTGGGTTGACATGTTGAATTTTTTTAGGGACTCCCTAGTTGTGTTATCATGTTGAATTTATTTAGTGACTCTCTAGTTGTGTTGTCATGTATAATTTATTTAGTGACTCTCTAGTTGTGTTGTCATTTTGAATTTATTTATTGACTCTCTAGTTGTGTTGTCATGTTGAATTTATTTAGTGACTCTCTAGTTGTGTTGTCATGTTGAATTTATTTAGTGACTCTCTAGTTGTGTTGACATGTAGAATTTATTTAGTGACTCTCTAGCTGTGTTGTCATGTTTAATTTATTTAGTGACTCTCTAGTTCCGTGGAACCACGTTCTCCTGGATTGTCCATTCACTTCGTAGTTTGATATTTTCATGAACAATAATTGTGCTACACAGTTGGATGTAGTGCCCCCGTCACGCCAAGTAGCGTTTAGAGAATATGGTGTTAGTGACCATAAATTTTACATACCTCTGGTACATGATTTTTGAGGTAATGTGGTCGGTATTACACCCGTACCGTCTTACTTTCCCAGACAAGGTAGGGTTCGATCCTAACCGACGGCTTCCGGTTCACCCAGCCTTTAATCGGTACCGGCTTTTTGGGCGGGAAAGTAAAGTGGCGCGTGTGTAATACCGACCACATTACCCCAAAAATCATGTGCCGAAGGTCTGTAAAATTTATGGTCACTAACACCATATTCCCTATACGCCACTTGGCGTGACGGGGATACTTTACCTTTTTTTACTAGTATTATTATTATTATATTAATAGTGCGATAATTTAAATCTGGCTGCAGGTCGAAAAACACAAAGAACAATACATATATATATATATATAACGGCACAGCAATATTCGAGGCAGCGTTGATGTCAAATTCAGAAGACAAAAGGTGATGGAGTAAGGAGACGAAGCCTGGCACCACGGATATTTACAATATTGACAGATTCAGTCACGATAGAAGCCGTCCAGCAAAACGCCATCCAGCATAAGACACTAATATTTTACCAAACTTCCAGCAAATCGTCATCCAGCATAAGACACTAATATTTTACCAAACTTCCAGCAAAACGTCATCCAGCATAAGACACTAATATTTGACCAAACTACAGACTTATTATGATTGTTTGCTACCAACAGTCTGTCAAGACGTCAAAGGCCATATATGAGAATGTATGTCAGACTGCCATTAATTGTGTGTTTGACATACATCCACACAAAAAGACGATGCTCAAGTCCACAGATAGCGGAAGTCTTGGTTCTTGACCTCAATTTCAAAAGCAATCTCAGGTGGACTGTTGCAAAAAAAAAAAAAAAAAAGAAATTGAGGTACATCAAAGCTGCCAATACACACAAAGCCTTGTGGGCAAGACCGGAAGTGATACACTTTTGTGTTAACATAATATGGGTCACAAAGAGTACAGACAATTTCCTACTTTTATTCAAAGTGCATGTTCGCATAACCCAAATCTAAGAAAGTGCATTGTAGCAAATGTCATATCTGTGAAGGTGCATAATGGCATTTGTCATCTAAGTTAGCACATGTTGATATATGTCACATTTGATATGCTTTACTCTATTTTGATACCACGCCTGACTGGCACGACAACAAAACGATGACGTTTCTGCTTAACATAAAGACCTTCCTCACAAACACAAACACAAACTAATGAAAGAACAAAGAACACACGAATCAAGAAACATGAGACATGTTCTAAAATCTAACTACATGTGAGACCGAAACTTTTACTTTTTGTTGTTGCATTCTCTCATCTCAAGCTGTCATAATAGAATGTGTTCACCTCATTCTCTCCTCACCAGCTTTACCGCAATTCTTTGCCTATTCTCATGGCTCTCAACAGACAATTCTGATCCAGGTGAAATTAGTCTGATTACAAATATTTGGCAGGCATCCTTCCTCCTATAAACATCGACAAGGTATTTCTGCTACTGTTACATATTTCCTTGACGCATATAAAGGATATGCAATAGACACAAATTCGAAATTAATTATTACAGGACCACTTGACTCGTAGAGGAATAGGTGGAATTGATGGAGGGAGGGGAAAACAAACGATGAAGTTTTAAAACTAAAAATGGAAAGAGAGATGTTGAACACAATTAGAACAAGAAAGATGAAAATTTTGGAGCATTTTGAGGGACACAGCGGCCTGGTGAATGTAATATTGGAAGGGAAAATACAAGGTAAAAGAGGCAGAGGCAGACCAAGACTAACATGGACGAGTAACATCAAAAGATGGACAAGTCAATCTATGGCATCTGCACCATCAAAGCAAGTGACAGAGTGGAATGGCGCTCGTTGGTAGCCAACCTTCGACGCGGAGACGGCACTCGATGATGATGAGGACTGGACTCGCATTTTCTTTTATTTTTAAAACATCCTTTGCAACTGTATTCAACGAGAGAGTCTCCATCGTTTATTAGAACAAATCCGGTAACAATGATAAAACATTCAACTAAATATTAATTGACGTCCAATTTCCCCGCCATTGCACAAAGAATCCGGCGCCAGTCTGCCTGAGAATTAGACTTCGTATTGTCAGACCCCGCTTAAGAAAAGCAAAGGTCGGATGATAAATATATATTAAGCTTGGACGTCATCTGGTGTTTCCTGTAATTACGTCCTGTCAGAAACTTAAAAAATTGTTAATTACTATTGCATGTGTAGATTTACATTTTTGTAGTTATCATTCATTTGTATTTTTTAAAATCCTTAATCGTCGACGCTTTTAATTATAATTGGTTATTTTGTTATTTGGTTATAGAAGGCCCCGATATCACTGCAAAACGAATTAAAATCCACAATTGCTCAACCGCCCGTGCTAGCGTAATCATCCGAATTAATATATCATCTCCTAAACAAGGAAAGGTAACTGGAGTTCCCCATCGTAGCAGTCTCAGCACACGCCAAAAGACATAAGGCGAAACCGCGCAGAAAGTGAACACAGCCAACTGTTCCCTGACACACGATATCATCATTCATCGTAACAATTGGAATATCGAAACAAGACAAAACGGATGAGACACACAGCTCACGGTGTGCACAGAGCACTTAACTCATTAGCTCCTGCAACAAGCCGGACTTTGAATATGAGGAAACTGCAACAAGGAAAACTTTTCATGCATAGCCTTCAATTGTTCCCGCCGCCTATCCACCAAATACCGGAAGTTCACGTCCTCTTGAAAATGATGATCGTCATATTCAACATATTCATATAAATTCACAATATCATATACAATTTAAATATAGATTCAACATATCATATAAATTAAACACCAAACAAACACATTTGTGATGATTTAGTGAAGTCATTTGTGAACTTGCTACTAGGCAAACAAAAACCATAATATGGTTAGTGTATGTAGCAGATGTACACTGTACATATAGAGCCATTGATTTGATCTATTGCGTTTCTCTCTCTTGGCAATAATGCATTTAAACCATATTCATTTACACTTTATATTATTGTATTGTGAGCATTATCAAGTTGATCTTTTTAAACCATGTTTTATGGTTACTTGTCTGTTCTTTTGTTCTTATAATGAGTGGACTTCTGTTGTAAATTTGTAAATGAATGAACTGTTATTATAATTTTGTAAATGAGTGAGCATCTGAGTGTGCTACTATTTTATAGGAGCTTTTCATTAACAGGTCGCATGTCCTTTCCAGAATGTTGCATTCACCACAGTCTGTCTGAAAGAATCTCTGTCTTTAGTCAGCTCTCCCACAGAACGTTGCATTCACCACAGTCTGTCTGAAAGAATGTCTGTCTCTAGTCAGCTCTCCCACAGAATGTTGCATTCACCACAGTCTGTCTGAAAGAATCTCTGTCTCTAGTCAGCTCTCCCACAGAACGTTGCATTCACCACAGTCTGTCTGAAAGAATCTCTGTCTCTAGTCAGCTCTCCCACAGAATGTTGTATTCACCACAGTCCGTCTGAAAGAATCTCTGTCTCTAGTCAGCTCTCCCACAGAACGTTGCATTCACCACAGTCTGTCTGAAAGAATCTCTGTCTCTAGTCAGCTCTCCCACAGAACGTTACATTCACCACAGTCTGTCTGAAAGAATCTCTGTCTCTAGTCAGCTCTCCCACAGAACGTTACATTCACCACAGTCTGTCGAAAGAATCTCTGTCTCTAGTCAGCTATAATTGTTACATGTTATTGTTTACTTATTGACTTGACTGCCAAAGGCTAGCGGGTTTGATCGCTATGTCGCCTGTAACGTATTAGCTGTTCTGTTTGTCTTTAATGTTTCAATATACTAAATATAGAAATATATGGCCATTGGCGTGACCTTGACAGTCGGTTGGTAACAAGCAGTCATGATAAGTCAGTTAAAAAAATAAAAGTAAAGTGCACCCATCACGCCAAGTGGGTGGCGTATAGGAAATATGGTGTTAGTGACCATACATTTTCAGACCTTACGCATGATTTTTGGGGTATAAAGTCGGTATTACGCCCGTGCCGCTTTACTTCCCAGAAAAAAAATCAGGTACCCATTAAAGGCTGGGTGAACCGGAAGCCGTCGGTTGGGATCGAACCTACCTCTTGCCCTTTGTAGTCCAGTTCACTAACCACTGAGCTATTGCGGCTCCCCATGATAAGTCAATAGTTTGGTAAAATATTAGTGTCTTATGTTGGATGTTGCTTTGCTGAATAGCTTCTCCCGTACCTGAATATGTCAATATTAGATAGCCAGACACATCCGCAGGACAAACATGATGTGTTCGTGGTGCATGGCCCCCGTCTTCTTTCTCCTACGCTTTTGGCTTCTGAATTTGATATCAGTACTGCCTCAAATGTTGATATGCTATTGTTTATTTGTGTTCTCCGTGTGCTAAGATGTGCTGCCAGATTGTCCCAGTTTGTAGATATAAGTGCGAGGTTAACAGCTACGTGCAAAAAAAGCGTGCCTCTTTCTCTCTCGCTCTCTCTCTCTCTCTCTCTCTCTCTCTCTCTCTGGGGTGCTTTAGTATTGTCCAGTTAAAACGATTCTCATTCTTTCACAATGTTCTAGAAATACCTTCATGTTTTCATATTTAACTTTCTTCCATGTCTGTAGCCTTCAGCCAGCTACGAGAGTTTCAAAGTTTTGATGCTTTGCAATGTTCTCGTTACATGGGATTTGATGACAGATTTCTAGTAAACTTTAAAAAAATAATTAAAGATATGCCTTTTTTTTCATTTTCTTTAACCCTTACGATTTTTAATCTCGGGATGTGTTTGTCTCATATGAAAGATCTTTATTTAATTTTTTAAAATGGGATTTATCCAGCCCTGTAATGTATCATCATGTCGCTTAATACAATGTCAATGTTATCTTTTCCCTGATCGAATTCATAAAGCAAACACCTTCAGTCCACTTATACAAAAACGACATCTCGGTCAAAGTTCAACCCCTTAATCCGCCTGATCACGCCCATGCCTAGAATGTGCTGAATCAAAACCGCCACTGAGATCCCTACATCAAGATAAACACACCACAAGAGAGGGCAAGCTTCCCAACACTCCCTCCCTTCTGGACGTCGTACACTCCGTGTGTTAGAGACTTAGCGATAACAAACACATTTGGTTGTATTCTTTCCGCGTCACTTTATTTCCTCATTAAACCCTATTTGTCTATAATCGCTAGTTTATTGCTCAGTTTCGTCAGAATGTTTCCTCTGTGAACTGATTAACTGCGAGAATTCCCGACAGTCTGAGACGAAAAAATACCAGGATGTTGACAGCTTATTTGGGTCGCGAGCGGACTGGCGGGTTTTGCCAACCATTGTGTCAAGATCCAAACTTTGCACTCCTCGCCAGTTACAGGAGTTAGCCTTATAATGCCTTCGCAAGCTTCAGACTAGCGGGTCTATCCAGCCGGCCACCTGGAAACTAGTTTGCAGCGAATGTTTAAAGCGTAGTTCAAGTATAGTCAGAAGTAGACAGTAGCGAGTGTTGAGATGTTAGTCATGTGTTAAGAAATGGATTTAAAAGTTTCTCTCTGTCTTCAATGATTATTTTGACTGAGGTAAGTTGTGATGGAATGTGTGTTTACTGTCTGTGAAGTGTGAACTACCCGAGTCAACTGGTGACGTTGGTGTGTGTTATCTTTAAGAACTGTCATGTATTGCACGCTAGTTCAACACAATAACACATGTAATGGATGCGAAGTTTGTAACTAGTTCTGAGTTCTGTTCATATGAAAGCGATGTTTAAATAACCTTTCCTTTGTAGTGTCAAATTTATAGAATACATACTTCATATGATACGGTGTGAACTACTGTATTGTAATATTAATTTATTAGTGTGTGATATATATATATATATATATATGACTTGTTTATTCTTGGCGTGTGTGTTTGTCAAACATTGGTAGAATTAGCCACGAGAGAAGCTGTATATATATATATATATATATATATATATATATATATATATATAATATATAGTTTCCTTAATTAATACTCATCATAACACATCATCGGGAGCCGCGATAGCTCAGTGGTTAGTGAACTGGACTACAAAGGACATGGGGTAGGGTTCGATCCCAACCGACGGCTTCCGTGTTCACCCAGCCTTAAATGGGTACCGGATTTTTTTCTGGGAAAGTAAAGCAGCACGGGCGTAATACCGACCACATTACCCCAAAAATCATTGCTGAAGGTCTGTAAAATATAGGGTGACTAACACCATTTTCCTTATACGCCACTTGGCGTGACGGGGGTACTTTACTTTTTTTTTATAACACATCATCATCATCAAGTGCATCTCTGCAACGAAGGTTGGCAACCATGGATCGCCATTCCACCTGGTATTTTGCTTTGATGGTGCAGGTTGTCATAAATTGACTTGTCCATTTTTTGATGTTACTCGTCCATGTTAGTCTTGGTCTGCCTCTGCCTCTGCCTCTTTTATCTTGTATTTTCCCTTCCAATATTACTTTTAGTATACTGTTGTGTCTTTTAACGTGTCCCAAAATTGCATTTGTCTTGTTTTAATTGTATTCAGTAGTTCTTTTTTATTTTTAGTTATTTTAAAACTTCATCGTTTGTTTTCTTTTCTTTCCATCCAGTTCTACCTATTCTTCTGTAAATCCACATTTCAAAGGCTTCCATTTATCAGTTCTGTTTTCTTGTCTAATGTCTATGTTTCTGCACCATACAGAAATATTCAGAAGATGTAACATTTTGCTATTCTTAGTCTCAGCCCTGCTGTTATATGTTTTGTTGTTAGCATATTTTTCATGGCATTAAAATTATGGCATCATAACAGACGGTAATAAAATTACGAGTTTGAAGTTTAAACTTAAACTTGTAAACTACCTTCTCTACCGTACTTCTATGGTAAAAAAATTAACATATGTCATATATAGTATTAATGGATGGTGTTTTAAATGACCTTTTGCGTCGTGACAGATAGATGGTTGGTAGCAAGCAATCATAAGTCAGTGGACAGTGAGTGGATTAGTGAAAATATTAGTGTCTTATGCAGGATACTGTTTTATTGAACAGCCTCTCGCAGAGCTGAATCTGTCAATATTGGATAGACAGATCCATCCCCAGAACCTCGCCTTTCTCCTGCGCCTTTTGTCTTCGGCATGTGATATTAGCACTACCTCCAAAGTTGATGTGCCATTTATTTTTCTTGTTCTCCATATGCCACGATCTGTAGACAGATTTACCCAGTTCCTTTCACTGATAGAGAATTCCCACAAGGAAGCCCTGCAAACATCCTTATATCTCTTCACTGATCTGCTCTTTGGTATCTTTCCGTCCTTAAGTGATGTTTTACTGTTTTACTTATTGTTAGTTTTGGCTTATATTAAATAATATGATTATAAGTCATTAATTATAACTGAAGGCACTAACTAGTAGTTTGTGCAGTATAGGATTGTAAAAGACAGTCTACGATGTTAGCTTCTTTTATACAAATTATTGATAATCATAATGTTACTTGTAATAATGAAACAATGTATATAAAAGAAAAAGTAAATTACCCCCGTCACGCCAAGTGGCGTATAGCGTGATAGTGAGCTATCGCGGCTCCAAACAATTTATATAATGATAACAAATATGTTAACTATAGTAAATGGAAATGTTGACATAAATAAATGAGAATGTTAACTTATACAGTAATTAAGAACGATAACTTATTTAATTGATGGATGTTAACATATAGAAGTAAGATGTTAAGTTATATATAATATATACTAGACTAATTAATTATTAATATAGAATAGTACGAACTACAAAGTGGAATAAGTAATATGAAAGGATAGGGATAATGTATTTTTAATTTACATTAAATAAGGTACCTTGAGGTAGCATCTAGCTAATTTGTTATCTGAAATGTTAACTTTCATGGTAGTTTGTTTTATGTTTAACAACGTTTGGTAGGTTAAAAGTAACAACGGGATTGTCTTATGCAGACATTTCGCCGAGTCGTATGTTCACTTAACACTCGAACTGGTAAACTGGTATGTATTAAGTAATTCTGTGATGTATATGTGTGAAGTAATGATTTGAGGTATATGTGTGAAGTAATTCTTTGAGGTATATGTATGAAGTAATGCTATGAGGTATTTGTGCGAAGTAATTCTATGCGGTATATGTGTGAAGTGGGAGCCGCGATAGCTCAGTGGTTAGTGAACTGGACTACAAAGGACAAGGTGTAGGGTTCGATTCCAACCGACGGCTTCCGGTTCACCCAGCCTTAAATGGTGTACCAGATTTTTTTCTGGAAAAGTAAAGCAGCACGGGCGTAATATCGACCACATTACCCCAAAAATCATGTGCTGAAGTCTGTAAAATATAGGGTCACTAACACCATATTTCCCTATACGCCTCTTGGCGTGAGTACTTTACTTTTATATGTGTGAAGTAATTATATGATGTATATGTGTGAAGTAAATGCTATGAGGTATTTGTGTGAAATAATTCTTTGAGGTATATGTGTGAAGTAATTCTATGCGGTATATATGGTGTTTTCTCTCGACGCTGTGTGACACATGACAACAGAGATGAGACATGAGGGTAGAGTGTGATAACAAGAAAAAAAGAAAGCAAAGAGCCGTAACGCCATAGAGAACGTGAAGTTAGGACCTATATATATATATATAGTGTATAGACCTTCGTTACATGATTTATGGGGTTATTGTTGTCGGTATCACGACCGTTCCCATTAAAAAAAAAATCCGGATATTCCTCTCTGGATAGCTTCAGAAATGCAAATATGAAGTAACCTCTCACCACATTCAAGATGGAGCGATAGTTCAGTGCTTGACGGAGAGGACTACTAATGACAAGAGGTTGGGTCAAATCCTGATCGACGGCTTCCAGGTAACCAAGCCTTAACTTTAAAATGTACCGGATCTCTTTCTGTCCTTCCTCATCTGCCTTTCAGCGTCGATGGGAGATATAATTTGTAGTGTTTTGCTCGCTTGTTCGCCTCTGCTGCTGTTATGTTTCTTAGTGTTTCTAATATCTCGTCAATCCATCTTTTCCGTTCTCGCCCCTTGGTCTGGTGTTCTCGCAACATGACATAACTGTAGACGGCAGACAACTAAAACAAGTAGAGGAATTTAATTACCTAGGAAGTCTAGTGACAAACGGCAGTTCACAAACAACATACATAGACTCAAGATGCAACGAAGCATGCCAGATCATTAGACAGTTATCACCACTATTGTCCAACAAGGAAATAACGCTAGAGGCAAAAACGGGCACTCTATTTATATAATATTTATCCTAACGTTGTGCAACCAAAGTACAGTGCTGGACCCTAGATCCAAGAACTTTAATTAATTAAAATAACCACTACTGAGATGAAGTGTGTTATACGAATGACAGGAAACAGCCTGAGAGATATGATCAGGAATGAAAAACTGAGAAAAAATGCTAGGAATAACCTCCGCCGTATAGAATATATAATGAAACAACAGACAAAATGGTTTGACCACGTGACAAGGCAGAAAGATCAAAACACAACACAAACAGCCTTCAATAAACGTTGCGAGAACACCAAACCAAGGTGCCGACCACTAGGAAGATGGATTGATGGAATATTAGAAACACTGGGAAGCATAACAGCAGCAGAGACGAAAAGGAGAGCAAGAAACCTCAAATTATTTTTCCCCTCGACGCTGAAAGACAAATGAAGAAGGAATCATCATCATTGAGTGCCGTCTCCGCATTCAAGGTTGGCTATCATAGAGCGCCATTCCACTCTGTCTCTTGCTTTGATGGTGCAGATTGTCATAGGCTGACTTGTCCATCTTTTGATGTTACTCGTCCATGTTGGTCTGCCTCTACCTCTTTTACCTTGTATTTTCCCTTCCAATATTACTTTTAGTAGGCTGTCGTGTCTTTTAACATGCCCCACAAATTTCATTTGTCTTGTTCTAATTATGTTTAGTAGTTCTCTTTTCATTTTTAATTGCTTTAAAACTTCATTGTTTGTTTTCTTTTCTTTCCATCCAATTCTACCTATTCTTCTATAAATCCACATTTCAAAGGTTTCAATTTTCTGTTCTGTTTTCTTGTCTAATGTCCATAGTTTCTGCACCATACGGGAATATTGAGAATATGTAACATTTTGCTATTCTTAGTTTTAGCTCTGGTGTTATTTGTTTTGACGTTAGTATATTTTTCATGGCATTAAAATTAGAAGAGGAAAGAAGAAGAACAACAAAAAAAAAATCTGGTACATATGATTTAAAGCTGGTTTTACCTGGAAACCGTCGATCAGGATCTAACCCAATCACGTGTTCTTAGTAGTCCTCATTGCTAACCACTGAGCTATCGCTGCTTCTTGAATGTGATGAGAGGTTACTTCATATTTGCATTTCTGAAGTTATGGAGATCCGCGGTCAAGCAGTGGTCAGTGAACTGCTCTGATGAAGGTAGGCCTTGCTTGATCGTGTTGGCTACATGGTACATCCTGACTGAAATATGTAATAGAGATTTCCTCTGGCGGAGAAAGACAGCATTGGCGCGGTGCCTATCACATTAATAATAAAAGTATGTGTTAGCAATTGGATCGAAATAATATGGTGCTAAACACCCCCCCCCCCACCTTTTCCACTGAAATCCAGTCCACGCGTAAGTAGAATTGTTATCTAATGAACTCATACAATGCGATAACGGAAGTATATCCCTAACCTTTAGTACATGGAATATTTACTCGTTTGTTAATGGTGGGGAGGCTGGCTAAGATAGTGAAAGAACTTGCCTGATGTAAGAATGAGAAAAAAGCCTTGATCGACCCGCTGGCCGAAGGAGGATCATATATGACTGAAGCTAACGGACGTATCCACAGAAGCCGCAGGACATATAGAAGCCGAAACTGGAGGACATATAGAGACCGAAACTGGGGGACATATAGAGACCGAAACTGGGGACATATAGAGACCGGGACTTCCGTTTACAAGATGGCGGAATTGAGTCACGTTCTCTCTATCGCTGCAGAAATTCCGTTGGATTCTTATCAACTTCGGGTTTCCGTTCCAATTTTCTGCATTCCAGTCGAAATGATGTTCTACTTGTTATATCTGCGCCATTGAATTGGCGTTGCACGCACAGCAATGCTCCGTTTTGACAATTCAAGTGTTTTGAATGCGCCTTCCAACGTCTAATGTTGATCTGCGTTTTACGTCACACAAAGTGCTGTTCAGTGACCATTTGATGGAGATGGTTGACGCAAATTATTTACAAGTTACAACGCATTAATGTGGTGTGCTCCGTCAAGTCGGTCAAGTCAGCGTCTTTGGGAAGTTTGTAACATGTTTCGTTCGTTGTAGACTGCATTCAGTAGAGTAATCATGAATACATGGGCGCAGACATTTTGTGCGTGCTACGTCACCATAATGGATCATCGTGTGTCCCAAGACCGACCATGCGTTAATCTTGCGATCTTGCGTTTGGTGTGCATCGGGGATAATCTGAAGACGAACTGTGTTTTGTATGTTCGGAGTTGGAGTCAAACACGATGTCATAACATCATCAAGCGCCATACATTTACTATGGCGATCATCATTTTCAGGAGGACGTGATCTTCCGGCAATGTGATGGATAGGCGGCAGGAACCATTGAAGGCTATGTCTGCAAAGTGTTCCTTGTTGCAGTTTCCTCATGTTCCAAGTCCGGCTTGTTGCAGGAGCTACTGAGTTAAGTGCTCTGTGCACACCGTGAGCTGTGTGTCTCATCCATTTTGATCATGTTTCGATACTCCAATTGTGTACGATGAATGAATGATATCGTATGACAGGGAACAGTTGGCTGTGTTCACTTTCTGTGCGGTTTCGCCTTATGTCTTTTGGCGTGTGCTGAAACTGCTATGATGGGGACTACAGTTACCTTTCTTTGTTTGGAAGATGAGTTATAATTCGGATGATTCCACTGGCACGGGCGGTTGAGCAATTATGGATTTTAACTCGCTTGCAGTGATACCGAGGCCTTCCATAACCAATAACCAATATAGAGACCGAAACTGAGGGAAATGTCACAGAAGCTGAAGCTGAGGGACATAAAGAAGCCGAAGTTGAGGGACAAATAAAGGCCGAAGCTGGGACACATATCGAAGTCGAAGTTGAGGGACAGATAGCAGGCGAAAGTAAATGAACATATGAAAGCTAAAGTTGAGGGACAGATAGCAGGCGAAAGTAAATGAACATATGAAAGCTAAAGTTGAGGGACAGATAAAAGCCAAAGCTGAGGGACATATAGAAGTCGAGATGGAGGACACAGCAGCCGAAGCTGGGGACATACAGAAGCCGAAGCTGAGGAACATATGGAAGCCGAAGCTGAGGAACATATGGAAGCCGAAGCTGAGGAATATATTGAAGCTAGGGGACATATGGAAGCCGAAGCTGAGGAATATATTGAAGCTAGGGGACATATGGAAGCCGAAGCTGAGGAATATATAGCAGGCGAAGCAGGGTAACATATAGAAGCCGAAAGTGATGACATATGTAAATTAAAGTTGAGGGACACATACAAGCCAAAGCTGATGGACATATGGAAGCCGAAGCTGAGGAATATATTGAATTCTAGGGGACATATGAAAGCCGAAGCTGAGGAATATATTGAAGCTGAGGAACAAATGGAAGCCGAAGCTGAGTAATATATGGAAGCTAGGGGACATATGGAAGCCGAAGCTGAGGAATATATGGAAGCTAGGGGACATATGGAAGCCGAAGCTGAGGAATATATGGAAGCTAGGGGACATATGGAAGCCGAAGCTGAGGAATATATGGAAGCTAGGGGACATATGGAAGCCGAAGCTGAGGAATATATGGAAGCTAGGGGACATATGGAAGCCGAAGCTGAGTAATATATGGAAGCTAGGGGACATATGAAGCTGAAGCTGGTGAACATGTGGAAACCGACAGTGGAGGACATAAAAGCTGAAGCAGTTTACTAATTTTCCTGATCCAGTTTTGAGACGGAAGAACAACGTGGGTCTAGTGTTTGTTTAGCGGGAAGCGAACACAGGTTGTCCTAGCATCGGTAGTTAGTGGAGTGGTTTTACCAACTAGGCCACCGATGGCCCCCGGCCCCCCCCCCCCCCCAAAAAAAAAAAAATTATGATTGTTTAATCTGCACAAGTAAATTAATTATAATGGATAGTAAATGAGTAGTTCTCAATAGATCAATTCATTGACCTCATGCTCTCATAGACCACTTCATTGACCTCATGCTCTCATAGACCAGTTCATTGACCTCATGCTCTCATAGACCAGTTCATTGACCTCATACTCTCATAGACCAGTTTATTGACCTCATGCTCTCATAAACCAGTTCATTGACCTCATGCTCTCAATAGACCAGTTAATTGACCTCATGCTCTCATAAACCAGTTCATTGACCTCATCCTCTCATAGACCAGTTCATTGACCTCATGCTCCAATATACCATTGACCTCATAAACTATAAAGAGCAATTTAATTTGTTTCTTTACTCATGTTAACTATAAACCATGTTGGTTTGTTGCGTCAATCATTAAACTATAAAGGCCATTTGGTTTGTTGCGTCAATCATTAAACTATAAGGCCATGTTGGTTTGTTGCGTCAATCATTAACTATAAAGGGTGTTGGTTTGTTGCGTCAATCATTAAACTATAAAGGGCCATGTTGGTTTGTTGCGTCAATCATTAAACTATAAAGGGCCATGTTGGGTTGTTGCGTCAATCATTAACTATAAAGGGCCATGTTGGGTTGTTGCGTCAATCATTAAACTATAAAGGGCCATGTTGGGTTGTTGCGTCAATCATTAAACTATAAAGGGCCATGTTGGGTTGTTGCGTCAATCATTAAATTATAAAGGGCCATGTTGGTTTGTTGCGTCAATCATTAAACTATAAAGGGCCATGTTGGGTTGTTGCGTCAATCATTAAACTATAAAGACCAATGTAACTTTATTTGTGGCATCAGAACTTGAACGTACCGTGGTTCACTTGACCCAAATGTCGTGTACACTCTGAAGTCTAGGTCCATCACGCTTTTAAGAATCATGCTATGTTCAAGCAATATATAACCAGCGAGCCACATAAACTATTAACGTGTATTATGTATGTTTTCTGTATTTCTTTCTTATAATCGACTTTTGGGCACTCTCATCTCTAATCTGGATATTCTTTATCGTTTCGGAAACACATGGCACTTATGGCTCTGCCCTGATGCAATCAATTCGATGCTACACAAAAGTTACCCCTCATACCTGAATTTTCCTTCTGTGTGGAATGCATTACATAATTTCTTCTTCTTCTTCTACCTTTCAGCTCCCTGTGGAGCATAGGTCTTCAACAAACACTTTCCAAGTCGTTCTGTTTCTTGCCATTCTTTTAAGATCAATCCATGTCCTTCCCATCATCTTCATCTCTGCTTCTATCTGTCTTCTCCAAGAATTCCTTGGTCTTCCTCTTTGTCTTTCCCCTGGGGATTCCAAAAAGGGCATGTTGTGTAATACTCTCAGTTGGCTTCCGTAGTGAGTGTCGTATCCAGCGCCATCGTCTTCGCTGTATCTCTTTATCCATTGGTATTTGACTGGTACATTTCCATAATTCTATGTTAGTGGTTTTGTCCTGCCGTTTCCATACTATTATTCTGCGTAAGCATCCATTAATGAAAGTCTGTATCATCATGATTATCAATTTTGTTGTTCTCCATGTTTCACAGCCATATAATAGGACTGACTTAACATTGGAGTTGAACATTTTTATTTTTGTATTTAACCTAATTTCCTAACTAAATGACCTAAGAAATTAGGTTAAATTACTTAATTTGCCTGAGCATATTATCTAATATTGAACAGACTTTAGCTTTTCTTCAGCGCTAGTAAGACGAGATGTGGACGATATAGTGATGTTTTTGTCTGGTCTCCTTTTAGATGTGCATCAATTCCTCCAAATATATTCCCATTTAGAAGATGTCTGCCCTGCAAGCCGTTCCCATCATTACCTGTTTTACAATGCGTCTTAAAACGTGTCTAATCTGGGCACTGACTGCGAGTCGTTTCCAAACTTCATATACCACTGATTAGTCTCGAGGACATCTTTAATCGAGTTGTGCAAGTCGAATACAAGTTTGGCTGAGACGAGATTTAAGGTCTAGTAGTTCGACTGGTGCGTGAGTTGTGTACTGTTTGGCTGAGAGATTGATTTAAGGTCTAGTTGATGGATTTGTTTCTTGAGTTGTGTACTGTTTGGTAGAAAGATGAGATTTAAGGTCTAGTTGATGGATTTGTTTCTTGAGTTGTGTACTGTTTGGTAGAAAGATGAGATTTAAGGTCTAGTTGATGGATTTGTTTCTTGAGTTGTGTACTGTTTGAATGAGAGATGGGATTTAAGGTCTAGTTGATGGATTTGTTTCTTGAGTTGTGTACTGTTTGGTTGAAAGATGAGATTTAAGGTCTAGTTGATGGATTTGTTTCTTGAGTTGTGTACTGTTTGGTTGAAAGATGAGATTTAAGGTCTAGTAGATGGATTTGTTTCGTGAGCTGTGTAGTGTTTGGCTGAGAGATACGATTTAAGGTCTGGTTGATGGATTTGTTTTTTGAGTTGTGTACTGTTTGGCTCAGCGATGAGATTTAAGGTCTAGTAGATCTACTTGTGAGTGAGTTGTGTAGGAAATGTTTGGCTGAGAGATTAGATTTAAAATCGACTATTTAGTGAATTCCGATACTAGATAGTAGTTAAAGAGTTCACGCTTCGCTTGAAGGTGTATGTAGAATAATATGTTAGTGCCTATATCTTTCAATGAGACTCAGCACATTTGTATGGTCGGTATCACATCAGGCCGCTATACTTTTTTCACAAAAATCCTATACCAATATAAGGCTGGGTGAACCTAGAAGCCGTTGATCGGTATCAAAGCCGACCTCTAGTCTAGTTTACTACTAACCACTGAACTACCGCGTCTCCTGTCTACTCAAGAATTAGATTTCGCGTCTAATATATTGGATAGTCAAATTGTGATGAAATAATAGTCTTGTAAAGATTGATTGACCATTGAACCAGCAAAGTTTGCATCTGTGCCTTCGACTCAATTCCATCTAACGCATTTTGTGCTTCCATTTTATTAAGCTGATGTGTCTGTAGATTTTCTGGCACCCATTTTTTCAAGCTGATGTGTCTGTAGTTTTTCTGGCACCCATTTTTTAAGCTGATGTGTCTGTAGATTTTCTAGCACCCATTTTTTTTAAGCTGATGTGTCTGTAGATTTTCTGGCACCCATTTTTTTAAGCTTAGGTGTCTGTAGATTTTCTGGCACCCGTTTTTTAAGCTGAGGCGTCTGTAGATTTTCTGGCACCCATTTTTTAAGCGGAGGTGACTGTAGATTTTCTGGCACCCATTTTTGAAGCTTAGGTGTCTGTAGATTTTCTGGCACCCGTTTTTTAAGCTTAGGTGTCTGTAGATTTTCTGGCACCCATTTTTTAAGCTTAGGTGTCTGTACATTTTCTGGCACACGTTTTTTAAGACAACAATGATAGCTGATACAATGTAGGACATAAGTAGGCGACTCATGCTATTTCATGATAGTTTTAGTAGATAGACTATCTTCATTACACATCGGGTAACACCATAGTGCTCATTTAAGATAGTTTTAGTCGACAGACCATCCGCACTGCACCTGGGACAACTCTACGCGAGATATTGAAGCTAATGTGTGCTTACTGCTCTCATTTGCCGTCACAGATTCCTGCTGATTGTAGCGCACATCTCTATCGTTCCAGGCATGTAAACACAAGTTTCAGGCAACGAAAATGTCACGTCCAGAACCAAGGCCTCTTTGCCACTCTTCTCAGTTACAAGAAAGCAGATCGATGTACCCCCACTGTTCTGAGCCTTCCCAACCTCGCAGAAGGCAGCTATAGTTAACAATAGGACACGCTTTTGTACATTTTGTTCAACCGGAAATACTTTTAACACAGGAACCTCGATTTAGTCGAACATCTATAGAGTTAAACTTTACCTCTTTAAGTCATTTCTGACAGTGCATGAGACTGTCCGTTAGAGCTAGGTCTGCTGTGCTTAGAGATGAGATTTTAACGCCAGTTAAACAATTACATTAACATTTAACATTACTGAGTAATGTATATGTTAAGCCGTGAGTTATTTCAACCATATTACAAGTTTCACTATATGCTCTTTTCACTATATGCTCTTTTCACTATATGCTCTTTTCACTATATGCTCTTTTCACTATATGCTCTTTTCACTATATGCGTTTAACAGTATATTATTTAATAACATTTATTATCACTTTATAATGTTTGTACATCTCTCTCTCTCTCTCTCTCTCTCTCTCTCTTTTTCTCTCTCTCTCTTTTCTCTCTCTCTCTCTCTCTCACTTTCTCTTTATATTTCTCCTACTCTGTTTTCTCAAATTATATATCATCTTCAAAGTACAATTACTTTTCTTCTCTTCTCACTCTTTCCTTTCCGCTTCATTCGTTATTTTGCACATTCCTCTCCATCACTCTCAACTCTCCTCAAGAAATGTTTTTTTTTCTATAAAAAAACCACACATCCCTTAATCATTTAATCTACTCTTTCGACTTGATCGAAAGACAGTAGACCTCTTAAGAGAGTCCGGAATCCTAGTCTCAATGAGCCATGGTCACAGAAGAAGAGGAAGAAGATGGAGGAGGAGTAAAAGAGGAAGAAGAAGGAGGAGGAGAAGAGAAGAAGAAGGAGGAGAAGAGGAAGAAGAAGGAGGAGGAGGAGAAGAGGAAGAAGAAGGAGGAGGAGCAGGAGTAAAGAGGAAGAAGAAGGAGGAGAAGAGGAAGAAGAAGGAGGAGGAGCAGGAGTAAAAGAGGAAGAAGAAGGAGGAGGAGGAGAAGAGGAAGAAGAAGGAAGAGGACAAGATAAAGGAGAAGATGGAGGAGGACAAGATGAAGGAGGGGAAAAGAGGAGGTAGAAGGAGGAGGAGGAGAAGAGGAAGAAGGAGGAGGAAGAAGGAGGAGGAGGAAGAAGAAGGAGGAGGAGAAGAGGAGGTAGAAGGAAGAGGAAGAGAAGAGGAAGAAGAAGGAGGAGCACAAGATAAAGGAGAAGAAGGAGGAGCACAAGATGAAGGAGGGGAAAAGAGGAGGTAGAAGGAGGAGGAAAAGAGGAGGTAGAAGGAAGAGGAAGAGAAGAGGAAGAAGAAGGAGGAAGAAGGAGGAGGTAGAAGGAAGAGGAGGACAAGATGAAGGAGGGGGAAAAGAGGAGGTAGAAGGAGGAGGAGGAGAAGAGGAAGAAGAAGGAGGAAGAAGGAGTAGGAGGAAGAAGAAGGAGGAGGTAGAAGGAAGAGGAGGACAAGAGGAAGATGAAGGAGAAGAAGAAGGAGGAAGAAGAGAATAGAAGATGAAGGAGGAAGAAGAAGAAGGATGAGGGGAAAATAGGAGGAAAAAATAGTATGAGGAGGAGAAGAGGAAGAAGAAGAAGGAAGAGGAATAAAAGAGAAAGAAGAGGAGGAAGAGAAGAAGAGGAAGAAGAAGGAGGAGGCGAAGAAGAAGGAGCAGGAGAAAAAATAATAATTGTAAGGAGGAGAATAATTTACAATTGTTCTCCAATGAAATAATTTTGTTAACATATTTTTTTTTTTTCCCAGGCAGTAGATACATTTCTTAATGCACGTCTTATTATTACAAACATACCGGTCTCACGCAAGATGTAGACAAGCTGCTTGCAGCTGATACGTTAATCGGTATAAGATTGGCTAATTGAGGGAAAGTACTGACCGAAAGCTTCATGTGGCCTAGCACTCAAGGGATGTGTATGGGGCGAGCTTTGGTGATCAAATAGGCTGGTGATGATTGAAAGAAAAAGTAATTGCTGGCTGTACTTTAAAGACGCCAGTTCTCCTTTGTTTACAATCAATCAGAGTGTTTAGTTTTGTCGACAGATCTTCATTGTTAGCGGATTGTTTAATTTAGTCGACAAATTTTCGTCGTTACAGGACTGTTTAGTTTAGTCGACAGATTTTCGTTGTGACCGGACTGCTTAAAATAGTCGACAGATTTTTGTTTGTTACAGGACTGTTTAGTTTAGTCGACAGATTTTCGTTGTTACAGGACTGTTTAGTTTAGTGGACAGATTTTCGTTGTGACCGGACTGCTTACAATAGTCGACAGATTTCGTTGTTACAGGACTGTTTAATTTAGTGGACAGGTTTTCGTTGCTCCCGGACTGTTTAGTTTAGTCGACAAATCTCCATTACACATCGGTCAACCCCATAGTGCCCAGACAACCCCTCCCCTCATCCCATGCATGAAACATCCACGCCACTCAATAGCGATAGCACTGAAGATGGTTTCAGCTCAGATGCACGAACTCCGTAGCACCGTCGAAAACCATGAAAAGTTGTCGGGAATTAAACGGGTAGATTTGCATCTCTTGATATTTTACATGGACATCGGCCATATTTGGCCTGCTCTTATTGATACATAACTGCCAAATGTTCTCAAACATGTGTAGAGGGTTAAACATCGGACCTCACTACTCAGAGCCTGTAGAGAAGGTAAAATCAAGAAAAATCTACGGATTAAAACAGCAAAACCTCTACTTCCGTGGCGGAATTCGAGCTAGAGACCTTACTATTCAGAGGTTGAAGTCCCTAGAGACTAGCAACTGAATTTTGCGTGTTAATCCATTTTTCCCTGGCCGCCGTGTGCACAGGAGTCCCTCGCCGCACAGGCAGATAACTCCGACTTCGGAGGTACTCATGTTTTTTTTTTTCCGTCGATGAGTAACTGACGTTTCAAGCCGGGTCTCGCTGCTGAGACCAAGGGTGGTTGCCGCAGAGAGAAATCATAAATAAAAATCCCAACCGGTGTAGCCGAGATTTGAACCTACAACCTCACTGTCTCGAGGCCGGCGTCAACACTAGTTTAATTACTTTCGAAAACCCGAAAGTTTAAGTCGATGATACGACTCGGTAGTATCAATGACAAATTAGTGGGTACGAAGTAGATATTACAGCGAACATTGAGAAACTAGTGTTCTTGTACTATTTAAGGGTATGTTGAACACAAGGCTAACAACCAAACTAAGAGTATGACGTCAAATTGGACCTTTCGCGTGGATCAGAAACATGGACAACTTCAATCGGAAATGCAAAGAAACTGAAGACATTTATTAATGGAGGTAATGTTGATAAGATGATGTCACCATTATAAGTGAGGAACTGTGTCAAAGAACAAATCAACCCACACTAGAAGAAAGTATTGTTGGAAGACTGTTGTAATGGGTAGAACAAACGCTTCGATAGCTAACTAGAATCATTGCAAGACAGGTTCTTACACGGAACTCACAGGGAACAAGAAAAAAAGATGTAGAAACGCATGGAGACAGAGCCCTGAGGCAACGTAACAGCTGGGGAAGATAGCAAATGACAGGAGGTATTGGAGAATTCATGAAGATAGCAAATGACAGGAGGTATTGGAGAATTCATGAAGATAGCAAATGACAGGTGGTATTGGAGAATTCATGAAGATAGCAAATGACAGGAGGTATTGGAGAATTCATGAAGATAGCAAATGACAGGATGTATTGGAGAATTCATGAAGATAGCAAATGACAGCAGGTATTGGAGAATTCATGAAGATAGCAAATGATAAAATGTATTGGGCAGCTCTTTAAGATCATCATCAAGTACCGGGTCTGCTGGCGTAGGTGATCATGTATCTCCACAATTTTCGATCTCGACAGTTATTTATAATTTCTGTTGATGACCTTATGCCAAGCCATTCTCTTAAGCTGTCTGGTACTTTTTCTCTTTGCTTCCTCTATCTCTTCGTCCCTCAATTTTCCCAGTTGTTACAATATAATCTAGTTGTTCTCTTCTCATTATATGGACATACATTATGATTGTTTCTTCCTAATATTGGAATTAGCTCTCTTTTTTGCTTTGGCATCTTTCAGAACGTTTTCATTACTCTTCTTAGCTGTCCATGGTATTCTCAACATTCTTCTGTAAAACCACATTTCTACAGACTCCAGTGATTTTCGTGTTTGTTGTCCTATTATCCATAATTCACAGCCATATCTTAAGACTGGCTCTACATAACATTTAAGAACTCTTTTTTCTTGTTTCTATTGTCAAAAATAGATTGCTTAGTATCTTCCTCATTTTTTTGGAAAGCTGCTTTTGCCTGAGCAATTCTGCATCTCACCTCTTTTGTACATCTTCGTCTGAAATTTGGGAACAAAGTTCCCAAATGTAGCTCTTTCAGAGAGCAAATGACAAAAGGTCTTTAAGATAGGGACAGCCCTTTACAGCCCTTTAAGAAGCAAATGACAAAAGGTATTTGTGAATGCATGTTCCTGGCCTATGTCCCAATTGAGATTTAAAAAAAAACGCAGCAAGAATTGAACCAAATAGACTGAGGAACTGGGTGGAATGGTTAACTAATCCACATGGTCAGAGAGAGGCGCGGATTAACTCCTTCAATTTTCTGTAGTGATCATAGACTTGTTAGACCGGTAACTGACTGAGGGTGGTACTAAACTGGGCCTTCACTTTGACTACAAAGTGATCAGTTTTCCGTTTGTCAAAATCTACATACTTTTCCGCTAATCAAATTCTTGAGTTTCTATGTCGCACCTGTTTACATGAGAAATCAGGGAGTGTTTTTACAGGAGAATTGAGGGAGTGTGTTTACAGAATTTAAGGAGTGTGTTACAGGAGTAGTGGGAGAGTGTGTTTACAGAAGTGGGGTAGTGTGTTTACAGGAGAATTGGTGGAGTGTGTTTACAGGAGAAATGAGGGAGTGTGTTTACAGGAGAATTGAGGGAATGTGTTCACAGGAGAATTGAGGGAGTGTGTTTACATGAGAATTGAGAGAGTGTGTTTACATGAGAATTGAGGAGTGTGTTTACAGGAGAGTGAGGAAGTGTGTTTATAGGAGAATTGAGGGAGTGTGTTTACAGAGAATTGAGGGAGTGTGTTTACAGGAGAATTGAGGGAGTGTGTTTACAGGAGAATTGAGGAAGTGTGTGTTAGGAGAATTGAGGTAGTGTGTTTACAGGAGAATTGAGGGGTGTGTGTTACAGGAGAATTGAGGGAGTGTGTTTACAGGAGAATTGAGGAAGTGTGTGTATAGGAGAATTGAGGTAGTGTGTTTACAGGAGAATTGAGGGAGTGTGTTTACAGGAGAATTGAGGGAGTGTGTTTATAGGAGAATTGAGGGAGTGTGTTTACATGAGAATTGAGGGAGTGTTTTTACAGGAGAATTGAGGGAGTGTGTTTACAGGAGTGGGAGAGTGTTTACAGGAGAAGTAGGGGAGCGTGTTCACAGAAGTGAGGGACTGTGTTCACATGATAAGTGATTGTGTGTGGTCTTAGAATGTCTTTAATTATAAAATATTGGATCTGGATGCTACCTCAAAAGATAGATTGTGAGAACTCCTATGTTTCTGGCTAAATTCAGCTACTTTATTAAGCAGCGGTTTAGCTAATTAGCTGATTTTAATTAGCTAAATTTCCCTCCTCCTCTTTCTTTCTTTCTTTCCGTCTCCCTTTCCAATTTTTCCCCTCCTTTCCCCATTCTTCCATCCTCTGCTCCTGTTTTGGACTCCTAAACCCTGGCGTGGTTTTCCCAGGCGATGGTCAGGTTCTATATTACTTATTTATAATTACGTGTGCACCCTTCTACAGCCGTCATGGCTCCTCTTTATCAACTTATATTTATAATTACAGTAGCACTGCTATTATTTGCCAGTTCTCGACTTATATTTATATTCCTTACCAATACGTATTATGCCAGATTCTACTCCTTCACTTTATTATCCCATTTTACCAGTCCTCCAGAATCCGTCTGACTTTATTTGCTCATACTCCATAGTACACACTTCTCTATCCTCGGCTGATACCCGTTTCATTCTGACCCCTTTTCACGCAATAAATTATTGCAACGTTTGTTATACCTGATGACGGTATTTGCCGAAACGTTGTAGCTTGTCTTGTATTTGTTAGTTTAGCTTCTCAATACCATGTTATGTTTATCTTTTTTCTATATTATGACTGCTCAATCTAATCCAAGTTTTTATCTTATCACGTTAATGATTCCCTCCTTCCCTCCCTCCCCCTTCCTCTGCCTCCCCAGATTCCCTTTGTCCCTCTCACGTTTCATCGCAACAACATTTGACTCACAATCACACTCGCTTGAAGTTTTTGGATCATGCCACAGTTAAGTCTCGATTTAATTTTAAAATATACTTTAGCTGACTAATTGTTACATGTTATCAATTTATTTCCTCATATATGTAGTACATCTCCCTTTAGTTGTATTATTTCATCTCTTATTCTTGCATTTCTTATTGATTTACCTGTCCCACACATTCTAGATATAGTAGTGTTTATCTTTATTCCTTTGCCCGTGTGTGTTGTCCTCGTTCTCTGAATAAGGCCGCATGTAGACCGAAATGTCAGTATTTTGTTGTGTTCCTTTTTTTGTAAAGCTGTCGCCATACCTTGTAGGAGTGTACGCTATACCCCACCACTTGCTCTTTCCTACCAGCTTTACTACAGCACTGCAATTATTTGCCTCTTCCCTACTTTAATTAGCTGCTAGTCAGGGATACCACTGCTTCCATCTCTAGGTAGGTGGAGGAGTTAAAGTGGGAGGACAAAACTTGTGCAGCGGAAGCTAAACATCAGTAAAGACAGATGTTAAAGTAGACCATGGAAAATCTATTGATAAACATGATGTAGGCTGCGCACGGAGTTTCCCCAGCGATATTAAACAAACAGGTGATTCGCGCAGAGATCTGAAAGAACTTCACCTCATGCGTATTCTGACCCCAGAAGTAGTTCGTTTAAGCAACTCTGAGTTAAGAGAAATAAAGAATGAATGACTTGGAAAATGAATGCTAAGCAAGATTGAGGACGAACTGAGAAGCGCACAGGAAGACAAGTTCATTCATTCATTCGTTTTTCTATCGGATCGAAGACGGCACATAGGGCGGAGTCATAGTTCTCCATGATTGGCTATTTGCTGCTAGTTTTTGATTGTTTCATAGTCCCATATTCAGCCTTCCCTAGTCATTGTTTTGCATATCGATTCTCTTGATCTGTCTTATTTTCTTTTACCAGATGGTTTCCGCATGAAGGCCTGCCGGGGAAGTCTTTCATCATTCATTCTCAGCGCATGACCGATCTATGTCCAACGCCCTTTCTTATCAAACTTGACACGTATAAGAAGACTATAGGAGTCGATAATTATTCAGAAATGTTTTACAGAAAAGATACGTATGAATCTCATTCGCCAGTTTAATGGCCGCTTAAATGGAGGTGGTTTGTTTAGTGACTTTTCTAATGAAGATCGTTTGTCTACCGACACTTGCAATAATTAGCGTTTATTTGTATATGGCATGTGATGTCTTGACAAATGGTTGGTGTAACACAATCATGATGGTTGGTAGCACGCAATCATGATGGTTCCTCTAACGCAATCATGATGGTTGGTAGCAGGCAATCATGATCTGCCAGTAGTGTGTTCATATATTCCTGTCTATGAATGTTTTATTAAGCAGCTCCTCTTGTGACTAGATACGAAAACCTCGGCCAATATTGGATAGACAGATCCGACAGCAGAATGAATAAGATACTTTCCTTTACTGCAGGGTCTCATTTTCTTTCTCCTGCGCCTTTTGTTTTCTTATTTTGACATCATCACTTCCCCTAATGCTGCTCTGCTGTTGTTTTTTTATGTTTGTTCTCCATGTGCTACCTTCCTACGCCAGATCCCCCCTCCCCTCCCCCAGTTTATTTCACTGTCAGAGAATTCTCTTAAGTAAGCCCTGAAACATCCTTATATCTCAGCACTGGTCTGTCCTTTTCGCTGCCTAATTTCTCCATACAGTAATTGTTTGTGAATACGATTGCTGTTCTAACCTTGCCCAACCTCCCTAATTTCCCCATACAGTAATTGTTTGGGAATACGATTGCTGTTCTAACCTTGCCCAACCTCCCTAATTTCCCCATACAGTAATTGTTTGTGAATACGATTGCTGTTCTAACCTTGCCCAACCTCCCTAATTTCCCCATACAGTAATTGTTTGTGAATACGATTGCTGTTCTAACCTTGCCCCACCACCTTAATCTCCGCCTCCAAGTGTTGCTGTTCTAACCTTGCCCCACCACCTTAATCTCCGCCTCCAAGTGTTGCTGTTCTAACCTTGCCCCACCACCTTAATCTCCGCCTCCAAGTGTTGCTGTTCTAACCTTGCCCAACCACCTTAATCTCCGCCTCCAAGTGTTGCTGTTCTAACCTTGCCCAACCACCTTAATCTCCGCATCCAAGTGTTGCTGTTCTAACCTTGCCCAACCACCTTAATCTCCGCATCCAAGTGTTGCTGTTCTAACCTTGCCCAACCACCCTAATCTCCGCCTCCAAGTGTTGCTGTTCTAACCTTGCCCAACCACCTTAATCTCCGCATCCAAGTGTTGCTGTTCTAACCTTGCCCAACCACCTTAATCTCCGCATCCAAGTGTTGCTGTTCTAACCTTGCCCAACCACCTTAATCTCCGCATCCAAGTGTTGCTGTTCTAACCTTGCCCAACCACCTTAATCTCCGCATCCAAGTGTTGCTGTTCTAACCTTGCCCAACCACCTTAATCTCCGCATCCAAGTGTTGCTGTTCTAACCTTGCCCAACCACCTTAATCTCCGCATCCAAGTGTTGCTGTTCTAACCTTGCCCAACCACCTTAATCTCCGCATCCAAGTGTTGCTGTTCTAACCTTGCCCAACCACCTTAATCTCCGCCTCCAAGTGTTGCTGTTCTAACCTTGCCCAACCACCTTAATCTCCGCATCCAAGTGTTGCTGTTCTAACCTTGCCCAACCACCTTAATCTCCGCATCCAAGTGTTGCTGTTCTAACCTTGCCCAACCACCTTAATCTCCGCATCCAAGTGTTGCTGTTCTAACCTTGCCCAACCACCTTAATCTCCGCATCCAAGTGTTGCTGTTCTAACCTTGCCCAACCACCCTAATCTCCGCCTCCAAGTGTTGCTGTTCTAACCTTGCCCAACCACCTTAATCTCCGCCTCCAAGTGTTGCTGTTCTAACCTTGCCCAACCACCCTAATCTCCGCCTCCAAGTGTTGCTGTTCTAACCTTGCCCAACCACCTTAATCTCCGCCTCCAAGTGTTGCTGTTCTAACCTTGCCCAACCACCTTAATCTCCGCATCCAAGTGTTGCTGTTCTAACCTTGCCCAACCACCTTAATCTCCGCATCCAAGTGTTGCTGTTCTAACCTTGCCCAACCACCTTAATCTCCGCATCCAAGTGTTGCTGTTCTAACCTTGCCCAACCACCTAATCTCCGCCTCCAAGTGTTGCTGTTCTAACCTTGCCCAACCACCTTAATCTCCGCCTCCAAGTGTTGCTGTTCTAACCTTGCCCAACCACCTTAATCTCCGCCTCCAAGTGTTGCTGTTCTAACCTTGCCCAACCACCTTAATCTCCGCCTCCAAGTGTTGCTGTTCTAACCTTGCCCAACCACCTTAATCTCCGCCTCCAAGTGTTGCTGTTCTAACCTTGCCCAACCACCTTAATCTCCGCATCCAAGTGTTGCTGTTCTAACCTTGCCCAACCACCTTAATCTCCGCCTCCAAGTGTTGCTGTTCTAACCTTGCCCAACCACCTTAATCTCCGCCTCCAAGTGTTGCTGTTCTAACCTTGCCCAACCACCTTAATCTCCGCCTCCAAGTGTTGCTGTTCTAACCTTGCCCAACCACCTTAATCTCCGCCTCCAAGTGTTGCTGTTCTAACCTTGCCCAACCACCTTAATCTCCGCCTCCAAGTGTTGCTGTTCTAACCTTGCCCAACCACCCTAATCTCCGCCTCCAAGTGTTGCTGTTCTAACCTTGCCCAACCACCTTAATCTCCGCCTCCAAGTGTTGCTGTTCTAACCTTGCCCAACCACCTTAATCTCCGCCTCCAAGTGTTGCTGTTCTAACCTTGCCCAACCACCTTAATCTCCGCCTCCAAGTGTTGCTGTTCTAACCTTGCCCAACCACCTTAATCTCCGCCTCCAAGTGTTGCTGTTCTAACCTTGCCCAACCACCCTAATCTCCGCCTCCAAGTGTTGCTGTTCTAACCTTGCCCAACCACCTTAATCTCCGCCTCCAAGTGTTGCTGTTCTAACCTTGCCCAACCACCTTAATCTCCGCCTCCAAGTGTTGCTGTTCTAACCTTGCCCAACCACCCTAATCTCCGCCTCCAAGTGTTGCTGTTCTAACCTTGCCCAACCACCTTAATCTCCGCCTCCAAGTGTTGCTGTTCTAACCTTGCCCAACCACCTTAATCTCCGCCTCCAAGTGTTGCTGTTCTAACCTTGCCCAACCACCCTAATCTCCGCCTCCAAGTGTTGCTGTTCTAACCTTGCCCAACCACCTTAATCTCCGCCTCCAAGTGTTGCTGTTCTAACCTTGCCCAACCACCCTAATCTCCGCCTCCAAGTGTTGCTGTTCTAACCTTCTAATCTCCGCCCTGTTGCCCAACCACCTTAATCTCCGCCTCCAAGTGTTGCTGTTCTAACCTTGCCCAACCACCCTAATCTCCGCCTCCAAGTGTTGCTGTTCTAACCTTGCCCAACCACCTTAATCTCCGCCTCCAAGTGTTGCTGTTCTAACCTTGCCCAACCACCTTAATCTCCGCCTCCAAGTGTTGCTGTTCTAACCTTGCCCAACCACCCTAATCTCCGCTTCCAAGTGTTGCTGTTCTAACCTTGCCCAACCACCTTAATCTCCGCTTCCAAGTGTTGCTGTTCTAACCTTGCCCAACCACCTTAATCTCCGCTTCCAAGTGTTGCTGTTCTAACCTTGCCCAACCACCTTAATCTCCGCTTCCAAGTGTTGCTGTTCTAACCTTGCCCAACCACCTTAATCTCCGCCTCCAAGTGTTGCTGTTCTAACCTTGCCCAACCACCTTAATCTCCGCCTCCAAGTGTTGCTGTTCTAACCTTGCCCAACCACCTTAATCTCCGCCTCCAAGTGTTGCTGTTCTAACCTTGCCCAACCACCTTAATCTCCGCCTCCAAGTGTTGCTGTTCTAACCTTGCCCAACCACCTTAATCTCCGCTTCCAAGTGTTGCTGTTCTAACCTTGCCCAACCACCTTAATCTCCGCCTCCAAGTGTTGCTGTTCTAACCTTGCCCAACCACCTTAATCTCCGCATCCAAGTGTTGCTGTTCTAACCTTGCCCAACCACCTTAATCTCCGCCTCCAAGTGTTGCTGTTCTAACCTTGCCCAACCACCTTAATCTCCGCATCCAAGTGTTGCTGTTCTAACCTTGCCCAACCACCTTAATCTCCGCCTCCAAGTGTTGCTGTTCTAACCTTGCCCAACCACCTTAATCTCCGCCTCCAAGTGTTGCTGTTCTAACCTTGCCCAACCACCTTAATCTCCGCCTCCAAGTGTTGCTGTTCTAACCTTGCCCAACCACCCTAATCTCCGCCTCCAAGTGTTGCTGTTCTAACCTTGCCCAACCACCCTAATCTCCGCCTCCAAGTGTTGCTGTTCTAACCTTGCCCAACCACCTTAATCTCCGCCTCCAAGTGTTGCTGTTCTAACCTTGCCCAACCACCTTAATCTCCGCCTCCAAGTGTTGCTGTTCTAACCTTGCCCAACCACCCTAATCTCCGCCTCCAAGTGTTGCTGTTCTAACCTTGCCCAACCACCCTAATCTCCGCCTCCAAGTGTTGCTGTTCTAACCTTGCCCAACCACCCTAATCTCCGCCTCCAAGTGTTGCTGTTCTAACCTTGCCCAACCACCTTAATCTCCGCCTCCAAGTGTTGCTGTTCTAACCTTGCCCAACCACCTTAATCTCCGCCTCCAAGTGTTGCTGTTCTAACCTTGCCCAACCACCTTAATCTCCGCCTCCAAGTGTTGCTGTTCTAACCTTGCCCAACCACCCTAATCTCCGCCTCCAAGTGTTGCTGTTCTAACCTTGCCCAACCACCTTAATCTCCGCCTCCAAGTGTTGCTGTTCTAACCTTGCCCAACCACCCTAATCTCCGCCTCCAAGTGTTGCTGTTCTAACCTTGCCCAACCACCTTAATCTCCGCCTCCAAGTGTTGCTGTTCTAACCTTGCCCAACCACCTTAATCTCCGCCTCCAAGTGTTGCTGTTCTAACCTTGCCCAACCACCTTAATCTCCGCCTCCAAGTGTTGCTGTTCTAACCTTGCCCAACCACCTTAATCTCCGCTTCCAAGTGTTGCTGTTCTAACCTTGCCCAACCACCTTAATCTCCGCCTCCAAGTGTTGCTGTTCTAACCTTGCCCAACCACCCTAATCTCCGCCTCCAAGTGTTGCTGTGATTGATGAGAGTTTCTCGTTGCAAGACGTCTGAGCTGAATACTTTGTCCTACCATTTAACGTTAATTGCTTTGCTAAGGCAACGCAGTGTATATTGTTTATCTAGGTACTGTTAATATTATTATCGTTTATTTAGCGACTGTTCTGTTAAGATAATGGCAGTATGACCAGCCACTGCTAATATATTAATTATTTGTCTAGCAACTGTTGGAATATTTGTTTATTGATCGTGTGTCTAGCGACCGGTTTATTAATTTTCTTGTTGGTGGACCACAAATCAATGTAGAGTATAAACACACTGTTCAGAATGCTTTCATAATTTAACGCTACCATTTCTATCTGCATTTCTTTATGCTATATTTCAACATTTTGTGATGTATGTCTCCTCATCTCCCTTTCATAATTCATGTTTGCCACTGTGCCTGCACATCTACACATCTGTCTTTCTGCTTGTTTATGCTTACATATATATATGACTTTTTTGTCATCGGGTGCTTTGAAACAGGTCGTGAAAAGTTCAGATTTAACATCCTGCATACGTCTGAACGTTATTTTATGGAATTAGTGCTATCCCAAAGTCGTGTTGACCCCAGCGCCATTTTTAGATACCTTGTCTACCATAGAAAAAATTAATGTATTCGTTCATCCCACTCCTTTAGATACTCTGTCTATCATAGAAAAAATTAATGTATTCGTTCATCCCACTCCCTTTAGATACTCTGTCTACCATAGAGAAAATTAATGTATTCGTTCATCCCACTCCCATAGTTTACTGTCAATCAATTGCTTCCTTGTTGAAATTCTAGATTATATAAATGTGAAAATGTGACAAGATAGCACAAGCATTCTCGCTGTATTGACTCTCTTCTTGCTTTGTTATTGTTAATAAAAAACATATAAGCCAAACACAAAAAGGGAACTCCTAAAAAACATCAGAAAGAAACAATCAACATTTTATGGGCACATTATGAGAAGAGGAAAGTTGGAATACTTGGTTACAACTGGCAAAAATAAAAGTAAAGAAAGATCGCGGACGAAAAAGAGATAAAATACTGGATAGCTTGGTGTCATGGCATGGAAAACAGTCAACAACAGAACTGATACGATGCACTGTCGATAGAAGATTATGGAAGGCCAGATCGCCTACGCCAACCGATATGGCACACGATGATGATATGCCAGAAGGAGAACTCTCCGCGTTTGAGAAGCTTTTAGTCATGCCAGATCTTTTTTCTTTGAAGCCAGGACTAAGTTTGCAGTCCGCTTCAGGTATTCGTATTGTCCCAGCAATTTTTGTTGTATGTATATGTCGTTTGGCTAGGTTTAGTGTCACGTTCAATATAGTTGTTGTATGTCTATGTCGTTGGGCTAGGTTTAGTGTCACGTTCAATATAGTTGTTGTATGTATATGTCGTTGGGCTAGGTTTAGTGTCACGTTCAATATAGTTGTATGTATATGTCGTTGGGCTAGGTTAGTGTCACGTTCAATATAGTTGTTTTATATCTATGTCGTTGGGCTAGGTTAGTGTTACGTTCAATATAGTTGTATGTATATGTCGTTGTGCTAGTTTTTACGTCAAGTTCAATATAGTTGTTGTATGTATATGTCGTTGGGCTAGGTTTAGTGTTACGTTCAATATAGTTGTTGTATGTATATGTCGTTGGGATAGGTTTAATGTCACGTTCAATATAGTCGTATGTATATGTCGTTGGGCTAGGTTTAGTGTCACGTTCAATATAGTTGTATCTATATGTCGTTGGGCTAGGTTTAGTGTTACGTTCAATATAGTTGTTGTATGTTTATGTTGTTGGGCTAGGTTTAGTGTCACGTTCAATATAGTTGTTGTATTACTGAAGCATGCGACCAGGACTCTGGGCCCCATGCTACAGTGATATTCGTCTGCGTGGGGTTATTCATAACGTATTCCTTATGCGGTAAAAATGGCTCAGAAGTCTGCAGTGGCCTCTCCCGAGGGGGAAAAAATGTGTGGAAATGCCGTGGCGCAGTGCTGTTGAACCCAGAATGAGATCTAATGACTGGCTACAGTAACATAAAAGTAAGTACATAACAACACAGCACAAAACCGACAAGACAGTAAATTAAAACTGCCGAGCACATGCATCACCCCGATAGAAACGAATGATTGTGAATCATTGAGAATCTCGCAAAGAACAATGAAGATAACTGGTTCATCTGGAACAAAATGGTACAGAAATATCCTTACAATACATTGGATAATGAAACATACCAGTGAAGTCTTATTAAAATATCTAAATATTTAAAGAACTGGCTTATTAAGATAATTTACTGAGGAAATTCGGGAGCCTCGATATCCTAGTTCGGACAACCCGTGTTCGATTCCAGCTGGGAGCAGTGTGAATTGTACTCGTGGTTGGAAAAAAAAAAATACCCTACGGTCGACCCAGCCGTTGGCAGAAATGGGTACCAGGGTATTACCCTGGGAAGGTGAGGAATATCGCTTCGAATCTGAGTTTCGATGCTTGAGGCGACACTATACAGAAATCTCCGAACATTTCTGGATAGGCGGTCGAGCACATATGGGTGTAAACTCGCGTGCTAAGACGCCGGTTCAGGTCTCGTACTTTACCTTAATTTACTTTACCTTTACTTTACTTTACCTTTACCTTTACTCTACCTTTACCTTTACTTTACCTTTACTTTACTTTACCTTTACTGAGGAAATTAAATGCTTCGGCCTCGTTTGAATGACACAGTGGACTGGGAAGGACAATAAAGAAAAGTATTGTTCCAATAAGAGCTGCGATAGCTCAGTAGTTAATGAACTGGACTACAAAGGACAAGAGGAAGGGTTCGATCCCAACCGACGGCTTCCGGGTTCACCCAGCCTTAAATGGATACCGGATTTTTTTATGGGAAAGTAAAGCGGCACGGGCGTAATACTGACCACATTACCCTAAAAATCATGTGCTGAAGGTCTGTAAAATTTATGGTCACTATCACCATATTCCCTATACGCCACTTGGCGTGGCGGGGGCTCTTTACTTTACTACTTACTATTGTTCCAATAAGACGAGACAGGGGCAGTCCAAGAAAAAGGTGGCTTCAAGAAATCAAAGAGGTATTGAATGTGACATTAGAAGTGGGAAATCTGGTTAGAGACAGACATTCTTTGTCCGGCTTTGTTGTGAGTGCAACGTTCTGCAATTTCCACCCGATTATGAGTAATATATATTTATGTTGTAGTACAACACTACTTGAGTAAGTGTGCTACCATCTATAGACATCGCTACAACAAAAACTATACAAGAAATACACGACTAGTGTTCATTTGTAATAACTTTGAAGCCAGATTTATGACTCAACTATTCCAGAACTTTGAAGGAAGAATAAAGTCCACACATTCACAAAGGGAAGGGAAAATGAGTTTCAGTTAATGCCAGAAGATGGATAGGGCACGTCTCGCCATCGACTGCTTTATTCCCCGTTTTCCTGATTTTCTATTTAAATTTACGGCTGCAGCTTTAGACCGTCCCTGTCTAGTCATAAATCATTGATTCTGTTGTATGGTAGCAGACTGGTCTGGTCTGACTTGTATTTATTTTTATTAGAACCGAAATAATTAAACTCAGTGCCCATTTGTATTTTGATTTCTTTGTTAATAGTGCTGGAAGATTTCATAGCAGAATACGAACTCTGTAGCAATGACGTATGTTCAGGTTTAATTTTTAAAAAATAACTGATTAGTTATTTCGAGAAATGGAATGAATTCTTTTCTTGAAAGTTTTACACGGGCTGAAGCTTGCAGTTTTCTCGTTACATCGTTTTAAACTGTCAAGGGTTTAATTTACGTATTTGAACACTAACTTATTTTTTATCTTCTGTCTCCGATATGACTAGCCGCTCGATCTCACTGACCGTGAGATAAAGGGTCACTTGTAAAACTCGATCGCTCCATTCGTGCTTTAAACCGCTCACCTTCTGGTTGTGAGACGAACACCTTGTCTTGACACTTCATCGACCTAATAAAACGTGCCTGCAACATTAAGTTAGATGTTTACAGATATGCACTAATGACGTACGCAAATGGGGTACATATGTCTGACACATTCCTGCTTCTATGCCACCTGACCTGTTGTCTTAGTCTTTCTTCTTTCTTTAATCACATGCCAACAAAGCAGTCAGATGTCATATTCGGCTTCTAACATAACACCAAAGTTACAGTACAGCCTTGTCATTCTTTTAAAGGTACCCAATATCTGGTCCAAACTATTATTTTCAGCTGCCATTCGCTTGGTTGTTCTGGGTATGCTTGTCTCCATTCTGCCACACAGCTTGTCAAATCTTTTTTCGTCTTATTTATGTGAACATATTTGTCTCTCCAACTAACGATACTTTATGTCTCCTTCTTTGTCTGCCTACGTGTCTCTGTACAGATGATTTCATGTTTTGCTTTGGGTCTTTTAATTTTCTGTCTATTTATCTTTCTCCAATTTCCTTAAAGTGAATTTCTGCTTTTTTCTTCTTTTTCTTTTCTGTCTACCTATACGTCTACCGATTTTGTCTGTCTGCATGCGTTGTTATGTATGTACATCTGTCTGCCACACTTAATGTAATTTTTTCCCGTTCATGTCTACTTGATTATGCACAATTTATGTACACAGCTACCTTCTTATGTACGTTTTGTGTACAGGTCTACATTCCCATAATTTTGCTTTTTTGTCTACACAACTACCTTCCAATGTACGATTTGTGTACATTTTGCTTGCTTCTGTACAATTTGTGTACATGTGGCAGAGTAGTCTAGAGGTAGGACGCCGACATCAGGACAGGGAGGTCGCCGGGTTCAAAGCCTACCAGAAGTAATGGTAATTGTTAAAACATAGGAAAATAGGTTTCCCTCCTCTAATCTCTCGGGTAGTGAGATTCGATATCTAGCCCTCTCGGATAACGGCAATAAACATGAGGACCTGTGTGCACTCGCGCACGTTGAAGATAACTTGGCAGTTAAAATCTAAAAACAGCAGGCCATAAATACGGTCCCTGGCGGGACAAAATTTGTCTGCAATATAAACCTGCCCACATCGTGGACCTCAGGCCGTGCCACGGAGTTCGTGCACGTGGGCCTGAATTCACCTCGGGTTTTCTTAAGAAGGATTTCTGAGCACCTATAGATTCGTCCAGTGTGCAGTGACGATGGTAATATCAACAAACGAAGTAGTTTGTGTACACGTCTAGCTGCGGATGGAGACATATAATAAGAAATGAATATCGTTATGGAGGGAAACTTTCGAGACGAGAAATCAGTGGATCATTTAAGGGGGAAAAGTATGTTTGCAATACAGAACAAATCACAAATAATCAACAGAAAGAAACAAAGAACAACAGATGGTCCGAAGCAGGATCGAACCCGTACTCCTCGGCACAGTGCCTTGTCACGAGAACCAAACGCTAGAGCACACGGCCAACAACTCAGCTACCTAACAAAAAAAAAAAAAAAAAAAAAAAGCTAGCTATCATTTGCAGTCTCCGTTTGTACAGCTTGCCTACACATCTCTCACGCACCAGCTCTGAAAATGCGCCTACAAGCACTATTTCTTTTTTTATATTTATATAATTACTTTTTTTCTTTCCTGCTTACTCAGCTTTCACGTGTGTAGAAAATCGTCCATTTGTTGTGTCTGCATTTCCTGGTTTATATGTTGTGCTTTATTTCTTTCTCTTATTTTTCTTTCATTCGCTTCCATATTTACCGTTGATCCGTCCCATTTCTTCATTTTCAACATGTTTTTTAGAGGTTTTAAGTTTCAGTTGTCTGGATAGGATTTCTTTGCGCAGTTAAATATTCTTTCTCCAGCTTTTTTTGTGTGAATCTTTCGATCCGGTTGTAAGTCTGTTTTTTTTTTCCCCACAACTAGATGATACACAAGGTCAGTAGTATGTATATTTCGTTGTTAATCCACAGCCGACTATAGATTTACTATCACCTGCGGGCAGGAAAAAAATTGCAGAAAACCCTCCGTCTATCGTGACGTTATCGGCGATTAAATACTGCTGGGACAGCGGGTGGCCGAATTGATAACTCGTTGGGCTGCAAAGCAGGAGAATACATGTTCGAATCCCGGTAGGGTCAAAAGTTATTTTACTATCGGAGGTGAAATAAAAACTCAGACCCGAACACCACGCGATGACTGTACTGGGCATACGGCCTTTATTCTCCGGTCCTAAAATTTACCCCTACAGGAGTAATGAGAAAATGACGTAACGATAGTTGTTTTTTTAAAATTATTTTTTAATATACAGCCGCTGCTTACTGTTTGTTTGTTTTTGTTTCTGTCATGTCTCACCGCCACTTGTCTTACTTCTACTTATACCCGATGAAGACTTTTGCCGAAACGTCGTAGATTGTCTTGTCTATCTATTAGTTTAGCTGCTTCATAACGTATTATGTTTATTTGTTTGTCTTGTCTATCTATTAGTTTAGCTGCGTCATACCGTATTATGTTTATTTGTTTGTCTTGTCTATCTATTAGTTTAGCTGCTTCATACCGTATTATGTTCATTTGTTTGTCTTGTCTATCTATTAGTTTAGCTGCTTCATACCGTATTATGTTTATCTGTTTGCCTTGTCTATCTATTAGTTTAGCTGCTTCATACCGTATTATGTTTATTTGTTTGTCTTGTCTATCTATTAGTTTAGCTGCTTCATACCGTATTATGTTTATTTGTTTGTCTTGTCTATCTATTAGTTTAGCTGCTTCATACCGTATTATGTTCATTTGTTTGTCTTGTCTATCTATTAATTTAGCTGCTTCATACCGTATTATGTTCATTTGTTTGTCTTGTCTATCTATTAATTTAGCTGCTTCATACCGTATTATGTTTATTTTACATACAGGAGCTATAAACAGGCGACTTCACTCCAACCACAACCGTCCAAGCTCGCTGGAAATTGCACGCTAGTTGGAGGTTTTTCGAGAGTCCCTTCTCAGCCAACAGGCCTAAGTAAATCTACAGCTGGCTGTAGTTTATCAGTTTCCGCGTTATTAAAAAAAAATAACTTAGTCTATTCGAGTCCGCCCTGATATTTCTGTCACACATACTCAAGTCTACGGCTATAACTGGTTACATGTTTCTATTTTGGGCTGTCTTTTTGTTCTCCTTTAACTTTCTACAAGAAGTCGAGATGATACTACTTTCTGCTAGAAGGCGAGATACTACTTTCTACAAGAAGGCGAGATGCTACTGTCTGCAGAAAGTCGAGATACAATTTTCTGAAAGACGGGGAAATATTACTTTCTGCAAAGAAGACGAGATATTACTTTCTGCAAGAAACCAAGATAATATTGTCTGCAAGAAGGCAAGATGCTACTTTCTGCAAGACGTTGTGATATTACTTGGTGCAAGAAGGCGAGATACTACTTTCTGCAGGAAGGCGAGATACTTCTTTCTGCAAAAAGACAAATTACTACTTCTGTTAGAAGACGAGATGCTACTCTCTGCAAGAAGAACCTATACTTCATTTTGCAGAAAGGCGAGATAATACTTTCTGTTACAAGGCGATACATTACATTACTTTACTTTTACTTTCTCTTATTAGTCCGACTCTTCAAATGTGGCGAATTTACTTCCAGATCGAAGCAGCATCGGGGTGACCCTGTCTAGGAGACGAACAGTTCTCACTCTAAGTAAAACGGCCTGAGATAATACTGACCACATCGCCATTGAATGGCCGTCAATGATATGGGAGCTAATATTGTACAGTGTATAACCAATATACGTGCAGCAATGAGAAGCACCAAGACCTTTCTTTCTCTTATTCGTTTAGAGTGATCTTAAATATACAATCATCATATTCACCATCTTCATCACAGAACTTATAAAGCTGTTGTGTTCTGTAGTCTCTACCCTGATCACACAGGACAATTTCTGCACGAATTCCTTTTCCCAGCGAGGTTTCCTCCTTTCATACAGGACAATTTCTGCACGAATTCCTTTTCCCAGCGAAATTCCCTCCTTTCACACAGGACAATTTCTGCACGAATTCCTTTTCCCAGCGAAATTCCCTCCTTTCACACAGGACAATTTCTGCACGAATTCCTTTTCCCAGCGAAATTCCCTCCTTTCACACAGGACAATTTCTGCACGAATTCCTTTTCCCAGCGAAATTCCCTCCTTTCACACAGGACAATTTCTGCACGAATTCCTTTTCCCAGCGAAATTCCCTCCTTTCACACAGGACAATTTCTGCACGAATTCCTTTTCCCAGCGAGGTTTCCTCCTTTCAAATTTAGCTATTAGTTACCGTGTCATCCCTTCAGTGAACGATGTGGTCTTGTGATGGATCGATCATATCCATCTAAACTTCTAAACTAAAGTCATCACAGGTCGTTTGCCCTTTACAGAACGTAGCATTCACCATAGCCCGTCTGAAAGAATCTCAGTCTCTAGCCAAATCCCCCACTTCTTCTGTTGTCATGTTCTCCTTAATGTATTGAACCTACATTCTTCTTGGTTTGCCCCTGATGCGTCACCAGGAACCATAAAATGTAAAGAAAGGAGCCCCCGTCACGCCAAGTGGCGTTTAGGGAATATGGTGTTAGTGACCATAATTTTTATAGACCTTCGGCACATGATTTTTGGGGTTATGTGGTCGGTATTACGCCCATGCCACTTCCCAGAAAAAATCCGGTACCCATTTAAGGCTTGGTGAACCCGGAAGCCGTCGGTCAGGATCGAACCTTGCCTCTTGTCCTTTGTAGTCCAGTTCACTAACCACTGAGCTATCGCGACCAGGAACCATGCCTTCCATTATTTTTTTCCAGCCTGCTGTGTTTTTTGACTTGGCCATAGTATTTTCATTTCTTCACTAGAATGGTTTAAAACTAAAGTAGCGAGAGGTAAATATTTCTATGCTGTTCATTAAATCTACAGCACTAATGTGGTTTCCAGATCTTCAAGTCAGAAGGGATGTCGCCTACATTCTAGAGAGCTATAGGAAGAACGGGAGAAGACTTGTGAACCAGCATAGTTTATTAACCAGCATATTTCTATAACCAGTATACTTTTATAACCAGCATAGTTTTTTAACCAGCATATTTCTATAACCAGCATACTTTTATAACCAGCTTACTTTTATAACCATCATAGTTTTGTAATCAGCATATTTCTATTACCAGCATAGTTTTTTTTTAACCAGCATACTTTTATAACCAGCTTACTTTTATAACCAGCATAGTTTTATAATCAGCATATTTCTATAACCAGCATAGTTTTATTATCAGCATATTTCTATAACCAGCATAGTTTTATAACAAAAGACAGAGGTAATGGTAACAACAAAGAAAAAGACATCACCTCAGTGCAAAATAAAGACAAGTGGAACAATATTAAAACAGGTAAATGAATTTAAATATTTGGGAATTGTGTTAACCTCAGACGGAAGATGTACAAAAGAGGTGAGATGTAGAATGGCTCAGGCAAAAGCAGCTTTCCAAAAAATGAGGAAAATACTATGCAATCCATTTTTGACAATAGAAACAAGAAAAAGAGTTCTTAAATGTTACGTAGAGCCAGTCTTAACATACGGATGCGAATCATGGACAATAGGACAACAGACAAGACAATCACTGGAGTCTGTAGAAATGTGGTTTTACAGAAGAATGTTGAGAATACCATGGACAGCTAGAAAAGTAATGAAGAGGTTCTGAGATAGGTCAAAGCAAAAAGAGAGCTAATTTCCAATGTTAGGAAGAGACAATCATCATTTTTTTTTGGCCATGTAATGAGAAGAGAACAACTTGAATATATTGTAAGAACTGGAAAAATTGAGGGACGAAGAGATAGAGGGAAGCAAAGAGAGAAAATAACAGACAGCTTAAGAGAATGGCTTGGCAGAAGGTCAACAACAGAAATGATAAATAGCTGCCGAGATCGAATGTTGTGGAGAGGCATGATCACCTACGCCACTAGGCCCGGTACTTGATGATGATGAGTTTTGTAACCAGCATACTTTTATAACCAGCATGCTTTTATAACCAGCATACTTTTATAACCATCATAGTTTTATAACTCGGCCGTTTCACTCTGCCGGATTTACTGTTGAAGAGGTGTGAGCCCCTGTTGATATTGTTCGAAATGTGATGAACATAAAGCGACGTCAAGTGACGCTCAACTCTTACGCTATTACTGAAGCAACCGTTCGTTTAACACCACGAAACACATCCCTCGTCCGTTCTTACTATCCCCATTCCTGTTCTACCCAATTGCTCCCACTTATCTACATCTCAATTTCCTCTCACACCATTCCCTCCATCCCCTCTCACATTATTCCCTCCGTCCTCTCTCACACCACTCCCTCCATCCTCTCTCACATAATTCCCTCCATCCTCTATCACACCATTCCCTCCATTCTCTCTCACCCTATTCCCTGCATCCTCTCTAACACCATTCCTTCCATCCTCTTTCACACCATTCCCTCTACCCTCTCCCGCACTGTTCCCTCCTTCCTCTTTTCACATCATTCCATATATCCTCTCTCACACTATTTTCTACATCCTCTCTCACAACATTCCCTCCATCCTCTTTCACAACATTCCCTCCATATCCTCTCTCACCCTACATGCTCTCTGACACCATCTCATCCATCCTGTCACACCATCCCCTCCATCTCCTCTCACGCCATTCCCTCCATCCTCTCACACCATCCCCATCCATCCTGTCACACCATTCCCTCAATCCTCTTTCACGTCATTACCTTCATCCTCTCTCACACCATCCCCTCCATCCTCTCTTACACCATCCCCCATCCTCTCTCACACCATCCCCTCCATCCTCTCACACCATCCCATCCATCCTGTCACACCATTCCCTCCATCCTCTCTCACACCATCCCTCCATCCTCTCTCACACCATCCCTCCATCCTCTCTCACACCATCCCCTCCATCTTCTCACACCATTCCTTCCATCCTCTCTCACCCTATTCCCTCCATCCTCTCACACCATCCCCTCCATCCTCTTACACCATTCCCTCTATCCTCTCTCACACCATCCCCTCCATCTCCTCTCACACCATCTCCTCTATCCTCTCACACCATTCCCTCCATCCTGTCACACCATTCCCTCCATTCTCTCTCACGCCAATACCTCCATCCTCTCTTACACCATCCCCTCCATCCTGTCACACCATCCCCTCCATCCTCTCTTACACCATCCCCTCCATCCTGTCACACCATCTCCTCTATCCTGTCACACCATCCCCTCCATCCTCTCTTACACCATCCCCTCCATCCTGTCACACCATCCCCTCCATCCTGTCACACCATCCCCTCCATCCTCTCTTACACCATCCCCTCCATCCTGTCACACCATCCCCTACATCCTTTCTTACACCATCCCCTCCATCCTGTCACACCATCCCCTACATCCTCTCTTACACCATCCTCTCCATCCTGTCACACCATCCCCTCCATCCTGTCACACCATCCCCTCCATCCTGTCACACCATCCCCTCCATCCTGTCACACCATCCCCTACATCCTCTCTTACACCATCCCCTACATCCTCTCTTACACCATCCCCTCCATCCTGTCACACCATCCCCTCCATCCTCTCTTACACCATCCCCTCCATCCAGTCACACCATCCCCTCGATCCTCTCTTACACCATCCCCCCATCCTGTCACACCATCCCCTCCATCCTCTCTTACACCATCCCCTCCATCCTGTCACACCATCCCCTCCATCCTCTCTTACACCATCCCCTCCATCCAGTCACACCATCCTCTCTTACACCATCCCCTCCATCCTGTCACATCATCCCCTCCATCCTCTCTTACACCATCCCCTCCATCCTCTCTTACACCATCCCCTACATGCTCTCTTACACCATCCCCTACATGCTCTCTTACACCATCCCCTCCATCCTCTCTTACACCATCCCCTCCATCCTCTCTTACACCATCCCTTCCATCCTCTCTTACATCATCCCCTCCATCCTCTCTTACACCATCCCCTCCATCCTCTCTTACACCATCCCCTCCATCCTCCCTCTATTTCTCATGTTTGTATATCTCATATCTAACTACCTAGCACATAACGTGATAACTGAACATTAAACAAATTATCTTACCGAACTCTCCAAGCACACAGCAACCACGGCCAGCGCGAGCATTCCTTCACTACTGTAGTGTTTTATCGGTCAAATGCACTCATAATTGTTCCTTAGGGAAAACCCATGGCATTTAGATGCTGCAGCTGGCATTAATTATCTGTCGTTTTAAACCATTCATGGGATGGGAATTATTTCGTAGATAGATTTAATTTGATTGAAATCTATGCTTGTTTCAAAACACGCACCAAATGTTCCTGTGTATTTGATTAATGCTAGATAAGATAAAACACATCAATGGCGACCCTAATTTTACAGCGATGTTTCGTGCTGAAGTCGGATGTGTTGGGCCGAAAGGCGCAAATACCACAGTTATGTTGCAAACAACAACACAACGCAGACACGCCCACTTAAGGTACTTTTAAGGGCGGATGATGAAAAGGTACACTCCTTTAGTCATCGGGCGAACGCAAGCAAGCAAACAGCAACAAGTACAGCGATGTTTATCAATGCCACAGAGAGTGCGATATTATAATTATGCGACAAGGGATGTAATTCGATTTGATTAATAAAATAATTGGAAATAAAAAATGTTGGTCAGGAGGGATGTTGTCTAGATTCATGACTGTGAGATTGAGGGTAGACTTGTGGACTGGTTTATCATTTCACAGATTCACATTGCAGGGAAGATCACAACGCTTACGGACTGTAAGTGCGATGTCCGATGTGGACAATCCGACGAATAACTGTGTTTCATATGTTCGGATTTAGAGACAAAAATGATGTCCTAACATCATCAAGCGTTGTACATTTTTTTTTTTATATGACGATCAACATTTTCGGGAGGACGTGAACTTCCGGTCAATATGGCGGATAGGCGGCAGGAACCATTATAGGCTGTGTCTGAAAAGTGTTCCTTGTTGCAGTTTCCTCATATTCCAAGTCCGGCTTGCTGCAGGAGCTACTGAGTTAAGCGCGCTGTGTACACCGTGAACTGTGCGTTTCATCCGTTTTGATCATGTTTCGATATTCCAATTGTTTACGATGAATGATGATATCGTATGACAGGGAACAAATGGATGTTCACTTTCAGTTCGGTTTCGCCTTATGCCTTTTGGCGTGTGCTGAGACTGCTATGATGGGGACAACAGCTACCTTTCTTTGTTTGGGAGACGATATATTAATTCGGATGATTCCACTGGCACGGGCGGTTGAGCAGTTTTGGATTTTAATTCGTTTGCAGTGTTACCGGGGCCTTCCATAGCCATAACCATAATTGGAAACGTAAAAGTTAACGTTAATATTTTAAAGGGAAAATAAGCATCAAACGTGATTAATACGGCGGCAGAGGATTTTTAAAACGAGAAGTACTCGGTCAGCTCATGGCAGGAGTTCAGTCTCGATCAACGACTTAAGGCGGTTCATTATCTTCATCATCATCATCATGTGCCATACCGGTTGGCGTAGGCGATCATGTTCTTCCACAATTTTTTATCCCCACTGAATCGTGTCAATTCTGCCGATGACTGTTTTCCGTGCCACAACACCAAGCTATTTAGTATCTTCTTTCTTTGACGTCTACGATCTTTCTTTCCCTGTATTTTTTCCAGTTATAACCAAGTATTCCAACTTTCCTCTTCTCATGATACACCCGATAAATGTCGATTATTTTTTTCTGGTGATTTTTATGAGCTTTCTTTTTGTGTTGACCTCTTTGAGAATGTCTTTATTGATCTTTATAGCTGTTCAGGAAACTTTCAACATTCTTCTCAGAAATCCCATTTCTGTGGCCTCTAACCGCCTTTTTATTTGTCTTCTGTTCATGATTCGCTTCCATAGATCAGAATTGGCTCTATATAGAACCGATGAACTCTCTCTCTCTCTCTTTCACTTCTATTGACAGAAGGTGGTACACACAACCTTCAAAACTGTTACATGATTTATTATCCTGGCAAAGAAAGACGGCACTAGTCGTCTGACCAAATTACCTAAAAAGTTGCAAACATTTACTTTGTAAAAAGTTTATATTAACGCAACACTCCATGCAGCTTTACAGAGTCTACTGTGTTTGTCTCAACATATCTATCAACTGACGAACAGCAGGAATTAACTAGGCCCTTGTTTTATATTTTCTCAGATACTTGATCGCTCGCGAAGTTCCATATTTTATTGTTTCAACATATTTACAGATAATGAAACAAATGTGCATACTCGACGTCGGGTTTACTCTGCAACATTCTAATTCTGTTAATTAATACAAATTAACATTCAACACAGAGAGGAAGACCAACATATTCTAGGAGAAGACAGAGGGAAGTAGAGATGAAGATGATGGGGAAACATGGAATGACCTTAAAAGCATGGCATGAAACAGAACGCCTTGAAATGTGTTTGTTGTGAAAATTGTTTGTTGAAGACCCATGCTCCACAGCAAATGACAAGGGGTATGGTTCAATCCCAACCGACGGCTTCCTAATCACCCAGCCTTAAATGGGTACGGGAATTTTCTGGGAAAGTAATGCGGCACGGCGTAATACCGACCACATTACCCAAAAAATCGTGTGCCGAAGGTCTATAAAAATGATGGTCACTAAACACCATATTCCCTATACGCGACTTGGCGTGACGGGGGCTCTTTACTTTTATCGCCATTTATATTCTACTCAATCTTATTTCCCCTCCCCCCACCCTCTCTCATTTCCTCTTCCTGCGATATTTCTCCAACTTTTGCGTCTCTCCGTCAGTTCCCTCTTTCTTCCTGTATCTGCCTCTCCTTGTCTCTGTGTGTGAGTGTGTGCGTGCAAGCGTGTGTGTGAATCTCGCTAATGCCACATACGTGTAGTTCCTATAAAAACCCAGTCCACATATCATTATCAGCCATAGGCAGAGCCAGCGGGCCAGTTATGTTTATATAAAAATCTTGAATATTTGGAGATAAGCTTGTCAAATAAATAAACTTGATACGGAACACCCGCACTCTCTCTTTCTCACACATTCAGATATGTTATAAACATGTTTACACATCACATCGACACATTTTCAGTAACAAAAAGTAATATCTATTTAACACATGATTAACCGACTAACAATAATTGTGTTTTCCTTCCTCTATGTACCTTGCAACGTCCATGGCAGAGTGTATTTTGTTCTTCGGTTTACTAATATGTTGCCATATTTCCAAGTGTTTCTCTACTGTCCCGCCTATCCTTCTGTTCTTCTGTTTACTTATATGTTGCCATATTTCCAAGTGTTTCTCTACTGTCCCGCCTATCCTTCTGTTCCAGTAAGGTTCTCCATCCTTTTCTTTCCCTTTCATTCTCATTCGCTCTTTCAGTTTCTCTCTCTCTCTTTCCCTCTCTCTCTTTCCCTCTCTCTCTCTTTCTCATTCCCTCGCTCTCTCTCTTTCTCTCTCTTTCGCTCTTTTATTCTCTTTGTCTCTCACACTCTCTCTCTCACTCACTCACTCACTCTATCTCTCTTTCTTTCTCTCTCCTTTGGCTGCTTTTTTTAAGGGATCTGCGGTAATGTCCAGGGAACTATACCGGCATCCTGCGAACTCTCAATAGTGAGTTAGGCGATCTAAACTTCACTGATGACACATTTCTCCTCTCCCATTAAAAACAACAACATGCTCAGAGTAAACTAATTAGAATCTCAGAAGAGGCAGAGAGAACCGGCATGAACATTAACTTACGCAAGACAGAGTATATGAAAGTCAACAGCAAACAAGCAACGCCACTCTTACTCCAAGGAATCAACGAGACAGGAAAGTTTTAGGCAGTGTAGTTAGCATAATCGACGGTACTGGCAACGACATTAACAGCAGGGCTAACAAATCCAGAGTCCAGAATTACCTACAACACTCTTCGCCTTGTGTGACTGTCCGATGCTGTCTTTCTGTGGAATAAAATCATGATCTTCAATACAAATGTCAAGCCAGTCCTACTCTATGGTTCAGAAACATGGAGGGAAACAAAAGGCAAATAGCAATAGATTCCAATCTTTCATAAACAGATGCATCCAACAGCTTCTTAATATTCATCATCTTCTTCTTCTACCTTTTTAGCTCCCAGTGGAGCATAGATCTTCAATAAACACTTTCAAAGTCGTTCTTTTTTTTTGCCATTCTTTTAAATAAAATTATAAAATGAAAGATTTTGGTTAAGAACTGCCCAGATACCAATAGGAACGTTATCAAGAAAAGGAAATGGAGATGGATTGGCCACACATTGCGAAGAACATCAAGATATATCACAAGGAAATAGGAAATTGGAAAGCCAAAGCAGATCGTAATAGCAACGGTCGAGACGGAAGCAAAGGCTGTAGGATGGACGTAGCCTCAGTTGGAGGAGGTAGCACAGAACTGGGTGAGTTTTTTTTTTTTTTTTTTCGTTCGCCAGCTTTTACCTCTGACGAAGTCCCTGGAGGCTTGGAACTGAGTTTTGCGCGTTAATCCATTTTCCCCTAGCAGCCATGTGCACAGGGGTCCCTCGCCGCACAGGCAGATAACTCCGACTTCGGAGGTACTCATATTTTTTTTTCGTCGATGAGTAATTGACGTTTCAAGCCGGGCCTCGCTGCTGAGACCAGGGGTGGTTGCCGCAGAGAGAAATAATAAATTTATCTTCTTTGAATTGTGCTTAGTATTTCTCTTTTAACTTTTAAAAACTGCCTATTTATATATCTATATATATATATATATATATATATATATATATATATATATATATATATATATAAATATATATATATATATATATATTTATATAATATTCAATAGCTCCTATGATCCACTCAACCACCTAAGAAATGAGAACCAGAGTTCCTACACTGGGTGGGTCGAAGAGTACTGCCATCGCTTCAGTGTTTGTGTTAAGAGTAAGTCGAAGAAATGCGCAATCGCTTCAGTATCTGTGCTGAAAGTCGTCCTCAGAAATGTGCCATTTAAAGTGTTTGTGCTGAAAGTCGTCCGCAGAAATGTGCCATTTAAAGTATCTGTGCTGAAAGTCGTCCGCAGAAATGTGCCATTTAAAGTGTGTGTGCTGAAAGTCGTCCGCAGAAATGTGTCATTTAAAGTGTGTGTGCTGAAAGTCGTCCGCAGAAATGTGTCATTTAAAGTGTGTGTGCTGAAAGTCGTCCGCAGAAATGTGTCATTTAAAGTGTGTGTGCTGAAAGTCGTCCGCAGAAATGTGTCATTTAAAGTGTGTGTGCTGAAAGTCGTCCGCAGAAATGTGTCATTTAAAGTGTGTGTGCTGAAAGTCGTCCGCAGAAATGTGTCATTTAAAGTGTGTGTGCTGAAAGTCGTCCGCAGAAATGTGTCATTTAAAGTGTGTGTGTGCTGAAAGTCGTCCGCAGAAATGTGTCATTTAATGTGTGTGTGCTGAAAGTCGTCCGCAGAAATGTGTCATTTAAAGTGTGTGTGCTGAAAGTCGTCCGCAGAAATGTGTCATTTAAAGTGTGTGTGCTGAAAGTCGTCCGCAGAAATGTGTCATTTAAAGTGTGTGTGCTGAAAGTCGTCCGCAGAAATGTGTCATTTAAAGTGTGTGTGCTGAAAGTCGTCCGCAGAAATGTGTCATTTAAAGTGTGTGTGTGCTGAAAGTCGTCCGCAGAAATGTGTCATTTAAAGTGTGTGTGCTGAAAGTCGTCCGCAGAAATGTGTCATTTAAAGTGTGTGTGTGCTGAAAGTCGTCCGCAGAAATGTGTCATTTAATGTGTGTGTGCTGAAAGTCGTCCGCAGAAATGTGTCATTTAAAGTGTGTGTGCTGAAAGTCGTCCGCAGAAATGTGTCATTTAAAGTGTGTGTGCTGAAAGTCGTCCGCAGAAATGTGTCATTTAAAGTGTGTGTGCTGAAAGTCGTCCGCAGAAATGTGTCATTTAAAGTGTGTGTGCTGAAAGTCGTCCGCAGAAATGTGTCATTTAAAGTGTGTGTGCTGAAAGTCGTCCGCAGAAATGTGTCATTTAAAGTGTGTGTGCTGAAAGTCGTCCGCAGAAATGTGTCATTTAAAGTGTTTGTGCTGAAAATAGGTCGAAGAAATGCTCCATCGTTTCGGTGTTTGTGCTGAAAGTAGGTCGAAGAAATGCGCCATCGTTTCGGTGTTTGTGCAGCAAGAAACGTCATTTAGGAGTTTCTGGTTTCAACAAACTATTTTTTTTTTTTAATCGATGAGTTAACATACTTTTGCGTCGCATACCGGTATCTTTTTTTCTTTTACCTTTTGCTGTTTGCGGTGCGTTACTTCGTTGATGTAAGTATGGTGATATCTATTCATGTTTTGTCATGTTTCCAAATAATTTAATTTGTGTCCTCCTTATAAACTCAACTGCTCAAACTATCCTTTTCTTAGTTCTTCACTTATTAGTTCGCCACACTTCTTATTAGTTCGTCACTTCTTATTAGTTCACCTCTTCTTATTTTATCTCACAAGAACTTGAGAATTCAAGTAGATGAGATGAACTTCCCGTACAGGCCAGAATATTGTATCATCATTATCATGCCTGCTGTTGTAGGATATCATACATATACATAGCGATCTATCTCTACAATTGTTTATGAGCTCTATCACTGACTTTCTACGGAACCATTCTAAAAAAAAAGAAAACTGTTATCTCTTATCTCTGCTTCACTCTTATCTCATTTTTTCCTCAGTATATTTAGATCTCACAAAATAATCCATCTGTTCCTTTCTCCTAAACAAGTAGCAAGAATGTATGGTTGTTTTCTCCAATGTTTGCAACAAACTCTCTTTTATGCTTTGGTTTCTTTTAGAACTACCTCTTTACTCTTGTTAACTGCCCATTAATTTTCTGTAAACATTTTCTGTAAAACCACATTTTTATTGCCTCCATAGTGCAACTGGCAATGATGAACTTGCACATGTTGAGATATGTTTAGCATTGCACTAAAGATTGTATAGAGAAATGAGAACAAGATGTCCGAAAGTAACATTCCAATCTCTTATTGCACTAAAGATTGTATAGAGAAATGAGAACAAGATGTCCTAAAGTAACATTTCAAACTCTCATAGCACTAAAGATTGTATAGAGAAATGAGTTCAAGATGTCCGAAAGTAACATTCCAAACTCTCATCATTGTTCAAACACATCCAAATTTAGTTTTACAGGCTGAGGGGGAAACCACAGAATCTCCCAAAACGTATGGCTCCTTCAGCTGTGTGAGCTATAGACAGGTGGCGTCATTTTAACAAACTGTGGGTGTTTTCTTTCAGCCCTCGGGCCTTAGTAAAACTATAGATGGCTGTGGTTCGAACATCTAGACAAGTGGTGGCCAAATGGCGCCCCCCCCCCCCTTCTCCAGTCTATTTTCCTTGACGCTTGAAGTGTCCACATAAACTACTATATTAAATATCTATAAATTGAAACCAAAGTTCCAGTTGATTTAAAAAGAAGGCTTTGTTTATAATTGATGCTGCACATTTGCTTTCCGTCAGCTTCAGGTGACAGCGTGCAAGCATAATTTATGACTAAATCACTTCTTGTAATTTTGGACTATACTCTGTTGGCCCTCTGGTCCTGGCTATAACCGAACCTCGGCCAACCTGGCCACCACTGATCCAGATATAAAAATAGCAACTAAAAGAGAAATGATAAATAGTATTTTGTGACTATGATGTGTTATCATTGTTAAATATCGCAGTTATCAAAGACACAAATATCAAGACTATAAAATGTGAGATAAAAGACGCTTTACAACATCCATTAGAATGTATTCTCTGAGAAACGTTTCTGTCGTCTAGAAAGCGTTATTTTCATATATCATTTGCGCACCACAACGAGCCTTCAATAAACGTTGCGAGAACACCAGACCCAAGGGTCAACCACAAAAATGCTTTATTGCATCTTGAGTCTATTTCTGTTGTTTGTGAATTGTTTGTCACTAGACTTCCTAGGTAGTTAAATTCCTCTACTTGTTTTAGTTGTCTGCCGTTTATAGCTATGTTGATGTTGCGAGAACACCAGACCCAAGGGCCGAAAACGGAAACAATGGATTGACGGAATATTAGAAACTAGGAAACATAACAGCAGCAGAGGCGAACAGAAGAGCAAAAGACCGCAAATTATATCTCCCCTCGATACGGAAAGGCAAATGAGGAAGGAACGACGAACTTGTATACCATTAACAGTATTCTTATGCTGTAAAACACCTTCTCATCAACTTCAACTCTACTTTGATGAGTTTTAATTAAAAACATTTTTGTGGCGTGAAGTACTTTACAATTTCAAGACTTCTGTCATAATTAGCAACACATTTCTGTCATAATTAGCAACACATTTCTGTCATAATTAGCAACACATTTCTGTCGTTAAAAATGTCGTGTTACGAGTATAGTCAGAATGATACATGATAACATGAGACATTTTATTACAACTACTCCCAGCATCAAATACATTAGAAGAAAGAGAAATAGTTCCGAGATTATAGTTGCCTCTAATGTCCCGAAGCCCTGAATTACGTCTCGTGCTTTGAGCAATCTTCTTCTCTTCTTCTTTCCTTCCTCATCTGCCTTTCAGCGTCGAGGGGAGATAAAATATGCGGTCTTTTGCTCTTCTGTTCGCCTCTGCTGCTGTTATGTTTCCTAGTGCTTCTAATATTCCATCGACCCATCTTTTTCGTGGTCGACCATGAGCAATGATATTTCAAATCCAAAGCTACTGCATGGCATTTTGACTTTTGTACAGCTTTTCCAGCATCTAACAAGGTGTTTTTAATAAAACGACTTATTTGTTCAAAATTGTATGTAACATTGTAACCAACTGACTGCAAGAATTGCTTTGCGCTGTTTCAAGAACACTACGTGCAGTTTCGTAAGAACTAAAGAATGGGGAGGGAGGGGTGGTGTCGACTGCGCGGTCAAGAACGGTAAGGAGTCGGCCTCTGGGCAGAAAACTTCTTGGTTCGAATCTCGCCACAGGATTGTTGTTTTTTTCCACTTTGAATCCGTAGTTTCTTCGTGGCTTTTTTTTTGTGTGGAAAAAATCTGGCCAAAAACCATGAAAACTCTCAAAGATGAACATGTCTGCTGCCGGTGTGTGGTAGCAAGTTTTATTCACGCAGAATTTAGTCGTTTCGGACATCGAAATCAAACTTGCGTATGCAAACACGCCACAAACATAAAGAACTTCATTTAACCAGAAATGTCAATTTTAAAAGCAGAAGTAACACAAATGAATAATTCAACAAAATGCTCTCTATTAACAAAAACTACAAGATTCATATTATTAATAATTGAAACATTTATAAGCTTACCCTTACACGGTGTTTTAAACGATCAAAACTCAAGGAGTAGACATATGTATCAACTGTAATAAAATATTAAATACTATGCGGTTCGCGTGTATAACTGCAGAAACACATTCACATCTAAGAGTGAATCAGTGAAGGTCACAAAATCATATTCTCTCTGTGGTTTTACTAACTACAGGTCATATGGCTTCTGTTGGATTGGAAATGATAACTTACCACCACTGTGTGTCTATATGTTTGGAATTGGAGTCATCAATGATGGCCTAACATCATCAGGTGCTATGACGATCATCGTTTTCGGGAGGACGTGAACTCCCATGGTGTATGGTGGATAGGCGGTAGGAACCATTGAAGGCTATGTCTGAAAAGTGTTCCTTCTTGCAGTTTCCTCATATTCCAAGTCCGGCTTGTTGCAGGAGCTACTGAGTTAAGTGCTCTGTGCACACCGTGAGCTGTGTGTCTCATCCGTTTTGATCCTGCTTCGATATCCCGCTTGTTTACGATGAATGATGATATCGTATGACAGGGAACAGTTGGCTGTGTTCACTTTCTGCGCGGTTTCGCCTTATGTCTTTTGGCGTGTGCTGAGACTGCTACGATGGGGACTACAGTTACCTTTCTTTGTTTGGGAGATGAGTTGGTAATTCGGATGATTCCACTGGCACGGGCGGTTGAGCAATTATGGATTTTAATTCGTTTGCTGTGATACCGAGGCCTTCCATAACCAATAACCAATAACTACAGAAAACATAAAATAAACATAAAATTGTATTAAGCAGCTAGACTAACAGAAAGACAAATCAAATTACAACGTTTCAGTAAAAGGCTTCATGATGTATATCAAACAAACAATACAGACAACACAACAATCTGAGTCAGTCACAAAACTCAAGGCTAAGGAATCCAGAAATGACGGCTATTAGACTAAAGCCGAATGTAATGATAAATGTACAGTAACAAATCATGACAATTTGAAATTTAAAAAAAAATGAATAAAACTGTGCTCGAACTACTAGAATTCTGGAAATTAAAGGTCTCTTCTTGTCTTTAGGATACTTTGGTAAACGTTTTCAATCACTTCCGGAATTCATAAATATCGCATTCTTGTCTGACGCGCAGGTAGCCTGTGCCAGATTGATACCTGTTTCGTCGTAAAGAAATGCCATGTTTATGCCTATGGTGGCTGAGAGGTGAGAACAATCGCCACAAACCCGAAAGTTACGAGTTCAAGCTTTATTATATTACAGTGTGGTCCAACCTTTTCTTACCAGAGGGCCAAACATAACTATCTTCATGTGGTCACGGACCATCATATATATATATATATATATATATATATATATATATATATATATATATATATATATATATCTATCTATCTATTGACCTTTCGAGCCGTAACCGGCCCATAGGGCGTAGACCAAGATACACCTTCTCCTATATGAATTTTTGTTCTAGCAGTTTTCTTTTAAAGATATTTTATCAAATCTCGCCATCTGTCTCTGTTCTGTGCAAGCAGTTCTATCTCATTGAGGGAGCCGATTCCTGCTGCTCTTGCTTCTCTCATCAATGTTCTTCTCAGTGTCTCCCTGGGTCTTCCTCTTTTTCTTTTACCTGTTGTTTCCCATATGAGGGCTTGCTTTGCTATTCGATTATTATCTCTTCTCATCACATGTCCAACGTATGACCATCGTCTTTTCTTTATTACTGAAGATATTAGTGGTTGATTGGCGATTTCTCTAATTTCCTCGTTTGTTTTGAATTCGTTCCATTCTATACCAAGTATTTTCCTTAGACATTTATTTTCGAATGCGTTCAACTTTGTTTCTATATCTCTTGTTGTTTTCCAGCTTTCACACGCATACGTAAGGGTTGATAGTACATTTGATTTGAATAGCCTAAGTTTTGTGTTTGTGCTAATGAGTTTTGATTTCCACAACTTTTCAAGGCTTCTGAAAGACATTGCTGCTTTAGCCAGTCTGATATATATATATATATATAACCTAGGGTATACTGATGATACAGTCTTACGCGCTAAGAGTGAGTTACAAGATATGCTAGACATTATAGTGAAAGAAAGCAACAGTAAAGGACTCAGCCTTAATAGCAAAAGGACAGAATTAATGGACAAAGAAAAAGAAATGAACTCATCATCATGTGCCATACCGGTTGGTGTAGGCGATCATGTCCTTCCACAATCTTTTCTATCTACAGTGCATCGTATCAGTTCTGTTGTTGACTGTTTTCCACGCCATGACACCAAGCTATCCAGTATTTTCTCTCTTTGTCGTCCGCGATCTCTCTTTCCTTTTATTTTGCCAGTAGTAACCAAGTATTCCAATTGTAGGGGTAATTTGTCAATAACAAATTGAGAACGTCAAAGAATTTACTTACTGTCGCCCTGATCTTTAAAACATGTTTGTGAAATGTCAAACTAAAGCTGAAAAATCCGCTGGCTTCAACTCTGTTTCTTTTTGTCTCTAACTCAAAACTACGTGCTTGAAGACTGATTTAGGGGCCGTCTGATAACTTCCAATAAATTTATTTTTGTTGATTTTTTTATAAATCGCCCATTTCCATTGATTAGAACCTGGTGATCTTATTAGTCAATCTCATCCACACCTTTAGATAGTTCCTCCCGGTAATTTTATAGATTTGTTCTAGCATTGGAGATTCTAATAAAAGAATTCAATCAACCTTTTCAAAATTTTGGTAACAGCTTGGGACTTTCACACCTTCAGCCCCAAATCGACAGACATCCACCGTAGTCTAAATGCACAGGCTCAGAAAAATAGCGCTACTGGATAGATCTTAGGACTTTCTGTGAGAAACGGTTGTAAAAGCCGTTTAAATCTACGGTCTAGTGGCTAGTATTATCACCTGTTATATTTATTGGAGGAGACACTCGAATCCAGAGTGTTTTGTATTACGTGGACTATAGAACTTGCAAAAAAGAATAAATTATTTTCTCAATATCTAAAATGTAAAAAATATAACATTTGCTTCTCTTCTATTAGTGAAAATTGCTTACAACATTGCATTACATTATATCACTCCACACCACACTACACTGTATTGTATTATATTGTATTATATATATGTATATACACACACATACACACGCACATATTGAAATATATTCTCCAGTTTCTTCACACTTTCTTTCTGACATCGTGATGTAGATGTTATCTTAACGTGCAGCCCAATGCAACGACAAATTCAACAAAAAATATGGTAAATAATTTATAACCACTGCCGACATTTTAATGGCCTCGCAGAAATTACCGTCTATATTGGAAATGCAGGTGAGTTGGCGTGACGTCATTATTTTATAAGGGGAAACCCCCTAAAGAAGATAGCAATATCCCCCGAGACGTGTAGGAAATATGGTGTTAGTGCTAATATTCTTTATCGACTTTCTGCGCATTATTTTTGGGGTAATATGGTCGGTAGTACGCCAGCACCGCATTTCTTTGGCAGAAAAATCCGGTACTTCTTTTAAGACTTGGTGATCTTGGAAGCCCGTCAATTTGAATCAAACCCGATTTCTTGTCCTCAGTAGTTCTGTTCGCTAACCAGTGAGCTACCGCGGCTACTAGAAAACCCCGAACACAGCCACAAGATGTCAGTCTCTAGAGCAATCGGTGTATGGCCTTTATTCACTAAAGTTTAACTTTTCCCAGCTTCGATAAATGCGTATGTGACGACAATGTACGGTGACCATGACAACTGCATTTTCTAAATTAAAAATGAACGGCAGAAATTTTGACGTTCGCAGCAGCACTTTGATGTTCGCGGCAGAACAATGATGTATACAACAGCAGTTTTAATGTCAGCGGCAGCATGTTGTTGTTTCGGCAGCACTGTGATGTTCGCAGTAGTACTTTGATGGTCGCGGCAGCACTTTAATGTTTGCAGCAACACTTTGATGTTCTCGGCAACAGTTTTGATGTTCTCGACAGCAATTTTGATGTTTGCGCCAGCACATTGATGTATACAGCAGCACTATGATTTTCGTGGCAACACATTGGTGTATACAGCAGCACTTTTATGTTTGCAACAGCAATTTCGATGTTCATGGCAGCAATTTTGATGTTTGCGACAGCACTTTGATGTTCAGGGTAGCACATTGATGTATGCAGCAGCATTTTTAATCTCAGCGACAGCACCTTGATGTTTCCGCAGCACTGTGATGTTTCCAGCAACATTTTGATGTTTGCAGCAACACTCTAATGTTCTCGGCAGCAATTTTGATGTTCGCGACAGCGCTTTGGTGTTCGCGGCAGACATTGGTGTATACACCAGCACTTTGATGTCTGCAGCAGCACTTTGATGTTCGGGGCAACACTATAATGTTCGCACCAGCACTTTGATGTTCACGATAGCATATTGGTATATACAGCAACACTTTGATGTATGCGGCAGCAATTTTGATGTTCACGGCAACAATTTTGATGTTTGCGGCAACGCTTTGATGTTCACAGTAGCATTTTGATGTTCGTGGCAGTAATTTTGATGTTTGCGTCAGCACTTTGATGTTCGCGACAGCACTTTGATTTTTGCGGCAGCACTTTCATGTTCACGGTACTACTTTGATGTTTCCAGCAGCACTTTCATGTTGGCTGCAGCACTTTCATTTTCAGGACACCTAATCTACGGCTGCGGAGCTTAAATGGAACTATGCAAACGATGTATAAGGAATGTGATTTTAGTGCTCATATTTTGTATTTAAAAATAGGTACATTGTTTAGTTTTATGGTCAGTATTACCACAGTGCTGTTTTCCTTTTCCAAATTCTAGTACCCATTTAGTTTTGGGGGAACTTAGAAGTCGGTGGATCGAACCTGACCAATTTGTCCTCAGGAGGTCGTTCACTAACCACCACGCTACCGTTCGTTTAGGAAAGTTACTCAATCACTTCATAACAATGGACGCTTGGTCTAGGATATAAAACATGGGCTCTCCACTGTGCCTCAAGGTAGATGTGGATAAGACAAGACATAACAGACACGTTGCTATTCTCCCTTCTCTTCTACCCAAAAAGAATAACAGAAGACATCGATAATGAAACCTTATCTATCCACTCATAATACTCCATCTTTTCTTTCCATCCAATTCTTTCCATTCTTTTATAAATCCATATTTTAAGGGCTTCAATTTTCTATTCTGTTTTCTTTTAATAAATGTCCATGTTTTTGCACCATACAGGAATGTTGAGAAGCTATAACAATTTGCTATTCTTAGTTTTAGCCCTGATGTTAATTGTTTTGATATTAGTATATTTTTATGGCAAAAAATTACTTTTCCCAATTCCTATACTTTTGTTTATTTCAGTTTTAAAAGTTCCATATCTTACTACATCATCAAGTATCATGCTTGCTGGTGAAGGTGATCATGTCTCTCCACAACTATCGATCTCGACAGGTTATTTATCATTTATGCTGTTGACCTTCTTTCTGCCAAGTTATTCACTTAAGATTCTGGTATCTTTTTTCTTTGCTTTCCTCTATCTCTTTTGTCCCTCAATTTTCCCAGATATTACAATATATTGCAGCTGTTCCCTTCTCATTACATGGGCTCAAAATGATGATTGTTTCTTCGTAATATTGGATATTAGTTCTCTTTTTGCTCTGGCTTCTTCCAGAACTTTTTCATTACTCTTCTTATCTGTCCATGGTATTCTCAACATTCTTCTGTAAAACCACATTTCTATAGTCTCCTGTGATTTTATTGTCAGTTGTCCTATTGTCCATTATTCATATCCATATGTTAAGACTGGATCTACAAAACATTTATATATTAATAGTATTTATATATTACATACAATAGACTGAATATCATACGAACCGCGAGTAGAGCTGCATAAAATACAATAAACATAAATGATATTCAGCAACTGAACCTAAGAAGAGACGAGACAAACTACGTTTCAGCAAAAATTGTGTACCCGATGAAAGCTTTTGCCGAAACGTCGTAGCTTGTCTTATCTCTTCTTAAGTTTAGCTGCTTAATAACATTTTATGTTTATTTTTTATACATATTTCATATATTTTAGTTTCCATAAACCTTAAAGCTGTATGCCCATTGTTGCATCCTAGTTGAATCAGCTATATCTGTCATTAATTAAAACCTGAATAGTAAAATCAGTGCCAGAAACAACAATTCTGAGAAACTAGAAAGTCTGAATATAACTGGATCGATGAAACAACAATTCTGAGAAACTAGAAAGTCTGAATATAACTGGATCGATGAAACAACAATTCTGAGAAACTAGAAAGTCTGAATCTAACTGGATCGATGAAACAACATACTAAAATGTTTCCTGTAACAATTCATTCGGGTTGTACATAGATCTCAAGATATTTGCTAGCTACCGCTAAAAATGATCCGAACAATGAGCGTTAAGAATTGTAGAACATTCCTATTGCTGGAACGTTTTAATTGAAGCTCATTCATCGATTTGAAGTTTTTAGATGTTCACTTAACATTCTTCCACAGGAACTAATTGAATCTGTTTTAGCTGAAGTAGTTCTTCAGCAGGCAATATCAGGAGAGGGTTTTATAATAACTGCTTTTGTTTCTTTGCGTTTCTGTGATCTATGGTAGTGCTGCTGATATTTTATCGTCATAGAGGATGTTTCTCATCTACTACTTTTCAACTCCCTGTGGAGCTTGTGACTTCAAGAAACACTTTAAAAGTCTTCCTATTTGGTACAATTCTCATGAGACCGTTTCCCTATCTTCTTCACCCAATTCCACATGACTCCACGATGTCTATTTTGGTCTCCCCCTTGGTCTCTTCCCTTGGGGATTCCAAAAAATGGCACTGTCGTGTAATACTCTCATTTGGCTTCCGTATTGTGTGAGCTTTACAGCGCCATCCTACCTTTGTCGCGTCTGTTGGCTTCCTCATGTTTGTCTGGTACCTTGTCATAGTTCTGTGTTATTAATTTTATTATATCATTTCTGTAGTCGGAATGTTTCTAGTGAACAAGTGATCGTAAATAATGTTGCTGGCGATATACGAGTATCTATGGTTTTATGAGTGGAGGGGTGGGTGGATGGATGACTATATAGATTGATAGATAAACAGATGAATGGACGGAAGGATATATAGATATATAGATGAATGAATGGTTGGATGGGTGGATGGATGGATCTATAAATAGATGAATGGATGGATAGATAAGTAATGAACGCATGAATGGATGAATAGATGATTGGTGGATAGACAGATGAACTGATGGATGGACGGACGGACGGGCGGGCGGACGGGCGGGCTGCTGGCCTCAGTGATCACGTATCTCAAACACCTTTACTGTATCTTGATGCAAGTATCAATTCCGTTGTTGTTCTTCCCATTGCTTTCGTTAAAATCTTTAACCCTTGAACTATTTTACTGGGTCAGAGAGTTTTCTGACTTGTAATATTGAGGTAACGAACCAAATACAATACTGTTCCAAGAGTCAAGTATGAATCATTTCACTGTTTCCTTTTATCTCTGCTTGCCTTGATATTTTCCAGTGATCAAAGCAATATCAGACTCAGAAAATATAATTATTGTTTCGCTATAATTTGGTAGTAGACTGTCTTTGCTTGGCTTCATCTGTTTATCACACTTTTTAATGTTTCCTTGGTATATATAAACGATGATGTATTAATGTATGCTCGCATGTACTGTATGTACGCTTGTATGCACTGTATGTACGTTTGTGTATACTCTATGTACGCTCGTATCTGGTGTCCGTACGGCTTACTTGTATTGTATGTACGCTTATATGTACTGTATATACACTCGCATGTACTGTATGTACGCTTATGTGTACTGTATGTACGTTTGTATATACTCTGTATGCTCGCATGTAGTGTCTGTACGGCTCGCACGTACTATAAGTATGCTTACATGTACTGTATGTACGCTTGCATGTACTGTATGGTATGTACGCTCACATGTACTGTATATACGCTCACATGTACTGTATGTACGCTCGCATGTACTGTATGTACGCTCGCATGTACTGAATGCACGCTTGTTTGTAGCCGTATGTAAATGAAACTTCCATCCTTGATTCACACCCACTATAAACGGTACATTTGAATGTCAAAACTATCGACTATCATTACGGTACATTTGTGAGTTGTAACGCCAAAGTGGTGTGTGGAGAGGGTGTGAGATTATGGCGCTGGAGATTAAAGGCCGTATATCGCCAACACGCTGCGCTCAGGTCAGAGTTGACCCCAAATGTGAGACTTTAAATGTTAATTTCCCCTCATATGAAGCAGTTATTCTATTTTTATTATTTTAGATAGAATCATCTTTCTTTAATCCTCAAGCTAGGCGGAAGAGTTTGGAGGGTAACAGTTTGCTGACATTTTAGTATGGGAGATTTATCGTCTTCTCATCATCATAATCGAGTGCCCTCTCCGCATCGAAGGTTGGCTACCATGGAGCGCCATTCCACTCTGTCTCTTGCTTTGATGGTGCAGATTGCCATAGGCTGACTTGTCCATCTTTTTATTTTACTCATCCATGTTAGTCTTGGTCTGCCTCTGCCTCTTTTACCTTGTATTTTCCCTTCTAATATTACTTTTATTAGACTGTTGTGTCTTTTAACATGACCAAAAAATTTCATTTGTCTTACTCTAATTGTGTTTAGAAGTTCTTTTTTTCATTTTTAGTTCTTTTAAAACTTCTTCGTTTGTTTTCTTTTCTTTCCATCTAATTCTACCTATTCTTCTATAAATCCACATTTCAAAGGCTTCAATTTTCTGTTCTGTTTTCTTGTCTAATGTCCATGTTTCTGTACCATACAGGAATATTGAGAAGATGTAACATTTTTCGTCTTCTACATTTAAAAAAATGGCTACACATTCGGAACCCTTTGTTTACCTGTTTGTTGATGAGGGTTTTAAGAAAGGTTAGCTTGAAGTTGTTCATTTTTCTGTGCTTTGTTGATGAGGGTTTTAAGAAAGGTTAGCTTGAAGTTGTTCATTTTTCTGTGCTTTGCTGATGATGTTGTTGTCGATGCAATGATTTTAAAATGTGTTGATGCGTTGAACTGTGGCAGATTCGTTTTTTGTTTATTTTGCTGTATTTGAGAATTCATGTGAAATTGTTTATATAGATCTTTGCAACAGAAGGTAGTGTGATCACCAGAAGAGGTCACACTGTCTTGAAAGTTATTCGGCCCGTAGTATCCTCTGTACTCTGTAAGGGACTCACCCATGTTAGCCATCTATCTGCCTTCCGGTCCTGCCCTGTCCTATCCTGTCCTCATGCATTATCTCAACCTTCCTCTTTCTCTCCTTGTCTAACTAATATTTGTCTATATTTCTCTGCTTTTATTTTGCGTCTAAAAAATTCGCGTAAGGTTTTTGAATGTCTCAACACTAATGTGTATGTGAGAGTGAAGAAAAGAGAGGTTATGTATGTGAGAATGAAAGAAAGAGAGGTTGTGTGTGTGAATGAAGGAAAGAGAGGTTGTGTATGTGTGAGTGAAATAAAGAGAGGTTGTGTATGTGTGAATGAAAGAAAGAGAGGTTGTGTATGTGTGAGTGAAATAAAGAGAGGTTGTGTATGTGTGAATGAAAGAAAGAGACATTGTATATGCGTGAGTGAAAGAAAGAGAGGTTATGTATGTGTGAGTGAAAGAAATAGAGGTTGTGTATGCGTGAGTGAAAGAAAGAGAGGTTGTATATGGGAGAGTGAAAGGAATAGAGGTTGTATATGGAAGAGTGAAAGGAAGAGAGGTTGTGTATGGGAGAGTGAAAGAAAGAGAGGTTGTGTATGGGAGAGTGAAAGAAAGAGAGGTTGTGTATGTGAGAGTGAAAGAAAGAGAGGTTGTATATGGGAGAGTGAAAGAAAGAGTGGTTGTGTATGGGAGAGTGAAAGAAAGAGAGGTTGTGTATGGGAGAGTGAAAGAAAGAGACGTTGTGTATGGGAGAGTGAAAGAAAGAGACGTTGTGTATGGGAGAGTGAAAGAAAGAAAGGTTGTGTATGGGAGAGTGAAAGAAAGAGAGGTTGTGTATGGGAGAGTGAAAGGAAGAGAGGTTGTGTATGGGAGAGTGAAAGAAAGAGAGAGTATGTATGGGAGAGTGAAAGGAAGAGAGACTGTGTATGGGAGAGTGAAAGAAAGAGAGGTTGTATATGGGAGAGTGAAAGAAAGAGAGGTTGTGTATGGGAGAGTGAAAGAAAGAGATGTGTATATGGGAGTGTGAAAGGAAGAGAGGTTGTGTATGGGAGAGTGAAAGAAAGAGAGGTTGTGTATGGGAGATTGAAAGAAAGAGAGGTTGTGTATGGGAGAGTGAAAGAAAGAGAGGTTGTGTATGGGAGAGTGAAAGAAAGAGAGGTTGTGTATGGGAGAGTGAAAGAAAGAGAGGTTGTGTATGGGAGAGTGAAAGAAAGAGAGGTTGTGTATGTGAAAGTGAAAGAAAGATGTGTATATGGGAGAGTGAAAGAAAGAGAGGTTGTGTATGTGTGAATGAAAGAAAAAAAGGTTGTGTATGTGAGAGTGAAAGAAAGATGTGTATATGGGAGAGTGAAAGAAAGAGAGGTTGTGTATGTGTGAATGAAAGAAAAAAAGGTTGTGTATGTGAGAGTGAAAGAAAGAGAGGTATAGTTTGCGGGAGAGTGAGAGTATGTGCTCGTGCAAGTTTATTTTGTGTTAATTTCTTCATCGCTGTTTCTTTAATGTATTTTTATGTAAGCCAACCTTCGCTGCGTAGGCGGCACTCAATGATGATGATGATTATCATGAACGCGAGCGATTCTTGCTTGTTCTATTTTCTTTACACGTAGAACTGGTCTCAAATCCTGGGTGAAACAACAGAATGGGTCCTTCTCTGACACCTTTTTTGTTCTTTTCCTTTCATAATTTCCTCTTGTGCCCGTTCGAGTGTCGAGGGAGATACAAAGTTTCGGCTCTCGGTCTTTTGGTGGCTTCACTCATTGTCAGATTGATGTTGTTGTAGCGCTTCTGTGATGTTGTCTGTCCATCTTACTCTGGCTCTGCCTCTGGCTATTCTCACTTCTTCTCTTTTAATATATGCTTCATATGGTAAGGAATAGGGAGCCGCGGTAGCTCAGTGGTTAGTGAACTGGACTACAAAGGACAAGAGGTAGGGTTCGATCCCAACCGACGGCTTCCGGTTCACCCAGCCTTTAATGGGTACCGGATTTTTTTCTGGGAAAGTAAAGCGGCACAGGCGTAATACCGACCACATTACCCCAAAAATCATGTGACGCAGGTCTGTAAAATGCATGGTCACGATCACCATATTCCCTATAGCCACTTCACGTGACGGGGGTACTTTACTTTACTATGGTAAGGAATTCCACTGGGTTCTTTCTAAATGGGAAACCAGTTTATTTGTTATTGCTTTATGTAGCTTAGGACCGACCCATCCTTTGACATCTACTACCTTATTTTCTGCAACACTCTGCCATTATTATGGCATATATTCGCGGACTGTCACCCGGGACTGACTGCCCACTTCCGTAGAATATAAACTCTGCGTATTGTTATCTTTTTCTGAGAGAGAAAGAAAGGATTGCTGATCTATAATCTCTCGATTGAGCTAGCCTGGCTGTTACCTTCAAAAATTATTTTTTAATTAAATCAACAGTTGTAATCACCGGTCTCAGTGATGTTGAGAGTGGTACCATGGCTGGCTCTGTTTGCTACCTTCACATAGAAGAATGCATTCATAATTATTTAAATATATTAATGCTAGCAAACCCTCACCATCTCTCCTCCCCGTGTGAAGGATTAGCACAACATACCAGCATCCCGCATCTCCCGAAGTCCAATGATTAATGAACCGTTACAAATCTTTCCATTGCATTATGTCGGGTCTCTGCCGCCATGTTTACGTCGCATTCCTCTTTATTGATATTAATTTTGTACTTTTTTGTCCAAACGTGAGTTAATTAAATTTAGCGGCCATAATAAAGGTATAGTTTTATTTATTTTTTCTATTTATTTTGAAAATATGTAATATGTTGGCTGTCTCCAAAGATTGCAATTACTTTCATAATAGAAATTGATAATATGGAGCTTACTCATTTTATTTTTTTGTTTCATTTCCTTATAGAGACAATTTTTGAATCTATTTCATAAGATGTGTCTGTCTTACACTGTCATTGATTAGTCTAGTACATAAGATTTGTCTGTCTTACGCTGCCATTGATTAGTCTAGTTCATAAGATTTGTCTGTCTTACGCTGCCATTGATTAGTCTAGTTCATAAGATTTGTCTGTCTTACACTGTCATTGATTAGACTATTTCATAAGATTTGTCTGTCTTACACTGTCATTGATTAGTCTAGTTCATAAAATGTGTCTGCCTTACTCACACTGTCACTGATTAGTCTAGTTCATAAGATTTATCTGTCTTACTCACACTGTCATTGATTAGTCTAGTTCATAAGATTTGTCTGTCTTAATCACACTGTCATTGATTAGTCTAGTTCATAAGATTTGTCTGTCTTACACTGTCATTGATTAGTCTAGTTCATAAGATTTGTCTGTCTTAATCTCACTGTCATTGATTAATCTATTTCATAAGATTTGTCTGTCTTAATCTCACTGTCATTGATTAGTCTAGTTCATAAGATTTGTCTGTCTTACTCACACTGTCATTGATTAGTCTAGTTCATAAGATTTGTCTGTCTTACTCACACTGTCATTGATTAGTCTAGTTCATAAAATGTGTCTGTCTTACACACACTGTCATGGATTAGTCTATTTCATTACATTTGCATTACCCACAATGACATTGAATTTGACTTAATTACACAGTAATAATTATATGGGTTTTACTCATAGTGACTTTATAGATGTCTACAACTGTGACATTATATTTTTCTGTCTTACCCACATTGACATGATATTTGGCTTACCCACAGTGACATTATATTTAGCTTACCCACAGTGACATTATATTTGTCTTACCTACATTTACACATTTTTTTCTTTTACCCAAAGTGACATTATTTGTTTCTCTATTTGTCCACAGTGACATTATTTGTTTCTCTATTTGCCCACAGTGACATTATTTGTCTCTCTATTACACATAGTGACATTATTTGTTTCTCTATTACTCACAGTGACATTATTTGTTTCTCCATTACACACAGTGACATTATTTGTTTCTCCATTACCCACAGTGACATTATTTATTTCTCTGTTACCCACAGTGACATTATTTGTTTCTCCATTACACACAGTGACATTATTTGTTTCTCTATTAATCACAGTGACATTATTTATTTTTCTGTTACCCACAGTGACATTATTTGTTTCTCCATTACTCACAGTGACATTATTTTTTTCTCCATTACTCACAGTGACGCTATTTGTTTCTCCATTACTCACAGTGACATTATTTGTCTCTCTGTTACCCACAGTGACATTATTTGTCTCTCTATTACCCACAGTGACATTATTTATTTCTCTGTTACCCACAGTGACATTATTTGTTTCTCAATTACCCACAGTGACATTATTTATTTCTCTGTTACCCACAGTGACATTATTTGTTTCTACATTACACACAGTGACATTATTTATTTCTCCATTACCCACAGTGACATTATTTATTTCTCTGTTACCCACAGTGACATTATTTATTTCTCCATTACACACAGTGACATTATTTGTTTCTCCATTACCCACAGTGACATTATTTATTTCTCTGTTACCCACAGTGACATTATTTGTCTCTCTATTACCCACAGTGACGTTATTTGTTTCTCCATTACCCACAGTGACATTATATATTTCTTTGTTACCCACAGTGACATTATTTGTTTCTCCATTACACACAGTGACATTATTTGTCTCTCTATTACCCACAGTGACATTATTTATTTCTCTGTTACCCACAGTGACATTATTTGTTTCTCCATTACACACAGTGACATTATTTATTTCTCTATTACCCACAGTGACATAATTTTTCTCCATTACCCACAGTGACATTATTTATTTCTTTATTACCCACAGTGACATTATTTGTTTCTCTATTTGTACACAGTGACATTATTTGTTTCTCCATTACCCACAGTGACATAATTTTTCTCCATTACCCAGTGTGACATAATTTTTCTCCAATACCCACAGTGACATTATTTGTTTCTCCATTACCCACAGTGACATTATTTGTTTCTCTATTTGCCCACAGTGACATACTTTTCTCTATTACCCACAGTGACATTATTTGTTTCTCTATTACCCACAGTGACATTATTTGTTTCTCTATTACCCACAGTGATATTATTTGTTTCTCTATTTGCCCATAGTGACATACTTTTCTCTATTGCCCACAGTGACATTATTTGTTTCTCTATTTGCCCACAGTGACATTATTTGTTTCTCTATTGCCCACATTGACATTTTTGTTTCTCTATTGCCCACAGTGACATTATTTGTTTCTCTATTTGCCCACAGTGACATTATTTGTTTCTCTATTTCCCAACAGTGACATTGTACCCAATAGGTACTAGAAGTTGCAGAATCAATAACCGGTCCTCTCCTTAGTTTACCGTGCGACTACTTAATCTGTGTTTTTTTTTCTGCTCTTTGATGAACGATCATCATCATCATTAAGTACCGGGCCTGCTGGCGTAGGTGATCATGCTTCTCCACAACTTTCGATCTCGACAGTTATTTATCATTTCTGTTGTTGACCTTCTGCCAAGCCATTCTCTTAAGCTGTCTGGTATTTTTTCTCTTTGCTTTCCTCTATCTCTTCGTCTCTCAATGTTTCCAGTAGTTACAATATATTCCAGCTGTTCTCTTCTCATTACATGGCCAAAAGAATAATGATTGTTTCTTCCTAATATTGAAAATTAGATCTCTTTTCACTTTGGCCTCTTTCAGAACATTTTCATTACTCTTCTTATCTGTCCATGGTATTCTCAACATTCTTCTGTAAAACCACCTTTCTACAGACTCCAGTGATTTTCTTGTTTGTTGTCCTATTGTCCATGATTCACATCCATATGTTAAGACTGGCTCTACATAACATTTAAGAACTCTATCATCATTGTACAAAGAAGTTACGACGGTGGTTTTCTGTTGGCTTCTGTCGGTTTGTTTGCGGTTAGCTCCGTTAGCCTGTGACTAAAAAGTCTCACCCACAAGGCAGTGGGGTTGTTTTACTTTGGGGCACCCTCCCTTAGCCTTTTACTCTCCCGAGCTTACCTGCAAGGCAGCAGGGCAGCCACAGGTTTTACTGTTTACTGCATACAGTAGCAGGTAAAATTACCCGACCTGACACCAGGAACGATAAACAGGCTTAACAGCGCTATGTCGTAGTTTATAACTTGCTGTGTCTTTCGGAGCAATACAATAGACTTGAGTACTGCATTTTACGAGCATCGAGTTTGCCTTCTCTTTTCGAACACATACTCAGCCAGTTTTCTTTGTTTCCTGACTCACCAAATTAGTTCAGATTCTCTTATCCTGGTCTAATCAGTCAGCTATGGGTCGTTTACTTCTTTCAACCAATTCGTTGTCTAGCGTCAGAGAGCCAGTTATAAAGTAAACCCTCACAATCTGACTCACGTTACCCTTACAACGTATGTTAACTTATACACACAATGTATCATAGCTGGTAGCCTCATATTTTATTATAATTCGCCTACGCAGTGTATCCTAATTTGCTATCACAATGTGTCACCTTCACAGAGTATCCAGACTCATTCGTACAGTGCATCCTAATGTATAAGTGCGTATATTAATATATCCTTATGGTGTAAATTAACTTATTCTCTCAGTGTATCATAACGTATCTTTACAGTGTATTGTACCTTTTTCTCACAGTGCATCCTAACATATGCTGACAGTATATCCGAATATACCAGCTCAGTGTACCTCATGTTATCCTCACAGTGTAAACCAACATACACGCACAATGTATCCTACTGTATCCTAACTAACCTTTACTTTGTATCTTAGTTTATTCTCACAAAATAAATTAACTATTCTTATTCAATCAGCCCCCCAGCCCCCCCCCCCCCTTTTTTCCCCGCTCCTCAGACACTCGAACACAACACACGCGCGCGCACACACACACACACACACACCGCTTCTCCTATATTCAAAATCTGCCGGCTCCCTTGACACTTCATGACGACATCGCTGGACATAAATTAGTGCATCCCCTTTCTGAAACCCGGAGACGATCATCCAGTGCAAGAGAGGAAATGACACAGTGAACTGTCTTACATGCATCGCTGATCCCGGACGCAAGGCTCTTGTCATTTTAATTAAGATTCGCATTTTTACACTTTCTTAATTTTATTTCATTTTGGATCATCATCATCGAGTGCCTTCTCCGCAACGAAGGTTGGCTACCATGGATCGCCATTCTACTCAGTTTCTTGCTTTGATGGTGCAGGCTGTCATAGATTGACTTGTCCATCTTTTGATGTTACTCGTCCATGTTAGTCGTGGTCTGCTTCTGCCTCTTTTACCTTGTATTTTTCCTTCCAATATTACTTTTAGTAGGCTGTTGTGTCTTTTAACAAGCCCCAAAAAATGCATTTGTCTTGTCTTAATTGTATTTAGTAGTTCTCTTTTTATTTTTAGTTGTTTTAAAACTTCATCGTTTGTTTTCTTTTCTTTCCATCCAATTCTACCTATTCTTCTGTAAATCCACATTTCAAAGGTTTCAATTTTCTGTTCTTTTTTCTTGTCTAATGTCCATATTTCTGCACTATACATGAATACTGAGAAGATGTAACATTTTGCCATTCTTAGTTTCAGCCCTGCTGATATTTGTTTTGTTGTTAGTATATTATTTTTCATGGCATTAACATTAGTTTTTGCCATACCTATTCTTTTGTTTATTCCAATTTTACATTTTGGATCACTCCGATAACATAAAAAAAGTATTTACATTTCGAAAGCATCAATCCCCTATGTAGCTGCTTAATGAGAGAGACCAAGGTTTTGTCTGTAGGATGTGAGTTCATCAATCTCTTTCCATAAATTGTTACCCCCTCATCTACACCAGGGTTTCTCAAACATTTTCAAAATTTCAATCTCTGCCACAGACCACAAACCCTGTACCCGCATCGCTTACTTGTTTAGATATACTCTTCTTGAGTCCAATCACGTAACTGACTTTGAGAACATTTTATTTACAGCATCTACTGCTCTCTCCCTCTATTTGAGAATCCCACATCCGTTGCCACTTTACACTTCCAGTGTCACTTCACATTTCAGTTGTTACTTTACACTTTCGGTGTCACTTCACACTTCCAGTGTCACTTCACACTTCCGTTGTCACTTTTCGCATCCATTGTCACTTATATTTCAGCTCTCTCTTATACTTCTGGGAAGGATAGGCGGCGAGGAAGGGAACTGGCCACCCCGTCTCAACAGACTAAAACTAAGTACAATGAAGTCTCTAACACTTCATAACCAAACGGCTGCTGCTATGGGGCTACCTATAGCGTTACTCTCAAACTCTGTGTGACAACATTATATGTAGGACAACTTTACGAACACGTAAAAGAAAAAGAGACTGCGGAAATAAACTACTAATTAACGAGGATATTATTTATTTTTGATCTTCTAGTTGCTGTTGTTGTTGCTGTTGTTGTTGTTGTTGTTGTTGTTGCTGTTGTTGTTGTTGTTGCGTTCTCCAACTTTCAACTCTGACGAAGTCCCTAGATACTAGGAACTGAATTTTGCGTGTTAATCCATTTTTCCCTGGCAGCCGTATGCACAGGGGTCCCTCGCCGCACAGGCAGATTTCGGAGGTAAAAAAAAAATAAATAAATAAAGTAAAGTACCCCCGTCACGCCAAGTGGCAGCGTATAGGGAATATGGATTAGTGACCATAAATTTTACAGACCTTCGGCACATGATTTTTGGGGTAATGTGGTCGGTATTACGCCCGTGCCGCTTTACTTTCCCAGAAAAAAATCCGGTACCCATTAAAGGCTGGGTAAACCCGGAGCCGTCGGTTGCGATCGAACCCTACCTCTTGTCCTTTGTAGTCCGACTTCGGAGGTACTAATGTTTCTTTCCGTCGATGAGTAACTGACGTTTCAAGCCGGGCCTCGCTGCTGAGACCAGAGGTGGTAATCCCTGACTAATCAATCGGGGATTGATGCTTTTTGATCTGAATCTAATCATCAGACTTGAAGCTATTGAACTACACAGTATAATGCCACCAGGTTCACATTTATGTATATATTTTGTTTCTATTTAATACACTTAGAATTATAAATCAGTTGCGATCTGTCAATTAGATATTTCAGTTAATTTGTAACATTTAAGTAAGAACCATTTATAAGGATCCAGAGCCCAGCTGCTGATTCAAAGATACAAGTAATTATTCAAATGTATGCTGACAGATTTATATTGTAATCAGCTATTACAGGATACTACATGATTTTTTGTTCAACGTTGCAGTTGAAAACGGTTTACTTGGGGAAAAGAGAAAAACACAACTAATCTAAAAGAGTAGTATTAGATAATAATATAAGAGCAATGTGGTCCACGCCCACCTCCCTGGAAGAAAAACTATATGAGGCAATCGATTCGTTTAAACAGACAGCTGACTTCATGAGAGAGTCTGGAATCCTACTCTGATTGAGTCTTGAGACAGAGAGAGAGAGAGAGAGAGAGAGAGAGAGAGAGAGAGAGAGAGAGAGAGAGATAATAATATTAAAAGTAATATATGATATAAACAGATAATAAATACTAAAAAACGACATGAGATATAAATAGATAATAAATACTAAACAATAATATGTGATATAAATAGATAAAAAAATACTAAAAAGAACAAGTACGTATTATATTTACATTTACTTTCTTTGTTGTCTTTCAGCGTAGAGAGAAACTAGGGTCTTCTGGTGTGTGGTGTGTGCTATGTGACTATGTATCATTGATGGTCTTCTTCTACCTTTCAGCTCCCTGTGGAGCATAGGTCTTCAACAAACACTTTCCAAAGCCGTTCTGTTTCTTGCTAATCTTTTAAATTATTCCATGTCTTCCCCATCATCTTCATCTCTGCTTCCCTCTGTCTTGTCCTAGAATATTTTGGTCTTTCTCTTTGTCTGTTCCCTTGGGGAGTCAAAAAAGGGCTCGTTGTGTAATTCTCTCAGTTGGCTACCGCAATGTGTGTCCTGTCCAGCGCCATCGTCTTCGCTTATTTCTTTATCCACTAGTAGACAAAGAGGGAGACTGGTACATTTCCATAATTCTAAGTTAGTGATTTTGTCCTGCCATTTCCATCCTTTTGTTCTGCTCAAGCATTCACAAAAGATGGTATGTATCTGCATGATTGTCATTTTTGTTGTTCTCCATGTTTCACAGCCGTATAATAAGACGACTTAACATTTGAAGTAGAAAACTTTTATTTTTGTATTTAACCTAATTTATTTGGATTTGCATGTTTCCCAGTGCAATGAATGCTCTTATTGCTTTTGATATCCTTATTTTGGCATCATTCTCTGTTCCTCCCTCTTTGTCTATAATGCTGTCCATATAATCATTGATAGTACTTCCTTGTAATGTTTAATACTGCGTTGATCCATCATCTTCTAGTTACGTCTTCCTCCATCACTGTTAACCCTGAGTGGTAATACTCCCAGGGAAATTCTGTCTAGTGATGACTGCGTCATATGTCCAAACCATTTGCCCTAACTACGTCATATGTCCAAACCACTTGTCCTAACTACGTCATATGTCCAAACCATTTGCCCTAACTATGTCATATGTCCAAACCACTTGTCCTAACTACGTCATATGTCCAAACCATTTGCCCTAACTATGTCATATGTCCAAACCATTTGCCCTAACTACGTCATATGTCCTAACCATTTGTCCTAACTATGTCACATGTCCAAACCATTTGCCCTAACTACGTCATATGTCCAAACCACTTTCCCTAACTACGTCATATGTCCAAACCATTTGCCCTAACTACGTCACATGTCCAAACCACTTGCCCTAACTACGTCACATGTCCAAACCACTTGCCCTGTTGTTTGTTGACAAGATCTAGAACTGATGTAACCCATGTCTCGTTTCTTAACTTGTCATTTCTAATTCCGTTTCTTCTGGTCATATATTCATTGTTTCTCTCATGCATAATGTTTTAGCTTGATGATTTTTCTATTTTCTTTATCTGTGAATGCCCAAGTCAGTAGGAACACAAATGCTGGAGTACACAGACACGCATACACACTCAACACAAGATATCACTGCCACAATTAAAGCTGCCTTTGAAGAACAGTTAAGTTTGAAAAGAAGTAAAGGCATCGAGTTGCACCAAGATGACTAGAGATACGAAGCTGCTGTAAAGCTGGTGATAATAGCAATTCTAAAAAAAAAAAAAAAAAAAAAAAAAAAAAGTGGTATGGTGACAGCTTTACGTAGTAATGGACAAAACAAAAGTCAACGTTTCGGCCAAGTAGGCCTTCAGCAGAAAAAACTTGGCCGAAACGTCGACTTTTTGTGACGTGACAGGCTATTGTATTTTAATTTAGTCGAATTAATTTGTTGTTTGTCATGTTGCTTGTCATGTTGCTTGTCATGTTGCTTGTCATGGTGTTTGTCATGTTGCTTGTCATGTTGCTTGTCATGTTGCTTGTCATGTTGCTTGTCATGTTGCTTGTCATGTTGCTTATCATGTTGCTTGTCATGTTGCTTGTAATGTTGCTTATCATGTTGCTTGTCATGTTGCTTGTAATGTTGCTTATCATGTTGCTTGTCATGTTGTGTAATGTTGCTTATCATGTTGCTTGTCATGTTGCTTGTAATGTTGCTTATCATGTTGCTTGGCTTGTTGCTTGTCATGTTGCTTGTCAATGTTGCTTGTAATGTTGCTTATCATGTTGCTTGTCATGTTGTGTAATGTTGCTTATCATGTTGCTTGTCATGTTGCTTGTAATGTTGCTTATCATGTTGCTTGTCATGTTGCTTGGCTTGTTGCTTGTCATGTTGCTTGTCATGTTGCTTGTCATGTTGCTTCTACTGTTGCTTGTCATGTTGCTTGTAATGTTGCTTATCATGTTGCTTGTCATGTTGCTTGTCATGTTGCTTGTCATGTTGCTTGTAATGTTGCTTATCATGTTGCTTGTCATGTTGCTTGTAATGTTGCTTATCATGTTGCTTGTCATGTTGTGTAATGTTGCTTATCATGTTGCTTGTCATGTTGCTTGTAATGTTGCTTATCATGTTGCTTGTCATGTTGCTTGGCTTGTTGCTTGTCATGTTGCTTGTCATGTTGCTTGTAATGTTGCTTATCATGTTGCTTGTCATGTTGTGTCATGTTGCTTATCATGTTGCTTGTCATGTTGCTTGTAATGTTGCTTATCATGTTGCTTGTCATGTTGCTTGGCTTGTTGCTTGTCATGTTGCTTGTCATGTTGCTTGTCATGTTGCTTATCATGTTGCTTGTAATGTTGCTTATCATGTTGCTTGTCATGTTGCTTGTCTTGTTGCTTGTCATGTTGCTTGTCATGTTGCTTGTCATGTTGCTTCTACTGTTGCTTGTCATGTTGCTTATCATGTTGCTTATCATGTTGCTTGTCATGTTGCTTGTCATGTTGTTTGTTTGCGTTCGCCAGCTTTATATCTCTTTCAAAGTCCCGACGGACTAAATTTTGCATGAATATCACTTTTTCACACTAGCAGCTGTGTGCTCAAATGTCCCTCACCATACAGGCAGATATTCTCCTACTTCAGAAGTACTTTCTTTTATACCGCCGAGAGTTATACATTTTTGGGGTAGATTTTTTCATATTAATTTAGCCAAGCAGCGGCATTTTTTATAAACTTTTTTTAGAATTCCAACAGCTAAGGGTTTTTTAACGTGCGCATAATGCACACAGGATATCCTGTCCTTCGCCGTTATGCTAGAGGGCTAGCCATTTACTGTCACCATGCAGGGACTAGAGACGGTAAAGCCGTCAAGAAACATTCCTAATTTTCGAATCGAACTCGCGCTCTTCATGTCCAGTGGCCTATGTCTTTACCTCCAGACCACCCATCGCCCTTTGTCATGTTACTTTTTTTTTGGTTGATGGCTTAATGAACAGACACAAAAATTGTAGAACAGCCATCTATAGATTTACAAGGGCTCGCAAGCAGAAAATAAAACCGTAAAACCCTCCAGATAGTGTGACGTTATCAGCAATGGGGGTTATAGACGGGTAAGGTCACAGCACCCAGAACCATCCCTACTCTCAAAGCAGAGAACTTTTTTTATACAGGACATACTTTTTATTGCCATTTTCCTTTTATTTCTTCTTCTACTTCGAAATTATGATATAAGTTTAAAAAAGTAAGTAAAGTACCCCCGTCACGCCAAGTGGCGTATAGAGAATATGGTGTTAGTGACCATAAATTTTACAGACCTTCGGCACACTATTTTTGGGGTTATGTGGTCGGTATTACGACCGTGCTGCCTCACTTTCCCAGAAAAAAATCCGGTACCCATTAAAGGCTGGGTGAACCCGGAGGCCGTCGGTTGGGATCGAACCCTACCCCTTGTCCTTTGTAGTCCAGTTCACTAACCACTGAGCTATCGCGGCTCCCGAAATTATGATATATTTGTTATTATTTTTTAAAATTTTAAATACATATTTGAATTATATAGTTTGTGTTGTATGTTTGTTCCTGCTGAAGGCCTATTGAACCGAAACGTCGTTCTGGTTTGTGTTGTCTACTTGTTACACGAAGCTTTAACCACACCGCTTTTTTTTTTGTTTCATTTTTCCTAAAATCACGCTAGTTGGGTTTTTTTCGGTTTTTCCTGTCAGCCAGTTGGCCATCTGTAAATCAATAGTGGATGTGTATGAAGGGACCTCTTCTTCCTCTTCTTTTATCCTTCCCCCATTGCCGTTGGCGTCGAGGGGAGATACAATATGCGGTTCTTTGCTCTATCTCCATTATTTTGGCTCTGATCACTGTTGTGTATATGTTACATTGTCCTCTGAGCACTGTTGTGTGTATGTTACATTGTCCTCTGATCACTGTTGTGTGTATGTTACATTGTCCTCTGAGCACTGTTGTGTGTATGTTACATTGTCCTCTGAGCACTGTTGTGTGTGTGCTACATTGTCCTCTGAGCACTGTTGTGTGTGTGTTACATTGTCCTCTGAGCACTGTTGTGTGTATGTTACATTGTCCTCTGAGCACTGTTGTGTGTATGTTACATTGTCCTCTGAGCACTGTTGTGTGTATGTTACATTGTCCTCTGAGCACTGTTGTGTGTGTGTTACATTGTCCTCTGATCACTGTTGTGTATATGTTACATTGTCCTCTGAGCACTGTTGTGTGTATGTTACATTGTCCTCTGATCACTGTTGTGTGTATGTTACATTGTCCTCTGAGCACTGTTGTGTGTATGTTACATTGTCCTCTGAGCACTGTTGTGTGTGTGTTACATTGTCCTCTGTCGCAGAGTAAGGGCTGTTGTTTATGTTACCAGTGCTTGCCCGTGCATTGTGATCACTGTTGTCCGTAACCCGTCTTCCAATCGTGTTGTTTCTCTACATTTATGTTGTTTTTACACATAAACTGTTATTATACACTCTTTAAAAACAAAATTCTATATGTCTATCCTGCTTAATGATATTTGAGATCACATTATATCATTCTCTGGAATTGGAAACTTGACACATAATCCATATAGAATATAAATATTTGATGTTTCACTGAAACAAAATATACACCGGCACAGTCACTCCGCCATCTTGTCGTCAAGTTGGCGGTGAAGGGGCCACAGGTAAAATTACTGTAAGGTTTCTAAAATTGCGTGAGAAGATGGCTAGCACCCCGACGGTTCTGATCTCAAGGAGGGCTAGATCGACCACCTAGTCTTATCGGAGTCAGATAATAAAAAGGTCTTATGTTAAAATTCAACGAGGAAATTAGAGAAATCGCAAATCAACCACTATCTTCAGTAGTAAAGAAAAGATGATGGTCATATGTTGGACATTTGATGAGAAGATAATAACCGAATAGCAAAGCAAGCCCTCATGTGGGAAACAACAGGTAAGAGGAAAAGAGGAAGATCCAGAGAGACACTGAGAAGAACATTGATGAGAGAGGCAAGAGCAGCAGGAATCGGCTCCCTCAATGAGACAGAGCTGCTTGACAGAACAGAGACAAATGGCGAGATCTTTAAAAGAATTGATAGAACTGCTAGAACAAAAATTCAGATAAGAGAAGGAGTATCTAGGTCTACGCCCTATGGGCCGGCTACGGCTCGAAAGGTCAATAGATAGATTTTCAAATTCAGGACGTAAAAAAATCTTTGACAGTTCCAAATGAAAGTGGTTTACAGTATATCCCTGCCGCGGGCAGAATGTAAAGAGGAAAGCACGAAACAAAACCCTACAATCTTTACAATAATCATCTGAGATTGCCTCGGAGTTGTCTCGGGTGCTCCGAAGTTCCTGCACCGTGCTGAGATTGTCTGCGTCATCTATAAATTAATATTTCCTGAGTATGGGAATAAATGTCTTTAGACAAAGCCTAAAGGGAAACATAATATTATATGACCGCTTGTGTAAACAAGATATTAAGTAGAAGAACGTGGCATTAGAAATTCCATTACATCTCTTTCTCTCTCTCTCTCTCTCTCTCTCTCTCTCTGTCTCTCTCTCTCTCCCGTTCTCTAAGCCTCCGCAGAGCATAATCTGCTAGTTGGGGTAGGCGTGGGGGAGGGGCGCTCTGCCCCAATTACTAACCATAAACTTCTGTTCCGACGGTCGCTAATGAAAACGGTCGCTTATTATTTACGTTTACTGCTATCAACAGTCATTACCTCTCTTACCAGTCACGTAAATTAAGACGCCTAACTCTTGTTTTATTCAGGGACAGATAACCGGAAATAAATGCTCCACGCTACATGAATAAATGAGTGAGAAACTTTGTTTTGTTCGGAGATAATCGAATCAGGAGAGAGCGATTGCAGTTCTGCAATGCATTTCTCTCTCTCTCTCTCTCTCTTTCTCTCTCTCTCTCATCTCTGTCTGCTTGTCTGAGAGAGAAAAGAGAGAAAGAGAAGTGGGAGATCAGTTCTATCTATTTTATATTTGCAGCTTTGACAGACTTGGAACTGTTGTATAAAATGTTCATGTCTACACTATAATCGTTATAGCTTCGTAATTTGGAACTATAAAGTGTTTTCTATATTATAATTCTCATAACTTTATAATTGGAAACTATAAAGTGTTTTTTTACGTTATATTTGAAAGGAACAATGGAAACATAAAAGGTGCCACTAAACCAGTTTTGATGCTTGAGTGAAGAACGTTTTGGTGAACCGTTGGACATATGGAAGCATATTTACTTAGAGTGCAACAGTGTATGGGAGGGGGTGGATGCCATACAGAAGTGATTACTTTGCAAGTCAAACTTCAACCAACTTCATCCTCATGAGATTAATATTACAAAACCATGCCCTCACAGCAGCAAACTTTCTTGACCTGTATATGACCAATCATCTGGCTTGGAACATTCTCTAACATTTCATGATGCAGCGACACCCACGTCGATTAACGATCAACAACAGCAGTATATTAGTCTGCCTGTCCGTCCGTCCGTCCGTCCGTTCGTCCGTCCGTCCGTCCGTCCGTCCGTCTGTCTGTCTGTCTGTCTGTCTGTCTGTCTGTCTATTGAACTTTCCAGCCGTAGCCTGCCCATAGGGCATAGACCGAGATACTCTTTCTCCTATCTAAATGTGTATTCTGGCAGTTTTCAATCCTTCTAAAGATATTTTATTTTTACATTTCCATGAACGTTAAATATACATACTTGTTTCTATTATACATTCAAAGTAATTAGAAAAAAAGTTGTATCATAAATTTTAACAACTTTTATGACTAAAAATAGAATGTCCCGCCACTTAAACTCTCAACTTTGCATCTTCTTTGAAAGGCGTTTTACCTACTAAAATATCATGAATACATAGATATTTACTTGGGCCAAATAGTTACGTTTTGTGTCTTGTGTGAAAGATTGAAACAGTAATAGGGGACTCTTTATACAGATCTTCGCAGCAGGAGGAAATCTGATCATCAGAAGTGAACCTCCTTCCCTTCGTCGAGCAAGTGTTTCGGCCCATTAGCTTCTTGTGTCAAAGGTTGAAACAACTTTCACAATGTATTAATTTTAGAATGCGAGGAATGTGATGGGTTCAGGACATCTTGATCTCATAAATGCTGTACCATGTCCTTGATTAGAACTAAAATACAACTGTAGATGAAAAACAAACAGCCGTGATGCTAGCTTCGTCACCCAAACACACTGAGGTTTGGTCTAGTCAAATCGACACTATACACTTTCTAATCGAATTCCTAGGGCTAATGCAGCGTAATTGTCACCGTGGCAGCCTCTACAGGGAGGATAATTATAATTATGAAGACACATTAATGTTAATTGATAATGAGATAAACATTAAACGATGTATCAAACAGCTTTTATCAAGTGTCGCTAAACTTCGCACCTGGTTCTTTATTCTACTTTCTATCGCTTAAATAAAAGCACATTTATAAAGAAAACGAAAAAAAATGACCCATTACAGAATTATTTCGCGAATTAAAAACGTTATGCCCAATGCCGTCGCCGCGCAATGTATTGATTAGTGATTATTTTAAAAATTAATAAATTTGTAACCGTTTAGTAATAACCATCTCTTTAAAATATAACATAAGTTACTAGAGGAACTAAGGCCCAGTAAAATGCATCACTTGAACTGTTCAAATCAAATATTGAAACAAACTTCGTAGAGATTAGCAACGCGTTATTTACGCATGGCAACAAAGCAGCACGAGATGAAATGATGCATTTAATTATTAAAGTGCATGCTTACAGCTTTACGGTGTAATCATACACCACAGGACAGTGATCTACGTTGTGGCAAGAAGCCTTTTATAGAAAGCACAGAAGAAAAAAGCGGATCCACTGTAGCTCAGTGGTTAATTAACTGGTCTACTAAGGACAAGAGGTCGGGTTCAATCCTCGATCCTGATCGACGGCTTCCAGGTTCACCCAGCCTTAAATGGGTATCGGATTTTTTTTCTGGGAAAGTAAAGCGGCACGGGCGTAATACCGACCACATTACCCCAAAAATCATGCGCCGAATGACTGTAAAAATTATGGGCAGTAACACCATATTCCCTATACGCCACAGGTCGTGACGGGACACTTTACTTGTTTTTACTTACAAGGGGAAAAAAAAACTCGAACAAGTAGTAAATTAATAGTAAATTAAAATATGTAATTTTAACAAATAAATAGTAAATGCGTGTAAATCAATGACATATCTCACCTTTAAATCCATCTGCTTCCTTTCAGATAAATTTTTTTTTTTTTTTAAATGGAGTCTTTCGATCAATAGATTGTGTTGTCCCATGCCGTTCATTCATTCATTTTCCTCTAGGGCAGAAGACGGCACATAGAGCGGAAATAATAGTTCTCCACGATTGACGACGATTTGCTGCTAGTTCTTGGTTGTTTCTTACTTTCATAGTTGAACTTTCCCTATTAATTATTCTACATAGCGGTTCTCTTGGTCTGGTTTGTTTTCTTTTACCAGATGGTTTCCACATGAATCCCCTGACGGGGGAGTTTTTCCCCACTCATTCTCAGCACTTAACCGATGTATTTCCAACGCCTTCTTATAAAGCTTGACACGTATTCTTGATGTCTTTGTTCGTAATGTTTAATATGTCATCGATCCATATATTAGAAGACTGACATAGCTGTCGATAAACTGAAATATGTCATCGATCCATATATTAGAAGACTGACATAGCTGTTGATAAACTGAAATATGTCATCGATCTATATATTAGAAGACTGACATAGCTGTTGATAAACTGAAATATGTCATCGATCTATATATTAGAAGACTGACATAGCTGTTGATAAACTGAAATATGTCATCGATCTATATATTAGAAGACTGACATAGCTGTTGATAAACTGAAATATGTCATCGATCCATATATTAGAAGACCGACATAGCTGTCGATAAACTGAAATATGTCATCGATCCATATATTAGAAGACTGACATAGCTGTCGATAAACTGAAATATGTCATCGATCCATATATTAGAAGACCGACATAGCTGTCGATAAACTGGAATATGTCATCGATCCATATATTAGAAGACCGACATAGCTGTCGATAAACTGAAATATGTCATCGATCCATATATTAGAAGACCGACATAGCTGTCGATAAACTGAAATTCATTTAAAGTTCAATACAGATTAAACACAAATAGGCTATCATGCTTTGCTGCGATAATGAAATGGGATTGTTCTCCCTTATATCCAGTGATCTTCCAAGAGCATCAGAAACACAGCGAGGTCCCCATCAGTTGTATGTATTCCATATTGTTATTGTTCCATTTCTTCTTTCGTGCATGGTGGTCTTTATATGCAAAGTTATCTTCTCGATGGAGATCAGTACAAATATGAAATATACAAAATATTAAATACTATTCGGGGCCACGAGTAGAGCTGCAGAAAACATGTAGCGTAAACATACAATGGTATAGAGCAGCTAAACTAACAGAAAGACAAGACAAACTACAACGTTTCAGCATAAGCCTTCATCGGAAATAAGTAACAAACTGTGCAATTAAACACATAAATGAAAGCCAGAAAACAATACAGAACTCAAGAATATTGGCGGAAAAGATAGTGGGTAGGATTGACGTAGAGTCCAGTTCAAAGATTAATAGACAATAGGGCAGGTAGGATCTAATTAGACCAAAACTCTGAAAAATTAGAAAAATGAAATGTGTTTCGTAAGGTAGAAAGAAAACGAGAGAGAGAGAGAGAGAGAGAGAGAATATGGAGAGAGAGAGAGAGAGAGAGAGAGAGAGAGAAAGAATAGGGAGAGAGGATATGGATTTTTTTTTTGCGCTCTGGCGAAGTCCCTAGAGGCTAGAAACTGCATTTTGCGTGTTAATCCGTTTTTCCCTGGCAGCCGTGTGCGCAGGGGTCCCTCGCCGCACTGGCAGATAACTCCGTCTTCGGAGGTACTCATATTTTTTCCGTCCATGAGTAATTGACGTTTCAAGCCGGGTCTCGCTGCTGAGACCAGGGGTGGTTGCTGCATAGAGAAATCATAAATCAAAATCCCAACCAGCGAAGCCAGGATTTGAACCCACAACCTATCTGTCTCGAGGCCGGCGTCTAGCCTCGAGATCAACCAGTCCTCCAAGAATAGGGATGACAAAGGGAAGAAGAGCAAGAGTGGTAGGTAATAAAGATAACATACCATTTTTTTCTATTTTTTAATGTTTCCTCCTAGTAAAGATAACGCAGGAAGGAATAGGGATGGGATACAGGAAAGAAAATGAGAAGAGACCAGTGATTAAAGAAATAGTGAAGAGTATCTTTTTTTATGAATCTGGTTGTCTTAATCATCTCCTATAAGAGGAATTAAAAATGTGTTATTACTTGCAAGATGATGGCCTGTTTTCCTATCAAGTAGGTGGTTACCATCCTGTTGGAATTCTCTGTCTCGGCTCCGTTTTATCGCATTCTTGTATGTGATCGACAAACTCAATGTTCAATTATGTTACCATCTTTAACCAGGATGTGAATCGTCATTTTCTTGTATGTGATCGACAAACTTAATGTTCAATTATGTTACCATCTTTAACCAGTATGTGAATCGTCATTTTCTTGTATGCCTCACTGGAGTGGGATTCACTTGAATGCAATTTCTCAAGCATCCAAATTCACTTGTCAATTATGCACTTTAAAAGAAAAATCTAACTTTTATATTTTGTTCATTATTTTCTGAGCACATTTTTAACCCTTAAATCTCTTTCTTATTTTTTCACATTGAGAAACACAGAATGTAGATTTCCAAACGTGAATGTTCTCCGCGTGCATGAACTGGCAACGGGGGCTACAAATAGAAAGCATATATTCCACATTTAACAAATTGTGTGCGCTTGTTTGAACTAAGGCAGGGATTGCGGCACGTTTGCTTGGTAGAACCATCCTACAAGCGTCTGTGTGTAATGACCTATATGGTAAAGGTCGGATCATTATTTTGATTTATAACCGGAAATACGGCCGACAACCGGATACAGTGTAACGGATGCGCTTGTTATAGGGAATAATATTGTTATGTCAGGCATTCATTAAACTCTTTTTGTTGGATCTTGTAGGTTTAGAGGCGAGCCTTCGGTACTTGATACCCGGGGTTGGTGTTTGCATCCCTTTCCGTTTCGTAATCACTCTTGCCCTTTATTTTGAATCACCCTCGTACAAATTACCGCTTCGAACTGTTCTAATTCATGTTCTCCTGTAACGGATATTTTTATTGAGTGATGGATTATGATTTTGGATGTCCGTTTATAATTTTTTTTTTTTTAACCGGTCGACATGACAAAAACTTAAATGTACATCATTCTAGCTATTCGTGTTTGCACCACGCGCCCATCATTTAGTGTTTCCTTTCTTTTCCCCAACAACAAAAATTTACTTAGGACCGTGAACTGAGAGGACATCCTCTATAAACCTTCCAACAGCATTGACGTTTTCAGCTTTGTGCGAGCGGGGGGGGGGGGGGGGGGGGGGGGGGGGTTAGAGTGTAGATGACTGGTGTTGATAACGTTACGCAAGTGGGGGGGGGGGGTTGGTTATATTTCCTGCCCACGATCCTTACTAAATTGTTTACTGTTGGAACAATTGTGTTGCTGGCCGTCGACTGTGGACCAATTGTGTTGATGATCGTTAATTGTGGACCAATTGTGTTGCTGGCCGTCGACTGTGGACCAATTGTGTTGATGATCGTTAATTGTGACCAATTGTGTTGCTGATCGTCAAATAACCTTCATTGTTTGTTAAATAGAATTAGAAGTTGACTGATGGGATTAATCCAAACCTTGAAGTGTCTGCTGCAGTGATACCATAGATGTTCTGATTACTAACTAGTTGACAGAGAAAATAGTGATGATACTAGTTTCATTTAGGGAGAGTTTCGCAAATTCATCCTCATTCTCTCGTCAATATTTATTGTCATAGAGTTGTAACCGCCTGTCATGGAACGACTCCTAAAATGTTGAATCTCACGTGATAATGTCGTAGTAGGTCATCCAATTCTTTCCACCTATAATGGTTGTAATCGCCATGGCTGTCTGGGAAACTATGGACATGTTGGGGGTTGCATGTTGATAACCCACAAAAACTCAATAACCCTGGGAAGTTGCTTCAACTAGCGCTTTAGACCCGGTTCAGGTCACCCGAACACATCAATGTGGATAAACCTGATCTTTCCCTTCATCCAGAGCGTGACCTCCACGAAGATTTTGATAATATTCAACCTGCAGAAACGTCTTTCTAGGAACTATGAGAGGATTCAACCAGCAGAAAGTTCTTTCTAGGAACTATGAGAGGATTCAACCTGCAGAAACGTCTTTCTAGGAACTATGAGAGGATTCAACCAGCAGAAAGTTCTTTCTATCAACTATGAGAGGATTCAACCAGCAGAAAGTTCTTTCTATCAACTATGAGAGGATTCAACCAGCAGAAAGTTCTTTCTATCAACTATGAGAGGATTCAACCAGCAAAAAGTACTTTCTATCAACTATGAGAGGATTCAACCTGCAGAAAGTACTTTCTACCAACTATGAGAGGATTCAACTAGCAGAAAGTACTTTCTACCAACTTTGAGAGGATTGAACCAGCAGAAAGTACTTTCTACCAACTATGAGAGGATTCAACTAGCAGAAAGTACTTTCTACCAACTTTGAGAGGATTCAACTAGCAGAAAGTACTTTCTACCAACTTTGAGAGGATTGAACCAGCAGAAAGTACTTTCTACCAACTATGAGAGGATTCAACTAGCAGTAAGTACTTTCTACCAACTATGAGAGGATTGAACCGTCTGAAAGTTCTTTCTACCAACTTTAGGAGGATTGAACCATCTGAAATTTTTTTCTATCAACTTTGAGAGGATTCAACCAGCAGAAATTTCTTTCTAGCAACTATGAGAAGATACAGCAGAAAGTTCTCTCTCTCGCTCTCTCTCTTTCTCTCTCTCTCTTTCTCTCTCTCTCTCTCTCGCTCTCTCTCTCTCTCTCTCACTCTCTCACTCTCTCTCTCTTTCGGGTTAAAATGTATGAGCTGATCTACTTTGTTATTAAACGCATTCACCACTCATCACATTATGGAAAAGTCCCACGACAATTGACGAAATGCGAAGTGATTAATCTGGATACACCGATATTAGTAGTTGGAAAACTGCATGCAGGCTGCTTAAGTTACAGCATTGCTCTTATTGATCACGGAACAGCAGTCGTTTTCAGTGCAGCCACATCGATGTTTTCAATGTTTTTCATCGACTCTACTGAACTATCAATGTACTTGTCCTTACAAAACATCGAAGTCCTGCTTCAGACATATATTGTACGTGCTGTTCTTACCGTTAAGATTGCTTGTTTGGTCGCACATTTTTTAAAAGGTTTGTTGATCTATGTTGTTAACAGATCCCTAGACTTGCGTGCCGAACATGCACGGCGCAATATGAGAGTCACAGCTGTTGCAGCTGAATATGTCATATAGAATCAACATCTATCAAAAAATGTTTTCCTACGACTAACACAAAATCTTTTGAAATATCCCCGACATATAATTGCTTAAAGAGTAGCGTTTCATTGGAGCATCTTCCTCCCCCCCCTCCCCTCTTTCTCTCCTTTTTTTTTTTATTCTTTTAACGCCTAGGGTATCGAAGGAGGTACAAAGTTCTAGCTCTTGCTCTTCTTGCAAACTCGGTCATCAAAACTTGATTTTTCTTCCTATTTGGTCGTTAAGGGGACGTCGCTAAGTTTTCTCGCTAATTTACGGCAACCCGCGATATCAGCTCCTTTAACACATCCGTCCTCAGGGTAGGTAGATTGTTACTTAACAATTTTGCCAAGGCGGTGGTCATTTTTTTACCAACCAACTGTGACTTTTAACCGCCAAGGGTTCTCACTACCCAGAGAGGGCTAGACACGGTTCTCACTACCAAGAGAGGGCTAGGGACGGATCTCACTACCCAGAGAGGGCTAGACACGGTTCTCACTACCCAGAGCGTGCTAGACACGGATCTCACTACCCAGAGAGGGCTAGACACGGATCTCACTACCCAGAGAGGACTAGACACGGATCTTACTGCCCTGAGAGGGCTAGACATGGATCTCACTACCCAGAGCGGGCTAGACACGGATCTCACAACCCAGAGAGGGCTAGACACAGAGCTCACTACCCAGAGCGAGCTAGACACGGATCTCACTACCCAGAGCGGGCTAGACACGGATCCCACTACCCAGTGAGGGCTAGACACGGATCTCACTACCCAGAGCGGGCTAGACACGGATCTCACTACCCAGAGCGGGCTAGACACGGATCTCACTACCCAGAGAGGGCTAGACACGGATCTCACTACCCAGAGAGGGCTAGACACGGAGATCACTACCCAGAGAGGGCTAGACACGGATCTCACTACCCAGAGCTGGCTAGACACGGATCTCACTACCCAGAGAGGGCTAGACACGGATCTCACTACCCAGAGGGGGCTAGACACGGATCTCACTACCCAGAGAGGGCTAGACATCGGATCTCACTACCCAGAGAGGGCTAGACACGGTTCTCACTACCCAGAGCGGGCTAGACACAGATCTCACTATTCAGAGCGGGCTAGACACGGATCTCACTACCCAGAGAGGGCTAGACACGGATCTCACTACCCAGAGAAGGCTAGACACGGATCTCACTACCCAGAGAGGGCTAGACACTCTTCTCACTACCCAGAGAAGGCTAGACACTCTTCTTACTACCCAGAGCGGGCTAGACACGGTTCTCACTACCCAGAGCGGGCTAGACACGGATCTCAGTACCCAGAGAGGGCTAGACACGGATCTCACTACCCAGAGAGGGCTGGACACGGATCTCACTACCCATAGAGGGCTAGACACGGATCTCACTACCCAGAGCGGGCTAGACACTGATCTCACTACCCAGAGAGGGCTAGACACGGAGATCACTACCCAGAGCGGGCTAGACACGGATCTCACTACCCAGAGAGGGCTAGATACGGATCTCACTACCCAGAGCTGGCTAGACACGGATCTCACTACCCTGAGCGGGCTAGACACGGATCTCACTACCCAGAGCGGGCTAGACACGGATCTCACTATCCAGAGAGGGCTAGATACGGATCTCACTACCCAGAGAGGGCTAGTCACTGATCTCACTACCCAGATAAGGCTAGACACGGATCTCACTACCCAGAGTAGGCTAGACACGGAACTCACTACCCAGAGAGGGGTAATCCTAGAAAGATCTCACTACCCAGAGTAGGCTAGACACGGACCTCACTACCCAGAGACCAGGAGGTGTAAAGCTATGGATTTGAAGTGAACAAATTCCTACCGTCTGTGGTGGTAATTCAACCCGGGAACTCTCTGTCCAGAGGCCGTCGTCTTACCTATAGACCCTACACCACCGTCTTACCTATAGATTACACCACCGTCTTACCTATAGACCCTACACCACCGTCTTACCTATAGACCTTTGATCACCGTATTACCTATAGACACTAAATCACCGTCTTACCTATAGACACTACACCACCGTCCTACCTATAGACCCTACATCACCGTCTTATCTATAGACCTTTGACCACCGTCTTACCTATAGACCCTTAACCACCGTCTTACCTATAAACCCATGACTACCGTCTTACCTATAGATCCTTGACTACCCATCCTCTATATACTTAATTTGATGTTGTTGTAGAGTTTCTAAATGAAAACACGATTAGAGGCCACAGAGAAAAGGTTTCTCAGAAGAATGTTGACAATTCCCTGGACAGCTAAAAAGACCAACGAGGAAATTCTCACTGAGGCCAACACAAAAAGGGAGCTCCTAAGAAACATCAGAAAGAAGCAATCAACATTCTTCGGGCACATCATGAGAAGAGGAAAGTTGGAATACGTGGTTACAACTGGGAAAATACATGGAAAGAGGGATCGCGGACGACAAAGAGAGAAGATAGCTTGGTGTCATGGCATGGAAAACAGTCAACAACAGAATTGATACGATATACTGTTGGTAGAAGATTGTGGAAGGGCATGATCGCCTACGCCAACCGATATGGCACATGATGGTAATGTAGAGTTTCTCTATTATTGCCACTCCAACGTACTCTAAGTCTGTCTCGAGCTCTGTGTCCGTCTACTCTGTGTATGTCTTTTATGTCTTGTATACCTTGTTGTAGAATACCAGGGACTAAGAAGAGCAACGAAAACGTTCTGAAAGAGACCAAAGCAAAAAGAGAGCTAATTACCAATATTTGGAAGAAACAATCATTTTTTGACCATGTAATGAGAAGCGAACAGCTGAAATATATCGTAACAACTGGAAAAATCGAGGGACGAAGAGATAGAGGGAAGAAAAGAAAAAAGATACCAGACAGTTTAAGAGAATGGCTTGGCAGGTCAACAATTGAAATGATAAGTAACAGTCGAGATCGAAAGTTTTGGAGAGATGTCAACGCCAGCAGGCACTGTACTTGATGATGATGTCGTGTATGGCATGGCTTCACTAGAGCACAACTTTATAAATAGTAATATGAGTGTCGCTGTTGTTTTCATTAGTCCAGTTTATTGTGACTGTTGAAGATCTGATAAAGTGAAAGAAAAAAATAAACGAGTGACGTCGCTCTGGAGCGTTATCTTTATAATCGAGTACATAACCATATTTAACTGTTTAGTGCATCTGTGTAAAACGTCACTTCCGAACCATTTGTCCATCAGAACCCAGTGTAGCAGACAACAATGGCATCAACGCTGTCATCAGCAGTGATGAACAAACACGAACAAATCAGGCAGCAGCTTGGATTTACATTAAAAAATTACAAACTGTTTACATGCCCTCAGATTGAATCACGATCACGTGATCATAACACTACGCCATTGTGATTTCGCGCTAATGAACCGGAAATTGCTGATTTGCAATGCTATCCCTACGGTTACCATCATCCCATACATTAGTGACGCTTCCATATAACAAGCGGGTATAAATATATTAGCATTAGTGACGCTTCCATATAACAAGCGGGTATAAATATATTAGCATTAGTGACGCTTGCATGTAACAAGCGGGTATAGACATATCAACATTAGTTAACTCGTTCAAACGTTTCAAGAAGAGTGTTACAAGTTACGGAGTGTATCTCTTCGCCTTTGCCAATGGTGTTATTAGTCAAACCAGCAACAACGATCACGTTTTCCTTCCACTTAATATTTGTTTTCAAATCCTCGTTTTTTATTTGTGAATTATTTACGAGCCATTATTTAACGTTTGGGAAATGTTACTGTAAAACTCGCATGATTTCCGACTTTTATAATTTTGTGGGAGGAAATGCGTTGTTTTTATTTATTTTTACCGTTGATTGGGTATTTCAAGTTTGCAGACACATAATAAGAAATGTATATTATTATAGAGGGAAACTTCCGAGGCGATAGATTAGTGAATCATTTCAGAGGAATGTTTACAACACTCAGAAAAAAATCACAAATAATCAACAGAAAAAAACAAACAAACAAACAAAGAACAATCATAGTCCGAAACAGGTTAAAGTTTGGCCGTCCAGTAGTTTTACTGGTTTTAATGGGAGCTTTTCTATTTGAACAACAGCAGTGAAGCTAAACAATTGTTTAGCATTGACACATTAGTTGATTGGAGCCGCGATAGCTCAGTGGTTAGTGAACTGGACTACAAAGGACAAGGGGTAAAGTTCGATTCCAACCGACGGCTTCCGGGTTCACCCAGTCTTAAATGGGTACCGGATTTTTTTCTGGGAAAGTAAAGCAGCACGGGCGCAATACCAACCACATTGCCCCAAAAATCATGTGCTGAAGGTCTGTAAAATATATGGTCACTAACACCATATTTCTCTATACGCCACTTGGCGTGACGGGCGTATTTACTTTCCTTTTTACATTAGTTGATTTGCTCATTTGTGTCTTTCCAGAAAGAATAAAATACACGAGATTCTCTAGTAAACATTAAACATGGCCAGAAGTTGTATCCCTAAATTTAAAACCTTAGATGTGACGCTTGCATGTAGCAAGCGAGTATAAACCACTTAGATGTGACGCTTGCATGTAGCAAGCGGGTATAAACCACTTAGATGTGACGCTTGCATGTAGCAGGGGGTATAAACCACTTAGATGTGACGCTTGCATGTAGCAAGCGGGTATAAACCACTTAGATGTGACGCTTGCATGTAGCAAGCGGGTATAAACCACTTAGATGTGACGCTTGCATGTAGCAAGCGGGTATAAACCACTTAGATGGTTACAAAATGAACATTGCGTCCCTCGATACTCAAAGATTTGCCTATCTTTGATCTTTTTGATACGAGAATTGATAAATATTATTTATAACTAATTCCTGTAGCTAAATATTTAACATTGTATGTATACAAATTGAACACACACACACACACTAATTCCTGTGGCTAAATATTTAACATTGTATGTATACAAATTGAACACACACACACACACACACTAATTCCTGTGGCTAAATATTTAACATTGTATGTATACAAATTGAACACACACACACACACACTAATTCCTGTGGCTAAATATTTAACATTGTATGTATACAAATTGAACACACACACACACACACACTAATTCCTGTGGCTAAATATTTAACATTGTATGTATACAAATTGAACACACACACACACACACACACTAATTCCTGTGGCTAAATATTTAACATTGTATGTATACAAATTGAACACACACACTAATTCCTGTGGCTAAATATTTAACATTGTATGTATACAAATTGAACACACACACACACACACTAATTCCTGTGGCTAAATATTTAACATTGTATGTATACAAATTGAACACACACACACACACACTAATTCCTGTGGCTAAATATTTAACATTGTATGTATACAAATTAAACACACACACACACAAATATCAGTTTCAAGAATGAGGCAAATCTACTAGACTCAGCACATCTTTTATAAACGCTGCAAGATTTCTAAGAACAGAACTAAAATGCCACTTTGATATGAAAACAAACAACCGTGGAAGTGATGTTACTTTTCTGAACAGCTTGTTTCAAAAGTGGTTCCATTTCAAATGTTTTACTTTCACTTGTGTAACTTGCATCTTTTCTACCTTATATTCCCTAGTATTGCACAATAAAGACAAGTGGAACAATATTAAAACAGGTTAATGTATTTAAATATCTGGGAACTTTGTTAACATCAGATTGTAGATGTACAACAGAGGTGAGATGCAGAATAACTTGTTAACAGAGTAGGTGAATTAAAGCATGGGTCATGTAACTCAGTCGATGAGGAAGGAGGGTGGCAAGAGTAGGTACGGAATAGTAGTCGGACATAACAGTTTTCTAGCGAGTTTCGGGAGAAAGGAAATTTACCTGGCAGTTGTTGTAAAGGTGTGGATGAACACCTGGCTTGACCCGTCAGGTAAATAGTTTGACAAACAAGGTCAAAGTCATCAAATAGACATCATTACTTTGACACTCAGGAGAGGTCAAAGTCATCAAATAGACATCATTACTTTGAAACTCAGGACAGGTCAAAGTCATCAAATAGACATCATTACTTTGAAACTCAGGAGAGGTCAAGCTGACCAGAGGTAACTTTGGAGTCATAAACAAGCCTGTGTGAACCATCCTAAAACGTAGAATAGTAAGCTTAGTCCGGCTTCGACCGAACTGCCGAGGGTAGTCAGTTAAACAGTTAGTAGTTTTCAGTTTTAAGCAGTTAGGGCAGACAAGGAAGCCAGTTAGGTAAGCTCAGGAATAAGTCAAGATAGTAAGGAACAGAGAAGAGAGTTAGCACTAAGAAGTTGTAAGCCACAGAGTTAGTAGAGTAGTAACAATTAGTTGGGTAGTAGACAGAACCAGAACAAGTGAATTAGAACATAGAGAACATCTAGTTGTGAAAGTGTTTTTTGAGAGTGTTTCAAAGTTGTGCTTCAGAGAACAAAGTCGTAAGTAAGTTGCGAGAGAGATTAATTTTTACAATATGCACTTATAGACATTCCTTAACCACCGGTGTTAACCTAATGAATGTCCAGAATTAAAGAACATTAATTCTAAGATAAGTGCTTCCACTATTATATATCACGTGCAAAGTTAAAGATCAATAAACTCGATTATGACTTACGATTGAATAGTCTGTGATGATTAACGTTATAAATGTGCTGTGCTGTGATTACTCTAAATATAAAGTCTAATATAAACAAGAAAGATAAATAACATCCAAACTAATACAAACTCAGCCAAAAGCATCTTTCCAAAAAAATGGGGAAGATGCTATGCAATCCATTTTTAACAATAGTAAAGTAAAGAGCCCCCGTCACGCCAAGTGGCGTATAGGGAATATGGTGTTAGTGACCATACATTTTACAGACCTTCAGGCAATGATTTTTGGGGTAATGTGGTCGGTATTACGCCCCTGCCGCTTTACTTTCCCAGAAAAAAATCCGGTACCCATTTAAGGCTGGGTGAACCTAAAAGCCGTCGGTTGGGATCGAACCAACCACTTGTCCTTTGTAGTCCAGTTCACTAACCACTGAGCTATCGCGGCTCCATTTTTAACAATAGAAACAAGAAAAAGAATTCTTAAATGTTATGTAGAGCCAGTCTTAAAATATGAATGTGAATCATGAACAATAGGACAACAGACAAGAAAACCACTGGAGGCTGTAGAAATGTGATTTTACAGAAAAAGTTAAGAATACCATGAACAGCTAAGAAGAGTAATGAAAACATTCTGAAAGAGGCCAAAGCAAAAAGAGAGGTAATATCCAATATTAGGGAGGACAAAAAACAATCATCATTTGTTGGCCATTTAATGAGAAGGGAACTGCTGAAATATATTGTGACAACTGAGAAAATTGTGAGATGAAGAGACAGAGGGAAGCAAAGAGAAAATGTGCCAGGCAGCTTAAGAAAATGGCTTGGCAGAAGGTCAACAACAGAAATGGTCAACAACAGAAATGATAAATAACAGTCGAGATCGAAATTTTTGGAGAGTCATGGTCACCTACGCCAGCAGGCACGGTACTTGATGATGATTCCCTAGTAGTGGTTACGTCAGAACGTCTTGCGTTGCAGTTCCTGACGTCCGTCTGTTGTCTCCTTCCACGAGCGCTCTATTTTAGATTTCCGTCTTCGATATCTGTGCTTTTGTTATGGAGTTCAGACGGAAAAGGCAGGGGAGAAAATCCAGTAGGGCACAATATATACAATAATTCATTCAGGAGGAGCATAATGAAACTAGCGGACAAGTTCCGTTTATTCAGGAACATTCGATACAAACCCTGATAGGACAGACTCCTTGGTTTGGTAAATCTGATTTGCTTGGAGGGACATTGCATTATAAGCTCTGTTTTCACTTGATACAATATTTGAGCGTTCATTCTAAACTGTAATTACAGCTGCTACAACATTTGAAGTGTTGATTTTTAAATTATAATTTCAGTTGCTGCAAGATTTGTGTGTTCATTCTAAACTCTATTTATATCATGTACAACATTTGAACGTAAAGTCTAAGCTCTGTTGTCAGAAAATACAATATTTGAATTGGAACAATAACTCTAAACTCTAAATACAGCTGGGGAAATTTTGTGAAAGTTAATTTTAAACTCTAATTACAGCTGAAACAATTTTTGAGCGTTATTTATAAGCTCTATTTACAGCTTGTACAACTTCTGGTGCCTACATTTAATTATTTACCCAGACTTGTTCGTAAAGACAGTGTTTGAACAAAGTAAGCTGATTGTGTGTTATTGATCACTGATTAATTAGTAATTACTGATCAAACGAATCGAACTCAACGCTTTCAAGATAGACCAATAGTTACTGAATCCACACCCACAGATGACGCATTGTCCCCTGGACTGGTTTGTTCACACTTCCGGTGTTCATATTTGGCAGATTTAAAAGAACAGCTGGGACTGGGCCCGTATAATTAAATGATAAACATCTTACTGTTTCATTAAAATATGAATTATAGGCGTGTTAGATCTGTTCTTTTGATGGCAATTTTTGCTGTATAGCTAATGTTCAGATTGTGTGAAATGTGTGTGTTGATAAACTATAGTCAAAAGTGTTTCATGCGAGGAGAATTTGGATTAAATACAAATTATAAATCGATCAGTTGTCACGTTTAAAGTGGCTCATCGATGCCAGCATATGGGGAGTTGTGAGACTACACAAATGTTGTTACAGAAGTTAAGGTTTCTGGTCTCGTTGTCTTTAATATATATAATATCTTCGTATATATATATATATATATATATATATATATATATATATATATATATATATATAATATCATCAGTAATCAAGAAAAGACTATGGTCATACGTTGGACATGTGATGAGGATAGATAATAACCGAATAACAAATGAAACCCCTCATGTGGGAAATAACAAGTAAGAGGAAAAGAGACCGACCTTAAGAGACACTGAGACCATTGATCAGCGAGGCAAGAGCAGCAGGAATCGGCTCCCTCATTGAGATAGAGTTGCTTGTAAAGAACAGAGACAAATGGCAAGATTTGATAAAAGATCTTTACAAGGATTGAAAACTTCTAGAATAAAAATTTAGATAAGATAAAGAGTATCTTGGTCTATGCCCTATGCGCCGGCCACGACTCGAAAGGTCAATAGATAGATAGGTAGGTAGGTAGGTTGGTAGGTAGGTAGGTAAGATAGATAAGATCGATAGGATGGATGGGTAGGTAGTTTTTAATATACTATTGACTGTTATGTTATTGTTGTTTTGCAATTGTGCACTCTTACAAATAAATAGACATAGTAAAGCAAAAGAGGATAGAGAATAAGAACATTTCATTTGAAAATTAACCATTCGACTGGGCTACCGACGTTCGGACAACCCGTATTCGGTTCCCGCTGAAAGTAGTGTCAGTTGTACTGGTGGTTGGAAAAAAAAATACCCCCGCGGTCGACCCAGCCGCTGGCAAAAATGGTTGCTAGGATATAGGACTCTGGAAAGGTGAGGGATGCTGCCTCGCATCGTGAGTTTCGATGCTTGAAGCGACACTATCCAGAAGTCTCCGAACACTTCTGGATTGGCGGCCGAGCACATATGGGTGGAAACTCGCGTGCTAAGACGCCGATTCAAGTCTTGTATTTTACCTTGACCTTTACCTAGCCATGAGTCCAGATGCTGCTGGGATTTGGTTCCAAAGTAAGTTACTTTAAGATGTCTAAGGAGCCACACATGCACACACAGACCAGTACAGTGAAAAGTTACTATATGTATATATATATATATATATATATATATATATATATATATATATATATATATATATAATATGCAAAATAATAAACAGTGAAGAACTTGAAATTGTAACCAACTATGAATATCTGGGATCTATACTAACTAATAATGGAGACTGCTAGAAAGAGATCAAATAAAGACTAGCAATAGGAACACAAAAATTAAGTGCCACGAAGAACATGTGGCACAACACCAGCAAGGCAGTAAAATATTGATATTATTCCGGATATGTATATTCCCGATAGCAACACATAGTTGTGAACCATAGACAATCTCGCAAGCAGCAAGGTAGATAATTGATTCATTCGAAACAAAATGCTACAGTAAATCCCCAAGATATCTTGGATAATGAAAAAGCAACGAAAACGTATTAAAAGATTTAAACATTTAAAAGAATTGGCTTATAAAAACCATTACACAGAAGAAATTAAAATAGTATATCCACGTCAAAAGACACAACGGGCTGGAAAAAAAAAAACAATAATGGAAGGCATGGTTCCTGAACGACGCATCAGGGGCAGACCAAGAAGGGAAGAAGGTGGTTGCAAGACATCAAGGAGACCTTGAACATGACAACAAATGAAGTGATAGACCTGCCTAGAGACAGATATTCTTTCAGACGAGCTGTGGTGAATGTAACGATCTACAAAGAGCTTTCAACCACACGCACACGCGCACACACACACACATATATATATATATATAATTACCTATGTAAACTTCTTACAAGATGTCTTAATTGGATCTTTTTTAAGATTCTCTCTCCTCCGCTGTACAATATTGGTTCATATATCAACAACCTTAACTTTTTTATTACCTTTTTTCTCGACTTATCATTATCTGTGCACTCGGTTCGGTTAACCTCGTGTACCTCTTTAGCTTCTTTGACTACAGATACACGACTAACAGATACACGACTAACAGATACACGACTAACAGATACAGGACTAACAGATACACGACTAACAGATACACGACTAACAGAGATACGACTAACAGATACACGACTAACAGATACACGACTAACAGATACAGGACTAACAGATACAGGACTAACAGATACAGGACTAACAGATACACGACTAACAGATACAGGACTAACACATACACGACTAACAGATACACGACTAACAGATACAGGACTAACAGATACACGACTAACAGATACAGGACTAACAGATACACGACTAACAGAGACACGACTAACAGATACAGGACTAACAGATACACGACTAACAGATACAGGACTAACAGATACACGACTAACAGATACAGGACTAACAGATACACGACTAACAGATACAGGACTAACAGATACACGACTAACAGATACAGGACTAACAGATACACGACTAACAGATACACGACTAGCAGATACACGACTAACAGATACACGACTAACAGATACACGACTAACAGATACACGACTAACAGATACACGACTAACAGATACACGACTAGCAGATACACGACTAACAGATACACGACTAACAGATACAGGACTAACAGATACACGACTAGCAGATACACGACTAGCAGATACACGACTAACAGATACACGACTAACAGATACACGACTAACAGATACACGACTAACAGATACAGGACTAACAGATACACGACTAGCAGATACACGACTAACAGATACACGACTAACAGATACACGACTAACAGATACACGACTAACAGATACGACTACTTCATTTAACTTATCCATCTGCTATGTATGTCTATGTACTAGGATTTCCTAACCTACTTAAACAAATTAGTCAATGACCGCAGATGCTCATCCTCCTGGAAGATGTTACCCCACATATCTCCAGTCAGCCTATTCACATAACATCATCAAGTACCATGCCTGCTGGCGTAGGTGATCATGTCTCTCCAAAAATTATGATCTCGGCAGTTATTTATCATTTCAACTGTTGGCATTCTGCCAAGACATTTTCTTAAGCTGTCTGGTATTTTTTTCTCTTTGCTTCCCTCTATCTCTTCGTCCCTCAATTTTCACAGTTGTCGCAATATATTCCAGCTGTTCCCTTGCCATTACATGGCCAAAAAATTATGATTATTTCTTCCTAATATTGGACATTAACTCTCTTTTTGATTTGGCCTCTTTCAGAACATTTGCATTACTCTTCTTAGATGCCCTTGGTATTTTTCTGTAAAACTACATTTCTACAGCCTCCAGTGATTTATTTGTCTGTTGTCCTATTGTTTTGATTCACATCCAAATCTTAAGACTGGCTCTACATAATATTTAAGAACTCTTTTTCATGTTTCTATTGTCAAAAATGGATTGCACTATATCTTCCTCATTTTATGGAAAGCTGCTGTTGCCTGAGCCATTCTTCATCTCGTCACTATTGTACATCTACCATCACATTGTTCCCAGATATTTAAATTCATTTATCTGTTTTAATATGGTTCCACCTGTCTTTATTATGCACTGCGGTGATGTCTTTTTCTTTGTTGCTACCATTACTCTTGTCGTTTTGCTGTTAAGGCTGAGTTCTTTATATTCACACAGTCACTGAATTATTCACTACTCATCCCTATACAATGGTTGACGTCATGGGACGCACCAAAATGGCAGCTTATTAATATTCGAGCCATGGACTAAGCAATGTTTACTTTGAACACCACGATATCTGTTATTGCAGCGAGTTGGCAGATTTTTGAAAATGTATTCAAGGGTTTGAACATAAATATTTGCTCACAGTTCGTTAACCTTCGCTGTAGATAAAGTCTTTAATTTGATGGCTTCGTTAGTGACATTGGTAGCTAAGGACCTAACTTGTGCAAACGGATGGCATTGGCAAGGATCATTTTGAATCTATGAAGTGGACTCATTTTGTGTTTAACTCAAAAGCATATGTTCTTTTTAACCAAAGACCTTTTTTGGGGGGACTCAAGGAAGATATCCCCGATGGAAGAATAAATTGTATTATTAGTCCCATAAATTATTCGCTTCCAGAGGTTTATGATGTAAACAAAGCAGTTTTGTCATTGCAAGTGAATAATGTCCACACCTATAATTGGTCAGGATTGTGTAGCAGCAGCAGCTTTATAGCGAACACAGAAAACATCACAGGATTGTGCTGTTCTGAAACAGCTATGCCATGCTACCCTAGAATTGCCTTTAATGGGATTACTGTGACCACAAACCACTCTACATGTGTGTGCCACATATCTACACCCCAGAAAGAAATATTGAATATAACAACATCATATGCCGTCTGTGATATTAATGACCACAAACCAGGCGCCTCCTGTATGATTGATACAACTGTTGCACCAAGCACTTCATCAGCAGAGCCAGATCTATGGATTGTTAATCTGACATTGTTTTTGAATGATGTCCAAGTTAATGAGACATCAGAATCGTGTGGCAGCAGCTACAAGAAGGGAGCAGAGAATATCAAGTTCTGCTGCTATAAAGGAGACTTGCCTTGCTATCACAGAATTGCCTTAAATGGGATCACTGTAGTTGAAAACTTCTCCTCTTGTGTAAACTACACATTCACATCCAAGAGTGAATCAGTGAAGGTCACAAAATCATATTTTCTCTGTGGTTTTACTAACTACATGTCAGGTGGCTTCATATTTTCTCTGTGGTTTTACTAACTACATGTCAGGTGGCTTCTGTTGGATTGGAATGATAACTTACCACCAATGTGTGTCTATATATTTGGAATTGGAGTCATCAACGATGGCCTAACATCATCAAGTGCTACGACGATCATCATTTTCGGGAGGACGAGAACTTCAATGGTATATGGTGGATAGGCGGCAGGAACCATTGAAGGCTATGTCTGAAAAGTGTTCCTTCTTGCAGTTTCCTCATATTCCAAGTCCGGCTTGTTGCAGGAGCTACTGAATTAAGTGCTATGTGCACACCGTGAGCTGTGTGTCTCATCCGTTTTGATCCTGTTTCGATATCCCGCTTGTTTACGATGAATGATGATATTGTATGACAGGGAACAGTTGGTTGTGTTCACTTTCTGCGCGGTTTCGCCTTATGTCTTTTGGCGTGTGCTGAGACTGCTGCGATGGGGACTACAGTTACCTTTCTTTGTTTGGGAGATGTGTTAGTAATTCGGATGATTCCACTGGCACGGGCGGTTGAGCAATTATGGATTTTAATTCGTTTGCAGTGATACCGGGATCTTCCATAACCAATAACCCTATATAATCCCGTCTTTTACACATTCATGGTGTGTGTGTGTATATATATTTATATATATATATATATAGAGAGAGAGAGAGAGAGAAAGAGAGAGAGAGAGAGACGCCAGCAAATTTATACCAAATTTGTATAGTGGAAGAGAAATAGGACGTCAATTAAAGTCTTAATACTAAATACAAGCATTAAGGCACGAATATAAGTCGACTTCTTCTTATTTCTTTTCATTTTTCACTGATACCGAAAGGTGTCGTGGTTTATATCATTTGTCGTTCTTGAGCTGCTCGAACTGTCTGAATTAGTGATTTTCCTTTGTTGTTACATGTCTCTATCACTGCATCTATCCATCTTCTGTAAGGTCTTCCTCTTAGTCTTTTTCCATGCATTCTTGAGAAGAACGAACTTGATGGTGGTTGGTGAGAATTCATCCTGTCCAGGTGGCCCAACCATTTAAGTTGTTGTTGCTCTATATATTCTTGGCAGGGTTTTATTCCTACCATTTTTCTTAAATGATAAGATATGCGATAAATCGACTGACTTCTACAATTCCATGGTTTTTTTTCCCTTGTAGTGGAGAAAACAATAAAGGGCGATTATGTTATTGTCACCCTTTGTGACATATTTAGTAAAAAGCCCCATCACACAAAGTGGCGTATAGGGAATATGGTGTTAGTGACCATAAATTTTACATACCTTCGGCACATGATTTTTGGGGTAATGTGGTCGGTATTACGCCCGTGCCGCTTTATTTTCCCAGAAAAAAATCTGGTACCCATTAAAGGCAGGGTGAACCCGGAAGCCGTCGGTTGGGATCGAACCCTATCTCGTGTCCTTTGTAGTCCAGTTTACTAACCACTGAGCTATTGCTGCTCCCTTTGTGACATGCTTATGTATAATAGTGGGTAAAGTCATAATTTAGCGTCTTTATTCTAAACGAGAGATCTCCGCTGATTGACCGCACGTATTTGAATGCATCAACAGCTTCTAGTTTTTGTTCATTTAATTCTATTCTGTCAAGGTTTAGGGTTTCCCTAACCCAAAAAGGGGGGGGGGGGGGCAACATTCTACTAACAGAATAGAGAACGACTGAATAAAGTGCAAGGGCACGTTACTCCGAACAGAAAGACTCTAAACTAGAAAATTACCTAATAGTGATTCATTCATTTGTTTTCCATTTATAACTTCTTTCTAAAAGTTGCCCATTGTCCATGTATCATTTTTACACCTGCTTATTATCATGCCTTTTCTCCTGATGGTGTGTACACACAGAGAGAGAGAGAGAGAGAGAGAGAGAGAGAGAGAACTACATAAATGAACCCGTGTGTTCCCACAACATTAAGAAGTTCTTTTTTTTTTAATCAAGATAATATTCCAAAATCACAGATTTCAAATTTCAAGACTCATTTTATGTCTTCCTCTGTCTGAAGGTTTGATCTAAGGACGCCAGACTTAATCATCTTTGATTGAAAGAGCTCTTTCCCTTTTTTATGTCCTTGACAGATTTTAAGGTCGGACGGGCTCCTCAAACTTTAATTTACTTGCGAAGGAAATTCAAATGAAATACTTCAATATTGTGTATTTCTCTCTCTCTCTCTCTCTCTCTCTGTCTCTCTCTCTCTCTGTCTCTCTCTCTCTCTCTCTCTTTTTTTGACTGTCTGGCTGTCTTTCATTCCTTCTCTTTGTCTATCGATCTATCTATTTCTCTACCTACTCACCTATATCTTTCTATACATCTATCTATATATTCATCTGTCCATCCATCAGTCTATTCATGTTAATTTATTCATTCATTCAACTATCAATTATACTATCTGTCTGTTTGTATGGCTGTCTACCTGACTGTCTGTTTGACTGTATTCTGTCTGTCTCTCTCTCAGTCTGTATGTCATTTCTTCATCTATGTGTCAGACTATTAGTCTATATATCTGTCGAGCACTATTCCTGTCTACATGTCCCTTTGTCTGTCTGTCTTTCTATCTCTCTCTGTATTCCCGTCTAAATGTTACCCATACCCACGTTGCATCCCTCTAACCGCTATACAATCATAACCGAGAAACCTATTACTGGCAGAAAAAAATTGCATGAAAACAAATCGATAAATTATCGGCATGTCTGCCCGCCCTGGGATGCTTCGAAGAAAGGTTTGTGCCGTTTATTTGTTGTCCGGAAATTCCGGTACCGGAAGTTGAATCGGTAAGATCGAATGCAATAACTGTTAAGACGATGTTAAGTGGTTTATATTCGATTCTCGCAAAGAGTGTCGGGACTTCGAGCATCCTCAAAGTTACAGTTAGTATTTGATCGATTATTTTTTTCTATTAAATTCATCATCATTGCATGGCGTTAACTGCCATTTTTTTTTCACTGTCGCCTATAGTTGAAACAATCTTCACTTGTTGCAATTCCATTTAATGTATTTCTTCTTAACTTTTCACAGTTTTTTCGCGCTTGGTCCTTTCTGTTGTCGTTCGCTTGGCTATATTTCCTGTATAAATAATCCTATTTTATTTTACTGGGTTTTTTGTTTTTGTTTTTTTGTTTTCTTTTGTAATTTTAAAACACTTTCTTCATTTGGTTTCTTAGTTAATTCCTTAGTTGTTATTTGCACAGCTACTAATTTCATACTTGTCATTCTCTTGGTTGTTTGTTTATTAGTCTTACATTTCGTAACTATCTTTTTCTTAGAGTAGATGATCGACTCTGTTTGTCCATTTTAGTTGCCCTTTTATTAATTGTCTATTTCTTAACTATTCGTTTGTGTTTGTTTTTGTTTTGTTTCTTTTTCGTTCACATCTAAGATATTTATATCTAGCTTGTTAATGTTTTTAATATTTTTTTCCTGTTTTAAATTTTGTATCAATTTCTTTAGTATCTATTTCTTAGATATCCATTACTTAGTTGTTTCTCTTTTTAGCTATCCATTTCTTAATTTTCCATTTATTTTTGTCTTTCATTTGAGATTTATCGGTCATGTAAATAATCTCTTAAGTTTCAATATTTGTAAGTTGCATTTCAATAAATTATTCACTTTGCTCATTTCAAAATAATTCCATTATGAGTATTTTGAAAACATTCTTTGTTCTGAGCATGCCGTTTTTTCTGTGAAAACACTTATCAATTTTTAGTAACAATTAAATAGCAATAGGTAAATGTCTGGATGCTAAGCTCTCTAACAGATTCCGTCCAATAGTTGGAAGACCCGTGAGTACTAGAATCAGAAGGAAAATTAGATATTTTGTTGATGCTCGACAATACAAGGCTATGTCGAGAAGTGACCGGGGGTGTCTGTGTACAGGGTTTGTGTGACGTTCTCTCTATAATGATATGACGTTGTCAATTGAATTAATAATCTCTGATGGAGAGATATAACATGCTAATGGAAGATATTTCTTTATACTACAACTCTGTCTATCTTTCCAACGTTTTACTTCACAACTATCTTATTAAATTACGGCAAGAGAGATGCCTCAGTTTACATATTTAATATCACAATCACTTGTAACAACTTCACACATTGTTATCACATGTCCATACGTTCTCTACACCAGCAAGTTTCTTCACAATCTAATTCTAATATTCATAGAAGCTATCCACATCACAAGTTCTCACCTCTCGTCTCATAGTTTCAATAATGTCTATAACCGGCACAATCTCTATACTAGCACAATCTCTATAATAGCACAATCTCTATAATAGCAGAATCTCTATACTAGCACAATCTCTATACTAGCACAATCTCTATACTAGCAGAATCTCTATACTAGAACAATCTCTATAATAGCACAATCTCTATACTAGCACAATCTCTATACTAGCAGAATCTCTATACTAGCACAATCTCTATACTAGCAGAATCTCTATACTAGCACAATCTCTATACTAGCAGAATCTCTATACTAGCACAATCTCTATACTAGTATAGTCTACTCCATATTTCAATAACTATGGTTAATAGTCTTAACTCGATGTTCACTGCTGTCCTCTGATTTAAGTCCACATCATATTTTAACACGACTATAAACTTTTTCCTGAATCTTACATCTGTTGTTAAATTTGGTTTAAGACATGTCATCTTTTTCATACATAGTTGTAAGTATAATTAACCACTTCTCTGCTAATTCCTGCACTTGATAGGAACTTCCGGCCTGTTGGAAAACATCCCCTCACTACATTCGCCCTCCAAGGTTTCTTCTTGACAGCTCATGTCGCCTTTATCGTTAGCCGCCGAATCCCCACCCTACACGTCTTTATATATGTAAGTAGCCCTATCGACCCTCAAAATATACCCGTAAGTAGCCCTATCGACCCTCAAAATATACCCGTAAGTAGCCCTATCGACCCTCAAGATATATCTGTAAAGTAGCCCTATCGACCCTTAAAATATACCCGTAAGTAGCCTTATCGACCCTCAAAATATACCTGTAAGGTAGCCCTATCGACCCTTAAAATATACCCGTAAGTATCCCTATCGACACTCAAAATATACATGTAAGTAGCCCTATCGACCCTTAAAATATACCCGTAAGTAGCCCTATCGACCCTCAAAATATACATGTAAGTAGTCCTATCGACCTTCGAAATACATATGTAAGTAGCCCTATCGACCCTCAAAATATACCAGTAAGTAGCCCTATCGACCCTCAAAATATATATGTAAGTAGCCCTATCGACCCTCAAAATATACCCGTAAGTAGCCCTATCCACCCTCAAAATATACCCGTAAGTAGCCCTATCGACCTTCAAAATATACCCGTAAGTAGCCCTATCGACCCTCAAAATATACCCGTAAAGTAGCCCTATCGACCCTCAAAATATACCCGTAAAGTAGCCCTATCCACCCTCAAAATATACCCGTAAGTAGCCCTATCGACCTTTTAAATATACCCGTAAGTAGCCCTATCGACCCTCAAAATATACCCGTAAAGTAGCCCTATCGACCCTCAAAATATACCCGTAAAGTAGCCCTATCGACCCTCAAAATATACCCGTAGGTAGCCCTACCGACCCTCAAAATATACCCGTAAGTAGCCCTATCGACCCTCAAAATATACCCGTAAGTAGCCCTACCGACCCTCAAAATATACCCGTAAGTAGCCCTATCGACCCTCAAAATATACCCGTAAAGTAGCCCTATCGACCCTCAAAATTCTCACTTTTCCCGTGACCATTCTGAGTACATGCTCGCTCAATCTCTTTGTCTCTCTCAAGTAAGACCACTCAATTATATTTTAAATATATTTTCTCCCCTGCTTTTCATGTAAGATAATTCTCGTTCTTGTCCTTTCCCCTTCTTCCCATGTGACACTCCTCCCTCAATCAGTACTCGTTTATATATGTCCTTAACAAGAATAATAAAAAGAAAAAGAAGCAAACATTAATCGACTAGTGTGTGTATTTATATCTTATAGGAAACCTTTTCGCTGACACTTCAAGACTTATATAAATATGTTACTTCTTTATTCTGCTGCACTGCTCATTTTGTTTTTCTCCAGAGACAAGTTCTTTTCTGCGACTTCAGCAACAGTTCTCATTCCCAATGTCTTGTACACTCCACTCGGCGTTTGCTGCTGTAGAAGTTCAGACAATATGAGGTAAATAGCACTCGTCTGGTGCTCGTTCCTACCGCTGCAATCCTTGCTTGGAATCTCCGCCGTCATAGTTGACTGGATTTTGCAGCGTCCCTAGAAATGATTTTTTCCCCTTTTATTTCGACGTGTATTCTCTTTTTTTTCTTTCTATAATCTGTCTGCTTCTTGTTTGAGTTAGAGCTTTATAGCGTGTTTCCAAAGATTGCGATCTGCAGGTATTTCTTCCCAGGCCGCAGGGTTTATATTCAGAAACTTATCGGAGATCTATATTTTCTCAACTTGAGAATTTGCCGCCCAGATAATCTGTAAGTCATTGGTAGTATATGCTGCACTATTTGTAGTTGCATATCGTGTAGAATAATATACTTCATAGTGTTTTTATAGACGTGTATATAATTAATATTCACTTTTTATTATTAATTAGATATTATTATTAGATAGCTGTTACCAGATTTGTTTAATATTTATATAAATAATATACTTAAATAAATAATCTAAGGTATGCTGATGATACAGTTTTAATCGCTAAGAGTGAAAATGAGTTACAAGAAATGTTGAACATTGTAGTGAAGGAAAGCAAAAATAAAGGACTCAGCCTTAATAGCAAAAAGACAGAGGTAATGGTAACAACAAAGAAAAAGACATCACCTCAGTGAAAAATAAAGACAAGTGGAACAATATTAAAACAGGTAAATGAATTTAAATATTTGGGAACTTTGTTAACCTCAGACGGAAGATGTACAAAAGAGGTGAGATGCAGAATGGCTCATGCAAAAGCAGCTTTCCAAAAAATGAGGAAGATACTACGCAATCCATTTTTGACAATAGAAACAAGAAAAAGAGTTCTTAAATGTTATGTAGAGCCAGTCTTAACATATGGATGCCAATCATGGACAATAGGACAACAGACAAGAAAATCACTGGAGTGTGTAGAAATGTTGTTTTACAGAAGAATGTTGAGAGTACCGTGGACAGCTAAGAAGAGTAATGAAGATGTTCTGAGAGAGGTCAAAGCAACAAGAGAGCTAATTTCCAATATTAGGAAGAAACAATCATCATTTTTTGGCCATGTAATGAGAAGAGAACAACTGGAATATATTGTAACAACTGGAAAAATTGAGGGACGAAGAGATAGAGGGAAGCAAAGAGAAAAAATAACAGACAGCTTAAGAGAATGGCTTGGCAGAAGGTCAACAACAGAAATGATAAATAGTTGCCGAGATCTAAAGTTGTGGAGAGACATGATCACCTACGCCAGTAGGCCCGGTACTTGATGATGATGATATAATTAGTGTAAAAACTCATTTACGTGTATACAGGCTCAGTACAAACGCAGATAAATGATTATTTGTATGTAGTTATGGGTAAACAGTGTGACAAATCATCAAGCATTTTATATTTTCCCGTATCCATCTTGGGACAATATTGTTGTTTTCTACATTTCTAGTTTCTTTGTCTCTCTCGCTCTCTCTGTTTTTTTCTTTCTTTCTCTCTCTCTAGCTCTCTCTCTCTCTCTCTAGCTCTCTATCTTTCTCTCTCTTTCTCTCTCGCTTTCTCTCTCTGTTTTTTTCTTTCTTTCTCTCTCTCTCTAGCTCTTCTCTCTCTCTCTTTCTCTCGCTCTCATTCTCTCGCTCTCTTTCTCTATCTCTCGCTCTCTCTCGCGCTTTATCTCCCTCTAGCTGTCTCTCGCACTCTCTTTCACTCTCTCGCTCTCTTTCACTCCCTCTCTTTCTATTTCTCTCGCTCTCTCTCTCTTTTCTTTCTCACTCTTTCCCTCCTTTCTCTCTCGCTTTCTCCTTCTCTCTATCACTCTCTCTTTCTCTCTCACTCTCTCTTTATCGCTTTCTATCACTCTCTCTCTCTTTCTCTCTTTCTCTCTCACTCTCTCTTTATCGCTTTCTATCACTCTCTCTCTCTTTCTCACCAGCTCTCTCGCTCGCTCTCTCTGTCTCATTCTCTCCTTTATCTCTCTCGTTTTCTCTCTTTTTTCCTCTCTCTCTCGCTCTTTCTGTCTCTCTCTCTCGCTCTCCCTCTCTCTGTTTTTTTTTCTTTCTCGCTCTCTCTCTCTCTCTCGCCACATGTATTTTTTGCACGCCACCCCTATAAACACGCACTCACGCATATACAAATACATAAATGGCAAAACCAACCTTGAAACTCACAAACAATTGACTGTTTTTAACGTGCCACGCTAAATCATTTCTCCCCTAGTCTCCTGTTGTTTCTGCATATAATCAATTTTTCCTGTTTTGATGAATGAGCTACAATTTGCCCGACTCTGCCATCATAATTTCCTATACTCAGTTTGTCTTCACCACCGACACCAACGCGGTCTGACAGTGACAGACAGTGTAAACACGTCAAGTGGAAAAGCTTGGAAATTTACTATTTTTGTGTAAAAGAAAGGTTAAATGAGAATGCGTTGTTTATAATGGTACAGGTGGAGTCGTTGGCGGAGGTGGCTTTAAAATTATACCAACGGCGAGGAAACACAAGCGGTGACGCCTATGTCAAAGATATGTTACTGGTGACTTGACGTTTCGCAGTGACGTAGCTAGCATTGACGTTTCGCAGTGACGTAGCTAGCATTGACGTTTCGGTTTACTGCTTGTTTTGCAGCTTTTTAAAACAAAAATGTAACAAATATTGTTGGTGACATTTGACGTAAGTCATGCCTTGTATAAATGCTGGTGTTTATTTATGTATTGCAAATAAAGGTAGCTGTCACACACCACGTGCGATTAGTAGATCACTTGTAAAGAGTGATGTGATTATTATAGTAGTAGTAGTAGCCCCCGTCAGTCAAAGTTGACTATGGATTTTTCAGCGCCCCCAGATATGCTATTTTTTTTATTTTCTTTCCTTTCGTCGTGTGTTCTCTTTTTCTATGAAACTGTCTGCTTCTTGTTTGAGTGTGTTTCCAACGTTAGCGGTCTGCAGCTATGTCTTCCCAGGCTGCTGGGCTTATGTTCAGTCTTCATGTCGCGTTTACACACGTCTGTAAATCGAAGTTTTGGGCGCCCTCCGGTTCTGTTGCCATCTGCCAGTTGTCCGTAGAGTATACCTGATGGTATGCGGCCATCCTTCATACGGTGTACGTGGCTACGTTGTTTGAGCAGTGTGTAGATGATGTTCGGAAGGTCTTTGCGAGTCATAACCTCCACGTTTGTCACTTTATCCTTCCAGGTGATACCAAGAAAACAACGCAGAAATCGCATAGGACTGTATTTAGTCTTCTCTCCTGCTGTTGCATAGATTGTGATTACTGGATCACTTGTAATCAGTGATGCGATTAGTAGATCACTTGTAATCAGTGATGAGATTAGTAGATACTTGTAATCAGTGATGAGATTAGTAGATCACTTGTAATCAGTGATGAGATTAGTAGATCACTTGTAATCAGTGATGAGATTAGTAGATCACTTGTAATCATTGATGAGATTAGCAGATCACTTGTAATCATTGATGAGATTAGTAGATACTTGTAATCATTGATGAGATTAGTAGATCACTTGTAATCAGTGATGATATTAGTAGATCACTTGTAATCAGTGATGAGATTAGTAGATCACTTGTAATCAGTGATGAGATTAGTAGATACTTGTAATCATTGATGCTATTAGTAGATCACTTGTAATCATTGATGCGATTAGTGGATACTTGTAATCATTGATGAGATTAGTAGATACTTGTAATTAGTATGAAATTAGTAGATACTTGTAATTAGTGTGAGATTAGTAGATACTTGTAATTAGTATGAGATTAGTAGATACTTGTAATCAGTGATGAGATTAGTAGATACTTGTGATCAGTGATGCGATTAGTAGATCACTTGTAATCATTGATGCGATTAGTAGATCACTTGTAATTAGTGATGCGACTATTAGATCACTTGTAATCAGTGATGCGACTAGTAGATCACTTGTAATCATTGATGCGACTAGTAGATCACTTGTAATCATTGATGCGACTAGTAGATCACTTGTAATCATTGATGCGACTATTAGATCACTTGTAATCATTGATGCGATTAGTAGATCACTTGTAATTAGTGATGCGACTATTAGATCACTTGTAATCAGTGATGCGACTAGTAGATCACTTGTAATCAGTGATGCGACTAGTAGATCACTTGTAATCATTGATGCGACTAGTAGATCACTTGTAATCATTGATGCGACTAGTAGATCACTTGTAATCATTGATGCGACTAGTAGATCACTTGTAATCATTGATGCGACTAGTAGATCACTTGTAATCAGTGATGCGACTAGTAGATCACTTGTAATCAGTGATGCGACTAGTAGATCACTTGTAATCAGTGATGCGACTAGTAGATCACTTGTAATCAGTGATGCGACTAGTAGATCACTTGTAATCAGTGATGCGACTAGTAGATCACTTGTAATCAGTGATGGAATAACTTTTCGTCATGCACAAAATAGGCACATAGATTAACAAATGCGTTATTCCGCATTTTCTGGAAACACGACGTCACAAAGTAGATCAAGAAAGTAAAGTAAAAGAAAGAATTTCCTCCCCTGCCATTGCTACAAGTATGGGGCGGGGGGAGATATGAGATATGGTGTTAATAACCATATTTTTTCATGACTACGGCACATTTTTTTGGGTGATGTGGTCGGTATCACGTCATGCCGCCTTTACTTTCCAGAATGCTCTCTGATACCCTTTTTTTAGTGGCTGGGAGAACCCCGGAGACTTGTCGGTCAGAAAAAAAATCCACCCTTTCTGAGGATCGAACCCAGGCTTCTGATTAGGAAGCGAGTACACTGGCCACTCAGCTACCGGGGCTCCTTTGCAAAATCTCGGATCGTAATGTCTGACAAATAATTATTGGGAAACTTTCTTCTTCTTCTACCTTGTTAGCTCCCAGTGGAGCATAGTTTTCAAAAAACACTTTCCAAGTCGTTCTGTTTTTTTGCCATTCTTTTAAGATCATTCCAGGTCTTCCACATCAACTTCATCTCTGCTTTTATCTGTCTTCTCCAAGAATTCCTTGGTCTTCCTCTTTGTCTTTTCCCCTGGGGATTCCAAAAAAGGGCCTGTTGTGTAATACTCTCAGTCGGCTTCCGTAGTGTGTGTCCTATCCAGCGCCATCGTCTTCGCTGTATCTCTTTATCCACTGGTGTTTGACTGGTACATTTCCATAATTCTATGTTAGTGATATTGGGAACTTTAGACAGACAAAAATAATAACAGACATTAGGTAAACTAATTAGCTCTCGCAAAAAAAATTAATAACAGACATTAGGTAAACTAATTAGCTCTCACAAAAAAAAAATAATAACAGACATTAAGTAAACTAATTAGCTCTCGCAAAAAAAAATTAATAACAGACATTAGGTAAACTAATTAGCTCTCGCAAAAAAATTAATAACAGACATTAGGTAAACTAATTAGCTCTCGCTAAAAAAAATTAATAACAGACATTAGGTAAACTAATTAGCTCTCGCCAAAAAAAAAATTAATAACAGACATTAGGTAAACTAATTAGCTCTCGCAAAAAAAATTAATAACAGACATTAGGTAAACTAATTAGCTCTCACAAAAAAATAATAACAGACATTAAGTAAACTAATTAGCTCTCGCAAAAAAAATTAATAACAGACATTAGGTAAACTAATTAGCTCTCGCAAAAAAAAATTAATAACAGACATTAGGTAAACTAATTAGCTCTCGCAAAAAAAATTAATAACAGACATTAGGTAAACTAATTAGCTCTTGCAAAAAAAATTAATAACAGACATTAGGTAAACTAATTAGCTCTCGCAAAAAAAATTAACAGACATTAGGTAAACTAATTAGCTCTCACAAAAAAAAATATAATAACAGACATTAAGTAAACTAATTAGCTCTCGCAAAAAAAAATTAATAACAGACATTAGGTAAACTAATTAGCTCTCGCAAAAAAATTAATAACAGACATTAGGTAAACTAATTAGCTCTCGCAAAAAAAAATTAATAACAGACATTAGGTAAACTAATTAGCTCTCGCAAAAAAATTAATAACAGACATTAGGTAAACTAATTAGCTCTCGCAAAAAAAATTAACAACAGACATTAGGTAAACTAATTAGCTCTTGCAAAAAAAATTTAATAACAGACATTAGGTAAACTAATTAGCTCTCGCAAAAAAAAAATTAATAACAGACATTAGGTAAACTAATTAGCTCTCGCCAAAAAAAAATTAATAACAGACATTAGGTAAACTAATTAGCTCTCGCAAAAAAAAAATTAATAACAGACATTAGGTAAACTAATTAGCTCTCGCAAAAAAAAAAATTAATAACAGACATTAGGTAAACTAATTAACTCTCGCAAAAAAAAAAATTAATAATAATCATTTAAAAAAAAACACAAAGCTGTCGGGGGTCGTGGGCACATGTGGTGAATCCGACTAAAGACTTATAACTGACTGCTTCCGTCAGGGTGAAAGAACCAATACTGGTCGAGATTCTTCCCCACCTCCTCTATGAAAAGAGGCTAGCCAGTAGACCACGAAAGTAGGAATCTTAGAGAGAAGGCAAATACCGTATGTGAAATTTGTGCCGAAGTCGGAATTGTTGGGTCGGAACTCAGACTGACTGTAAACCAAGGCACAACGCAATTACGCAAATTTAATATCTTTTTAAAGACGGTCTTTGAATCGCCTGGTGAGCGTAGATGTATGTACGTATGTGTATGTTCCCCGTCTGTTTATATTTAAATTACATTGCACATTTGTTTTCTATTTCTGGTGCTTACGGTTAGTGGAATTGGGGATTCGCTTTTTTTAAAAATTAATTATTGAAATTATTGTTAAAAAAAGAAACTTTCCCGTGAATGCCTTACAATCACTTTGTTTGTTATGTTGTTTATATAATTCCAGGAGCATTCTCTTGCTTTCTGAATATCACATTCTCTTTCTTTTATGTGTTAGCTCAGAATGCTAGTAAAAAAGTAAAGTACCCCCGTCACGCCAAGTGGCGTATAGGGAAATATGGTGTTAGTGACCCTATATTTTACAGACCTTCAGCACATGATTTTTGGGGTAATGTGGTCAGTATTACGCCCGTGCTGTTTTACTTTCCCAGAAAAAATCCGGTACCCATTTAAGACTGGGTGAACCCGGAAGCCGTCGGTTGGGATCGAACCCTACCCCTTGTCCGTGGTAGTCCAGTTCACTAACCACTGAGCTATCGCGGCTCCCTTCAGAATGCTATATAATGTATAAATATACTGTAATGAGAAGAGAACAACTGGAATATATTGTAACAACTGGAAAAAATGCGGGACGAAAAGATAGAGGGAAGCAAAGAGAGAAAATATCAGACAGCATAAGTGAATGAATGGCTTGGCAGAAGGTCAACAACAGAAATGATAAAGAACTGTCGAGATCGAAAGTTGTGGATAGACATGATCACCTACGCCATTAGGTTCGGTACTTGATGACGATGATACTGTTATATAGCTTTTGATATTGCCCAGGTCATGTACAGTTTCTTTCTTCTAGCATTATTTTCCTATATTTTGTGTTGTTCTCTGTGCATTATTTCTATGTTTACACATTGTTTATTCATCTTCTTCATCTTTGCCACTGTGCATTTATCTTATGGAAAGTAAACATAAAATAGTATTAAGCAGTTAAACCTGCACAGAGACAAGGAACCGCATCCTGTAGATAAACTAGAGGTTTCGGCAAAGATATTCATCCGATATAAGACAACAAATATTAATACAAAAATAAACAGAAAATTACGTGAATATTTAGCTTAGCAGCATGGCGATGTGAGTCGATGGAATCGGGAATCCGAGAAAGGAATGAGGGGAAGGATTAACCAGCCCGGCGGAAGAGGAAAAGTGACCAGGACTCATGTGGCTGTTGGTCACATAGTAAGTAGTCAATGATGCATAGTATCTCTATGTGAGTCGATGGAGTCAGGAATCCGAAATAGGGAAAAAGGATAAGATTACACAGCCTGGAAAAGGAAAAGTGACCAGGACCCATGTGACTATTTGTCTCATAGTAAATAGTCAATAAGGCATATGATCTAAAGGGCTAAAAAAGAGACTTAGTTAACACCTTAAGACCATTTCATGTTTATGTTCCATATTTTCTGCAGCTTTACTCGCGGCCCTGCATATTTAACATTTTGTATATCCACAAGGTAAGATCCGCAGTTAAGTGAAGTTGAGGACGATATAGATAATGATGGAGACTAAATGGTTGCTTATATAATTCCTGAAGTATTCTCTTGCTTTCTGAATATCGCATTACTTTTCTTTTCTATTTTAGCTGACAATGCTCTATTGTCGTTATCTAGCTTTTCCTAGATTTATCTCATCCTTTTGTCTTTTCTCTTTTAGCTCAGAATGCTGTATTGTCGTTATCTATCTTCTCATAGATTTATTCTTTTTTGTTGCTAACTTTTACTTATTAAAGAGCCACCATAATGTTAACACAGAAAGCGACCTATAGGTACTACATATGCTTCTTTCATGTTTGTGGCTTACAGATTTGTTAATGCTCGTTATTTCTTGCTGTATTTGTTTGAGTTAATTGCAATGGTTTGTGTCAACATTGTTGTTTAAGGTGAGTCTAAGACTTTATTTAGTCGTGGTGTCAGATAATATTGCTCTGAGAAGACTGATGTGTATTGTGCTGTGCCGAGTCTAGACGTGGCTTCTGCGATTTTGGATGAGATTGTTATTTATGACAATCACAAATCTGTTAGTTTTGACAGTTATGAAGGCATGAAGTTAACCCTTAGTAGTCACAAATCCACCCTGTTTGGACTGAGATGTTTCAAAAATGACTTAGAATCCAATTGACGTGGATGACAACATTTTTACATTTTACATGCCATTATTTTAATTATCGGTTGTTTAAGTCGAAATACGTTTCAGCACGAATTCTTACAGAAAACTTTCCTTTATCACGTGGTTTGCATGCTTTCATTTTGCAACTCTTCAATTCGGTGTTGTTGTTGTTGACGGATTGTCACGAGTTGATGCGGGCAGGTTGCCCTTTGACTCATTTGATGTGTAAAAAAAAAAAAGCCCCCATTCACGCCATGTGGCGTATAGGGAATATGGTGTTAGTGATCATAATTTTTACAGACCTTCGGCGCAGGATTTTTGGGGTAATGTGGTCGGTATTACGCCTGTGCCGCTTTACTTTCACAGAAAAAATCCGGTACCCATTTATGGCTGGGTGCACCCGGAAGCCGTCGGTTGGGATCGAACCCTACCTCTTGCCCTTTGTAGTCCAGTTCACTAGCGACTGAGCTATCGCGGCTCCCTACTCATTTGATGTGGCGGGTCGTAATGGCTTTCTTGACATTCCCGGCTCTTACTGGAGAAGTTGGAGTTCGTCTATCCCAGGCTATGCTGGGATACTACAGGTCCAGTCCAGAGGTACTGTAATACTGGGTCCTCTATATCAGTAACAGCCACCACTACAGGGAACATGGCGATCCTAGCTTCTGTTAGCCAGTCTGTTTTGACGCAGACTGTTACCAAGGCAGACCACGAGGAGGTAGAACTGCTAGGTCTTGGTCAGCTGATGGTGCGCCGACCCTGCTATTGCTACCGCAGGTCGCTGGCGCTTCTGCTCCCCACTTTAATTATGATAGAAGCACAGATGTTTTGTGAATTTTGCTTCTTTAAAATTACACAAACATAATGACCACCTCTTCTATAAATGTTCATAAAAGTTCGTTGTGATGAAATTCGCTTCAGTTGTGATGATATGGAATTATTATTCCAGCAATGTTATATATCGGTGATGTGATATATTTACAATTTATTATAATTGATTATAAGCCAATATATCACTAAGGGACCGATAAATAAATTTCTTCCGTTTCTATTTTTTGTTGTTGTTTTTTTTTTTTTCTTTTCATTCCAACTTATTTTGCATGCCACTTTCTGTATACATAAATCTTATATTATCGTAACACAAAAAGCCAATAGTATGAGATCTATAATACATTATATTATAATAGTTATAATATAGTTATGTCACTGTCATCATGTTAAAAAATAGTGTTGAAAAATAAACGGATCCAAATGGGACTTCCTAATTGTCCCTGGCGTCTAATTACCATGAATGTGTTAGTTAATTGTTGGAATATGTTTGTTCAAACCTGCCCTGGTGTATTTTCCTTTAAAAAAAAATTACCTCAACCTATCAACCAATCCTATAAAACATGAATTGTGTGATGTACGTGGTATCTGTTGTCTTTGTTTATTTACATTTATCAAGAGAGGTGTCAATGGAACGGTAGAAATTTGCCTTCTTTTCCAAAGTCATTCCTTTACGTTGAAATGTTCAGCTGCTTAAAAAGGCTTCACTATAAAAGGGTCCAATGTTTATTATTTCCTTCAAGTAGCGCAATACATGGGGATTAGTATTTTTTTTTTTTATCATGAGAAATGAGGCGGTATAATTCGTCTGTAGTTTCGGCAAATTAAGATACAAAGGAAAAATATAAATTTATCTTCACTATCAGTTTATGGAGGAGAGATGAATGGTATGTACTTTTGAAAATGTACGGCCAGACCCGAGGAAGCAGCTAATTAATTTATCGTTATCATAAATTTCACGCCATTATCACTTGGTACTTATTATTACCGTAGTTGTTGCATCACAAATGACAGGTCCGGCAATATTAATGTTTCATTTATCTATTACGATGTTTATTTCGAGACTGTTAACTTTATACAAACTTACGGGAACGCTTTCCCGCTGGAGACATTAACCCTGGTTAATACTGCTCTCAAAGTTTTAGTTAATATTTCTCTGAGAACATAGAGCGACGACTACTGTGAAGGTTTAGTTTAGTTGAGTCGACAGGTTATCCACACTGCACATTGGGCAAGTTACACACTGTCACTCAGCTTGTGTTCCCTAGCGTTCGGCTTCTCGTGGTAAGGCGCGGTGCCACGGAGTACGAGTTCGATCCTGCTTAGGACTTTATATTCTTTGTTTTTTTCTGTTGTTTATTTGTCATTTTTTCAGATGCTGTAAAACGTACCTCTTCCTCCTATGATTCCCTGAATTATCGACTCGGAAGTTTCCCTTTATAAGAACATTAATTTATTATTATTTGTCTCCTTCATATCCATCAACGTGCAGAGATTAACGTTGTCACTGGTGTTGTGTTGGTCGACTGTGATATGTAAGTTATTGCCCTTGCTGGTTGATAATTTGGGGATATTCAAACAAAGAAGATTAACGCTGACCACGTTGTTTTTATTACTATAGTTGATGATACGAAAAGTTCAACCGCTGAACTCATTTGTAGTTTTGCATCATAATCATGTGTCATGTGCAGGACAGGAGACAAGTTTAAACAGCTTTCATGTGCGTTGCCTTCGAAAGATTATGAACATCAAATGGCAGGACAAGGGAACCAACTCTAATGTTTTCCAACGAGCTAAACTACCATCCATCATGGCCACGCTTTGGAGTCGTAGACAAAGGTGGCTGGGTCATGTAAGAAGAATGGCAAACATTTATATTCCGTAACAAATATTGTATGGCGAACTTAAGGATGGAAAGAGACCAAAGGGCAGACCAGTGCTGAGATATAAGGATATTTTCAGGACTTCCTTGGGGGAATTCTCTATTAGTGAAAGAAACTGGTAATATCTGGCTGCATATCATAGCACATTGAGAACAAACATAAAAATGACAGCTACTTTTGAGGCAGGGCTGATAAAAAATTCAGAAGACAAAAGACGCAGGAGAAAGGAAACGAGGCACCATGAATACATCTTGTTCGTTCTGTGGCCGGATCTGTCTATCCAATATTGGCAGATTCAACCACGAGAGAAGCTGTTCAGCAAAGTAGCAGCCAGCATAAGACACTAATATTTTTACTAAACTACTGATTTATCATGATTGCTTGCTACCAAGCGTCTGTCAAGATACCAAAGGCCATATTTATATATACACGTGCCATGAAGTATGGCCTTTAGTGCTAATTCCTTTACTGACTATTATTTCTCTTTTCTCTATTTTCAGCACGTAGCGCGTTGCCATTCCGTCTCAATTATTCTACTGTGTCGTCCTCGACTTCATTTACCAATAATATTTCTGTATGTAACGATTGTCAAGCCACTGTCACTATGAATCAGTTAAATCGTTCCTGGTGTGTTGTGTATTGTTATTGTCACAGCAACAATGTTGATTCTAGGTGTCGTATTCAAAGGACTATTTTCAGAAATCATGTCTCAATTCCTGCAGGTGTTTCTGTGTCAGACTGCCTTGACCTTTCTCAGCTGTAGAAAGGTGAGATTAAGTTCGTATTGTCGACAACTCGAGCATAAGTTAATTCTATAATCTTCCAAGATTAGTATGTACGTGTTTGCATGCGATTGTGTGTGTGTGTGTGTGTGTGTATGTTGTGTGTGTGTTTATTTTGTTTACATCACGAGATGTGTCATTCTAACTGGCATGTACGATCATGAATCTTCACAAATCTCTGTTCTCGAGTTGACCGTTACTTCTGCTATCAAACACTGCCCATGGCCTAACAACCCACTACCTGTACATGTACTACTCTGTCGTTCACTGCATCAAACCCCAGACATGGTGTCACCTCTCACAATTTGCTGTTCATGTTTCCACTTAACATAACAACATGCTTTTGAGAAGGGGAAAAAATCTGCTTTCTTATGTTTGTTATAATCTGTCTTTGAGCACTGGCCTCTTTCATCATGTATTCATGAATCACCTGAGTCCTCCAGGAAACCTGAACATTCTTCTGTAAGACAACATCTATGTCGACTTAAGTGCTTGTTTCGATGGTTTTTACATACCTGACACAGCAACAGTTTTTAACTTAATGTCTAAAGCAGACAACGTGTTTCCAGATTTAAAAAAAAAATACAAGTTATTAAAATAGCTCGACGTTATTGACTCTTTTTTTATGTTATTTGTCAGCAAGTTTTATGTTGATCTTTCTTATTTCCACAGGCAACTTCCACACGGTGTATGTGAAACATTGACACAAGCGGTGGATGTTAACTGGAGCCAGTAGCATATGTTGAGGGGCGGAGCAAACGTCCGTATACGAAGGTCATCGATTACTGCAAAAACACCTGACCAGGTTCAGGCAACATAGAACCAAGAACGTTGCATTTACTTTACATTTCATTCAGCTCCCCTGGGGGTAATAGTTTGTGGATTCTACAAATTGCCAATAAACTGTGCGTGAACTTTTCACTTAGTCTAGTAAGGTCTGGATATTTTCAGGTCTGTGAATTAAAAGATGAACTCTTTGTGATTTGAGAGTTTCAGCTTTCTGTAAATTAAAAATTAAACACTGTTACTTAAAAATAATTTGAAATTTATGGGATCTCACATTTGAGCAGTGACAAACGTGATCTTTTTTATTTGACATTTCAAATTTACGTGAACTAACATTGTTCTTTAATTTAATAATTGAACATTCTATTAACTGTTTAGTTGAACATTCTATTAATTATTATAGTTAAACATTCTATTAACTCCGTTATATGGGTTAAACTCTCTAGAAACTGGTAATAAACCAGACTGTTGAGTTCACAGCAAACTGGTAGTTGAATTATTCGCCATGTGTTAATAAGTAAGCTAAAAGTTAGCCATTGTGTTTTCAGTTAATTTTCTCTTTCAACATGCCAGTATAATTCCATCAATCTGCTACATAGTTTACGCTTAGCCGATGAGGTCTTTTGTGCACAAAGATTGTGAAGCCCAGAGAGTGAATTATACAATTCAAAACAAACGTCGATCATGGGTTTATGCCTGTTACTACGTCGTCGTTGGCGCATCCTCCTGTGGGTAGCGCTGGCTGTGGTGGTTGTTTTCTTATTTATCGACTACTCCAACCCCAAGGTAAGGGGTTCAGAAACCTCTTCGAAGCTGACTGAAGATTCTCCCCATTTACAGGTGAGTCCTTGAATGCATTAAAGCTGTTCTCACATCCGTCTTGTTGCACCTGTTGGTTTCTATTTACAGTTTCTTGTGCCCGTTTTTAGCTGCAGTTCGTTACATATTTTCAGCCTGCCTGCCTGTCTTTCTAATTGCCCGTCGTCTCTACCTTCCTGTCTATCTACCTGCCTGTCTATCTACCTGCATTTACGCCTATTTACATACTTACCTATATTACTGTACTCACAATTACAGCCAAACCTGCTCATTGCAACAAGATAAACTTTAGAATTACAGCAATAATCATTAATAATAACCTTATTATCTACACATTTAAAAACTGTTCAGAGAAACCGAACACTTATGGGGCCCTCCTGAGTGCAGTTATATTGATTGCAAAAACTAGTACTCCCTTTTTTATTTTATTTTATTTAAAGGAAATTTTTTCGATGTTTTTTTTTCATATCCATTTTGTAAATAAATATTTATTGTGCGTGTTATTTTACAATAACATTTCCTATTGCTGCTTGTTTTTCTTTCTCAGTTCTTGTTTCTTTCATTTTCAAATTGTAGCTTTCATGCTCTGGAGTTTTGTTTAACCTTAGTAAATATTTGTGAGTTCAATTTTCAGTTTTATTTTCCTTAATTCATATTTCGTGACTGTTTTAATTACATTTATTTCTAATCGACTCATATTTCGTATTTTAGTCCAGTTAAAATAGAGATTGTATTAAAATTAATACACTTGGCGTGACAAAAAAACGAACCTGATATGTTTCAGATGTTTGCTTTTTTAATATCCAGAATCTAACATATCAAATAGGCTCATTTTCTAAATGTTTTTGGTAAAAATGTTCAAATGTATTATCTTCCTTTATCTCAAAATATCTCCACTATATAGTTTTATCTTAACTCTTTTATCTTTAGTTTCATCGACTTTTTTCTCTTCAGTTTTTATTTTATTTGAGTGGAAACGTAAGTTAAAAAAAAAAAAAAGCTAACTAAAGAGCCCCGTGGCGTATAGGGAATATAGTGTTAGTGACCATCATTTGTATAGATCTTCGGCACATGACTTTTGAGACAATGTGGTCGCTTTTACGTCCGTGCCGCTTAGCTTTCACAGAAAAAAAATCCGGTACCCATTTAAGGCTTTTGTCCTTAGAAGTCCAGTTCACTAGCCACTGAGCTATCTCGGCCCCCACCAAACCTAAGTGTTCGACTCATATTCCATCATCATCATCATCATCATCGAGTGCCGTCTCCGCAGCGAAGGTTGGCTAACATAGATCGCCACTCCACTCTGTTTCTTGCTTTGATGGTGCAGGTTGTCATAAATTGACTTGCCCATCTTTTGATGTTACTCGTCCATGTTAGTCTTGGTCTGCCTCTGCCACTTTTACTTTGTATTTTCCCTTCAAATTTTACTTTTAGTAGGCTGTTGTGTCCTTTAACGTGTCCCAAAAATTTCATTTGTCTTGTCTTAATTGTATTTAGTAGTTCTCTTTTCATTTTTAGATGTTTTAAAACTTCATCATTTGTTTTCTTTTCTTTCCATCCAATTCTACCTATTCTTCTGTAAATCCACATTTCAAGGGCTTCAATTTTCTGATCTGTTTGCTTGTCTAATGTCCATAGTTTCTGCACCATACATCAATATTGAGAAGATGTAACAATTTGCTATTCTTAGTTTCAGTCCCTGCTGTTATTTGTTTTGTTGTTAGTATTCCATCACTTTGATTGAAACAAATAATGATAATCCACACCCCCGGCTAAGAAAATTGGTTTCACCGAATTCTTTGCATCATGAACTCAGAATCATAGCCATTTTTGTATCATAAACTCAGTATTATAGCCATTTTTGTGTCATTAACTCGGTATCATAGCCATTTTTGTATCATAAACTCAGTATCACCTAACAAAAAACAACTAACAGTTGGCGATAAAGAACCAAATATACTAATGGAAGAAATAGAAGAAACATTACGACTAGCACCAAGAAACAAAGCCACCGGAATCGATAATATCCCAGTAGAAATGCTAGGAGCAGCGGGAGAGGCAGGATGTAAATGGTTACACAGAATATTCAACGCTGCATGGATACAACAGCAAGTCCCAGACGATTGGAAACAGTCCATTATATTACCAATATGGAAAAAGAAGGGCAGCAGAAGAGACTGCAACCAATATAGAGGAATATCACTATTAAGCCACACAGGGAAGTTATATGCCAAGATAGTTGAAAAAAGATTGAGACCAAATATAGACCCACAACTAAGCGATGCTCAGATGGGCTTCAGGAGGAACAGAAGTTGCACAGATGCCCTGTTTATCATAAAACAACTAGCGGAGAAAACAATAGAGCATAATAAAACACTATATACAGCTTTTATTGACCAAGAAAAGGCGTTCGATAGGGTGGACAGGGAACAACTATGGTCCGTATTGCCCTTGTACGGAGTGAGTCACCACCTAGTAGAGATATGCAAGAGCATCTATGAAAGTAGTCGCACTACAGTAAGATCTTCAGCAGGCTACTCTAAACATTTCACCATTAACTCCGGAGTAAGACAAGGCTGCGTGCTTTCCCCCTTACTTTTCATCACATATATGGACAATATATGCAAATTAGCATGCCCAATCAGAGGAAACATACCAACACGTATAGTCCCATTTCTCTTGTATCTTGGTCTCTCTCACATAATCACATTTTTCTCATATTTTGGTCTCTCTCACATAATCACATTTCTCTCATATCTTGGTCTCTCTCACAACTCTTTGTTAATCATTTTCTTTTAAATCTCTATCTCACATAAATGCATGCCACTCCGTCCTTCTCTCCTCCCTTTCCTTTATCGTTTACCACTTTCATTCTTCCATCTCAAACCATGTCGTTCACTTTTATTTTATTCATGGAATCAGTCTCATTGATGTTGGGGCATCCCTATATCCGCTCCACCGCCCGTCCCAACATTTCCTAAGCGTGTACAGACTGATTGTCCCTGCACGGTGTTGATTATAGATACATCTGCTTTTCCCCACTAAACACTCCGGATCGACCAGATCCTTATTCCACCTTTAGACTCTTCATCCTCAATAATATACATTATTGCCCACTCATTTTCATCCTCTCCTCTTAAGGAATGAAGAACAAACTTGGCGATGTCCTCTTTGTACAGTGTAAGACTGCCAGCGAGCTTATCTGCTATTTCATTGCCACGTACATCAGCGTGCTCAGGACAGTGCACCCAAGTTCATTTCTATCATTTCACTTTACGTATTATTTCCTCATACTTCCCATCTTGCGATAGCTCAGTGGTTAGTGAACTGGACTACCACGGACAAGGGGTAGGGTTCGATCCCAACCGACGGCTTCCGGGTTCACCCAGCCTTAAATGGGTACCGGATTTTTTTCTGGGAAAGTAAAGCAGCACGGGCGTAATACTGACCACATTACCCCAAAAATCATGTGCTGAAGGTCTGTAAAATATAGGGTCACTAACACCATATTTCCCTATACGCCACTTGGCGTGACGGGGGTAATTTACTTTTTTTACACTTCCCATCTTACCTTAACCTCCACTGACCTTCCTTTCTCATTCTCTCACTCACAAACTTTCACGCAATCTGCTGTATAAAACCTACACCAGTCAGACAGCAAAGTCAAGACAGTTCAGATGCAGAGTGTATCATACACCTGTTCCCAGAATCCCCCTGCCAACAACTAATAAAAGACCTATCATTTGCTCTCCGCTCTCTCTCATATTTAACGTCTCCAGGAAATTCCCTGACTGATGGAAGGACTGAGTGTGCCAGTTAAACAGAGAACTGAAATAATTTTATTAAGGCAACACGAGCGGATTAACAGGAAACTGGTTATCTCCCCTACTGAGAAAACGCCCCCTTATTAACTTCCTGTTTTAAAGAAAATAGTCAGGTTAGCTTGAAATGTTAATATTATGTTACGTTTGTTTGTTAATAATTTTGTTGTCTTATTGTGTTATGTGTGACTTCTTCTTCTTTTCTTCCTCATATGCCTTACAGCGTCGAGGGGACATATAATTTGCAGTATTTTGTTCATCTGTAGGCCTGTGCTGATGTTGTTTCTAATAGTCCATCAAGCAGTGTCTATCCTGGATATAAGCACCAAACTTAACATAAAACATGCAATAATGAATATATTAAATATCGCGCCGAGCAACGAGTAGAGCTGTAGAAAATATATAAAATAAACATAATTAATAAACATAATAATATTAAGCTGCCGAACTATAAAGAATCAAGACAAACTACAACGTTTCGGCAAAAGTCTTCATCAGGTACAAGGCTACAGATATGTATATTTTATGCAAAAACACGATAGAGAAAGTACTACTCTTAAACAAATATAAGCACAAAAGTCAAACAATGATCTCAAAATTGAAAATGGCGAAACATCATTCCATGTTAATTCATTACTTATATAATGTACACAGTACTTATGTCATTTATTTAATGTGTGGATCGCCCACTCAACGATTATAGCACTTATTTAGGTATATATCACTTTAAGTTTATATAATTCACTCAGTGCTGTATATAATGCGCAATACCGATATCACGCACTCAATACCTTCGTCAACACTCATTACTACTGGCACTCCCTCGATGCTTCTTTTGATCTTCTCTCTCTCTCACTTATGTCTGCTCTTGCTCTCATTATTTTGCTGTCTCTCTCTCTCTCTCTTATGTCTGCTCTTGCTCTCATTATTTTGCTGTCTCTCTCTTTCTCTCTCTTTCTCTCTCTCTCTCTCTCTCTCTCTCTCTCTCTCTCTCTCTCTCTCGTTCTTCCTCTTTCTCAGCTTGTCACTCTCCACATTTTTTCTCTCTCACACCCTAACATCCTCTGTCTCGCTCTCTCAATCTCTCACTCACTATACCTTTTCTAGTGCTTCGATATCCCGCTTGTTTAGGATGAATGATGATATCGTATGACAGGGAACAGTTGGCTGTGTTCTTTCTGCGCGGTTTCGCCTTATGTCTTTTGGCGTGTGCTGAGACTGCTACGATGGGGACTACAGTTACCTTTCTTTGTTTGGGAGATGAGTTAGTAATTCGGATGATTCCACTGGCACGGGCGGTTGAGCAATTATGGATTTTAATTCGTTTACTGTGATATCGAGGCCTTCCATAACCAATAACCAATAACCTTTTCTAGATATAACTCATAATTGATAACCACCACAAACCCATCTCAGCCTTTCACTAACATTTCCTAGCACTCTCTGGTCCCCTCTTTACCTCCATCTATCTTGTATCCGGATCACGTGCAACTTCTCTAATCTGTCGTGAACACATTTGCACCCAATACTTCCGCAGCTGTGCAACACTGTACAAACAAACATATACATAATATATATATTTTTATATATATTTATATATATATATATATATATATATATATATATATATATATATATATATATATATATATATATATAATATATATATATATATATATATATATATATATATATATATCACGGCTGTTTGTTTTCATTTCAAATAGCATTTTGGTTTTTTTATAATCTAGGAAATTGTGGAGCATTTATGAATGAGGATGTCCTGAATCTAATGCATTCCCCTCATTCTTACAACTAATATTTTATGGAAGTGGTTTCAGTTTGTGACACTACATATCTTATTTTCTTAGATGAAGAATACCCACAAGATTTTTAGATCCGTGTATCCACATAAAGATCAGCACAGAATGCAGTAAAGAATGGGGAAGCAGATGCATACATACAGCACACAAATAACATTAGGGATATGAATGGAATAGCAACAGGGAAATACTGTCACAATTGCATGCAAAAATTTAAGCAATAAAGTTGGCAATAGAAAAACTGCTGATCAGTAATCTTGGTCCACCTCCTGCAGTGTTTCTGACAGATGCAAGATCAGCACCCCATGCACTGTAATCCAGAAAATGACATCTACAGAGTTTATTGACTGAACTCTGCAATCATCACAAGGTCGCAGTGCAGTGGATCCCATCTCACTGTGGAATTCCGGGAAACGAGAAAGCAGGCCTGCTGACCAAGAAAGGTTCAGCAGACAAACAAGAAGATGCGCCAGTTACGTACGATCAGAAGAAACAATCAAATCAATCAGAAGACCTCAAGCTACAAATCAAGCCCGCCTTTCATAATATGAATGGACGGAAACAATTTATACATTGATTATTTCCTTCTCGCTCTTTAGTTTTCAGCTCCTCCTAATTTCTCTTTCCTTACGATTTTATATATCTCTACACGTCACCTATTTTCCCATATGTAACGCATCTCTTCTTCATCCCAACACCTTATCCCTCATCTCTTCGTCCACATCCCCCTAACTTTATCATCCGACATGTAGCTATAGATATTTGTGCTTCACCGTTTGTTGTCGTAGTCGCCGTGGTCTGAAGAAGGCCGCAAGCCGAAACGTTAGTATTGTGCTGTGTTCCTTCTTTGTAAAGCTGTTACTATACATTGGAGTGTTTACCACACCCCACTATTGGCTCCCTATCATTATACCCCTCAAAACAGGACCCCATATAGTCACATGTATACAAAATTCAAGATTGGCTCAGCTACATGTGAACAGGCGCCCCAGACTGCTGAACACATACTTCAAGATTGTACTGAATATAGTACACTGAGGAAAATGCATTACCCATAGATACATCACTGCAGGCAAAACTGTATCGACCACTGCAAGAATTACAGAATACATTACAATTTATACAATAAACTACATATTGCAGGTTTAGACAATACTTCAGGTGAACAAAAAGTATATTAATGACACCCCAAACAAAAACGTATAATTTTCAGCTAAATAAATATGTATGAATCAGTGATATATTAGTAGTTAATGCTCGTAATGAAGAGAACACATATTGGCAAGTGTGAGAGTTTCCCATGATACAACATTCTATTTTTAACCACACGAGGTTTACATTTTGTTACGCAGCTTCTTATAATCGCCTTGAATATATAATAGAAAAAGCAAGGTTACATCTTCCTGGAAATATACACATAAGCACATCAACTAAATTATCAGCAGCAAACAACTGTGATATGTACATCTATCCTCGCACATCCTCTTTCTATTTTCACTTTCTGGCTTGCTTTGCATTTTCTGCCAATCACATTTCTGCGTCCATGTGTTGAAATTATGTCTGCGCGTTAATAACGAATTTTTTTTTTTTTATGACGTTACTTGAAACTTCCTTGCATTTTCCTTTAAGTATTTTGTTAAATTGAATGTTTGACGTCTGTAGCAGCACGGCTTCTTGTCACATCTGGAAATCCTGATGTAGTTTTAGAGATTTAAAAAAGCAGTTGTTTATTAGAACATTTTTAATATTCCACATTCCACTTTATATTAAATTTTCGACATTCCGCTAATTCATAAAACTTCGACATTCCGCTAATTCTTAAATATTCGACATTTCAATGTGTATTAAATTTTATAAATATTATTGTTTAAATATTAAATTGGGAAGAACGAGGATACATGAGGATAAGTGCCAATAAATACCATCTGTTGCATCACGAACGCATCGCAGACAAATGTCCCTGTGATTTTTAAAAATACTATTTTGTAAAGTTGAAGCACCTTGAATGTGAACCACACGTTCTTTAGCCGCTGTTGTAAATTGCATCATCAGCAACAGCATGTGCTATACTGGTTGACGTAGGCGAGCATGGCATTTCACAATCTTCTATCTGCAGTGCATCGCATCAGTTCTGTTGTTGACTGTTTTCCATGCTATGTCATTGTAGCAGAATCAGGTGTCATGTTGTTGTTAACTGTTTTCCATGTCATGCCGTTGTAGCAGTCACAGGTGTCATGTCGTTGTAGCAGTCACAGGTGTCATGTCGTTGTATCAGACACGTATGTCATGTTGTTGTCTGAGACAGAGATATCATGCTATTGTATAAAACACAGGTGCCATGTCATGTCATTCTATGAAACACAGATGGCTTGCCATTGTATCAGAAACAACACATTCCAGTATGACAGCACAAATCAGGACATCATTAGTAAAAACAGATAGGAAACAGGTCTCATTTTACTCATTAGTACGATCATGGTCATTAGATGACCAAACGTTCGGTTTGGTCATTAATAAATTTCATGTTTTGATGCTTCCATGAGTTAAACGCATTAGCGCAGCTCATGTAGACGACTAGGCTGGTTTAGGTTACTCAAGCGAAAAATTTCACAGAGAAACAGGGTCTTTGACGGGGGTACCTGTTAGTCATTAATGCGGCCCGCGAGTGTTTCTGTAGGTGTTGGTTACGCTTTGGCGGGCAACTCCTAAAGTTATTTACGTGCCTTTGTGTACATACCTAGGCATGTGTAAGTGTTACGGACAAGTACTGAGTAAGTTGTTATCATTAGATGCAAAGAAATTTTAGGTATACATTAAAAGTTGCCTTGCATAACTATAAGACTGTTTTGTGAGAATGTACAAAGTTATGTCACCCTGATATCCCCCACCGGGCCTTTTCGCGAAACATCATGAGAGGTCACCCCGCCACGACGAGAGGTCACCCCGACCGGCCGTCAATGTGCGGCTAGACTAATTATATAAGGAAAAATTCTGATCATGTACGGGTAGACTAAATATATAGCAAAATATGCGTGGCTAGCCGTGCGTTCCACGATCCTAATGCTGATACTTCACTACTACTTTCATAAACAAAATCATTTCCAACAGTCAACACATCCAGTTATCTGGATAGCATTCTAGCACCAGGTGCGGAAGTATGTTTTAATGTCAACAAAGGGATAAATAGAGCCACAATAGCTGTTGCCAATCTAAGCGAAATTTGGGGTTAACGCAAGTACAGCACAAAAGCCTAACTATTGGGATAAATGATAAGGTCAATGGAAGATAGACAAGTAATGAAAAGTACGACTGTAAAAGAGCGAAACGATTGAAAAAGGAAGAAAGAAGACTGAAAGCCAGAAGGAATGGAGTGAGGAAGGAAGGAATTACAAGATGAACATGCACAACATGTAACGATGCACGTATTTCATATGTTGCAGTGTTGTAATGTCAGCTCTAACAATATTGAGCAACCATACACCTATGAAATAACATGCAAACTTACACATATGATAGTACATGCAAACATACACATATGTAAGTACATGCAAACATCAGAACAGACTGAAAACCATACATAATGTACGATCCTTATGACTCGGAAGGAATTAAAACGCATGTGCACATATTCAAAAATGTACTGACATTAATATTATTAGTGTACATGCAGAATATGGGAGGGGTTTTAATCTAATAGATATGCACATATGGATTTTAATTCGTTTGCAGTGATACCCAGGGACCTTCCGTAACCAAATAACCAAGAAAGAAAGAAAGGAAGAAAGAACGAACGAAAGAAAGAAAGAAAGAAAGAAAGAAAGAAAGAAAGAAAGAAAGAAAGAAAGAAAGAAAGAAAGAAAGAAAGAAAGAAAGAAAGAAAGAAAGAAGGAAAGAAGGAAAGAAAGAAATGAAATTACACATAAAATCCGACACAGATGGCGAGGCAGCGAAATATGAATTTCTTTCATTATTTACATAATCGATTATTCACAGATTAACCAGCACGCAATAATCTGATAAGAGAGAGAGAAGAAGAAAAAGGGAGTAGAAAGTTAAATTCTGTTAGCGCGCATTATAATCAAAGTAAAAAGAGAACTAACTCACCTATATGTAAACGGGTTATCTCTTAACATGTCCGTCCCAACTCATTCAACATACCACGAAGACCACTGTCACCTCTTATTCCTGGCTTCACCATGCTTTGTGATATCGTTATGTGTTCTTGTGAAGAGCACCTTAGTAATTGCTGCTAGTTGATAACTTCTATCCTTCTTCCTGTCCCGAAACCTTTAAGACTTTTGAGACAATATCGATGGCCTGTCGTATCACCAGCAAGAGGCGTAAGGAAATATATATATCATCATCATCATCAAGTACCGGGCCTAGTGGCGTAGATGATCATGTCTCTCCACAACTTTCGATCTCGACAACTATTTATCATTTCTGTTGTTGACCTTCTGCCAAGCCATTCTCTTAAGCTGTCTGTTATTTTTTCTCTTTGCTTCCCTCTATCTCTTCGTCCCTCAATTTTTCCAGTTGTTACAATATATTCCAGTTGTTCTCTTCTCATTACATGGCCAAAAAATGATGATTGTCTCTTCCTAATATTGGAAATTAGCTCTCTTTTTGCTTTGACCTCTCTCAGAACATCTTCATTACTCTTCTTAGCTGTCCATGGTATTCTCAATATTCTTCTGTCAAACCACATTTCTACAGACTCCAGTGATTTTCTTGTCTGTTGTCCTATTGTCCATGACTCGCATCCATATGTTAAGGCTGGCTCTACGTAACATTTAAGAACTCTTTTTCTTGTTAATATATATATATATATATATATGATGCTATTTAAATTGAAAAGAAAAGCTAAATTTGTTAAACTGCATTATAGTCGGAATCAACCAAAATACTGCAGTAATTCGGACGTAGTGTACGAATGCCGAGTCATTTTATTTTAAATCATTGTGCGAATTCCATGCTGTACGAGTGGGTTTTACTCAGTCACTATAATAAATATTGTGTGGTGTCTCATACCTGGAATGTGATTTGTTCGGTGAGACTTTCTAAATCCGAATCCATTACACATAATGGAAGGTCTCTCTGCGATCAAGAATGGAAAGTGAATTAATTCGTTCCCCGGCCCATAACAATAACATTTTGTATATAACAATAATAAATTAGTCTAGGAAAACAGTAAATAAAATGAGTCAATGAAAGTAAAGTAAAAGTAAAGGTCCCGTCACGCCTAGTGGCGTATAGGGAATATGGTTTTAGTGACCATAATTTTATAGACCTTTGGCACATGATTTTTTGGCGTAATATGGTTGGTATTACGCCCTTGCCCCTTTACTTTCCCAGAAAATTTCCGGTACCCATTTAAGGCTGGGTGAACCTGGAAGCCATCGATCAGGATCGAACCCGACTTCTTGTCCTTAGTAGCCCAGTTCACTAACCACTGAGCTACCGCGGCTCCTGAAATGAGTCGATGCTTTTGTAAAAATAAAAAAGGTATAACAAATTGTTTATATTGTAACTTTGGGAGAGGTAATGTCTCGTGTGACTGATGGATCTGGAGGGCGTGCCAGTAATATTTCAAATAACTGTTCTTCCGGTGTTCTCTCTCTCTCTCTCTCTCTCTCTCTCTCTCTCTCTCTCTCTCTCTCTCTCTCTCTCTTCTCTCTCTCTCTCTCTCTCTCTCTCTCTCTCATCTGCGTCTCTTCACTATTAGTTGCGGGTTTTGATCAACTTTCCCTAACTGCTAGTTCCACCACACGTGTACCACCGCTATAATCCTTCGCGGTAAGTTTCTTGTTCACAATTATTGTCGATACTACAAACTTCTTCTGTCTTATGCTTCACTGTATCCGCACACTCTTTTTAGATGATATAGTTAACTGATAGTGGTTATATATAACCTAAAGCACCAAAAATGCAGCCAAAAAAAAACATTGGAAACACACGTGTAAATTGACCTAGACGCACAACAGAGGTTTACAGATAACACTGTTTTCATAGCTTTTGAGCACGCGCAGTTTGAACGTAGAGACATTGTTCAGATACTGGAACGTTCGAAGTTACCGTCTTTCGAAATATGAGGGTCCAATTTACATACAAAAACTCAAATACAAAAGGATGTATCATTGCATACGGTTTGAGAGCCGGTCGAATCGATAACATGTCATCCTTCAGACTAGAAGAACGTGGGTTCCAATCACAAGATACTAAATTGGGGTAAAATAAAAATTGGTCGAAACACTTCTAGACGACTGCACTGGACACGCGCTCTATCTTCTCTTGTTCTATTAGGGTTCTACAGGTAGACCACAGAAATGGGATAAAGCCGTATTTAATTTTAATTTGTTCTTTTTTTTTTTTAGAGAGAGAGAGAATTTCGATTCAGGCTTATGTTGATCATATGTGATGACTGCCAGATTCTGCTTCTTGTCGATCAGCAACCCTCATTCTCTCATGACAGATTTTAAATCGTTAACGGCAACTGAATGGGCAAGGCAAATATGTCGCAGCCTGACATTCTCTTATCCTGCGCCTTTTTTTTTTATCTTCTAATCTTTCACTTTATTTCATGTTCAAACATTGCTGTGCTGATGTTTGTTGAAAGTCTTTTCTAGATGTATAAAGACCATGTGCCAGATTTTTCCAATTTTATTTTTTACAGAAATTTCCCACGTTCCCTCTGCAGACGTCTTTGTACCTTAGTTTTTGGTCGGCTAACCAAATCCTTCTCTTAACTTCTCCGAGAATGTAGCTGGTCCATTCATCTAATCTATCCCAGAAATATTATTCTTCGCCTCTGGCGTATTTGACATATTGGGCCGAATAATGAATTTAAAAAAGATGATATTTACCAACGATGTGTTTACACATCAGCAATTATTTATTGTACAATTACATCACACTTTACGAAATGAATCACGCGGTGCCTCAGATTTCAATGACCGATATATTTTATTATTTATTACGATCAGTTCCATGGGGTGGGGAAGGGATGAGTGTAGGGTAGGAGTATGCAAAGGATTTGTACCTCACTGCAAGAGGCAGCCACATCCTTCTTGATGGCCCTGGAGACTGTTTAGTTCCACAGCTCGTACCCCGTCCACGTATGGCTCCTAGTGTCTACTTGTGTACAGCAGCGTCACCACCTGGGCAACGGCTTTGGCTGACCGGCTAAATTACGCAGGAATAATTAATGTAGTGCCGCTTCTATAGAACACACAACTGTTGGCAGAAAGGGCGGATGATCGACTCAGTCGGCTACGGTCTCAGAGACAGGACCTGGAACAGCTTGGTATCGGGTCCAAGGTACAACAGGAACCGAAGGTGTTAAGTGGCCAGAAGCAATCAGAGAGCAATAGCAAACTGGCGAGAAATCATGACAGATATGTTTTCTGTGCGAATCATCAGAGGCAGATCAAGAAGAAGGTGGTTTCAAGACATCTAAGAGACCTTGAACATGACAACAGAAGTAGCAGGAGATCTGGCTACAGACGGACACTTTCAGACGAGTCGTGGTGAATGCAATGTTCTACAAATGGCATGCGATCTGATGATTTGTTTCATGACCCTAATGTTATGTTAGAACTTTCAAGTCACTAGTCAGAGTGTTTATTTCAATTACAAGTTTGCTTTATTAATGACTTGCTTGGTGGATTTTGCCTGCTTCTTAGTATGGCACAACCCGTTGAACCTTGACTAAGTGTCTGGGTTATCTTAGTTGTGTAGTAAGTCTCCTTACAAATTGTATTGATATTGAACGCAGAAATGTATCTTTTTTCTCTGCTATTAATTTTTTTATATGTTATCAATCTCTTATTAGCTGATTACGTGTACTGAGTTGTGCACTTATCCTACAGCTGAAGCATCTATTTTTACCGCTAGACACGCTTCCCTAGACTTTTATATTCATTTATCTTTCTTCAAGGCAACAGTTGTTTGTAGTTACAGCTGTCTCTCCTGGGAAAGCAGTTTCAAAGGAAAACGTTATCAGACGTTAGGATTTCACTGGAGATGTCCTGTTTTTTTTTTTGTTTGTTTTTTTTTTAGAAAGGAGCCTTACATTATCATGCCCCATTTTTGTGAAAAATCCTAATTAATATGTCATTTCCTTCTTTTTTCAGACAAAACTCATATTATTTATCATCTGGTAACCTTTGGCCAGACAAATGAGTCCTCCCTACCGGGGTTTATATCAAGTTCTAGTTCTCTTTCTTTATTGCAATATCCGCCAGGACTATCATGATCTTCCTACATGGATGTTTGCTGGGTTTTCTCCCCTATTTTCGCTTGACTAAAATCATTGGAAAGTAGGGAGAGGAAAAACATCTAGAAAGGATAATCTCCATTAGCCACGTGTTCAAGAATGTATAACTTCCGGGAGCATGTATATCACAGTAGTTTGTCATTAATACTTTAGTTGATTTACTCATTGGTATCTTTCTTGGGGGAGCCGCGATAGTTCAGTGGTTAGTGAACTGGACTACAAAGGACAGTGGTGGTTCGATCCCAACCGACGGCTTCCGGGTTCACCCAGCCTTAAAATGGGTACCAGATATTTTTCTGGGAAAGTAAAGCAGCACGGGCGTAATACCGACCACATTACCCCAAAAATCATGTGCTGAAGGTCTGTAAAATTTATGGTCACTAACACCATATTTCCCTATACGCAACCACTTGGCGTGACGGGGATATTTTACTTTTTTACTATCTTTCTTGGAAGATAAAATAAACACGCTTCTTCTATTGTACATTCAAAGTAATTAGAAGAAGCTGAATCATATAATGGCGAAAAACATCTTTTGTGATTAAAAAATGTAATTTCGCACCCATAAACTCTCACACTTTTCAATCTTCTATCTTTCTATTACGAGCAATAATAGCTAAAATATCATCCATTATTTTATGGAATTGACTTTAGCCAAAAAAAAATATATTTTGTGTGTGGTGTTTCACGAAATGAAACCAAGATCGAGTGGAATGTATCTATCCATCTATTGACCTTTCGAGCCGTATCCGGCCCATAGGCCGTAGATCAAGATACTCTTCTCTTATCTAAGTTTTTATTTTAGCAGTTTTCAATACTTTTAAAGATATCAAATCTCGCCATTTGTCTCTGTTCTGTGCAAGCAGCTCTATCTCATTGAGGGAGCCGATTCCTGTTGCTCTTGCCTCTCTCATCAGTGTTCTTCTCAGTGACTCTCTGGGTCTTCCATTTTTCATCTTACCTGTTGTTTACCACATGAGGGCTTGCTTTGCTATTCAGTTATTATCTCTTCTCATCACATGTCCAACATATGACCATCGTCTTTTCTTTATTACTGAAGATACTAGTGGGCGATTTCTCTAATTTCCTCATTTGTTTTGCATTCGTTCCACTCTATACCAAGTATTTTCCTTAGACATTATTTTTTCGAATGCGTTCATCTTTGCTTCTATGTTTCTTGTTGTTTTCCAGCTTTCACACGCAAACGTAAGGGTTGATAGTACATTTGATTTGAATAGTCTAAGTTTTGTGTTTGTGCTGATGAGTTTTGATTTCCATAATTTTTCAAGGCTTCTGAAAGACATTGCTGCTTTAGCTATTCTGATTCTAATTTCTTTACTTGTATCCCCTTCTCGATCAATATGACTTCCAAGATAGATAAAGTGATTGATCTCTTCCACTGGTTTGTTTCCCATGTATATGCTGTCATCTTTTGGAATTAAGTTTTTCATGACTTTAGTCTTTCCATGATTGATCTCAAGCCCAATTTTGCTGGCTATTGATGATAATTTATTTGTGTTTTCCTGCATCGTTTTTCAAATGTATCAGGCTCCGGAAATCTTAATTCATAAATGCTGCAATATTTAAAAGATTGGAACTGAAAAGCCACATTGAGATGAAAACAAGCAGCCTTGACATAGATTTCTACGCCCTGGACTAGAAAATTTATAAACTGACCTTCTATCCCTTCTAATGTGATCATATGTAATCACTTCTAAAATATGTCTGGTAGTAGATCACTCCGCGGGAGTCGAAAATAGTTTTGCATAATCTGTTAGAGTAAAAAAATAAATAAAAGTAAAGAACCCCGTCACGTGAAATGGCGTATAGGGAGTATGGTGTTAGTGACCGTAATTTTTATACATCTTCAGCATATGGTTTTTGGTCTTTTGTGGTCGGTATTACGCCCGTGCCGCTTTACTTTCCCAGAAAAAAATCAGGTAGCCATTTAAGTCTGGGTGAACCTGGAAGCCGACGATCAGAATCGAACCAAATCTATTGTCCTTTGTAGCCCAATTCACTAGCTACTGAACTATCGGTGTTGCCATCAGCTGTTGTTAAGTGTGTTATCATCTTTTGCTAAGTGTTGCCATCAGCTGTTGTTAAGTGTGTCATCATCTATTGCTAAGTGTTGCCATCAGCTGTTGTTAAGTGTGTCATCATCTTTTGCTAAGTGTTGCCATCAGCTGTTGTTAAGTGTGTCATCATCTATTTCTAAGTGTTGCCATCATAATACAATAGCTGTCGTGATCGAAAGTTGCGGAGAGACAAGATCACCTACGCTAGCAGGCTTGATACTTGATGATGATGATGATGTCTGTTGATAACAGTTTTTATGTCTGCCCATGACAGTTGTTATGTCTGCCAATATTAGATACTATGTCTGTCGATAACACTTGTTATATCTGTCCATGACACTTGCTTTGTCTGTAGATAATAGTTATCATATATGTTGATAACAGTTGTTTTGCTTGTCTATGACAATTGCTATGTCTGTCGATGACAGTTGCTATGTCTGTCAATGATAACTACTATAAGCGTCACGATAAAACTGAGAGTTTTAAAATGTGTTGATTGTGTGTACGTGTATGTGCCTATATTCATGTATGGGAGAGTACAATTTAGCGTTACTCCCATATAAATTACATTTTAAAACCTCGTCAACTGCATCCTCTATAAGTCAACAAAAGGAATCGTGATGAAGTGGTTGTTCTCATTATAGCAAACAAATTGCTTCTTGAAATCGATAAATGCATGATTAGTGTAATGCTGATTTTAAATGTTCTACACTATTCATAAAAGCGTGTATAGAACCATGTATGGAGGAATAAATACCGTTCATAAATCATAACACAGGCAGAGCATTTCACGTGTAACTATGTTGCTCATTAAATATGTTTGGTTTAGTAGATCATCTTCATTGCACAACGGACAATTCCACAGTGCTCAGAAACGTCAGGTCAAAATGTGCGTCAACACAACGGACAACTCCACAGTGCTCAGAAACATCTGGTTAATAAGTGCGTCAACACAACGGACAACTCCACAGTGCTCAGAAACATCTGGTTAAGAAGTGCATCAACACAACGGACAACTCCACAGTGCTCAGAAACATCTGGTTAAGAAGTGCGTCAACACAACGGACAACTCCACAGTGCTCAGAAACATCTGGTTAAGAAGTGCGTCAACACAACGGACAACTCCACAGTGCTCAGAAACATCAGGTCAAAAAGTGCGTCAACACAACGGACAACTCCACAGTGCTCAGAAACATCAGGTCAAAAAGTGCGTCAACACAACGGACAACTCCACAGTGCTTAGAAACATCTGGTCAAGAAGTGCGTCAACACAACGGACAATTCCACAGTGCTTAGAAACATCTGGTCAAGAAGTGCGTCAACACAACGGACAATTCCACAGTGCTTAGAAACATCTGGTCAAGAAGTGCGTCAACACAACGGACAACTCCACAGTGCTTAGAAACATCTGGTCAAGAAGTGCGTCAACACAACGGACAATTCCAGTGCTCAGAGACATCTGGTCAGGAAGTGCGTCAACAAAACTCAGATAGCGATTTATTTCATTTTATTTTATTTATATATTTTTTGTTTGTTGGGGGGGGGGGGGGTGTGTGTGTTAGGGTGCTGTGTGATTGTTTGTGTCATACAATTTTATTTAGACTACACCAAACATGAACTGGACTACAAACGGCAAGAGGTCGGTTTCGATCGGGATCGACGGCTTCCAGGTTCACCCAACCTAAAATGTGTATTGGAATTTTTTTCTGGGAAAGTAAAGCGGCACGAGCGTTACACCGACCACATTACCCCAAAAATCATGTGCCGAAGTTCTATAAAAATTTATGGTCACTAACACCATATTCCCTATACGTCGTTTGGCGTGATGGGGACACTCTCTACCTTTTTTTTTAACACCAAAAGTACAATTTTGTCGTAGCAGACACTCATTTTATGTTTAACATATACTCTTTTTTTTATGGTCGTGTGAAGTATTTTAATATTTTTTTCTTTATAATCTCCTTCCTCAGTGTGACCGAACTGCGGATTGACGTGCTGCTGACCTACTTGTGGGTAATCCAAAAATGTGTTTTATCATTTCAGGTAGTCAGGAAGCGGCTGAACAAAAGTAACGCTAACTCTAGTGGCCTGAACTATGCAGACTGGGATACAAAAGATGGCGCTGTTGAGCCTGAGACTGGCAAATTGGAATCAAATAAACGTTTAGTTGATGCTAATGGGGAAGACGGAGCAAATCAAGGGGTGAAAGCAAAGAATGATAATGACGAAGATGAGAATAATGACAACTATAACATAGATAACTTTGTCAACGACAACTTCAGAGAGCCAGACAAAAATTTAGAGTTGAATTATCGCCAAGATGCGCTGGTATACGACTCGAAGGCAATGAGGCTTAAAGACGGTCAAGGTTTAAACAGAGGTCAAGGTTACGGTGACAAGATTAATTATAGCATTCCGGAAGTAGAAGATTTCGTGAGAAAATTCCGAATCAAATACCAGTTTTCAAATTTTGCTGTTGATAGCAATGATCAATATACAGAACTGTTGGGGCGACTTACTGCAGCTCGGAGGAAAGGTTCAAGGTTACCGGCATACGGTATACATAGAGGGTAAGTGCTACCGTTGATTACTTTTTTATTATTTTTAAATGTAACTCATACGCTTCCTTTTCTTCCTATCATCATCAGATCGCATGTTTTTTGTAGAACGTTGCATTCACCAAAGCCTGTCTGAAAGAATCGTTATTTCTAGCCTCATCATCCACATAACATTGCATTCACCAAAGCCTGTCTGAAAAAATCCGTATTTCTAGCCTCATCATCCACAGAACTTTGCATTCACCAAAGCCCGTCTGAAAGAATCCGTATTTCTAGCCTCATCATCCACAGAACTTTGCATTCACCAAAGCCCGTCTGAAAGAATCCGTATTTCTAGCCTCATCATCCACAGAACTTTGCATTCACCAAAGCCCGTCTGAAAGAATCCGTATTTCTAGCCTCATCATCCACAGAACTTTGCATTCACCAAAGCCCGTCTGAAAGAATCCGTATTTCTAGCCTCATCATCCACAGAACTTTGCATTCACTAAAGCCTGTCTGAAAGAATCCGTATTTCTAGCCTCATCATCCACAGAACGTTGCATTCACCAAAGCCTGTCTGAAAGAATCCTTATTTCTAGCCTCATCATCCACAGAATGTTGCATTCACCAAAGCCTGTCTGAAAGAATCCGTATTTCTAGCCTCATCATCCACAGAATGTTGCATTCACCAAAGCCTGTCTGAAAGAATCCGTATTTCTAGCCTCATCATCCACAGAATGTTGCATTCACCAAAGCCTGTCTGAAAGAATCCGTATTTCTAGCCTCATCATCCACAGAACGTTGCATTCACCAAAGCCTGTCTGAAAGAATCCTTATTTCTAGCCTCATCATCCACAGAACGTTGCATTCACCAAAGCCCGTCTGAAAGAATCCTTATTTCTAGCCTCATCATCCACAGAACGTTGCATTCACCACAGCCCGTTTGAAACAATCCCTGTCTTTAGCCATATATCTCACAAAACGTTGCATTCACGACAGCCCGTCTAAAATAATCCCTGTCTCTAGCCTGATCTCCAACAGAACGTTGCATTCACGACAGCCCGTCTAAAATAATCCCTGTCTCTAGCCTGATCTCCAACAGAACGTTGCATTCACGACAGCCCGTCTGAAACAATCCCTGTCTCTAGCCTGATCTCCCACAGAACGTTGCATTCACGACAGCCCGTCTGAAACAATCCCTGTCTCTAGCTTGAGCTCCCACAGAATGTTGCATTCACCACAGCCCGTCTGACAGAATCTATGTCTCTAGCCAGATCTCCCACAAAACGTTGCATTCACCACAGCCAATCTGCGAGAATCTGTCTCTAGCCAGATCTCCCACAAAACGTTGCATTCACCACAGCCAATCTGCGAGAATCTATGTCTCTAGCCAGATCTCCCAAAAACGTTGCATTCACCACAGCCAATCTGCGAAAATCTATGTCTCTAGCCAGATCTCCAACTTCTGTTATCATGTTCAATATCTCGTTGAGGTCTTGAAACCACCTTCTTCCTGGTGTGCCACTGATGCGTCGCCCAGGAACCATACTTTCCATTATTGTTCTTTACAGCCCGCTATGTCTTTTGACGCGGCCATAGTAATTTAATTTCCTATGTAGAATAGTTTTTATAAACCTCTTATTTTTAATATTTGAGTCTTTTTAAATGTCTTCGTTGCTCTTTTTCATTATTCAAGGTATCTTGAGGATTATTCTGTAGCATTTTGTTTCGAATTACTCAATTTTCTTCCTTGCTGTTTGCTAGATTGTCGATTATTCATTGCAATATGTTGATATTAGGAAGATACATGTCCTCAGTAATTTTAATTTTACTGCCTTGCTGGTATTGTGCCATATTTTCTTCATAGCTTTTAATTTTTGTATTTGTTATAGCTAATCTTCTGTTATAGCTAATCTTCTGTTATTGCTAATCTTCTTTTGATCTCTTTCTAACAGTCTTCATTGTTAATTACTACAGATCCCAGATATTCATTGTTTTTTGTTTTTGTTTTTACAATTTCAAGATCCTCGTGATGATTTTGGATTGGCTTTTTGTTTTGTTAGTGGACATTGTCTTAGTTTTCTATTTATATAGATATAGGTTTTGCTCTTCACTGTGTTTGTCAATACACTCAATAGTTTCTTTAAATCCTTTCCTCTGTGTGAGAGGAGAACTGTGTCATCGGCGTATTTGAGTTTTGAGTTCTAGAGCTAGAATTATGTTGCCATTTATTGTGATAGGGTCGAACTTCACAAATATGTCATCATTTATTCATCTTCTTTTCTTCTACTTCTTCTTCTTGATTACGTTTTAAAACGTTGCACCACATAATATATTTAGAATTATCAAGATGTTATAAGCGTCGCCACATACATTAAACGTATAAATAACCAATTTTGTACCAGATGCCGATAACAATGTCAGTATAAATGAATGAGACAAGTTTCCGTACTTATCACAGAGAAACTATCTGTTGTTTTACAAAAAACGTTTGAGGTATCACTGGAGAGGAAAACTCTCAAAGTTTACATCTTTACTTGTGTATTCTTATGTTCCGTCTGGGACTTTTATTTTTGAACGGCGAGCGCTCAGGAGAAAGTTTACTAAATAGCGATCGGAATAAGAGTCTGTGTGGAGTAAGGACCAGCTGAAACTAACTAAAGATAAATTCCCCTACAACATTATAACGTCACTTCCGCACATGTCATGGTTACCATTCACCATGTTTGAACAACACCCACGGTTAGCACCGTCAGTTCAAAGACAAAGCATCTGTGATTAAGATAACAAGACACTGTTGGGCCACGAGTATGGAGTGAGAATATCGGGAGGATCAAAGAAGGCTGCACACGAAGCCCACACAGTCCAGGCACCAAGCCAGTCGTGGGCCGCAGCTGACCCAGACAACGTTATGGAAAGTTCTTACAAAACTGCTAACAATGAAACCAACACATAAAAAGGTTTGGCCACGTGACAAGGCAGAGTGATCAAAACACAACAAAACTAGCCCTCAATAAACGTTGCAAGAACACCAGACCCAAGGGACGACCACGAAAAAGATTGATTGACGGAGTATTAGAAGCACTAGGAAACATAACAGCAACAGAGGTGAACAGAAGAGCAAAAGGCCGCAAATAATATCTCACCTCGACGCTAAAAGGCAAATGATGAAGGAAAGAAGAAGATGAAACCATTAAACTGCTACTGGGGTGAGCATTTGAACCAAAAAACAAGATCAGACTCGTTATATGTGTGTGTGTAAACATAAGCAGACAAGAGAAATGAATGCCCGTTTAGATCTTGCCGACAAAATCATGTTCCATTGATTGTTTTTGAATTCTTGTCATTTAAGTAGATTTTGAGGATGCCTCACACAACAGGTAGTCTCTTCGTAATAATTACGCTATGTTGTTCAATTCGTTTATGTTAACGATGTAGATTGTGCAAGAGGTTGTACATATAATAGGTACCACAGACAATGGGGAGTAGGGGCTAGATGATCTCTGGGATGCTGGTAGAGTTTCATTGCTGATTTCACGTCTGCTTGCTGGTAGTTTCAGTGCTGACCTCCGAGATGCTGGTAGAGTTTAATTGCTGATTTCACATCTGCTTGCTGGTAGTTTCAGGGCCGACTTCCGGGATGCTGGTAGAGTTTCAGTGCTCTGGTCTGATGGTAGAGTTGTTAAAGTGTTGATATCCGCTCTGCTGGTAAAGTTGCCACTGCTGATCTCCTATCTGCTGACAGTATTCTTACTGCTGATCTCACTTCTGCTGGTAGGGTTACCACTGCTGATCTTCTATGCACTGGCAGAGTTCTCACTGCTGATCTCCTATCTGCTGGCAGTATTCTAACTGCTGATCTCCTATCTGCTGGCAGTATTCTAACTGCTGATCTCCGTTCTGCTGGCAGTTTTGTCACTGCTGATCACGACCTTAGTTTGTTTCTGCCTGGCTAACAAGATGGCATCGTTTTGATCACCACAGTGATGGGATATGTTGTTATAGGAGCCCATGTGTGTGCGGCTTGTCTTCTCCATCAGGAAGTCCAGAAATCAAAGCTAATATCCTACAGTATCAAATTCTATCTATCTATTGACCTTTCGAGCCGTAACCGGCCCATAGGGCGTAGACCAAGATACACCTTCTCCTATATGAATTTTTGTTCTAGCAGTTTTCTTTTAAAGATATTTTATCAAATCTCGCCATCTGTCTCTGTTCTGTGCAAGCAGTTCTATCTCATTGAGGGAGCCGATTCCTGCTGCTCTTGCCTCTCTCATCAATGTTCTTCTCAGTGTCTCCCTGGGTCTTCCTCTTTTTCTTTTACCTGTTGTTTCCCATATGAGGGCTTGCTTTGCTATTCGATTATTATCTCTTCTCATCATATGTCCAACGTATGACCATCGTCTTTTCTTTATTACTGAAGATATTAGTGGTTGATTGGCGATTTCTCTAATTTCCTCGTTTGTTTTGAATTCGTTCCATTCTATACCAAGTATTTTCCTTAGACATTTATTTTCGAATGCGTTCAACTTTGTTTCTATATCTCTTGTTGTTTTCCAGCTTTCACACGCATACGTAAGGGTTGATAGTACATTTGATTTGAATAGCCTAAGTTTTGTGTTTGTGCTAATGAGTTTTGATTTCCACAACTTTTCAAGGCTTCTGAAAGACATTGCTGCTTTAGCCAGTCTGATTCTAATTTCTTTGCTCGTATCCCCTTCTCGATCAATGTGACTTCCAAGATAGATAAAGTGATCGATCTCTTCTACTGGTTTGTTTTCCATGTATATTTGTCACTTGTTGGAATTAAACTTTTCATGACTTTAGTCTTTTCATGATTGACCTCAAGCCCAATTTTGCTGGCTATTGATAATAGTTCATTTGTGTTTTCCTGCATCGTTTTTATCTGACTGCTGATGAGAACTATGTCATCAGCAAAGTCGAGGTCCTCCAAATGGTCTCCTTGTATCCATTCGATGCCTTTATTACCAGTGCAGCATTTCTTCATTATGAAGTCCATAACAATTCCAAATAACAAGGGCGATAAAATACATCCTTGTTTAACCCCAGTTTCTATTGGGAAACATTCGCTCAGTCCTTCCTCTGTTCGAACTGCACATGTGTAACCATCATACATGTCTTTGATAATATTTATGATTTTTGATGGTAAACCATATTGCTTCAGAATTTTCCACAAAGAATCTCTATGAATACTATCAAATGCTTTTTTGAAGTCGATGAAGTTAAGTACAAAAGGTTTTTGCTTTTCAATGTGTTCCTCCAATATAAGTCGTAGAGTAAAAATGTGGTCAAGACAGCTTCTCCCTTTTCTAAACCCAGCCTGTTCTTCACGCATTACTGTATCTATTGAATCCTTTATTCTATTTAGGATGATTTTACAGAATAACTTTGAGGCAACTGACAAAAGTGTCACGCCTCTCCAGTTGTTACAATCTCTAAGATTGCCCTTTTTTGGGATCTTAACAATGATTCCTTTTTTCCATTTATGAGGCGTCTTCTCTGTTTTCCAAATGATGTTGAACATTTTTTGGAGATGTATTAAATTATGGCTATCAATTGCCTTGAGGATCTCAGCTGTTAACTTATCTTCTCCAGCAGCCTTGTTATTGGTCATTAGCTTTAAGGTGGTTTCTATTTCACTCAAGGTGAAGTCATCTAAATTTACATCTAATTCTGCTGCTGGTGTTTCAGCTTCAAAATCTATTAAACTGTGAGGTAGTGGACGGTTAAGAATTTCTTTGAAGTGTTCCGCCCAACGGGCTTTTATGTCTGCGCTTGTTGTTAGCATTAATCCAGATTTGTCTAGAATTGGTGTTCCACTGGATGTATAGGTGTTTGTCAGCATCTTTTGTACAGTATAGAGAGTTCTGCTGTCTCCTGTAATTGCAGCTGTCTCTGCTTTCTCTGCCAAGTTGTCTATATAAGCTCTTGTATCTCTTCTTGCCGAACTTTTCACTTTGTTGTCTAATTCTTTGTATGTTGCTTTTGCCAGAACCTTTCCAAGATCTGTCTTTACATTAGTCACGGCTCTCTTTGCTTCTCTTCTTTCTTTGATGTATTTCCATGTGGTGTCTGAGATCCAAGCTCGTTTTTCCATTTTCTTCAGTCCAGCACTTGCTTCTGCTGCTGTCATTAGTATTTTGCTCTGTGAGTCCCACATTTCATTGATATCTAAGTCTATTTCACCGAGTGCTGAATAACAATTACTTAGCTCTATGTTAAACTTTTCCTTTATGGCTTCATCTTTCAGTTTATGACTATCAATTTTATGTGTAATTGACCTCTTCTGTTGATTTCTAAATTTTAATCTTATTTTCCCAATGCACAAGTTGTGGTCACTATTAACATCAGCACCTCTGTAAGCTCTTACATCTATTAATGATGATCTGAATTGTTGTTTAATACATAGGTGGTCAATTTGATTTGAGGTTCTATCATCAGGAGATATCCATGTTGTTTTGTGAATATTTTTGTGTGGAAATAATGTCCCACCTATAACTAAATTTTCTATTAAACATAATTCTATTAATCTTTCTCCATTCTTACTTGTTGTATTACAGCCTTCTCTCCCCATCACATGTTCCACTCCTGCGTTATCTTGTCCTACTTTGGCGTTGAAGTCTCCCATTACAATTAAAAGATCGTGTTTTGGTATTTTGTTTATAAGTTGTTGCAGTTGGTTATAAAAATCGTCCTTAACTTCATCATCAGCTTCGTTAGTAGGCGCATAACATTGAATAATTGAAAGTCTTCCATGTTTTGTTTTGTATCGTGGTCGTATCAGACGGCTGTTTACCGGTTCCCATTCTAATAAACTTCTTGCAGCTTTGTCTGTCATCATTATGCCTACTCCTTCACGGTGTTTTCCATCTTCCCTTCCAGAAAAAACTACTATTTTATTATCAATAGATCTCCTACCTGTTCCAAGCCAGCGCATTTCGCTTAATCCTAAAATATCTAGATCGTATCTGTCCATCTCGCTCGCGACCTGTGCATGTTTCGTCGGAGCGGCCATTGTTCGCACATTCCAGAATCCTATTTTTGTTGTTGTTTTGGGCCGAAAAAACTATCACTACTATCTACTGCTAATTTACACATTCTGTATCAGGTCTACGTTTCATTAACAACATCGTTTTTACGATAGCGGCTTGTTAAACCTCTGATCAACGGTTCAATACCAAGCCGGAGAAAAATAATTCCTCCATTTTGGAAACAACCGGAAACGGATCTAAGCGTTAAATGTTCAATAAAAAAATCATCCAACTCAATCATAATACAATGAATCACTACAGATAGCGTCGTAACGCATTTTCTAGTTCTTTTCTTTTCAAACTGCTTTACTAAGACCGGCCATCCTGACCCTACATTCCAGCAATTCTCTCTCTCTCTCTCTTTCTCTCTCTCTCTCTCCGTGTCGACCACAACGTTTGATGGGTACTTACAACATCCCCTATTGGTAATCTGATGATTCAAGAAAAGAACGTCTGCTTGTTTTCGCACAATGTATTGTTCGTTGCCTAGTTCGCGGAAGGAGGGATTTCCGTAATCTTCATTGATCTACTTTAGCCAGCACACATTGAAGAGTTCAAGTCTTGTGCGAGTAATCTAACCCTAGATATAAATGTATGTGTGTGTGGAGGGAGGACGCAATAGTACACCCAGAATAGCTTAGTTCGTGAAGATTCTGGAATGTCACAAAGGGTGGCGAGTATGAGCCGAAGGAGATTGTTCATATATCATATGATCTACAGAATAAATTAAATATTGTACATTTATTATTGACTTCAAGGGTTGAAGAGTTTTTTTTTTTTTTAAAGTCTGTATATGATAATGATTGTGTCTCTGGTTGTTTCATTATATATATATATATATATATATATCTTATAACTACGGGATAAAATATGCTGATATCTACGTTATCAGTGTCTTATCTTCTAACTTCTAACAATATGAGCTAGACGATATCGTGGATTTGATCAATACTATGACTAAATGTATGTCTGTCTACGGCGGAAACGTTAGGCTATACGAAACTATTAAATCATCATCATCATCATTGAGTGCCGTCTCCGCAACGAAGGTTGGCTACCATGGAGCGCCATTCTGCTCTATCTCTTGCTTTGATGGTGCAGGTTGTCATCGGTTGATTTGTCCATCTTTTGATGCCACTCGTCCATGTTAATCTTGGTCTGCCTCTGCCTCTTTTACCTTGTATTTTCCCCTCCAGGATTACTTTCAGTAGGCTGTTGTGTCTTTTAACATGGCCTAAGAATCGCATTTGTCTTGTTCTAATTGTGTTCAGAAGTTCTCTTCTCATTTTAAGTTGTTTTAAGACTTCGTCGTTTGTTTTCTTTTCCTTCCATCCAATTCTACCTATTCTTCTATATATCCACATTCCAAAGGCTTCAATTCTCTGTTCTGTTTTCTTGTCTAATGTCCATGTTTCAGCACCATATAGGAATATTGAGAAGATGTAACATTTAGCTATTCTTAGTTTTAGCTCTGGTGTTATTTGTTTTGATGTTAGTATGTCCTTCATGACATTAAAATTACTTTTTGCCATTCCTATTCTTTTGTTTATTTCAGTTGTACATTTTCCATCACTGGTTATAGTATGTCCAAGGTAGTTATAGTTCTGAACTGTCTCAAGGTCTATTCCTTCAATTCCTTAAATATAAAAATTAAATATACATATCAATTAAGACCAGATTACTGACTCTGTCGACGTAAAAAAAAAAAGTAAAGTGCCCCCGTCACGCCAAGTGGCATATAAGGAATATGGTGTTAATGACCATATATTTTACAGCCCTTCGGCACATGATTCTTGGGGTAATGTGGTCGGTATTACGCCCGTGCCGCTTTACTTTCCCAGAAAAAAATCCAGTACCCATTAAAGTTGGGTGAACCCGGAAGCCGTCGGTTGGGATTGAACCCTACCTCTCGTCCTTTGTAACCCAGTTCACTAACCACTGAGCTATCGCGGGGCCCGACTCTGTCGACGGCCAAGAAGATACTTCCATCACTGTACAAGAATCAATATACAAGCAAATAAAACAAAAACAAATATAAAATCACCATTCAGAACCGGTACAATGCAATAGAGAAGATACAAAGCATTGATGAACAGTGGGAAATGCTAAAAGAATCAATGCAACAAACATCAAAAGAGTTCATACCACCAGTGATGACAAATTCAAGAAAGAAATGGATGACAGATGATATTTTGCAGCTAATGGATACAAGAAGATGAAATAAAGAAAATAAAGATGAGTATAAGAGATTAAATAAATAAATTGTAATAAAATGTAATGAAGCAAAATAAGCATGGCTAAAACAGAGATGCAAAGAGATTGAAATGCAACAAAAAGGAGATGTCAAAGGCTATATACAAAGTGAAGAATTAACAGGAAGAAAAACGCAGTAAAAAACTGGATCTTTAAGATAAAGGAAGAAGAACTGCTGATTGAAAAAGAAAGCATAAGGGAACGATGGACAGAATACATTAAAGATCTTTATAATGATGAACGAACAGAAGTAAATATAAAGGATAATGGAGAAGGACCAGAATACTTCAAGAAGAAGTGGAAGACGCCTTGCGCAATATGAAATCTGGAAAAGCTCCTAGACCAGATAATATAACTAAAGAAGAGATTGAAACCATGGGTGATTTTGGAATAGAAATAATAACAAAAAATATTGAATGATATCTACAACAGCGAGTATATACCAGACGCCCTGCTCAAATCAATATTCATAGCCCTACCAACGAAATCGGGTGCGATTGAATGCGATGATCATCGCACAATAAGCCTTATGAGTCATATGACTAAGATATTACTAAGAATCATCATGCGAAGAGTGCGAAACAAAATCAGTCCAGAAATTAGCGATGAACAGTGTGGTTTTGTTAGAGATAAAGGAACAATCAATGCCATATACATCATAAGATCTTTAGTAGAAAGAGCCATAGAGGTGAAAACAGATCTATACCTATGTTTCATAGACTATACAAAAGCATTTGACAAGTAAAGCACCAAGAAATAATCAAAATTTTTGAAAACATAAACGTAGACAGCAAAGATCTAAGAATAATAAAGAACATGTACTGGCAACAAACAGCGGCCATAAGAAATGGAAACCAGTTGGGAATATTTCAACAAATAAAACAGGGTGTTATGCTAGGTTGTGTACAGATTTGTTTAATACGTGTATTTATAGTGAGATTATTATAAGATTCATAAGGGGTATGCCTGAAATAACAATCGGAGGTCATAATTTAAATAATCTAAAGTATGCTGATGATACAGTCTTAATCGCTAAGAGTGAAAATGAGTTACAAGAAATGTTGGACATTATAGTGAAAGAAAGCAAAAATAAAGGACTCAGCCTTAAAAGCAAAAAGACAGAAGTAATGGTAACAACAAAAAAAAAGACATCACCTCAGTGCAAAATAAGACAAGTGGAACAATATTAAAACAGGTAAATGAATTTAAATATTTGGGAACTTTGTTAACCTCAGATGGTAGATGTACTACAGAAGTGAAATGCAGAATGGCTCAGGCAAAAGCAGCTTTCTTAAAAAATGAAGAAGATACTATGCAATCCATTTTTGACAATAGAAACAAGAAAAAGAGTTCTTAAATGTCATGTTGAGCCAGTCTTAACATATGAGTGTGAATCACGGGCAATAAAACAACAGACAAGAAAATCACTGGAGTCTGTATAAATGTGGTTTTACAGAAGAATGTTGAGAATACCATGGACAGCTAAGAAGAGTAATGAAAATGTTCTGAAAGAGGCCAAGGCAAAAAGAGAGCTAATTTCCAATATTAGGGAGAATCAAACATCATTTTTTGACCATGTAGTGAGAAGAGAACAACTGGAATACATCGTAACATCTGGGAAAAGTGAGGGACGAAGAGATAGGGGGAAGCAAAGAGAAAAAATACCAGACAGCTTAAGAGAATGGCTTGGCAGAAGGTCAACAATAGAGACGATAAATAACTGTCGAGAGCGAAAGTTATGGAGAGACATGATCACCTACGCCAGCAGGTTTGGAACTTAAGGATGATGATGTACGAGAATCAAAGGAAAGTACGATGCTAGAATGAAGTTATACCAGGTTGTGACCTGCATCTGTTACTTTTATTTGTGTTGTGAATCTGGAACAATAAAGTTACCGCGATAACAGGGTAATACTGATGTCGTTACTCAGAAACAGGTATTTTATTGATACCGTACCGTTCTGTTACTGCGGTTCCGGGGAGTTTATTGGTACCTCTACTAAATTGAGACAAAAATATCTGTGCGGGCGTCATCTGTACAGCCAGCGCTCGCAAAGCACAATAACAAGAACCCTTCTTTGACAGTCTGCCTGCAAGACAATGCTCGAACGCGAATTGAAAGCAATGCGTGTACTTCACGCAAATATTAGCATCAGTACATGTATTTCCAGAAGGTAGAAATTTATCAAATATACTAAATATATCACATTTAACAGAAAGACATATTAAAGAAAATATTCTTCTTCCATTCTTCCTCATTTGCCTTTCAGCGTCGAGGGGAGATATAATTTGCGGCCATTTGTTCTTCTGTTGGTCTCTCTTGCTGTTATATTTCATAGTGCTTCTAATATTCCGTCAATCCATATTTTTCGTGGTCGATCCCTAGGTCTGGCGTTCTCACAACGTTTATTGAATACACTTTGTATAATGTTTTGATCTTTCTTCCATATCACGTGGCCAAACCATTTTATCTGTTGTTTCTTTATAAATTCTATAAGTAAGTAAAGACCCCCGTCACGCCAAGTGGCGTATAGGAAATATGGTGTTCGTGATTATAAATTTTACAATGTGGTCGGTATTACGTCCGTGCCGCTTTACTTTCCCAAAAAAATCCGGTACCCATTTACGGCTGGGTAAACCTGTAAGCCGTCGATCAGGATCTCTTGTCCTTAGTAGTCCATTTCACTAATCACTGAGCTATTACGGCTCCCTTTATAAATTCTATGGCGAGGATTGTTCCTAACTTGTTTCTAGTTCTTCATTACTGACCTTATCCCTCAGGCTGTTACCTGTCATTCGTCTAAAACATTTCATCTCTGTAAAGGTTATTTTTCTTAGTGTTCTTACATCTGAGGTCCAGGACTGACATTGGTAGCACAAAGGTTCAAAATGTTTCTTTAGCAAAATCTTGCGCTTTAGGTGCGTACAATCCACACAGATGAGACTTATGAGGTCATTTTGTACCTTTTTATAAGGTCATACGCCAAATAGCGATTTTTTCCCCCGTGCATTAAAAAAAATTAAAATATATAAAGAAACAACAAATAAAATGCTTTGACCACGTGACACGGCAGAAAGATCAAAACACAACACAGCGAGCTCTTTTATCTCAATAAACGTTGCGAGAACACCAGACCCAAGGATCGACCACGAAAATGATGGATCATCGGAATACTAGAAGCACTAGGAAACATAACAGCAGCAGAGGCGAACAGATGAGCAAAAGACCGCAAATTATATCTCCCCTCAACGCTGAAAGGCAAATTAGGAAGGAAAGAAGAATAAGAATTTTAAAAAACAGACCTTTAGCGCTGCGTTTACAAAGAAGTAGGCCATTCAACAACATTTTTTTTAAAAAACATGAGAAAAGAGGGGTAGACATCAAATTTATTTCTTGTTAACGGTAAAATTATGCTATTTGAAGTGCCTTTAAAATTTGGGCATAATGTACCCTGCTTGAAGCTGCTCTGCAGGATGACGTTTGGAGTCACTATCGGAGACCAACAATAGTCTGCCACCAACTTTAACAGCGAAAAATGCGAGTAGCCCTCTAGACCATTCTTAGAAAACTGATATATAAACAACCGTGTCTTTTTATTTGATCAGATTATATTATAGTGTGGGTGAGAGGAACAGTATTTAATATGTTTACAGCTATAATCAGCTAGACCTAGGGGCTGGTGGTCTAGAGTTGGAGTGTCGGCTTTTGGACAAGATCATCTCAGGTTCTAATACGGACTGAGACGTTTGGAATTTTCCTCTTCAAATATGTGTTTTTGTTTTCCTGACTGTACCCTAACCCGGTCTCACAGTTGTGAGATTCTGTGTCTAATCCTCACGCATGATGGTGATTATGTCCACTTTGCACATGTTAAAAAACCCTTGGCAGTTAAAAATTGAAAAGAGTAGACTGAAAGGGCCAGTCAAAATTGTTCATCATCATCATCATCAAGTACCATGCCAGCTGGCGTAGGTGATCATGTCTCTCCACAACTTTCGATCTCGGCAGTTATTTATCATTTCTGTATTTGACCTTATGCCAAGCCTTTCTCTTATGCTGTCTGGTATATTTTCTCTTTGCTTCCCTTTATCTCTTCGTCTTTTAATTTTTACAGTTGTCACAATATATTTCAGCTGTTCCCTTCTCATTACATGGCCAAAACATGATGATTGTTTCTTTCTAATATTGGAAGTTAGCTCTCTTTTTGATTTGGCCTCTTTCAGAACGTTTTCATTACTCTTCTTTTATGTCCTTGGTATTTTTCTGTAAAACCACATTTCTATAGCATCCGGTGATTTTCTTGTCTGTTGTCCTATTGTCCTTGATTCGCATCCAAATTTTAAGACTGGCTCTACAGAACATTTAAGAACTCGTTTTCTTGTTTTTATTGTCAAAAACGGATTGCACAGTATCTTACTCACTTTTTGGAAAGTTCCTTTTGCCTGAGCTATTCTGTATCTCATCTCTGTTGTACATCTACCATCTGAGGTTAACATTGTTTCCAAATAGTTAAATTCGTTTACCTGTTTTAATATTGTTCCACTTGTCTTTATTGTGCAATGCACTGATGTTTTTTGTCTTGTTGTTACCATTACTTCTCTCTTTTTGCTGTTATGGCTGAGTCCTTTATTTTTGTTTTCCTTCACTATGTCCAACATTTTTTGTAACCCATTTTCACTCTTAGCGAGTAAAACTGTATCATCAGCATACCTTAGATCATTTAAATTATTATCTCCAATTGTTATCCCAGGCATGCCCCTTATGGATCTTAAAATAACCTCACTACGCACATTAAATATGTCTGATGACATTACACAACCTTGACTAACGCCCTGTTTTATTTGTTGAAACAATCCCAATTGATGTCCATTTCTTATGGCCGCTGTTTGTATCAGAATTGTTAGGCGATAAGAACAAATCTACCAAACCTCTCCATCATAGAACTTGCAGCCAGTGTGTGATGTCTTCTCTACTGTTTGCACTCACTCCAATGGCTGTTTGAGTGGACACAGGAACAAAGAGTGAGCTGGCTTTTGGAGAAGACCCCAGTGAAGAGGGATATGGTAATGTCCAGACATAGTAACAACAGTAATGCTACCTTATCAGGCCAAAGCCTCGCATTATAACTGCTACTTAGTCCAATGAATGTATGTCTAACCATTAATATCCTAAGTATTCATCACTCTCTTATTTTGTTGTTTATGTTTCACTAACATCTGAGTTTATTTTGCTAACAATGCCAAACATGCATTTAACCTGTACAGGACCAGGCCGTGGGAGAAGTTCCACTATGGGATACACCAGTATTACCTCTACAATCCTGAAGATGTCTCCATTGACAAAATGTTGATTGACCATGTCACACGGGAGATCGTTGCTGTTGGTAAATATTTTATCCTCTTTTTTTGTTCAATTAATAGACCGATGGTTCCAGTATGGCTCCCTACTAACATTTAAAGAAGTACAAGAATAAGAGAAAGTTAAATAATTGATTATTGAAAAGACAAGAAGAGAGGGAGGTAACCGATGTTTGCCTTATCAAAAGAATCGAGTCGAGGATTTGAAATAGAATAAGGGAAATAAATTTCATTTTTTCTCGCCTTTGATCAGTAGATTTCCAGTGTGTATGTAAATACTCATATGCCATACCAGATGGCGTAGGTGATCATGTCCTTCAACAATCTTCTATATACAGGGCATCATATCGATTCTGTTGTTGACTGTTTTCCACGCCATGACACCAAGCTATCTAGTACCTTCTCTCTTTGTCTCCCGTGATCTGTTTTTCCCTCTATTTTGCCAGTTATAACCAAGTATTCCAACTTTTCTCTTCTCATGGTGTGTCCGAAAAATGTTGATAGTTTCTTTTTGATGCTTTTTAAGAGCTCCCTTTTTATGTTGGCCTCTTTGAGAACTTCCTCATTGGTCCTTTTAGCTGTCCAGGGAACTTTCAACATTCTTCTGAGAAATCTCATCTCTGTGGCCTTTAATCATCTTTTCATTTGTTTGTTTACTATCCATGATTAGCTTCCATAGGTCAGAATTGGCTCTATATATCACTAATGAACTCTCTTTCTCACTACTATTGACATAGATTTGTTGCATAAAACGTTATTCTTTTTCTGAAATGCTATTTTAGCATGAGCTATTCTGATTTTTATTTCTGTGGTGCATCTTCCATCTGATGTTATTATTGTGCCCAAGTATTTGACGCGTTGCTCTTGTTTAAGATTTTTTCTGTTTATTTGTATGCTGCATGTTGGTGATGATTGTTTCTTCGATTTGACCATTACTTCTGTTTTCTTACTATTCAGAAGGAGACCTTTCTTGTTGCTTTCTTTTACTATTATGTCTTGTAGTTAATTCTCTATCTCTAATATTAAGACTGTGTCATCTGCATATCGCAAATTGCATATGTTGTGACCATTGACTTCAATTTCTTTTTTGTCTACTATTGATCTTATAATATTTGTATAATATAATATAATGTAAATGCTATTTTTGCCTAAATAATTGCTTTTGACAGGATATGACGGCAAAAGAGAATAATAGGAAGGGGTGTCAGTATTTATTTTCTTATTAGAATAGCCTACTTACTCTTTTTCTCTCTTTCTCTCTCAAGTCCTTACATTTCTGAAAAAAAAAAAAATACCTGACGCTTCATATAATTAATTTAGGACAAAAGAAGTGGTTTTCTAAGCTTAGTTTTAAAGTATTTTTTTTACGTTTACAATTGTAAAACAGTCATTATGTACCAGCAAACAAACAATAGTCCATAAAGGTTTAAACTTAATATTGATTTATTGATTTATTTGAGGGTCATCATCATTGCTCTCTGAACATGTCCATAGGTGCTCGGATCCCGTTCTCAGCAAGTCTCGCAGTGTCCAGTAACTGACGACTCCAGCTCTGTGTTGGTTGATAAGTCTTCATATACGCCCACTAAGTTTTTCGCTACTGGTTAAAACTTAATTAAATCTAATAACTTATGTTTAGTTATGTTTTTGTAAAATCAATTTCACTGATGTTTCGCTCATTTCTTTCAGAACAAAAAGAAGGTGGAACACAGATAAAATTAATACTCACTTTTGACAATGATGGGCAGGTTTTATTTAAACCCATGAGGTAAGAACATATGAATGCATTAGAAGTTGTATGGCTTGATTAAAGTAAAGCAATGGCTTGTTAATGTGAGCTTGGTATGTGTATATATGTATAATGGCAGGATGAAATCACTAACATAGAATTATGGGTAAAATACCAGTGAACAAAGGAGATACAATGAAGACAATGGCACTGGATAGAACACATAATGCGGAAGCCAACTGAGAGTATTACACAACAGGCCCTTTTTTAAAATCACCATGGGTAAATATTCATAGAGAAGACAGGTGGAAGTAGAGATGAAGATGATGGGGAAGACATGATGCGATCTTTAAAAAATGCCAAGAAACAGCATGGCTTAGAAAGTGTTTGTGCTTCACAGACAAGACAAAATTAAACAGAACCAGCATTTTGACCTAAAAGGTCTGCAACCAGATAAGCAAATAAAACACAAAACTTGAAGAAAAAAAAAACAGAAATAATCTAAATGATGGCAAAGACACATTTATGTAAATACACACAAAATGAGATGGCAACAGAAGATGAACTAAGAGCAGTTTTAAAACCATGTATAGAAAATACTCCAGAAATATGTGAAAGAACTTAAGTGGTTCTACAGAGCAAACCAACTGTGTTCATCCAAAGAATATGAGATAATGCCAGTAACAAGGATGTCATCAGCACCAGGATGGTCAGAAGAATTGAAATGAAGCACCAGAGTTAATTGAGATGTTGAGGAAATTCTCATGAAAGTAATATTGTACCCATTTTACTAATATATGTCCTCTTGCAGCATTTATGGATAATCACATATATAATGTTGCAAGAAAAAAAATAGGTAACCCCCTCCATAAACTCAAAATTGGCATTAGGACAGCAACCTAGTTAGTCTCAATCACATTCAGACATGTGTTACAAATTGTACAGCTGCCCTTGAAAGTGTTCCGTGCTCGTGATAGGTAAGTTAGTTAGGTCCTCTTGGGCCAAAGATGGAACATAGGGCAGAAATCATATTTCCCCATCTCTGATTATTCACTGGTTCGTCTTTTCGGTCTTGTTTTGTTCTTAGGCCCATAATTGAACCCTTCTATTAATTGTTTTTCTTAGAATTTCTTTAGGTTTTTCTTACTTTCTTTTGCCATCCAGTGTCCATGTAAAGGCTTGGCACACACGTCTTCTTTCATCCATTCTGAGCATATGTCCAATGTACTTCCAAATTCTTCTCTAAATACAGTTTGATAAGTATTCTCTTTTTTTTCTTCTCTTTCTAGCTTCATTTAGTGTAAAGTAAGTATTCTTTTTTTTTCTCTCTTTCTGGTTTCTTTTAGTATAAAGTAAGTATTCTTGTTTTTTTTTCTTCTTTTTCTGGTTTCTTTTAGTGTAAAGTAAGTATTCTTGTTTTTTTTCTTCTTTTTCTGGTTTCTTTTAGTGTAAAGTAAGTATTCTTGTTTTTTTTCTTCTATTTCTGGTTTCATTTAGTGTAAAGTAAGTATTCTTGTTTTTTTTTTCTTCTTTTTCTGGTTTCATTTAGTGTAAAGTCTCTCCAGTTATGTTTAAGAATCTTTGGATGCATTTATTTTCAAAGCCAATTAGTCTCTCTCCTGGAACTCAAGTGAATTTCCAGCTCTCACATCCATATGTTAGAACAAATATCACAGACGAACAGTCTGCCAATGAATCAAGATTTCTATTTTAGTAACAGCGGATGTTTTACTCTGGTGGCTTATTAAACCTTCAATCAACCTTCCATAGCAAGCTAGAAGGAAATATGTACCCCTTCTAGATAAAGATGAAAATCGAGATGCAGAACTGAGAAAAAAGCTAGGAATAAACACTCCCCCCCCCTATATATATATATATATATATATAAAGAAACAACAGAAAATGATTTAGCCAAGTGACAAGGCAGAAAGATCAAAACACAACACATTAAGCCTTCAATAAACATTGCAAGAGCACAGACTCAAAGGCCGACCATGAAAAAGATTTATCGACAGAATGTTGGAAACACTAGGAAACATAACAGCAGCAGAGGCAAACAGAAGAGCAAAAGAGCACAAATTATATCTCTCTTCGATGCTGAAAGGCAAATGAGGAAGGAAAGAATGAAGAAGATTTAGATAAAGCTATATAGCTGACAGGTCTAGATTTTTTTCACATGCTTAAATGATCAAAGATGAATACAGCCAGAAAGGAGAATGGAAAAGTAACATTTTATGATTCTGAATGCATCTAAGTTGTACTGGTGATGGTTACAAACAAGTTACTCTATTAAAAGAAGAGTGCAACAAGGGGTTACATTTTCAGCAACTGTTTTTTTTTTTTAAATTAAACAATTATTCAACCAATTTTTTTTTTTTTTTGCTTTTCTATTCCACCAGAGTTATTTTTACGATACTGAAGCAATGATAAATAATATTTGTTATTGTTTCCCTTTTTCCCCCCACTGTTTTCTTCATATTTTTATAGTTTCAGTCTAACTCTACATTTTTAAACTTTAGATATGGAAGAGAACAGGAAACATTGCCAGATCATTTCTATTTTGCGGATTATGAAAGGCACAATGCTGAGATTGCAGCTTATCATCTTGACAAGTGAGACTACATATTTGTATATCTGTTTATTTTGAATTTTATGTTTAATTACATTCATTTTCACAAATAAATGCAGCATTTTATAATTCAGAAGGTAAGGTAGGCAGGTATATGAAAGTGGTAAGCTAAACTAGAATAATTTTACACTTGTCTAATATGTCTGATATGTAATATCATCAGTAATCAAGAAAAGACAATGGATGTATGCTGGACATGTGATGAGAAGAGATAATAACCAAATAGCAAGGCAAGCCCTCATGTGGTAAACAACAGAGGGGGGGGGGGCAACCGCACACAAGAAACACTGAGAAGAATATTGATCAGGGAGGCATAGACAGCAGGAATTGACTTCCTCAATGAGATCAAGATGCTTGCACAGAATAAAGACAAATGGTGAAATTTGATAAAACATCTTTGCAAGAAAGACAATTTTGAAACAAGGAAAGAGTATCAGAGTATATGCCCTATGGGCTGACTATGGCTCAAAAGGTTGGTAGATAGAATATGTAGAAGAGAAAGCTAGCAAAGTTTAGCATGTTTAGAAGATAATGATATGTTATAGTGTCGTCTTGTTCTTGGTGGTATTGTATATATCTTGACAACACATTACATTACATTGACGTTACTACCTGTAACAATTAAGATCATGACAGTCTTTCTTTTCTTAATATATAATGATATTCACGTTTATTGAATTCTACTGGCACACATGATCTATAGTCTTGGATGCAATGTTTCATTCAAAAATTCAACCTGCACATAAAAAATTGTCATACAGTATCATATGTCAATGTACCAATAATAATACTATATTTTAAAATCAATTATTTATCCAAAACTACATACACAAGACTATGTAATAAAATCAAAATGTCAACCAGTTGAACCAGCTGTTGAGAAAATGGTTTACAATATACTGCTGGTATTATTAAATAATATTTAAAAATACACTCTTTAACTAATTACTATCGTTAATTAATTACTTCACAAATTAATTAATCAAATACTTAATAACTAAATTAATTACTTAATAAATTGAATAACCAACTACTTAACTTAATTACTTAATTATATGTTTCTCAGCTGATGATGATCGGTCTCCTTGTCACAATGTTAATAATATAAATATATTTTAATTTAACTACACACGCGAATGGCCATTATAACACTTGAATATTACACTGTTATTTGATACTTAATTTGTTCTCTAATTTAAAATACACCACTTGGATTTCTAGAATATCATCACAATTTCTCAATCACTATGAGACATGAACTCATTCCTCAACTTCAACACATGCGGGACGATTTCCTTTGAGTTATCTGATCTTGAGACGAATTCGTTCAGAGTTGTCTTTACTGACTTGGCGATTTAAAATTGACAACTGGGTTCACAGGTCAGGCTAACAAATGAATGAAAAATTTGACGAAACAATGATTTGTTGCAACTTGACGCTATGCTGGATACCAACAAAATAGGTAATATTGACTGACAATTTGACAATCTCTTGGCTGGTCAGATTTAATGCTGACTAAAAATTGTAGTGCCTCTCTTAGACACTTGACACAGGTAAATTTCAGACTTGTAACACCGTAATTTAACTTTTTGACCTGAAGGACAGGTAGAACTGTGGTCGTGTTGAACTTTTGACCTTAGTAGACGGTACACGATATTCTAGGTTGAAAACTGGACTGGCTTTTTATTCTTCCGTTAACTTTTCTGTCACTCTTATTTGATTTCTCTCTCCGCGACAACTTCAGGTTAGAATCCTTTGATCACTTGGCACCAAATCAATAAATGTTATAGTGTCGTCTTGTTCTTGGTGGTATTGTATATATCTTGACAACACATTACATTACATTGACGTTACTACCTGTAACAATTAAGATCATGACAGAGTCTTTCTTTTCTTAATATATAATGATATTCACGTTTATTGAATTCTACTGGCACACATGATCTATAGTCTTGGATGCAATGTTTCATTCATTTCACACAATTTGTTATAATCTATCTACTTACGACATGTAAGATGAATATATGAAACACAATTCTTGAAACACTTGGAAGTGGACTACTCATCGCTTCACTACTGTCATAATATTCTTGTCAACTTCTTTATCTAGTTTCTATCAATGTCAATTCCTACTGACTTGACTACTCAAGACTTCTACTCTTAACTTCTAACTGTTCTGACTCTACTGTTTCTAATCTGCTTAACTGCTAAGCCTACATCCTAACTGTCTTTCTGGTCTTCCAACTTCTGTGTCTTAAACTGTTGTGCAAAACCTTAAATACTCAAACAGCTCCCTTCTTTCTGAGGCTCAGCAGCCAATCAGCTGCTCTGCCGAGTGCCCCTGCGACTGATCACAAGTGTTCGTCACTTACGTTTACGTGTCCAGTGTCCACCATCTGTGACCCACACCTGGACTTTCCCAAATTTGGGCAAAGCATCCTGTTTCCCCGAATCTCTACGACCTATTTGGAATAACATTACCTCATGACACTGGCCTCTCCTGGTAGCTAATTACCTGGCAGAGTAACACCATGAGTTTAGTGCATGGTATCATGTGATGGTCATTTAGAATAACAACTCACTTGCATGGACAATCGTGGAGATTTGACAATACGTCACGTGATGGTCATCCTCACAACAACTGGTTGTATGTGTCATTCCACTATTCTGGACCTCTCCTTCGGTGCGTATCACTACCCACCCTCTACAACAGGTGAGTGGGGATCATGGAAAATCCCATCGCTTTGTCCAATTACTCTGTACCTCACTCCTTCCTCCAGGTTACTACCCTTCTCCTATAACCTCTACTGTAACTACACTTCTGACTCACTAGTGATACTGAAATACCATCATTATAGTTAAATCTGCTGGTCGCCACTATATGATACTGTCATCGTCTATTCAAGGAGCGGTAAGGACTAAATTACCTGCTCTCTCTATGCTTCCTTAGCTTACTCTGTTACAGATAGAAAGGTTAGTATGGTCAGTGGGAGGTAAAGGTGTTAGAAGAGTTATTTATAGAAGAGCAAGAGAAATTTTTGTGTGTAAAAGGAATAAGAGAAATGTAAAAGAACAACAGAAAATGTATATATCTATCTGTCTTTTGTTCGCCTGAAGTATTGTCTATATCTGCAATGTCGTTTCCTGTATAAATTTACTGTCTTTTGTAATTCTTGTAGTAGTAAAGTGCCCTCGTCACACCAAGTGGCGTATAGGGAATATGGTGTTAGTGACCATATATTTTACAGACCTTCGGCACATGATTTTTTGGGTAATGTTGATATTACGCCCGTGCCACTTTACTACTTTCCCAGAAAAAAATCCGGTACCCATTAAAGGCTGGGTGAACCTGGAAGCCGTCGGTAGGGATCGAACCCTACCTCTTGTCCTTTGTAGTCCAGTTGACTAACCACTGAGCTATCACGGCTCCCAATACTATTAGTGGTCCATATAATTTTATCAAATATTTATATAAAGAATACAATATGTAAACCTGTTCAATAAATACGTCTTGAAGATTGGTAAACAACAGATCATGAGCATCATAAACAACCAAAACCCTGACGATCAGGAACAAGCAAACCATTACAATCATGAATGAACCCTGACAATCAGGAACAAACAGACCATTAAAATAATGAATGAACCTTGATGATCATGAACAAACTCTGGGTGAGTAAACAAACCATGACAATCAGGAACAAGCAGACCATTACAATCATGAATGAACCTTTAGGATCATAACAAACTCTGGGTCAGTAAACAAACCATGACGATCAGGAACAAACAGACCATTAAAATAATGAATGAACCTTGATGATCATAAACAAACTCTGGGTGAGTAAACAAACCATGACGATCAGGAACAAACAGACCATTACAATCATGAATGAACCTTTAGGATCATAACAAACTCTGGGTCAGTAAACAAACCATGACGATCAGGAACAAACAGACCATTAAAATAATGAATGAACCTTGATGATCATAAACAAACTCTGGGTGAGTAAACAAACTATGACAATCAGGAACAAGCAGACCATTACAATAATGAACATACTCTGGGTGAGTAAACAAACCATGACAATCAGGAACAAGCAGACCATTACAATCATGAATGAACCTTTAGGATCATAACAAACTCTGGGTCAGTAAACAAACCATGATGATCAGGAACAAACAGACCATTAAAATAATGAATGAACCTTGATGATCATAAACAAACTCTGGGTGAGTAAACAAACCATGACGATCAGGAACAAACAGACCATTACAATCATGAATGAACCCTGAGGATCAAGAACAAACTCTGGCTGAGTAAACAAACCCTGACGAACAAATAAAGCCTGAAGATTGATGAACAATCAGGATTGATGAATAAACAAATTCTAAGGATTAGTGAACAATAAACCCTGAAGAGTTGTGAACAGACAAGATGGATCAACAAACAAACTCAGAGGATTGGTGAACAAACAAGATTGATTAATAAACAAACTCATAGGATTGGTGAACTAGCAAACCATGAGGATTGGTGAACTGGCGAATAAACAAACCATGAGGATTGGTTAACAAACATGCTATGAGGATTGGTGAACAAATAAACCATGAGGATTGATGAACAAATAAACCATGAGGATTGGTGAACAAATAAACCCTGAGGATTGGTGAAGAAATAAACTGTGAGGACTGGCGAACAAATGAACCCCTTGAGGATTAGTGAACTGGTGAACAAACAAACCATGAGGATCATGAACAAATTCACCATGAGGATTGGTGAATAAATAAACTCCAAATTTTGGTGAACTAACAAATCTGAGGATGTTTTAATAAATAAACCCAGAATATTTGAAGACAACCTCATTGTGAAGACTGATGTGTTGGACTGAAACGTGTAGACATCATGACTTGCCATAAACTATCAACGCAACACTTCTACTCCCACTCATGTCTTTTTAAGGGCGTACGGTGAGGAGAAGTAGTCACCAGGTGAACACAGAAAAAGAGGGCGAACATAGAAATAACAATGACAAGATTATGCCTTCACTGTTTTGCAGAGTCCTTGGGTTCCATCGAGTTCCTCCTACTGTGGGCAGGCTGATGAATGTAACTTGGGATATTCATAGAGTGTCCAGCAAAAAACTGGCAAAGACTTTCTTCATTTCTCCTGGTAAAGGAAACTATTATATATATTTTATAAATATACAATGTATTGAGTTGTTCGCAACAAATACATCATCATTGCACTCTGAACATGTCCATAGATGCTCAGATCCCCTCCTCAGCAAGTCTTGCAGTGTCCAGCAATGTAACAATGTGTTAAATTTGTATAATAATTTGTTCTTAAATTAAAGGCTGCCCTTCACACTTTATATGAGCAATATGGTGTCAGTGTTCGTATTTTTCATTGACCAACAGTATATGTTGTGGATGATGTGGAAATATAACAATCATCATCATGTACCATACAACATGGCATGTCCTTCCACAATCTTCTATCCTCAGTGCATTGTATTAATTCTATTGTTGACTGTTTTCTATGCCATGACATGAAGCTGTCTAGTATCTTCTCTCTTTGTCGTCTGTGATCTCTCTTTCCCTGTATTTTGCCAGTTGTAACCAAGTATTCCAACTTTCCTCTTCTCATGATTTGCCCGAAAAATGTTGAATATTTCTTCCTGATGTTCTTAAGAAGCTCCCTTTTTGTGTTGGCCTCTTTGAGAAATTCCTTGTTGGTCTTCCTAGCTGTCCAGGGAACTTTCAACATTCTTTTGAGAAATCCCATCTCTGTGACCTCTTTTCGTATTTTCATTTGTTTGTTAACTATCCATGTTTTGCTTCCATAGATCAGAATTGGTTCAATATAGCATATAGTATAACAATAGTTACATTTAATACTGAAATGTATCATTAATTTTTCATTGAATGAATCCACTACATGCTTCATCCATTATTTTTTGTTGCACATTTATGATACTGCACAGCTTATAGTTTTTGTTATTCTGCCATTTTTACTTTGAACCTGAAAATGCTCAAGAGCATATGCAACCTGCTAAGATGACCTTTCCATAACACAAGCCAGGGTAAAGTTTATGGAAATAATGTGTTGTTCAATCTCAGTATCCTCCCTTTTGGTCTTATTTGCTCATTCTAGAGTAATACAATTGTGCTATTTCTGGTACCAATTTTACTGTGGGAAATGCTGAGTGTGAAGGACTTTTAACAGATCACTAACAGCTTTAAGGTCGTGAAATAATACAGACACTAACATTATATTCCCAATGCATCTATAGTAATGTGTGTTTTATTTTTCAACTTTGAGTAGCTTTGTATTATATTTGTCTGCATATTTGTTTTCTTGTTTTTTTTTTCTTTCATAAAAGATTTCAGGTTGAAAGTGACCTCCCCCTCTCTGTGTATGTTATTGTAAAACAATTTATAAACTTGTTCATTATTGTTTTATTTTTATTTGTACAGTTAGAAAGTTTTATTGCATCTGTCTATTCTTCTTTATATATAAAGATAATGGGTGTATTTCTTGATGAACACTATCCAATACACCCAGCTTCAAGAAGAGAAAGTTGTCTCACGTAGTCGGAAAAGGTATCTACAGCAAGAAAAAAGCATTGACTGCCTTCTCTCACTTATTGTGGCTCAATACTGAAAAGTTAAAACCTTTATGGCTTGAGTTATTATATGTGTACCTTTACCCTACCTTAAAACAAGCTGTTAATGACAGCTTTATCTCATACCTGGTCCATGCATGAGGATTCCATGAGGGTCTGAGAATAAAGTCCACTGCTCAATGTTCAGATGAAGGTTCTCATTGCACCCTAATAGAAGTATAGATAGATAGATCAGTGAATCATTTCGGGGGGGGGGAGAGATAAAGGAGTACGAGTTCAATACTGCTATGGGCTGTCTATTGTTCTTTGTTTTTTTCTGTTGTTGATTATGTGTGATTTTTTTCTGAGTTTTGTAAACATACCTCTCCCCCTGAAATGATTTGCTGGCAAATGACCCCTTTTATCCTCACAGCCATCTGCTCTTTATGCTGGTTACAATGAATACAAACTAAATGAATATAAACATTTTCTATACATCAATATTTATGTATCTGTTTTAAAAGTTCAACAAACAAAACAAAAATATTTGTATTCACATTTTTTAAGCTGGCAACAGGTGTTTCCATGGATCCTGCTCCTACTACTGTGACTCATCACATCCAATTTGTGGTCATCCAGTGATGTTGGAGGGCTCCCTTGCAGCATTCCTTCCATCTGTACAGTTAGCCCAAAGAAAAACATGGAGAAATCCATGGAAAAGATCTTACAGCAAACACAGAAAGGTTAGTGTTGCTTTCCTCTAGAGATTTTTACATTAAAAATTGGAGATGAGGACAGAAGCAGGCCTCATCTTTTCAAAACTGTGAAACCATGTTTTGTTTGAATGGTTAAAGGCAAACACATTTAGACCTACTGTAAAGCTGATGATAAGAATGGGGGAAAAAAGGTGGTTGGTTACAGCTTTACATAGGTGAAGGACAACATAAAATCAAAACAACATTGCTGCTCAGTATTAGGAGCTTAAAATACAATGTCGGCCTCATGGCAGGAAATACCCAAGTTCAAAGCCCTTGAGAATTGGTGGTAATTTTTCAGCAATAGTAAGAATTAATCTGTGGTTTCTTTATGATGTTAATCTCCCCTGATCGATTGTGTAGTGAGATCTGATGTCTAATCCTTTCGAATAATGGTAAAAAACAGGAGATACCATGTGCACTTGCACATGTTAAAGAACCTTAAGCAGTTAAAAATTGAAAACAGAAGGTCATAAATATGGCCACTGCAAAATTGTCAGCAGAAACCTACTCACACTGTGGATCGCAGGCCATATTGTGGTTTTCTGCTTTTAGATTAAACCTTGGACATTTTGTTGCATTAATAAATGAGTATATTCTACGAATGTTAATTTTAACCCTGTCATTCTTAATTTTGATAGTTGATGGGAGTTGTTTCGATTTGTAGCACTACACAAAAATGGGAAATTTCAAAATTTTGTTATTTCTATATGAGTGTTCAACAAACAAAATTCATGTTTTGTAGATTCATGCTTATAAGAAATTTTCATAGACCTACAAATTAGAGACTTTCCGAAGTATAGTATTCATTTTTTACTACAAATGTTGTACATCTCAAGACGTCACTTCTTCTAATCAACTTCAATGTGCCCACAAAAATTGCAAATGAGCAAAACTATTTAAAAACCAGTGACTGCTAGATAACAATGGCTAGGTTTCCTTGCTGTTGCTATGGAGTTCATGCCTAAAACTTGTTGTGTGTTCATGAGAAAGATGCTGTGGTAAAATACTCTGCTGAAAAAAGAATGATGGCTTGAGATAGAAAAAGAAAAGTATTATGTAAACACGTACTCTCAATATAAAATCAAACATATTCTTTAAACAGGCAACAGGTAAATAATTGCAGTGCTGCAGTAAAGCTGGTAGCAAGGAGCAAGTATTGGGGTGTAATGTACACTCCTACATATGGTGACAGCTTTACAAAAAAAGAACACAACAAAATACTGATGCTTCGTTGCCATTGCTGCCTTCTTCAGAAAATGAGAACAACACCAATGAACAACAAAACACAGATAAACTCTGCTACATCTAGGATGAGCACACAGGCAAATCAAGGAGAAATAAACAGAGGGATAAGAGATGAAATTATGACACGAGAGAAAAATGTGAAACATATCAGAGGATAAAAACAGATGGTATGTGAAAATATGTAAGCTAAAATATATATAAATTTAAGGTGAGACTTAACTTGGCAAGATCTAATGGCTCATAGTGATAATGACTATCAAATGTGAGTCAGATGGGACACAGGATGAGAGGGTGTGGGGGTGGATTTATTGGGAAATCAGTCATGTGATTGGAAGGGAGGTCAGACGAGATAACAAGGTAGTAGAATTAGTTTGAAGCAATCAAGCGTGACACAGGTAATCACTAGAGATACATATGAATTGTGAAAGTGAGCAAACAAACACAATGTTCCTCAGACAACCTAGAGATAAATGAGGCATAATAGGGAGATTATCAAGATATGTAATACCGACCCAGAATTATCCCCTGAGGAAATCACATCGTGGGGGGGGGGGGGGAAGAAAAGAGAGGGGGTGGGGAACGGAAAGAAGATGGGAGTGAAAAAAGGGGGGGGGGAGGCAGGAAGTGAGGAAAGAGAGAAGGGTTACCCATGAGTAAGAGATACATTGATGCCCCTTGGGTGGAGCAACCCATATGGGTGATCAGACGATTCTTTAAAGTGAATCGTTAGGGCTGTCAGAAGAACAAGACAACAGGCCACTAACTTGAACATCTGCCTTATCCTGATGGCCCTTAGAGTTTAAGTGGGATGCTATTGGGGCACCTGCATCTTGAGTGATGTCATACTGTGATGTCAAACATTATGTAAACAATTATTCAAAATAAATTTTTTAAATATACTTTTATTACATTTTTTATTTAATAAATAATAATTAATAATTTAATGTTTAGTTATTGCAACTGATGTTTCCTAATGGTAAAAAAAAACAATAATATATCACCTTACATTTCTTTTAAAATTTGCTGTACATAACAACTTTGAACAAATCATATCTTGTAGTTGAGATCTAAAAAGATAATAAAACTTTGTTACACAGGTTTCTAATAAAAACTAAGAAAAGAGACAAAAACATGTAATAAAAATGCTTTTGTTTGAATCTAAGCAGATAAACATGTCACAAGTAAAGTAAGTAAAGAGCCCCTTTAAGCCAAGGGAAGCAAAGAGATAAGATAACAGACAGCTTAAGAGAATGGTTTGGCAGAAGATCAGCACCAGAAATGATAGGGAATTTGGTGTTAGTAACCATAATTTTTACAGACCTTTGGCACATTATTTTTGGGGTAATGTGGTCGGTATTATGCCTGTGCCACTTTACTTTCCCAGAAAAAAATCCAGTACCCATTTATGGCTGGGTGAACCTGGAAGCTGTGCATCAGGATTGACCCTGACCTCTTGTCCTTTGTAGTTTAGTTCATCAGTCACTGAACTATCATGGCTAATATGTCACAAGCATTGTTTAAATTCTTGAAATGGTTTTGATGTATTTATTTTTGTTCAATATATTTATGTACCAGTGAGATTATAATTGAATATGTTTGACAGGCTTATTGGGAGATCTATGATGATTTGTGTGAGAAGGTTAGACAGAAACCCCCATATAATGAAGGTCGCAGGCTTCTTGATGTTCTGGACATGTCAGTATTTGATTTTCTTACAGGTTAGTCAATCTCAGTCTTTCCCTCCATCATTACTCCTTTTTCATCTCAGAGAGAGAGAGAGTGTATATATGTTTCTCTATAATGGTGAATTCTCTATAATTGTGCATAACTAATGATTTCAGAATGGCTTAGGCAAAACAGCTTTACAGAAACTGAGGAATATACTATGCAATCCATTTTTGACAATATAAACAAGAAAAAGAGTTCTTAAATGTTATGTAGAGCCAGTCTTAACATATGGATGTGAATCATGGACAATAGGACAATAGACAAGAAAATCTGTCTAAAGTCTGTAAAAATGTGGTTTTATATAAGAATGTTGAGAATACCATGGACAGCTCGGAAGAGTAATGAAAACGTTCTGAAAGAGGCCAAAGCAAAAAGAGAGCTAATTTCCAATATTAGGAAGAAACAATCATATTTTTTTGGCTATGTAATGAGAAGGGAACAGCTGGAATATATTGTAACAACTAGGAAAATTGAGGGATGAAGAGATAGAGAGAAGCAAAGAGAAAAGATACCAGACAGCTTAAGAGAATGGCTTGGCAGAAGGTCAACAACAGAAATGATAAATAACTGTCAAGATCAAAAGTTATGGAGAGACATGATCACCTATGCCAGCAGGCATAGCTCAGTGATTAGTGAACTGGACTACTAAGGACAAGAGGTAGGGTTCGATCCCAACCAACAGCTTCCAAAGAAAGGTAGAAAAAAGTAAACCTGGTGGCTTTGGAAACAGAGATGAACAGTGTGGACCTCACTAGTGGCACTCAGAGAAGAAGGGTTACTGTTGAACAAAATGGAGGGACTTTCTTTTTGCCCTGCCCAACAGGATGCCATGAAGTGTACAGGCCACTGACAACTTGTTAGTGTGATCAAAGTAAATAAGAAAAAGAAGCGGAAATTATTTATTCTATTCTTCTTTCTTTTATCCTGTTCTGCTTTTTGCTGGTAACCATCGCAGGCTTAAGTCGATTATGTGTTTTCTATCAAGCGCACTTTCTGTGGCTTGGTACTTAGTGATATTGTATTGTTTTATTACGTCGTTAATTACCTCTATCTATCTTCTTCTTGGTCTACCTCTATATCTTTATTGTTCCATTTTATTGTTATAAGCTCTTGACGCTTGTGCTGAGGGGTTCATGTACATTAAATGTTCAAACCACTTTCATCTTTGTCTCTCTATGTATTCGTTAATTGGTAGAATTCCAATGTTGTTTCTGATTTCATTGTTCTTTACATGATCTCTTTGTGTTTTGTTCACAGTTTTTCGGAGGCATCTCATCTCAAATGTTGTTAGTTTTCTTTCTTGAACTTTAATCAAAGTTCATGTTTGACATTGATAGCAAAGAGTTAGAATAAAGATAGAGTTTATCAAGTTCGTCTTTGTTTCCACTGAGGTAACAGGATGCTTTAAAACTGATGAAATTTGGTGTATAACTTAGCACTTTGAATTCTTGCTTCAATCTCTCTGTTAAGCCTTTATTGTGCTGATAGCAGTTTCTAGGATAGCAGGAAATATTTATTGCCAGCAGTTAATTGACAAATAATCAGAAATTATTTGTGTGTGTGTGCTAGACTTTATTCTAAACAAATTTTTCTAAATGTCTGTTATTGAGTTATTTGCGGGTCATCATCATTGCACTCCGAACATGTCCCTAGGTGCTCAGATCCCCTCCTCAGCAATTATCGTAGTGTCCAGCAGCTGACAACTCCAGTTCTGTGTTGGTTGAATAGTTTTCTTACATGCCCACTAAGTTTCTCATTTCTGGCTGTGCCCATCTTAACTTCCATCTCTTTTATCCTAAGGAGTAACATGGATTCATGGTTGTTGCAGTCCTATGTCCTTCCCACATCCTGGAGGTCATTGATGCTGTCCTCCCGATCCATTGGTTGACCGCCCTCAACAATAGCACAGCTAGCGAACCTGTCCGCTCTTTAACATGCACATACTTTAGGGCTAGCCTCTCACATTTCAACAATTTCATACCACCTCTTTTACCTTTTCTAGTATTCTTCCTTCGTTGTTGTCTTTTGGGCTTCATCTGAATACTTACTGTCATTATAATTGATTTGGTCGCTGAACATCGATGGTCTAGACTCACGTGTACTCACTCAGTCGCACGGCTCAGAACCCGTTTCCACATTATATACTGGCCAACTCCAGTCAATTAGCTCTGCGGTACGTGGAGACACAGTGAGCATTTGATTTTCATCGTTTAGAAGCTCATGGAAATGAAACTTCTTTCATTCACCTGAAATATTTTGTCTATATCTGCAAAGTCGTTTCTTATATAAATTTCACTGTTTTTTTGTAGTTCTTCTAGAGAAGCATGTAGTGTTTTCTGTTGTGTTGTATCTATGAGACAACGGGTTTTCTTCAGTCTACTTTAAGCACCACAGTCTTGAGGTATGTGTTCAGCAGTCTGGGGCACCTGTTCATGTGTACATGTTGCTGAGGTGTCAATCTGAATGTTTTATGTATATGACTATAGTGCTGATTGTGCCCTTTTCAGAGGCATATAATGATAACTTGTTCCCATCTATACATATTATGGTAGGTATCTTAATTTAGATTTTGTGGTCTTCTGAGTTATTTGATTATTTGTTTCTTCTGATTGTATGTAACTGGTGCATCTGGTTACTTGCTGGCTGTGCCTTCTTTTACCAGCTGGTCTGCTCTCTCATTTCCTGATATTCCACAGTGAGATGGAATCCACTGCAGGTTGACCTTGTGATGCGTGCAAAGTTCAGTCAATAAGGTCGGCAGATGTGATAATTTTCTGGATTGTAGTGCCTTGAATGCTGATCTTGTCTCTATCAGAAATACTACATGCTGTGGGCCAAGATTACAGTTCAGCAGTTTTTTTATTACCAACTTTATTGCTTTACTTGCGTCCTGTGCTACCCATCTTTGTATGCATGAACCCAGATATCTTGTGGGTATTCTGTATTCAAGAAACTGAAAGTGATTGTTTTACACTGCATACAGTTCTGTTCATCTTTCCTTTTGTTCTATAACCATTACATTCAACAAAAATTGTACATGACATTTTATTAGCCCATCTTGCATTGATGATAACTAGAGTACCTTACAGGTACCTTTTTTGGTGTAACCTGTAGCAGCTTTTTGCTGTTTTTTTCTTTAAGGAAACTTAGACAGACATCACTATGAAACATTCAGAGACTTTGGCAATGACACATTTTTACTACACCTGGACAATGGGAGAAGGTGAGTGTTTATTGTTTGGTTATTTGGTTATGGAAGGCCCCGGTATCACTGCAAATGAATTAAAATCCATAATTGCTCAACCGCCCATGCCAGCGTAATCATCCGAATTAATATCTCATCTCCCAAACAAGGAAAGGTAACTGTAGTCCCCATTGTAGCAGTCTCAGCACACGCCAAAAGACATAAGACGAAACCGTGCAGAAAGTGAACACAGCCGACTGTTCCCTGTCATACGATATCATCATTCATCGTAAACAATTGTAATATCGAAACATGATCAAAACGGATGAGACACACAGCTCACGGTGTGCACAGAGCACTTAACTCAGTAGCTCCTGCAACAAGCTGGACTTGGAATATGAGGAAACCACAACAAGGAACACTTTTCATGCATAGCCTTCAATTGTTCCCGCCGCCTGTCCACCATATACCGGAAGTTCATGTCCTCTTGAAAATGATGATCGTCATATTTTTTTTTTATGTATAGTGCCTGATGATGTTAGGCCATCGTTGTTGACTCCAATTCCGAACATATAGACACACAGTTAGTCGTCAGATTATCTCCATCGGACATCAAACAACAGACCGTTAGATTAGCATATGGCCGGTCTAGGGATAAACGATGAACCATTGTTTGATTTAATCCAGTTCATATATTTACTTATTTTTTGCATAATTGCTCATTCTTGAGTTTTCCAACATCACAAATAACAAATATAGATATTAACAAAAGGAAGTATTTCCTGAATGCCCACAGCAATTCATATTTAGGTCCCATCAATAACATAAAGCCATAAATGATAGTTTTTTTGTTTCTCTTCTCTTCCCCCCCCCCCCCCCCCCCCTTTTTCGGAAGATGAAGGCCATGAATATAATCTTGCTGCTAATGTTCATCTCTGACATTGAAATCATGATGTTGGCAGAAAGACTGCTGGATAGACATCAATAGATAGATAGATCAATAGATAGATAGATCAATAGATAGATAGACATCAATAGATAGATAGATCAATAGATAGATAGATCAATAGATAGATAGACATCAATAGATAGATAGACATCAATAGATAGATAGACATCAATAGATAGATAGACATCAATAGATAGATAGACATCAATAGATAGATAGACATCAATAGATAGATAGATCAATAGATAGACCAAACCATAAAGAGATACCTCTGCATTTCTTTTAATTGGCAAATTATGTTGCGATGTGTTTTACACCCTGAGGTCTAGTTCATCAACTTTCAGCCCACATTATTACTGGACTGTTTCGCTACCCTTGAGTTTACCTTGACTGCTTTAAAAGGCAGCAGTTGTTTGTAATTAGGAAATTGGTTGGACATGGTGTATTGTGGCAGCATTACATAGAAGAACAATACAAAGCCATGACGTTTCAGCCAGCATATGACCTTCCTCATAAAATAACAAAAACAGACACACAAGAAAGGTGTAATAGAATCAAACTATATTATAGACCCTCTCCGCGGTGCCTCCAGTTATAGACTAACCTGTCTAGTCTGGCCAAGAGTGCAGGGATCGAAGAGGGAAGACAACCCGATACTCAAAAATGTCGTGCTGAAGTTGGATGTGTTGGGCCGAAAGGCGCAAATATAACAGTTATACTGCAAACCACAACACAACGCAGACACATCCACTACGTCCTTGTAAGGGCGGATGATGAAGATGAATATTCTAGTCTACTACGATACTCTAGAATACTTTTGTCATCGGGTGAACGCAACCAACCAACCATATTATAGACAGTAACTAAAGCTAGCAAAAATAAGGAAGAACATATATTAAAGAAAAAACTTAGCTGTAGGTGGAATCCCAGGTTCTCCCTGTGTAAGTGAAGGATGGAGAATGACCATGAGTTCGCAGACAAGAATAGGGGGGGGGGGGAGGGTAATGATAGCTAATCTGCCCATAAAGGTCAAAGGGTGGTAAGGTGAGGGAGGGTGCCCATAATAGCAGTGGGTGGATTAATTGTCACTACTCTCCCCTTTATTTTTAATCTTTCCCATTTCTTGTGTCCTGAATTGTGGCCATTCTTCATCCTCCAACACAGCTACGTTTTTTTTTTAATTGTATTTTCTTCCTTATTTTTACTGTTGTAGTTACTGCATATAATGTAGTTAGATTCTTTACAGTTCTCTTGTGTTTGTCTGCTTTTGTTGTTGCTTTCTGAGGGACATATGTAGGCGACCGTTACAGTGACCCAGAAGTCTGAATCATGTGCTGCGCACCTTTTTTTCAGAATGTAACATGTTCACTAGAAATAAATAGTAGAACAGGATGAATACTTTGCTGGTTGCTATAATGGAGGCATAGCAGATTTGAGAATGCCTCACTTGCAGTTACACCAGTCTGTTCTAAAGTCTACAAGTCTCAAGTCTAAAAGTCTCAAGTCTAAAAGTCTCAAGTCTAAAAGTCTCAAATCTAAAAGTCTCAAGTCTAAAAGTCTCAAGTCTAAAAGTCACAAGTCTAAAAGTCTCAAGTCTAAAAGTCACAAGTCTAAAAGTCACATGTCTAAAAGTCACAAGTCTAAAAGTCTCAAGTCTAAAAGTCTCAAGTCTAAAAGTCTCAAGTCTAAAAGTCTCAAGTCTAAAAGTCACATGTCTAAAAGTCACAAGTCTAAAAGTCACAAGTCTAAAAGTCTCAAGTCTAAAAGTCACAAGTCTAAAAGTCTCAAGTCTAAAAGTCACAAGTCTAAAAGTCACAAGTCTAAAAGTCTCAAGTCTAAAAGTCACATGTCTAAAAGTCTCAAGTCTAAAAGTCTCAAGTCTAAAAGTCACATGTCTAAAAGTCACAAGTCTAAAAGTCTCAAGTCTAAAAGTCACAAGTCTAAAAGTCACAAGTCTAAAAGTCACAAGTCTAAAAGTCACATGTCTAAAAGTCACAAGTCTAAAAGTCTCAAGTCTAAAAGTCTCAAGTCTAAAAGTCTCAAGTCTAAAAGTCTCAAGTCTAAAAGTCTCAAGTCTAAAAGTCTCAAGTCTAAAAGTCACATGTCTAAAAGTCACAAGTCTAAAAGTCTCAAGTCTAAAACCTAATGTAGGCCAAAAAGTCATCATTTTGCATTGTTCTCCTATGTAAAGCTGTTATCATACTCTGTGTCCAACTAGTTCCCTACCAGCTTTACTGGAGCACCATAATTATTTGCATATTTCTTGATTTGATGTTAGAGTTGTCTCTCCTAATAAACCAGTCTTTTCAGACTAAGGAATAATAGAACTTAGGCTATTCAAATCAAATGTACTATCAACCCTTACGTATGCGTGTGAAAGCTGGAAAACAACAAGAGATATAGAAACAAAGTTGAACGCATTCGAAAATAAATGTCTAAGGAAAATACTTGGTATAGAATGGAACAAATTCAAAACAAACGAGGAAATTAGAGAAATCGCCAATCAACCACTAATATCTTCAGTAATAAAGAAAAGACGATGGTCATACGTTGGACATGTGATGAGAAGAGATAATAATCGAATAGCAAAGCAAGCCCTCATATGGGAAACAACAGGTAAAAGAAAAAGAGGAAGACCCAGGGAGACACTGAGAAGAACATTGATGAGAGAGGCAAGAGCAGCAGGAATCGGCTCCCTCAATGAGATAGAACTGCTTGCACAGAACAGAGACAGATGGCGAGATTTGATAAAATATCTTTAAAAGAAAACTGCTAGAACAAAAATTCATATAGGAGAAGGTGTATCTTGGTCTACGCCCTATGGGCCGGTTACGGCTCGAAAGGTCAATAGATAGATAGAATAATAGAACAAATAAGTATGTGTTAGCACTCGGAAAAATTAACAGACAAACAACAACAGAAAAAAACGAAGAACAATATATCAAAGTGGGATCGAACCCGTACTACCATACTAGGAAAGTACAAATATACAATTTATTTCCGGTCTGTGATCGTTACCCTATGCTATAGTCATTGAGAGCGCCTTTCGTGGAAGACACTACTACAATAGCCAATTTTTTAGTTGGCTGAGTGGCAGTGTGCCAAGCGTTCGGCTTCTCGTGGCAAGGCGCGGTGCCAGGGAGTACGGGTTCGATCCCACTTCGGACCATATATTGTTCTTCGTTTTTTTCTGTTGTTGTTTGTCTGTTAATTTTTCCGAGTGCTAACACATACTTATTTGTTCTATTATTCCCTATTATCGCCTCGGAAGTTCCCCATATAATAATATTTATGTATTATTATTTGTTACCATCTTTTCAGACTAACAAGTTTTTTGTCTTTTTCCTAAACTGAGTTATCAATAAAGTTTTCCATTTCTCAGGTGGATTGGCCACTAAGATAAATTCTTTCAGTACAGAAGGTTTTTATCAATATAGTGGTAGAGATTTCAGAGACATAATTTTCTTGTTTTTAAATATCAATCTACATGTTTATATTTATCTAACACATAACATATTATATATAAATTTATGGATAATTAAACAAGGAATTAGATTTCACCAATCATCATCATCAAGAACCAGGCCTGCTGGCATAGGTGATCATGTCTCTCCACAACTTTCAATCTCGACAGTTATTTATCATTTCTGTTGTTGACCTTCTGCTAAGCCATACTCTTAAACTGTCTGGTATCTTTTCTCTTTGCTTCCCTCTATCTCAATATACTTGACAAAAATTGGCATGGTGTGTTGAAACATATGGAAAGAGTTAACATTTTCCACCAATAGGGTAGAAATTTTGTTCTTTCCAGTCTTTGTTTTACCAGACTGCTTTGTAGTTATGAGACTTGATCATCTGATAATCATTGATGCTGTTGTCAAGGTAACAAACTGTACATCTGGAATAGCTCATACTTTTAAGAGAATGGCTGGACTTGAGAAATTGGCAGATGGCAGTCGTAAACCCCATTGGTGAGATAACTCTGGTCATGATATCAGAGAAATAACAGCATAATAATGGATATATTCATTTTGTGTAGATGTTGATGGAGCAAATTTGTTAACATAATGTATATAATTTTTTGGTCTAGTTTATAGCTATCCAGGTCCTTCAAATGCTTTTGACTGATGTAAAATTACTTTTATTTCCATCTTTGAAATTGTTTTAAGGCATAAAGTTAAGAAATATGAATATTTATAAGATGATTGTCTTATGACAGAAGTTACAACAAAGCAGGTTGCAGAATCAAACTAGTTTTAAGTGGTGGACTTATATAAAATACAGCTTCTCAGGGACTGATAACACATTAAATACTGTGAAATCACACAGCATTAATGATATTAGATTCCCTTTCTCTCTCTCTTCTCTCTCTCTCTTTCTCTCTCTCTCTCTCTTTCTTGTAAAACTAATGAGGTATTTCTGTAGCAGCAGTGTTAGATCAAATCCAAATTTGTTGTGACATCATCACTAGGTGATAGTGGAAGAGTAGCAAACATGATTTTATAATTCCTCTTTCTCTTGTATTAGTGTTCCCCCAGTGACCACTAAGGGAATGAATAGTCCTCTTAATCATCCGATTCCAAAAGGACATTAAGTGAGCGTAGATGTGTTGTGGTTTGCAGATAGGCTGTGGAATTTGTACCTTGACCAACATGTTTGATTTCAGCATGCCATTTTTAAATACCAGGTTGCTCTACTTCTTTGATCCCTACTTGCTAAGCTAGACTGAACAGTCTGTTTTCAGGAGCACTGCTGGGAGGTGGTGCAGAATCTTGATCAGCTGGGGGGGAAGCCAGGATTTGAACAGATATGGAGAACTTCTGGCTGCAGTGAAAATAAATCCATGGATATTTTTAGAATAGATGCATTTTTTAAATGTGTGATTTGGGGAATGAGGAGAGGCAGGGGTATAAGTAATGACAGAAAATTGATTACCTAATACTTAATGTTGCATGAATTGATGTTTTTTAATACTTTCAGTTTCGGAAAATCACATTATGACTGCATTTCTTGCCTTGCACCAGTTCGGCAGTGTTGTATGATTCGCTTATCTACTCTGACAAAGTTGGTCAAGCTGTACAGTGGCCCAGACCATCTAAGTCAAGTCATGAGATCATCGCTGAAAGAAGATCCATTAAATCCAATTTTGACTGAGCCACATCTGGATGCACTTGATAGAAGAGTCAGCAAAATTTTGCAAGTTATAAGTGGATGTTTATTGAACGGGATATCTTGGGATGAAGTTATTGTTGATGATGGTGTTACATGACAAGTGTAAATAATTTATTCCTTTGTTACGTTCTGGATGCTGAGGTATTTTGTGATAACGGATATGTTTTGAATGCCAGATGGTGTCAATAATATATTGCTATTATTATTCATTTGATTACAAATTTGTTGATTTGGTTATGGTAATTTTTCAAAAAATTTCTTGTTGCATTTGTCTAAATCATGTGGCATGGCTGTTTCATTGTTTTACAAAATGAGATAACAGCCGCAGAAATTAAATATTTCTTTTCTGTTATTATTTTTTATATATGTATCCTGGATATAGCAAACGATTGGGAGATGGCAGTTGACCTCCCAGGGCGAGGGAAGTACCCAGAGTGCATTAAGAGATCTAAAATGCGTCCTGACATTGCACTCTACATGTCAAATATGACCCACATCATCTTAATAGAGCTTACAGTGCCATTTGAATCTAGGATAGAGGAACAACACATATTTAAACTATCCAAATATCGCCACCAAGCTGAGGCAGCAGGGACTCCAGAGTAGAGTGTTTTCGGTAGTGGTTAGTGCCAGAGGACTCACAACCCCATCCCTCTACGACCTCTTAAAAATGCTAGGAATTAAGGGGGGATGCAATCAGGAACAATGAAGACTATTACTGGGTCAGCCGAAAGAGCATCGTGCTGGCTGTGGCAGAATCGTGACAGACAAACAGTCAAATAATATTATTATGTCCAGCCCAGATGATCAGGCGATTATTTTACACCTTGACCACTTATTGCTCCCACAAAGTCAACAGAGTAGGGAGAATCGGAGTAGGGCCCGAGACGAAGTGATAAGAAGTTACATAACTGGTCAGAGGTGAGCATCAGACCAGGTGTTTGTGGTGACGGCAGTCTAAAACAATAAGTCCTCAAACAATAGGAAGGCCAGATTTTTTCATCCGCAACTTTCGAATTCCCACGGAAGTCAGACACTGACGGGTTTATAAAATTGCGTTGTCAATAGTAGCCATGTTATTTCAACTGGAAAGCGCAGAAACATGCTAGGATAAACCAAGATAGGTAAGGTAAACTATTTTCAAGTGTCTTGCTTATTCATCATCATCATGTGCCATACCGGTTGGTGTAGGTGATCAAGCTCCTCCACAATCTACAGTGCATTGTATCAGTTCTGTTGTTGACTGTTTTTCATGCCATGACACCAAGCTATCCAGTATTTTCTCTCTTTGTCGTCCGCGATCTCCTTTTATTTTGCCAGTTGTAACCAAGTATTCCAACTTTCCTCTTCTCATGATGTGCCTGAAAAATGTTGATTGCTTCTTTCTGATGTTTTTTAAGAGCTCCCTTTTTTGTGTTGGCCTGTTTGAGAACTTCCTCATTGGTCTTTTTAGCTGTCCATGTAACTTTCAACATTCTTCTGAGAAATCCCATCTCTGTGGCTTCTAATCGTCTTTTCATTTGTTTGTTTACTGTCTTGTTTATTAAGTGTAGCTATTTTGTGCTGAACATACAATGTAAGCCGTAGGTTAGGTTAGTTAACTATTTTCGAGTGGTTCATGTATTAAGTGGTAGTTATTTTGTGCCGAACATACTGTGTAAGCCTTAGGCTAGGTTAGTTAAACTATTTTTGAATGTTTTGTGTATTAAGTGTAGCTATCTTGTGCCGAACATACTGTGTAAGCCTTAGAGGCAGTGCAGAAGGAGGTCGACGCCTGGGAGTCATGACCCAGGCGGGCCCACCTCCCCTAGAGTGTCAAGAAGCTAAAGGGCAAAACACTTGCTCGACGGGTCTACTTCTGATGATCAGATTGCCTCCTGCTGCGAAGCTCTGTACAAAGAGTTTCCTACTACTATATATATACACACACACACACACACACACATATACTCACAGATCAAGTTACTGTACAACTCTATGTAGGTCAGTGTGTGTTTGATTTCTTGGATGATATGAAATAAAACTTGGTGCACATTTTCGATGAATTTTGAATAACAGAGTAAGTGATCATTTTGATTTTTGTAAAAATGTCACAAAATAAAGATAACAGTTAAAGTAAATGTAACACCTAGTTTTTCCCACACATACTCAATTTAAGAAAAGTCCCTGAAACAGCAAGCCATCATGAGATATTAATCTATTGTTCTTAAAAGTGGTCCATGAACACATCTAAAATAAGAGTTATTGAGTTATTTGCGAGTCATCATCATTGCGCTGCAAACATGTTCATGGGTGCTCAGATCCCCTCCTCAGCAAGTCCCACAGCATCTAGCGACTAACAACTTCAGTTCTGTATTGAATGATATGTCCTCTTATACAGCCACTAAGTTTCTCATTTCTGGCTGTGCCCATCTTAACTCCCATCTCTTTCATCTGAAGGAGTGACATGGACTCATGGTTGTCGAAGTCCTGTGCCATTTTCACATCGCTGAGGGTATTGATGATGTCCGCCTGACCTATTGGTTGACCGTCTTCAACGACAGCACAGCTAGCCAACCTGTCTACTCTTTCATTTCCTCGTACTCCCGCATATTCAGGGATGTAGACAAAGGTAACTCTACATATTTTTTACTTCTGTAATGACTCTACCCATTGCCTGCATACAGAGCCTGCCTCCACTTTTCTTATGCTCATCGAATCACCTAGTATGCAGGCATGGGTGTAGTCTTATGACTCTAACCAGATGAATATCATGGTCACTACATCATCTCCATCATCATGCTACCTGTTGTCATATCGTATGAACCACTGTCCTCTTTGACTATTCTGCATGCCAAGAGTGCTGTAAATGCCCATGCACATCAAATAAGAATGGGCATTGTCTTGCTGCAATATCATTCCTTTTTATATTTGCATTGAAGGAGGGCTCCACATGTAGTGATGATTTCACCTCTGTACCCAATATCTATCAGGTTGATGTTGATGGCATATTTCATTCTGGCTGTATAAGAAGTTCTGCCCCAAATCATTACACTGCCTCCACTCAACCTATTTCTGCAAAACATTCTTCTTGATTTCTGTTCACCAAACAATGCACATCATTACCCTACAAAAAGAATCTTGACTTATTAGAGAGTAGTATGCATTTCCATTGACAATAGGATCATACCACATGCTGTCTGGATCAGGCCAAGTGTAATTGTCTATGGCAACTTGACAGTAATGGTCTAACTGTAGCTCTATAAGGTAATAGATCTGGCTTTCTGTGCCTGTTCTGCATAACACATCTTAATCCTGAAATGTTCCTGGTAGTCCATGTTGCTTGGATAAACCTATTGGGAAGCATATGAAATTGTCTTGTGCAGGGGTGGAAACTAATTGTCGGTTCCATCTGTCATGATCACCAATGGATTCAGATTGGTGGCAATGAGCTAGATATAGTGTTCCGGTGAATATTTAAATGTATATACAGCTGATATACTCACTTCAGCAGGTGACATGCCTGTATCTATAACTCATTGCTGTTCATTCAATCTTGACATTGTGGAAAAAAAGTTTCTATTGGAATCTCTATTTCAAAGATTGTGTTTTCCCATGTGTATAATTAAATATGTGCACTTACTTTCCATTTATCCATTATAAATTCTCCCCAATGTCACTTTATACATTATTTAGCCTGCACAGTGCTTATCTTTCCATGAATAGTGCAGAACACTTACAACTGCACCTCTAAGGGCACATCACCCACACTGAACATACACCAAGTTTTATTTTGTGTCTTCCAAAAGTCATGAATAGTGACCTATATTGTGTTGCACACTAACTTTTTTACCATGCATGTATATGTCAACCTTAATATATCTGATCTAAGCTACTCATATCTAATGAACTTTTATTTTTAAGCAGGACATTTGACCCACTACATTTTAGGCTTGTCGTTATAAATAAAAATTAGTGTACATGAAATTTAAGCATTCAACAGATGCTCTCAAACACATAAAGTAGTCTGCAATCTTCTTCTTCTTCTACCTTTTAGCTCCCAGTGGAGCATAGGTCTTCAACAAACACTTTCCAAGTCGTTCTGTTTTTTGCAATTCTTTTAAGATCATTCCATGTCTTCCCCATCATCTTCATCTCTGCTTCAATCTGTCTTCTCCAAGAATTCCTTGGTCTTCCTCTTTGTCTTTTCCCCTGGGGATTCCAAAAAAGGGCCTGTTGTCTAATACTCTCAGTTGGTTTCCGTAGTGTGTGTCCTATCCATCGCCATCGTCTTCGCTGTATTTCTTTATCCACTGGTATTTGACCGGTACATTTCCATAATTCCACGTTTGTGACTTTGTCCTGCCATTTCCATCCCTTTATTCTGCGCAAGCATCCATTAATGAAAGTCTGTACCTTCGTGATTGTCAATTTTGTTATTCTCCATGTTTCACAGCCATATAATAGAACCGACTTAACATTGGAGTTGAAAATTTGTATTTTTGTATTTAGCCTAATTTCTTTGGATTTCCATATGTTTCCCAGTGCAATGAAAGCTCCTCTTGCTTTTGATATCCTTATTTTGGTATCGTTTTCTGTTCCTCCCTCTTTATCTATATTACTGCCCAGATATATATAAGATTGTACGTCTAGTAGAGGTATTTCTCCTAGTTTTATTTGGTTATTGCCAACTGCATTAATTCTCATAATGTTGGTCTTATCTCTATTAATCTTTAGTCCTAGCTGTTGTGATCTCTCATCTAATATACTCATTTTATCTTGCATCTGTTGGTGGCTGTGTGATAGGAGAGCTATGTCATCAGCAAAGTCTAAATCATCAAGTTGTTTGGTCAGTGACCACTGGATCCCATTTCTGTTGTTTTGAGTTATTTTCATAATCCAATCTATGGCCAGTAGAAAGAGAAATGGAGACAGAAGGCATCCTTGCCTTACTCCTGTTCTTATTTCAAATGCTTCTGTAAGCTGTCCTTCATGCACCACACTACATTTTGTTCCTTCATACATTGTTTTTATCAGGTTAATAAACTTTATGGGGATTCCATAATGACTCAGCAACTTCCAAAGCATTCTTCTGTCTAAACTATCAAATGCCTTTTCGTAATCTATGAATCCAATATAAAGTGGGGATTTTAGTTCTAAACTTTGTTCAACTATTATACGTAGAGTAGTTATTTGATCAGCACATGATCTGTTCTTCCTAAAACCTGCTTGTTCATCTCTCAAGTGTTTCTCTATAGCCTCTTTTAGTCTCTCCAGAATGATTCTGCCTAATATTTTTCCTGGCACTGATAGTAGCATAATTCCCCTATAATTTGTGCACTCCTGTAAACTTCCTTTCTTTGGTAGTTTGATCATATAACCTTCTCTCCAGTCTTTAGGTATTTCTTCCCTCTCCCAAATTTTATCCAATAGATTATGTAACATCTTGGTAGAGGTGATAATATCTGCTTTGATGGCTTCCGAAGGAATTTCATCTGGTCCTGTGGCTTTACCATCTTTTAACAGTTTGATGGCTTTCATTATTTCTTCTTTGCTTGGTTTTCCGCAGTTAACGTGTAATTCTTCTTCTGCTGGTAGTATATCTGGAGGATTATTTGAGCCAGGTCTGTTCAAAAGTTCTTCAAAGTGCTCCTTCCATCTCTCCATTTGTTCCTTTATATTACTAAGCAGATTTCCTTTCTTATCTTTGATAAAGGCGTTGATCTGTTTGTATTTTCCACCTAATTTCTTTGTGCTGTTGTACAGTTCTTTCATATTCCCTTTATTTGCTGCTTCTTCTGCCTCTTTAGCTAATTCATCTATATATTTCCTCTTATCCCTTTTAATGCATCTTCTCACTTCTTTGTTCACCTCTGTGTAAGCTTCCTGTGTCTTGGCTTTATTACTTCTTGTTTTGCTTTTATTTATGTCTGCTTTCTTGTTCTTTCTTTCTTTAATTTTATCCAGGGTCTCTGCTGTCATCCATGCCTTATTCTGGCGTTCTCTTTTCCCCAGTGTTTCTTCGCATGTCTCTTTCCATATATTTTTTACCTGTTTCCAATGATCTTCTATATTTATTGTATTTTCTAGTTGTTGGAGGACTTGGTATTTGTTTGATATTGTGACTGCGAATTTATCTTTAATTCCTTGTTCTTTAAGAAACCCTACATTGAAATACGTTCTGCCCTTATTCGTTGTAGTATACCTTTTTAATTTAATTTTAAGTTTGGCTAACAGAAGATGATGATCAGAAGCTATATCTGCCCCTCTATATACTTTTACATCCTGTAAGGATGACTTAAACTTATTATTAATACATATGTGATCAATTTGATTTTCCGTTCTATGATCTGGTGACAATGCAATGAAGTTACTTAAATAAACATATGATATAATTCCCGGATACTTTTGTACATATTATGTTATCAGATTTTGGTTAATACCTGAAATGTACAAAATTAAATGAAACTACTAAATAAATGTATAAATCATGTTCAATTTCAGTAAATACAGTTAATTGTTAGGGTTGGGAACAGGCAAATAACTACAGTCTTGTGGTAAAGCTAGCAGCTGGAGCACACAGTGGAATGTAACATACACTCCTGCAAGGTATGGTGACAGTTTTACTAAAAGGGAACACAACAACAAAAATGACATTTCTGCCTACTTGCAGCCTTCTTCAGAGAATGAGAACAACACAAATGGACAATTAAATAAAGATAAAGTCTACAGCATCTAGAATGAGCAGAACAGGTAAATCAAGGAGAAATAAAAAGAGGGATAAGAGATACAATTTTAAAATGAAAGGGAGATGTGCTACATATCAGAGGATACAAATTGATAAAATGTAAAAATTGTTAGGGTTATATGATGTTTAACAGAAAGGTTTTCATGCTTTTATAATTCTCTTAACACCATTAATTAGCTGTGATGAATCTTCTGGTGTATACCAACTCCTACATTTAATTTTAAATTTGTGTCTGTCTTAGTATTACTGTCGCCCTAATTTCTGCATTATTTAAAGAATGTTCGTGCTATGTCAATATGTGCTGTTGAATCTAACCTGTAAGGTCTTAATTGTTGTCATAAACCACTACCATAACAGTTAATGTATATGAGATCTTGAATGGTTAAACCTTGCAACACATGTTGCCTGCTCACAATATGGCCATAGTTCAAATCTATGAAGCTTAGATTAAGAATCCAAGAATCTAATTTAATGATCTCTGAGATCCCCTGCAGTTTTTGTTCCCATTCTTTAAATAAAGTTAAAAAAAAAAGTAAAGATCCCCTGTCACGCCAAGTGGCGTATAGGGAATATAGTGTTAGTGACCATAAATTTTACAGACCTTCGGCACATGATTTTTGGGGTAATGTGGTCAGTATTACGCCCGTGCCGCTTTACTTTCCCAGAAAAAAATCTGGTACCCATTTAAGGCTGGGTGAACCCGGAAGCTGTTGGTTGGACTCGAACCCTACCTTTTGTCCCCATTCTTTAAATAACGACTATTATTGTTTGATGTGCTGCTCATCTTTATTATTATACAATCTTTTGATCATGTAGGGAAATCAAAACTATGATACGGAAGTGGTTGTTGCACTAATTCATTATCCAGGTGTTTTGTTTTCAACTCCTAGAAGTTAAGTTTTTTTTTCTTCTGACTTCAGGTGAAAATTGGTACCAGAGGTCTTCTCTGGGGAAAGTAAAATAACCTGATATGGTGCGGAATACATTATCTATAAATGTGCCAATGGTTGTGGGCTAATATAAACAATAACACCATGCTCTTGAAGCATGATGGTACCCTTTACTTACTAGCTCAAACAACACATACTTCTTGTTGCTCCTCAACAATAACTTCTGGAAGGAGTAGGATCTGGACATGTACTTGAAGTCTTCATCAGTTTCCCATAGTTTGTCATGTGGGGTTAGTTTGTGTGTCATATGTTCATTTTTCTACAGTTTAGGACAGCACAGTTTTGAAAGATAATGTTCAAGCGTCTGCCTGGCTGCTTCACAGGTGGCCATCTCTGTGACCCAATTTCCATAAAGGTGTGTTCTGAGGCCACATTGCCCTGTTCCGAGTCTAAAATTCCTACATGATCTGCTCATATATTCTGAGTTTATTTACACTGTTTTGTTGTTACTCATTTTTTTCCATTCAGAGTCTTCATTATACTTCCTTATTCTGCAACAAAGACCCATTAGTGCAAACAACAGCATCTAAATCAACATTAATAGCTAATCAGATAATCAATTTCATTTCTACTTTCCTATTTTACCACTTCCTACATTTTCAGTTAAAAGTAAAGATGTTTTCTTATAAAAAGTTTGTAAATGTTACTATGAAATTAATCCTATTTTAGTTACACATGCAAACAGCATTTTATCTACGTAACTATTGTCCTTTTAAGCCTAAGACAGCACATAGGGCAATAATTTCTAGACTCTGTTATGAATCCAGAAGCCTGTGAGCTGACACCTTCTGCCCAATGCCATGTAATGATATCTGTACACATTTCTGAGTTCCCTTGTAGTTCCTTGCAAGGTGTTCCATTTCTCAGGTCTTTGAGGAATAGAGTTGCTCTGATGTCAGTGAGCCTTGGCTTGGACAGTCAAACAGGTGATGTTCTAATGTTTCGTGCAGGAGTTCACAGAGTGGACATGCTGGAGTTTGATTTTGTTGTATTCTATTGATGTGGTTGTTCGGTGGTACAGGACCAGTTCTCAGTCTGAAGATGGTGGTTTAGTCTCTTCTTTTAAGTTGTTAATGTTGTCATGGGGGTTTGCCCTTATGTATTTTAAAAGCTCTCATTCTTTTTTCCCCATGTTCATCCATGAAGCTAGTCTTCTTTACTGTTGGAGTTTATGATTTGAGTGGCTGTGTTTAATGAGATTTCAGTGTTAAATTGTGTCTGTCTGGATTCTCTCTTAACTAATGTATCTGCCTTATCATTTCCTGGTGTGTTGGAGTGTCCTAAATCTATTGCATCACTAGCCTTATGTCATATGTGCTAATGAGGTTATCTCATCTAGACTCTCCTTGTTGAACAATCTTTGCTATAAATTGTCATACTTTGAACATGAGATTCTCAACCTTGGCAACGCAGTTTATGCCACTGTTGTTGCCTCTCATTGTTCTTCGCTTTCCTCTCTTTTTTTTTTTTTTGTTGCCCACTGTTTCCCATTTGAGGATTTACTTTGCAATTCTCTTGTTATCTCTTCTCATCACGTGGCCACCTTTTGCTCACCTTCTTCGCTTGATTATAATGGATAATTTTGAGTGCATGTTATTACTCTTACTCTTTCACTAGTCTAGAATTGATCCCATGGTATACATAACTATTTTCTTTTACTCTTTCACTAGTCTAGAATTGATCCCATGGTATACATAACTATTTTCTTTTACTCTTTCTATCTATCTATCTATCTATTGACCTTTCGAGCCGTAACCGGCCCATAGGGCGTAGACCAAGATACACCTTCTCCTATATGAATTTTTGTTCTAGCAGTTTCCTTTTAAAGATATTTTATCAAATCTCGCCATCTGTCTCTGTTCTGTGCAAGCAGTTCTATCTCATTGAGGGAGCCGATTCCTGCTGCTCTTGCCTCTCTCATCAATGTTCTTCTCAGTGTCTCCCTGGGTCTTCCTCTTTTTCTTTTACCTGTTGTTTCCCATATGAGGGCTTGCTTTGCTATTCGATTATTATCTCTTCTCATCACATGTCCAACGTATGACCATCGTCTTTTCTTTATTACTGAAGATATTAGTGGTTGATTGGCGATTTCTCTAATTTCCTCGTTTGTTTTGAATTCGTTCCATTCTATACCAAGTATTTTCCTTAGACATTTATTTTCGAATGCGTTCAACTTTGTTTCTATATCTCTTGTTGTTTTCCAGCTTTCGCACGCATACGTAAGGGTTGATAGTACATTTGATTTGAATAGCCTAAGTTTTGTGTTTGTGCTAATGAGTTTTGATTTCCACAACTTTTCAAGGCTTCTGAAAGACATTGCTGCTTTAGCCAGTCTGATTCTAATTTCTTTGCTCGTATCCCCTTCTCGATCAATGTGACTTCCAAGATAGATAAAGTGATCGATCTCTTCTACTGGTTTGTTTTCCATGTATATTTGTCACTTGTTGGAATTAAACTTTTCATGACTTTAGTCTTTTCATGATTGACCTCAAGCCCAATTTTGCTGGCTATTGATGATAGTTCATTTGTGTTTTCCTGCATCGTTTTTATCTGACTGCTGATGAGAACTATGTCATCAGCAAAGTCGAGGTCCTCCAAATGGTCTCCTTGTATCCATTCGATGCCTTTATTACCAGTGCAGCATTTCTTCATTATGAAGTCCATAACAATTCCAAATAACAAGGGCGATAAAATACATCCTTGTTTAACCCCAGTTTCTATTGGGAAACATTCGCTCAGTCCTTCCTCTGTTCGAACTGCACATGTGTAACCATCATACATGTCTTTGATAATATTTATGATTTTTGATGGTAAACCATATTGCTTCAGAATTTTCCACAAAGAATCTCTATGAATACTATCAAATGCTTTTTTGAAGTCGATGAAGTTAAGTACAAAAGGTTTTTGCTTTTCAATGTGTTCCTCCAATATAAGTCGTAGAGTGAAAATGTGGTCAAGACAGCTTCTCCCTTTTCTAAACCCAGCCTGTTCTTCACGCATTACTGTATCTATTGAATCCTTTATTCTATTTAGGATGATTTTACAGAATAAATTTGAGGCAACTGACAAAAGTGTCACGCCTCTCCAGTTGTTACAATCTCTAAGATTGCCCTTTTTTGGGATCTTAACAATGATTCCTTTTTTCCATTTATGAGGCGTCTTCTCTGTTTTCCAAATGATGTTGAACATTTTTTGGAGATGTATTAAATTATGGCTATCAATTGCCTTGAGGATCTCAGCTGTTAACTTATCCTCTCCAGCAGCCTTGTTATTGGTCATTAGCTTTAAGGTGGTTTCTATTTCACTCAAGGTGAAGTCATCTAAATTTACATCTAATTCTGCTGCTGGTGTTTCAGCTTCAAAATCTATTAAACCGTGAGGTAGTGGACGGTTAAGAATTTCTTTGAAGTGTTCCGCCCAACGGGCTTTTATGTCTGCGCTTGTTGTTAGCATTAATCCAGATTTGTCTAGAATTGGTGTTCCACTGGATGTATAGGTGTTTGTCAGCATCTTTTGTACAGTATAGAGAGTTCTGCTGTCTCCTGTAATTGCAGCTGTCTCTGCTTTCTCTGCCAAGTTGTCTATATAAGCTCTTGTATCTCTTCTTGCCGAACTTTTCACTTTGTTGTCTAATTCTTTGTATGTTGCTTTTGCCAGAACCTTTCCAAGATCTGTCTTTACATTAGTCACGGCTCTCTTTGCTTCTCTTCTTTCTTTGATGTATTTCCATGTGGTGTCTGAGATCCAAGCTCGTTTTTCCATTTTCTTCAGTCCGGCACTTGCTTCTGCTGCTGTCATTAGTACTTTGCTCTGTGAGTCCCACATTTCATTGATATCTAAGTCTATTTCACCGAGTGCTGAAGAACAATTACTTAGCTCTATGTTAAACTTTTCCTTTATGGCTTCATCTTTCAGTTTATGACTATCAATTTTATGTGTAATTGACCTCTTCTGTTGGTTTCTAAATTTTAATCTAATTTTCCCAATGCACAAGTTGTGGTCACTATTAACATCAGCACCTCTGTAAGCTCTTACATCTATTAATGATGATCTGAATTGTTGTTTAATACATAGGTGGTCAATTTGATTTGAGGTTCTATCATCAGGAGATATCCATGTTGTTTTGTGAATATTTTTGTGTGGAAATAATGTCCCACCTATAACTAAATTTTCTATTAAACATAATTCTATTAATCTTTCTCCATTCTGACTTGTTGTATTACAGCCTTCTCTCCCCATCACATGTTCCACTCCTGCGTTATCTTGTCCTACTTTGGCGTTGAAGTCTCCCATTACAATTAAAAGTAATTAATTAATTTACTCTTTCACTAGTCTAGAATTGATCCCATGGTATACATAACTATTTTCTCTTACTCTTTCACTAGTCTAGAATTGATCCCATGGTATACATAACTATTTTCTCTTACTCTTTCACTAGTCTAGAATTGATCCCATGGTATACATAACTATTTTCTCTTACTCTTTCACTAGTCTAGAATTGATCCCATGGTATACATAACTATTTTCTCTTACTCTTTCACTAGTCTAGAATTGATCCCATGGTATACATAACTATTTTCTCTTACTCTTTCACTAGTCTAGAATTGATCCCATGGTATACATAACTATTTTCTCTTACTCTTTCACTAGTCTAGAATTGATCCCATGGTATACATAACTATTTTCTCTTACTCTTTCACTAGTCTAGAATTGATCCCATGGTATACATAACTATTTTCTCTTACTCTTTCACTAGTCTAGAATTGATCCCATGGTATACATAACTATTTTCTCTTACTCTTCCACTAGTCTAGAATTGATCCCATGATATACATAACTATTTTCTCTTACTCTTCCACTAGTCTAGAATTGATCCCATGATATACATAACTATTTTCTCTTACTCTTTCACTAGTCTAGAATTGATCCCATGATATACATAACTATTTTCTCTTACTCTTTCACTAGTCTAGAATTGATCCCATGATATACATAACTATTTTCTCTTACTCTTTCACTAGTCTAGAATTGATCCCATGGTATACATAACTATTTTCCAGAGGTAATTGTTTTCAAGTGCATCTATTTTATTTTCTATTTCTTTAGTTTTCCTTGCTCTTACAAACATCACTCAGGGGAATAATGTATTTGATCGGAAATTCTCAGGCTTTATTTTTAACAGTTTTGATTTCCATATTTTAACATGGTTTCTAAAAATTATTGTTGTTTTTGCTATTCTGATTCTAATTTATTTTCTGTTTGTGTCCTTGATCAGTGCAATTTCTGAGATATATGAAGTTATCTACTACTTCCAATCATTTTCCTTCCAGGTATATAATTGTTTCTTCTGAGTGAATTTAATTAATTTTTCTTTATTTTTTGTCTATTCTTTGTTGATCTCAAGGCCTATTTTGCTAGCTACTGATCACAGGGCATTTATTTTTTCTTGTACCATGTTTACATTTCTACTGATAAGAACAATATCTTATCAAAAATGAAGGTACTCTAAAATCACTCCATTCACCCATTCAACACCTTTATTATCTGTGCAGTATCGTAAAATACATATTATTATATATGTTACCTCTGCATTATGAAGTCAATGGTAATTTAAAATAACATTGAGAGATAAATTACACTCTGTCCTGTCTCCATTGCTATCTGCACAAGAGAAATTGTCGTACAGATCTTTGTTCGTGTTAATGATCTTTGGTGGTATTCTATATTATCTCAGAATATTCCACAATAAGTTTCTGTGTATATGTATACTGTGGAAACTATTTTTGAAGTCAATGAAGTTAGAACGAATGGTTTTTACTCTTCAACATGTTCCTCTAATACAATTCTTAAGGGGAATATGTGATCAAGCTTCTCCCTTTTTAATCCTAGATTACAATAGGGTAGTAACAGTCACTGCATCCAAATACAAATTCTTCCAAATTTGACAGTTTGCCATGGTCAAACATTTCCCCCTCTATGTACCTCCTTAATTACTACTTCCAGCCATCCCTGAGTGTTGGATTTGTTTCCTTTTGTGTTGGATTATCTCTCTCTCCTCCCCCCCCCCCCCCTTTTCCCTTTCCAATTTTGTGAGATATGATCTTGTATAATGCAAAAAAAATTGGTTGTTTTTCCAATTTTTTAAATATTTTTTTTGCTGTAACCAGGGAAATTTTCTTAGTTTTTGGCTAACATCAAACAACCCTTCTGTAACTTGGGAAATGCAGTGAATAACTCTATGAGGTAGCAAAATATACTGGCAGACATACGGCATCCGTATCGATAGACAATAATGTAACATGTCCTGTCCAAGTGGTCAAATTCAGGTAATAAATCAACCTGAGAAAGAAAATCGGAGTCCTCGTGTCTTTCCTATCTTAGTGTTAACACACAGATGTGTGGCAGAAGTTCAAAGAAAATGATATTTTTAGAGCTCTAATGTTACAATTTAGTGGTAGAAATATTTACTACAGTGTAGTAAACACGTGAGTCACAGGTAGGTATCGTAATCTAGGGTTAACTCTTTCAGGACCAGAACAGGAAACACATTATTTTAGGTTTTGGACCAGATTAATTTTCCTGTTTCAAAAAATGTCACTATATACCTTTTTCATTTGACTACTTCACACAATAATTTAGATAAATGTGATATGTGTTTTACATCACTGGAAAGGTAAAATGGATACAGAAAATGAAAATATCAATATATTTATAATATGTGGTTATAGAAATAATTATATTTTTTAAAATATTCAAGGCAGGTCATTTTTAATTCAAAATATTGTAATTCACTTACCTTTTTCCATGTTTATAAATGTTGCTATCCATTAGTTTTGAAATATTATACAGCATAATCAAATTCCTCCAAAATACAGTTTATTTGATTAATTTATGTCCACAAATAACAAAATTATGTACATTTTTGTAAATGATCCCAGAATGAAAAATATTTTTAATTTATGTGACATCAGAACAATATTATTTACAAGTCAAGTTTATTATTTTTATTTACACAACTGGACTTTTTTGTGTGATATGTCCCTAAAGTACCAGTTTCATTATCAGAATCACTCGATTCCTTTGAGGCACTGATAGTGCTGGAATAGAAGACATCCACTAGCTAAACCTAAGCCAGATCATCTTGCCTTTTTAGCATAACTTTTACTAATATTGCGACCCATTAACACAACAACAATGCAATATCTTGAAACGACTATACATAGGAAGAGTATGACCAGTCCTAGAGTATGGAGTCACAGCCTGGGTTATGGCTAACAGAACACAAAATCAAGCTGCCTGTATCTTCACTGGTGCTATGAAATCTACACCTATCAAGACTCTAGAAACAGTAACAGGTTTACAACCCTTAAATGACAGACGGGTCACTAAAGTATTGCAACAAGTGGAGAAATACAGAAGGCTCCTTAGCCACCCCATGCACCAAAGAATAACTGGTTACGGAATAGTACGACTAAAGAGGAGCAATTTCACTGCATTCTCCTTACTGGAATACCACATGGCATCAAAGTGGCAATGTATGCAGATGACTTGGTAATGTGGTGCACAGAGGAGTATGCAACAGTGGCCTCCAAATTACTACAAAGAGCTATGAATGCACAGAATTCATGGACAAATAGATGGTGTATCAGCATCAATACAGAAAAATGCAGTACTACACTTTTCACACTCTCCCCAAAACAAAAAGCAGGAACCATCTACATAAACAATGAACCTGTGAAAGAAGACATACAAGCTACGTATCTCGGAGTTACATTTGATAACAAACTATCTTAGAAACAGCACATAAATAAGGCAACCCAAAAAGCAAGAAGGAAATTGGCTATTCTAAGAAAGCTGTGTGGAACCACGTGGGGTGCGAGTGGGAAAATACTCAGTAAAGTTTACCAACAGAGTATACGCCCACATTTAGAATATGGATCATCTGCATGGTGCTCAGTATCAAACACCATTCTGCAAGAACTGGATAAAGTACAAAACCAGGCAATTAGGGTCATCACAGGAGCAATGAAATCAACACCAATATTGGAGATGGAGAAATTGTGGAGGATACCAGCACTGAGAGAACGGAGGGACACAATGGTGCTGATACAGGCAGAAAAATTTGCATGCGTGCCGAGATATCCAATGAAGGGCTGATTCCAAAATCTTGCATTGGGACAACTTAAGAGAAGCAGTTTTATCCACCAAGCCAAGCGTATTAGTAGACAAACACCAGACATGCCAAGAGTTGTTAACCCCCTACTGCCCATACCAGAACAGACTCCCAGGACAGAGGAATCAGGATTATCAATACAAATATGGACAGAAGTGAAGAGAATAGTTGACAAAGAAAACAAAATAGTCTACAGCGAAAAACATTAACTCTCAGTTTCCTGGATGAAGAATACCCACAAGACCTATGGATTCGTGTGTACACAGATGGATCAGCACAGAATGCAGTAAAGAATGGGGGAGCAGGTGCATACATAGAGTACCCAAATAACACTAGGGATATGAATAAAATAGCAGCAGGGAAATATTGACACAGATATGATGCAGAATTCCAAGCAATAAAGTTGGCAATAGAAAAACTGCTGCAACGTAATCTTAGCCCACATCCTGTAGTGTTTTTGACAGATGCAAGATCAGTACTCCAGGCACTACAATCCAGAAAATTACCACATCTGCAGACCTTATTGACTGAACTCTGCAAGCACCATAGGGTTGCCCTGCAGTGGATCCCATCTCACTGTGGAATACCAGGAAATGAGAAAGCAGATCAGTTGGCAAAGGAAGGTTCAACAGGCACACAACTAGATACACCAGTTACATACCATCATAAGAAACAGATAATCAAATCAGAGGACCACAAGCCCCAAATCAGGATGCCTTTCATAATATGAATAGATATGAACAAGTTATCATTATATGCCTCAGAACAGGACACAATCGACTCCATAGTCACATGTATACAAAATTCAAGATAGGCACGTCAACTACTTGTACATATGAACAGACTGCCGGACACATACTTCAAGACTGCACTGAATATAGTAGACTGAGGAAAATCCATTGGCCCATAGATACAACACTACAGACAAAACTATATGGGCCACTGCAAGAAATACAAAAGACAGTAAAATTTATACAGGAAACGACATTGCAGATATAGATAATACTTCGAGCGAACGAAAGATAGATAGATAATGCATTCTCCAATGAACTTGCAACTAAAAACCCAGTACTGTCCCAAACAATAACGAAACCTGTGGGCCCATCTGATATGTCTCCTCATGGGAAGCACAAAATACCAGAGCTTAAGGAAGATATAATAGGAATCATGAAAAAGGCACCCAATCAGACATAGAAAGAAAAAATGTAGCAGAAAAGCACATAAGCGATAACTACCCACAAGTCTCTTGCTCCCACATATACACAGATGGCTCTGCTACAAATGCCACCAAAAATGGAGGGAGAGGTGTGTTCTTGAAGCTGAATAACCAGGAAGAGATCACAAAGTCAATAGCTGCTGGGAAATTCTCAAACAACTTTAAAACAGAAACTGAGGCCCTCAGAAATGCTGCAACACTGGCTATTCAACACAAAAATAACATGTACAATCAATTGGTGATACTGACTGATGCACTGTCAGTACTATCAGCTCTAAAAAGCCCCAAGAACAATGAACTAGATGACTTGAGAACAACCCTGGACCAACTATGCAATAACTTCCAGAGAGTAGTCATTCAGTGGATACCTTCACACTGTAATATACACAGGAACGAACACGCAGACAAATTAGCTAAAGAGGGAGAGAGATTACCACACGAGAACCATCCGGTCAGTTATGATGAAGCCAAATCCATCATCAAAGGTAGGTATCATGAAAAATGGAAACAACACCCAAAGCATAACGAGAGTGACGGATACTTTCAACTATCAAGGAGGGATCAAGTCATCATGCTTTGCCTACGCACTGGCCACAATAGAATGAGAAACCATATGTTCACCAAATTCAAAATAGGTACGGCCAGCCTATGTCACTGTACACTGGACAACATGACAACAAAACATGTTCTACAGGATTGCCCCCAGACACAGACCTGAGAAGGACAACGTGGTCCACACCCACCTCCCTGGTAGAGAAACTATATGGGGCAATTGAATCACTTAAACTGACAGCTGCCTTTATAAGAGAGTCTGAAATTCTACTCTGATTGAAACTTGTTCGCAGAGAGACAACAACAAAATTATTGTCTGAGTCTAAATATCATGAAATACTCTATTTCTGAATCACTCAATAACAAGGTTTCGAACATGGATCTAGCTTGTTCTGCACTATATCGTTTTGGCCAACTGCAAGAAGTACCAGCAGTGGACGTGGCCATTATGTGACAGAAATTTGAGAAAAAAAACAATGAATATAAATTAACAATTTTCTAAAATTCAAACTCTGTAAACACATGGTTTAACAGGAAGTGAGAACTCTCCTACTTCTGGAAATCAAGTATTAGGTGAAATAAAAACCAAAACTCAGTGAAAACGAAACAAATATTAAGCTACACTCTTCAGAGCCGAATTTTTGGATGATGGTTAGAAATAACACTTGTTATCGAACCGACGTGTTTGATAATAGTCCTGAAAGAGTTAAATACTTCTTGTGCTGTGTGCATAACAGTATCTACCATATCTTTGATTATGTTCATGATGATCTTGATAACTGATAAAAGAGTCACACTTCTCTAGTTGCTGTAGTTTTGAGATTGCCCTATTTTGGAATTTTAATGATACTTTGTTCTCCACTTAAACAGCATTACCTGTCCTATAATGTTTACTATTTGTGTTAACTATAACTGTTCTTTTTAATTTGTATGCTTTGGATGTTGTCTGTATTTGTGTTGATCCTGAATCATTCAATCACATAATTTTTTTTCTTTTTTCAATCTGTCCTCAACACCTAATAGATCATTTTATCACTTCACTTATCATTGTTATTATTCCAGACATTTTATGTGCCACATTCTTGTTCATTGTCTTCTACCATCAGTCTTTCCTATTGTCACCACTTTCTCTTGGTAATTATGTTTATATGTATGTCAAAGCATCTTACATATATCTGGGCAGTATTATAGATAAAGATGGAGGAACAGAAAATGATACCAAAATAAGGATATCAAAAGCAAGAGGAGCTTTCATTGCACTGGGAAACATGGAAATCCAAAGAAATTAGGCTAAATACAAAAATAAAAATTTTCAACTCAAATGTTAAGTCGGTCCTATCATATGGCTGTGAAACATGGAGAACAACAAAATTGACAATCACAAAGATACAGACTTTCATTAATGGATGCTCACACAGAATAAAAAGATGGAAATGGCAGGACAAAATCACTAACATAGAATTATGGAAATGTACCAATCAAATATCAGTGGATAAAGAGATACAGCGAAGACGATGGCGCTGGATAGGACACACACTACGGAAGCCAACTGAGACAACAGGCCCTTTTTTGGAATCCCCAGGGGAAAAGACAAAGAGAAAGACCAAGGAATTCTTGGAGAAGACAAATAGAAGCAGAGATGAAGATGATGGGGAAGACATGGAATGATCTTAAAAGAATGGCAAAAAACAGAATGACTTGGAAAATGTTTGTTGAATACCTTTGCTCCACTGGGAGCTAAAAAGGTAGAAGAAGAAGAGTATGTCAAATCAAATAAATTTTCCATGTCTTCATTTATTTTAAATCATTATTTAGTATTAAATAGCTCTTTTTAGTATTCAGAAGATATATATATGTCATTAATGTGCCTAGAAGTTAGGTGTCATAAAGCTACAAGAAGTCAGAAAAGTAGCAGTACTGAAGACATTAAAAAAATTAATCTCACACCCTACAGTTGGTGACCACCATCACCCTCAAAGTAGTTTCCTTCTGAGTGTTAATAACGATCCCAGTGGTGCTGCCTCTTGATGAAGCAGTTTTGGAATTCTTTATTTCCAGTATGTTGAAGACAGCCTGCACCTTGGCTTGAATATACTCCACTGTCTGAAATCTAGACTCATTTAGCTTCATTTTAAGTTTTGAAAATAAGAATAAGTCACACAGTGCAAGGTCTGGTGAATGTAGAGGAAGACATAACAGTCATGTTACTACTGGCAAAAAACCATTGAGTATATATCCCATATTCATGGGATATCTTCTCACAATAGTCTCTGATGCCTCAAGACCTCAATGTAGAAAGCAGAATTAACTATTTAACCCAGAGATACACAAATCAATCACCCAACCGTTCCTGTCACTAAACTGGACACTGGTTGGCCTAGACAATCATTACCATCATTATCCATCTTATGGATGTGTCCAGAGTGCAATGATAATGAGCTTCCAGGAGCCCTACTTGGAGGTGGAGTAAGGTCTTGAATAGCTCTTTTCTTCTCTGATCCTGTTACAAACAGTCAGCTCTTGGTTGCCAATTGAGTTTAGATGTTAGTGGCCATCTTAGCCCCATTTTTCTTTTAAATTATATACACTAAGGTGCTTTACTTAGCAAAATAAGTCAACCAATCATAAGGATGGATGTATTTTTGAGGATTGGCATGCGTTGAATGTTAAACTAATATGGAGGGATGGAGTAGCATAAAATTAACACTAATGACAAAGGTCTTAAAATAACAAACCTGCGCACCTTAACACTTTTCTATATTTATCTGAAACTTGGACAACATACACAAGACATGGGAAAAGAATAAACAGTATCTACATGCACTGTCTTTGAACTATAATGAGCATTAAATGACAGGACAAAATAGCCAATTCAGATATATTATGTGATAGGCTTCCATTCATTATGTCAATATTTCCAAATTGGAGACTTATTTCTCATTTTTGTGAAAGAGACTAGGAAAATCTGGCACACATTTAAAGCATATAGAGAGGAAATGTTAGAAAGAAAACAACAATATTTTTAAAAAATTAATACAGCAGATAGAATGTGAAAGATGCAAGAGAAAAGAAATGACTCTAAGGCAAGAATTTGCTATCTACTGAAAACTTGCTATTCCAAAACTGGCAGAATCAGCCATGAGAGAAGATGCTCAGCAAAACAGCATCTGACAGTTACTACTGAAGATCAACAACATTTTCCTTTATTAAGATGTTCAATGTCATATGTCTTTATAAAAGATGAATGCCTAGACTATGTGCTAAGTGCATATTAAATAAATACAAAATGTTATATATGTCCATATCTTTACCCAGTCACTATTATTTTGCACACTTTCATAACATGTACATCTACTATTGTAACATACATTGTATATATATTGTATATATTTTAAACGACATGAATGAAGATGAACTTTCAACACAACCTTTCCAGTACATTGAATCCATGTACATTCTCACAGAAAAGGTTATTCAGATTGTTATATATCAACTAAAGTTGTTCTTTGTAATATTCATTGTTTTGCTTAAAGCATTCCATTTTATCAAAGTATTTTTCTGAACCATTTATTGAGGACTCAGTCTTCTGTTAAAATATTTCAAGGCACAACCATTAGCTTCATTGATGCTACAGTAATATGTGTATGTTATTTCATTTTATTTGTAGTTTTACTCATTACTATTTTTATTATTCATTATTTTTAATGAAAGTGTGTCAGTCTCAGCATATTCTTCCATTGTTGTCTCCCCTTGTAAGAATCATTCTACATCTTAATAAAAGTGGCTTATATCATCAAGTGCTATTATTTATATGATTAAATGGTATCTTTTGTTTAACTTGACAGTCCTGTTGGTAATAATGATTGTAGAAATATAATCAAGGATCAGTTGTGTAGCATGAGTTTTGTTGACAGTAACAATTGTAGAAATCTACTCATTGATAAGTTGTTAAACCTGAGAATCTTGTTGACAGTAACAAGTGTAGAAGTGTAATCTTGGATCAATTATTTAACCTGAGAATCTTGTTGACAGTAACAAGTGTAGAAGTGTAATCTTGGATCAATTGTTTAACCTGAGAATCTTGTTGACAGTAACAAGTGTAGAAGTGTAATCTTGGATCAATTGTTTAACCTGAGAATCTTGTTGACAGTAACAATTGTAGAAATGTAATCTTGGATCAATTGTTTAACCTGAGAATCTTGTTGACAGTAACAAGTGTAGAAGTGTAATCTGGGATCAATTGTTTAACCTGAAAGTCTTGTTGACAGTAACAATTGTAGAAATGTAATCTTGGATCACCTATTTAACCTGAGAATCTTGTTGACAGCAACAATTGTAGAAGTGTAATCTTGGATCAATTATTTAACCTGAGAATCTTGTTGACAGCAACAATTGTAGAAGTGTAATCTGGGATCAATTGTTTAACCTGAGAATCTTGTTGACAGTAACAAGTGTAGAAGTGTAATCTGGGATCAATTGTTTAACCTGAAAGTCTTGTTGACAGTAACAATTGTAGAAATGTAATCTTGGATCAATTATTTAACCTGAGAATCTTGTTGACAGCAACAATTGTAGAAGTGTAATCTTGGATCAATTATTTAACCTGAGAATCTTGTTGACAGCAACAATTGTAGAAATCTACTCATTTTTCAATTGTTAAACCTGAGTTTAGAGATAGATTTTGTTGACAGCAACAATTGTAGAAATGTAATCTTGGATCAATTGTTTAACCTGAGAATCTTGTTGACAGTAACAATTGTAGAAATGTAATCTTGGATCACCTATTTAACCTGAGAATCTTGTTGACAGTAACAATTGTAGAAATGTAATCTTGGATCAATTATTTAACCTGAGAATCTTGTTGACAGCAACAATTGTAGAAATCTACTCATTTTTCAATTGTTAAACCTGAGTTTAGAGATAGATTTTGTTGACAGTAACAAGTGTAGAAGTGTAATCTGGGATCAATTGTTTAACCTGAGAATCTTGTTGACAGTAACAATTGTAGAAGTGTAATCTTGGATCAATTATTTAACCTGAGAATCTTGTTGACAGCAACAATTGTAGAAATCTACTCATTTTTCAATTGTTAAACCTGAGTTTAGAGATAGATTTTGTTGACAGCAACAATTGTAGAAATGTAATCTTGGATCAATTGTTTAACCAAAGAGTCCTGTTGACAATTGTAGAATTGTTATCTTGGATCAATTGTTTAACCTTAGAGTCTTTTTGACAGTAACAAGTGAAGAAATGTAATCTTGGTTCAATCACTGAAGCACCACTAAAAATCCTCTTTGACTGTATTCTCCAAACAATTAATCCTATTCTTCATCAGATCTTAAGAGGATGATAAGTGGGTGCAATGCATTGTGTTTACAGCAATCTATAATTTATGTGCCACCCAACACATATGACTTGGCACTTTTGGGTGCCAGGTTACATTCCTTCTTCAATCCCTACATGATTGGCCAGGATTGTTAGTGTTTACCAGATCCACTAAATGAAGGTGAACTAGGATCATGATCAGCTTTGGTACACTGATTCAAAGTTTGCTGACCCCTTTCAACCTGGGTGCTTGCTGATGGGCTTTGTGGGCCCACTAGAAATCAAATGTTTGTGTAGTGCCTGGACCTCAGAGAGCATTTTTGCTGAAAGCTTAATGGCCACTTAAGGCCTTAAATGTGGATGGTGAAAAAGATTAACTGTAAGATGAACACAGCAATATAAGAAGAAGAGAATGTTTACGCTCCTAAAATGGAAGGTCAAATTAAAATATATACTCTTCTTTGTTTGCTCATATTTTACCATGTCATTTTTTTTCAAAGGGGCAGTACGCTGTTTAAAACTTTACTTGTTATCAAATAGCTTGACATTGAAAAAAAAATGTATGTGTAACCTGCTAGAGTTTTACGTTTGCTCAAATATTAACTCTTTCCATATGGAAGCTTTTTATTGATGCATTGGAAGAGATTTCAGAGACAAAATTTTCCATGGTTTTAAGAATCACTCTACATAGTTTTTTATTTATCTAACAACAGTATCATGTTATATATGAATTTCAAGGTATTAGATTTCACCAATACCAATTCATACAAGACATGTAAAAAAGAATATGGTTTGATGATGGTTCACACTAATCAAATTGAAAGTGATGTACTATGTGGCAAAACATACACAGCTGAAATCGGCTTGGCACACAGTGCGGCAAAACGTACGGAAAGAGTTAAATGGGAATAAGGATGAGATAATTTTCCACTAGTAACTTCAGAGGGCTGTGCATAGAAATCAATTCCTACAGTTCAAGTTCTACAGAAGGTACTACTGTAAGACACATTAAATATGTTCTACAGAAGGTACTACTGTAAGACACATTAAATACTTATTTATTTCCTACAAGGAAGCAGCTGTTGCAGTGGTTGTCCCTGACATTGAGCAAAGTAATGATCTTCAAATATGCCAGAAAGGATCTCTACACAATTGTTTGAAAGGGCATACAAAATTGTATGATTGTTAACTTGTAGAAAATGAAAGTTTATGTAACATAACATGATTTAGTACTTGTTTTAAAACTTATTTATTTGTTTTTTTTTTTTTTTTTTTTTTTTTTTTTTTTTTTTTTTTTTCTTTCTTGTAAGGTAGGTTGATTTTCTTGTGTTGCCTCAAATTTGTATCGGGTGCACAATTTATATAGTTCAAAATATTGCAACACAAACCTAAGTAGTTGCCTTTTATTTATGCAGTACATTATTACAATTTTGGATAACATATTACTACATGTGTATTACAAAACATTGAAAAATATGTTAAAACTATTACCACAGAATATCTTGAACAAATGTTAAAACTATTACTACAGAATATCTTGAACAAATGTTAAAACTATTACTACAGAACATTGAACAAATGTTAAAACTATTACTACAGAACATTGAACAAATGTTAAAACTATTACTACAGAACATTGAACAAATGTTAAAAGTACTTCCACAGAAGATTGAACAATACATTACAACTACTACCACTGAACAATGAACAAAATGTTAAAACTATCATCACAGTATATTGAACAAAACATTAAAACTATTATCAGAGAATATTGAATAATGTGAAACAAATGTTAGGACATTAACACATTAAGAAAAACAAGTAAATTTTAGCAACATGATGTTGTCTTCTGTTACACAACTTTTCACTACTTACATCTTGCTGTCTGATGATTTAGTAGGTCATTAATTTGTAGTCTCTTTCACTCAACACATTTTTTTTCACAACATTTAAACAGATAAATTTTATTTCAAAAAACAATAATTTGGGTTGTGTCTATAAAAATAACCATCATGTGGACTGTATAAAAATAATCATCTTTGTGTCTTCTCTTCTTTCCTTCCTCAATTGCCTTTCAGCGTTGAGGGGAGATATAATTTGCGGTCTTTTGTTTTTCTGTTTGCTTCTGCTGCTGTTATATTTACTAGCGCTTCTAATATTCCATTGATCAATCTTTTTTGTGATTGACCCTTGGGACTGGTGTTCTTGCAATATTTATTGAGGGCTCATTGTGTTGTGTTTTGATCACTCTGCCTTGTCATGTGGCCGAACCACTTTAACTGTTGTTTCTTTATATATTCTATGGTGGAGGGTATTCCTAGCTTACTTTTCTCAGTTCTTCATTCCTGATCCTATCTCTCAGGCTGTTTCCTGTCATTCATCTAACACATTTACTTCATCTCAGTAGAGGTTATTTTTCTTGTAGTTCTTGCATGTAGTGTCCCGGACTGGCATTGGTAGCACAACGTTGTATAATCCTTGTGTAATCTGTAAAAATTGTCAATCATGGATTTTTAACTTTCTGTTAATATTTTCATTTGATAAAATTATTATTGCAGTTTATATTTTGTCTATTTCCTGTTTTTTTTAGCTGCTGCTTTTTTACTGTTCACTTCTGCTGCCTTTTAACTGACCAAATATAGGCATTAATACATCAATGGAAGCACTTTAACTCTAAAAATAGTGTAACTGTTACAAATATGTTTAAATTATATTTTGTTGTGATTGGCATTTACATTTTTAGCATAATAATTTTAATATAAAATGGTTATGTGGTTTTATATTTCTGAATTTCATCTGATTTCTTCTTTGCTGATAATGAACTTATCTGTGTGTGTGTCACAATTTACAATATGGCTGTACCTTTCAGGTATGTCCATATATGATATGTCCATTTTTGCCTTTTTGTTGTACTTGATTAGAATAGCAATTCCTTTGCAATCCTCTTCAATCTTTTTACATGCCATCACAAGATTTAATTATCATATCAAAGTATTTCCATAACCTTGAAATCACCCATATTCCTCTCAATGTCCAAAACGAGGTTGAACAACTTTTATTGTCCCAAGGGGACAAAAATGAGGTTTATTTTTGAACCAAAAGCAACAACAACAAAATGTAATAAAAAAGATGTCCCAATTTTATAATTCACAAAGCAACAAAATGTGTGAGCAAGAACCAGTATAATTATATATAGATTTTTTTTAAAAACAAACTTGCTTCAATCTGTCATGTTTATCAAATTCTATATTATGTGCTGATGTTATTTAACTCTTGACATTACATATGTTGATAGCAATTTAACATGTATTTTAATTCTATCTCTCATTTTGCTCTCTACTGCTGTTAACACTTCAAGGGACCATTGTAACTTATTTTATTGAGAAAACCTGTTAATGATGTTGACTCCATTTTTTAGTAAAACTTACATTTCTTGTTAACTTTGATTAGATACTGCTACCAAATTCCACTGATGTCAGTGTCTTTTCATATACTACATATTCATAAAGAGAAACGAAATACTATTAATTTGAGTTATTTGTTGTCAATATAATTAATTCTTACTTGTTGCATTAATGTCCACATCACAACAGTGATAAATGATAAGATAAAATTCCTGCATACAAGTGGGCACAATAAAAAATTATTTGTGGATGAAAATTTTAAAAATAGCAGAATATGTACCAGTGCTTATTTCAAATTTCAAAAACAATAAAAATTCCAGCATCACTAAAAGGATATTAACCAAGATTGTGAAGTTGTCTCAGGGATCCAAGGTTTGTGTTCTGTGCTAAGCTCTTTCTGTCTCGTCAGACAAGCAATAGGGCAGCTTATAAAGTAAAAAAAGGTAAAGTACCCCCGTCACGCCAAGTGGCGTATAGGGAAATATGGTGTTAGTGACCCTATATTTTACAGACCTTCAGCACATGATTTTTGGGGTAATGTGGTCGGTATTACGCCCGTGCTGCTTTACTTTCCCAGAAAAAAATCTGGTACCCATTTACGGCTGGGTGAACCCGGAAGCCATCGGTTGGGATCGAACCCTACCCCTTGTCCTTTGTAGTCCAGTTCACTAACCACTGAGCTATCACGGCAACAGAGCTGGATGCTGTCAGCGAATCATAGCTGATGGCTTGCGCCAGGATCGATTAACCTAAACCATTCAGATCCTACCCCACCTCTTCATGGTGCCTCTAGACACAGATTGACCAATCCAGTCTGACAAAGCAAGTAGAGATCAAAGAGGGAAGGCAACCAAGTACTCAAATATGCAGTGCTGAAATCAAATGCTTTGGGCCAAAAGTTACAAATATCATAATTCTATTGCAAATCACAACACAGCGCATCAGCGCCCATTTAATGTCCTTCTGAGGACGGATGGTGAATACCACAGTCAATTCTTGTAATAGTCATTATGTGAAGAGGACAACCAATTCTTTTATTAGTCATCACATGAAGAGGTCAATCAATTCTTTTATTAGTGATCACATGAAGAGGTCAATCAATTCTTTTATTAGTCATCACATGAAGAGGGCAATCAATTCTTTTAATAGTCATCACATGAAGAGGGCAATCAATTCTTTTAATAGTCATCACATGAAGAGGGCAATCAATTCTTTTATTAGTCATCACATGAAGAGGGCAATCAATTCTTTTAATAGTCATCATGTGAAGAAGACAATCAATTCTTTTAATAGTCATCATGGGAAGAAGACAATCAATTCTTTTAATAGCCATCATGTGAAGAGGATAGTCAATTCTTTTAATAGCCATCATGTGAAGAGGATAGTCAATTCTTTTAATAGCCATCATGTGAAGAGGATAGTCAATTCTTTTAATAGCCATCATGTGAAGAGGATAGTCAATTCTTTTAATAGCCATCATGTGAAGAGGATAGTCAATTCTTTTAATAGTCATCATGTGAAGAAGACAATCAATTCTTTAATAGTCATCATGTGAAGAAGACAATCAATTCTTTTAATAGTCATCATGTGAAGAGGATAGTCAATTCTTTTAATAGTCATCATGTGAAGAAGACAATCAATTCTTTTAATAGTCATCATGTGAAGAGGATAGTCAATTCTTTTAATAGCCATCATGTGAAGAAGACAATCAATTCTTTTAATAGTCATCATGTGAAGAAGACAATCAATTCTTTTAATAGTCATCATGTGAAGAAGACAATCAATTCTTTTAATAGTCATCATGTGAAGAAGACAATCAATTCTTTTAATAGTCATCATGTGAAGAAGACAATCAATTCTTTTAATAGTCATCATGTGAAGAAGACAATCAATTCTTTTAATAGTCATCATGTGAAGAAGATAGTCAATTCTTTTAATAGTCATCATGTGAAGAAGACAATCAATTCTTTTAATAGTCATCATGTGAAGAAGACAATCAATTCTTTTAATAGTCATCATGAAGAGGATAGTCAATTCTTTTAATAGCCATCATGTGAAGAAGACAATCAATTCTTTTAATAGTCATCATGGGAAGAAGACAATCAATTCTTTTAATAGTCATCATGTGAAGAGGATAGTCAATTCTTTTAATAGTCATCATGTGAAGAAGACAATCAATTCTTTAATAGTCATCATGTGAAGAAGACAATCAATTCTTTTAATAGTCATCATGTGAAGAAGACAATCAATTCTTTTAATAGTCATCATGGGAAGAAGACAATCAATTCTTTTAATAGCCATCATGTGAAGAAGACAATCAATTCATTTAATAGTCATCATGTGAAGAAGACAATCAATTCTTTTAATAGCCATCATGTGAAGAAGACAATCAATTATTTTAATAGTCATCATGTGAAGAAGACAATCAATTCTTTTAATAGTCATCATGTGGATACCAGAAGAAGAAAGAAAAAAACAGAACACAAATAAAAATGATATTACACAAGAAACCAGGTTGCCTGTAAAGGTTTTCACTCCTAAAGTACATTTTAATCTGAACTGTTGTAATCTAAAGACTGTATCTGTATCATTAGCCATGTCAGTATCTATAGTCCCTTCAAAAATTCATAATCACACCTGAATTAGTTTTGCGTGATAACCTTTTGTTATTTTGCTTTCAAATTTTGCATGCAATCTTAGAATATTGATGACGTTATAGAAATATTTTTTGCTCTGAGAAATTTGATCTAGTTTAAAAGTTTTCTTCTTTAGGCTATATTAAATTCACCCTGTTTGAATTTGACACCATTTTAGGATATATACATTAATTTGGTGCACGTTTTTTATTTAATTTGGTTTTACGTTCACGTAAAATAGTTTGGCTATTGCAGAAACACTAACTTCAGGAAAATCCCGTGCACAAAACTGAATATTGAACGATATGACACACCACGGCATTGGCATTAATTACCGAAGGGAAGGCGTATCTTTATTAATTTTGTGAAGACTCAGTAGACAATTTGTTGACTTTAAATACCAACATTTATATCTAAATTACAATGAGTTTGAAATGCAAAGTTATAACTATGCAAAAGGTTACTTTTTTACTATATCAGCACTTCCTTAGGGAATCCAAGATGGGGCATTTATATTGTGATATTCATGACCCAGAGAGACGAACGCAACTCGCACTTGGTCTTAATAGATCGTCATTTTCTCATTGGATTAAACAAGACTCAGAGTGCACTCATGTCAATCAAGGAAGGAAAAGGAAAGTCGACAGCTTTGACATGGATGTCATAAAACGTGAGATATTGAAAATGTTTGCTAATAATGTACTTGTTACTTTCAGGAATTTGAAATTAAAATTGCATGCAGACTGCAATATTGACATTTCTAAAAGTACTCTATGGAAGATTGTGCGAGGAGCCAGCTTCACTTTCAGAAAAACTGTTTGGGGCAGAAATATTATTTGTGAAAAACCACACTTGGTCATTGCTCAAAGCAAATACCTGAGACAGATCTGTGAGCGACGGAGTGAACGGTATGATATTGTATATTTGGACGAATCATGGGTCAACGCACACCACACCTATGCTAAAGAATGGCAGTCAGTAAATGGCAAACTCAAAAGAACAATTCCGAGCAGCAAAGGCCAGCGCATTATATTAACGCATGCTGGAAGCACTGAAAACGGCCTTGCCCATGATGCTGGACTTATTTTTCAATCAAAAAGTACCGACGGTAAGGACTACCATACTGAAATGAATGGAAACATTTTCAGGCACTAGTTGGAGAACGATCTTTTACCAATCCTGGAGAGACCTTCATGCATAGTCATGGATAATGCATCATACCACAATGTCGTATCAGAGGAAGACAAAGTACCTACTGCATCAAATACAAAAGAGCAAATTAGGACATGGCTTGCGAATGAAAATGTCAAATTTGACGACACATATTTAAAACCCGAATTGTTACAACTTGTGAAGAATACGAATAAGAAAAAGGTGTACCATGTTGACAAAATCATTGAGAAATACGGCCACACTTCTCTTCGACTCCCTGCATATCATGCGCACCTTAATCCAATCGAACTTGTCTGGGCTCACGTCAAAGGACAAGTTGCAGAACAGGTCGTTTAAAATGTGTGATGTTGAAGTTCTGACACGCGAGTCTCTCTCAAAAATAGACATTCCGTTCTGGAAGAAGTGTGTTGAACATGTGCTGTGGGTGGAAGATGAGTACTGGAAACGAGATGGATTACTATTTGTCCAGCCAGTAATGATTATCAACCTCTTGGAATCGTCAGATTCGGAATGATTAAAATTAAGATGAATTCAATTCCAGCTGCAGTTAGGACGTCCTGGGGTCTAATGGTGACCGAAGGACAAGACTAATTGTAACCAATTGAATTCATGTTTGCAAATATACATAACGAACAACACCCACAATTAAGCACTATGTAGAAACGCCTCTGACAAGAATTGCAGTAAACTGGAAAATTTAACACGATTTCTGTAAACTCTAAAATTTGAATCAACTTGTGTGATATCGTCATAAAAGATCAAAGGAATTCGCTGATGTGCAAAATCTGTTGTGTTTGTGGAATAAAAAAAATACCAAAATCTTTGCGTCATCAATATTCTAAGATTGCATGCAAAATTTGAAACCAAAATAACAAGCGGTTATCACGCAAAATTAATTCAGGTGTGATTATGAATTTCTGAACGGACTATAGTACAGCGGCAGAGGACAATGTAACATACACACAACAGTGCTCAGAGGACAATGTAACATACACACAACAGTGCTCAGAGGACAATGTAACATACACACAACAGTGCTCAGAGGACAATGTAACATACACACAACAGTGCTCAGAGGACAATGTAACATACACACAACAGTGCTCAGAGGACAATGTAACATACACACAACAGTGCTCAGAGGACAATGTAACATACACACAACAGTGCTCAGAGGACAATGTAACATACACACAACAGTGCTCAGAGCCAAAATAATGGAGAAACAATCGCTGATCATACAGACATAACGTAAATAAAATTGCAACCATAAATATTTGCGGTATCAGAGACAAAGAAGAACAATTAATCGACGCAATGATAAAAAGAAGAATCAAAATACTCAGAGTAGCAGACACAAGACTGAAGGAGAAACAAACAAGGAAAGCGTACATGAATTATACCATAATAAACTCAGGAGTTAACACCAACGAAGTAGCAAAACACGGAGTAGGATTCATTGTAGACCCAGAAACGTCCAACAACATCATAGAAATACATCATCATTCAGAAAGGATAATTACCCTAAGAGTAATAGAAAACAACGTCAATATAACATACATCCAAATATATGCACCTTGCAACAATAACAACGATGAAAGCAAAGAATTATACGAAACACTTAATGAAATCATAAACAAAGTAAATAAGAATGAAGATCTACTGGTGATGGGGGACTTTAACGGGTGATCAGGAAAACGCAATTATGAGAACTCCAAATATCTGGGCCCATTTGGAGATAACACAAACAGAAAGAAGGAAAATGGCAACCGACTGATTGAATTATGCAATCAACATGAATTATTGCCTAACTAATACTTTCTTTAAACATAAAGACTCACAAATATACACCTGGTAAATGGAACGATAACAATTGTAAAAGTCGAATAGATTTCATCCTAGCGAGAACACAAAGGAAGAGGAAAATCAGAGACAGCAGAGCGGTACCTAACATCACAAATGATACAGACCATAAAATGGTGCTAATAACCTTCCAGAAAGCAAAACAAGACAACAAGAACCAATTGAAAACACGAAAACAATCCGAAATTACAATAAAATTAAACCAATTTAAAATAAGGACAAAAAGAAAGAAATTGAAAAACAACTAGAAAACCAATTTAAACAACTACCACAAGAATTAACTACAGTAGATAACGAGTGGCTCATATTCAAAAAATCATTGACGAAAATAGCAACCACAATATGCGGAACGAAGCAAAGAAAGGAGGAGGGAAAGATGAGCACTCCATGGTGGAATGATATAGTCAAGAACGCCATCAAAAGAAAGAAAAAAACTATACAAAATCTGGCTAAAGGCTAAAAAGTTAAGCGATTATGATATATACACAATAGAAAGAAGAGAAGTAAAGAAATTAATCAAAGAAGAAAAACATAAAGCATGGGTAAATTTGGAGAAATGATTAGTAACAATCACAAATCAGCAGCCAGAGACCTCTATAGAACAATTAAAGCCATAAGACAAAAGAAAGACAATTATGACCAAACTGAAATCATCAATGATAAACGAGGCCAAGCAATAACAAACAAAGCGCAAATCTTAACGAGATGGAAAGAATATTTCGAAGAGCTTTTGAATGTAGAAACTAGAAATCCAAAAACACACAAAAAGCAACTAATAGTTGGCAATAAAGAACCAAATATACTAATTGAAGAAATAGAAGAAACATTGCGACTTGCACCAAGAAACAAAGCCCCAGGAATCGATAATATCCCAGTAGAAATGCTATCAGCAGCGGGAGAAGCAGGATGTAAATGGCTACACAGAATATTCAACGCTGCATGGATACAACAGCAAGTCCCTGACGATTGGAAACAGTCCGTCATATTACCAATATGGGAAAAGAAGGGCAGCAGAAGAGACTGCAACCAATATAGAGGAATATCGCTATTAAGCCACACAGGGAAGTTATATGCCAAGATAGTTGAAAAAAGATTGAGACCAATTATAGACCCACAACTAAGCGATGCTCAGATGGGCTTCGAGAGGAACAGGGGTTGCGCAGATGCCCTATTTATCATAAAACAACTAGCGGAGAAAACAATAGAGCATAATAAAACACTATATACAGCTTTTATTGACCAAGAAAAGGCGTTCGATAGGGTGGACAGGGAACAACTATGGTCCGTATTGCCCTTGTACGGAGTGAGTCACCACCTAGTAGAGATATGCAAGAGCCTCTATGAAAGTAGTCACACTACAGTAAGATCTTCAGCAGGCTACTCTAAACATTTCACCATTAACTCCGGAGTAAGACAAGGCTGCGTGCTTTCCCCTTTACTTTTCATCACATATATGGACAATATATGCAAATTAGCATGCCCAATCAAAGGAAGTATACCAACAAGAATGATAACAAGCGATAACACAAATGAGAACGAAATATACGTACCAGAAAACAGCAGAAGAGAGGAAGAAATAAATGAAATACTATTTGCAGACGACTAACTTCTGATATATGAAACAACTGAGGACCTGCAAGAACATATCAACAGGCTAAACAACACTTGTAAACAATACAACATGAAGATCAACATAAACAAAACCGAAGTAATGGCAATGGCGAGAAAGAGAGAAAAACTAAACATCATAATAGATAATACAACTTTGAAGCAAGTAGACAATTTTAAATATCTGGGTAGCACGTTAACACAAGACAATAACCAAGAGACAGAGATCGATATAAGGTGTAACAAAGCATGCCAAGTTATAGGCCAAGTATCAACACTATTGAAAAACAAAGCAATAACTACGGAAGCAAAAAGGGCAATATACAAATCAATTTTTCTACCAACTCTATGCTATCAGTGCCAGAATTGGACGCTGGACTCTAGAACAATAAGAAAGATAACGACCACCGAAATGAAATGTGTCAGAAGAATGACAGGAAACAGATTAAGGGACAGAGTAAGAAACACCGACCTGAGGAAGAAACTCGAAATTTAACCAGCCATCGAATACATAAAGAAACAACAGATAAATTGGTTCGGCCACATAACAAGACATAAAGAACTAGCAATGACTCAAAGAGACATAAACAAACGCTACGAGAACGCCAGATTAAGAGAAAGACCAAGAAAGAGATGGATAAAGGGAATACTAGAGTCACTAGGAGGGATAACACCAGAGGAGGCCAACAGAAGAGCAAAGAATCGCAGATTGTATCTCCCCTCGACGCCAACGGCATTAGAGGAAGGATTGAAGAAAAAAAGAAGACAGAGAAATGCTTTGAAAGTTTCTGAAATCATTCCGAAATCCCTATAGTGTTTATTAACCTGATAAGAAAATGTATGAAGAAATGAAATGTAGTGTTGTGCACGAAGTGCACAGAAGCATTTGAAATAAGAACAGGACTAAGGTAGTGGTGTTTTCTATCTTCACTTTTCTTTCTATTGGACATAGATTGGATTATGAAAATAACTCAGAACAACAGAAATGGAATCCAGTGGTCACTGACCAAGCAACTTAATGACTTAGAGTAGTTAGCTGAGTGGTAGTGTTCCCTAGCGTGTTGGATTTTCGTGGCAAGGCGTTGTGCCACTGAGTACGGGTTCGATCCTGCTTCGGTCCATAAATTGTTCGTTGTTTTTTTTTTTCTGTTGTTGATTATTTGTAATTTGTCCCGAGTGCTGTAAACATACTTCTTCCTCTGAATTGATTCGCTTAATGACTTAGACTTTGCTGATGACATAGATATCCTGTCACAATAATTATCAACAGATGCAAGATAAAATGAACATACTTGAGAGATCTCAACAGCTGGGACTGAAAATATCTAGAGATAAGAACAAAATTATGAGAATTAATGCAGTTGGTAATAACCAAATGACAATACGAGAAACAACTCTACTAGACGTACAATCTTACATATCTGGAGAGTAATATTGACAAAAAGGGAGGAACAGAGAATTATACCAAAACAAGGATATCAAAAGCAAGGAGACCATTCTTTGCACTGGGAAACAGACATATGGAAATCCAAAGAAATTAGGTTAAATACAAAATTAACAATGTTCAACTCCAATGTTAAGTACGTCCTAATATATGGCAGTGATACACGGTGAATAATAAAAACACAGTGATGAAGATACAGACCTTCATTAATGGATGCTGCGCAGAATAAAACGATGAAAATGGCAGGCTAAAATCACTAACATAGAATTTGGAAAAGTACCAGTCAAATACCATGGACAGCTAAGAAGAGTAATGAAAACGTTCTGAAAGAGGCCAAAGCAAGAAGAGAGCTGATTTCCAATATTAGGAAAAATCAATCATCGTTTTTTTTTGCCATGTAATGAGAAGGGAACAGCTGGAATATATTGTAACAACTGGAATATATTGTAACAACTGGAATATATTGTAACAACTGGAATATATTGTAACAACTGGAATATATTGTAACAATTGGGAAAATTGAGGGACAAAGAGATAGAGGGAAGCGAAGAGAAAATATACCAGACAGCTTAAAAGAATGGCTTGGCAGAAAGTCAACAGCAGAAATGATAAATAATTGTCGAGATCGAAAGTTCTAGAGAGACATGATCATCTACGCCAGCAGGCCCGGTACTTGATTATGATGACCAGTCAAATACCAGTGGATAAAGAGATACAGCGAAGCCTTATTTATTTTCTCTTGTCGCCAGGGCGCTATTTCTTTTCTCTTGTTACAAGGGCGCCATTTATTTGCTCTTGTCACCAGGACGCTATTTCCTTTCTCTTGTCACAAGGACGGTGTTTCTTTGCTCTTGTCGCCATGACGTTATTTCCTTTATCTTGTCACAAGGACGCCATTTATTTGCTCTTGTCACCAGGACGTTATTTCCTTTCTCTTGTCACAAGGACGGTGTTTCTTTGCTCTTGTCGCCATGACGTTATTTCCTTTATCTTGTCACAAGGACGCCATTTATTTGCTCTTATCGCCATGACGTTATTTCCTTTCTCTTGTCACCAAGACGACATTTCTTTGCTCTCATCACAAGGACTTTATTTCCTTTCTCTTGTCGCCAGGACGTTATTTCCTTTCTCTTGTCACAAGGACGCTACTTCTTTATTCTTGTCACAAGGACGCCATTTATTTTCTCTTATCGCCAGGACGTTATTTCCTTTCTCTTGTCACAAGGACGCTACTTCCTTTCTCTTGTCACAAGGACACCATTTCTTTGCTCTTATCGCCAAGACGTAATTTCCTTTCTCTTGTCGCCAAGACGTTATTTCCTTTCTCTTGTCACAAGGACGCTACTTTCTTTCTCTTGTCACAAGGACGTCATTTCTTTGCTCTTGTCGCCAGGACGCTATTTTCGTTCTCTTGTCACAAGGACGCTACTTCCTTTCTCTTGTCACAAGGACGTTGTTTCTTTACTCTTGTCGCCAGGACGTTATTTCCTTTCTCTTGTCTCAAGGACGCTGTTTCTTTGCTCTTGTCGCCAAGACGTTATTTCCTTTCTCTTGTCACAAGGACACTACTTCCTTTCTCTTGTCACAAGGACGTTGTTTCTTTACTCTTGTCGCCAGGATGTTATTTCCTTTCTCTTGTCTCAAGGACGCTGTTTCTTTGCTCTTGTCGCCAAGACGCTATTTTCGTTCTCTTGTCACAATGACGCTGTTTCTTTACTCTTGTCGCCAGGTCACATGGACCAAGCTCCCAGCTCTTTTCATGTCCTCGTAATGTCCCTGTAGTTTATGTTTATGTCTCTTTCATTGGGTCAGGTTTGAGATCATATTTTGATAAATGGAAATAAATGGCTCCATGTCAAGCAACCTGTTTATAATTTATTTGACTACAACCATAATTAAGAACCAGAAACCAACATTGATGATAATTGAATAGTGTCGTCGTCGGCATCATCATCGTCGCTATAGTTATTATCATCGTCGTCACGATGATGATTATCATTAAGTTCCATAACAGCTAGCATAGTTAATCATGCCGCTCCTAACTTTCTATCTCTACTGTTGTTCATCACTTCTTTTTCTCCTTCTTACCAAAACATTATCTTAAACTGTTCTATCTTTCATCTGTCTGTCTCTTATCTATTCTTTCCTCAATGTTTCCAGTTGTCGTTATCCATTTTTGTTATTGCCGTTTTACTGTATGACAGCTAAACAATGTTTGTTACCCTCCGATGTTGATTACAGGCTTTCTTTATTTATTTTTGCTCTATTTTACTGTGCTCTATTTTACTGTGTCCTATTTTAATTTGCCTTATTTTACTGTCATACTCTACTTTACCCTACTTTTTACTTTGCCCTACTTTTTTGCCATATTTTTGCTCTGTCCTACTTTTATTTGCCCTATTTTGCTTTGCTCTATTTTACTCTTTATTTTAAAAGCTGTCCTTGCTATTATCAACATTCTTATTCAGGGAAATGTTAAAAGATCAAGGAAAGTGAAACAAAAAAGGCTGGGGTTGAAACGAGAAGGAGAAGATAATGAGAAGTGTAAAAAGAGAGCTAAATAATCTTAGACCAGCACTGACTTAAAAAACAAAAGTAAAAATTAAAGCACCTCATCGTCATCATCATCAAGCTCCATTCTTCTGTAGTAGGTGACCATGTCTTTCCATAATTTTCTTTCTCTACAACTGTTCATCACTTCTGTTGCTGGCTTTCAACAGAACGATTCTCTTTAACTGTATTGTATCTTTTCTCGCTGTTTCTTTCTGTCTCTTTTTCCTTAGATTTTTTTTCTCTGTTGCCACAATAAATTCTAGCTGTTTCCTTCTCAACACCTGGTCAAGAATTGATGATTGTTTATTCTCGATGTTGCAATTAAGTTTCTTTTTCCACTTTCACAACGTTCTCATTGCCCTGTCCATGGCTACCTCAAAATTCTTCCGTAAATGCACATTTCTGTAGCCTCAAGTGATTTTCCTGTATGTTATCTTATTGTCAATGATTCGCATCCATACACATAGAATGTCTTGACATAAGACCAAGGCGCTCTTTTTTCATTTCCATTGATAAACTTTGGAGCCGCGATAGTTCAGTGGTTAGTGAACCGGAAAGGGGGGGGGGTATAAAACTGAAACTAGACTTGTTAATGGAGAGTGGAGACCCAAGGGTTTAAAATAGAAATCGTGCGAGGGAGATATCCCGATGGGAAAAAAATAGTAAAAATAGTCTACCGTCTATTGTTGTGTTGATGTTCTGTTTCTCTGTTCTCCCTTAACAATCATATGGTTAACACGGAAACACCAATGATACAAATGGGAGCTGATGAAGTGACCATGGACAGGTTGATGACATACCTCGGAGTTAAGTTTGATCGCAGCCTGTGCTTTCGGGACCACGTTGAAAATGTGATAACAAAACCCCGCAAAGGATTAGCCGCCTTGAAGGTCATGGCAGCTGCCAACATCGAGCAGGGGCTACTTACTCTTCTGTTCCAGGGACTGGTCCTCGCAACAATCGAGTATGCCCTAGCAATTCTTACTGTCAGTACGACGCAAATTGACAGACTGGAGAAAATACAGAATGAAGATATGCGAATTATCTTGAGGTGTACGAGAGAAACTCCCTGTGTAGCAGTAAGGTATCTTTTTGGCTTTTCAACCATGGATGACAGGATCAAGATCTGGAGTGAACGAGCTTACATGAAGATAAGTGCAGATAAAGAGCATCCATTGCACCACGAGCTCAAAACAGGAAAAGGTGATGGGCTAAAAAAAAATGCTAAGTCATGGGTGGGTCAAACAAAAGATGTCATCAAACAGGTCTGTGGGCTTAACAATATTAACGCTGGCGAGGAGTGGATACCGGTGCCTACGACATTCACGGGAACATTCTAGTGTATTGTCACACTTTACAAGAAATGTATGGGAGAGATCTCAGTCGTGATCAATGCGGAGATCAACGGTCCCATTTGGAATAACACAGATCAAGAAATATGCAGTCATCTATATAGATGGATCCGTAAAATAACACCAAAGGAGTTCAAGGACATTTACAGCACGTTCGGCAGGCAGAATAGTCAAAGAAAACAGTGGTGCATATGTTATGATCACGAGTAGCATGACGATGGATGTGATGGCAGTGACCATGGCATTCATCTAGTTAGAGTCACAAAACTACACTCACGCCTGCATACTAAGTGATTCGCTGAGCGTGATAGGAAAAGTGGAGGCGGGCTCTGTACGCATGCAATGGTTAGAGTCATTGCAGAAGTCGAAAATACGTAGGATCATCTTTGTCTGCGTCCCTTGACATGCGGGAATACGGGAAAATGAAAGAGCGGTTAGGTTGGCTAGCTGCGCTGTCGTTGAAGACGATCAGTAAATAAATCGGGCTGACATCATCAATGCCCTCTGAGATGTGGGAAGGACACAGGACTTCGACAACCATGAATGCACGTCCCTCTATCGGATGAAAGAGATGGGAGTTAAGATGGACACATCCAGAAACGAGAAACTTAATGTGCGTATAAGAAAACTTATCAACTAACACAGAACTGGAGTCGTCAGTCGCTGGACACCTCGGGACTTGCTGGGGAGGGGATCTGAGCACCTATGAATATGTTCGGAGTGCAATTATGATGACCCGCAAAAAACTCAATAACTCTGTTTCTCTTTTGCTAAATTCACGACTTCTGTTTTGTTGAAGTTAAGTTTTATGTTGTATTGTATGCCTGTGCTGTTGAGTCTATTTAAGTTTTTTTTTTTTGGTCTTCTATTTGTCCATGTATTAGTGCCTGATCGTCTGCAAACAGAAGCTCGTTAATCTCCTCTGTCTCCGATGAGTTAGCTAACTTATATATATAGTCCATGTATGTAATAAACAATAAGGGAGATAGTACGCACCCCTGTCTTACACCTGATCTAGTGGTCTGTGTAGCGTGCTGCTGTTCTGACTGTGCAGCTGCTTTAGATGAATATACTTTTAATTAGGTTGATTGGATGTTGGCTTAATCCATATGTTGTCAGAATCTCCCAAGTGTGTTTTCTATTTACTCGATCGAATGCTTTTTCCTGGTCAATGAAAACTGTTCAAATTTTGGTTGTTCTGTCGTCTTTTCTGCTAGCTGTTTTAGGGTAAATAGTGCGTCAGTATATTCTCTATTTTTTTTTTTCGGAATCCCTTTGAGAATCGCTTCGCTGTAGTTCCATTATTGATCTCAGCCTTTTCTCCATAATTTTGACGTATAACTTCCCCATATGGCTGAGAAGGGATATATCTTTATATTTATTGCAGTCTCACTTGCTTTGCTATGAATTGAAGTGTTTGAAATAAGAACACGCATTAGGAAGATGAAATTACTTGATTTTAAGTCAGCCATAAAAAATCAGTCGAAAGCCTGAGAACTTGTATAGAAAAATAAAAGTCACTCGGAATCTACTGTGAAGCTACAGGCTGAAAACTTTAGGAAACGTTATGATTTTTGCTTAATTATTTAGGCATTTGACCGTATTTGAAGAAAATGGAATGAAAAGATATAGCTGTAGATCATCTTGGACCATCCCGTTTGGAGTAGGCGATCATGTCCTTCCACAATTTTTTTCCCCCAAAATGTATCGTATCTATTCTGTTGACTGTTAAGTGCTATGGTGCCTCGTGACCAGGTTATAAATATAGGGTATGAAAAAAAAACAGCATCATAATATAGATTTGCAATAACATAAGATCTGGTGTATTAGCCAGACAAGACCAGCGAGAAAAATTAAAATATATTACAATAAAACTAATAAAAGTATAATTTTATAATAAGAATGAGTCATCATCGTCATCATCATCGAGTGCCGTCTCCGCAACGAATTTGCTACCACGGAGCGCCATTCTGCTCTGTCTCTTGCTTTGATGGTGCAGGTTGTCATATGCTGATTTGTCCATCTTTTGATGTTACTCGTCCAAGTTAGTCTTGGTCTGCCTCTGCCTCTTTTACCTTGTATTTTCCCCTCCAGGATTACTTTCAGTAGGCTGTTGTGCCTTTTAACATGGCCCAAGAATCGCATTTGTCTTGTTCTAATTGTGTTTAGTAGTTCTCTTTTCATTTTTAGTTTTTTTAAGACTTCATCGTTTGTTTTCTTTTCCTTCCATCCAATTCTACCTATTCTTCTATATATCCACATTTCAAAGGCTTCAATTCTCTGTTCTGTTTTCTTGTCTAATGTAAAGAATGAGTAAACACGGAAATTGATGATGAAGTGGTTATTCTCTTATTTTAAGAAATTAGATTTGTTATCACTGAGCTCTTTAGTGATTGAAACTAAACATCTGTTTACAGAACCAAACATGGCCACGGAGTCTATCACCGACCTAAGGTTGAAGCTACACAATTCATCTCAGCATCGCCCAACAGAGTATGAGAAAAAGTCAAACAATAAGCAAAAGGCATCAAATTCAAATACTCATAAAAAGAATACACCAAGATCAAAGTACGATGATTATAACACTGAAGAGCGTGAAGAAGAACTGCAAAAAGTGATGTCTGGAATCGAGCAACGTCATTTGTTTACTCCAGAGCAATGTAAAGGAATTGAAAAGAAGATCGACAAAGTCGTGAAGCTGAGCGAACTGGGAGTCTATAAAGAGCACACTGTTGATAGGTAAATTTCTTCAGGGTGATGTCACCCTCTTCTTGACCTTGATCATAGAGATCGACATCTAGCAGTCAGTGTAGTCTAGTCACTAAGTCAGTGACCCCTGTTCCTGTTGTTGCCTGTATGTATTGTTACTGTATGCTGTACTGTTTAGTAGTCAGTATGTGAGTATGTCAAGTTTGGGTATCCCTGCACTATAAAATCTTAAAATGTAAGTTAAGAAGTAACTTTGTAAGAGTGTACTAAATAATGATTTGATTATTCAATAATGTAAGACAACAAATGACAAATTCCTCCACCTTGCTCAGTCCTTCATTTTCCTTCTCATGATATGATGTTCCAAAGTCGGGCATACACTTTTCATATTTACATATGATGTTTATCTCATCCGCTGATCTTCACTCATCTTGTCTTGATGAGATTCTCTTTCTACTTTCCTTATGAGTTCTTTTCTTGGCTGCTATGGTGTCTGCATCTCATTTGTGTCAGTATGGTGTAGCCTATCTAGATCTCCATTGTACCTGTTATTGCTGTGCATTTATTGGACATTTCTTGGTTGCTAATTGGTCATTTTGTGAGAGCAGAATAATTTAATAATTTTTTTCGGCAGGTTGTAGGTAGGCCTTGTTTCTGTTGTCCAGCTTTCAGTTAAGTACAAATGTACATAAAAGTAGGCAGCTGTTAAATTTCCTTATTTTGAATTCCATATATAGCTGTCATCTAATTGTTGTTAGGTTGACAAAAGCTATTCTTTGTTATTTATTTTGTTATTTATTAATATAATGTTATCAATTAAAAGATTTAAACAATAAAAATAACTGGCTTATAAACACCATTCTACAGAGGAAATTAAAATACAAGGGCACGTCAAAAAACGCAGTGGACTGGAAAGAACAATAATGGAAGCATGGTTCCTGGATGATGCATCAGGGGCAGATCAAGAGGAAGGTGGTTTCATGACATCAAGGAAATCTTGAACATGACAAAAGAAGGAATGAGAGATCTGGCTAGAGACAAAGATTCTTTTATACGGTCAAAGGTGAATGTAACGATCTGCAAACGACATACGACCTGATGATGATGAATGTTATCAGTTAGTTGACAAATCATCCTCACTGCACTTTGGACAATTCCATGAGCACTCTGACCTTCTACTCAATTTATTCCTCGATGTGTAGCAACTGGAAACTCCAGTTCTGTATTGATTTACCAGTCTTCTTTAACTCCCTGAAAAATATAAAGTAAATTTATTTTGTGGTGACCTTTTTTTGAGTTCTCATCTTAACACTGTGTTTAGAACTTCCAAATTAATTTTATTTGTTCAAAATTAGAAGAACTGGAAACTCCAAGCCTGGTGATTTGTGTTAAGAAAAAACACAGCGGCAGTTTCTTATTACATTAAGACAAAGTTCATACAGTGCTTTGTATTTTGTTGTAGACCTAATACCAGCATCATTATGTGCCATTTCAGTTTGCATAGGTGATCATGCCCTTCCACAAATCTTTGCCTGCAGTGAATTGTATCAATTCTTTTGTTAAATGTTTACTGTGCCACAACACCAAGAGTTCCAAAAATAGTAATTTCTTTGACCTTTTGCTACACAGCTGTGTGTTTACCCAAGCAGACACACATGAATCAAATGCTGTAATTACGTCCTGGGTTATGTTAGATTTATGACCTGAAATTCAAACATATCATACTGCGGCTACCAGATGTGTTACGTTGTCTATTCGCACAGTCACTGTAAGAAACTTCCGTTTCCAAGATGGCGGAATTGAGTCACGTTCTCTCTATCGCTGCAGAAATTCCGTTGGATTCTTGTCAACTTCGGGTTTCCGTTCCAATTTTCTGCATTCCAGTCCAAATGATGTTCTACTTGTTATATCTGCGCCATTGAATTGGCGTTGCACGCACAGCAATGCTCCGTTTTGACAATTCAAGTGTTGTGAATGCGCCTTCCAACGTACTGTTGATCTGCGTTTTACGTCACACAAAGTGCTGTTCAGTGACCATTTGATGGAGATGGTTGACGCAAGTTATTTACAAGTTACAACGCATTAATGTGGTGGGCTCCGTCAAGTCAGCGTCTTTGGGAAGTTTGTACCATGTTTCGTTCGTTGTAGACTGCATTCACTAGAGTAATCATGAATACATGGGCGCAGACATTTTGTGCGTGCTACGTCATCATAATGGATCATCGTGTGTCCCAAGACCGACCATGCGCTAATCTTGCGATATTGCGTTTGGTGTGCAACGGGGATAATCTGACGACGAACTGTGTTTTGTATGTTCGGAGTTGGAGTTAAACACGATGTCCTAACATCATCAAGCGCCATACATTTACTATGGCGATCATCATTTTCAGGAGGACGTGATCTTCCGGGCAATGTGATGGATAGGCGGCAGGAACCATTGAGGGTTATGTCTGCAAAGTGTTCCTTGTTGCAGTTTCCTCATGTTCCAAGTCCGGCTTGTTGCAGGAGCTACTGAGTTAAGTGCTATGTGCACACCGTGAGCTGTGTGTCTCATCCATTTTGATCATGTTTCGATACTCCAATTGTGTACGATGAATGATGATATCGTATGACAGGGAACAGTTGGCTGTGTTCACTTTCTGTGCGGTTTCGCCTTATGTCTTTTGGCGTGTGCTGAGACTGCTATGATGGGGACTACAGTTACCTTTCTTTGTTTGGAAGATGAGTTATAATTCGGATGATTCCACTGGCACGGGCGGTTGAGCAATTATGGATTTTAATTCGCTTGCAGTGATACCGAGGCCTTCCATAACCAATAACAGTCACTGTAAGTCCGTCAGTCCAGCTGTATGTTCGGCTCCCTCACAGTGGTGTTCGCTTGCTAAGGTTTGTTTGAGCGAGATTTCCCCCATCATAAGAAAAAAACAAGAAAAGAAAAACAATTTTCTTGAAAACTGATGAAATTTGTTAAAAAGAACAGCTTCTTTCAATGATACTGTCATACTTTTTACGACACAGTTGAAAAACAAATCCAACACCAAAGGAAATAAATCCAAGACTCAGGAAGTAGTGATTAAGAAGGTATAGGTTGGGGGGGAAAGGGTCTGTAAAATATAGGGCCACTAACATCATATTTCCCTATACGCCACTTGGCGTGACGGGGGTACTTTACTTTTTTTTTTTTATGTATAGATAAAATTAGTTCCTTCTGTTTTTTTTAAAAATACAAATTAAATATTGTAACGTTGATAGTACAGTATGTAAACCACTTCTGACATTTACTGATTTTAGTACAATTTTTATATTTTGATGAGTTTCTACGATAGAGTTATGTATGTCAAATAGTTTAGTTTAGTCATTGAATTATTCTCATCACACATCAAATAACGTTCATAAGTGCTCAGATCACCTCCTCAGCAAGTCTCACGGTGTTAAATAACAAAGAAATACAAGTCCTCTCCTGTCGTTCCCACTTGTAGCTTTTTTGAATAAAAATGTATGTCAAATAGTTAACTCTTTCTGTATGTTCAGCATACGTTTTGCCGCATAGTGCACCATGCCAATTTCAGCAGCATACGTTTCGCCGCATAGTGCGCCACGCTCAATTTGATTAGCGTGAACACCATCAAACCATATTCATTTTACATGTCTTTTATCATCTTAATATTGGAGAAATCTAATACCTTGTTCAATTATCTAAACATTCATATATAATATGTTATATGTTAGATAAATATAAATATGTAGATTGATTCTTAAAACCATGAACAATTTTGTCTCTGAAATCTCTTCAGTTGTGTCAGTAAAAATCTTCAGTACGGAAAGAGTTAATATGTAAATGTTAACAATGAAGTATATTGTTTTCTATTGACTCCTAATAATAATAGTAATATTGGTAGTGTGGGAAAACAACCTGCGTAATGTTTTTAATATGTCGATCTAAGATATTTGTTTACTAATGTTTCCATTTTGTTCATTCTTTTATGCTACAAAATGTTGGAAATTAATCTTATTCTTTTATTCAATGATACCATTTTCAATAATTATGGTAATTTTATGTTTCATTCTGGTGATTTGCATGCTGGAAAAGGTAAAAGAGGCAGATGCAGCTCAAGACTAATATGGATGAGTAACATCAAAAGTCAGCCTAAGACAACCAGCACTATCATAGCAAGGAACAGATGGGGATGGCACTCCATAGTAGCCAATTTTCGATGCAGAGCTGGAACTCAATGATGATATCTGATGCTGGAATATGGCATTCATATTTACCTCCATTATTTGAAGTGTGGATCCGATCAAGATAAGAGGATAATCACTTCAAATTTGATAGTGAATTTTGAATATCTGAGCTTTTTCATATACAGCTGTTTTGGACATGTCATAAAGACTAATTAAAAATGAAAATATATGAAAGAATAGGAACGACAAAAATCAAATAACATCAAAATTAAAACTGGGAATAATAAAGTGTTACATCTACTGAACATTCCCCAGAAAAGAAAATTAAAGCCCTTGAAATGTGTAGTGGAAAATTTAGTGCACTTAGAAGAAAGCTTACTCAAAATTATCTTGAATGGGAAAATACAAGGTAAATGAGGTTGAGGCAGATAAAGATTAAAGTGCACTGACAACAACAAGAGGTAGAAAGGAGCATCTATCATAACTTGTACCATCAAGGCAAGAGACAGAAGAGTGTAAAGGTGATTCATTGTAGTTAGCCTTGGTACGGAAGCGATGTGAGATGACCTAATAAGCGAATCAAGACACCGTCCTGGAGACTGATGCCGGGAACATCTGTATGCCATCGCTCAAGATGCAAGCACACCAATAGCATCCTATTTCAACTGTAAGGGCCATCAGGCTAACGTGGATGTCAAAGTTACTACCTATTGTCGTGTTCTTCTGGCAGCTGCAGTCGATTCACTTTACAGAATCATTTTTATCTCCCGTGCCAGCGAGGAAATTCTCAAAAAGGCCAACACAAATAGGTAACTCCTAAGAAACATCAGAAAGAAACAATCAACATTTTATTTTTCGAGCACATCATGGGAAGAGGAAAGTTGGAATACTTGGTTCATCATCATCATCATCATGTGCCTTCTCCGCAACGAAGGTTGGCTACCATGGATCGCCATTCTACTCTGTTTCTTGCTTTGATGGTGCAGGCTGACATAGATTGACTTGTCCATCTTTTGATGTTACTCGTCCATGTTAGTCTTGGTCTGCCTCTTTTGCCTTGTATTTTTCCTTCCAATATTACTTTTAGTAGGCTGTTGTGAATACTTGGTTACAACTGGCAAAATACAAGGAAAGAGAAATTGTGGACAACAAAGAGAGAAAATACTGGATAACTTGGTATCATGGCATGGAAAACAGTCAACAACAGAACTGATATGAACTGATATATGCACTGTGGATAGAACTTTGTGGAAGGACATGATTGCCTACACCAATCGGTATGGCAAATGATGATGATGATATTCCGTTTGGGTTGCCTCGCCCAACAGGGCATCAGTGTATCCCATTCTCATGGGTAATCTGTAACCCCTCGCTTTTCCCCCACTTATCGTCATGTTGTCTGAGTAACGTCGGGCTTTGTTTGCTCGTTTTCACTCCATATATACACTTCCCTATCTCTAGTGATTACCTGTGTCACTATTGACTGCCTATCACACCTCATTCTACTACCTTGTTACCTTGTCTGATTTCCCATATAATCACATGACTTGTTTTCCCCCACCCTCTCCCCTCCTGCGACCCATGTGCCTCATAGTCATCTACTCAATGGGAGCTTTTGAATCTTGCTTCAGGTCCAGGTCATTTGTGGGTTCATAGGAATAAAAGAGTTGGCCTTATGTAAACCTGTCATGGAGATGATATATATGCTCAAGGATGGTGTCTTGAAGGTCCTCAATGATTATATGTTAGAAAGCAACATAACATTCAGTGAGGTGATGCTTTTGAGACTTCACTATCTTGGAAAAACAAGTGACAACAATAAGGAATGCTTGTATGTGCACAATCAGGAACCATCAAAGTGAGCATTTGTGATTTGTCCACAGGGATGGAAATTATAACAATAAATCAATGTTTTTCTCTGCAGCATCTTTAATTTTTTTTTGTAATATCTTGTTTTTTTTTTTTTTTTTTTTTTTTTTTTTTGGTCTTATGATTTATTCAGTGATTAAGCATCAATTTCATTTATCCTTTTTCATTTCCAAAGGAACATACATCGTCAACGTCAAAGTGCTTGCACTGATTTCTTCACTTCATTTATTTCAGTTAATTTGGCTTTCTCTTCTACTCTTCTACATCATGATGACTTAATGAATTGCAAAGCTTTATGTCAATTTTATTTTATTTACAGAGCTCCATTAAGAAATAAGTACTTCTTTGGTGAAGGCTACACTTATGGATCTCAACTGGCAAAGAAAGGTCCTGGGAATGAGCGTCTCTACAGCAAAGGAGATGTTGATGAAATCCCAAACTGGATTAAGAGATTAGTGATTGGTCCATTGTGTGATGCAGGTATAGTCCCAGAGGGTTTTGTTAACAGTGCTGTCATCAATGATTACAAGCCTGGCGGGTGCATTGTGTCACACATTGATCCTCCTCATATTTTTGAGAGACCAATAGTGTCTGTGTCTTTCTTCAGTGAGAGTGCCCTCAGCTTTGGCTGCAAGTTCACATTCAAACCTATCCGTGTGTCCAAACCAATACTGACCTTGCCTATTTCTCGAGGCTGTGTGACTCTTCTAAGGTAATTCTGTCTATACATTATATAAATTAATTAACTATGTCATGTTTTTGTCTGTCTTGTTCTTGATAATCAAATGTTATTTCAAACATCATTTTGTCTGTCCTGTTCTTGATAATTAAATGTTATTTGTAGCATCATTTGTCCGTTTTTTTTTTGTTTTTTTTTTTCGTTCACCAGCTTTATATCTCTAGTGAAGTCCCAAGAGACTTAATTTTATATGAATATCACTTTTTTCTATTTTTCCACACTGGCAGCCATGTGCTCGGTGTCCCTCACCGTACAGCCAACTTCAGAGATACTCTTAGTTTTATCTTTGAGAGTTTAACATTTTGGTTAACGTTTTTCCACTTTAATTTTGACAGGACAGTGGCCATTTTTTATCTACTCCTTTTTTATTTCTATCTTTCAAGGGGTTTTTTTTAACATGTACAGAATGAGCACGGGACCTCAATTTTTTTTTTCACCATCGTCCAAGAAGGATAGACATAAGATATTACTTTACTGCCCAGGGACTGTAAATCCTTGAAGAAATCACTGATTATTATTTTTTTTTTTTTAATTAAATTTCCACCTCCTATGGTGGGAGTTGAATCTGCTTGTCCAGAGGCCAACAACTTACCTCTAGACCACCTAGCCCCCACATGTCTGTTTTTATCAAATGTTATTATTATTGTTTTTCATTCACTATAAGAGTTGTTGAGGGAGCCGCGATAGCTCAGTGGTTAGTGAACTGGACTACAAAGGACAAGGGGTAGGGTTCGATCCCAACCTACGGCTTCTGGGTTCACCCAGCCTTTAATGGGTACCGAATTTTTTTCTGGGAAAGTGAAGCGGCACGGGCGTAATACCGACCACATTACCCTAAAAATCATGTGCCGAAGGTCTGTAAAATTTATGGTCACTAACACCATAGTCTCCATATGGCACTTGGCATGACAGGGGTACTTTACTTTTATAAGAGTTGTTGGCATTTTATCGTTAGCAGAATAATGAGGATAAATTAGAATTTGACTGAAATAACATATATTGTAAATACAGTCATAGAGATGTATTTTTTTGTAATATCGAAACTAAGATTATTTGATTTATCATTTTTTTCTTAGTGGATATGCAGCAGATCACATCACACACTGTGTTCGGCCAGAGGATGTTGTGTCTCGTAGAGCTGTAATCATTCTAAGGAGGTTGGTTACATATTCAATATTTATTGTCAAATATGTCTGAGTCATACAAAAAAGAAGCTGAATTTTATTAAAAAATGTTGGCGATAATAATAGGAGGGAAATTGCTAATTTGATAAAGCAGCCAGCAGTAAGTGAGATTGTCTAGTGACATCTTTATCTTAGTGTTCACCCGTTAAGTAGGCATGAATGTGTTGTGTTGCTAATTTACAGCATATCGACGTCATTTGGTCCAACTCATCTGTCTTCAACATGAATGAGTTGATTTGCTTAACAATTTTTTTTGTCCTGACAGTTGCCAGTTTGGCCTATTCTCTTTGACTTTAAGGTTCTTTAATGTGTGCAAGTGTACACAGGACTTCCTGTTTTTCACCGTTATCCGAGAAGACTAAACATTGGATCTCACTAGCCAGAGACCAGGGGAGGGTAAAGTCGTGAAGAAACGACAGGTCCGATTTTAAAAAAATTCTCGTCATGCCCAGAGGTTGACATACTACCCCTAGACCACCCAGTCTGCAGTTCTATTGATTTATCTTCTTGTTTTCCTTGGCTACAGACTGACATAGCAATTAGTGGCTGGTTGTGATGTCATCTAGAGCTAAAACAAAGTTCCTCCCACTGTATCGAGTCCATGGCCATCCTTCACAAAGTGAGCCATGTCTGGCCCACACTATTCTTCCACATTTCCTCTGAAGTCATCCAATGTATTGCTGTTTTTGTCATTGTTTCTGAATTTCTTCTGAGCATGCCTTACACAGCTCCATCATCTGACTCATACCATTGTTTCCATCTCCTCAAGGTTACACCCATTCAGCAGTATTTATGCCAAAATATTCTGATAATTTTATTCAGACATGTGTGAAATTATAGCAGTCTCCTTATTTCTGGCATTTACACGATAACTTCAAGGAATTGATAGTCCTCATCGTCATCTGCTTTTAACCCTTTCATTACTGAAGCCATTGTACCATTTTCATTCCCACAATCCTGAGACAAGGAGAAAACCTCTGCATAAATAACAGTATAATGAATTTTTAAAATTAATATTTTAAAAAATTGTGCCTTACAATAACACACAAACTTGACTGTGCAAAAAAAAAATTCTGCTGGCAATAAAACAAGTGCATCGGCTCTGCTTTTTCAGGGATTGAAATCTTCATAAAAACCTAATCAGAGTTTTAAAATCTATTTTTTTTAAAATAAATAAATACTTCAATCTAAATGTGGTAAAATGTTAAATAAAGTTTGTTTTTCACACTATATATAACACATTTTAAAATTATTGGAATTTCACAGGAAAAGGACAGAGCTCCATCTGTAACAAAACAAGTCTTAAAAAGCTGGTTCCAATCACATCAGGAGTGAGAAGTAAACTATCAGGGTAGCTGCTAATAGTTGCATCAGGTTTAAAAGGGTTAAAGGGATATTGAGCAGGCATAGATGCATTGTGTTGTGATTTGTTTGCACCTCTTGCCCAACACATCTGACTTCAGCATGCATTTTTGAGTACTGGATTGCCTTCCCTCTTCAGTCCCTCTTTGCTTATCCAGGCTGAATAGTCTATTTCCAGAAGCACCATTGGGTTTTGATCAGCTCTTTTGTTTGCCGATCTTGATGCATTCAGTCAGCTATGGGTCATTGACCACACTCAACTCAATACAGAATGTGTGTCTTGGCCCATATTTAATGTTTTTAGTAATTTTTTTTTTCTTATGATGGGGGAAATCTCTTCAGCTGTCATCAAGATATCAAACAAACCTCTATGACACGGGAAGGCCAGCGAACAACGCAAAGAGGAAGCCGAACATACTGCTGGATGTGTCAAAATACAACATAGCATTTCAGGTAGTCATGGTGCCATGTAGTCAGACTTTAAGCCATAAATCAAATCCAAGCCCGGAAATGATTACCATATCCAATTCCTATGTCTCTACCTGGGTAAACACAAAGCCTTGTAGCAAAAGTTCTAAGAAAATACTATTTTCCAAACTCAAAATGTAACAACAATTAGTGTCTGTCATTTTGCCGAACATGTTGTAAAAATATAACTCACAGGATAGGTGTCATAATCTAGAGTTAAGCTAAGACTTTGTTGTGAATTCTGAAAATCACAGATGAAATATTTTGTTGGTATCACTATTTCCTCAGGGTGAGAGATGATGCCCCAAGGCTAGAACCAGAAGTTGAGATTCCCTCACCTTCGAGGAAGCGTTTGATGCTGCCATCAAATAAAAACTCACTTGTGGATCAAGGTCGGAGATGCTCTTCAAGTTCAAGCAGTGATGACAGCTTCAAACCCGTCAAAGTCAGTTCTAAAGTCATATGCTTGACTGAAGGAAAAGATGGAAAATCAAGTACCCCAGGATCGCCTAAATCAGTTAACAGGTAGACCGTTGCCATCCAGGCCATTGAGTACGTTTAACACAATCAGAGCTGTTTTGTAGATCCAGCTTCAGCAGAGTTGATCATTGCAACATTTAAAAAGAAAATTATATAATTTATTTCCAGTTTTCTTTAATTTATCTGGTTTTTTTGCAGATTGCCATATTAACAATATATTTATTTTGTTTGTTTCAACAACATATCTGTAATGAGCTGTTTGTCCAAGTTTACAACTGATCTGTGAATCTCTGTCCATATGAATAATATAATATTAGTGATAACTTGTAAAGTTGTTTTTGGAAATGTCAAAATAATGGTAATAATAAATAAATATTGATTGTAAGAAACTTGCAAGCCAGACTACATAGATAAAAAGACACACATATTTAAGTTAGCACTTGGAAAAATATTCAAAAAACAAAAATGCCTGACGCAATAGGCAGCTATGATTGAGAAGATTTTTTTTCTCTATGTTGAAGATATCTGGATTGATCCTGGTCCAGTCTTGTTATTATTTTCTATTCCCTGTTGCTTGTTTATTTTTCCAATTGCTAACTATTCATGTGTTCATTTTTAAATCTGTTGTACAATTTCATCTTTTTAATTTTCGTACTATACTTTTATCTTCCCACAATAGTATATGCATAGGTTTATGACAACTGTAATCATATCTTACAATTTAGAACACATTTTGTGGTCCATATACAGTCTTGTTATATTTCTATCTGCCCACCTGTTGTTATATTTCTATCTGCCCACCTGTTCACACTATAGAGGTAGATATTTGTATACATTTTTTCTTGTCCTGATACCAAGGTACATTTTTGGGCTTGCTGGATGTAATAATAAAAAAAAGCTGCTCTCACTAATTTTCCTTGAAGTTGGCTAACCTTTAGTGCCACAAGTGTATCAGTGATCTGTTAATCTCTTACCAGTGTTTTGTTACTCTTATCAACGATTTGTTAATCTTGTAAAATAGAATTCAATTACAGCAATATTGGGTTTTTTTTTTCACAGAATTAGAATTATTGTGTATAGAAACCTGAAGCTGAACAGTTGATTTTTAAAAAAATAATGTCACAGCACTTGTGATCAATATGTGCTGAGGTTTACTTAAAAGGTAACATAGTGACAAGGTATGCATACAGATGGTGTCCTTATACCTCAAAGGTTATATACACCTTTGGTTTGTACTCTTAGTCACCCAGTTGTGCTGATTTCTGAGTCATATCATTCCTAGGTTCTTTCAACTGACAGGACAAGTAGTGCCCACTCTCACTCCACATCATATAATTAAATAAGCAACACGTCATTGGCCATAAAAATATATTTTTATTATTGTATTCTCTTTGGCAGTTCTTCACAGTTGCCCACCACTATCTTTCACTGGAGCAGAATCTATTATGTTTATACTACAGACTAAACTTGTTCCAAAAGAACTTTTAAATAAGCTTCTATCTATACCTCTGACCATAACTCTCTAACTTCTAAGCACTAACATTGACTCTTGGATAGAAGAGAGTAAAGTTTCCCTGTCAAGCAGCATCTAGGATCCAAAAGGAAAGAGAACCAATCCCCCTAACTGTCTTTGTACATATTGCCTGACCCCCTCCCCATCTGGAACATTCAGCCAATGTGCTAGAGTTGAATTCCGGTTGATTATCTCCTAATTTCTATCAACAGCCTTTGACCTATATGCTGTTTTTGTCCAGTTTCTTACACTAATTCCTCCATGAAACATCATGACCCTCTTTGTGTCTGGTCAGCCTCCCCACTATGTATCCTATCTAATCTTCCTAGTAGCATCAAATGGCCATTGTGTATACTATTCATCATCTTAGTTTTTTTGTCCCTGAGTTTATAATTAGCCAGCCATGAGCATCCTACTTTTTATTTCCCCACCTATTGCTAGATCTGTAGTATGCCAGTTTGTCTGTTGAACTGCCAGAGCCAATTATCCTAATAATCCGGTCTGTAATAAATATTTCCTTACTCTGTTTCAATACTCAGACCTTAAAGTCTCAGAACTACTGCCTCTTCATTTGCAATGTCATCCTACAATAAACTTTAGGGGGCTGGGTAGTCTAGAGGTAGAACATTGGGTTAAGGACAGGGAGGATCCGGGTTCAACACCCAGAAAAAGCAGTGGTAATTTATCAAAATTAGGAAAAAAATAATCCGTTATAACGTTACCCTCCCTTGATTTTTTGTGGGTAGTGAGACCCAATGTCTTGCACTCTCGGATAACAACAATAAACAGGAAGTCCTTTGTGCACGTGAAAGAACTCCTGGCAGTTAAAATTTAAAAGAGTAGGCCATAAATATAGCTGCTACCTGGGTAAAACTGTAAGCTGAAACCTTCACACACCATGGATCCCAAGTTGTGCTGTGGGATTTGTGCATGTGGGCCAGGATTCTCCTCAGCTTTTCTCAAAGGGGATGTCAGAGCACCTATGGGTTTGTCCAATGTATAATGATGATGATCCTAACAACAAACAAATCTTCAATAAACAGTCTTAAAGAGATTTCACTATATTTTTCTTGTCAAGCTATACAGGTATTCTCAAAGCTAGCCATTTTAACTATTTTATATATAATCAAGGCAGTTTATCAACTCACACATGTCCTAGATCAATACATTTTACTGTTCTATTCACTCAGTAATAAAGAGCATTAGCTTTGAGCCTTTTGAAGCATGAACATAACTTTTTTTTAAATTGGGACTCAGAAATCCAACACAAGGCAGTAGGGACTCTCTTAACTTCCAGTCTCATCCTGAAGGTAGTTTAATATGTGAGCGGAACTTTGCTTGATGATAATTTTGTTTCCCCATCTAGTAAAAGATTCTCACCCTGACTTACCCCTATCTTCACATGACTGTCAGTGAATAACTACATCATTCAAACCAATGTGAACATTAATCACATTGTGAATTCTCTCTTCTGCATTCACCAAAGGATTACTTCTCCTCGTCCACCCTTTACAGAACTATCACACACACAAAATTGATGGTGCCTTGATTATTTATGGTTCATAATCCTTTTACTAGTAGTCAGTTATGAATTACTTACCTGTCATCTCATGCGCTGAGCCCCATTATGACATTCAATATCTGTTCTCTTGTAGCAAAAATCTGAATTTGTTCTAATTGCTCATAATGTCTACTTTAATAATAATTGCCTACCTATAATCTGTCACAGAAGGATCAGCTGATGTTTTAATAGAACAGGTCAGGTGTGCTCCATCTGTGCAGCTGCCATTGTTTCTATTGCTGTTATCCATTACAACTGAAATTGTGAAGGTCAGCCTTCACTCTCTTGATTTGCTCAGGAAACAATGTGCCAAGAAGCCTTTCCTGTGATCCCTTGGTAGCATTTCAACCACTAGAACAGCTCTTGGGGATATGAGAACACAGGCTGCTCCACCCGTTTGTGGTGGAAACATGTCAGAAGAGCAAATTTAGACAGATGCTCTACTGGTAAGGTTTTAATGCATAAAACCTCATTTTACATTAGAACAACATTGAATTATGGTGTCAGGTGTGATTAGACATGGCTAAGACCATCAGAGCTGGCTCATGCAAGTACATGGTAATGCCATCAGTAAACGTTAGAGTACATCTTGGCACATTTAGGTTGAACTTTTGCTGCTATGGTTTGTAAATGTTGACTTTTGAACAGAACCGGTGAAATGGTATACCATGTGGCATATCAAGACCTAGATGCTCAAGTTTTGATGTCCACACATCAAAGCATAGAATCACTTATTCTATTTTCATTTCAGTGCTGCAACAATAAAGATTGGAGTCAAATTGTCTTTTACTTTACTCTTGTTTATTAATAGTCACTGCTATGGATGAAAACAGACACAAATTAAGCTAAATACATAGGAAAATATGAGGAAAACAATATTTGATGTAGGCCAAAAGATTCTTGATTGTAATATCACTTGTAGATCAGGTGATTAAAACTTGAGATGGCCTTTCAGCCTCCTTAGATAGAGTTTATGTAGCTACCAATGCAATGCAGCTGTGTAATTTCTGTTGCAGAAACTAAAATGCAATTAATAAACTTTATGATGTCATAAGTTATTATTCATTATGCAAGAATTTAAAATACACTGTGTTTTTCATAATAATAACCAGAAAGTTTTAACAGACTGTCATTACATACAGAGGAATACTTAATATGAATTTAACTGTAAGGATCATACAGCATATGTGATGTTTATGTAGCTTTATATGATCATATGTCATATATAATTTGTGGCCACTTTTTAAAACATTTACATGTTTTTGGAGTCCTACCTATTTTCTCTACCGTTAATGACATGTGTTTCAACAGTTTTCATTTATAGAACTAACCATGTTTCAACAAAAAAATTTTGTTTCACAAGAAATCGTGTTTTCAGCATGTTTTTCTACACTAATGGAGTTTCAGCAATTATAATTTGTGTTACCACTAGTGAAGTTGCAACAGTTATATTTTCTACCACTAGTGAAGTTGCAACAGTTATATTTTCTACCACTAGTGAAGTTGCAACAATTATATTTTCTACCACTAGTGAAGTTGCAACAATTATATTTTCTACCATTAATGAAGTTGCAACAATTATATTTTTTACAAGTAATGAAGTTGCAATAATTATATTTTCTATCTTTAATGAAGTTGCAATAATTATATTTTCTATCTTTAATGAAGTTGCAACAATTATATTTTCTACCATTAATGAAGTTGCAAAAATGATATTTTCTGCCAACAAAGAAGTTACAACAATATCATTTTCTACAATAAAATGAGTTTCAACAAATATATTTTTAATTAGTAATGAAATTTCAGTAATTATGTTTTCTACTACTATTGCAGTTTCTGCTATTCTGTTTTATATAACTAATGAAGTCCATCACTAATGAGATTTGAACACATATGTTTTCTACAATTGTTAGTGTTGTAAAAAATGTTTTCCCTCTATTAATGAGGTGTAGCAGCTGACATTTTGTCTACGACTAATAGAACTTCAGCAAAAATGTATTCTATTACTAATGGTGGTTTCAGCTCATACACAATTTCAAACAATAATGGCCTGTGCCATTAAACATATTTGCTATGAAGAAGCATAATATGCTGTGACCAGGCCTTTCTTCAGATTTAAAAAGAAATTAAAATAAGATTGAGAAAAATTAATGAAAATGTATCTAAAACACATAGGTTTGTTCAGAGAATTTGTTTAGGAAGTCAGAAAATGTTTAGGAAGTCAAAAAATGTGTGTCTGGGAAGTCACAAAATGTTCGTTTGGGAAGTCACAAAATGTTTGTTGGGGAAGTCACAAAATGTTATGGAAGTCACAAAATGTTTGGGAAGTCATAAAATGTTATGGAAGTCACAAAATGTTTGGGAAGTCACAAAATGTTTGGGAAGTCATAAAATGTTATGGAAGTCACAAAATGTTTGTTGGGGAAGTCACAAAATGTTATGGAAGTCACAAAATGTTTGTTGGGGAAGCCACAAAATGTTATGGAAGTCACAAAATGTTATGGAAGTCACAAAATGTTATGGAAGTCACAAAATGTTATGGAAGTCACAAAATGTTATGGAAGTCATAAAATGTTTGGAAGTCAGAAAATGTTATGGAAGTCACAAAATGTTTGGGAAGTCACAAAATGTTATGGAAGTCACAAAATGTTTGTTGGGGAAGTCACAAAATGTTATGGAAGTCACAAAATGTTTGTTGGGGAAGTCACAAAATGTTTGTTGGGGAAGTCACAAAATGTTATGGAAGTCACAAAATGTTTGAGAAGTCAGAAAATGTTTGGGAAGTCACAAAATGTTTGGGAAGTCACAAAATGTTATGGAAGTCACAAAATGTTATGGAAGTCACAAAATGTTTGTTGGGGAAGTCAGAAAATGTTATGGAAGTCACAAAATGTTTGGGAAGTCAGAAAATGTTTGGGAAGTCAGAACAGCAGTTTAAGAAGGAATAACAGAGGAATAAGCAAATTACAAGGTTTCAGTGGAAATAATTATGAAAACATCGGTAAATTAAAAGCTGCAAAGATGCAGCTTGGGTTTTCTGGTGTCGCTTACTAGAGCTGCGTTTTGCAGCTCGTGGTACAGAATGTGTTCATTAAATATTTTGCATTGTCTAAATGGTGCGTATTAAATTCTTTTGTTGCCGCTATGACCAGAATGGATCACTAGAAATAAAGGTTGTTTTAACAAAAGTAACTTGCTAATAACATTTTTCCCTGGATGTCTTTTATAAAAGGTCAGTGTGTATTACAGAGCAGGCTGATTTGATTTCTGTGATCTCAAGTCTTCAACAAGCAAAATCTTCATTCTTGGTTGTTTCATATTTCTGTTTGTCTGTAATTTTTCTTCATTTTCAACAGTCTTTCTATGTTTAATGTTCAGTTAAAGAGGGCCTCATAATTTGGAGTTTGGGCATCTGTCCTGCACATTTCCATATAAGATTTGTAAAAGTCGCTATAATAACCCCTTTACAGTAAAATACAATTTTTTTTAACTCCCCCCTTCCGCCCAAGTGTGAAAAATAAAAAGGGAAATATATTGATATATTGGGGAAAATGAGTTCATGAAGGCTTACTTTTGTGTTCAAATAATTATTATTATAAGCATAATGTCACTTTTCATTTTCTTGATAAAGATTAATTTTTTTTTTTTTTACCAATTTAGATGCATTTATTTATCTGAAAACCAAAACAATTTAGCACATTCTCTACCCTGTGGCCTCATCGTTTTTGGAATTTTTTTAAAAGTTTGAAATAACAGTGAGAGAGTAAAACAAATGAGAGTTAATCTAAAACACACAGTTTGTTCAGACAGTTTGTACAGGAAGTCAGAAAAGAAGTTAAATAAGGTATTTAAAAGATTTTATTGGAAATAATTGCAGAAATGTAAATAAATTAAAAGCCACTAAACATGGCTCCTTTCTTCTTCTTGCAACGACTACAATAGCCACATTTTGCAGAATGTTTTAAAAGTGTCCTTGTTGCCTTGGTCTAACTACAACATAGACATTATTTGTAAAGCAGTAATACAATTCTACATCAAATCTGTCAATATTATCATTGTTACAAACTACCACTACTTTGCAATAACAGAAGCTAGATGCTTTTGTTGGATAATTCATATTCTTTATGACATAACATTTTATTTACTTGACTTCTTACTTACTAAACTATGCCGGACAGACACTGTCCTGCATGTGATCTACTTTTACTTATCTACTAGACAATAGCCCATGGCCAGTAAGTCTGGTATGTACAGTGGCTCAACAAAATATAAATGGTAGCAATAAACTCTCTTTTGGAGTAAATTAATAAGCTTATTAATCTACTCCAAAAGAGAGCTCATTGTTACCCCAAATTAACTTGCAATCCCCTATGGTTTAATAATTGCAAACACCTGAGCTGTCCTCGACCTCACCATAAAGAGGTATCAAGTTATGACAGACATAAAGTTGTGCTGCCATATACAATTTTTTCTTCATTTTTATGAATACAGTTTGTGTTATCTTCTAAGCCCTCTAAATCCTTACTTTTCCAACTCTTTATTCCTAATCACTTCTTAAGAGAATAGAAAACAGCAATTCAGCTAAGAAAAACAATGATTATTGCACTTTCACTTATGAGCCAAGTGATTACAACTTGATATAACCTTTGAAGTTATATCTCTTTTAAGTTAATGTAGTGGTCAGTGTACAGCATTTGTGCTGCTGAAATAATGGTTTCATTAATGTTGTGCCTTGTGATCTTATCAATAAATTTGTCTTTATTTTAATACTTTTTAACTTTCCAAGCCATCTTAACACATTCCTTACCAAGGGGATTAACGTGCTGTTGCATGACCGTTTGTCACAACTTTGTTAAAATTTGAAATAACAGCAAGAAAATTAATGAAAATTGATCTAAAACACTCATTATGTTCGGGCAATTTTCAGGAAGTCAGAAAAAAGGTTAAATTAGAGAATTACACAATTTTAGTGGAAATAATTGTGGAAACATCACTAAATTAAAAGCTCCAAAAACTGGCTCCAGAGTTCAACTCATCAGTAACTAGAGCCACTTTTGTGGCTTGCGATACGGAAAGAGTTATTTTGGCATTTCGATTCCATATTCCATGACTTACTTGGCATGTTTTGTCCATAATCTTTCCTAAAACTAAAGTGTTCCCGGTGTCTTCCTTTCAAAATGCTCAGTGACTTTTGTTGGTCTTCATGTTTTCAGATAAGCAATGATCTTCTATTATCAAAACTTTATTTTTTTCATTGGTGGGCTTATCTCCCATCATAAACATTTCTTTCTTTTATTTTCAGTTATCCAAGATTTGCAACAATAAAATAGTATTGAATATATTATATATATATATATATAACATTGGAAGACTTCTCACTTCCATTGTCAAATTGTGACATGTTTGTATGATTTTGGTTTCTCTGGAATCACATGTAATTGCTCAGTTCACTTTAATATATAATTCAATAATGATTGTATTTATGCAATATTTGGTTGAAAAAAATATATACAAAAATACTTGATAAATGCACAAACAAAAGGCATATGTACTGGACCCGAAAGAAGCAAAAAAATGGGGGAAAAAAACGTTAGAGAAGATTAGATTATTTTTGAGGAATAATGAAACTTTGCTTTGTAATTATTGTTGTGTTTAAGCCATTCCAAGCTTTCTTCTTCTTCTTTCCTTGCTCATTTGTTTTTTGGCATCGAGGGGAGATATAATTTGTTCTTTTGTTCTTCTGTTTGCCTCTGCTGCTGTTATGTTTCCTAGTGTTTCAATTGTTCCGTAAATCCATCATTTTTGTGGTTGGCTCTTGGGTATTGTATTCTCGCAATATTTATTGCAGGCTTGTTATGTTGTGTTTTGATCTTTCTGCCATATCATGTGGCCAAATCATTTTATCTGTTGTTTATTTATATAGTATATGGCGGGGGTTATTCCTAGCTTTTTTCTCATTTCTTCATTTCTGATCTTATCTTTCACTCTTTCCTGTCATTCGTCTAACACATTTCATCTTGGTGGTGGATATCTTTCTTATTGTTCTTGCATCTAGGGTCCAGGACTGACATTCATAGCACAACATTGGAATGAAGATTGTATTGTAGAGTGCCTGTTTTGTCTCTAGAGTTATTTCCTTGTTGGATAATAGTGTTGATAACTGTTCAAATTATTTGACAAGCTTTGTTGAATCTTGAGTCTATTTCTGCTGTTTGTGATTTGTCGTTTGTCACTAGACTTTCTAGGTATTTAAATTCCTCTACTTGATTTAGTTGTATGCTGTCTAATAATATTGATGTTCTGTTTCTCTTTTGCGATAATCATGTCTTCTGTTTTGTTCATGTTGATTTTCATGTTGTATTTTGTGCCTTTGCTGTTGAGTCTATTTAAGTGTTTTTGTAGGTATTCTATTTTTCCATGTATTATTGCCTGGTCATCTTCAAGTGGAAGCTCATTGACCTTTGATGGGTTGACTAACTTGCATATGTAGTCCATGTATGTAATGAATAATTGGTGGGATAGTAAGCACCCGTCTTACTCCTGATCTAACTTTGAAGTGGTCTATGTAGCCTGCTGCAGTTGTGACTGTGCAGCTGCTGTTGATGTAGAGACTTTTAATTATGCCGGTTAGATGTTGGCTTACTCCGTATGTTGTTAGTATCTCCCATAGTTGTTCTCTGTTTACTCGGTCGAATGTTTTTTCATGGTCAGTGAAAGCTATGTACAAATTTGATCATATTCAGTCATCTTATCTGCTGGCTATTTTAGGGTGAATAGAGTGTCGGTGCATCCTATTTTTTTGGGGGGAACCCCATTTGAGAGTCGCTTAACTGTAGTTCCATTATTGGTCTCAGCCTTTTCTCCATAATTTTGGTGTATAACTTTCCTGCATGGCTGAGAAACGATATACCTCTATATTGATTGTAGTCCTCCTTGCTAAAAGAAAAAAAATAACATTTCTAGGGGTGCTGAAAAATCCAGTCAACTATGACTGATGGAGGCTACTACCTTTCTTTTTGCATACTGGTATGATGGTTGCCTGTTGCCAGTCATCTGCAAATTTTTGTTGGTTGCATGCTGCATTGAATATTCTGTGCAGCCATGTAACTCCTGTTTCTCCTGCTGTTGCTATTATTTCTAATAGTATGTTATTTTATATCCCCGGTGCTTTATTTCGTGGTGCATATTTGATTACTTCTTCGATTTCCTCTTTTATGATGTTGGGTTAAATGTCTGTGCATTCTTACATGGTTTTTAATGTTATGGGTAATTGGTGCTATGTTCAATAGGTCTTCAAAATATTTTTCCCATCTCTGTTGCATATGTTGGTTATTTTGTATTGGCTGTCCATCTTTGTTATTTATCAGTTCAGTAGGATCATAGTTTTCTTTTCTCACTCCTGTTGCTTTTACTGCTTTGTAGAAGTCTCTTGCTACTGTCTTGAAGTCCCTGCTTATCTTTTGTCCGAATTCTGTCCATTTGTTTTGCTTAGTTCTTTGATCAAAATTTTAACTTTTTTCCAGAGTCAGGCATTTTTTTCAAATTCTTCTTGCTTCTACTTCTCCCACCAAATTTTAAACAGTTTCTTCTTTTCTTTAATTGCTTCCTGATTGCATCACTCCACCATGGGGTGCTCTTTTGTCCTTAGTTTTATTCCACATACAGTTGTTGCGATATTGGTTTATTTTCTTCTTAAATTGCTTCCACATTCCAAGCTATTGTAGAATATTATCCATACTGAAAATAAATTCATAATAATATATGAATAATACGAAGTTTCACCTGTGTGGATAAGACAAAACTAACAACAACAAAATATTTTGATTCTGGAAGACCTGCACCTGGAACAAGCACAAACATAAACAGATGACAAATCTAAAAAAAAAATCTGAAGAAATCTATATGGTTGCCAGTTGAATGTAATGCCATGGAAATACATACAAATAAGATGTTGTACAATATGAAACAAGAGCAGTTCAAAACCAGAGTATAGAAAAGAGACCTGAAAACATAAATTAAATGTTTAAATAGGAACATGACGTGTCAAAAAGTTCATCCCATTTGGGTTTAGGGTGGACAATGAGGTGATTCTTAAGAGCAAACCAACTACATTCATCCAAGGAGCATGAGATGATGCCAACAACATGGATAGGATGGGTCGGAAGAGCTGAAATGAACCGACAAAAGAGTACCAGAATCATGAGATATATATCAGAGATGCCCACGAAGACAGTAACCTAATTGTCTGGGCATTTCACCAAAGTACATCTTCTGGCAGTGTTGGCAGATGAACACATATACAATGTTATGAGAAACACAGGTGAATTCACTTCTTAATCTTAAAATTGCCAGTAGGAAAAGCAACCCACTCAGTCTTAAGCACATACAGCAGGCATGTGTTCAAAACTGAATGGGTGTGTTTTATGATAGTGATGGACAAAATTACTCTTAAGCATGATAGAAACCCTCCAGGCTTGTAGATTTGTAGTCGCCTCTACAACATTGTGTGTGATAGAAACTCTCCAGGCTTGTTGGTTTATAGTCACCTCTACAACATTGTGTGTGATAGAAACTCTCCAGGCTTGTTGGTTTATAGTCACCTCTACAACATTGTGTGTGATAGAAACCCTTCAGGCTTGTAGATTTGTAGTCGCCTCTACAACATTATGTGTGATTTAAACTTTCCAGGCTTGTTGGTTTATAGTCACCTCTACAACATTGTGTGTGATAGAAACCCTCCAGGCTTGTTGGTTTATAGTCACCTGTACAACATTATGTGTGATAGAAACCCTCCAGGCTTGTAGTCACCTCTACAACATTATGTGTGATAGAAACCCTCCAGGCTTGTAGTCACCTCTACAACATTGTGTGTGATAGAAACCCTCCAGGCTTGTAGATTTGTAGTCACCTCTACAACATTGTGTGTGATAGAAACCCTCCAGGCTTGTAGATTTGTAGTCGCCTCTACAACATTGTGTGTGATAGAAACCCTCCAGGCTTGTAGATTTGTAGTCGCCTCTACAACATTGTGTGTGATAGAAACCCTCCAGGCTTGTAGATTTGTAGTCGCCTCTACAACATTATGTGTGATTGAATCTTTCCAGGCTTGTTGGTTTATAGTCACCTCTACAACATTGTGTGTGATAGAAACTCTCCAGGCTTGTAGTCGCCTCTACAACATTGTGTGTGATAGAAACCCTCCAGGCTTGTAGATTTGTAGTCGCCTCTATAACATTGTGTGTGATAGAAACCCTCCAGGCTTGTAGATTTGTAGTCGCCTCTACAACATTATGTGTGATTGAAACTTTCCCGGCTTTTTGGTTTATAGTCACCTCTACAACATTGTGTGTGATAGAAACTCTCCAGGCTTGTAAGTTTGTAGTCACCTCTACAACTTTGTGTGTTATAGAAACTCTCCAGGCTTGTAGTCACCTCTACAACATTGTGTGTGATAGAAACTCTCACGGCTTGTAGGTTTGTGGTCACCTATACAACTTTGTGTGTCATAGAAACCCTCCAGGCTCATAGTTTTGTGGTCACCTATACAACTTTGTGTGTTATAGAAACCCTCCAGGCTCATAGTTTTGTGGTCACCTATACAACTTTGTGTGTTATAGAAACCCTCCAGGCTCATAGTTTTGTGGTCACCTATATAACTTTGTGTGTTTTAGAAACCCTCCAGGCTCATAGTTTTGTGGTCACCTATATAACTTTGTGTGTTATAGAAATCCTCCAGGCTTGTCGGTTTGTGGTCACCTATATAACTTTGTGTTATAGAAACCCTCCAGGCTCATAGTTTTGTGGTCACCTATATAACTTTGTGTGTTATAGAAATCCTCCAGGCTTGTCGGTTTGTGGTCACCTATATAACTTTGTGTTATAGAAACCCTCCAGGCTCATAGTTTTGTGGTCACCTATATAACTTTGTGTGTTATAGAAACCCTCCAGGCTCATAGTTTTGTGGTCACCTATACAACTTTGTGTGTTATAGAAATCCTCCAGGCTTGTTGGTTTGTGGTCACCTATACAACTTTGTGGGTGTCCGGTTAGCGCAATCGATAGGCGGTTGGCTTACCACGGCAACAGCCGGGGTTCGTAATCCTGGCGAGGACACCTGGGTTTTACTAATTCCCTAAAAATTAGTGGGATCCGCGATAGCTCAGTGGTTAGTGAACTGGACTACTACGGACAAGGGGTAGGGTTCGATCCCAACCGACGGCTCCGGGTTCACCCAGCCTTAAAATGGGTACCGGATTTTTTCTGGGAAAGTAAAAGCAGCACGGGCGTAATACCGACCACATTACCCCAAATGTGCTGAAGGTCTGTAAAATATAGGGTCACTAACACCATATTTCCCTATACGCCACTTGGCGTGACAGGGGGTACTTTACTTTACTTTTATACAACTTTGTGTGTTATAGAAACCTTCCAGCTTGTTGGTTAGTAGTCATCGTTACACCTCTTTCCCTCATCGCCACTCAACACTCTTCCTTTTCACTACTGATGCATCTTGTTCCTACACAAAAATCTATTCTATGTTTTAGATATCAATTCTATCTTCTGTTTTTGAACTACTCTTGTATCATATCATTGGATAATAATATAATATGATGTCTCACTTTATGTATATTTACCTGACAATTGATCTGTCTGTCCACCATCAAGATATCTTTGGATTTTGTTGCTAGATTAGATTGTCTTCTATTTTGTTTGTTCTTATCCCAGCTGAAAGCCTTTCAGAGTAAAACAATGGGTTTTTGTTGTCGTATCCACAATTTTGATACATCATATTTTTCATATTGTATTGTATCTTCTTAAGTTTTACTACATTGTTTTCATGCCTCTTTTAAAAATATAATCACCATCAATGCAACCAGTAATGTGTAATTTTGATTTGAGAAACATTTATTGTTGAACCATACAGTCAGGCATGGTGATTATTATAATGCTGCTGTATGTGTCTTATCAGTTATATTTAATTCAATTACTTAACACAGGGCGAAACATGTGAACAGTTAGTCTCATCAGTATAGGGTTTTGTCAAATGTTTCAGCTGGAGGTTTAACAGCCAGGTCAGAACTGATCAAAATAAATTTACATATTACTGGGTTTAATGGAGATACATCAAAAGAATATATCTGTAAAAATTGCTCCATATAGTTTCTTGAGATTTGAATCTACTGTCGTTTGTTTACATTTCTAATTATTTCTTTTGTGGTTGCACAATTTGTTATCAATTGTATTAAAAACGTACTTGCAACATGTTTTCATCACTGTTATAATCGCATCATTATCTGATTCATAATGTGTAATTGCAACATTTTTTCTTTATCAGAATGTGTACTTGCAACATGTTTTCATCACTGTTATAATTGCATCATTATCTGATTCATAATGTGTAATTGCAACATTTTTTTCTTTATCAGAATGTGTACTTGCAACATGTTTCCATCAAACCTATAAATTGCATTATTATCTGATTCATACTGTGTAATTTCAAATATTTTTTATCAAATACTGTGCCTGTAGTATTTGATCATCATAGTTCTTTTATTGCAGCACTTTACCACCAGAAATTGCAGAGTAGTCCTGTAATTTTGTTTCTTCTGTGTTTCAAATGCCCACAATGATATTGTGTTGTGACATCAAGATTTAGTTTTGATTGTCACTTTTACAAAATGATGTGCGGGAGCATTGGAAAGTCGTAGGCTAGTTAAAAAAAAAAGTAGCCACTTTTGTATTCGGAAATGGAAGTCGCAAAGTTAGTTATTTTTTTTAATCACACAATTTTTTTATTTGAAAAAGGATGTCAAAAACTATTTATATTTGAGCAACTATTTGTATTTTTGGGAAGAAAATTGAGAAAGTTAATCATTTGTGAGCAACTATTTTTATGTTTGGTAAGAAAATTGAGAAAGTTAATCATTTGTGAGCAACCATTTTTATGTTTGGGAAGAAAATTGAGAAAGTTAATCATTTGTGAGCAACCATATTTTATGTTTGGGAAAAAAAAATTGAGAAAGTTAATCATTTATGAGTAACCTTTTTATGTTTGGGGAGAAAATTTAGAAATGTAATCATTTATGAGTAACCATTTTTATGTTTGGAGAGAAAATTGAGAAAGTTAATCATTTGTGAGTAACTATTTTTATAGTTTCTTTGTGGATTATGCTGAGACAATATGGAATTCAAAAGTCATCAATACCATCATGGGTCTACATAATGGTGTCTTTGAAGCTCACACAGAGACAGGACTGAGAGAATGGTTCCAGACTGAAGTAAGGACGTATTTTATCTCCCTCCTTTATTTGGATTTGCCATCAAGTTCATAATGTGGAAATGCTGTGCAAGTAAAGATATTGACACATGGGTCTCATTTTGAGGACTTTGATTTTGCAGACAACATAGTTCTTATTGGCAGCAATGTGAGCATGATACAAGGAAAAAAACAAATACCCTTTCATTAATAGCAGGCAGAATAGAACTTGAGAGCAACCAAGAAAAGATGAGAGTAATGAAGAATAAAATTTAAGTAGAGGAAAACATATGCCTGGAAGGAAAATTAGTGAGAGAAGTAGAAAACTGTATGTCTTGGAAGTTGCATAAATCAAGGAAACACAGAAGAAAGAAATGAGTATCAGAAGAGCAAGTGCAGTAATGACTTTCAGAAACAAAATATGGAAATCAAAACTCCTAAGCATAAAAACAAAGCTCAGGATTTTCAAATCATATGTATTATCCACCCTTATGTATGCATAGGAGTGCTGGAAAACAACTTAAGAATTAGATGCATCTTAAAACAAATGTCTCGGGAAAATAATTTTGTTTACCATGGCATGAATTCAAGAATAATTTAGAAATAAAGAAATGGCCATGCACCTAACACTATCATTTATAATCAAGAAAAGAAGATGATATGTTGGCCATGTGAGAAGAGACAACAGGAGAATCGCAAAACAAGTCCTCAAATGGGAAACTGAGGTTACAGGAAAAAGAAGCTGACATTGAGAAACACTAAGAAGAACACAGATATGAGAGGTATTGACAGCAGTCATCAGCTCTTTTGCCATGATTGAGAGGCTAATCCAAGATAGGGACATTTGAGACATTGCAGGTCTTGTGTAATGTGTGACAGTTAACAGCAAAGATCATCAGACATGAGTCTTTCATTTCTGCTGTGTGCCTTTTTCAGTTTTGAAAGGACAACTGCCAGAAAGGACAACATGCAGACAGGATGGATGTGCTGTGTGACACAGCCAATTTTTAATTTCTTCTCTGTGTGCCTTGACATGAAGATACATTTCTACTCTGTGTACTACTGTCTTTGACTCAAAAGGACAATAGGTGGATAGAGCCACTTTTACATTTTGGATGAAGAAATCTGTTACTTACATTTGTATAACAACTGTGCTTAATTCTGTCTATTTTTATTATTGTAGTGAAGGAACAAAGGGCAAACCAGTGCTGAGATATAAGGATGTTTCCAGGGCTTCCTTGAGTAAATTCTCTATCAGTGAAAGAAACTGGTAATATCTGGCTGCAGATCGTAGCACATGGAGAACAAAAATAAAAAATGGCACAGCTACTTTCAAGGCAGTGCTGATATCAAATTTAGATGACAAAAGGCGCAGGAGAATGAAGGCAAGGCCAAACACCATGAATACATCTTGTTCGTTCTGTGGCTGGATCTGTCTATTCAATATTGGCAGATTCAACCACAAGAGAAGCTGTTCAGCAAAGCAGCATCCAGCATAAGACACAAGTTGTTTACTAAACTACTGACTTATCATGATTGCTTGCTACCAACTGTGTGTCAAGATGTCAAAGGCCATATATTGAAAAAACATTATATGATTTATTTTGTAATGGAAGTACTAAGCTGTTAATACAGTTATTTTGTAGATAAATACTATAACTCTTATTTCAAACAATATCTGAAGAATAACCAACTGGTAAAGAATTCATTTCTTCCAACTGCATTGTGTCACATTTCATAACTGTAACTTTTTTTTTCATCATTGTTGTCCCTATTTTTGCAAGTTTTTTTTTTTTTTTTTTTTTCATTTGGTTTTGGAACTAAATTTGGTTAATTTATGAAGGCTATAAACTTTTCACCATAGATTTTGGAAGCAGTAATCTCTGCAGTATGTGACATTTTGGCACGCAAGGTTTCTATGCACCGTCTTCGGCTCGAAAGGACAATAGATAGAGATATATAAACTTTTCATTACACACCGCAATGTTTTGTTATCCACGTTTTTGGCTACAAATTTTCTAAACATCATTTGTAAGGACAACATTTTGCTGTCATCGTTAGCAGTTGGAGTATTTTGTACTCACTCACTGTTTGTCATGTAAGCATAACATACCATAGTTTATGGTCACAACAATTTCTGTTCATAGTTTGTGATCACCACAATCTCCCATCATTTTTTTTAGTCATAATATTCTCCCAGTCAGCTCATAAAATCTCACAATCATTGCAACATTCTCTCACTCAACTCATAAAATCTCTCACTCAATTCATAAAACCTCACAATCATTGCAACATTCTCTCACTCAACTAATAAAATCTCACAATCATTGCAACATTCACTCACTCAACTCATACAATCTGACAATCATTGCAACATTCTCTCACTCAACTCATAAAATCTCACAATGATTGCAACATTCTCTCACTCAACTCATAAATTCTCACAATCATTGCAACATTCTCTCACTCAACTCATAAATTTTCACAATCATTGCAACATTCTCTCACTCAACTCATAAAATCTCACAATCATTGCAACATTCACTCACTCAACTCATACAATCTGACAATCATTGCAACATTCTCTCACTCAACTCATAAAATCTCACAATGATTGCAACATTCTCTCACTCAACTCATAAATTCTCACAATCATTGCAACATTCTCTCCTCAGTCATTGCTAAATCATAACAATCCTTTCACATTATTTTTTTAAAATTATTAATTAATTAATTTTTCTTCCCCTGTAGTTAAAACGATTTCAAATATATTGGGAGTTTTGGGGTTTATTTGAAGATATAAAACTTAATACTTTCACTTAATACATTCATTAAATTGCCATAAAATATGTAGTTTGTTTTTGTGGGTTGAAGGTTGCAATTTGTCTTCATCGCTGTGACAATTATGCTGAGTAAGCATACCCGGCACTTCATGGGTGCATAGTTCCAGAAACAGAAAGACAGTCACATTTGTTGTTTTCTTTGAATTATGTTTTATCGGTTTAATTATTAATTGCAAATAATTTATTTTTAATTTGTTTTGATTAATGAGAAAAAGATGTCATGATGAATCTTTACTGGTGTTTAACATTTTGACTGCATATTTATGGCATATTACTAAAATGCCATATTGTATAAGAGATGGCTAGTTCTGTTATTAGATTTTCTAAAATTGTAAGTTATATGCCTATTTTTATCGCTAGGTTGAATAGATGTTTGCCAGGGAATAAATTTATTTTGGCTGTGAAGTTATCTCACAACCACATGTCCACTCAGTGGTTAATTTGTGTTAATTTAAAACTCACTTGCAACAGACATGCCACTCAGTGGTTAATTTGTGTTAATTTAAAGCTCAACTGCAACAGACATGCCACTCAGTGGTTAATTTGTGTTAATTTAAAGCTCAACTGCAACAGACATGCCACTCAGTGGTTAATTTTAAACTCAACTTGCAACAGACTAGCAACTTTGTTTTTGTTGCTGATAAACGTTTACAGTTATATGAGTTTTATTGTTTGTTGAAAAATTATTACATCAGTTATTTAGTAAATAAAAAATTATTTATCTACCTAGACTGAGTTTAAAACTGTGAAATAAACTATATCCCTCAGGCTGTGATCACTTAATTTTTATACTTAATTTTTATTTTGTGTGAGTTGAAGTAGGTCAGCTGCTAAGATGGACTTTGGAAACTAAGAAACAATTAATTGGATGATCCCAATAAACTCTAAAAAGAGATTGGAAGACAATATAAAAAATTAGTCAATTCCCAGATGACTTAGCCAGAAGAAAAAACTGCCAGGGTCTCCACTCAGTGTATAAATATTGAATTTGATTGTTTTGTGTTCGTAGCTTTACATCCTTCCACTTTGTAAGGGTAGCCCTTAATTTGTAAGGGTTTCTTTTTTTAAATGGACGTGCAAGCCCTAGAAATCAATTTGTAATGGAGAACAACCATTTATGCACCTCTCTGCAACTTTTTTTCTTATTAAAATAAATCTACACATAACAATTTCACAAAAATAAAATGTATACAGAATTGTGAAAATAACTCTGCAATATGCATGTACTAGCCAATCAGATTGCACCAAACCTACACTTGAAACAAACAATGAATACCAAAACTAAGCAATCCTATACAATGTAGTTTTAACCACAATTTTATTATGGCATAGTCTGAGATTGAATGGTTTGTGCTTCACCAAGAAGAATTCTTAAAAACCAAGACTAATCAACTACACTATATGGATTGGGGAAGTGATGGACATGTTGTTTTCCCCCTATCTGTTAGACTATTTTTTTTTGGGAGGTCTAGTATACAGGTTTGTCTTTAAAAGGATGGAAGCTATGACTTTAGCTTGGTCTGTGGTGAAAGATATGCCATGTAAAATTACTGATGGAAGGTATGACTTTAGTTTGGTCTGTGGTGGAAGATATGCCATGTAAAATTACTGATGGAAGGTATGACTTTAGTTTGGTCTGTGGTGGAAGATATGCCATGTAAAATTACTGATGGAAGGTATGACTTTAGTTTGGTCTGTGGTGGAAGATATGCCATGTAAAATTACTGATGGAGGGTATGACTTTAGGCTTGGTCTGTGGTCTGAGATATAGCATGTAAAATTACTGATGGAGGGTATGACTTTAGGCTTGGTCTGTGGTGTGAGATATAGCATGTAAAATTACTGATGGAAGGTATGACTTTAGGCTTGGTCTGTGGTGGAAGATATGCCATGTAAAATTACTGATGGAGGGTATGACTTTAGGCTTGGTCTGTGGTGGAAGATATGCCATGTAAAATTACTGATGGAGGGTATGACTTTAGTTTGGTCTGTGGTGTGAGATATGGCATGTTAAATTACTGATGGAGGGTATGACTTTAGGCTTGGTCTGTGGTGTGAGATATAGCATGTAAAATTACTGATGGAAGGTATGACTTTAGGCTTGGTCTGTGGTGGAAGATATGCCATGTAAAATTACTGATGGAGGGTATGACTTTAGGCATGGTCTGTGGTGGAAGATATGCCATGTAAAATTACTGATGGAAGGTATGACTTTAGTTTGGTCTGTGGTGTGAGATATGGCATGTTAAATTACTGATGGGAGGTATGACTTTAGTTTGGTCTGTGGTGTGAGATATGGCATGTTAAATTACTGATGGGAGGTATGACTTTAGTTTGGTCTGTGGTATTAGAAATGGCATGTTTAATTACTGATGGAAGGTATGACTTTAATTTGGTCTGTGGTGTGAGATATGCCATGTAAAATTACTGATAGAACGTATGACTTTAGCTTGGTCTGTGGTGTGAGATATGGCATGTAAAATTACTGATGGGAGGTATGACTTTAGCTTGGTCTGTGGTGTGAGATATGGCATGTAAAATTACTGATGGGAGGTATGACTGTATCTTGGTCTGTGGTTTGAGATATGAAATGTAAAATTACCAATCGAAGAGTTTTTTTCACACATAAACATAACTATTGTAGAGATGAAACACCAACATAAATCATAACATGATTTATTCATTCTTTGAATTGAATATCCCTGAAGTTGTGTTAATTTACACCAGATTGGTTACAAGAATTGACTGCACATTTATTCTAGGAATGCTTTTAAATAATAAAGTCTTTTGTTTCCCATCAGCAGTAGATATGATCCATAGGAAACAACAAAATTGACATGAAATAATAGACATGTGTCAATAAAACAAAAACCTTGCCACCATACCAGTTTGAAATTCTGTAAATGCTCCATTTCTTTCACAGTTAGTCAAATGTTTGCAAGATCCTGGTTACTGTTGCTCATTGGTTATACACTCATTCATCCTTCCAGATTTGTATACCTACTTATGCCATTACTTTACTCTTTTTCCTCATCTGTGTTTGCTTGCTGTTTATTCCATTTTGCCCAGGGGTGTTAAGTAAGCGTATTTGCTACATTGTGGCATAGTTTGAAGCAAGATGTAATATCAACACCTAATAGCTATATGAGCACAACATTACAACTAAATTGCAGTTTGTCATGTTATCTCCCAATAAACTGCACACAGCTTGACATTGTTATGCCCAGATATAATGAGTTGACTGATATTATTTAGTAAGATTTTTCTGAGAGTTTGTTAATAACTTCTGCTCCTGTGTCATTCATTACATCCTCATTGCCTACGAGTATTATCATGTTGCCTGTAAGGTCTTTCATATGTGCTTGTGTGTATGTAAAAATGTTGTGACATATAAATATATATGAATGTGTGTGCCTATATATAAATATGTATATATTCTTGAATTTCATACCAAAAAAAAAAAAAGAAGACAAAATTATACTCATATCAGGAAGATATAAATATATTATAATTTGAGATGGTAAATTTATTAATAGAGACATTCTAAAGATTATTTTTGTATCTTCATTAGTTGTTCACTCCATAAAACACATAAACACAAATGTTAATTTTTAAAATGTGTCATTTTGATGATGTGAAACACATTGTTAGTGAATACTACAATAATTAACAATATCAGTTGTATCCTCCACTCTCTTAAAGGAACAAATAACTCAGAACATAACAAGGAATTAAAATAGCCCTGGAGAACAAGAAACCCATTGTGTGCAATAAGTCTTTGCCTACAAGATAGGTTTTTTTACACGTTGCAATTATTGTTGTCAGGCAGAAATATCAATTTTTAAACTTTGTATGCAGTGAAATAAGCTGGAGAATGCTTGATGTGAATAGGTCAGATCAGCTGATGTTGCTTATAAGGAGAGGATGCTGTTTATTTAACTAAAATTATTCATTCAAGCCCTTTCAAGCCCCTTTTGGGAGTAAAGGTCATGGACAAGGTCTCTTTTGTTGAAATTAAGCCAATCCATAATCACTTTCAAATGTGACTGGAAGATGAAGGCTCTCTTCACTACAAAGTCCTTCCTCAGAGTTTAGCTGTTACCAGCAACCATACATGTGTTTGTGTTACATTCCTGTGTACATCATTTATGAGGGCATGGTTCATTTCAAATACTTACAATTTAAATGAGATGTGTACATGTCCTGTATCTCAGCAATTACTTTCAAACATTTAATCAAAGACATTATATTCCGTACTTTTTCATTTTGAGAGTGTGAAATAAAGTTTGCTTATAAAAGTAAATAGCTGGATTAAGGTGCAGAAAGTTAGAAATTATATATTCTGGTGCACAGGTTTCATGATGCAGATTTGGTTATCATTGAAGTTACAGTGGCTGAGTGCTCACTATTGACCTGATGGTTCTGGGTTCAGTTCTCAAATTTGACTAATGTTTTTGGGTTGACCCTGCCTCTGTAAAAATGGGTACCAGAAATTTTTCTGGGAAAGGTAAGGCAGCCTAGCATGATACCAACTACATCACCCATAAATTGTACTGTTGGTCATTTCAGATGATGGGCACCAGCAACATATTTACCCATAGGCCTTATAAGGTGTACTTAATCCTTGCTTTACTTACTTCATTGTTTACCATAAAATGTGTTCAGGGGGGTTTGCTTTCTCTATGACAGTTGAAGTGCTTGCTCTACTACAGCTGTGTTTGCAATGAAGATAATGGTTGAATAGTTTGCTTTATGTGAAATAACCTGGTCTTCAGAAGAGAACTCATTAACATATTTCTAACTAAGGGGTTTAACGCTGGCACTGCTGTTTTTTTGTTTTTTTTTTTTTTATTTGAAATAACAGTGAGAAAATAATGAAAATTAATTTCTCAGAAAGTTGGAAAAGAGGTTAAATACCAGACTTACAAAGATTTAGTGGAAATAATTGTGGAAACATAGATTAAAGCTACAAAAACTAGCTCCTAGATTTCTCACGTTGGTAACTAGAGTCACATTTTACAGCAGCTCCTGGTACGGAATGTGCTGAAAGAGTTTGGCTCATTAGCTTTTGATACTCTAATGATGAAGCATGTCCACATGGGTCACAACATTAATGTATCTTACACCTGTTGCATTTCTGGCTCAGGATGAAAGCTTATCTACGTCATACTAGAAGGTATTGTTGCCCTAAACTGTGTTTCCTTAAAATTCATAAAACAAGTCCTAAAATGGGAACACTAATGGGAAACATATAACCATGATTCTGTCAAATGAATAGCAAAGTTATGAATACAAACCACATTCACTTGATACTTTTGCTAATGGTTATTGTGTTCCAAGTTAATATTCAATGTGTGCACGTACATATGCATGCACACACATAGACTTCTGTTTGAGAGCACTTTTCTTCTGCTAATTAAATTTTTGGCTGTTTGTGAAATAAAAATAAAAATTAATTCTATTTATTTCTAGTTTGTAAAATTTTGGAATTGAAATATCTTGAAATGCTGTTATTTATTTATTCAAGAGCACCTAGCAATGTGTGATATTCCATGTATATATCAGGCCTGTACAGATTCCCTTAGCCAAAGCCAAATACTATAGAGTGTTGATAACATTAATTTGATTATTTTGGTTGTTGGATTATTTCCTTATTTTTTTTTTCCAGTATTTTTTTTCTCAATGTGAAATAAATTAAATTGTTGATTTCAGCATGAGAGTTGTCATTTATTCTGAGAAAGCTGCATGAAACTGGATAATTGTTCATTATCATTATGGTTTGGGATACATTCTTACCTACACGCATATAAATCGTGTAGTTGAGCACATTCATGATTTTAATTTTAGGCTTTATTCAAGATAAGCATCTAGGTCAGAACATAGGTTTTGACTGTTGTCAAACTATATAACTATTGTATTGTTAATTATCATCATCATCAAGTACCAAGCCTGCTGCCATAGGTGATCATGTCTCTCCACAACTTTTGATCACGACAGTTATTTATCATTTCTGTTGTTGACCTTCTGCCAAGCCATTCTCTTAAGTTGTCTGCTATCTTTTCTCTTTGCTTCCCTCTATCTCTTTGTCCCTCAATTTTCCAGTTGTTGTTCCCTTCTCATTGCATTGCCAAAGAATGATGATTGTTTCTTCCTAATATTTGAAATTAGCTCTCTTTTTTCTTTGGCCTCTTTCAGAATGTTTTAATTACCCTTCTTAGCTGTCCATGGTATTCTCATCATTCTTCTGTTAAACTACATTTCTGCAGCCTCCAGTGATTTTCTTGTCTATTGTCCATGATTCACATCCATATCTTAAGACTGGCTCTGCATAACATATAAGAACTCTTTTTCTTGTTTCCAAAAACGGATTGCACAATATCTTCCTCATTTTTTGGAAAGCTGCTTTTGTGTGAGCCATTCTGCATCTCACCTCTGTTGTACATCTTCCATCTGAGGTTAACAAAGTTCCCAAATATTTAAATTCATTTACCTGTTTTAATATTGTTCCACTTGTCTTTATTTTGCACTGAAGTGATGTCTTTTTTGTTGTTGTTACCATTACTTCTGTCTTTTTGCTATTAAGGCTAAGTCCTTTATTTTTGCTTTCTTTCACTATAATGTCCAACATTTCTTGTAACCCATTTTCACTCTTAGCGATTAAGACTGTATCATCAGCATACCTTAGATTATTTATATTATGACCTCCGATTGTTATTCCAGACATGCCCCTTATGGATCTTAAAATAATCTCACTCTACTTATTTTAAAAAATCTTATGACGGCATCACACAACCTTGCCTAACACCCTGTTTTATTTTTTAACATTCCCAATTTATTTCCAGTTCTTATGGCCGCTGTTTGTTGCCAGTACATGTTCTTTATTATTCTTAGATCTTTGCTGTCTATGTTTATGGCTTCTAAATTTGTTATTAATTCTTGGTGCTTTACTTTGTCATATGCTTTGGTATAATCTATGAACATACATAGGAATAGATCTGTTTTCACCTCTATGGCTCTTTCTACTAAAGATCTTATAATGTATGTGGCATTGCTAATTCTTTTACCTCCAAAAAAACCACACTGTTCATCACTAATTTCTGGACTGATTTTGTTTCGCACTCTTCGTATGATGATTTTTAGTAATGTCTTACATGTGACTCACAAGGCTTATTGTGCGATGATCATCACACTCCATCGCGCCCAATTTTTTTTTGTAGAGCTATGAATATTGATTTTAGCAAGTCTTCTGATTCTTTTAGCATTTCCCATTGTTCATCAGTAGTCACATTGATCGAGAAGGGGATACAAGCAAAGAAATTAGAATCAGAATAGCTAAAGCAGCAATGTCTTTCAGAAGCCTTGAAAAGTTGTGGAAATCAAAACTCATCAGCACAAACACAAAACTTAGACTATTCAAATCAAATGTACTATCAACCCTTACGTATGCTTGTGAAAGCTGGAAAACAACAAGAGACATAGAAACAAAGTTGAACGCATTCGGAAATAAATGTCTAAGAAAAATACTTGGTATAGCGTGGAACGAATTCAAAACAAACGAGGAAATTAGAGAAATCGCCAATCAACCACTAATATCTTCAGTAATAAAGAAAAGACGATGGTCATGTGTTAGACATGTGATGAGAAGAGATAATAACCGAATAGCAAAGCAAGCCCTTATGTGGGAAAAAGGAAGACCCAAAGAGACACTGAGAAGAACATTGATCAGAGAGACAAGAGCAGCAGGAATCGGCTCCCTCAAAGAGATAGAGTTGCTTGCACAGAACAGAGACAAATGGCGAGATTTGATAAAATATCTTTAAAAGAATTTAAAACTGCTAGAACAAAAATTTAGATAAGAGGAGTATCTTGGTCTACGCCCTTTGGGCCGACTACGGCTCGAAAGGTCAATAGATAGATAGATTGTTCATCAATGCTTTGTATCTTCTCTATTGCATTGTACCAGTTCTGCAATGTGATGTTATATTTGTTTTGTAACCTCTGTCTGATATGAGTAAATCTAAATTTAACTTGATGTTAATTGAAGCTCGTTTTTCTGTTTTTAATTTTACTCTAAGCTTTCTCACAACTGGTTACTATTGCAATCTGCCCGTGATCTAGTTTTCACACATACCAGAATGTTAATTATACATACAGTCAACCAATGGATTGAGCAAACATCATTAAAGCCCTCTGAGATGAAGGAGGGGACTTCAACAACCATGAGTTAAAATCACTTCTTCAGATAAAAGAGATGGGAGCTAAGATGGGTGCTGCCAAAAGTGTGAGACTTTGTGGGTGCATAGGAGACTAATCAACCAACACAGAGCTGGAGTCGTCAGTTCAGCTGGATGCTGAGGGGATATGACCACCTATGGGCCTGTTCAGAAAGCAGTAATGATAATCCCACAAATAGCTCAGTTATATTAATTTCTATTTTCATTTCTTAGCCCCCATAGTAATGGTATGAACAAAGCCTAGTGTCGAAGTGCTTCTTGGATAGACAAGATCAATTTTCTTCAGCAGAAAGTCAAGAAAACTATTGCAGCTTACTATTCTGGGTCTAAAAACGAATGGTTTCATAATAAAAATGCTGGAGGCAAGGACAGCAACAGAGCTTGAAGCTACCAACGACTCACAGTTGATGGCTTGCTCCAGGATCGATGAACCAGACCTTACTCAAACTCTTCGCTGTGTCTCCAGTAACAGACTAATCATTCTAGTCTGGCCAAGCGAATGGGGATTGAGGAGGGAAGGCAAGCAAGTACTAAAAAATGTTTTGCTGAAGTTTGATGTGCTGGGCCAAAAGACACACACAAAAAAAACCACTACACACATTTGAAAGATAGACGGAAAACTTGAGTAATGCAACAAGCGGAGAAACACAAAAGGCTCCCTAACCACCCCATGCACTAAAGAATAACCAACTTCGGAAAAGGAAGACTAAAGAGGAGCAACTTCGCTGCAATCTTCAAAGAATTGACAACTAGTTATCAAAACTTGTCCGAAACAATGCCAAAACCCACATGCCCATCCTGTATGACTCCCCACGGGAAATATAAAATACCAGAACTTAAGGAAGACAATCTATCTATCTATCTATTGTCCTTTCGAGCCGAAGATGGCACATAGGGCAAAACCACAATCTCAAAAACAGAAACCTTGCGTGCCAAAGTGGCACGTATTGCAGAGATCACTGCTCTAAAATATATGGCGCTATTTCCATAACAATACTTTTTACAATGACAGCTTGTCAAGCCATCGATCAACCTCCTTAGTCGCCTCTTACGACATGCCTGGAAGGTTACAGTGTCAATATTCTTTATTTCCCTCATAATGAGGCCCCGGTAACACACAGGAAGGAAGACAATAGGAATCATGAAAAAAGGCACCCAGACACAGAGATAAAGCACAGCTGAAAAATACATAGATAACAATTACCCACAGGACTTCTGGTCTCACATATACATGGATGGCTCTGCTACAAATGCCACCAGAAATGGAGGAGGTGTGTTCTTGAGACTTAATAACAAAGAAGAGATTACTAAGTCAATAGCTACTGGGACATTCGCAAACAACTATAAATCAGAAACTGAAGCCCTGGAAGATGCTGCAAAACTGGCTATTCAACACAAAAATAACGTGCACAAGAATTGGTGATACTGACCGACGCACTGTCAGTTCTAACAGCTCTAAACACTCTCAGGAACAGTAAGCTAGATGACATGAGAACAACCCTAAAACAATTGTGCAACTTCCAGAGAGTTGTCATACTGTTCTTCACACTGTAATATACAAGGAAACGAATGTGCAGACAAACTAGCTAAGAAGGGAGGGAGGGAGATTACCACAAGAGAACCATCTAGTCAGCGACGATGAAGCAAAATCCACCATCAAAGGCCAGGATCATGAGAAATGGAAACAAGAACACCCAAAGTATAACGGGGGGGGGGGGGGGAGAGAAGAGAACTCGCATCCCTCTAACTCAGGGCAAGACGCCGGCATAGAGACAGAGAGGTTGTGAGTTCAAGTCCCGGCTTCATCAGTTATGATTTTTATTTCTGATTTCTCTCTGTGGCAACCACACCTGGTCTCAGCAGCGAGGCCTGGCTTGACGTCAATTACTAAAACAAACAAAATATGAGTACCTCTGAAGACGGAGTTATCTGCCTGTGCGGCAAGGGGCCCCTGTGCACAAGGTTGCGAGGGGAAAAATGGATTAATACACAAAATTCAGTTCCTAGTCTTTGGGGACTTCGTCAGGGGTGAAAATTGGCGAATGTTTAACAAACAAAAAATCATACTTCGCCTAAGCATTGCTGACAACAGAATGAGGAACCTCATGTTCACCAAACTCAAAATAGAAACTACCAGCCAAATGTCACTGTAGCCTGGATAACATAACAACAAAACATGTTCTACAGGATTGCTCCTAGTACACACGCCTGAGGAGGACAATGTGGTCCACACCCATCTTCCTGGAAGCTATAACTTTATAGGGCAACCAAATCACTGAAACAGACAGCTGCCTTCATTAGAGAGTCCGGAGTCCTAGTCTGAATGACGTCATGATCGCAGAAGTAGCAGAAACCATAACACAACTAATCTATGCCCAATCAACTTTTATTTTAAGGACAGATGACGAAGAAGACTATCCATTCCTTTAATAGTGATTGGATGAATGTCAGGAAGAAATATCAAAATGTTTTGTCATCAATGGGGAATGACTCAAAACAAGATTGATGTTCACCTTAGTTTGAAATTGTTCAACTACATTCAATATGTTGTCAAGGCAACTAAAGGAAATGAGATCTTTTTGGCGATGTAAAACATTGAACGGAAAACAGTTTGAAGCCAAGGGTCAATAGCTGTAAGATGTGTGTAGCATGAGAATTAGAAGGAATAGGCAAATAATTGCGATGCTGCGGTAAAGCTGGTAGGAAGGGGCCAGTGGCGGGGAGTGTTAAACACTCCAAGGTATGAAGACAGCTTTACAAGGGAGGAACACAACACAATACTGACGTTTCGGCCTGTGGCCTTCTTCAGAGTACAAGGACAACGAAAACAAACGGTGAAACACAATTATCTATAACTACTTGATCAGAAGAGTGGAGAGGTGGACAGAAAAGAAGAAAGTAGGATGTAGAAAAATGAAAAAAGAAGAAAGCTACATGAGAAATAGAAGGTCCATGGATCGAACTGCCTAGGGAGTGAAATAAATAGCTATCTATCTATATATTGACCTTTCGAGCCGTAGCTGGCCCATATGGCGTAGACCCAGATACTCCTTCTCTTATCTAATTTTTAAAAATTCCAGCAGCTTTCAATCCTGGTGAAGATCTTTTAACAAATCTCGACATTTGTCTCTGTTCTGTGCACACACAAAAACTATCTCATTGAGGGAGTCGATTCCTGCTGCTCGTGCCATTCTGATCAATATTCTTCTCTGTGTGTCTCTCTGGGTCAACCTCTTTTCCTCTTACCTGTTGTTTCCACATGAGAGCTTGCTTTGCCTCTTACCCGTTGTTTCCCACATGAGAGCTTGCTTTGTTATTCGGTTATTATCTCTCCTCATCACATGACCAACATATGACCATCGTCTTTTCTTGATTACTGAAGATATTAGTTGTTGATTGGTAATTTCTCTAATTTCCTCGTTTGTTTTGAATTCGTTCCACGCTATACCAAGTATTTTCCTTAGACTTTAGGGAGGTGAATAGCAATTAGTCAATTAAGGTGGTTTTCATCAAGAACAGACATACTGTGATAACATTAGGATTCAGAGCATTCAAATTGAAGAAATCAAAGTATTGTAGAATTTGGTTGTAACAGATCGTCTGGACCATCGAAATATTGATATTTCGATTGATATTAATATATATCGAAAGACGCCGGCCTCGAGACAGAGAGGTTGTGGGTCCAATCCTGGCTGAACTAGTTGGTATTTGTATTTATTATTTATCTCTGCAGCAACCACCCCAGGTCTCAACAGTAATGGCATGGCTTGAAATGTCAATTACTCATTGACGGAAAAAATACGAGTATCTCCGAAGACGAAGTTATCTGCCTGTGCAGCGAGGGACCCCTGTGCACACGGCTGCCAGGGGAAAAACGGATTAACATGCAAAATTCAGTTCCTAGTCTCTAGGGACTTCGTCAGAGGTAAAAGATGGCGAATGCAAAAATAAATATATATATAATTTTATCCAATTTGTTTAATAATAGGGGAATGTGTTATGTAAACTTCAGAAACATATTACATACCTCGCAAAAAGTTCAATATTAGCGCCTATAAGCGGCAACTAACATTGTTTCTGTCCTTCAGTATTTATTGTGCTTGAGGGAATATGTTCCCTGCTTATTTCTGCATTTGATTTTTAACTTTTTGTCCACTTTCTTTATCAACATCACTTTTGTTTAAACATTTGTGTATTTTTTGCCATTACTAGAAATCATCGTGAGAACAAATTTTAATGACTTGCGAATAGATTTTGAAAAAGCATGTAGAGAATTCTATATGCACTAACACCCAGTCTTTATAAAGAAAAAATAGATTTTGAAAAAGCATGTAGAGAATTCTATATGCACAAACAGTCAGTCTTTATGAAGAAAGAATAGATTTTTTTAAAAAGCATGTAGAGAATTCTATATGCACAGTTAGTCTTTATGAAGAAAGAATAGATTTTTGAAAAAGCATGTAGAGAATTCTATATGCAGTAACACCCAGTCTTTATGAAGAAAGAATAGATTTTGAAAAAGCATGTAGAGAATTCTATATGCACTAACACCCAGTCTTTATGAAGAAAGAATAAATTTTGAAAAAGCATGTAGAGAATTCTATATGCACAAACAGTTAGTCTTTATGAAGAAAGAATAGATTTTGAAAAAGCATGTAGAGAATTCTATATGCACTAACACCCAGTCTTTATGAAGAAAGAATAAATTTTGAAAAAGCATGTAGAGAATTCTATATGCACAGTTAGTCTTTATGAAGAAAGAATAGATTTTTGAAAAAGCATGTAGAGAATTCTATATGCAGTAACACCCAGTCTTTATGAAGAAAGAATAGATTTTGAAAAAGCATGTAGAGAATTCTATATGCACTAACACCCGGTCTTTATGAAGAAAGCCTCCTGGCCCCTGCCCCATCCAATTTAAAGTAAAGTCATTTCTCCAGCCGCAGCCACAACTTCTGTATGCTTTTGTTTCCCCAAACCATAACTTCCTCCTCCACTGCAGGTAAGCCTTACTAGTCGTGCCCAGCCCACATAATTTACACACCAACAAGCACTGTTTTGTTGTTATTTGTAGGCTGGTAAAAGCATTAGAAATGATTATTTAACATATAATGACAAAAATTGGGGACTTTAAAAAATTGACATTACATCAGGATTCTTGTTATAACTAGTCTCGTCATAAGTGGATTCTACTGTGTAGTAGTTAGAAGAAGTGTTCATTGGATCTTAAGAATGAACATTAGAAGCAGACAGTCATTGTCTGTTAGAGAATCTGCGATAGAATTGAGACAACCATCATAAGTTGTACTAGATATTTCTGTAGCTGTGAAGTCTAGTCTAAGTACCCAAGTCAATCATGTTAGAAATTTAATTAATGAATTCCAAGACAGATAGAAATAACCAGGTAGGTGGACAAACAGATAGAAATAACCAGGTAGGTGGACAATTACCATCAGGTGTGCTGCTTTTACTATCCAACTCTAAAATGCACTTGGGGTGCTAATTCATCAAGTTGTGTTTCAAGATATGTAAGATGTAAAGATTTAGGTTGCAGACTATTATAATGAACGTTTAATCACGGTTAATCATTAAAGTTAACCATTGCCGGCGACAAAAGGCCTTTGTTAGAATTTCAATTTTTAAACTTTGTCTAGAAATGAGCAGAGGGTCATGACCTTCGGGTTCCTCATTTTTGGGGTAAACTAGCTTTTACCAATACAGGGAATTGATAAAAGAAATAAGCTGACCGTTAATGGGAAAACTAGTACATGAATTAGAGAGGGATAGGATATCAGTGAGAGCCCAGGTTAGTTAGAGATGAGTAAAATCCCAGAGACGACAAGAGAAACAGTCAAGAGATAGGCAGTAAAGTAAGGGACAGAGTCAGAATAGAGTTAAGATACAGAGCCAGTAAAATTCAGTTATAAGTCAGAGACAGTAAAATTCAGTTATAAGTCAGCGACAGTAAAATTCAGTTATAAGTCAGCGACAGTAAACAGCCAGTTTTAGTTAAGAGTACAAAACAGTGACACTCATCAGAGCCAGTTATTTGAAGTAGACAGACAATAGTCAGGAGATATGACATCTAGTAATAGAACTCAGGAATGCAAAAGTATGAAGACAAGATTCATACAATTAAGACCCGAACCGCCTAAATTTGAGAAATGAATCTTGCAGGGAAGCTCCAGAAGTTGTTATAGAAATTGATAATAAATTTATTGAATTATTCTGAAGCTGTCTTCCATTCATCAACGTTAATGTTTGCTGCTGTCTTCCATGACAACCCATTACACACAAAGATAAGCATGGCTACAATATTTTCGTTTAATGGTGCTCGTATACCAGGTGACTTCTAAGAAAAACAGCACAGACATTACCATCAAAAGAGAAGAGTTAAATTCCAGCCCAATAAAAACGTACCTTTGCTGCTGCTCATGAACAAACATGCTTAATTTCTGTATCTGCACAGGCATGGAACCAGCAGTGACTTTATTTGCCATCAAAAGTAAGCACCGAAGGACAGTTGATTTGAAAAAAGAAGGAAGTGTATAGATATAAAATAAAACAACTCAAAAGATTGTTAATCTTAAGATACTCGATGGAACAGTAACCCAGACTGCAGAAAGAGAGAACATCACCAAGTACATATAAATCGAGCCACTAGGTCTACAACATCCAGAACAAGCCATAAAACTTAGGAGTGAAAGAAATAATACAAAAACACAAGACATTCCACGACTACAACCAGGGACCTTTAAGCACAGTATAGAACAATCTAGACAAGACATTGGGCATTAAACTACACACTTGGAACAGAACCCCAACTGAAATTATACTCTAGACTCAATTGAAGGGAATGAGCAATCCTAGGACACATGAAGCAGGGAGGTAGCAGTGATTAAAGAGTGTACGACAATATGGGAGTGCGATGGTAGAAATCGTGGGGAAATGAGAAAGAGAGAATCATTGACTCCACGGGAAGAAGTGTTAAGAAATAAAGAGGATGAACACATCGTGATTCACGGGAATTGTAAGACACAATGTAGGAACGAGGCAAAAATGTAAAACGGGGGATTTGATTGGTTGAAGAGAAAAGGTTAGACAAAGGATAGGTTGGGAAGAGGCAGTCGAGATAAAAAGTTAGCTCCATGCGGACGGTTGGGTGTTTTTGTTGCAACCGGTACCGTGAACAAAGGGTGGGTTAGTTCACCACAAAGTGATAGAGTTAGTTAGTTGATGTGTGGTCGCTGCGTGGAACAGACCTTATTCCAGGAGCAGTGATATGTAGATGTGTCTTAGAGTAGTTAATAAGATAGTTGTGAAAGTGAGCAGCACCAACCATTTAGTGACAGTCAGTGAGAGAGTCTCACAACGTAGACTTCATCAGAATAGGAAGTTAACGTGTAGTTGTGCAAGTTAGCAGCAACAAACAATTTAGTGTCAATCCGTGAGTTAGTCTCACGAAGTGTAGGCTTCATCAGCAGTGTGAAGTAAACGTAGTTGTGCACATCAGCAGCTACAGACAATTTAGTGTCAATCAGTGAGTTAGTCTCACCAAGCTTAGTCTTCATCAGAAGTGTAAAGATAGAATGAAGTTGTGCAAGTAGCAGTAACGAACAATTAGTGACAATTAGTGCGTTAGTCTCACAACATTAGGCTTCATTAGGAGCATAGAGTTGGAAGGTAGTGGTATAGTTTAGCAGCGACAACCATTCAAGTGACGGTAAGGGAAAGAAGTCAATCAGTCAGGCTTTGTGCAGGAGCATGACGTTATAGTGGGGTGTGCAGGCAGTGACACCGAGCAATGTAAGTGGCACTGAGTGATACAAATTCGCAGAGTTCCTATCAACCAAGAAAGGGCTCGATACAGAGTATGACGCACCAGGAGACAACGTTAGAAGTGAGGTTGAGCGATACTGATATTGCCAGATTCATGATTAGCAATATGGCTGCTATAGGGTGCTAGTGGAGGAATTCCTAAACAACTATTGATTAGAGGAAGGTAGGCGAGGCCAGAATGGCTTGAGAGAGTGCTGCAGTATACCTCTGCGGTGTTGTAGATACAGGGCGATGCCTTAAGGTTAGCAGGCAATGTGTGAGAGGCTGCTAACATACCATTGTCATTGTTATTCTCAAAGGTGGACTTTTGAGAATAAAACCTTAGGTGCGTTATTTTTACCTGGTGTTCAGAGAATGCTTTCTAGAACGCTAGCTGTAATTGTCTGTGCCTAGCTAAGAACGACCCCTGGGAGGGGCCAGCATGCTGGTCTGCAGAAAACCAACAGTCATAACACGAAAAGCGCGGAGTACTAAGTGAGGCGATCACCCGGCCAATGGTTCAACACAAAGACAGAGTTCAAACGAGGCGACAGTCCCGAGCAGTAACCAGCGATCACAGGCAGAGGTCGACTCGACTGATCATTCAACACAGGTCATCAAGACGCAAGTCGTCTCGACACGTGGTCATGATACAGTGAAGGGGTGTCCCCGTCAACTCATCAAGGCAGTTAAGGGAGTTCAGACTCCATCAAGTCCAGTACAAGTGGGATGGTACCAGGTGTGTTCCAATCAAGTGCCAGTTGAGGTCAGCTGGCCTATAAGTCTCTGTGAAAAACTGCCGCCACACACAGTGAAACAACAGACTATCACAACAATCAAGAGGAAGCCACTCAATGATGATCACGACGTCCATCACAACTCTGTGAGCTTAATAACATTGGTAATTTCTAATGAAGGTCAGTAATTCAAGCTCATCTTCAGCAGTGATTTTTGCTCCCCCGAAAAAGCAAAATTCAACTTATTAACTCAAACATTTAACACCGGAGTTCTCAACCTTGTGCCCACAGACACACTGGATATTTTCCAAAGAACCAAAAGCATAGTATCCAACTTTATTGTTAACGGTACACATATCTATAACACAGTCTTGTGCTCGTCACACGGTTATTATGTGTCCATTTTCAAAGAAAAATACAGTAATCCCTCAGTTATTGCGGTTAATAGGGACCAGAACCGGCCGTGATAAGTGAAACACCGCGAAGTAGTGTCACCCTCTCATTTTTAACATACGTACATTTTTTTGTGTACGTATAATATCAATAAGTGTATATGAAACCATATAAGTGCATATGTTATCATTAGAACATTAAAGAATAGTTTCATACATGTAAATAAAATATTAATAGTATAAATAAGATACATCAAATAATGTTATTTTTATAATAATTCCTCTATTTTGAATTTTTGAACAATCCGCGATGTACTGAGGCCGCGATAAATGAACCACGAAGTAGCGAGGGATGACTGTATATGTAAAGGACCCCTCATCATCATCGAATGCCGTCTCCGCAACGAAGGTTGGCTACCATGGAGCGCCATTCTGCTATGTCTCTTGCTTTGATGGTGCAGGTTGTCATAGGCTGATTTGTCCATCTTTTGATGTTACTCGTCCATGTTAGTCTTGGTCTGCCTCTTTTACCTTGTATTTTCCCCTCCATGATTACTTTTGTAAAGGACTAACAACAACTAAATTACATACCTTCGTAAGAAAACGGCAAAATGAGCACTAAAAGAAGAAAACATTAGACTGCACTGAACTAATGTTAACTTTGGCAATACATTTTTCTGCTAGATTGTCAAATTTTGGGGACGGATGATTTATGTCAATTTAAGTTCACCTCTACTCAAGCTTTTCAAGATACAGCTTCAATGCTAATCTCAACGCTAAATTTGCTTTGTTCTGAACGTTTGGTGGTGACGGTTACCATTTCTGCTCATGGGAAAGGGAAAAAAAAACATCGTTTGCTTCACCCGTTCTTTATTTTTTTTTCTCTCAGTTCAACTGAGTGTCAGACAATAAATAAGCCACTCGCTAAAATGATGCTGAAACTTCCTGAATACCAAGAAAACATGGGCACAGTGGCACCCACATGCACTGCTTTTAGAGCCACCGATTTAACATATTCAATAATGAAGCAAAGTCTAGATTCAAGAGGACTACTGTGAGATTGAGGGTAGACATGTGAACTGGTTTATCATTTCATAATTTCACATGACATTGCAGGGAGATCTTATGGTCTGTTGTTCGATGTGCGACGTGGATAATCCGACGACTGTGTTTCATATGTTTGGATTTGAAATAAAAAATGATGCCCTAACATCATCCAGCGTTATACATAAAAAAAAAAATATGATGATCATCATTTTCAGGAGGACGTGAACTTTTCGGTCAATATATGTGACAGGAACTGTTAAATGCTGTCTAAAAAGTGTTCCTTGTTGCAGTTTCCTCATATTCCAAGTCCGGCTTGTTGCAGGAGCTACTGAGTTAAGTACTCTGTAATGTAAGTGCGCTTCATCCGTTTTGATCGTGTTTAGATTTTCTGATTACTTATGATGAATGAAGATTTCATATTACAGGGAACAGATGGCTGCGTTCACTTTCTGTGCGGTTTCGCCTTATGTCTTTTGGCGAGTGCTGAGACTGCTATGATGGGGTCTACAGCTACCTTTATTTGTTTGGAAGATGAGTTAGTAATTCGGATGATTCCACTGGCACGGGCGGTTGAGCAATTATGGATTTTAACTAGTTTGCAGTGATACCAAGGCCTTCCATAACCATAATGAACGGGCGTAATACCAACCACATTGCCCCAAAAATCAAGTGCTGAAGGTCTGTAAAAATTATGGTCACAAACACCATATTTCCTACAAGCCACTTGACGTGACAGAGCCCTTTACTTACTTTTTTAGACTGTTATAATATGCAAGTCCATTGACGTAAAAAAGACTGAGTTATCTCAGAATCAAAGACCTGATATAGTTTATGTGTGTCTGAGAAGTCAAATGGCTCCATCACATGATTCTACTACATTTCCCTTTTATTTGTCTATACACACTGAGAATAACTACATCCATTTTTCCAAAATCTCAAGAAACTCATGGCTGATGTCTCTTTTAATTGACTAATTCACAAGAAATATTCCCCTTCTTCTTCAACCAAGCACTGAAACATGTACTCACAATCTTATTTCTTAGGACTTTTTATGACTTAGGATTCACAGTAACATATCACTAAGCTCTCTTCTCTAAAGTCTACAGACTAAATTTCATCCAAATTCTGACAATCAATTTGGTAACTCCCATTTAACAATGTATAACTTCATCTCTTTCAACTACTATCATCACTAAAACTTACTTATCCATATTTTTGCACCTACATTTAATCCCTGTCATAGCTAACCTCTAAGGTAGCCTGGAAACAGACTGTTCTGTTCATGGCATTAGTTTCATTGCGGCCGAGAATTCCCATATCTGTTCCATTCATGTCACAACTCTGTGCAAAGCGAGCTGGGATTAGCAAATTCTGTCGACATGCAATTCTAATCAACGAGTGAGGCAACGATTCCAAATGACTTGGATTGAATAGAGAGTCACTTCCTCACTCCAGTTTCCTCAAAAACACAAAAACAAGCAAAGCAACTCAAATGGCTTCTGCAAAAACAGGGTGACATGCAGTCATTTTGCATTGTCAGTTATGGTGTTAACTAGGTCAAACTCCAGTGTGAGGATCACCGAAACAGAGTGCTCGCAGTAGCTTCCAGCTCCAATTCACTCGAATAAACAGAAAAAGAACACACCAAAAACTGTGAAAGAACCAAACATACTATTTTGGTGATGACACTCTCTTAAAGGAGCCGCGATAGCTCAGTGGTTAGTGAGCTGGCTACAAAGGACAAGGGGTAGGGTTCGATCCCAACCGACGGCTTCCGGGTTCACCCAGCCTTAAATGGGTACCGATTTTTTTCTGGGAAAGTAAAGCAGCACGGCAATACCGACCACATTACCCCAAAAATCATGTGCTGAAGGTCTGTAAAATATAGGGTCACTAACACCATATTTCCCTATACGCCACTTGGCGTGACGGGGGTACTTTACTTTTCTTTTTTACTCTCTTAAAGGCCCCATGAACATGGTTGCCATCTTTCCGGAAGTCTGAAACAGACTAATTAATCTTAATAGAGGAGAGTTCAAAAAGGAAAGATAAATCTGTTAGTCAAAAAATGTGCTGAAGTCTGATGCCTTGGGCCAAAATGTGCAGGTATTACAGCTTGCTGTACACCATAATACAGTGGAACTTTAGTCAGTGATTCTCATGTCTGCTCTGGATTTCAGCAACTACAAAAGTGTTTACTATTCATTGTTCCTAACCTGTATTGACTGAATACGTTGCTTTCGATTCCGCTAAGAATGTCTGTCTTTCCTGCTTTCTTTCTTCCTGGCACTGTTTCCCACCATTCCTTTAACATGTGGGTTTATCCTCCACCTCATTGTGACCTTCCGGTGAGAGGTGGCCCTAACAATACCATTATGACCATTTGTTAAGTTTTTTTGCGCAATAGCTGGCTGCCAACCTCTTGGCCACTTCATTAGCACAATTCACACATGCCCGAGGTAATATGTCCAAGTTGAGCTGTTACTATGAGAAATATCAAAAAGGTGTGCCCACTTTTCTATAAAGCATATTCTCATCAATTCAGTGAATGATGCAATTATGTCTTATAAAGACTTGTGAAGTTGTTATCAAATGGACACAACCAGCAACAAACTAAACGACTTCACATCCTTGCAGCATGGTATTACGCTAGACTAACTATTGTTTTTGTTTTTTTAATTAATTATAATTAATAACTTTATGCAGTGGAAATGGGCAAATTCTTAGATATACATCCAACCAGTTGCATTAAAATTGGGTCCATTTCAAAGTAACTGGGAAAATCAAACACTTTCATTTATATCAACAAACAGTGAAAAGTAACGAAAAGCAAACTGCAAGTTTTCATTTAAATGTAATGAACTTTTCAAAATATCAGAATACAAAAAAAAATATCACAAATCAAAATTTACAAATAATTTACAAAATGTACACTGTAAGTGTGTAAAACTTCACTCTTTGTTTCGAATACATTAACAGACAAAACCTTTCCAATAACACTGAAATGGAAACACAAACACAGTAAACGTAGGTACAAAAGATATAAACTGACAAATTATGCAATGTTTATGTATGAAATATAATTAATAACACATGAAGGTGATGATGATATGTTTAAATCATATTTCTTTGATAGACATTATAAGGGACTATTTATAATCCAACTAATGAGAGGTTGAATAACAGCATGGCGTACAGTAATAAACTATATTGCGTCAAATGGCAAAGTTTATGGGTGAAATTGATGACATCATTTTATGAGTGAGTGATATTAATGCTAACAAATCATTAACTGTAAATTATTAATTAAGTTAATACTGACATCTTTATTGAGATGTATGTAGGGACAAGTAACACAATTCAAATTATGCAAAAAAGGATTTCACAGTAGAACACAATTGTGTTCTAAAAAATAACTTCTGAATTGGCGTTGTAAACCATTGCTCTAGTCACATGGCAAACATTACACATGACCTGCCTGCTAAAGTACTTTACTTGGGGCGCAGATCTGGTGACAAGTTGCTGTGCCAAGAAACATGTATTTAAAACCTGGCTCAAGCTGCCTATTGTTCTGTTTTCTATTATCAATTTTTCCTCAGTGCTGTAAAAATACATGTGACTGTAATTTGTGTTTCTCTAGTCTTAATTACACATTCTGTATCAGGTCTACGTTTCATTAACAACATCGTTTTTACGATAGCGGCTTAATGAGATAGAACTGCTTGCACAGAACAGAGACAGATGGCGAGATTTGATAAAATATCTTTAAAAGAAAACTGCTAGAACAAAAATTCATATAGGAGAAGGTGTATCTTGGTCTACGCCCTATGGGCTGGTTACGGCTCGAAAGGTCAATAGATAGTCTTAATTTCCATCTAAAATAAATACTGGTTCCTTATTGTTTTTATAGCGTAGCTGGAAGATGAATCTTTAAAGCTACCAAAACTAGTCATTATCATTTGCTTGCTTGCGTTCACCTGATGAATAAAGGAGTGTACCTCTTCATCATCTGCCCTTAAAAGGACGTTAAGTGGGCGTGTCTGCGTTGTGTTGTGGTTTGCAGTATAACTGTGATATTTGCGCCTTTCAACACATCGGACTTCAGCATGACATTTTTGAGTGCCGGGTTGTCTTTCCTCTTTGATCCCTACTCGCTTGGCCAGACTAGACAGGTTAGTCTTCTACTGGAGAGGTGGAGCAGGGTCTGGATGGTTCTGGTTCACCAATCCTGGCGCTAGCCATCAGCTGTGGGTCATTGACAACTTCCAGTTCTGGTGCTGTGAGGCGTGCCTTCGCCTCCATCATTATCATTTATTATGAAGCTAGTTGATCACTTCATTGTCAACTGTCCTCAAAATAATTTGATTTTTCACGTTTGTCAGCCCAAAGCCGTTTTAAAATAATCTGATCATGATACTAAAAATGAATCAACAGGGAGAAATGAAGTCAAAGTTTACAGATGTGTGAAATAAAAGAAAGGAAATATAATAATGAGACAGCAGAAGACAATAGAAAGATGGACAGAATATATAAGTCAACTCTATGATGACAAAAGACCAGAGCTAAACAATTCAAACAAAGACACAGGACCACAAATAAAGCAGAGTGATGTGGAGGAGGCAATTCAATACATGAAAAGAGGCAAAGCTCCAGCTCTCGACAAGAGATAAATGCATTAGGAGAGCTGGGAGTACAAGTCATAACAAAATTACTCAATGACATATATAACACTAGGCACATGCCCAAAGATCTACTAAACTCAATCTTTCGGAAGCCACTGATTGTGAAGACCATCGCATTATTAGTCTCACAAGCCGCTTAACCAAAATATTACTAAGAATCATCATGAGACGTGTAAGGAACAAAATAAAACCAGAAATAAGTGAGGAACAATGTGGATTTGTGGAAGGAAAGGGCACCAATAATGCAATATACATCTTAAGATCATTGATAGAAAGATCTATAGAGGTAAAGAAAAATCTATATATGTGCTTTATAGACTACAAAAAGACATTTGACAAAGTAAAGCATGTGGAAACAATCAATATGCTGGAGAAATTAAACATTGATGGCAAGGATCTACGAATCATAAAAAACATGTACTGGCAACAAACAGCAGCAATACGAATTAGCAACCAAACAGGGCAATTTCAACTTATAAAACAAGGAGTCAGACAAGGCTATGTTCTGTCGCCGGATTTGTTTTCACTTTACAGCGAACATATTATGAGATCAATAGTAAAAAAAAAAATTCAAATAGCGTTGAATTAAAGTCAACGGTCACAACATAATAATTTGCGATTTGTGGATGACACAGTCTTAATAGCAGAGACAGAATGAACTACAAGAAATGATAGACATAACAGTAAAAGAAAACAAGAAGAAAGGTCTCAGTCTGAATAGTAAGAAAACAGAAGTAAATAATGGCCATATCGAAGAAACAATCATTACCATCATGCAGCATAAAAATAAACAGGACAAATCTGAAACAAGCATAACGCAACAAATACTTGGGCTCAATAATAACATCAGATGGAAGATGCAACACAGAAATAAAAAACAGAATAGCTCAGGCCAAAATAGCATTTCAGAAAATGAAAAATATCTTATGCAACAAATCTATGTCAATAGCAGTGAGAAGGAGAGTTCATCAGTGCTGTATAGAACCAATTCTGACCTATGGAAGTGAATCATAGACAATAAACAAATGAAAAGACAATTAGAGGCCACAGAGATGGGATTTCTCAGAAGAATGTAGAAAGTTCCCTGTACAGCTAAAAAGACCAGCAAGGAAATTCTCAAAGAGGCCAACACAAAAAGGGAGCTCATAAGAAACATCAGAAAGAAACAACATGTTTCTAGCACATCATGAGAAGTGGAAGGTTGGAATACTTGGTTACAACTGGCAAAATACAGAGAAAGAGAGATCGCGGATGACAAAGAGAGAAAATATTAGATGGCTTGGTGTAATAGTATGGATGGCAGTTAACAACACAATTGATACAATGCATGATGGATAGAAGATTGTGGAAGGACATTATCGCCTGTGCCAACCAGTATCGCACATGATGATGATGATCATCATGAAACTGCATCTAACCAGCCTCTCAACCTGCCAAGTTTGTCTAACACCACAGTTCTGTGGAGGTTCTTGTTACTTTTGTGTCTTACGCTTTGCCATCCATTAAAATGTTATAAATACTTCAGGATTATCAAGACTGGACACAAGTGACAGGCAATCAGTTGTTTTCACATTTTAGTTTTTAATTTTTATATCTTTTAGTTTTTTTCTGACCTTCATTGTTAATATTTTAAAGGGCCACTTATAATCCAACTAATAAGAGGTGGAATAACAACATGACGTACAGTAGTAAACAAAATTGTGTCCCACTGCAAAGTTTGTGAGTGAACAGAGTTTTTTTTTGTAGGCAAAGGCACTTCACAGCAGCAGAATTGTAAAGCTGTCAGTGACCCACAGCTGACACCAGGATCAGTGAACCAGATCCATTCAGACCCTACTCTACCTTTTTACAGTGCCTCCAAAACAAACTAACCTGTCTAGTCTAGCCAGGCAAGTAGGGATCAAAGAGGGAAGACAACCCTGTACTCAAAAATACCATGCTGAAGTCAGATGTGTTGAGCCGAAAGACACAAATATTACAGCTCTACTGTAAACTAGAACATATCTACTGTCACCTGACGTCCCTTTCAGGATGATGATGATGATGAACAGGACAATCAATTCCTTTAGTAGCCATGTCAATATTTTTGTTTTTCTAGTTTCTGTCTGTCTCAGCTTCTAGGTCACAATATCAGACATTTTGTGTTGCGCTGTGTTTATCATTGTAAAGTTGTAACCACATCTCTTTTTTTCCCCATTCCTCTATTGCCAGCTTCACTACCTATGCCATTCCCTTGCCTATAAGTACTAATGTTAACAATAACAAATTGGCTTTACAATCACATATGCCTTCCAATAGGTGGCTGTACTTCTGATGTGAATATATTTTATGCTGGCTTCTAGTTTTCTATTCTGGCATTTCTTAAATTTAGCACTGGCCTTTTTCAGGTTTATTATATTTTATTCAACTTCTTGTTAGCATCTGCAATCTAAGCATGATTGTGTGAATAAGTTTGGTATGTGATAGTAATGCAATGTCAACTATGTATTCTAAATCTTCCATTGTGGAAGATACAAACAGAAATCTCTCGAACTTCAAATCACCATACAAACATCTTAAATGATTGAGCAACTCTTTTGAATTAGTAAACTCAATATCTTCCAAATACAAAATGACACAGAAGAAAATTATATACACAAAATATTAGAAGCATGTGGTTGATGAGTATTTGAGTAAATGTGAAGAATCAGAATTTTGTTAGTAAATGATACCTATATTCCAGCACTATTGGTTCCAGAACTATAGCAGGGTATTAGATTTGATGGACGATCATTTAATAATATTCAGCAATACACCATTGATTGATTCACTATAAGCATCCAGAATTTATCAAGCATTTTATTTATATGATACACAGTGGATAAGCTAGTACCATAAGTATAAAATATTATTCATGCCAAAACACTACAATCACTTTTCCTGTAACGATATGGACTTGTATGTTTGTTCTTTGTGGACACTTGCACTGTTCTTGAAAGCCACGACTGGGGATAAATGTTAGGAAAGTAGGCGAAAAGTTTTTTTTTTTTTAAATCACCAGAACAACAGCTAGGGCTATCCAGATGTTGAAATGATGACAGAAAATGACTGCACTACTGGTGTCCACAATGGACTATGTCTGCATGTCATGCATTATAGCTCATGGGAAATTAATACATCCACTTGTAATTATGTCCTAATTAAATAGGTCTTGAGCACCGAGTGTGTCAGAAAAATGATGGACAACAGTATTTGGAAAATAAAAAGGATGATGTAACAGGAAAGGACAGGGTAGGAAAATCCTACTCATCCATTCATATTGCAATAAAGAGATATGTTTGGCTTTATATTTAAAGAAACATTTTTTAAAAATCATACTACTGATCTCTGTGTGATCTATTTGTGGAAATAATGCACAAATAATCAGTCAAACCATATCAAACAATACATGTGCTGACATGTATGCTTGTCAGTAAACAACTATAAAACTCAAATGTATTGATTTATATTTACTAATGCTGATGATCATCAATATGTAATGGTGATTGTGGAAAAACGTTTTTAAAAAAAAGAGAGCAAATATGCCCCCATAATATCTTGTGATGGATTTAGCTGTCCTGAGTAGCCATTAATCATTTTAAAAAAGGTGATTTAAAGGTAGGGAACATGCATGTTATTAAATCAGGTTTTCATTTCAATCTAACTTCAGAGTATTCATTAGTGTGAATGTTTTAATGTAAATGTTTACTTACATGCATTATTAATACTACATTTACATAAACTAAATTATGGAAGTTCTTATCTGGAACCATATTGCTGAAAGCTGAAATCAACATCAATGACTGGTAAGAACAATGATTAATAAGATGAAACCAAATTTCAGCAAAGATAAACACCCACAAAATCTCCAAATTCCAACTTTGTAAACTGTTCTTTAATAATACAATTAGTAAATACATTGCCTCACACTAATGTGTGCCTCACTGTAATCCTAAAATTCCACTCCGTTCTGTTATTTAAATTCGTGCATGAGCTCTTGTCAGGTAATAACATTCTCTGTTATTAACTATTAATCTAGTAATCAAATCTTGTATATACTACTCAAACTAAAGTGGCAAATCATAAGAACAACAAAAGAAATCATATTTCTTATACATAATAAATACATAATAATACCCTTCGAACATTCTGTCCATTGAAAAACCAGTTCGTTGCATTTTAGAACCAAAAAAAAACTTTTGCAATAAACAGCAACAAAACATTAAAGGAAAAACTAGGATACCTTCCATATGATTCAGGTACCCCGTATGATTCAGATAGTACAGATTTTTATGTATTATTTTAAAACGTGTCATACTTTTTATTATTCTATCTATCTATATATATATATATATATGTATTTTTTTAATACGTGTCATACTTTTTATTATTCTATCTATCTATCTATATATCGACCTTTCGAGCCGTAGCCGGCCCATAGGGCATAGACCCAGATACTATTTCTCTTATCTAAATTTTTATTCTAGCAGTTTTCAATCCTTGTAAAGATCTTTTAACAAATCTCGCCATTTGTCTCTGTTCTATGAAAAAAAAAACCTATCTCATTGAGGGAGCCGATTCCTGTTGCTCTTGCCTCTCTGATCAATGTTCTTCTCAGTGTCTCTCTGGGTCAGCCTCTTTTCCTCTTACCTGTTGTGTTCCACATGAGGGCTTGCTTTGTTATTTGGTTATTATCTCTTCTCATCACATGACCAACATATGACCATCAACTTTTCTTGATCACTGAAGATATTAGTGGTTGATTGGCGATTTCTCTAATTTCTTCTTTTGTTTTGAATTCGTTCCAAGCTATACCAAGTATTTTCCTTATATATTTATTTTCAAATGTGTTCAGCTTTGTTTCTGTCTCTTGTTGTTTTCCAGCTCTCATATGCATATGTAAGGGAAGATAGTACGTTTGATTTGAATAGTCTTAGTTTTGTGTTTGTGCTGATGAGTTTTGATTTCCACAACTTTTCGAGGCTTCTGAAAGACATTGCTGCTTTAGCTATTCTGATTCTAATTTCTCTACGTGTAGCCCCTTTCCAATCAATGTGACTTCCAAGATAGATAAAGTGGTTGATCTCTTCCACTGGTTTATTTTCCATGTATATTCTGTCATCTGTTGGAATTAAGCTTTCATGACTTTAGTCTTTTTATGATTGATCTCAAGCCCAACCTTGCTGGCTATTGATGGTAGTTAACCCCAAAAATCATGTGCTGAAGGTTTATAAATTTATGGTCCGAAACACCATATTCCCTATACGCCACTTGGAGAGACGGGGTTACTTTACTTTTACTTTTTTTTTTTTAAAATTTATGACAGTTCATTTTTGTTTTTTTGCATGGTTTTTTTCTGACTGCTGATGAGGACTATGTCATCAGCAAAGTCGAGGTTCTCCAAATGGTCTCCTTGTATCCATTCGATGCTCTTCTTACCAGTGCAGCATTTCTTCATTATGAAGTTCACAATAATTCCAAATAACAAGGGCAATAAAATACGTCCCTGTTTAACCCAAGTTTCTATTGAAAACATTCGTTCAGCACTTCCTCCGTACGAACTGCACATGTGTATTGATCATATGTGTCTTTGATAATATTTATTATTTTTTATGGTAAGCCATATTGCCTCAGAATTTTCCAAAAAGAATCTCTATGAATGCTGTTGAATGCTTTTTTGAAGTCAATGATGTTAAGTACAAAAAGTTTTTGCTTCTCAATGTGTTTTTCCAATATAAGTTGTAGAGTAAAAATGTGGTCACAGCAGCTTCTCTCTTTTCTAAATCCTTTATTCTATTCATGATGATTTTGCAGAATAACTTTGAGGCAACTGACAAAAGTCTCACACCTCTCCAGTTGTTACAATCTCTAAGATTGCCCTTTTTTGGGATCTTAACAATGATTACTTTATTCCACTAATGAGGCACCTTCTCTGCTTTCCAAATGATGTTGAACATTTTCTGGAGATGTATTAAATTATGGCTATCAATTGCCTTGAGGATCTCAGCTGTTAACTTATCCTCGCCAGCATCTTGTTGTTGTCCAAACACTTTAAGGTCTCAGTTTTACTCAAGGTGAAGTCATCTAACTTTACACCTAATGCTGCTGCTGGTGTTTCAGCTTCAAAATCTATTAAATTGTGGGGTAGTGGACAGTTAAGAATTTCTTTGAAGTGTTCCGCCCAACGTGCTTTTATGTCTGCACTTGTTGTTAACATTGAACCAGATGTCTAGAATTGGTGCTCCACTGGATGTATAGGTGTTTGTCAGCAACTTTTGTACAGTATAGAGAGTACTGCTGTCTCATATAATTGCAGCCGTCTCTGCTTTCTCTGCCAAATTGTCTATATAAGGTCTTGTATCTCTTCTTACCTAACTTTTTACTTTATTATCTAATTCTTTGTATGTTGCTAATTCTTTATTTTTTCTATTATTACAGGGAAATAAAAAGACATTTTTTCTAATTTTTGTAAAGCTCCAAATTTTTTCTTCTTAAAATTAATCTACACATACAGTAAATTAATTATAATATATTGATTTTTTTTTCTACATTGTCAATAAGCTACCAATAATGGCCAAAGAGATTAGCATTTTAACATATTTAAATGGAGATATCCCGTGACTAATGATATCTATATATAAAGTCAGAAAATACCTGCAACTGTTGGATAAAAGAATAATTATTAGAATAAAATAAATGCGCTTGGCAGTTTTCAAGATATTTGCGATTAAATACAGTAAAGGTTTTTTTTTCAATACATTTGTATTATTAATTGACTAATGAAGAGTTAAAGCAACACATTTTTTAATTCAGCATCCATTTAAACATAAATGTACCAAATATGATAGTGATCTGCTATTAATTCACATCAAAATAGTTAAAGGACATCTCCCGGTTCTCCATAATCTTATGTAGAAAAGAAGGCGCGAGCTATACAATTCTAATTGATAGTAAAATAACTCACTTCTGTCAATAGTCTGCATTTTTAACCCTTAATTACGATAATTACCTGTGGTGTGCTTCTTTACATTCTGTAGTACAAAATACCACCACTTAATTGTAATATTAGGAACGCTAAAAATATTTTCTTTAACTTTAAGTTAAAACTGTATGTTTACCAATTAGATATATACAAGGAACTCAAGATTTTCTTTCTCAGGTTGATTTATGACACAAAAAATTGGAAGCTTGGACCGGATTTGTCTTTTCTGACAGATGCTGTAAGTTCGTCAGTATATTCGACTATCTCAAAGTATTATTTGTTGAGTTTCCTGAGTCACAAAGCGTTGTAAATGTCACAGATGGCCGAGGAAACTTTGCTGGTCAAAGGGAAAAAAGAACAGAAAAATGACAAATTTGTTGAACTTTGGAAATTTGTTTAATATTCAATGCTATGCTCCTACAAACGAAGCTGATGATGAAGTTAAGAATGATTTTTATAACCAACTACAACAATTTATATACAAAATACCAAAACACGATCTTTTAATTGTAATGGGAGATTTCAATGCCAAAGTGGGAAAAGACAACGCAGGAGTGGAACATGTAATGGGGAGAGAACGCTGTGATACTGCAAGTCAGAATGGAGAAAGATTAATAGAATTATGTCTAATAGAAAATTTAGTTATAGGTGGGACATTATTTCCACACAAAAATATTCACAAAACAACATGGATATCTTCTGATGATAGAACTTCAAATCAAATTGACCACCCGTGTATTAAACAACAATTCAGATCATCATTAATAGATGTAAGAGCATACAGAGGTGCTGATGTTAATAGTGACCACAACCTGTGCATTGGGAAAATAAGATTACAATTTAGGAACCAACAGAAGAGGTCAATTACACATAAAATTGATAGTCGTAAACTGAAAGATGAAGCCATAAAAAAATTGTTAACATAGAGCTAAGTAATTGTTATGCAGCACTCGGTGAAATAGACTTAGATATCAATGAAATGTGGGACTCACCGACAGAGCAAAATACTAATGACAGCAGCAGAATCAAGTGCCAGACTGAAGAAAATGGAAAAACGAGCTTGGATTTCAGAATCTCCATGGAAATACATCAAAGAAAGAAGAGAAGCGTAGAGAGCCATGACTAATGTAAAGACAGATCTTGGAAAGGTCCTATGCTGACATAGTTCTCATCAGCAGTCAGATAAAAACGATGCAGGAAAACACAAATGAACTATCATCAATAGCCAGCAAAATTGGGCTTGAGATCAATCATGAAAAGACTAAAGTCATGAAAAGCTTAATTCCAACAGATGACAAAATATACATGGAAAACAAACCAGTGGAAGAGATCGATCACTTTATCTATCTTGGAAGTCACATTGATCGAGAAGGGGATACAAGCAAAGAAATTAGAATCAGAATAGCTAAAGCAGCAATGTCTTTCAGAAGTCTTGAAAAGTTGTGGAAATCAAAACTCATCAGCACAAACACAAAACTAAGACTAAAACGAAGGTCATATGTTGGACATGTGATGAGAAGAGATAACCGAATAGCAAAGCAAGCCCTCATGAGGGAAACAACAGGTAAGAGAAAAAGAGGAAGACCCAGAGAGACACTGAGAAGAACATTGATGAGAGAGGCAAAAGCAGCAGGAATCGGCTCCCTCAATGAGATAGAGCTGCTTGCACAGAACAGAGACAAATGGTGATTTTTGATAAAATATCTTTAAAAGAAAACTGCTAGAACAAAAATTCAGATAGGAGAAGGTGTATCTTGGTCTACGCCCTATGGGCCGGCTACGGCTTGAAAGGTCAATAGATAGAACCTGGAAGCCATCGGTTGGGATCGAACCCACCTCTTGTCCTTTGTAGTCCAGTTCACTAACTACTATCGTAGCTCCCACTATAGTATCATAATCTATTGTTAAATATTTTATAATTAATTGGGGGGGGGGGGGGGGGTGTGTGTGTGTGTGTGGTCTTAAAAGAGGATATTTTAAATTTAGCACTAAATTAAACATAACATAACTGTAAAACAGGAAAAAAAATCTGACAATAAAGATGTCACATCCAATAGTTGGAACTTCTTGAAAGTATAATTAAATAATTAACATTATTAATATTAATAATATTATGTTATTGTTATTATAAATCAAAACTTAAAATTAACATGTATGTTTGTTTCCCCATTTGTATGGGTTCTTTTGGGTCTGGTGTACAGGCCCACCTAAAAAAATGTGGAAGGCATATACTAGTCACTTTAAACTTATGATTAATAAACATAAGCTATTTGGATTTCTGTAAAAATTAAAATTCAGGCACGTAAATACTGTAACTGTAAATATAACAAGGCTCCAATCATGCTGCATGTTAAGCACCTGTGAGGATGTGTATTAGTACAACACAGAAATTACCACATAGGCTGTGAAGAATATCACCTCATTCTGAAAGAGAAAGATTAAATGATTATTTAATTCTGGTGGGCTATGACAACAACACAAAAGAGCAAAAAGCAGTAAGTTATTCTAAACAGAGTCCACATTTGATGTACAGACTGAGTCAGCTAACTATCAAAGTAACCATATTCATCAGACCATTCCCCCCTGCGTATTCAAAGCCCAGTCACAGATTTACATTTTCCTCATAAGAAATAGAATCATTATTAAAATCAACCAGTACAGTTGGTTTCTTACTCAATTCTTGACCACTTTTGAAATAAAATATTGGGTAAGGTAATAGTTTAAATTGTTAATAGTTTAAATTAATCCAAAGAAGATTATTTTAATGCAATTCAATTTAATTCAACAAAAATTATTAATAAAAATTATTTGTGTGTAGGTGAAATTTCATCATCTTTATTTGCTATATTATTGTTGCATATCATTTGAATTAAATTACTATTTAAGTCCTTTTTAGAGCTATTTGTTGTTTTAAAAAAAGACACATTTTTTAACAAACTTTATGTTAAAGTTATAAGGTAAACAGTGGATACAACAAATAAATGATTTGCTCACATGGAGAAAGGTAAGGTGATTTGATACTATAAAATGTATATGTGATTCTCGAGAATACTATGAAATTGATCTCAGTTAATGAAAATATAAACAGTTTTTATTTTAGTACAGACCAGCCATGTCTTATGCAAGCAAATTATGAACAACAAAATAACAGACAATAACACCACAGTGGTTATAGTTGTATACACTGGTTGGTGGTAATAGGTATTCAAGATTTATATAATAGAGTGCAGCTCTGGGTTTCCTAAACCAGCAAGAAACATCTTATACAGAGTATATTCGTCCCAACAATGTGCTACCAATGCCAAACATGGTCACTTACAAATAAGCATAAAAGAAAGCTTGTCACCACAGAGAAGAGATGTCTGAGAAAAGTGCTTGGAGTGACCAGAAAAAACAGAATCAGAAATGATAGAGAAAGAGTAGGCATGGAACCAATCCTAAACTACATATATAAACAAATAAACTGGTTTGCCCATCTAGAAAGAATACCATGCAAATCCTTACCATAAAAAACATATATTAAAAGAGGAGAAGCAAGAAGAGCTGATACAGGCCCAGAGTTAGATGGAAAGACAACACCAAAGAAGCGCAACAACATAAATTTACAATGAGTGAGACCGACAAATGAGCGAGAACCAGAAACTTTATATCTTCCTCAACACTTGAACGGGCATAAGAGAAAGTGAAGAAAGAAAGAAAGAAATAAAGATTATTTTCCTTATTGTTCCTGAGTCCAGGTCTATCATTGGTAGCACAATGTTGAGATGAACATTGTCACCAATGTATTGTAGACTACCCCTTTGGCCTCTAGTGTTATTTCATAGCTGGACAGCAGAAGTGAAAGTTGCTCAATGATTTGAAAAGCTTTGATGATCTTGAGTCCTACTGTTTGAGAATTGTCATTTGTCACAAGACTTATGAGATATTTAAATTTCTGCACTTGTTTCAATTGTCTGCCGTCTATCCTTATATAGGGTGTTTATAAAGTCTCACTACACTTGGTATCTAGGTCAATTTGAAAAAAATGTTTATGACGTCATCACAATATGTGCTCAATGGTAAGTTCACTTGTTGCGACAGTTTTCTTAATGACTTGTCTGGACTTTTAAGGATTCTGTCTTGGATATCTAAACATATTTCATCATTCACAGCAGGCCTACCAGATCGTGGAGCATCTTCCACATTTCCAGTAGCAATAAACTTATTCAACAAATTTCTAACCGTAATGCGATGAGGAGGTTGTTTATCAGGAAATCTTGCTATAAATCTTTGAACAACTACCCGTGTGTATCGCACAATTGACAGTGGGAGCACATATTGTGATGACGTCATAAACATTTTTTTTTCAAATTGACCTAGATACCAAGTGTAGTGAGACTTTATAAACACCCTGTATATATGAATCCTTACAATTATGAATGAGAAAAACTACAAATGAAATGCAGATTTTATGCTGGTGTTAGCACACCTTTATAGTGACAGAATAATTAGTAGAAGGATATAGTGTTGCAGCTTGTCATTTGACTTACCGTAATAATCAGAATACCTCAGATTATGCTGCAAATGTAAGAGTATCAGAATATAAATTTTAAACAGTATTTATATATATGTGTGTGTGTGTGGAGCTATTAAAAAAATACAATATTTAAAAAATAATATCTACATGTGATTTCAAAACATATTTATGTTGAAATTGTATTCCTAGAATTTCATACATGTTTATGTCAATGAAGCAAACAAGAAGTCTGTCTTTACAATTCTATGAACACAGCATGCAAAAACAGACTGGGAAATGTGTCCCGTCGGTGGCTGGAGCCTGATGATACAGTGATTGATGTTTGGTGTAGCACATGTCACAGACAGTGGAAGTGGACTGACACTTAACATGTCACAGACAGTGGAAGTGGGCTGACACTTAACATGTCACAGACAGTGGAAGTGGACTGACACTTAACATGTTACAGACAGTGGAAGTGGGTTACACTTAACATGTCACAGACAGTGGAAGTTGACTGACACTTAACATGTCACAGACAGTGGAAGTGGGTTACACTTAACATGCCACAGACAGTGGAAGTGGGTTACACTTAATATGTCACAAACAGTGGAAGTGGGCTAACACTTAACATGTCACAGACAGTGGAAGTGGGCTAACACTTAACATGTCACAGATAGTGGAAGTGGGCTGACACTAAACATGTCACAGATAGTGGAAGTGGACTGACACTTAAAATGTCACAGATAGTGGAAGTGGGCTGACACTTAACATGTCACAGATAGTGGAAGTTGGCTGACACTTAACATGTCACAGATAGTGGAAGTGGGCTGACACTTAACATGTCACAGATAGTGGAAGTGGGCTGACACTTAACATGTCACAGATAGTGGAAGTTGGCTGACACTTAACATGTCACAGATAGTGGAAGTGGGCTGACACTTAACATGTCACAGATAGTGGAAGTGGGCTGACACTTAACATGTCACAGACAGTGGAAGTGGGCTAACACTTAACATGTCACAGATAGTGAAAGTGGGCTGACACTTAACATGTCACAGATAGTGGAAGTGGGCTGACACTTAACATGTCACACACTTATTTGGTAAGTAAAGCTGCAGATACATTCAATCTGGTTATGTTTCTCCTTTACTTTGTAATGGTTTTTTTGTCAACCTTAGAAAGTAATTTTAAAGGGAAAACAACCATTTGTGTGACTTTCTACATATTTTTTCTTCTTAAATTAAATCTAATAATCATACTTTACAGAAGTTAATTATAAGCAAAAGTGTGAAAATATAGCTCTGTTTATATATAAAAAGTAAATGTTTCCTCCACACCTCGCTAGGTGTATGGGGAATGTGGTGTTAATGACTATATTTTTCCGTGAACACGGCACATTTTAGAGTTAAGTTGTTATCACACCAGACCACCTTTATTTTCCAGAAAAATCTCTGAAACCCATTTTTAGAGGCTGGGTTAACCCCTGCGCCTTGTCGATCTGAAAAGAAAAAAATCAGCGCCACTTCTGATTAGGAAGTGAGTTCACCAACCACTCAGTTGCTAAGGCTCCATGTGGTTATACATGCTAGACAATTAAACCAAACCAAACAACTATACTACACTTCTTCCGTCCCTCCTCTTTTGCCATTCAGCGTCGAGGGGAAATATAATTTGTGGGCTTTGCTCTTCTGTTCGCCTCTGCTGCTGTTATGTTTCCTAGTGTTTCTAATATTCCTACAATCCATCTTTTTCAGTCAGCCTCTGGGTCTGGTGTTCTCGCAATGTTTATTGAAGGCTGGTTATATTGTGTTTTGATCATTGTGCCTTATCACGTGGGCATATCATTTTATCTGTTGTTTCTTTATAAATTCTATGGTGGAGATCATTTCTAATCCTATCTCTCAGGCTGTTTTCTGTCTTTTGTCTACCACATTTCATCCCAAGAGAGGTTATTTTTTTTATTGTTCTTGCATCTAGGGTCCAGGACTGGCATTAGTAGCACATCATTGGGATGAAGATTGTATTGTAAAGCACACGTTTTGCCTCTAGGGTTACTTCCTTTTGGATAATAGTGGAGATAGCTGTTCGATTTGACAAGCTTTGTTGTTTCTTGAGTCAGTTTTATTCTGAATAGAATAATTTTTCAGTGTTACATAGAGCCTGTTATGTCATGGATAAATAATGACCACTGCTAGTGGCAAGAGAAGTCTGAGTGAATACATTTTGTATGATGGTAGCGAACAAACAAACAAAAATATTTTTAAAAACTTACATTATAAAACAAGCACTTTACCTTATTTGTTTACGAAGAGCAAAATTTGAAAATATTGCAAAAATAAACACGCACAAAAACAATAGCAAGTAAGAGATTAAAGTAAGATGACAGAATATTTAATTTGGGAGAGGGAAGAAATACCTAAAGTATATATACCTAAGTTTATACTCTGTTATGTTTTTGCTGTTTGTGAATTGTCGTTTGTCACTAGAATTCCAAGGTATCCAAATTCCTCTACTTGTTTTAGTTGTCTGCAGTCTATAGTTGTTAGTAGTCTATATTGATATTCTGTTTCCCTTTTGTGATATTCATGTCTTCAATTTTGTTTATTTTCATGTTGTATTTTGTGCCTGTGCTGTTGAATCTATTTAAGTGTTCTTGTAGATCTTCCATTTCCCCACGTATTAGTGCCTGATCGTCTGCTAATAGAAGCTCATACCATACTACACGGATGCACATAAACAATAGACATTTTTTGGTGAACTAAAATTTTTTAAATAGCATTTACAGTCTAATATAACTTGACACTGGGGTCACTTCCAAGCTTAAATGTAGATATGACAGAGAATATTCTTTATAATGCAATGGTATCAGGCCAAAGAACTGAATAAGGATGTGGTAATGATAAGGTGTTAATGAAAGTAGGAAAAATAATTTTTCAGTGTTACATAGAGCCTGTTATGTCATGGATAAATAATGACCACTGCTAGTGGCAAGAGAAGTCTGAGTGAATACATTTTGTATGATGGTAGCGAACAAACAAACAAAAATATTTTTAAAAACTTACATTATAAAACAAGCACTTTACCTTATTTGTTTACGAAGAGCAAAATTTGAAAATATTGCAAAAATAAACACGCACAAAAACAATAGCAAGTAAGAGATTAAAGTAAGATGACAGAAAATACTATACAATATATGGAAGAAATCAACAGTTGAACTAAGAGAAACATCAAAGACAGGAATATGAATTGCCTACATCTAGGCAAAAAGGATAATTTGAAGAAAAGATTATTTCTTTCTGATATTTATAACATGTGTGCACATTTTTTTTCAGCAGCCTACATTTCTTATTTTTGTTTTTATGTTCATGTAGGTTCCAATATTCTTCTGTAATTCTTGGTAGCTTCAGTGATCTAATTGTTGATTAAACATCCATGGCATGCATAGATTTGTTTAGACTGGTTCAATTTAGTAGTAATCAAATCTCTTGTTTTTATTATTATATTTACATATAAATAATTATCAAGTGTGACAGGATCGTTCCAGAGAAGAAGATAGCTTACTCTACAGCAAGCTTTAGTATGAGAATGGAGTTTGAAGCAATTACTGCAAGAGCGAGAAAATAAAACCATGATCCCACTGAACTCATAAATGACAAAGATTAACAGCCAATATCAAATAATCAACATATGCAACAGAGATGAAAAGAATATTTTGAAGACCTACTAAACATGGCGCCAACTACCAATAACACAACAAAAACCACACAAGAATGCACAAACATTAAACCCAAAGAACAAAAGAGGAAATCGAAGAAGTATTTAAATATGCACCAAGAAGTAAAGCACCAGGGATAGTTAACATACTAGTAGAAATAGTAGCAACAGCAGGAGAAACAGGAGTTATGTGGCTGCACAGAATATTTAATTTGGGAGAGGGAAGAAATACCTAAAGTATATATACCTAAGTTTATACTCTGTTATGTTTTCTTGTCTAATGTCCATGTTTCTGCACCATATAGGAATATTGAGAAGATGTAACATTTTGCTATTCGTAGTTTTAGTCCTGGTGTTATTTGTTTTGATGTTAGTATGTTCTTTATGACATTAAAATTACTCTTTGCCATTCCTATTCTTTTGTTTATTTCAGTTGTACACTTTCCACCACTGATTGTAGTATGTCCAAGGTAGTTGTAGTTCTGAACTGTCTCCATGTCTATTCCTTCAATTTTGATATCCACTTGTGGGTTTTGAGTATTTTCTTTGTTTATGATCATAGTTTTAGTCTTTTTGATATTCATATCTAGTCCATATTTTTTGCTTGTCATGTTTATTTCATTAAGTAATTGTTGTAGGTCTTTAGGATTTTCTGCTAGTAGTACAGTATCGTCAGCATATGGAGAACTCTTTGTTATATTTTATTATTGCTGTTTAATCCCGGTATAGATTACATATTAGTCGTATGTCCATATCATCTAGATGTATCTCTTTTAGGCATTCTATAAGTTGTTTGTGGTGTACTCTATCATAAGCTTTGGTGTAGTCTATGAAGCAGGCATATATTGGTTTGTTTACTTCTGTGTACTTTTCAATTAATGTTCTCATGCAGAATATGGCTTCTTTTGTCCCGCTAATTTTCTTAAATCAAAATTGCTGCTCATCTAATTCAGTATTGATTTTATTCTGAATCCTTCCTTGTATAACTTTTAGCAAGATTTTTGTAACATGGCTCATTAGGCTTATTGTTCTAAAATCACTGCATTCAACTGCACCATTCTTTTTAGGCAATGCAATGAAAGTTGATGATTTAGTTCATTTGGTATGTATCCTGTGTAGTATATGTCATTGCATATGTCTGTAATCACTTCAATGCCAAAATCTTCTAGTGCCTGTATCATCTCTATCTGTATGTTGTCAGGTCCCGATTCTCAAATGGTGTTTCGAAAAAAGTGGATGTACCACACTCTATTCACTGGCAGACAACTAAAACAAGCAGAGGAATTTAAATACCTTGGAAGTCAAATGACAAACAACAAATCACAAACATCAGAAATAGATTCAAGAGGCAACAAAGCTTGTCAAATCATTGGACAGCAATCACTACTATTGTCCAACATGGAAATAACTCAAGGCAAAATGGGCCTCTACAATACACTCTTCATCCCAATGTGCTACCAATGCCAGTCCTGGACCATAGATGCAAGAACAATAAGAAAAATAACCACTACCGAGATGGAATGTGTTAGATGAATGACAGAAAACAGCCTGAGAGATAAGACCGGAAATGAAGAACTGACAAAAAAAGCTAGAAATAATTCCCACCACAGAATACATAAAGAAACAACAGATAAATGGTTTGGCCACATAGAAGATAGTAGAAAGAACAAAACACTACACAACGAACCTTCAATAAACATTGCGAGAACACCAGACCCAAAAGGCGACCACAAAAAAATGAATTGACAAAAAAATTAGAAATGCTAGGAAACATAACAGTAGCAGAGGCAAAGAGAAGAGCAAAAGACTGCAAATTATATCTCTCCTCGATGCAAATGAAGAAGGAAGGAAGAACTGCAGCTCTTTAGTCGGTTTCAACAACACAATTAAATGATATGATTATTTTCACAGGCTCCCAGTCAATGCTTCTAGAAGTCCAGAATTGATTCTGAAATGTCATCTACAGAATCTTTCAACATGTATGGATATATATATGACTGTCATGAATCGATGAAGCTGATTGGTTGTCCTGAGGTGTATCAGTGGAAGAGAATATGGCAATGGGCAACGAATATGCACACGGTAACACCTTGATGGGGTTCAATGATAGTAGCTGGATACTCACACTGCTATCAATGAAAATGGGGAACAAACACGCACAACAAGGGTTACAACTTGAAGGCCCTCACTGAGTATAGTCATAATATTAAAACAGTTAGGATACAACTCTGGACATCTGGAAATAACAAGAGCATGCTAACCTCAACACACAATTGAAGCCATCAGTTTGTATATACTTCATCTACTGTTGAAATTGCCATAGCAAATTATTGTTCAGGTTGCTGTGATGTCAACTCTAACAACAAACAATCAATGTCATTAAATATAGCCACTCACAAAATTATTTACTTACATATTCACTTTTCAGTGTCAAGTAGTGCAACCTCAAGGCCCGAAGGTAGATATCAAATACTGACATCCGTGAGAGACCACTGATGCCAATAACAATTCTCATGTAATCTTGACAATCTAACATCTGGTCAAACAAAACCCTCATTTTTTCCACTCTCTTGTGGGTAATATTCCCACCAGTAACACAACGCAGTACAGTTGCTCGCTGAAACAGTTTATCAACAAGAAAAGATCAGTGATTGGTGCTGTGAATGTATGTGTGGTTATCCTAAATCATTCAAATTAGTACGAGAGAACAAAGCCACTCACTCTATTATGTATATCATAAAAAGTGAAAGAGATGTCATGAAAGTATCAGCATGAAAAACAAAATTTAGGATAAAGCAAAACAGTTTATGTGGCTCTGTAAGGAGTTTTTAACACTAATACTCTTTAAATATATTCAAAATGTTCTATATCTTTCCATCCATGTTTGCCTGATAATTTCTTCAATGCAAAGTCCTCTTTAAAAAGAGATTTCATCATCATCAAGTACCATGCCTGCTGGCAAAGGTGATCATGTCTCTCAACAATTTCGACAGTTATTTATCATTTCCGCTGTTGACCTTCTGCTAAGCCATTCTCTTAAGCTGTCTTTTCTCTTTGCTTCCCTCTCATCTCTCGTATCTCTTCGTGCCTCAATTTTTCCAGTCGTTACAATATATTCCACAAAAAATATTAACAAAAAATTCATATAGGAGAAGGTGTATCTTGGTCTACGCCCTATGGGCCGGTTACGGCTCGAAAGGTCAATAGATAGATAGATAGATAGATAGACAATATATTCCAGCTGTTCCCTTGTCATTATATGGCTAAAAAATGATGATTGTTTCTTCCTAAAAATGGAAATTAGCTCTCATTTTGCTCTGGTCCCTTTCAGAAGGTTTCCATTACTCTTCTTAGCTGTCCATGGTATTCTTTTGTAAAACCACATTTCTACAGATTCCAGTGATTTTCTTGTCTGTTGTCCTATTGTCCATGATTCACATCCATATGTTAAGACTGGCTCTACATAACATTTAAGAACTTTTTTTCTTGTTTCTATTGTCAAAAATGGATTGCACAGTATCTTCCTCATTTTTTAGAAAGCTGTTTTTGCCTGAGTCATTCTGCATCTCACCTCAAAAAATATTTAACAGGTATAAATCAGTTGAGTTGTTTACATAAAAATGTGATATCTTGTACCTTTTTGACCAATCAGATTCGACTTCAGAATGGCATTATTGGGTGCCACTTGCCTTCTTTCTTATCACCATATCAGTCACCATAAGGAGTAGGGTCTTCATTAGTTTTGATTCACTGACTTTGACACAAGAAGTCAGTAGTGAATTGCTTTTTTTCAGTCAATGATGCAATTGGTATCTTGGTCCCTAAGTGGTCACTGAAAAGGTACACTAAATAAGAAACTACCAAAGTTTTTCTCAAAAGATACTAACAACTAAAGCCTGTACTCTTGAGTGTGGAAATTCTCTTGGCAAGTGGACTTTATGCTCAGCCTCTTAGTAAGACCATCGGCAGGCCCTCCATTGTATTTCCATTGCAAAAAGCAGCGAAATACAGACATTTTTCCTCATTGGTCCTTTTAGCTATCCAGGGAACTCTGCCTCTGCTATTAATTAAGACTGTCAATCGCATATTGCAAACTATTTATGTTGTGACCATTGACTTCAATTCCTTTTTTGTCTACTATTGATCTCATAATATATTAGCTGTAAAGTGAAAACAAATCTAGCGATAGAACACAGCCTTGTCTGACTCCTTGTTTTATATATTCAAAATTGATTCCTCTGATTTCATACATAATGATAAATATATGCGGGATAAAAAATAAAGAAGTCGAACTTATAGAAGAAATGACAAAAAGGAAAATTAAAATACTAGGATTAGCGGACACCAGAGTTAAAGGACAACAGATAAAGAAAACACACATGAACTACACGAAAATATTCTCAGGAGTCGACAACACAGAAAGAGCAACACATGGAGTAGGTTTTATCATCGACCCATAAAACGCAAAGAATAAATCTAGAAATAAAATACCATTCAGAAAGAATTATTACAATTAAACTACTAGAAGACGATTGAAAAACAAATTACATTCAAATCTTTGCACCATGCAACAACAATGAAAGAGACAGCAAAGAATTATATGACACACTGAATGAAATTATTAACAAGATTGATGAAAGCGATGACATGTTAGTGATGGGATATTTTAATTGAAGGCTTGGGAAACGCAACAGTGAGAACAGAGATATCTTAGGACCCTCTGGCGATAAAACAGCTGAAATAAATGAAAATGGAAGCAGACTGCTGGAAATATGTAATCAAAATGATTTATTTATCACCAAAATATTCTTCAAACACAGAGAGTCGCAAGTATACACCTGGTACAAATGGAATGACACAACATGCAGAAGCCAGATAGATTTTATACTAGCAAGAAAACAGAACAAGAAAAGAGTAACCGACAGTAGAGCAAGCCCAAATATTACAGATGACACGGATCACAAGATGGTTATGATCACACTCATCATCATCATGTGCCATACCGGTTGGCGCAGGCGATCATGTCCCTCCACAATCTTCTATCTACAGTGCATTGTATCAGTTCTGTTGTTGACTGTTTTCCATGCCATGACACCAAGCTATCCAGTATTTTCTCTCTTTGTCGTCTGCGATCTCTCTTTCCTTCTATTTTGCCAGTTGTAACCAAGTATTCCAACTTTCCTCTTCTCATGATGTGCCCGAAAAATGTTGATTGCTTCTTTCTGATGTTTTTTAAGAGCTCCCTTTTTGTGTTGGCCTCTTTGAGAACTTTCTCATTGGTCTTTTTAGCTGTCCGGGGAACTTTCAACATTCTTCTTAGAAATCCCATCTCTGTGGCCTCTAATCGTCTTTTCATTTGTTTGATGATCACACTAAGACAGCCAAAAAAAAAGGGAATGTAAGAAAACAAACAAAAGAAACAAAAAGAAAAGACAATAAAAATAAAACAATTAAAAGATCAAGAATCAAGGAAAACCCTAGAAGAAAAACTAACATAGGAATTCAAGACACTCCCTAATGAAGTATTCACAGTAGAAGAAAAGTGGAAACAATTTAAGGAAACAGTAACCAACATCTCTAAAACAGTTTGTGGAACAAAGCTAAGAGCAAGAGAAGGGAAAAAGAATACCCAGTGGTGGAACGAAACAATCAGAGAAGCAATTAAAGAAAGGAAGAAACTGTTAAAAAATTGGAGGGAGAACAAGAACCAAGAAAAATATGCCTTAGTTCGAAAAAAGTTAAAATTTTGATCAAAGAAGCTAAACAAAAGAATTGGACAGAATTCGGACAAAACATGAGCAGGGACTTCAAGACAGCCACAAGAGATTTCTACAAAGCAGTAAAAGCCACAAGAGCGAGAAAAGAAAACCATGATCCTACTGAGCTCGTAAATGACAAAGACGGACAGCCAATATCAAATAACCAACGTATGCAACAGAAATGGAAAGAATATTTTGAAGACCTGTTAAACATAACAACTACCAATAAGACAACAAAAACCATGCCAGAACTCAAATACTGAACCCAACATCATGAAAGAGGAAAGAGAAGAAGTAATCAAATATGCACCAAGAAATAAAGCGCTGGGGATAGATAACATACCAATAGAAATAATAGTAGCAGCAGGAGAAACAGGAGTGCAATGGCTGCACAGAATATTTAATGCAGCATGGCACCAACAAGCCCCAGAAGACTGGCAACAGGCAATCATCATACCAATATGGAAAAAGAAAGGTAGCAAAAGAGACTGCAATCAATATAGAGGTATATCTCTTCTCAGCCATGTAGGAAAGCTATACGCCAAAATCTTGGAAAAAAGGCTGAGACCAATAATAGAACTACAGTTAAGCGAATCTCAAATGGGGTTCCCAAAAAACAGAGGATGTACTGACACACTATTCACATTAAAACAGCTTGCAGAAAAAAATGACAGAACGCAATCAAAACTTATACATAGCCTACATTGACCAGGAAAAAGCATTCGACAGAGTAAACAGAGAAAAACTGTGGGAGATACTAACAACATACGGAGTAAGCCCACATCTAACCTACCTAATTAAAAGTCTCCACATCAACAGCAGCTGCAGGGTCATAATGGCAGCAGTCTGCGCAGACCACTTCAAAGTTTGATCAGGTGTAAGACAGGGGTGCGTACTATCCCCCCTACTGTTTATTACATACATGGACTATATATGCAAGCTAGCCAACCCTTCAGAGACAGAGGAGATCAACGAGCTTTTATTTGCAGACGATCAGGCACTAATACATGAAACAATAGAAGACCTACAAGAACACTTAAACAAACTCAACATCTCACGCACAAAATACAACATGAAAATCAACATCAACACAGAAGCCATGAATGTTGCCAAAAATAAACAGAACATCAACATAACTATAGAAGTCAGGCAACTAAAACAAGTAGAGGAATTCAAATACCTAGGAAGTCTAATGTTAAACAATAATTCTCAAACAGGAGAGATAGAATCAAGATGCAACAAATTTTGTCAAATCATTGCAGTTATCACCACTATTGTCCAACAAGGAAATAACTCTGGAGGCAAAACGAGCACTATACAATATAATCTTTATCCCAATGTTGTGCTACCAATGCCACACCTGGACCCTAGATGCAAGAACAATAAGAAAAATAACCTCTACAGAGATGAAATGTGTTAGACGAATGACAGGAAACAGTCTGAGAGATAAGATCAGAAATGAAGAACTGAGAAAAAAGCTAGGAATAGCCCCTGCCATAGAATATATAAGGAAACAATAGATAAAATGGTTTGGCTACGTGACAAGGCAGAAAGATCAAAACACAACACAAAGAGCCTTCAACAAACGTTGTGAGAACACCAGACCCAAGGGTTGACCACGAAAAAGATGGATCGATTGAATATTAGAAGCACTAGGAAAACATAACAGCAGCAGAGCCGAACAAAAGAGCAAAAGACCGCAAATTATATCTTCCCTCAACGCTGAAAGGCAGATGAGGAAGGAAAGAAGAAGAAGAAGATTTCATACATCCTGAAACTTTTTACTTCTTTTCTTCCTGTTACTTCAATTAACTGATTGTGCATACATTGTGTGCCTTTCTTTTGTTGTTTTTCCATTTCTTCACATTTCTGCTTGAACCATTTTTTCTTTTTTTTCTCCACATTTTTTTTGGATTTCTTTGCGCAATATTTTGTATGTCACTTCTTCTTTCTTATGTTTTCATATTTTGTCATTAGTTCTTGTATTATTCTGTCATCCATTTCTATCTTTTTCTTATTTATCTATTTTGTACTATAGTGATGTACTTATGATTCATCTATCTACTCTAAGCATTTCTTGTTTCAATTTCATATTTCTTGGGGATTTCCATATCTTCCTGTTTTATGCTCATTTTTTCCTATTATTGGTACATGATCATTATTGCAATCTGTTCCTGGCCTTATTTTAACAGTTGTGTTAGGCGATTCCTAAATCTTCTTTGTACCAGTATAAAATTAATTTTGTTGTGTACTTTGCTGTCTGAGCTTTGCCATGTCTATGTGTTACTTATAATCATTTCATGTGTCTCTGCCCAAGCTAGCTCCTCTGTCATTTCTCTCTCTTAGGTCATTTTTTCCAGTCACATTTTGCACTTTAGCTGTATCTACATTTGCATTAAAATCTCCTAATATAATAGTTACTTCTTGGGATTTAGAGTTTAATGGCAATCTCTTGCTCGTTGTAAATGTTGTCAATGTCTTCATCATCACTGTTACTTGTTTGGTGCATAAACTTGAATTATGCTGATGTCCTTTGGTCTACCTCTCATTTTACCAGCAGAATTCTATATGATACTGGCCAAAATCCTTTAATTGTTTTGCTTCATTCTCTGTCTAGATGATTGGGTGTCACCTGTAGTACATGACGCTCCCTACCAGACAAGATGGCTGCTTTGGAGTGCCCATAAATATCGTTAGCTGTAGATATTGCATTGTTTCTTTACATGATTATTACTTGTAAATTCTCTGAAGGTAGTTTGCCTTTAATTTCCTTGTTGTCAGTGACTGTCTAGTCAAAGGTCGCAACCTGCATCTCTACAATTGAGATCCTCTGCTTGCTGCCATGTATTGGGAACCATAACCGGCATTACTTGTCATCTGCTTCCATGGCTTCACATAACCCTTACAAGTGGACTAAACGACTGCTCCACCTTGACCAAGAGTGTCCTATAGACTAGTGGATAAGAGAAAACATCTTACTCTTGACGTGACGACGTCCACTGACCCGGAACATGGGGGATCAACAACACACAACTTCAAACCGTCAGAACTGAATTTCGTTCGAGAACAACCAAGTACATGGATTCTGATGGAACCAAGCGAAGAATGTCAGGTAGGCTTGATAATGGTTCTAAAGCTGCATCAACGCTGAAGTCAGTGGTGAAAAATGCAGAAATACTAGATGTGGAATCTCCTAACTTTAGCGGAGAACCTTCACCCGGTGCTAGATCCAAGCTCCGCATCAAACTGTGGGACAGCTTTCTCCAGAAGACTAGAACAATAAGAGTTCGAACAAAAGAGAAAAATCAGAGCTCGAAGCTGGAGAAGAGAGCCAGCAGTCACCCCAACATATCATCATACACAGTCATCACAGACAACCATGTGAAGAAAGAGATCATTACTACCTTACCGAGGCTTCCACGACTAGACTAGAGGAAGCTCATATCCACAATGTTGACTATAAGAGTAATATGTTCATTCATCAGAGAGGAATCTAACGCAGCTCCAGTAGTTTAAATGATGCCTTCATAGACCTCTACTCGACTTCTGAAGACAAGATCCCCTCTAGAGTTAGCTTCGAAAACAGCAATGAAATTAAACGTAATGAGAACCGCAGCTCAGAAGACTATTCATGGCGTACACATCTAATGACAAATGTAAATGCTCAAGACAGTGCACCAACTACAGATACAAACAACATCTCAAATAGTACTTGTATTAAAGACTGTGATGATAAGAAAGATGTTGAGCAAGAAGAGGAAGATAATGAAGTCGATCGAAGTTCGTCTCAGGAACCCTCACTGTATATGACTGGCCACCAAGGGTCCTTCCAGCACTCCCTCTACATGCTGAATATTCACCTTCAGGAAGGTAGAGAACTCGTCGTTATGGACACTTGTGGTACCAGTGACCCTTACGTGAAGTTCAAAATAAGTAACAAACTGCTGCATAAGAGTCGCATTGTGTTCAAGAACCTTAACCCCCGCTGGGATGAGCAGTTCAGCATCCCTGTCGATGATGTCACAAAACCACTTATTATCAAGGTATTTGATTATGACTGCACCTGGAACGATGACCCAATGGGTGGGGCAGATCTTGACCTCACAACCCTTGAGATGAACAAGAAGACAGAACTGAAGCTGGCTCTGAGTGAGAAAGACAAAGATGAATACATGGGTTACCTGCTGCTGGCTTGTACGTTGGTGCCAAAATCAGATGAAAGCAAGAAAGAGCAGGAGGACATGAACTTTCGGTCAGTATGGTGGATAGGCGGCAGGAACCTAAGAAGGCTATGTCTGAAAAGTGTTCCTGGTTGCAGTTTCCTCATATTCCAAGTCCGGCTTGTTGCAGGAGCTACTGAGTTAGGTGCTCTGTGCACACTGTGAGCTGTGTGTTTCATCCGTTTTGATCATGTTCCGATATTCCAATTGTTTACGATGAATGCTGATATAGTATGACAGGGAACAGCTGGCTGTGTTCACTTTCTGTGCTGTTTCGCCTTGTCTTTTGGCGTATGCTGAGACTGCTATGGTGGGTACTACAGCTACCTTCCTTTGTTTGGGAGATGAGTTAGTAATTCGGATGATTCCACTGGCACGGGCGGTTGAGCAATTATGGATTTTAATTCGTTTGCAGTGATACCGGGACATTCCATAACCAAACCAATCTTACTCTTCCTTGGGTAGGGATACCTCTTCCCTGCTAACCTAATAATCAAATATCACTAACAAATATGTAAAAAATTAAAAATATAAACTTCATACAAAATTATAGATCAAAGAATTTGTTTAAATTGCGACTTACAATAGTGAATATAAAGACAACACAATCTTATACCAACCTCATGAAGGAGCTGTGTGATGGAAATATGCTTTTCTTCCATACTTCTTCCATCTTTGTTATGCTTGAGCTTTTGGATTGAATTCTTTAAGGTTAGAAGACGAACAAACACTTTCTTGGGTAAAGCCTTGCACAAAATTAGAAAACAATTGCCTTTTGAGTACATCTGAAATTTCTCTTCGTCAAGAAGCAGAATTTCTGGAACTCGAAAATGTTCTCTGCCAAAGCCAAAACTATTACCCTGGAGCAGTTCTAACATTGTGTCTATTGTCACTTCAAAAGCTTCTCTTAGCTTAAGAGCTTTGTCTCCAATCATGGCCTTCTTGGGGGTAATAAATTTGAACCCACTCACTGTCACTTGTAAGGTTTCTGGAAGATCTTCTACAGCTAGAAATTCTTCATCACATATTTCATAATTATTACTACCATTTTGCTCTTCATCATCTGAAACTGAATCTAGATTCAATGTCTCCAGAACTTTATCCTCCATAATTCTCTTCAACAATTCTACTTTAGTCGAATTTAATTTCTTGTGATTGGCTGAATTTTTTGGGGAAAGATATATCTGTTGCTGTTGATCAAACAATGTTTTCTGACATTGCTTAATAACATTTACCTCTTGTAAAATCTGTTCATCTGAGAAATGTTCAATTCTATAGTTAAATGGAGGATTGCCAAATGTGTTAATCACTGGCTCAATATCATTATATAGGATAGGCAGATCAGGGATATTTAGATAATTTAAGCAACATTGTATTATTTCCAGTGTTCTTTTTCTTCTCTCACCATGCGAGATGTAAGGATTGCTTAGTACAGTTTTTAAAGAATATGGCAGAATGTGTTGGATATCTGGTGTAATTGAGATACCAAGCTGTAAAGTGATTAGGTCTTGCACTGTAACATCATGTGATATGATATAGGTTGAATACTTAGTGTCATGATTAGTGGTAGATTCACTATGGGAAACAGAATTCCTTTCTACCATTTTGTATTTTGACCACTCTTGATCTATAGTTTCATTCCTCATTTGTTTCTCTACATGTTGACAATCCAAAACAGTTTCACCATTCTGAGTTTGAGTATCTGCAATATTCAACTTTTTTGAGGCAAAACTTCTATTGGAATTTACTTTTTGTGCATCCATGTTGGCAACACCATATAGCATGTCAATAGGATGCTGTGTTCTTGATTTTTGAGTGCCTAGAGTCTGACGCAGAGGTGACCATAGTCTATCACTCTTAGTTCTTGAGAAGTAGTAGTCAAGTTCAGTGCATGAGTTTAATTTAGAGCTGCCGTGTCTGCTTGATCTAGGTGGAGACCTTGACCAAGATCTCCGACTTTCAGAAATGGAAGAACCATAGGGGCTTCTACTAGATGAGTGTTTTCTTCGTCTTTGTGATGATCGACTTCGTCTTCTTGAAGAACGACTTCTTCGCCTGCTTGAAGAACGACTTCTTCGCCTGCTTGAAGAATGACTTCGTCTTCTTGAAGAATGACTTCTTCGCCTTCTTGAAGAATGACTTCTTCGCCTGCTTGAAGAACGACTTCGCCTGCTTGAAGAATGACGGCGTCGTCTTCTTGAAGAATGGCTGCTTCGTCGACTTAAAGAATAGCTGTTTCGTCTTCTTGATGAGCTCTGGATGGAAGATTCACGCCTCCTGCCTCTGAAGTTTGGTGATGAGGTGGTTGATCTTGAGCATCGACTTCTGTAACTAGATGAATAAGATGTGGATGAAGAAGACCTCCTGATCTGTCTGTAAATTCGATTTCTGTACGTTCGAGTTCTGTGTTGTGATCTTGATCTTAAAAATGATGATGATCTGGAAGTTCTGTCATATGATGACCAACTTCGGTCCCTGGAATGCGAAGGTGAGTGATACCTGCTTTTTCTGTTGGATTTATGTGGACTTGGTGAGGTGCTGCTGCTTCGCTGTCTTTGTGAATTATGTCTATCACTACTCTCACTTCTTCTTCTCTTCTTAGCCTTCACTGAACCAAGAGATGAACTCTTCTCTGGTGAATTTTCTACTGTTGATGATATACAGGATCGTTTCAATTTGTTTTTATGGTTTACATGATTGGGAATTGTATAATTTTCCATTTCTTTATTTTTATTTTCCTCAATTTCTGTGCAAACAGTTTCTTGTTCATATTTTTCATTTGTATTCGATGCAGTATTAAAATGTTTGTCAACTGTTGGACTTAACTTCACAGTCTGTACAATCTTGTGATCTCCATTTGTTGCATCTATGTTTTTACTGCACGCTGTATCTTGATGTACATTGTTCAGCACAATATTCACTGTTGAAGTTACTCCAGGAAAAGTTGTTTTTCTTATGTTGCTTTTATATTTGAAGTCTGTACTTGTTTCAGTGGATCTCTGTTAGACTTATCACAAGCTTCAACTATGTTGGCTGTGGTTGAGTTGTTATCATTATCAAGAGATGAACAAACAATTACTGATACTAAACTTGGGAATGTATTTTTGTCAACTTCGGCTGTCTGGGTATGAACATTATAATTCGTTTTAGTCTCTGTTCTAAGTGTTAAAGGATTTTTCTGATCTGCATTTAAGAAAAGATCCTTTTTCTCATAGTTTATTTCACAAACACTTGATTTTGATGGATTTGTAATGCTTGGTAACTCTTCATTATCAGAGTCTATTATTACTAATGCGTTAGATATGTCCTCATTTTTAACTTTCCTTTTTTTATTTAAAGAGATTAAGTCATTGGAGACAATGTTTCTTTTCTTCATTTTCACTGAAACATTGTCATGTGTTTGTGCCTGTTTCTCAACAGTTTGTGATGATGAAGTTGTCAACATATTATTTGGACTACCTGCAACTATTTTATTGTGACCACTTTGATCAACAGATGCAGATTTCCTGACAACATTGTTAGACGTATAATAATTCCTCTTATTCTTATCTGATGTGCATTCTGCTATAAAAGATTCTTCTTTCACTGCAAAATTTCTTTCATTTTCCGAAAAGCACTTCTTGGAGGCAATTCCTGATGATTTCTTATTTTGAGGCTCTGGAAAACTGTCAGCTGGCTCGTCACATTTCTGAGTCTCATCGACTTTGATAACCAAACTTTGTTGAACTGCTTCATTTTTTAATTTGACTGCTTTACTTTGATGATTTTCCCAGTTAATATTCACATTACTGTGTGCCTCAGATACCTTTTTATTCTCTGACCTTTCTCCTGACTTCAACGGTATTACTGTAACAGATTTTTGTCTCGTTAGCTTGTTTTGTAGTTTTATTCCACCAACAGATATAATTTTTCTAATGCTTTTAAAATCATTTGACTCTGTTTCACTTGAAGAACCATTATAATTCATGTTGTCTCTACGTATTTTTACTATCATGTTCCCTTCTTCATCACTGCTGGATATTTCTCCTTCCTCTATCTCTCTATTCTCTAATGTGAAAAAATTATTCTTAAGCTGTTTGGAAGAAACATTTAAATATTCATCTCCCTCCATGTCAGCGGAGCTTTTTGTATGTGGCTTATCTGAAACAGTGACATTTGTTTCAAACAAATCCAAATCTTTGGCACTGTTTTCATTCAAATGGCTTATCTCAGAGATGAGCTGATTGTGTGCATAATAAAGAGCACTCAGGGGTACATCATCAAGGTAAACCTTGCCATTAGTGTTAACACCGATTGCTGTTTTGTCTACTAGGTCTACTGTGTTATCTAATGATGAACTCAAAACTGTCTTCTTATTTTCTGGAGTTCCTGATGGCTTATCCAATTCTATCACCTGTGTTTCTTTGAGAGAAAATTTACTTTTAAGATTTTGTGTTCTCTTATCACTAATGTTAAATTTCTGTATAGCAGGATGTGATAACTGCTGAGAAATTAAGCCTGAACGTTTTACTTGGAACTGAAAAAAGTCCTCTCTACCATTAGCAAATCTGTTCTCTGGCCTGTAATATAGATCACAACTCTGGTTACCACTACCAGAAATGTCATGTTCTGCTGAGCTGCTTGCCCTAGGTCCATTTTCTAAAAGTGGAGACCTGGATAAGCTGGAGTCATCTGATGATGCTGGTGTGAATTTTCTAATCAAATTACTTTGATTGGATATGGTCTGGAAAGAGAGTGAACTGTTTCTGTGCTCAGATGAGTTTGGTTTTGTAACCTCAATATGTTTGTTTCCTTCTGATTTCCTACATTCTGATGGATATGATCTAGTTCCTTGATAAAATAATTCTGAATGCAACTTATTTTGTGCATCAATTTCTGACTTCACTGTCTGTAAGTCCTTGCCCCTACCAAAAAATGTTGAACTTTTGTTAATGCTCATTCTTTCAGAACAAGATTTACTAGTTCTGCAATTGTTATCAATGACAGGTACAATGCTTTCCATTTGTCTTTCAGTGTTTGTCGTTCCTGACTTTCTGTTTGTCAAAAATTCCTTTAGTTGCCAAAGAACCTGGAGGGGGGTCTTTCCATTGTTATCTGTTTGATGAGTAGAAGATTTTTTTTCCATGGCATTCGTTAGATGAACTAGTATGTCTGCAAGTTTGTCAGAAAGTATTTCATGTTGCATCTCCTCCTGAGATTTATTGTTGTGTGATTCTCCAGTTTTTAAATCAAAATCTTCTGAGGATGTCAAACTAGTTTTATTTTCCCTTACATCAACAGCATTTTGTTTCCATGATGAGAATTGATGATGAACATCATTTATGTCATCACTTTCATTAGCTTGATCATCATTTGAGTAGCTATCAATTATCTGTAAAGACTTGACTTTGCTTGATTGCCTAAAATAGGTGTTTTCTGGTGATCTCAGAATATGCTTACAATCCCCTTTGTTTGAAGCAGCTTCAATAATAGGAGGTGTCTTATAAATTGCTGGCAATTTAAATTTGGAATCGAATGTAGGATATTCTTGAATATTCTTGTCTCCTCTTAACTCTGTTATAGGCGTTGAACATGTTGATTTAGCAGAAGAAACTGTGGTTCCACATACTGAATGTCCCATTATTTCATCCATTTGCTGGAGTGGAGCCATGGTGCTAAGACCTAAGGTACCAGAAAGTTGTGTGTTAGATGTTACAATTCCCAGTCCTGAAATCCTGTTGACCTCATAGTCACTATTAGAAAATTGATATGAAGCATTTTGATTTTTGTCAACATTGCAATACTCTTTCCCTACATCACATTTAAATGCACTGGAGTCATAACAGAGCAGCTTTGATTGATCAGTTACAGAATGCTGCATAGCTGTTGTATATTCACTAAAATTTGCTCCAGAAATCTCCGATTGTTTGCTATAATCAAACGTATTTGTAGAGAACGTATTGGATGGATGTGAGAACTGTTCATATCCAGGATATGTAAATTGTTGTAAAGCAAATGGCTGAACATGATTAGGTTGTTGTACATGAAAACCACAAGTTGGTGCTCCTGTCCAGGACATATGTAGAGAGTTCTGAAATTGTGGATTATTTAATGGATAACTAACATTTGCACTGGAGTTATGTGATCCTTGAGGCATGTGGGAAGAACAGTTCCAATAGTTATTCAACATTGAGTGATTTTGTGTTGCTGTAGTTATGGGCCTATAATCTACAAATCCATATGGCTGCTGTACAACACAGTTGTTATTGTCTATAAGGGGCCAAGTTGAATTTGTCTGATTATTGGAAAAAAGAAAGTTATTCTCAGTGCTTTGTACAGATGTGATTCCCTTTTTGTAAATCTGACCATCATTTATATTAGCATCAACAGATGATGGGTTCCAGCCAATTACCTCTGAATGGTTAGTCTTGACTACTGTTTCACCAGTCTCTGTAAAGTATTTTTCAATTTCATTTTGTACTCCCCAAGGATTGTCAACACTGTTTGAGTTGACATCTGAATCTGTCATTGTACTATTTACTAGTATATTTTGAGCTTTGCAATCTCTGATATTGATACTTTTATTTGCAGAACTGAAATCTTTCACATAATGTGTGTCTGTATATTGAATTGTTACTGTTTCCTTCTCCTTTACATACTGATCCTTAGAGTCTTGTTTTATTGAGGCACTCGCAATCTCACTTTCCAAAACCATAAATTCTTTATCAAAATGCTTTTTCACTTCAGAACCTTCTTTCACCTTATCAAGAAATAATTTAACACGGGAACTATTGTCTGGTTCAACAACCACATCTTTTTCAGTTTCCTGCATATTCATTGAAGATTTTGAACTTTTCTCTGCACAACTTTTTTGGTCAGGTTTTATCATATTTATTATTGGTGTAATGGCTTTAATCATGGCAGGAGATGATGTGTTCTCTTTATCTTGAATACTCTTTGCCAAGTCACTTGTGTCTGAATTGATGGCATCAGATACTGGAACTACACCATTAATGCTTGCTATCTTTAAGTTATGTGATGGAAGTTGATGCTCAAGTTGTAAGCATGGAAGTAAATTTTCTACTGTTGTTAACTGTGTTGGAAGTGCAGCATCTTGTGACACAAGTACATGGTTGACAGAACATCTTTCAGAAAGTGGTAGAGATATTGCAGCATTATCATGGAGTATCTGTTGGGGCAAGTGCTTCAAATAGACATCTACTTTAAATTGCTCCTGTAAGTCTGATCCAAGCATGGGTATGTGCTCTTTTAAACTCCTTGACAATGTTTCAGAGATTACTGTATTTTCATCACCGCTCAAAAAATTCTGCAATACTTCCTTTTCCAACTCTGAATCCTGTACTTTTAATTCTAACTGCTGTAGTTGATTCTTTACCTCAGGATGCAGTACACGCATCACTAATTCGGATTGCTGTACTTGTTTCTTCAACTCTGGATACAGCACCTGCTTTTTTAACTCTGGATGCAGCACTTGCTTCTTTAACTCTGGATGCGGCATTTGCTTCTTCAACTCTGATTCCAGCACCTGCTTCTTTAACTCTGGATGCAGCACTTGCTTCTTTAACTCTGGATGCAGCACTTGCTTCTTCAACTCTGATTCCAGCACCTGCTTCTTTAACTCTGGATGCAGCACCTGCTTCTTCAACTCTGGATGCAGCACTCGCTTCACCAACTCTGGATGCAGCACTCGCTTCACCAACTCTGGATGCAGCACTTGCTTCTTTAACTCTGATTCCAGCACTTGCTTCTTCAACTCTGGATGCAGCACTTGCTTCTTTAACTCTGATTCCAGCACCTGCTTCTTTAACTCTGGATGCAGCACCTGCTTCTCCAACTCTGGATGCAGCACCTGCTTCTCGAACTCTGGATGCAGCATCTGCTTCTCGAACTCTGATTCCAGCACTTGCTTCTTCAACTCTGATTCTAGCACCTGCTTCTCCAACTCGGATTCCAGCACCTGTTTCTCCAACTCTGATTCCAGTACATGCTTCTCCAACTCAGGATGCAGCACCTGCTTCTTTAACTCTGGATGCGGCATTTGCTTCTTCAACTCTGATTCCAGCAGCTGCTTCTTTAACTCTGGATGCGGCATTTGCTTCTTCAACTCTGATTCCAGCAGCTGCTTCTTTAACTCTGGATGCAGCATTTGCTTCTTCAACTCTGATTCCAGCACCTGCTTCTTTAACTCTGGATGCGGCATTTGCTTCTTCAACTCTGATTCCAGCACCTGCTTCTTTAACTCAGGATGCAGCACTTGCTTCTTTAACTCTGGATGCAGCACTTGCTTCTTCAACTCTGATTCCAGCACCTGCTTCTTTAACTCTGGATGCAGCACCTGCTTCTTTAACTCTGGATGCAGCACCTGCTTCTTCAACTCTGGATGCAGCACTCGCTTCACCAACTCTGGATGCAGCACCTGCTTCTTCAACTCTGATTCCAGCACCTGCTTCTTTAACTCAGGATGCAGCACCTGCTTCTTCAACTCTGATTCCAGCACCTGCTTCTTCAACTCTGGATGCAGCACTTGCTTCTTCAACTCTGGATGCAGCACTTGCTTCTTCAACTCTGATTCCAGCACCTGATTCTCCAACTCAGGATGCAGCACCTGCTTCTTCAACTCTGATTCCAGCACCTGCTTCTTCAACTCTGATTCCAGCACCTGCTTCGCCAACTCTGATTCCAGAACCTGCTTCTTCAACTCAGGATGCAGTACCTGCTCCTTCAACTCTGATTCCAGCACTTGCTTCTTCAACTCTGATTCCAGCCCCTGCTTCTTCAACTCTGATTCCAGCCCCTGCTTCTCCAACTCTGATTCCAGCACTTGCTTCTTCAACTCTGGATGCAGCACCTGCTTCTTCAACTCTGATTCCAGCACCTGCTTCTCCAACTCAGGATGCAGCACTTGCTTCGCCAACTCAAGGTGCAGCACCTGCTTCTCCGACTCTGATTCCAGCACCTGCTTCTCCAACTCTGATTCCAGCACCTGCTTCTTTAACTCTGATTCCAGCACCTGCTTCTTCAACTCTGGATGCAGCACTCGCTTCACCAACTCTGGATGCAGCACTTGCTTCTTCAACACTGATTCCAGCACCTGCTTCTTTAACTCAGGATGCAGCACTTGCTTCTCCAATTCTGGATGCAGCACCTGCTTCTTCAACTCTGGATGCAGCACTTGCTTCTTCAACTCTGGATGCAGCACTTGCTTTTCCAATTCTGGATGCAGCACTTGCTTCTCCAATTCTGGATGCAGCACTTGCTTCTCCAATTCTGGATGCAGCACTTGCTTCTCCAATTCTGGATGCAGCACTTGCTTCTTTAACTCAGGATGCAGCACTTGCTTCTTCAACTCTGATTCCAGCACCTGCTTCTTTAACTCAGGATGCAGCACTTGCTTCACCAACTCTGGATGCAGCACCTGCTTCTTTAACTCTGGATGCAGCACCTGCTTCTTCAACTCTGATTCCAGCACCTGCTTCTCCAACTCAGGATGCAGCACTTGCTTCGCCAACTCAAGGTGCAGCACCTGCTTCTCCGACTCTGATTCCAGCACCTGCTTCTCCAACTCTGATTCCAGCACCTGCTTCTTCAACTCTGATTCCAGCACCTGCTTCTCCAACTCAGGATGCAGCACTTGCTTCGCCAACTCAAGGTGCAGCACCTGCTTCTCCGACTCTGATTCCAGCACTTGCTTCTTCAACTCTGGATGCAGCCCTTGCTTCTTCAACTCTGGATGCAGCACTTGCTTCTCCAATTCTGGATGCAGCACTTGCTTCTCCAATTCTGGATGCAGCACTTGCTTCTCCAATTCTGGATGCAGCACTTGCTTCTCCAATTCTGGATGCAGCACTTGCTTCTCCAATTCTGGATGCAGCACTTGCTTCTCCAACTCTGGATGCAGCACTTGCTTCTTCAACTCTGATTCCAGCACCTGCTTCTTTAACTCAGGATGCAGCACTTGCTTCTTCAACTCTGATTCCAGCACCTGCTTCTTTAACTCTGGATGCAGCACTTGCTTCTTTAACTCAGGATGCAGCACTTGCTTCTTTAACTCAGGATGCAGCACTTGCTTCTTTAACTCAGGATGCAGCACTTGCTTCTTTAACTCTGGATGCAGAACTTGCTTCTTTAACTCTGGATGCAGCACTTGCTTCTTCAACTCTGGATGCAGCACTTGCTTCTTCAACTCTGATTCCAGCACTTGCTTCTTTAACTCTGGATGCAGAACCTGCTTCTTTAACTCTGTATGCAGCACTTGCTTCTTCAACTCTGGATGCAGCACTTGCTTCTTCAACTCTGATTCCAGCACCTGCTTCTCCAACTCTGGATGCAGCACTTGCTTCTCCAATTCTGGATGCAGCACTTGCTTCTCCAATTCTGGATGCAGCACTTGCTTCTCCAATTCTGGATGCAGCACTTGCTTCTCCAACTCTGGATGCAGTACTTGCTTCTTCAACTCTGATTCCAGCACCTGCTTCTTTAACTCAGGATGCAGCACTTGCTTCACCAACTCTGATTCCAGCACCTGCTTCTCCAACTTGGATTCCAGCACCTGTTTCTCCAACTCTGATTCCAGTACCTGCTTCTCCAACTCAGGATGCAGCACTTGCTTCTCCAACTCAGGATGCAGCACTTGCTTCTTCAACTCTGATTCCAACACCTGCTTCTCCAACTCTGATTCCAGCACCTGCTTCTCCAACTCAGGATGCAGCACTTGCTTCGCCAACTCAAGATGCAGCACCTGCTTCTCCGACTCTGATTCCAGCACCTGCTTCTCCAACTCTGATTCCAGCACCTGTTTCTCCAACTCAGGATGCAGCACTTGCTTCTCCAACTCTGATTGCAGCACCTGCTTCTCCAACTCTGATTCCAGCACCTGCTTCTCCAACTCTGATTCCAGCACCTGTTTCTCCAACTCTGAATCCAGTACCTGCTTCTCCAACTCAGGATGCAGCACTTGCTTCGCCAACTCTGATTCCAGCACCTGCTTCTTCAACTCTGAATGCAGCACTTGTTTCTCCAACTCTGATTCCAGCACCTGTTTCTTTAACTCTGAGTGCTGCACTTGCTTCTTCAACTCTAAATGTTGTTTTTCATTTGCAGTGTAACAAATGTCTTCAGTACTGCTGGCTCCTTGTTGAAATAGACAATCGTTTTTGCTCTGTTCACAATGTAAACCCTTCTCTCTTTTCTGTTTATCTAATTCATTCACTGCCAATGAAGCTGCAGACATAGTTTCTGATTGTACACTGCATTGTTCACTGCTTTTTAAAGAAAGCTTATTTGAGGCCACAGTTGGAAGTTTTCTTGACAAAACATCAGAATAACTAAAACTGTTCTTGCTTTGAATTTTACAGTTTGATGAGGCAGTTTCAGAACTAAGCTCTTTTGCTGATGCATATGTTATTTCTCTTTTGTTTCTATGACTTATATCTTCAGTACTCTCTTCCTTTAGATGTGGATCTTTTTCAAGTTCTTTACCGCTTAGAGTTGTTTTTAATGCAGGTGTTTCCATTGTAATTTCATCTTTCTCATTCATACAATTCATGTAGGTGCACATTTCTCTAGCCCTTTCAAGTCTGCTAGCAATCTTACCTTCCAAATTGTGTGTAATTCCCACTCTGTTACTCACTTGTTTCATATCAAAAATTTTCTCAAGCATGTATTCTCTAAATGTGTCTTCATTACTTATGTAACTTTCATTTTCAGCTAAAATCTGATTAGCATTATTTGAGCATGGTTGCAGCATTTCTGCTGCATTTTGAGTATTTGACTCAAACTGTTCCTCATTGACACATTTTGTGGGGAGTGATAATATAGAATCACACATGTTACCCTCTGTCACCATATCGTCAGCTTGTAAAGCAAAACATGACTGTGAATCATTGCAAACTTGACACTCTTTCTTGTATCTCACCTTTAAAATGAAAATCAAATGACACATACAAATTTTATCAAAATGTCTACATAAAGATAAAATACATGTGAGATTACAAATTCTACAAAACTGGTCTACAAAAACCCTAGAATTATCAGAATCTTCAAAATGCAAAGGAGACCAAGAGGGTGGACAATGGCATTGGTGGATACATACTCAACAAATGATGTTCTTACTTTAACCCTAGATTATGATAGTCGTAAAAATTCATCATCATCATGTGCCGTACCAGTTGGCGTTGGCGATCATGTCCTTCCACAATCTTCTATCTACAGTGCATCGTATCAGTTCTGTTGTTGACTGTTTTCCATGCCATGACACCAAGCTATCCAGTATTTTCTCTCTTTGTCGTCCGCGATCTCTCTTTCCTTTTATTTTGCCAGTTGTAACAAAGTATTCCAACTTTCCTCTTCTCATGATGTGCCCGAAAAATGTTGATTGCTTCTTTCTGATGTTTTTTAAGAGCTCCCTTTTTATGTTGGCCTCTTTGAGAACTTTCTCATTGGTCTTTTTAGCTGCCCCGGGAACTTTCAACATTCTTCTGAGAAATCCCATCTCTGTGGCCTCTAATCGTCTTTTCATTTGTTTGTCTATAGTCCATGATTCGCTTCCATAGGTCAGAATTGGTTCTATATAGCATTGATGAACTCTCTTTCTCATCTCTATTGACATAGATTTGTTGCATCAGATATTTTTCATTTTCTGAAATGCTATTTGGCCTGAGCTATTCTGCTTTTTATTTCCGTGGTGCATCTTCCATCTGATGTTATCACTGTGCCCAAGTATTTCAAACGTTGCACTTATTTCAGATTTGTCTTGTTTATTTTTATGCTGCATGGTGGTGATGATTGTTTCTTCGATATAACCATTACTTCTGTTTTCTTACTATTCAGACTGAGACCTTTCTTGTTGCTTTCTTTTACTATTATATCTATCATTTCTTGTAGCTCATTCTGTCTCTGCTATTAAGACTGTGCTATCCGCTTATCGTAAATTATTTATGTTGTGACCGCTGACTTCAATTCCTTTTTTGTCTACTATTGATCTCATAATATATCCGCTGTAAAGTGAAAACGTACGTTGGACATGTGATGAGAAGAGATAATAACCGAATAGCAAAGCAAGCCCTCATATGGGAAACAACAGGTAAAAGAAAAAGAGGAAGACCCAGGGAGACACTGAGAAGAACATTGATGAGAGAGGCAAGAGCAGCAGGAATCGGCTCCCTCAATGAGATAGAACTGCTTGCACAGAACAGAGACAGATGGCGAGATTTGATAAAATATCTTTAAAAGAAAACTGTTAGAACAAAAAAATTCATATAGGAGGTCTATCTTGGTCTACGCCCTATGGGCCGGTTACGGCTCGAAAGGTCAATAGAAAGTGAAAACAAATCCGGTGACAGAACACAGCCGTGTCTGACTCCTTCTTTTATAAATTGGAATTGTTCTGTTTGGTTGTTAATTCGTATAGCTGCTATTTGTTGCCAGTACATGTTTTTTATGATTCGCAGATCCTTGCCATCAATGTTTAATTTCTCCAGCATATTGATTATTTCCACATGCTTTACTCTGTCAAATGCTATCGTGTAGTCAATAAAGCACATATATAGATCTTTCTTTACCTCTATAGTTCTTTCTATCAATGTTCTTAAGATGTATATTGCATTATTGGTGCCCTTTCCTTCCACAAATCCACATTGTTCCTCACTTATTTCTGGTTTTATTTTGTCCCTTATCATGATTCTTAATAATATTTTAGTCATATGGCTCATGAGACTAATAGTGCGATGGTCTTCACAATCAGTGGCGCCTGACTTCTAGGTATGTGTCCAGTGTTATATATGTCATTAAGTAGTTTTGTTATGACTTGTACTCCCAGCTCTCCTAATGCATTTATCTCTTTGATTGTTATATTGTCTGGACCTGGAGCTTTGCCTCTTTTCATGTGTTGAATTGCGTCCTCCACTTCACTCTGCATTATTGGTGGTCCTGTGTCTTTATTTGAATTGTTTAATTCTGGCCTATCATCATCATAGAGTTCACTGATATATTCTGTCCATCTTTCCATTGTCTTCTCCTGTTCCATTATTATATTTCCTTCCTTTGATTTCACACATCCTGAAACTTTAACTTCTTTTCTTCCTGTTAATTCATTTAACTGATTGTGCATAAATTTTGAGTTCAATATTTTGTATGTCCATTCTTCTTTCTTATGTTTTCTTCTCTTTCGTCCATTAGTAATATTTTTACTGTCATCCATTTCTTTTTGTTGATTCGTTTAGTCACTGGTATTACTTCTTTTGATGTTTGTTGAATCGATTGAGCATTTCCCACTGTTTCTTCCTGTATTTTCTCAATAGCATTATATCTATTTTGTACTATCGTGTTGTACTTATCACTGATCTGTTTATCTACTCTTAGCATATCTAGTTCTAATTTTATATTTCTTGGTGATTTCTGTACCTTCCGCAGTTTTATTGTTATCTTTCCAACTACTGGTACATGGTCACTATTGCAATCTGCTCCTTGCCTTGTATTCAAGAATTTGTATTTTGAGGTCGTAAAAATTACCACCTCAAAATACAATTTCTTGGAATTTGAAAGTTTGCCATGTGCAAGCATTTACACGTGCGCACGCACACACTACCCCCACCCCCAAACCTTCCTAATTACTACTTTCGGTGACCTCTGAGTGTTGGATATGTTTCCTTTGATGGTTTTTGGATCAGGCACAAATGTACTAAAACTTTCAAGAAATTTGTTTTATTTTTCTTTTGACAGGGAAATCTCCTCAGCTGTTGGTGCAGACTTCAAACAAACCTTTGTAACTGAGGATAGTCAGCAAACAACACTAAGAGTAAGCTTAGATTGACTGAATGATGGGCTGCCTTGTCAAAAGACAATGTAACAACTCAGTAGCCACAGCGTAATAGGGTTGGACTTCTTCAGGCCATCAATCTAACCTAGCCAGGAAATAATTACAGTTTCTAATTTCCTTGTCTCTGCTACACAAACACACAGCTGTGTGGCTAAAGTTCAAAGGAAATCTTATTTTCTAAACTCCAAATGTAACAATTAAGTGGTAGAAATTTTTGTTACGGTATTGTAAAAATATGACTCATAGATGGATATTGTGTATGTAATCTAGGGTTACAGATGAATCGCTAAAAATTATAGGTTAAGTTTCTACCCAATACTACATTTACTACTTTCAAAAATGCAAATACATCAAGTATCTTTACTACAAATAATGGACAAAGTCTATTTTGTTTCCTCTTGTTTTGTCCAGGTTCTTCTACAACACAAAGCAGTTCCCGTTTGCATATGAAGTTTTTTTTATCCCCACCTTATGCTACCAGTGTCAAACAGTCACACACAACAAGACATAGATACAAACTATGTCACCACAAAAATGAGATGTTGGGTCAACAAGAGGAGACAAAATTAAGAGACCATAAGAAACAGACTTTAGACTTTAGAATGGAATAGCATCACTGCAGGTGGAGCATTCCCATATGTGTTCAGCTCTCATTCCAGCAACCAACAAAGTGTTCATCCTGATCACTCATACTGTTCTATTGAATGTGTTGTGTCCTGTATAAATGGCGCAGAGATTATAATGCGACCTTCTGGGTCGCTATAACAGCTGTCACGGACAGCACGATCTCCATGCTCCTTCTGCCAAATTAGTGTAACACCCAGAGAGATATAAAAAAGGAGTAGGCAAATAATTGCAGTGATGCGGTAAAGCTGGTGGCGAGAAGCAAGTTGTAGGGTGTAATGTACACCCCTACATGGTATGGTGACAGCTTAACCAAAATGGAAACAACAAAATAACGACATTTCGGCTTAATATGTGACTGAAATGTTGAAATAACTTCAGAAGAATTAAATATTAATAAATATAATTTTAAATGTATCCATTCTTGTTACATCCTCTTACAGAGAAATGAAAAAATATATAGAAAAAAATAAAAAACACGGTACGGTTAAAGCATTACATAATAAGTGAATGGCACAAATAAGAATGAAGTTTCAGCCCAATACACTTTCAGCAGGAACAAACATACAACACACACATTTTAAAGCAAAAAAATACCAAATAATTTTTTAAAAATGAATAATTTCAAACTAGAATGAGAAATAAAAATAAAAGGTTTTCCATGTAGAGTGTGCTGCGGTCAAAGTAAAATGAATGCTCCAGTACAAGCATGGAGTATGTGTGCACGCACCAAAGTGAAAATGTGCACACAGCACAAAAAACAAACCCCATGCATGTACCGTGGAATTCATTATCTTTTGACCACAGCAGTTTGCAGGGAAGACCTTTTATTCTTATTTGAATTTCTCATTCTAGCTCGAAATTATTATTTTTTAATTGTTTTTTTTTTATTTAATTACATATCTGCGTGTGTGTTGTATGTTTGTTCCTGCTGAAGGCCTATTGAGCTGAAACATTGTTCTAATTTATGTTATTCCACTTATTACGTAAACCTTTAATCTTACCATTTTTTTAAAATATATTTTTGTCATTTCTCCTTACAATTAGCTTTACTGCAGCTTCACCTTTATATGCATTTCTTTGCTTTGACTTTATATCCTCTTACATCCAATCTTATTTGATGAAAAGCAGGATTAGTATAAAATCTTTCAGCCATAGATGACATAAAATATAATAGCACTCCAAAACCAGATTACATAGTACAAAGTCTGGATACGGTTTCATGGAAAATCAACTTTCAGGTGTGCCCTCCTTTTCAGGTTAGCAGGAATAAAATTAGCAACATTTCAGACATTTTCAGCATAAAATTAAAAAATTTGTTTAAATATCATTTACAATAGCAAACATCAATATAAATTAGTTATCTTACCTTTCTGTAATCCACAATGAGTGTGTACGGCTGGTAATCCATATCTCCGAGTGCCAAAAGGTAGCACTCAATACCTACATCCCTCATTGAAACACTCTTTGGTAATGGTTTCTCTTCACTGGGATTAACTCTTGTTGTGTGAGACTGGCAAGTCTGTTCTATGTTTCTACTTTGTTGTCTTTCATTACAATCAGTGTCATTCACAAATGAATTGTTCACATAATCTGAACTTAGAATGTGGTCTTGTAGTGAGAGTTCATTGTCTGGTTCCAAAGATGTAGACGTCAAAACTTTGAGATGAGAATCGGCTAAATGTGAAGTCTTCGGACCACAATAATCTTTAGCTCCAGTGATCACTCTTTTATCAGAGGTAGATGGATCTACGTAAGGATGGTGACCAACGGTGATTTTAAAATTTGATTCCGGACACACATCAGTAATTTCTTCATCAGAGTTTTCATCATCTGCCTCATCAGTATTGGGATTAATCTTCCACTGAGAATTTGATTGTTTCCCAGTACATTGTCCATGATTTAAATCAGTCAAAACATTTTGTTCAGTCTTTCCTACCTCAAGTCTACGTACACTCTGTGACCCACAGCTCCAAACGGTGCTATTCTCATAAAAACATCTATATGGCACAGTCTCATTACTGTCTACAGTTTCAGATATAAAATTTGAGGGCTTTGTATCTATTTTTCTAGGTAGCATAGCCTTATCTGTGCCTGCAGCTTTTAAAGTAGAATCTGGAGTCTTTGTACCTGTACCAAGTTCTCCATGTGGCATAGCCTTGATCACACATGCATCTTTAGATAAACAATTTGAGGACTTCATATCAATTTTTCTGCACACCACAGCTTCATCTGAAGAGTCTGCAGCTTTAGGTAGTTTTCTATGTGGCACAGCCTCATTAGGGTCTATCAGAAATTTTTCAAGTAACACAGCCTTGTTTGAGCCTACAACTTTAGATACAGAATTTAATGATTTCGTATTCACTTGTCCATGTGACACAGCCTCATTAGAATTAGGACATTTTATGCTCTGTTTTTCAAGTAGTTTAGTTTTTGATGCAGAATCTACAGGGTACTCTTTTGTCCTACGTTCAAAATATTGAGAAACAGATAATTTTCCTGGAGCAATTTTGCTATTGCTAAAATCAATCTTTCTCAACAATGTACGATTAGCAGTTTGAGCTTTGGCAGCATTTGTGAATAAAGAACTTGATGAACTATGCATTGAAATAGTCTTCTCTGCAGCTGGATTGCTGTTGAGCATTAATTGGCTTCGTTTCTGAAGTCTTGGATCAGCCCTGCAACTTGGTATATTGAAAATATTGTTCATGTTTACTTGTGATATATTACCATTTGGAGTACGGCTGTAAGGAATTAAGTTCACACCTGTTGGATCAGAATTTGCAATAGCTCTAGAGTTGATTTCTTGTGTTTTAAGAACTCTAGGTTCATGATAAATTGATGAAACATGCCTGTTGCTCACTTTTGTTTTATTTCCTGGTTTACATAATTGCGCTGCTACATTTTGACCTTCAGATGTTGATGAAGATGGTTTTGAAATTTGTGGTTCAGTCGACGGAATCAGTTTTAAAAATTCAGACATTTTGGCGTCTTTTTCAGCCTGAATTTTTTCATTTGCTGCAGAAAACCGTTTCATGTACTGATCATGCAGTTCACTGGGTGTACCTTTGATACCCTAGAAGATAGTTTTACTTTACTGTTGACTATATCACTGGATTTTTTACCATGCTTGTTTCTAACACCATTCAAGTCTACTTTATTCGTTTCTGTTTTCAGGCTGTCTCTCTTAGAATGAGAAACACACTGATTGCTTGGGACAGAAAATGAATCATTAATATTATGTTGTGCTGGTAATGATAGTGGACTTGATACACTGATCACCCTGGTAGAAGATGTTGATGATGCCGTAGTTGAATTTGCTACAGAGAGTCCTGGTTTAGAGTTCAAACACAATGAATTATTACATGTGGCTTGTGAGTCACTGTTAGATAATGTGGATGGGATATCTCTTGGAACATTTGGTTTACATACAGACTCTAAAGGTTTTTGCCTTTTCCTGAGTGTGATTATTGCAAATGGCAGACAATGCCTTGGAGATTGAGATGGAACACAATCTTCTGTGTATTCATACAAGTAAATCTGAAATTGAAATTTATTTTTTTTTTAAGCAAATTACACAGCAAATATAAACTGAACATTTATGGAATAATTTCTACATGTATTAGTAAGTTTTTTCATAAGTGTGCCAAATTTAATCAAAATCTGTTTTGAAGGAGTGAGTTTTTAAATAAATGAAGGTTGCTGATAAAACTGTCATTTTTTCTAAACACCTCCCTACAGTAAACAAACAATTCACAGAAAAATTTATAATTTTAACATAATTGACACACAGGCATGAATGAAGTATCAGTGATTAGCTGATATCACGAGCTATATAGCTATACTTTTAACATGTACAAAATTAATTTGAAAATGTTACCAAAGTTTCTTAATGGTTCATAAATGCCCACTTTCTTTTCTTGATTATAGATGATACTGTACGTGTCCATAGCATTTTCTCAGACTTCTGCACTGGTCTTGAATTCATTACGTGGTATACAGAACATTTTTATCTCAAGCTGAAAATGGTACACAGGGCGGAAGTCAATGTTCTCCCGAATTGACAATTTACTGCTAGTTCCTGTAGGACTTTGTTGTTTCATAGTCCCATTGTTGAGCCTTTCCCAGCAGTTGTTCTGACTAGAAATTCTCTTTGTCTGCCTTGTCTTCCTTTACCAAATGGTTCCCTGATGAAAGCCTGATGGGGAAGTCTTTCTTTATTCAATCTGAGCCCTTGACAATTATTTCCAACGCCGCCTTCTGATAAAGCTCAACACATATTCTTGTTTCAATTCATCTCATATCTGTTCACTTGAAGTGTATTGTTTCACATATATAACCAACACAGGTCTGATTTAAAATAAATTATTTTTATCACTTAGATTTCACTGGGGATTGGAGTATTGCCAAAATTAATCTGTTTAGCTTCTCAGTAAAAAAAAATGTCACAAAGTCAACTGAAAATTCATAACTGGTTTACATGTTAGGATAAAGTATAAAAACATCACAGGTCAACAAGCCTTTCAATGTCGAGACTTTGTGCATCCCTAAGGCATGTTATGACATGGGTCAACTTCATGTTAACTATTTTGATATTTTCACATTAACTGTTGACATAGCCAACTGCTTGCGGCAGGATCAGCAAACCCAGATACTACTCATCTTCACCGTGCCCTTAGAAGCAGAATAACCATCCTGACCAAATAAGCAAGGATTGAGAGTGAAGCCAAGCCTGCACTCAAAACCTTGCTGAAGGTGGATGTGCAGGGATTAAAAGCAAAAAATAGCATGGCTCTACAGCAAACCACAACAATGCATTTATGCACACATAGTGCTAGTTTTAAGGGCAAATGAGGAAGAGGTCTATTCATTCATTTACAGGGGGCTGGCCGGTCTAGTGGTAAGACATCAGTCTCTGGATAAGAAGATCCTGGGTTCTATTCCCACTACAGGCGGTGGAAAAATGTTTTTTAATTAAAAAATGTAATTCGTGGCTTTACCATCCCCTGGTCTTTGTATAGTGAAATCCAATGTCTAGCTCTCTCAGAAAAAGGCAAAAACAAGAGGTCCTGGGCACATTCAGTGCACTATAAAGAACCCTTGGCAGTTAGAAATCTAAAAGAGTAGGCCACAAATGGCCATTGCCCAAGCAAAATTAATAGGGAAAAAAATCTAATCAGAAAAGTAAAAACTCTCGATGAAAAAAATGAGTACCTCTGATGTCTAAGAATATCTGCCTGTAGTGGGGGACACATGAGCACATCACCAGAGATATAAAGATGATGAACACAAACAAAAAACATACCTTCACTAGTAGTCAGGTCAAAGCGCACCAAGGGTGATAAGAAACATTACAAATATTAGCAATTTTGCTATTAAACATTTAAAATAGTAATATCTGACAGTAGGAACTGCAGCATTAAGAGCTTCTGGGGCTGAGAGGTTAATGCGCTTACTTCCTTATCAGAAGGGTTGAGGTTAAATTCCCAGATATGCCAAATTTTAATTTTCAGAATGACAAGTTCTGAAGTTCACCCTGCCTCTGAAAATGGGATTTCGCTGGAAGTAAATGCAGCTTGGAGTAATACTGACCAAGTCAACAAAATATGTGCTATAGGTAATGGGAGAATATGGCCACTAACACCACATTCCCCATATACCTAGCAAAGCGTGGAAGGAACCTTTTTAACTAGTGCATTAGTTCCAGCAACACAATGTAACCTGTATAGAAAAGACAGATCAAAATTTGCATATTCTAATTTACAGTACTCACACTAGACTTCACCATCTGTACAAATATAGGATCATTTATTTTGGGAACTTTATTTCCAATATGACTGTCATAGTTTGGAGTAGGGTCTATACCAGATGTGTTCATGAGATGAATTTGCTTGCACTTCCCTGAAATGTACTGAAAGGGAAAGTATTTCAAGAAATGTGAAAAATGACAAATAAAAGAGCAGCATGCTGTCATCAAGTTATGTGTTCTTTGCAGAATGCTGCACTTATACACAGCCTCTCATCTATCTATTGTTTGCCTGAAGTACTGTCTATATTTGCAATATAGTTTCCTGAAGAAAATTTAACTTTTTTTCTTTCGTAATTCGTGCAGTGGCCCATATAGTTTTGTCTGTAGTGTTGTATTATGGACCAATGGATTTTCCTGTCTACTATATTCAGTCACATTACCCCAAAAATCATGTGCCAAAGGTCTGTAAAATTTATGGTCACAAACACCATATCCCCCATGCCACTTGGCGTGACGGGGGCACTTTACCTAACTTTTTACTTACTATATTCAGTACAGTTTTGATGTATGTGTTCAGCAGTCTGGGGCGCCTGTCCACATGTACATGTAGTTGAGGTGCCAATCTTGAATTTTGTATACATGTGACTGTGGAGTCGATTGTGTTCTGTTCTGAAGCATATAATGATAACTTGTTCACATCTACTCATATTATGAAAGGCATCCTGATTTGGGGCTTGTGGTCCTCTTATTCATTTGATTATCTGTTTCTTATGATGGTATGTAACTGGTGCATCTGGTTGTGTACCTTTTGAACCTTTCTTTGCTAACTGATCCGCTTTCTCATTTCTTGGTATTCCACAGTGAGATGGATCCACTGCAATGCAACCCTGTGGTATTTGCAGACACAGCCTCTCAGAAAGAAAGTCTTTCACCTCTAGCCGAATCTACAGTTTCTTTTATCAGATTAATAGTCTCTTTGATGTCTTGAAACCACCTTCTTCTTGGTCTGCTCCTGTCTTATCTTCCTGCAACCGTGCTTTCGATTACTGCTCTATCTAGCCCACTGTGTCTTTTAACGTGGCCAATAATACTTTAATTTCCTGTGTAAGATGTTTATAAATTAGTTTTTTTCAGACTTTTGATAAAAACATTCATTGCCCAAGGTATCTTAGGTATTTTTCTGCAGCATTTTGTTTCGAATGAACCAACTTTCTTCGTTGTTGTTTACAAGAATATCCCTGATTTACAACCGTCTATTGTTGTCAGGAAGATACTTGCCCTCAGTAGTTTTAATTTTATTCCCTTGTTGGTTATTGTGCGATATGCTCATGACATTTAATTCTTGTGTTGCTATTGCTAGCCTTCATTTGATCTCCTTCTGGCAGTGTATGAAATGATAAATGTAACTAATATTTACACAAACAAAGAAACATTTGATAGACATTCTGATTAGTTTACATTACTTACAAGTTCAATTGTGTGTTATCACAGAACAAAAAAGGAGAACTGCAATATTTATATAGTCTGTCCTCACATCAGATGCAGCTGAGAAAAGTTGATTACAGTGTCTACAAACCCCAGAGTGCAGAAAGTGTAAGTGGAAAAACTTTAAGAATAGGTTTACTGAAGATCTGAGCAGTTGAAATGTGGCAGGCAAATAGCTGTGGTACTATGGTAAAGCTGGTAGCAAGGAGCAAGTGGTGGGGTGAAAGGTCAATGAAGATTTTCAAGGTAATATCAATTTTGCTTTACCCAGCTGTAAAAATATAGAGATAAACAATACAAACAACAAACAGCTACTTGACCTAGCAACTATTTCAGAAATTTGTTGTTTCCGATCAAAAAGTGCATTGTTCTGTGTGTGGTATGGAGCTGGTGAATTGATGCTGCAACAGCCAACTGTATTTGCACGACAGTTATTAATCGCAAATCTCTCAAGCACCTCAAAACACAAGAAAATTGAGAATTCACCATAGTGCCACAAGGATCAAATTCTAGGGAACGATGCACTTGACATCGAAGGAAAAAATTATAAGCATGTATTATTTTGCAGTTAGGAACAGCAGCATCACCTTTTATCTTGGCGACTGCTGGCTCTTCAATGCGATGACTATTGTTTGACTTCAGATAACAGTTATAAATCCAACTTCCATCACCATGATGATCCTACAGATTAAAGTTTCATTGTCATCTGAAGGTACCTATCAAGACAGCTCTTGTTTTTGATTGAGTGTCAAGAGCCTGGAAACAAGCTCTGCAGCCATGCGATGGATGTTCAGGTTTTCTGTTATCTCCAACAGACTACACAAATGATAACTGAGCACTTAGCATTTTTAACAGACACTCACCCGACCTTGGAATACCTGTCAAAAATCTGTGTTCGACCTGCCTAAAAGAATGTGCACGAAAGGTCCGAAGAAACATTTCAAAGGTCACAGTAGCAGATTTCCAAGTTTCAAGTAAAATTTTATGCAAACACTGCTCAAATGAACAAAATTATTTTTTTTTTCACTGCTCAAATTACTCAACCACTGTACTGATCACAGAGCGGACTGTACACAAAACTATAAAGTGGCATGGACAAGTTTACCATGTAAAGATAACATGATGTCATGCGACATACAGACTCTCATGTAAAGATAACATGATGTCATGCGACATACAAGTCATGTCAAGTGGTTAAATTATGGTAACTACAGTCTGGAAATGTTCAAATAACTCTTCGTACAACAGAGGTGAAGTGCTGAATAGTTGATGCGGAGGTTGAATTCCAAACAATTAAGAAAATATGCAACCTAGATTTGTCAACGGAAATAAAGAAAAAAGTTCTTCAGTATTATGTGGAGCCAGTTTTGACATGGATAAAAATCTTGAACAATCTGAATAAAACAAAAAAATCACTGGAGGCCATAGAAATGTGGTTTTGTAAAAGGATGACAATACAATGCATTGCTAAAAAGAGTAACATTGATATTATCGCCTACACCATCAGGCATGATACTTGTTGATAATGATGATATGCCCTTTAAGGGCAGATGACAAATTATATTATCAAGTGAACAGAAGAAAGTGGCTGCATATCTTATTGATGACACATTATTGTCTAATCATCACACAACAGCATAATAAGAAGCTGCATCATTCATGAATGCACAAGAAGAGAACACTACATTGCATATCCACTCAAGCAATTTCTTCCAAGTGTAAAGATAATTATTGTGTAGGTCATCATTCTTCTGCACTTATTGGTCTTGTGTGTTCTTATCTGTTCAAGTGCTCTCTCAGAATTTAAATACCATTTCATTAGACTTTTGACTTTACCTAATAAAAAAAAATCATTACACTAGGATTGAAGATTCACTTTACTATCATGACATTGTGCTTAACCATCATGCCACTGGTAAACTACATGGAAAGACCAATAACATATACGGATAAGTTTATTTTTTTTTAAACAAAAGAAAAAAAAAGGGAACATAGCGTTATAAATTGAAGCCAAGAACATAGTCTTTCTGCAATATTGACTAGAAAAATAAAATGGCTAATTTCATGAAAACTATGTGAAAATACTAATACCTTAAACACAAAGATTTCTAGAGGCATATCTCTCTTCCAGGCATACTTGACTTCAACATCAAAGAAACGTGTAAGGTAGACTCCACATTCACTTTTGCCTAAGAGACAAAATTTAAAATGTTAACACCTCAAAGCAGAGACACATTTTTATATCTATATGAAATCTGGACAACCACCTTTCTATGTAACATGAAAGTTTAATATATTTGGATATTAATTAAATTATTTTCCTTCATCAGCTCACATTTCTTTTTCACATATGTAATTTTGTTATGCCTCTCTCAAAGCAATATTATTTCTATACACAATGTTAATGCTCCTATTGTGTTTTTAAACCTAGATTATGATTCTTGTCTGTGAGTAACATTTCCATGATACCGTTGTAAAATTTACTACCATTTAAGTATTACAGTAGGGTTTCAAAAATAGCATTTTCTTTGAACTTTTGCTACATGACTGTGTGTTTACCCAAGCAGACATCAGAGATTGGATGCTGTAATAACTTCCTGGGTATGTTAGATTTATGGCCTGAAATTTGAATGCATCATGTGCCATGGCTACTGGAGATGTTACATTTGTCTATTCACATGGCCGCTATAAGTCTGTGTAAATCCAGCTTTATGCTTGGCTCTCTCTCTAAGCGTTGTTCACTGTCTATTCCGTGTTACAAAGATTTGTTTGATGTCTCACTGAAGAGATGCTACATTTGTCTATTCACATGGCCGCTATAAGTCTGTAAATCCAGCTTTATGCTTGGCTCTCTCTCTAAGCGTTGTTCACTGTCTATTCCGTGTTACAAAGATTTGTTTGATGTCTCACTGAAGAGATGCTACATTTGTCTATTCACATGGCCGCTATAAGTCTGTAAATCCAGCTTTATGCTTGGCTCTCTCTCTAAGCGTTGTTCACTGTCTATTCCGTGTTACAAAGATTTGATTGACATCTCACTGACAGCATAGAAAATTTCCTCCCATCATTAGAGAATTTTTTTTTTTTAATTTCCTGAAAATTTGCAAAATTTATTTAAAAAAAAAAAAAAACAGCCTCCTTTCTATGATACCATCATAATTTTTAAGATGCATTAAAAAAAAAAATCTGACATCAAAGGAAACAAGTTCAATGCTCATTTATTTGGTAACCAGAAATAGTAATTAGGAAAGTATAGGGAGAGGGGATTGGTTTGCCTGCAACAAACTGTCAAATTTCAGTACTTTGAAATTAATATTTCAGTAAATTAGAAATGCAATTAGTACTTTGAGGCACTAATTTTTACAACGGTATTGTAATATAGGGTTAATCTTCATATTCTTAATAAGTTAAGAACTGTCTTTACTTAAGATAAGAGAACAAGGCAAAATAATAATCAGTTATGTTGCCAGCTATCAGTTATTACACATAATACAGAAAAATAAGTCTGCCACAACGTGTCCATTGTATCCTAGCCAAAATGAAGAAACCAGATGATTTAAAACAAAGCTTTTCTGGAGACAGTTAATGCATTATATGATCATTTTAAAGATAAATGTAACATATCTGCAAATAAATCTACTGAGCTTTCTGCCAATGTGTTAAGTAATGTGATTATTTTGTCTAGTGATGTTACTTTACAGCTTATTCCATGCGCTTTTTGGATACAGTATCGTCTTCCCTATTTCATTCCTGGTTCTGTCTGAATGGTCTGTTCCAAGGCCCACCATAAGGAAGTGGTGTTGAATCTAGATCTAGCCCAAGATATTAATTGCCTGGACTAGTCTTGTTTATTTGTACTTTCTAAACAAATAGAATTTTCTTACTTATTGTCTACACTTATGACCCAGTGTATGGTCACCAGAATGCATATTTGTTTTGGTCTATGCAAATACCACCGAGTGTGCATTTATACATAAATGCACAAACTCAATGCAAGTTTTTTTTCTTCACCAGCTTTCATCTCCTGTGAAGTCCCTAGGAACTGAATCCTGTGTGTTAAACCCGTTTTTCCTTAGCAGCCATTTGCACAGGGGTCCTCAAGCCGGGCCTTGCTTCTGAGACCTGGAGTGGTTGCCGCTGAGAGAAATCACAAATAAAAATTCCAACTGGAGAAGCAGGGATTAGAACGCACTACCTCTGTCTCAAGATCAACCAGTTTCCCAAATATGTTTGTATATACTCTTACTGGTCCCAGTTGAGTCCCCCCATTTTCTGAAGGCTCTATTGTTCTGTCTAACTGGCTGGCAGATTATTCACACCAACACTTCTGCACCAAGCCTGTACAGAGCACAATCCAAATAAGCTTTTATTCTTTTTTTTTCACTGGTTTTTTTTCCTGTATTTTATAAATAGTTCACAGTGTAGTTTTATGCTTTAATTTTTATTTGTTTTTGAGTCTTGTCCATTGTTCCAGCAGAAGATCTATCAGGCCACAATGCTGTTTTGATTCTGTGCCGCCATTTACCAACATAAAAATGTAAGAACACTAATTTTTATATTTTTGAAATCAGCCATGTGATCAAATTGACAGCAATTTCACATTTTTTTGTGTGCTTCCTTTAATATTTATATTAGTTTTAATACATTAATCTTGATGCAAGCAGTCAGCTATGACTCACTGCTTTCATGCAAGATCTTGGGCAACAGAGGCTCCTTATCTTTTTATACTGTCTACGGTCACATTGCTATATTTTTTTTATAAAAACAATAAACTTAAACTGTATACATTTAAACATTACAGAGTGATACAGCTGTATACACAGATTATGTTTTAATTTCTCATAATTCACCATCATCATGTGCCATACCGGTTGGTGTAGGCGATCATGTCCTTCCACAATCTTCTATCTACAGTGCATCGTATGAGTTCTGTTGTTGACTATTTTCCATGCCATAACACCAAGCTATCCAGTATTTTCTCTCTTTGTCGTCCGCGATCTCTCTTTCCTTTCATTTTTCCAGTTATAACCAAGTATTCCAACTTTCCTCTTCTCAAGATTTGCCCGAAAAATGTTGATTGTTTCCTTCCGATGTTTTTTAGGAGCTGCCTTTTTGTGTTGTCCTCTTTGAGAACTTCCTCATTGGTCTTTTTAGCTGTCCAGGGAACTTTCAACATTCTTCTGAGAAATCCCATCTTTGTGGCCTCTAATCTAGTCTTTTCATGTTTGTCTACTGTCCATGATTCGCTTCCATAGGTCAGAATTGGTTCTATATAGCACTGATGAGCTCTCTTTCTCATTTCTATTGACATAGATCTGTTGCATAAGATATTTTTCATTTCAACATAATTCACCACCTAAATATTAAAGGCACAGTTTTCAGTATAATAAAAATATTTTAAAATTTATTTTAATAATTAATATTTGCATTGTTATTTTAACCATTTTTAGGAACTCTTGTACTGAGACAAGCTGTTAATTTATGCATGGAAGTCTAACTTAAATTATACACATTTATAAAAGTAGTCAAATAACTGGCTGAATTAGGTATCCACTAATAACAGCTCACTTTATCTATCTTGGAAGTCACATTGATTGAGAATGGGATACAAGCAAAGAAATTAGAATCAGAATAGCTAAAGCAGCAATGTCTTTCAGAAGCCTTGAAAAGTTGTGGAAATCAAAACTCATCAGCACAAACACAAAATTTAGACTATTCAAATCAAATGTACTATCAACCCTTACGTATGCATGTGAAAGCTGGAAAACAACAAGAGATATAGAAACAAAGTTGAACACATTCGAAAATAAATGTTTATGGAAAATACTTGGTATAGCGTGGAACGAATTCAAAACAAACGAGGAAATTAGAGAAATCGCTAATCAACCACTAATATCTTCAGTAATAAGGAAAAGACGATGGTCATATGTTGGACGTGATGAGAAGAGATAATAACCGAATAACAAAGCAAACCCTCATGTGGGAAACAACAGGTAAGAGAAAAAGAGGAAGACCCAGAGAGACACTGAGAAGAACATTGCTAAGAGAGGCAAAAGCAGCAGGAATCGGCTCCCTCAAAGAGATAGAGCTGCTTGCACAGAACAGAGACAAATGACGAGATTTGATAAAATATCTTTAAAAGAATTGAAAACTGCTAGAACAAAAATTCAGATAAGAGAAGGAGTACCTTGGTATATGCCCTATGGGCAGGCTATGGCTCGAAAAGTCAATAGATAGATAGAATAACAGATACCAGTTCAGCTTCTAAAACATTACTCTATAATTGTACCACGGTAAACACTCACCAAGTTTGCCAAACTGATATGGCTGTGCAGTAAGCCCCCTCTTAGCAATATTAAGCTTGTCTTTAGAGTGCACACATAAAAATCCCAGCTGTTCATTTAGAGTTAGAATGCTCCTGCCAGTATCTTTCATTTCTGCTCTCTTTTTCCTGTGAAAATAACAAAAAGCTTAACCTATATAATATTATCTCATACAATTAACTGAATTACAAGTCTACTAATGAACAATGTCCCAAGTTTCTGTTTTGTTCATGGACTCTTTAGTCTTTACCTATTTCACTTTAAACAAGTGTTTTCTAATATGATCTATTTCTTTTAATGCATTTTATAGCTGTAAATTTTAGGTATTAGTTGAAAAAGGATACAGTTATCTTTTTTTTCCCCACATAGTTAAATGCTAAAATACATTTCTCCCCCTTAATTTTGCATTGATTTTTCCGTTTAGTTCAGCCAGCCCCTTTATTTGCAGGTTTCAAAAACTGTTTCTAGGCTCTGTATGTGTGTTTAGATGTTCTTGTACTGTTTTTGTCCATTCCTTGCTAATAAATTTGCCTTATCAGGTGTGGCTAGAGGACAACAGTTATACTTCATCCATGCTTAGGGAATTAGTGTACAATTTGCAGTTTTTGAATAGACGATTTTTCTTCAGCAGTTTGAAAACCACTGAATGAAATAACTTAACAGAAAGAGTATAAGATGAGTTGTTTGAGAACCACAAGCTGAAATGTTTGAGAATCACTGTAATAAAATCAATAAAGATATAATTAACACAACTGAGTAGTTTTAAGACTCCAGAAATAACTAAAGAAACCACAATTACGATGCAGAAATCCAAGCAATAAAGTTGGCAAAAGAAAAATTGCTGAACAGTATTCTTGGTCCAGAGTCTGTAGTGTTTTTAACAGATGTAAGATCACTCCAGCCACTATAATTCAGAAAATTGCCATATCAGCAGACCTTATTGACTGTACTCTGCAAGTAACACAGGGTCACTCTACAGTGAATTTCATCTCACTGTGGAATACCAGAAAACGATAGAGCAGATCAGCTGGCAAAGTAAGACGTAAGAGGCACAAAACCAGATGCACCAGCTACATACCATCAGAAGAAACAGATAATGACTTGCTTTGAAGGTAATAGTGATAATTTCAGAACTAAATAAGAAAGATCTATACAAGTTTCATTGCCACTAATCATTGGGTAATGACACTGTGATTGGTGAGGATGAATTGTGAAACTTAGTGAGCAAGGCATCAAAACTAGACACAAGTAGCATGGGGCAAGTGAGTGGACTGATCACGAGTTTAACCCTAGATAACTCTACTTTCGTAAAAATTACCACCCCCAAACTACTTCTTCTTCTTCTATCCTTCCTCTGCTGCCGTTGGCGTCGAGGGGAGAAACAATCTGCGATTATTTGCTCTTCTGTTGGCCTCTTCTGATGTTATTCCTCCTAGTGACTCTAGTATTCCCTTTATCCATCTCTTTCTCGGTCTTCCTCTTAATCTGGCGTTTTCGTAGCGTTTATTTAAGGCTCTTTGAGTCATTGTTAGTTATTTTTGTCTTGTTATGTGGCCGACCCAATTTATCTGTTGTTTCTTTATGTATGCGATGGCTGGTTCAATTTTGAGTTTTTTTCTCAGGTCAGTGTTTCTTACTCTGTCCCTTAAGCTCTTTCCTGTCATTCTTCTGACACATTTCATTTCGGTGGTCGTTATCTTTCTTATTGTTCTAGAGTCCATCGTCCAATTCTGTCACTGATAACTCGGAGTTGGTAGAAAAATTGATTTGTATATTGCCCTTTTTGCTTCCGTAGTTATTGCTTTGTTTTTCAATAGTGTTGATACTTGGCCTATAACTTGGCATGCTTTGTTACACCTTATATCTAACAAACCCCCAAACTACAGATGACCAAAATTTGAGTTTCCTGTGGGCAAACATTCCTTTCTACCTACGCCTCCTAGTTACTAATTCTGCCGACCCGCCTGAGCATTTGAATTGTTTCCTTTGATGTTGTATTTTTTTTTTCAAACAAAATGTATTATGCATAAAAGACACTACAGTATCATAATATGACTGTCCATTTTATAAATTTCGCCAAAATTCAAGTAATACATTTTTCTCCCTCACAACGGAAAGACAGGAAACAAAACTTAGAGGGAGCCGAGTATATAGTTTTAACTGATGTCAGATCTGTGCCGTGTGAATTGACAAAATATAACTTCACTTGCTGGTGGTGGTTTGGGGGGGGGGGGGGGGGGGGGGTTGGATTTTAGGGTAAAAAATGAACTGTAAACAAGGAATTGACTACTACATTCTATCCCTGTGTGTTGTCTTGGGTAAAACCAACAGCCATGTAAACAAGAAAAGTTAAAAGAAAAAGCTATTTTGGAACTTAAATGTAACATCAAGTGGTAGTAATTTTTACTATGGTAACGTGAAAGTGTGAACCCCATAGATAAGAATCATACTCTAGGGTTAAACAACCAACTAACATACTTTATTTTGTATCATCTACTGGAAAGTACTGAATGCCTATGAATCTGTACCCACTGCAGTGATTTCAATTTTTCTACTCTATAATTAGTGAATAGTTTGAAAACCACTACTCACATAACTAAACATAAATTAATAATAACTTTTGGAGATAGGTGGTAGCTTACACGTATGCAGAATGCAGTTCAGTATTGTTAATCATAGACACCTCAAGCACATCAATCTCTTTGCTGAAGTTGATGTCCAGACAGTTCTTACTTATGTCCTGCAACAAGTTTTGAACATCCCTGTTGCTTATGTTGGCTTTGGAAATAGTGTCTGTGAATGATCGCAATTTTTTTTATGAAGAACAATTTTTATTAACAGTTAAAAAATATTTCTGATGACCAAAAAAAAAAAAAATTCTAAAATATTAAGCATACAATAAGATTTTTCCTTGATAAACTAAGAACTAAATCAAAACTAAATCTAAATGAGGACTAACAAAATAAAGTGTTCTCCATTCGACAAACTTTTGTTCAGGTTAAAAATAAATGACAAAATAATAAAAATGGTTGACTTCACTATAATGCAGGATGTTCAAAATGTGATGCAACCCTATGGATAATCAATAATTGTTTTCTTTTTCTTCCCAGGTGCTTAAGATCACAGAACAGAGCAGTTAAATGGTTGCTTGACTATTTTAACATCCTGTATTAGCAATATCATCATCATCATCATCTGTAAAATCGGTTGGTGTAGGCAATCACGTCCTTCTAAAATCTTCTATCCACAGTGCATCGTATCAAATATGTTGTTGACTGTTTTCCATGCCATGACACCAAGCTATCTAGCATCTTGTAACCAAGTGTTCCAACTTTCCTGTTCTCGTGATGTGCTAAAAAAATGTGGATGTTTATTTCTGATGTTTTGTAAGCTGTCTACGGAACTTTCAACATTCTTCTAAGAAATCCCATCTCTGTGCCCTCTAATAATCTTCTAATTTGTTTGTCTACTGTCAATGATTCGCTTCCACGGGTCAGAATTGACTCTATATAGCACTGATGAACTCTTTCTCACTTCTACTGACATAGACTTGTTGCATAAGACATTTTTCATTTCTGAAATGCTATTTTGGGCTGAGCTATTCTGTTTCTTTTTATTTCTGTGTGGTTAAGGCAAAGAAATGCAAATGAATGCACCAAAATGCAAAGCAGCAGTAAAGCTAAATGTGAGGGAGAATTGAAAATAAAAGAGAAAAAATGGTATGGTAAAAGCTTTACGTGATTGATAGATGACACAAATTTGAAATGACATTTCGGCTCAATAGGCCTTCAGCAGGAACAAACAAACAACATACACACAGATATGTAAGTAAATAAAACCAATCCTACATAGCTAACTAGTAATGAAACATCCAAAACAAAAAATAATCAAAACTGGTTTAAGAAAAGAAAAATTCTTCCCTGTGTCATGGACCATGGCCAGAATAAGAAAGACATTGGTGTAGCTGTAATTACCGTGCTGGTCAGAGGGTCAGAACCATGTAACGGGTTCTAAAACTATGTGAGTGGTGGGGGGGTACAGTCTTAGTTACCTCGACTGCAAAGACACTGACAATGTTTGTATGTAGCTAAGGGCCCACACATACATGTATACACACACGTTTGTGTATGTGTGTATATATATATATATATATATATATATATATATATATATATATATATATATATATATACAGTCGAACCTGGTCTTAGGACCACCTGTTTAAAGCGTTTCCCTGGTTATAGGACCGGGTCTACAATTTCCCCGAGTTTTTTACTATATGCTAACACTGATTACGGCGCTCACCGTATGACGCGACCAGAGACCAGGCTAATTAACCGCCGCCAATGTTATTTATCCCGTTTACGACACGCGGGTAATAGACCGAGATAACGATACACTGACCAGCCAGTCCTCCTCCGTCTCGCTGGGAGCCATAAACGATCGACACAGGTGTCTACAGGTGTCGAAGTTTTCCCATATTTAGTGAGTCCCAGATTACAGTGGGACGTGTTACGTTTATCAGTCAATACTGGTGTGAGAAACACGGCAGACACAGATCTATGATTCGTGAAGTGACATCACTTCGCGGTTCCGTCTAGACCAGAGTAGACCATTGCGTGGCCCGTATAAATTACAGGAATTAACTAAAGAATTAGTCATTGCCCGCTTAGAGTGTATTCACGTACATGTACAGTATCTCAGTGAATTATTTTTGTGGATTTTAAAAGTGTTACACACAATATAGGAAATGGCCAGTGTCAAAAGTGTAAAACCAAAAGCATTAACGCTGGAAGAACGAATATCAGTGATTCGACAAAATATTTTTGTGTGTTTAACTATCGTGTTTTATGAAAAGTGTCCAACCAGTGGCTATTGTAGACCGACATGTGCACTATGTTCTACTCATGGATTACGCTGATTTGCAGGTTAGTTTTCATAGTGCTTAGGATAAAATTTTTTTATCGCTCTATTTATTATGTGAAACCTGTGAGGCAGGACCACCTGTCCTATGGGACCAGTTTTTGAAAGTCCCGTGAATGGTCGCCTTAGACAGGTTCGACTGTGTATATATATATATATATATATATATATCTATTGTCCTTTCGAGCCGAAGACGGCACATAGGGCAGAACCACAATCTCAAAAACAGAAACCTTGCGTGCCAAAGTGGCATATATTGCAGAGATCACTGCTCTAAAATATATGGCGCTGTTTCCATAACAATAATTTTTACAATGACAGCTTCTCAAGCCATTGTTCAACCTCCTTAGTCGCCTCTTACGACATGCCTGGAAGGTCACAGTGTCACTATTCTTTACCTCCCTCATAATGAGGCCCCGGTAACACACGGGAATATATACACATACACATGCATATATGTGCATACCCAGACTGGAACAATCATATATGTGTAGAAATGTGCGTGTAATGCTCACATAGCCAGAAGAGTACACACTGAGGTCGCTGTGCATACACAAAAGAGAAAGAATAGAACAGAGAATAACAGGTACTTGGAAAGGCGGAAAGAGTGAGATGTCTGACAGTGGGGTACAATAAAAAACATGAAAGGTAAGTAGCACAGACAAAAGAGGTACAGGAGGGGTCTTGTGGAGGAAAACTATGAATAGCATGGCATAGTGGATAGACTAAAGTGCCCAAACATGGGCAGCAGAGAAGACTATGCAATAAGGAAGGAACAACTAAAGGGAAACTATGTGTACAAGTGAGATACATTCATGCCTCGTGGGGTTAGCAAACCAAACTGGACTATTATGCGATTCTCCAAAGCAAACCGGTTACAGTCGCCAGAGTGACAAAAGACAATACCAGTGGTATGGATCATCTTTGGTCTTGGGGTCTGAGGAATTGAAATGGGAAGACACTGGAGTGCCAGCATTTTGTTCAACATCTCAAAGATATTCACAAAATTTTTCCACTAATCGTCTCCTACACTCGCCAATATAAGTCATGTGACATCGTTGGCATAAATGTTGTTTGGGACACACATGTGAAGCCATGCTTAATCTCGAACTGTACATTAGGGAATAAGACAGAATAAGTGTCGGTGCAGAGCACCTAGGCACAGGTGACACAGTTATGACCACAAGGGGACGTAACCAAGTGTTGATGGTCGGAGCGGGGGAGATCCTAACCAGAATATTTCCCAAATTCCTGTCGCGTTTTAAAGCGATCATAGGGGGATCACTAAAAAGTAGACAAGTAGTGGGAAATGGAATGGTACCGGTTTAGTATCTTCACAGCAGCCAGGTTGCGAGGATGATAGGTGAGTATAGTTCTGAGAGAGAGAGAGAGAGAGAGAGGGGGGGGGGGGGGGGGGTAGCAGCTGGAATGAGTGAGTGCCTTGGGATGAGAGATAAGGAGGGCCTGCTTAAAGGCAGACTGGAGGATCGAATATGAATAAAAACCGGCGGCTAAAGAAACTTAACATAAGGTGAGCCTGTTGGAGGAAATCTTGGTCATCCTGGCAGATGAGCCAAAGGCGCAATAACTGTGAGATTGGAATCGAATCACTACAAGAAGGTGAAGGTGATGAAGTATAGTGAAGATAACAATGGGTGTCTGTGGGTTTATAGAAAACCGAGGTGTGCAGGCTAGAAGTACACAAGGAAACAATAAGATCTAGGAAGGTAACAGAGGAAGAGGATATACAAGAAGTGATCTTCTTAGAAATTTTTCTTACCTTAAACTTGTTTTGATTATTTTGTTTTGGATGCTTCATTACTAGTTAGCTATGTACGATTAGTTTTATTTACTTACACATCTGTGTGTGTGTTGTTTGTTTGTTCCTGCTGAAGGCCTATTGAGCCGAAACGTCGTTCAAATTTGTGTCGTCTATCAATCACGTAAAGCTTTCACCATACCATTTTTTTCTATTTTTTTTTTTCAATTCTCCCTTTTTATTTCTGTGGTGCATCTTCCATTTGATATTATTAAGCCCAAATATTTGAAATGTTGCACTTGTTTCAGATTTGTCCTATTTATTTTTAATGTTGCACGATGGTGATAATTGTTTCTTCGATATGACCATTACTTCTGTTTTCTTACTATTCAGACTGAGACCTTTCTTTATTGCTTTCTTTTACTATTATGTCTATCATTTCTTTTAGTTCATTCTGTCTCTGATATTAAGACTGTGTCATCCACATATCGCAAATTGTTTATGTTGTGTCTGTTGTGACATACATAAATATAAATCTTAACTCCGACTTTATTCTAAATTTGTTTAAAATAAGTATTTAGAATAAGAGGCATCTCCTCAGAAACTCATTATTTCCTGCTGGAGGCAAAAGCGCCTCACAGCAGCAGAGCTGTAAGCTGTCAGCGACCCACAGCTGATGTCTTGTGCCAGGATCAGTGAACCAGAACCATCCAGGCCTTACTCCCCCTCTACGTGGTGCTTCCAGAAACAGTCCAATCTGTCAAGTCTTGCCAAGTGATTAGGAATCGAAGAGAGAAGACAACCCAGTACTCACAAAAAAAAAAAAAAAACATGCTTAAATCTGATGTTTTGGGCAGAAAGGCGCAAATATCACAGTTCTACAACTACAATACAGCATATCTATGCCATCTTAACATCCCTCTATGGAGAGTTGATGAAGAGGTCAATTAATTCCTTTAATAGTCATAGGTAAAATGGCAGAAAGAAATAAAGAAAGTACTGTTTTCAGGATTGTATTTTTCCAGCTACCAAATATTGATATAAATTAGTACTATAACTTGAAATATGAATGAAGCAGAAAATATGGAATCAATGCCTCTACTTGATTAAACTATCATGCGACCAAATTACCTCTCAACTATAACCACTCACATTAAAGTGACCAAACAATGGATGTGAAGATGATGATTACCGGATTAAGGAAGAAAATTAGCATAGACTCAAATTGACCTCAAGACCAGCATGAGCTAAAGTTTACATTTAGAACTTCATTTAACATGTCAAGAATGAGTGAACAAAATATTGTGTTATTAAAATAATTTTCTAAAGAGAAAGTAAATAACATAAATGATATCCCACTTATATTTATGGGCAAGAGTAATTTACCTTTATGAGTTTTTTTCTTGGGGATGTTAAAACTCGCCAGCCCTGTGGCAACATCTGATAGAGCATCAGCCATAACTGTTTACTAAACTGCTTATTCACTCTGTAATTTCAAAATAATGTATTACTCATTTTTGTGGTTTTCTCTTCATTTTTACACCAGTGCTACTAAAAACATATCATACATTATAATTTAGTTTGATGTTTCAGAAATCAATTTCACAAAGACAACAACAAACGGTATTAATACAGATTTCCAAAGAAGGTTTACAAAGTGTGCATTTGTGTGTATGTGTGCACGTGCGCAAAATACAGTATAAGTATGTATATGCAATTTACAAATATCCTGAACCGCACATTTCTCAATTTTGGATATTCTCAATATATTGGACTGAAGGAGTCATTCAGTCAAGTATTGCTGTATAAAGTATCAGTCAATTAATGTTGTACTATGTATACCTTAACTGTTTACTCACCAGTGTGAAGATGACAAAAATATGGTGCAACAATTCTGACCAAGTTCAGAAACCTTGTTTCCTGAAAACAACTAAAGAAAGAAAATAAACTGGATGCATTTGAAAACAAATGCTTCAGTAAGCACTGTTTATACCATGGAAAGAATTCAAGACTACTGCAGAAATAAGTGAAATGACAAAACATCCAACAATTTCATCTATAATCAAGAGAAGGAGGTGGTCATATATTGACCATGTGATAAAATGCAACAAGAGAATCTACAAACAAGCCCTCAGATGGGAACCAGAGAGTAAAAAAAAAAAAAAGAGGCCAACCTACAGAACACTAAAAAGAACACTGAGGCGAGAGGCAACAACGGCAGGCATCAGCTCCCTTGTTGAAATTGAGAGACACACCCAGAACAAAGCATGTGACGAGATACAATGTGGGTCCTGCGCAAAAGTCTGACACTTGATAACATGATCGTTGGACACAATAGTCTAGAATATCTGTCCTATGTGCCAACCTCAGATCAGAGTAACTGATGAGCTAATAGTATAAAGAAAGATGTTCATATATAAGAACACGTACAAAGAAATTAAGAATATATATTAACAAGCTTGGTGGCAGCTTTATGGTTTAAACTGAAAACAGAATAGTTTTTATATTATGACCAGAGGCCTTCCTCAGGGAAGATAATGGTCACAAAAACATATTAATGATTACAGGTAACTCTTCATTCAACGGGAAGCAGTTTGTTCATCAAAACAGGTAACTCTTCATTCAACGGTAAGCAGTTTGTTCATCAAAACAGGTAACCGTCAAGAAGCATTTCAGCCCTTCAGTTTTTTTTGCTTTCGGGTTGGGTGGAGGGAGGGTGTGTGTGCCTAGGTCCTGCTGATTTGAGTATAAAATCTTACATAATGTTCAGCATACTAAATAAAACTCTGGTCTACACAAATATTTTGATCGAATTTAGTATCCATAACTAGTCATACAAAGAAGTGAGAAGATGCATTAAAAGGAATAAGAGGAAATATATAGATGAACTAGCTAAAGAGGCAGAAGAAGCAGCAAATAAAGGGAATATGAAAGAACTGTACAACAGCACAAAGAAATTAAGTGGAAAATATAAACAGATCAATGTCTTTATTAAAGATAAGAAAGGAAATCTGCTTAGTAATATAAGGGAACAAATGGAGAGATGGAAAGAGCACTTTGAAGAACTTTTGAACAGACCCGGCTCAAATAATCCTCCAGATATACTACCAGCAGAAGAAGAGTTACACGTTAACTGCGGAATACCAAGCAAAGAAGAAGTAATGAAAGTCATCAAACTATTAAAAAATGGTAAAGCCAGAGGACCAGATGAAATTCCTTCGGAAGCCATCAAAGCAGATATTAACACCTCTACCAAGATGCTACATAATCTATTAGATAAAATTTGGGAGAGGGAAGAAATACATAAAGACTGGAAAGAAGGTTATATGATCAAACTACCAAAGAAAGGAAGTTTACAGGAGTGCACAAATTATAGGGGAATTATGCTACTATCAGTGCCAGGAAAAATATTAAGCAGAATCATTCTGGAGAGACTAAAAGAGGCCATAGAGAAACATTTGAGAGATATACAAGCAGGTTTTAGGAAGAACAGATCATGTGCTGATCAAATAACTACTCTACGTATAATAGTTGAACAAAGTTTAGAACTAAAATCCCCACTTTATACTGGATTCATAGATTACGAAAAGGCATTTGATAGTTTAGACAGAAGAATGCTTTGGAAGTTGTTGAGTCATTACGGAATCTCCATAAAGTTTAATAACCTGATAAAAACAATGTATGAATGAACTAAATGTAGTGTGGTGCATTTAGGACAGCTTACAGAAGCATTTGAAATAAGAACAGGAGTAAGGCAGGGATGCATTCTGTCTCCATTTCTCTTTCTACTGGCCATAGATTGGATTATGAAAATAACTCAAAACAACAGAAATTGAATCCAGTGGTCACTGACCAAACAACTTGATGATTTAGACTTTGCTGATGACATAGCTCTCCTATTACACAGCCATCAACAGATGCAGGATAAAATGAGCAGAGATCATAACAGCTAGGACTGAAGATTAACAGAAATAAGACCAACATTATGAGAATTAATACAGTTGGCAATAACCAAACAAAACTAGGAGAAATACCTGTTAGATGTACAATCTTACATATATCTGGGCAGTAATATAGATAAAGAGGGAGAAACAGATGATGATACCAAAATAAGGATATCAAAAACAAGAGGAGCTTTCATTGCACTGGGAAACATATGAAAATCCAACGAAATTAGGTTAAATACAAAAATAACAATTTTCAACTCAAATGTTATGGCGGTCCTATTATAGGCTGTGAAACATGGAGAACAAAATTGACAATTACGAAGATACAGACTTTCATTAATGGATGCTTACACAGAATAAAAGGATGGAAATGGCAGGACAAAATCACTAACATAGAATTATGGAAATGTACCAGTCAAACACCAGTGGATAAAGAGATACAGCGAAGACGATGGCGCTGGATAGGTCACACACTACGGAAGCCAACTGCGAGTATTACACAACAGGCCCTTTTTTGGAATCCCCAGGGGAAAAGACAAAGAGGAAGACCAAGGAATTCTTGGAGAAGACTTGGAAAGTGTTTGTTGAAGACCTATGCTCCACTGGGAGCTAAAAAGGTAGAAGATAACTAGTCATAAGTATCTGACTCCAGGGACATCAATGTTGCAAATCTTATTTGACGGTATTCTAATCACCGTGGATTGTCTGAACACGTAAAATTTTGCTTACGGTTGTTGATCACCCCATGTTTCAAGCTGTCACCCAAGTCTCCAATTATCTAGGGATTATTAATCTGTCTATTGGCGTTTTACAAAGGACAAGAATTCGGGTTCGATCCTGTTCGATGGCTTCTGGGTTCACCCAGCCTTAAATGGGTACCAGATTTTTTTTTATGGGAAAATAAAGCAGCAGGCATAATACCAACCATATTACCCCAAAAATCATGTGCTGAAGGTCTATAAAAATATGGTCACTAATACCATATTCCCTATACACCACTTGGCGTGACAGGGCTCTTTACATATTGGCAATTTGGAATAATCCTGTTCTGAATGTCGCATCTTCTTCACAGCCAACTTTTTTGGCTGATTCAACAATAGCTTTAATTGCTCCTGATTTCACCCTTCACCTTAGTCCTAGTTACTTTACAGGATGCAAAGTGATTTAGTTGCTAGACTTCTTACACCGACCTACACTGCTATTATCTTGGCTTGGGATCCAGCTTTTAGCTCTGTGGCCATATTGTTGTCATCATCATCATCATTGAGTGCCGTCTCCGCAACGAAGGTTGGCTACCATGGAGCGCCATTTTGCTCTATCTCTTGCTTTGATGGTGCAGGTTGTCATCGGTTGATTGGTCCATCTTTTGATGTTACTCGTCCATGTTAATCTTGGTCTGCCTCTGCCTCTTTTACCTTGTATTTTCCCCTCCAGGATCACTTTCAGTAGGCTGTTGTGTCTTTTAACATGGCCTAAGAATCGCATTTGTCTTGTTCTAATTGTGTTCAGAAGTTCTCTTTTCATTTTTAGTTGTTTTAAGACTTTGTCAATTGTTTTCTTTTCCTTCCATCCAATTCTACCTATTCTTCTATATATCCACATTTCAAAGGCTTCAATTCTCTGTTCTGTTTTCTTGTCTAATGTCCATGTTTCAGCACCATATAGGAATATTGAGAAGATGTAACATTTTGCTATTCTTAGTTTTAGTTCTGGTGTTATTTGTTTTGATGTTAGTATGTCCTTCATGACATTAAAATTACTTTTTGCCATTCCTATTCTTTTGTTTATTTCAGTTGTACATTTTCCATCACTGGTTATAGTATGTCCAAGGTAGTTATAGTTCTGAACTGTCTCAAGGTCTATTCCTTCAATTTTGATATCCACTTGTGGGTTTTGAGTATTTTCTTTGTTTATGATCATAGTTTTAGTCTTTTTGATATTCATATCTAGTCCATATTTTTTGCTTGTCGTGTTTATTTCATTAAGTAATTGTTGTAGGTCTTTAGGATTTTCTGCTAGTAGTACAGTATCGTCAGCATATCTTAGGTTATTGATTATCTTTCCATTAATTTGTAGGCCTGGCATCTCTATGATGTTTTTAAAGATTTGCTCAGTGTATAGATTGAACAAGCTTGGTGATAGGATGCATCCTTGTCTTACTCCTCTTTTTATATCAATGGGTGTAGAGAACTCTTTGTTATATTTTATTATTGCTGTTTGCTCCCAGTATAGATTGCATATTAGTCGTATATCCATGTCATCTAGATGTATCTCTTTTAGGCATTCTATAAGTTGTTTGTGGTGTACTCTATCAAAAGCTTTGGTGTAGTCTATGAAGCAGGCATATATTGGTTTGTTTACTTCTGTGTATTTTTCGATTAATGTTCTCATGCAGAATATGGCTTCTTTTGTCCCGCTATTTTTCCTAAATCCAAATTGCTGCTCATCTAATTCAGTATTGATTTTATTCTGAATCCTTCCTTGTATAACTTTTAGCAAGATTTTTGTAACATGGCTCATTAGGCTTATTGTTCTAAAGTCACTGCATTCAACTGCACCATTCTTTTTAGGCAATGCAATGAAAGTTGATGTTTTTAGTTCATTTGGTATGTATCCTGTGTGGTATATGTCGTTGCATATGTCTGTAATCACTTCAATGCCAAAATCTTCAAGTGCCTGTATCATCTCTATCTGTATGCTTTCAGGTCCTGCTGCTTTTCCCCTTTTCATTGTTTTTATAGCTTTTTCCACCTCAGATTTTAAGATTTTATAGCCTGATGTACATTTTATAACTGGTTTCTTGTCCCTTTGATCATGAAATAGTTCTGTTATATATTCCTGCCATCTATCTATGATATCCTTATTGTCTGTTAGCATTTTTCCTTTTTTGTCTGCAATGCATCCACCTTCTGTGGCTTTTTTATTTTTATTAGTCATTCTCTTTATTTCTGTGTGCATTCCTCTTAGGTCTTGTTTGCTTTCCATAGTTTCTATTTCTCTACATTTTTGGCTGAGCCAGTCTTCTTTTGCCTTTTTGCACATTTTGCGTATCTCATTATCTATTTTATTGTATTGGGCAGTGTTCTTCGCTTGTCTCCTTTCTTCCATTTTTTCTAAGATGGTGTTAGTTATCCATTTTTGTTTTTTGTTCTTTTCTCTTTTGGGTAAGGTGTCGCAGGCTTTTTGTATGCTTTTCTTTATGCATTGCCATTTGGTTGTTACTTTTTCATCAGGATTTTCTCTTCTGTATTGTTCAATTCCTTCCTCTAGCAGCTTCTGGTATGTGTTCTTTACTTGTATTGTATAGGTATCTTTAATATCTTTTTGATTTAAAGCTGTTATGTCGAGTGGGTTTGTTGATGAATCAGATTTTTGCTTGTTTCTCTTTAGTTTGATTTTCATTTTAATCATTACAGAATTGTGATCAGAATTAATATCTGCTCCTGGGTAGGTTTTGGCTTTCTTTACGCTGTTACGGAACCTTTCTTTTATCATTATGTAATCTATTTGATTCCTCTTCCTATCTCCAGGGCTTTTCCATGTGTATAGTTTCCTTTTCTCTTGCTCAAAGTAGGTGTTACATATTATCAGCCTGATTTCTTCACAGAATTGTATTAATCTTTCTCCTCTGTCATTTCTTTTTCCTAAACCATGATTTCCTATAATTGTCTTATATCTACCTTTTGGTAGTACTTAGTTTAAATACATTCTACTTTTATTATGGATTCAAATGGCACACAAAGCTCTATTAGAGTGAAGTGGGACACAGCTGGCGCAATCAGTAAAATGTCTGGAAACATCTTAGACCGTCTAATGCAATCTAGGAACATTCTTTACCCTGTGATTGTTAACTCTTTCAGGACCAGAACACGAAATACATTATTTTTAGGTTTGGACCAGATTAATTTTCCAGACAAAATTTGACCATATACCTTTTTCATCTGACTACTACAGACAATGATTTAGATAAATGTGGTATAGTTTTGCATCAGTGGAAAAGGAAATGAATACAGAAAATGAAAAATAGCAATATATTTATGATATGTGATCATTTGAAGGAGTAAATAAATTTTTAAAAACTCTAAAATATTCAAGGTAGATAATTTTTTATTCAAAATATTGTAATTCACTTACCTTTTTCCATGGTTAGAAGTGTTGCTATCCATTTGTCTTTAAAAATTACATAACATAATCAAAATTCCTCCAAAATAGTTTATTTGATGACTTTATGTCATAAATAGCAAAATTATGTACATTTTTTGTAACTGACCCCAGAATGAAAAATATGACAAATTTATGTTGTCACAAAATTGATTGTTATTATTTACAAGTCAAGTTTATTATTTATATTTACAAAAATGGACTTATTTTGTGTGATATGCCATAAAGCAAGTTTTAGCGCATAGATGTGGCTTATAAGAACAACCTGCACAATAATAGCTGCTTTGTTTTCTTACTTTAAGCGCAGAACAGTAAAGACACTGAATGTCTTTCCCATTAAAATCAAAGAGATGGGCATGGCACCTCAATATCTCGCCAGTTTTATGTTCCATTTTTTTCCCTGGCCTGGATAAAACAGCCTTCTTAAGGTTGTTAGGTGTCTCTGCTCCTACACAACAAGAGCACGACAAAATAAGAACAATGAGTTATGTGTTCTCACTTGTCCACATAGATATTTTCTTTCATCAGTTTACTGTCTTCCTTGTGTGGTTCCCATAATATAAGATCATCTGGTCTACTCTGTCACATGCATTCATTGAGTGGTTTTAGCTATGGATGGGTGATGGCTTCCTGACTTGACCCCTACCTTCAGTTCTGACCTCATATGTGACACTTCCATGTGTTGTCACCAGCTGGCAGGCTTTTTGGATTTGTTATCCCTCCAGCTGACACACATAACTTGCTCCTCATCAATGATGAACCACTTTGTCTCATTCACCAATATTTTTTTTATTTTTGACTACTGCTGGAAATCCACATCTGTAAGAATTTAGCATTCCAGTGTAGTTGTGGTTTTTATGTCTGCCGCAGAAATTGAATAAGTGGCAGGGAAGTATAATATCGTTCAGCAAACAAAGGATGATCTGTGATGCCCTCCAGTAATTTGTCAAAAACTTTGACAGCATGTGATAAATTTGGATTTCTTTCAGGCATGTAAGCTGTGTCTGCAAAATATACCAAGAGGTTGAAAACGTATCCGGTGATCGAGTCGCAGAGTCTGTATGATTTATATTTATATAGGGCTGATATTATATTTTTGGGCTTTTTGGATTGCAATGCTTGTATTTAAATCTTCCCTTGTGACCTATAGCCTTCTCATCAATGCCAACTTTCAATTTTTCAGCCACATCAGGAACAGCCTGGTGCATAGCTTGATAAATCAGTAAAAATTTGGTCTGACTAAACATGCACCTAAACCAGTCCACTTCATCCATCTTTAAAAGAACATGTGAACATAGGTGCATTGTGTTGTGAATTTACGCATTTCGGCTATACACATCCAACTTCTGCACATTTTTCATCACTGGGCTCCTTACCTCTTCGATCCCTATTATTAATATATTATAAATAATATATTATTATCTCTATATTAACCCAAACTGTGGTTAGTCTGTTACTGGAGGAAACGCGATGAGGTGGAGTAGGAGGTGAAAGTTTTTTTTTTTTAATGTCCAGCTTTGGTGATCTCTTGGTACCACCAGAACCATTCTTATGTATCTGGGCACACAGTCTTTTCTTCCAGGTTGTTGTGGAGATGCGTTGAAGGAGCAAATTGTACCTATACTCTATTGCATAACCGCTCATTTTATAGTAGAACAATTGATTTATAACGTTGCATGGTGTCAGATTAGATCGGTCATGGCTGAGGCCGTCAGAGCTGGCTCATATCAATCAGTGGTTTGAGGTGACTGCCTGCATCATGATCAGAGAACCATAACAGATCAAGATCTTGCTTATTCAGCCTGCAGTAGAACTGAAAACACTAACTAATCTGAAGAAACCAATTAGCATAGGAAAGTGAAGACAATTCTGGTTTTCCAAGATGGTCTTGCGGAAAGTCTGATTTATTGTGCCAAAACATAGATATGGTACTTCAATGTAATCAACAGCACAGCTTTTCTATCAATCTATGAGTGTGCTTCCAGTGCGTCCCAAGATGGTGGTTTCTTTTCGCCATTTTGTTGGCAAGGATGTGTAATTTCATTGATGTGCGCTTCTAAATGAAGAAAATAAAAAGCTCACAGAGTATCCATCTGCCGAAGAGCTGATTGACTGGGGTTGGCCAGTCTATAACGTGGAAACGGGTTCTGGACTGTGCGATCGAGTGACTAGATATGAGTCTAGACCATCCACAGCATCGACTTTCAACGACAAAATCAACAATGATGACAAGAAGTATTCTTATGAAGGTTACATGACAACATCGAAGAAGGAAACCTAGAAAAAGCAAACATGCTGGAATATGTCTTAAACAGTCGATGTGCGAGAGGCTAGGCCTAAAGTATGTGCGCATCACATAATGAAACTGTTTACATAAATCAATGAAGGCCAATTCTTGATAAGCTACACTGCAGCGCCGATAAGATTTTGCAAGTAACACTTCTTGATGATAGGACAATTAGTGTCCCTGGATTTCATTGTTTCTACAATAGGTGATATCTTGGACAGACAATCCTTGTGTGAACCAACAAGGTGGCAGCTGAGGTTGATATGTCTGCGTAAAGCAATGAAGATTTCAGGTGCAAGCAGTTAGGGTGCAGATCTCAGTTCCTCTCGTGGTTGTTGTTGTTATGGATCCAGTGACCTTTGAGCTGATGCCCTTTGGCCCAATGCCATGTAGTAGTATCTGCAGGTATTTTTAAGTTCTGCTGTTGTTCCGTACAGAGTGTTCCATTTGGAGGGTCTTTGAGGAAATAGTGTTGTTCTGATGTCAGTGAGCTCTGGACATTGAAACAGGTGATGATTTACAGTTTCTTGTGGGTGATCACAGAGTGGACATACTGGGGTATGGTTTTGTTGTATTCTATTAATGTGGTTATTCAGCATAACATGCCCTGTTCTCAGTCTGAAGATGGTGGTTTGGTCTCTTCTTGTTAGGTTGTTGATGTTGTCTTGTGGATTTGGTCTTGTCATATATTTAAAAAGCTCTCTCCCTGTTTTTTCCTAAGGCCCATCCATTCAGCTACTCCTCCCTACTGTTGGAGTTTATGACTTGTTTGGCTGTGTCTAGAGTGATGGATGTATGTATCTGTGTCTGTTTGGATCCTCTCTTAGCTAATGTATCTGCCTTATCATTTCCTGGTATATTTGAGTGTCTTGGGATCCATTGCATTACCAATCTTATGTTATGTGTTTCAATGAGTTTATCTGTGTCTATGATAAGCTGTGTGAGTTCTGTTTTGTTCGTGTTGTTTTCCAGTGCTTGCAGAGCCGATTTGGAATCCGTAAATATAAATGTGTTTGTTTTCTTTGATGGTGTGGTATCGAAAATCGTATTTCTCTCGTGGTTGTAAATATGTATGTCTATAATGGGAAGGTGGACACACAATAATGGCAGAATCTCTTTGCATTCGAGGTGAACGCTATTTTCTGCAGAGACTTTAATGCTCGAGGCAACCAGTGGGATAACATCATAACCAACAAGCAGTGAGAAGATCTAGAGAACGCACAGATGTCTGCCGATTTAGTGTGTTTGAATGATGGAACGGCAACCAGAATGGCAATCGAACAGAGGACTCTGATAGTGTCATAGACATTGCACTGGTGTCTTCCATCTTCGCACAAGTTTGCAGCTGGAGTGCACTGGGATTCCACGGAAGTGATCACTATCCATGTGTCATCCTAAATGAGAAATGCAGAAATAGAAGCCAGAAAAGCAAGCTCGACATATTCCACAATGGGAACACAGACACGAACATTAGCAAAATCAGACATAGGAAATAGGGCGCCCTCACAAAAGGCAGGGTACAAGATGGATGCAGCCGCCCTGGTGGAATGTAGTAGAAGTCGAGGAAGCTTGGCAGAACAAGAGACAAACAGCCAAGACATGACAGAAAGAATGAAAGAATACAACCTAAGCTCTTGAAGTGTCTGAAAAAAAAGAGGTCAACCAAAAAATGATGCACTTTAAACTATGTGCTAAGCAGGCTAAGGATGCTTAAGTGCGATGATTTTTGCAAAAAAAAAAAAAAGTGTGCTCAGAAACATCGCTAGTCACGTTTTGGCACCTTCATCAGAGCATGAAGCACACAACACGATACATAGGCATACCAGACTTCTAGAGCACAGGCCAGATATGACATAAATTTGATGAGAGCAAAGGGAAGGCTCTGCTTGCCCGCTACATCGAGCAGACTGACCAAAGAAATGAGGCTGTAAGAATGAGGATACTGGGGTCACTCTCAGAATTGTGTAAGGATGTAGGGCTGGGAGAAGATCTCACAATCACAACCATTACCATTCGCGCAACACTTAAAAGGTCACACTACTTCTGGTCCAGATCGTGTTCTGTATGATGACATAGGCGATTTAGCTGACGACAACTTGAAAAAAAACTGGCCAAAGAGGTTAATACCAGCATTCAGAGTGGCCAGATTAATGAGTGACTACACAGCTACTTACTACCGCTACTGAAGCCAAACAAGGACCATTCCCAGATTACCACCTAGAGAATCATCACGATGCAGTACACTGTGGACAAGCTACTAGAGAAAATAGTTACCCGTGTACTCACCTGTCACCTTGGACAGACCTATGCATTCCTACCCACACTTGGAGGTTATAGATATAACAAAGAGACATGGTTCTATGCGGTAGTCATTACCTATGACATCTTCTAAGGCTTCCACAGATGAGAGGAGATATGTGCTGCTGCTATAGGATGCATACAACACAGTACCATTTGAATACCTCATGCACATGCTCCTCAAACTGGCGGTGCACCCTTTCCTCATTAGATGAATCGCTGCAGCACTGTTTCAGAGGAAGGTGATACTCAGATGTGGAAGTTGATCATCCGAGCCAACATCCATTTGTCCATAGCAATAACAAAGCTCACCATTGTCACCAGTTCTATTTAACGTGTACACAATAACGATCACAGAATAGCAGTTGGATGGAAGGGAAAGAACTATGACTTTTGCTGATGACATTCTGATACATCGACAAGGAAGACAAGAGGCAGATGGGAAACCGCCTCCATGCTCAAAAATGTATTCAATTGCATCTCTTCCTAGTGTGGAGTATCAGTTGCCTTGGTTAATCCTAATAAATCATCAACTGCATGGTTCTCCCTTAACAATCATATCGTTGACACGGAAACACCAGTGGTACAAATGGAAGCTGATCAGGTGACCAGGGACAGGTTGATGATGTACCTCGGAATTAAGTTTGCTTGCAACCTGTATTTTCTGGACCTTGTCAACCATATGATAACAAAATGATGCAAAGGATTAGCCGCCTTGAAGGTCAGTCATGGCAGCTGCCAACATTGAGCAGACGCTACTTACCCTACTGTTCCAGGGACTAGCCCTTGCACCAACCAAGTATGCCATAGCAATTTTTAACAACGCACATTGACAGGCTGGAGAAAATACAGAGTGAAGCTATGCATTATCTTGGAGTGTACAAGGGACACTCCCTGTGTAGCAATGAAGTTTCTTCTTGGCTTTCCAACCATGGATGACAGGATCAAGATCTGGAGGGCACAAGCATACTGGAGGGAATGAGCTTACATGAAGGTAAGTGCAGATAAAAAGCATCCCTTGCACCATGAGCTCAACACAGGGAAAGATGTCAGGCTGAGAAGAGCCAAATCATGGGTGGGCCAAGCAGAAGATGTCATCAAACAGGTCTGCGGGCTTACCAATACCAACGCTGACAAGGAGTGGATAGAGCGGTTCCTAGGTCATTCAGGGGCACATTCTCATGTATTGTCACACTCTACAGGAAATATAGGGAACAGAACTCAGTCGTGGTCAATGCGGAAATCAGTGGTCTTATCTGGGATAACACTGATGAGAAAGATGCAGTAATCTATACAGATGGACCCATAATATGACACCAAAGGAGAGCATGGGCATTTACAGCACACTTGGCAGGCAGAATAGTCAAAGAATACAGTGATGCATACAATATGACCATGAGTAACATGACGATGGGGATGATAGCAGTGACCAGGGCATTCATCTGGTTAAAGTCACAAGACTGCACCCATACCCGCATACTAAGTGATTCAATAAGCATGATAAGAAAAGTGGCGCTGAGCTCTGTATGCAGGCAATGGGTAGAGTCATTGCAGAAATGAAAAATATGTAAGGTCACTTTTGTCTACATCCCTGAACACAGGCTACAAAATTGCTTATCTTTATTCTGATTCTTCCAAATCTATTCATTCTCTTATGCATGAAGTTCCCTTTTAGACTCTTGAAAAATATAACTAATTATAGCATACTGCTTATAACAAAAAATTTTGTTGACTAAAAGCATTTATGCTTTTATCAGATTTATATGTACGGAATTAACAACTATCCCGTGTGTTACGGGGCCTCATTATGAGGGAGGTAAAGAATAGTGACACTGTGACCTTCCAGGCATGTCGTAAGAGGCGACTAAGGAGGTTGATCGATGGCTTGACAAGCTGTCATTGTAAAAAGTATTGTTATGGAAACAGAGCCATAGATTTTAGAAGCAGTGATCTCTGCAATATGTGCCACTTTGGCACGCAAGGTTTCTGTTTTTGAGATTGTAGTTCTGCCCTATGTGCCGTCTTCGGCTCGAAAGGACAATAGAATAGAATTAACAACTCCTCTTGTGAAATAGGTTACATGAATTTCTATGATTTATATTCCAAGGCTGGGTATTACAATAGTAAAGTTGTCTTTTTAACACAAACAACAATCAATACAGACTTACAATTTAGTTCCATTAACTGTCCATAAAACTGTGATAGATTGGAAGATTTCATGAAGGATTTCCAAAAAGTGAAAGATTCACTCACCTAAAAATAAAATTAATGATAACTGCATTCAGACTTGATTAGTTCAAACAATCATGGATGACTGCAAACACTGAAAATAATAATTTCTTATATTAATTTTTTTTTATCAACAAATAAGTCAATATATTAGTAACGGCTTGAGTTATTTGAACAATAAGGGAATAAGAACAATCTAGGGAATACTGTGGCTGCTTGTACATGACATTTAACTCATTGAGCTGAAGTGTGATTGTGTTAAGTATTCTGATAAAATATTAGGAGTTGTGGCCTCCGTTGTCTCCTCTGAATATCCTTTGTGTAATAGACCTGTAATATCTATACTGACTTTTTGCACTGGAAAATATGGCCTGTCCATCCTTTGTAGTGGACATTTTTTAAGCTGCATATTCCTTAATTTACATGTTTTGCACCTCTTCAAGTAATTAGACAAATCTTGGAACATCCTTGGCCAATAATATTTTGTTCCTATTGCTTACTTGTCTGTATGTGGATTCTTTAATAACACTTACTTCGGTTCCTGTGTTTTTTTTTTCGTTCGTCAGCTTTTACCTCTGACAAAGTCCCTAGAGACTAGGAACTGAATTTTGCGTGTTAGTCCATTTTACCCTGGCAGCCGTGCGCACAAGGGCCCCTCGCCACACAGGCAGATAACTCCGACTTCGGAAGTACTCATATTTTTTCCGTCCATGAGTAATTGACCTTTCAAGCCGGGCCTCGTTTGCTGAGACCAGGGGTGGTTGCCGCAGAGAGAAATCATAAATAAAAATCCCAACCAACCGGGATTTGAACCCACAAACCTGTCTCGAGGCTGGCGTTTTGCCTCGACACCAACCAGTCCCCTCTCTGAATCTATATTTATCTATCTTGACAATACAGGAGCTCAGGTCTCTTTTCCTATATCTGCTGTCAGGTCAACCATCATACCTCTACTCTTCGGGGCCTGAGTCCAAGAGCGAGGTGTTAGTTTTTCCTGTTTGGATCTATTACTCACTTCCATTTTATGCTTATATGGTGATCTATGATCTCTTAAGATTGTCTCCACCATATTTTTATCTACAATTTCTAGCCTAGCAATATGACCAAGTTTACCACAATTAAAACATCTCTTGTTCTCTATTACTCCATCTATTCTTTGCTTTGGTCTTCTAATTCTTCTTCTATCCTATCTGTGTCTAGCATGATCTATTTCCATTGGCATATGTTCTATTTCTCTATCCCTTCTATTCTGAGCATACCTATCTGGATCAATCTCCATTGATATATGATTCAGATCTCCTGTTAGACCTACTCTCCTGGTTTCCTCATGTCTTGTGCACCTATGAGGGTTGGTGTTGTCTTCAACCACACATCTTTTTAAATGGTTTTCTTCCTTGATTGCTAATTGCAGTGTTTCATTGATTGTCTTAAGCTCCTTTCTAAGCAAATACAATCTTAACCCTGTTATTTAACCTTTTGATAAAGATAGTAATGATTTGCAGTTGGATATCTTCATTCCTGATACCACACCGGGTAAATGCTCTTTCTGCTAAACTGATTAACCTGTCACCATATGTGCACACGGCTTCCCTTTATTTTTGTTTTATTTTGTGTAACTTTGCAAGTAAATCTTGTGCACTTCTTTCTTCTGCATATCTTGAGGCTAATATTTGTTTTGTATTCTACCACGTTTCCTCCGGTATTGATTCTAACCTTCTTTTCAAGAACATGGACACTTCATCTGAACAAGTTTGAAATGATATATTCCTGATGTCTTTGTTCTTCATTAATTGAGTTAATTTTTCTATGCCTTCTATCCACTCTCTAAACTTGGATGGTTCTCCTTTAAACGTGGCAATATTACTGCTAATATTTTGATGGTTTATTGCTAACCTTAGCTCACCCATCGTTTCAGTCACAAACTTAATTGCTTTATTGTTCGGATCTAACGTTTTTGCCATTGTATATTAACTTGATTCACTGGAGTCTGTAGAAATGTGGTTTTACAGAAGAATGTTGAGAATACCATGGACAGCTAAGAAAAGTAATGAAGAGGTTCTGACAGAGGTCAAAGCAAAAAGAGAGCTAATTTCCAATGTTAGGAAGAGACAATCATCATTTTTTGGCCATGTCATGAGAAGAGAACAACTTGAATATATTCTAACAACTGGAAAAATTGAGGGACGAAGAGATAGAGGGAAGCAAAGAGAAAAAATAACAGACAGCTTAAGAGAATGATTGGACTTATATTGGAGGAACACATTGAAAAGCAAAAACCTTTTGTACTTAACTTCATCGACTTCAAAAAAGCATTTGATAGTATTCATAGAGATTCTTTGTGGAAAATTCTGAAGCAATATGGCTTACCATCAAAAATCATAAATATTATCAAAGACATGTATGATGGTTACACATGTGCAGTTCGAACAGAGGAAGGACTGAGCGAATGTTTCCCAATAGAAACTGGGGTTAAACAAGGATGTATTTTATCGCCCTTGTTATTTGGAATTGTTATGGACTTCATAATGAAGAAATGCTGCACTGGTAATAAAGGCATCGAATGGATACAAGGAGACCATTTGGAGGACCTCGACTTTGCTGATGACATAGTTCTCATCAGCAGTCAGATAAAAACGATGCAGGAAAACACAAATGAACTATCATCAATAGCCAGCAAAATTGGGCTTGAGGTCAATCATGAAAAGACTAAAGTCATGAAAAGTTTAATTCCAACAAGTGACAAAATATACATGGAAAACAAACCAGTAGAAGAGATCGATCACTTTATCTATCTTGGAAGTCACATTGATCGAGAAGGGGATACGAGCAAAGAAATTAGAATCAGACTGGCTAAAGCAGCAATGTCTTTCAGAAGCCTTGAAAAGTTGTGGAAATCAAAACTCATTAGCACAAACACAAAACTTAGGCTATTCAAATCAAATGTACTATCAACCCTTACGTATGCGTGTGAAAGCTGGAAAACAACAAGAGATATAGAAACAAAGTTGAACGCATTCGAAAATAAATGTCTAAGGAAAATACTTGGTATAGAATGGAACGAATTCAAAACAAACAAGGAAATTAGAGAAATCGCCAATCAACCACTAATATCTTCAGTAATAAAGAAAAGACGATGGTCATACGTTGGACATGTGATGAGAAGAGATAATAATCGAATAGCAAAGCAAGCCCTCATATGGGAAACAACAGGTAAAAGAAAAAGAGGAAGACCCAGGGAGACACTGAGAAGAACATTGATGAGAGAGGCAAGAGCAGCAGGAATCGGCTCCCTCAATGAGATAGAACTGCTTGCACAGAACAGAGACAGATGGCGAGATTTGATAAAATATCTTTAAAAGAAAACTGCTAGAACAAAAATTCATATAGGAGAAGGTGTATCTTGGTCTACGCCCTATGGGCCGGTTACGGCTCGAAAGATCAATAGATAGATAGATAAGAGAATGGCTTGGCAGAAGGTCAACAACAGAAATGATAAATAGCTGCCGAGATTGAAAGTTGTGGAGAGACATGATCACCTATGCCACTAGGCCCGGTACTTGATGATGATGATATTAACTTGTCTTTATTATAATTAATTTCTCACTTGATCTATTGACTCAATTTAACTAACTTCCTTATCATATACTAATCTCTATTACTGTTTCTATATTCTATGAACACTTACCTTCCAACCCATAACATCACCTATACTAAACAAATAATAATTTAACATCAATCAAACTCGCTTTTAACTATCATTTTTTTTTAATTCAGCAATATTTTAAAATCTGGTCTCAGTGTTACTGAAATAAAAGGAAAATTATAATTAGTTCTGTACCTGTGGAATGACAAAATCATGGTTAACATTACATTAGTTTTTGTTTATAAACAAAATCACTGCCATGTAACAAAGAACTATATATGAGTACAGTTACTGAAGAAAAAAATTACTTTAAGTATTAAGCATACCTATGTCAACACATTTCGTGACATTCACAATTTAAACATAACTATTTTTTTTTTTTAAATGAAAAATCTAACCTAAAACCAGCACAGGAAAAAAAAAATGATTGACAACAATGGCTGGTATGTCTATTTACTAATAATTAACTAACACATCTAACTGCTTACTTAACTAACTAATTAGTTATTCGTCAATTTCTTCACAGTTGGTGTGCTCACTTCTAATACACACGACGACCATAAAGGAATCACTAATTCTATAACTATACTACACAATCTTGACGCTCCTGGAAATTAAAATTGTTCTCTAATGTTCTATCACGGTATACGATGAATCTGAATTCTATTATAAATGTTAAAACACATTCAGCTCACCAGACCTGATCACAGGTGTTGTTATTGCAGTTGCTATTTCTGGCCGGTGTGTCGAGCTTAACAATTTAACACTGGTGAAGAGTTGAAAGGTCAGCGCTGGACGACAGCAAATCTGGACGGTACTTGACTAAAACGTGGACAGGTAACGTGTGCAGGTAGAATTTCTTGTTACTCCACAAGTTGCTGTGTTGGTCTGCTACAGACGCCGGTAAAGTGGACAATGGCGTGGCCTTTGTACTTGGTCAACTCGATTGTGATGTGGGCTGGATTTGGTAGATTTACACGTCTCTGTGCTGTATCAGTTTTCTCTATCGCCTCTCTTGCTCGGTGTCTTCTGTGGCTAACTATTCTAGTTGCCTTTGACTAACTCGGTGCCTATCTCTAATTCTCCGTCTGTCGTTCTAATTCGTGTCCTCTAGTTCTGGTGCGCGACTTCTAATTCTGATCTCCTCTAATTCTATTTTCCACTCTCCAACTACTACCCAACTAACTAATGAACTAACCCAGGCTCTTGATAACGGACTCTGCATCAAACAATTTTTTTTACACTCCGTTATCCTGGTCTCTCGAACCAAATTGATCTTGTTCCAGTGTCACCACACTCAAGATCAGACTTCAACTTGACGAATGAATAACAAGATCTTCCATAAGATAGCAATTAGTTAATTCATTTCATCCTCTGATGTTCACAATGCAATCTACAATATCTGTAATTTACTCATATTGACTACTTAAATGCTGTACTGTACTACTAAGGAGAGACTGACTGCTAACTACTACTAAATACTTGATTGTTAACTGCTCTGCTCTGACTGCTCCGTTGAATGCCTTCTAAGCTATAATTTATATATCCCCTAATTGCAATCACAAGCGCTCTCACTCATCCAATAAAATTCTATCACTCTAATTTCCGTTGTCTCCTAGTTGCTACACAAATACATCACAACCGTTAAAACAATGTCACCTCTTTTCCCCCTTCTAGAAATGTCCAGACCGCACCATCTTGAACACCTCATGTACCTATGTTATATTTCCATACTTTGCACACTTTCGACAATCTCCTGGTTCACTATTCATCATCATCATGTGCCATACCGTTTGGCGTAGGTGATCATGTCCCTCCAAAATCTTCTATCTACAGTACATCGTATCAGTTCAGTTGTTGACCGTTTTCCATGCCATGACACCAAGCTATCCAGTATTTTCTCTCTTTGTCGCCCGCGATCTCTCTTTCCTTTAATTTTGCCAGTTGTAACCAAGTATTCCAACTTTCCTCTTCTCATGATGTGCCAGAAAAATGTTTATTGCTTCTCTGTGATATTTTTGATGGTTCACTATTACACAGTGAATATTCAGAGGAGACAACGAAGGCCACAACTCCACTAATATGTTATCAGAATACATAACAGAATCACACTCCAGCTCAATGAGTTAAAATGTCAATGTGCAAGCAGCCACAGTATTCCCTAGAATAGCTATTTTGTAGTTCAAATAACTCAGGCCCTTACTAATAAATTGACTTTAATGTCTATGGAGGTCAAACCTACTACAACTGTACAATGGCTTTGACTTTGAAATGTGTGAGAGAACTAGGCAAGCCATTTCAGCAATTAGCTCCCCACTGCAAAAGAACTTCTAACCAGACAGCGGCCACAAAAGAACTAACCAGACAGCGGCCACAAAAGAACTAACCAGACAGCGTTTTATTTCTTTATTGAAACATATAGAAGTGATGCAGGTTGAGAGGAGAATCTATGAAGTGCGACCTGCAAGACTCACGGTGCAGTATCTTTATAAACAAAAAAGACCTGAACAGAACTGCAAGAGATGTTAATTAACACCAAAAAACTAAGATATTATGATGTAATTAAAATTGTTAATTTAGGGCAATAATTAAAAGAACTAATGCATAACGCAAATTGCAGCACTGTTTCATTTGCTAAAATCAAATCAGGTTAATCAGGGTAAAGGTTAACCTTTAAGTCCGGTCTCATGTCCTGGCCTCCTCAAATTTCAAACTCACCGTCTGCTACTAGTACATGTGTGTGTGTGTCTGTGTGAAATTGCAAACAGAATAAGTAACACTATGTTTTAAATAATGGCTGATAAGTTATGAGACACCCCTTAAAGAGAATTTATTTATTCATTTTCTTTATAAGAAGTTACATAAAAACATTTTTTTTTAAATATACATGTGTTTGAACATCAAAGAAAATAGAAGTTTGTTGGTGTTTGTAAGTGCCATTGGCATATGAAAGCACATTTGGAATGATCATTTGATAAGCACATTGCAACAGAACGCAAATTATCTTGATTATACAGATGACTCAGACAGAAGATAAAGCGGTTTAATGTCTATAGGTTTATATAAAGGAAAATTGCTGGGATTTAATAGATACTTGTCAGGACTGTATGATTGTCAAAGCTATGAGGGAAAAAAATATGCATTAAAAAATCAATGCAACTATGACAATAGACCTGTTTTGCTCTGGATAATATTATTATAAAGAGAAAGTCACAAATACACAGCAATCAAAAAAAGAAAAGAACATTTAAATAATTTGACATTGTATTAATTTCACCATTAAACAGAATCTTGAACGTAGTATATTCATATATATAAATAAATATACATATAAATACACACACCACACACACACACATATGTGTGTGTGTGTGTTAATAGGGACAACATGAAGAAGTGGGGCAAAGTCTGGCTATGTCTTGATTCACACAACCTAGTGGAAGCCATCAGCTATGAGTCAATGGTAGCTTTCAGCTCTGCTGCTGTTGGGTGCCATTGCCCCCATACCAAAGGGTCCAGGGCATCCACTAGTACCTGGGCTGGAAGCAATCAGTGATTCAGGTGGTTACTTGTATTAGGATCAGTAAATAATGATGGTAAATGCCCTACTCCCCACAGAGAATTTAGACTTTAGAATACATTGGTGTCGCTACAGGTGGGATATTCTCATAAATGTTACGCCCTGCAACCAATAAAAGTATTTATCCTGAATGTTCATATTGTTATGTTGCATTGAACATGTTGCATTTTGAAAAAATATGTGCAACTCATGATATACACTTCCATTTTGGTGCAACAGCATCATCTTCCTGCGTCAGCATTGAATCCGAGTTGACTTTGTGGTCAGTTCAAATGCCCCAGCAAATAAAGTCAGGTCTCCACTTTGGTGAAACACTTGATTTAACTGCAGTGCAGTTGATGAAAAACTTCAAACACAGATTGCACATGCTATCCTAGGGCAAAGCTAATGTTCCTCTTCAATCAAAAGTCATCACCTGCATTACAAATATCCATGCTTTGGCACTAAAACTGTATTGACTTCATGGTAGCCAACCTTCGTTGCAGAGACGGCACTCAATGATGATGATGATATGAATAGACAGAGATGTTCCAGAATAGTGTTACTACTGTGGAGTGTTCTCTGCCAGGTCTAACACTGATGGCAATCACATATTAGAAAATTTAGGCTGAGGAAAACATATAGGAAAATCAACGGATCAGTCAAGGAGGTGGCATTATTATTGGACGATAGCGACGGATCAGTCCATTAAATTATTCAACATGAGGTGAAGTTACAAACAGTGTGAGTATCTAGGTACCCAAATAGCAGTATATAAGTGATTGCACACCCATCCACTAGTACCCAAATAGCAGTACTTGAGTGACTGTGCACCCATCCAAAAGAACTCTTTTCCTATGCTTTCTAAGCACTTGTCACGCACTGGGTAAGGTGCACTGAGCTAGAGGGTGACTGTTGAATGAGCCAAGATAATGTAATTATTTAAGTATTTGTAATAAATACTCTGCAAACAAATCTGGTCTTCCATTAAATGCATCTTGTGCATGAAATCTGATGCACAATGAGGCACATTAGATAAATGCTTCTGCCACAGCAAAACAGTTTACGGAACTTAATGTGTTATAGACTTTGATCAATATCCAAAGTGAATTAATATAATCCGAGGCTCAGGCAATTAAAGTACCTACATTTACACTTCAATCGCTCCTGACTCACAACCTAAGTCTGAAGTACATTGACAGTCACTAAATAATCCAAAGTTGGGGAAAAAAGGTGACAAGAAGTTACATTTTTAACCGCACCTGAGTCACACTCCACGTTTGCAGTACTGACATTTCAAAGGATTGGAGTTCCCAGCCTGACATATTATCACATGTCATCAGCTGTTGCTAATCTCCCCCACCGTTCAGAGTTAGGACATGATAAGAGGATTAGTTTCATGGGGGAGTCAGTCTTGTGAGTATATAAAAAAAAAGTCAAGCATAAGAAAGTCACGCCCGTGCACTGCCGGGGTCCGAAAGGGGAGTAAAGAATAGCGGCGCTGTACCCTACCAGGCATGTTCATAAGAGGCGAGAAAGGTGGGTTAGGCATGGGACTGGCTATCCCATACTGTAAAAAAATAAGCCGAAAAAATTTCACAAACATATCTGGGCAGTAATATAGATAAAGAGGGAGGAACAGAAAATGATACCAAAATAAGGATATCAAAAGCAAGAGGAGCTTTCATTGCACTGGGAAACATATGGAAATCCAAAGAAATTAGGCTAAATACAAAAAAAAAAAATTTTCAACTCAAATGTTATGGCTGTCCTATTATATGGCTGTGAAACATGAAGAATAACAAAATTGATAATCACGAAGGTACAGACTTTTATTAATGGATGCTTGCGCAGAATAAAGGGATGGAAATGGCAGGACAAAGTCACTAACATGGAATTATGGAAATGTACCGGTCAAATACCAGTGGATAAAGAGATACAGCGAAGACGATGGCGATGGATAGGACACACACTACGGAAGCCAACTGAGAGTATTACACAACAGGCCCTTTTTTGGAATCCCCAGGGGAAAAGACAAAGAGGAAGACCAAGGAATTCTTGGAGAAGACAGATCGAAGCAGAGATGAAGATGATGGGGAAGACATGGAATGATCTTAAAAGAATTGCAAAAAACAGAACGACTTGGAAAGTGTTTGTTGAAGACCTATGCTCCACTGGGAGCTAAAAGGTAGAAGAAGATAAGAAAGTCAGAGTACAAACCATTTTAGACAGCTGCCACCACAAGGTGGACACCAATGTTCTGTATTAAAACTAAGATAATCGTGTGCTGCCAGATACTGACAGTAGATTCAATCAGAAGTGCTGCTAAGAATAAGCTTAGTTAGTATAAGCCAAATATAGCGTCAGCCTTCAGGTTCAATGAAGCAGGAGGCTGATCCCTGGGAATCATAACCCAGATGGGCCCACATCCTCTAGTCTCAAGAGTAATCCCTGGGAATCATAACCCAGATGGGCCCACCTCCTCTATTCTCAAGAAGCTAAGGACAGAAACACTTGCTCAACAGGTCTTCTGAGGATGATCAGATTGCTACTGCTGCAAAGCTCAGTATAAAAAGTTTCCAATTACTTAGATAATAGTGTTGGATTAGTTCATCACAATATTCATGACGATGAGAAAATACAAAAAGTGTGCAAGATGGCAGATGGGAACCCAAGAGGTAGTAACTGAGTGACTATGCACCCATCCAAAAGAACTTTTTTTCCCATGGTTTCTAGGCATTTGTTAAGCACTGGTGTAGGTGAAATGAATCAGAGAACTATGTTAAATAAACCATAATAATGTAACTATTTCAGTGTTTGCAATAAATACTCTGTAGACAAAAAAAATCTGGTTTTCCAGTAAATGCACGTTGTACATGAAATCAGATGCACAATAAAAAACAGCACATTGGATATACGCTTATGTCACAGCAAAGCGGTTTACACAACTTAATGTGTTATAGACTATGGTCAATATCCAAAGCGGATGAAAAAAAGGGTGAGGGGTAGAATTAAAGTACAAGAACATGTCAAAATAAGCAGGTTCATGGGTATATTTGAAGGTCACTCCTTTGGTGTCATTATGGATCCATCAGTATTATAGATGACAGCAGAAGTCAACAATACGTGGAATCACCTCTATCTATCTATGTCCCTAAACATGTGGGACATGCAGGTAAATGAAAAAGTTGAGTAGAAATAGTAGCATATGATTGTCATATAGTTAGATTTTTGTGTATATACTTATATATTTTTGTGCTGTTTGTTGTTCGAGCTGAAAGCCTTCTGGGCCGAAGTATCGCTCTACTTTTGTTTTTTTTTCTCACCTATGTAAAGCTGTTACCATACCACTTTTTCCTCTTTTTTTTAATTATCATTATTATCAACAGCTTTACAGCAGCTTTGCATTTCCATGCATCTGGATGCCTTTACCCCTTAATGAAGGCTAGTTGTGTTGTGACCTTTATGTATTATCACATGGCCATGCTATTTTATCTGTCTCTATATGCATTCACTGGCAGGAATTATTCCAAGCGTTTTTATCCAGTTCTTCATTTCTATTCTTTTCTCTCAGAAAATGTTCCTGCCATGCATCTAAAGCATTTAAATTCTGCAGTGGTTATTTTTCTTATAGCGTAGCATCCAAATCTGCTATTGGCAAGTATTGGTATCACAGTGCAGGAATTAAGGTGTGTTGTAGAGTACCCATTTCGCTTCTAGTGTTAATCCCTTATTGGCAGTAGTCATGATAGTTGCCAAATGATTTTACAAGCTTTGTTGCATGCAGCACGTTCAGTCTATTTCTACTGAGTGCTTGTGAATTACCATTTGCCATTCATTGACTTCCTAGGTCTCCCAAAAAGTTCCTAAGTAAGTTCCTCCACTTATTTTAATTATCTGCTGTACATCATTATGATGATGTTCTATTTTTTTTTTTCCAATGGCCAAGACATATAACGTTCCGTTGGTGTTGATTTTCAATATTTTCATGTTGTATTGTTACTATTGTGTACCTGTCTGTTATATTAAATCTATTTTATCGTTCTTTCAGGTCTTCTGCTGTTCCACCACAGTAGTAAGTTTAATAAGTAAATTTATTTATTTATAAATTGTTATGAAAATGTATTTTAAAATATTAAAACTTTAATTTAATATTATATATATATATATAATATTATATATATATATATATAATATATTATATATATATATATATAATATATATATATATATATATATATATATATATAATATATATTATATATTATATATATATATATATATATATATATTTATATATAATATAATATATATAAATATATATAATATTATATACTCTAGAGAAAAATCTTGATCCCACGACTCAGTGAACTCACCCAACTGTGTGTGTGCACTCAGCACTGACTCGACTGACACAAGAACTAAATATTTTAAATAAATATACATTACAATACAATACATACACGAATAATAATAATAATAATAACATGATAATCGTCGCTAATAATACATAGAAACATGAGCATCATAAAATTATATGATAATTGACAATTGGAGCTATAAATTTCTTAAAATAAACTTAAACTAGTAGTTGAAGTTCAAAGAAGTTTTAATTAAACAAAGATTACAATAATAATAATTATTAAATTAACAGTAACACCCCAAAATAATTACAATTTATATATAATAATTATTATAATAACTATAAATGTTAAATGTTACCATAAATCCAAAAGATGTCCTAACCATTAATTAACCACTGACCACTCTGTGATGTGAAGGATGCAAGAACTCAGTAGACACTATTAGTAATTGCAGTGAACATTGTGACTTGGGTAGGGGAAACGAAAAAATGTGTGATTGGTTTAGTTATGAGAAGTACAACATCAACAACAGTCACAATCGACATCGGATCGTAGTTTTGGACATGTAACTTTTGAACAAAGCGTCTTTATTAACACACAATTCAATCCAGGGCAATATGAATCAATAACTACTTACTGGATAATGAATGACGCGAGGTTACAACGAATCGTATGGTGTGCACGTGTTCTTGATTCTTGGCAGCAATAAATAAATGTCAAATGAAAGAGAGTATTATAGTTTCTCACTAAAGTGTTTTCTTTCACTGCTTCGAATATCCAGGGCCATGCTGAAATATTTCTGAGACCCTTGGAAATCAACCAATGACAACGAACGTTACTTCTGAACGTTATTCTTGGACCAATCGATTTGCCTCTTGCGAATAATGGCGGCAATTGTGTCAATTATCGAATTCTGAGTTCTGAAGTTGTGGAAGCGTTTTCCGGTGAAGATTTTCCTGGGTTGTACTCCATCACGGTCGCTAACTTGCTGATATTTATTTCGCAGAATACTCGCATTGTGTTTAAAAATAGCCAGCTGATCATTTTTTTTTTAAATAGTTAAGACGTGCTCTGGGATAGGAGAAACATACACAAAAATATCCTTTGTAGCGATTGTCAGGAAAGCCAGAGTTCAGTAACAATAGATAAAGGAAATTGTAAGTAGTCACAAAATATCAATATGTGTTGACTTTTGTAGTCTCTAACCGGTTAACACCATAGAAAACCAGTATCTCAGAAATAGAACAATGTCACAGCGATCGGATTTTCTTACTATTATTTACTAAACTTATTAACAACAACCATCCGCCGATGAAATTTATTAATAGATGAGGTACAGCACCTGGGATAATAAAAGTTATCACAGGTTTTGTTTCTATCAGGCGTCCGCCCGACGATTACTAAAGAAAAGTTTACTTCATCATGCGTAGACGTTATGTGGACATAGGTGCATTGTGTTGTGGTCTGTTTATGCATTTCGGCTCAAAACATACGACTTCACCACATTTTTCAGCACTGGTGTCCTTCATTCCTTGATTCGCACCAAGATAGACGCTTGTTTACGTTTGAACAAAACCCAACGGCCAAGATCTAAATTTGCAGAATTTCGTTCATTCTCAACGGCGGCCGTTATAGATTAGCTTTTACTAGCACAATGTATCACCAGACAAGTTGTAACTGATTGTTTCATCAGACTAGTTGTAACAGATTGTTAATTGTTAAATAATATTATATTTAATAATATATATATAGTGATCATAGACCAGTCAAACTTTCAGTGGCTCTTGCTCACAAACAGAACGTGCAAATACCTCTTCCTCACTGGAACTATAAGAGAGCAGATTGGGCAAAGTTTGCAAGGCTTGCTGATGCATATACTGCACCTATCAACACCCACGAAAAGAAGGGAAATAATATGATAGAGCGGTTAACAAATGGAATCCTGAGAGCTGCTAAAGAATCCATTCCTAGAGGAGCAAGAAGAAACTACAAGCCATACTGGAGCAAGGAAATACAAAGACTAGAAGAGGAACAGGACTCTGCCAGAGAACTAGCTGAAACAGCACAGAGAGCAACATTGCCTATAAAGCAGTCTCGGCCAAATACAGACGTGGGGTCATGATATCAGCAAGACAGAGCTGGATAAACAAAACAGAGCCTTAATCTAGACAAAAATGGTCATAAACTATGGAAACCTGCGAAAGCTGTGAGCGACGAAAACAACTACCGACCTCCAATATCATTAGCACACAATCCTCACAGGCAAAAGGGTAGCAAATATACTGATAGAGACTTACAAAAACATTAGTAGAATAAACATTCTAATAGACAAACAGAAAACTGCAAGACGGGAAAACCAAGATGCAAAAACATGCCTTCAGCATCAGACGACCATCTTTACCCTGTAGAAGCGGAGGGATGGAGAGAGTAGAGGAGGAAACAAAGACGAGAGAACAATCTAGAAGTGAGGGGGCAGACAGGCGAGACGAAAGAATCAGGTCAAGGAGAAAAAAGGAAAAACACATAAAAACGAAGTCACAATAAAAATAAAGAGGATGGGTCAGAGAATCACGTGCAAAGCGTGGAAGGCCATCTCCAAGAGGTGAGTGAGCAGATACACGTAGGTGAAAAGGGGGAGAAATGGAGAGAATAGAGAAATAAAAAGACGATAGAACAAGGTCAGGGAAAAGACATTAAGACAAGGTCAGGAGAAAAATGAGACTATGGATCCGAATTCACGTTCAAAACATGGAAGGCCTTGGCCAGGAGTGGGTGGACGGACAGACGCGTGAGAGGTCAATTCAGATTGGCAGACAAGATCCAAATTTAAGAGGTAAACACAAAAGATTGAGAAGCGCTCATACTGAAGCACTGACCGGGAGACACTCGAGGAGATGTAGTCGGCAGGACACACGCGCTCGTTAGGAGCTGGGCGAACATGTGGTCAGCCCACAGATAGGCTAATCATAGCCTAATAGAGTTAGAGTAGATCGTGAGTTAACGAATAGTTAAGGTGTTTTTAAAGAAGGGCTCATAAGCAAGGAACATGCAATAGTAGGAGATACAGACACTAGAGAAGAACAGATAGGCCAGCAGATTAGTAAGTAGCACTATTAAGAGACAGTTAGCAGCGGTGGACAGGATACCGCCGGACAGATTAGAAGTAGATTTAGGGGTGGGCAGCCAATGGGGGCGGTCCACATATAGTTAGATACAAGTTTGAATGCGTGTGGAGCCCGAAAACCAGTGTTAGGGCCATAGAATGGAGAACGTGAAGAGTGCACTATAAGTGTGTAAGCTGCAATAAATTGTGTGTAACAATAGTCCGTTGGGACAGAATTAAAAGTCGGACTTACTCTATATTCAAAGCGTTTGTCTATGTTACACAATTATAGTTATCTAGCCTAGCGTCAACCCTCGGGGAAGAACCATAACAACTAATCAAGTTGTCTCGGAAACAACACGTGAAACAGTCATTTTAACATCACGAACCAGAAGTGTGACAGTGACCAGACAAGGTCACGGCTGAGACGAGCGTTCAATGAGCCCAGACACATGTTGGCCTGAGTGTAAACACGAGCAGCTAACGACAGGGGAGAGAAGGCGGTTGTTGTCATGAGAGAACAGCTGAGAGAGAAACTGATATACGACATCTACCATCTACCTGCCCGCATAAATAAACAACAAAACAAAGAAACAAACATACCAACAATCCTAAACTCCCCGATACAACCCCAACTGAATTAGATGTTGCCCTCAAAGGATTGAAGCTCAAAAGTTACCCTGGTAAAGATGGAATCTCCAACGAAATGCTCCTAAATCTGGGACAGAAAGCCAAGAGCCAGCTTCTAAGGATAATAAATGCTAGCCGGAAGAGAGGTCATGTGCCAGCAGTCTGGAAAGAAGCTATTATGGTGCCCATCCTCAAGTGTGGAAAAGACCCACTAGACCCAAGTAGCTATAGACCAATTAGCCTACTGAGCTGCCTGAGTAAACTCATGGAAAGGCTGGTTAACAGAAGACTTATGTGGCATTTGGAGACAAAACAACAAATCTTACCACAACAAAGTGGCTTTCGTCAGCACAGATCAACTGAAGACCTGGTCACCTACACTGCACAGGAAATAGAGGATGCTCTACAAGAAAATAAACACCCACTGGCAGTGTGGGTTGACATGGAGAAGGCTTTTGATAGGGTTTGGCGAGAGGGTTTAAAGAACAAGCTTTTTAGACTTGACATCCAGGGTCGTTTACTCAATTGGGTCTCTCAATACCTTCAGGATAGAACGGCCAGAGTACAAGTTCAAGGTCAACTAAGTAAGAAGGTCTCTATCGAACAAGGTGTCCCACAAAGTGGAGTCTTGTCCCCCAACACTCTTTTTAATTTTCATAAATGACATCCTAATGAACATTCCACCCAGAATACACTCAGCAATATACGCAGATGATCTGGCGTTATGGGCTCGCGAGGAAAGTATGTCGGTGGCTGGACCCAGGATGCAAGATGCCCTAGGTGAACTTGAAAAATGGACGAACACCTGGTTCTTACCAATCAACGAAAAAAAACTACATATACAATTTTCAGCCTATCAAGAAACACACTCTCTGCAAACTTGAAGATAAAAGATCCTATTGACCAAAACCCAACATATCTTGGTGTCACCATGAATCGCAGAATGACTTGGAAAAATCAGATAGACAGAGCAAGGAAAAAAGCCAGAAAACGAACAAATATTATGAAGAAATTGGCAGGAACGGACTGGGGGCAGACAGCAATATTTTGAAAAGACTCTACATAGGAAGAGTCAGACCAGTTCTAGAGTATGGAGTCACAGCCTGGGCTATGGCTTCCAAATCACACCTTAGCAAAATTAACAGAACACAGAACCAAGCTGCCCGTATCATCACTGGTGCTATGAAATCTACACCTATCAAGACTCTAGAAACAGTAACTTGTTTACAACCCTTAAATAACAGACGGGTCACTAAAGTATTGCAACAAACGGAGAAATATAGAAGGCTCCTTAGCCACTCCATGCACCAAAGAATAACTGGTTCCGGAATTGTACGACTAAAGAGGAGCAACTTCGCTGCAATTGCCAATGAACTAACTACTGGAGACCCAGTAATTTCCCAAACAATATCGAAACCCTTGAGCCCATCTGATATGTCTCCTCATGGAAAGCATAAAATACCAGAACTTAAGGAAAATATAACAGGAATCATGAAAAAAAGGCACCCAATCAGACACAGAAAAAAAACACGTAGCAGAAAAACAAATACACGATTCCTACCCACAGGACTCTTGGTCCCACATATACACAGATGGCTCTGCTACAAATGCCACCAGAAATGGAGGGGGATGTGTGTTCTTGACGCTGAACAATCAGGACGATATCACCAAGTCAAGAGCTACTGGGAAATTCTCAAACAACTTTAAAGCAGAAGCTGAGGCCATCAGAGATGCTGCAACACTGGCTACTCAACACAAAAATAACATTCACAATAAATTGGTGATTCTGACTGATACCCTGTCAGTATTATCAGCTCTAAAAAGCCTCAAGAACAATGAACTAGATGACTTGAGAACAACCCTGGACCAACTATGCAATAACTTCCAGAGAGTAGTCATTTAGTGGATACCATCACGTACGCGGGAACGAACGCGCAGACAAATTAGCTAAAGAGGGAGAGAGATTACCGCAAGAGAACCATCCGCTCAGTTATGATGAAGCCAAATCCATCCTCAAGGGTTAGCTCCATGAAAAATGGAAACGAGAACACCCAAAGCATAACGAGAGTGACGGATACCACCAACTATCAAGGAGGGATCAAGTCATCATACTTCGCCTACGCACTGGCCACAATAGAATGAGAAATCACATGTTCACCAAATTCAAAATAGCTACAACCAGCCTATGCCACTGTACTGGACAATATTACTACAAAACATGTTCTATATGATTGCCCCCAGTACACAGACCTGAGAAGAGCAATGTGGTCCACGCCCACCTCCCTGGAAGAAAAACTATATGGGGCAATCGATTCTCTTAAACAGACAGCTGACTTCATGAGAGAGTCTGAAATCCTACTCTGATTGAGTCTTGACCGCAGAGAGAGAGAGAGAGAGAGAGAGAGAGATTCATTGATTCTTATTTGTTAATCCAAACTAGACTGGTTAGTTTGGTATTAGAGGCACCGCGAAGAGGTGGAGTAGGAAGTCCAAGCTTTTTGAGCTGTCCAGCTTTGGTGATCTCTTTGTACCATCAGAACCGCTCTTATGTATCTGGGCACGCATTCTTCTCTGGCACGTTGCGGTAGAGATGCGTTAGAGAAGCAAATGTGGACCGCTTCTCTGTTGCATAAACGCTCATTTTATAGTAGAACATCTGTGGATTTATAATGTTGCATGGTGTCAGATTAGATCTGTCGTGGCTGAGGCCGTCAGAGCTGGCTCATGTCAGTCAGTGGTTTGAGGCAACTGCTTGCGTCATTATCAGGGAACCATAACAGATCGAGACCCTGCTGATTCAGCCCGCAGTTGAACTTAAAACACTAACCAATCTGACCACATCATTTAGCATAGAAATGTGAAGACCATTCTGGTTTTCAAAAATGTCTTGCGGAAGTCGGATTTATTGTGCCAAAATATAAATATAGCAGATCAATGTAAACAACAACACAGCGTATCTATGCTCATTTAAAGTCATGCACAATAAAAAGACTGACAAAATAAGACAACACATATATCAGCAGCAAATAATGTATACAAACTTTTACAAAAGTATGAATTGCCTAGTTAAATGTATATATGCTTCAGCAGAGACTAATGAGACTTCTCTTCCAAGGACTGGTCCTCGCACCAATTGGGTATGCTCCAGTTATTCTCATTGTCATTATAAGGACAGATCAACAGGCTAGAGGAAGTACCAAATGAAACGATGCGAATTATCTAGGGATGCACATGAGCATGGGCATTTACAGCACCATCTGCATGTGTGACAGTCAAAGGAGACAGCGTACGCTATGGCCACGAGTAGCATGACGATGGAGATGATGGCAATGAGCAGGACATTCATCTGGTTGAAGTCACAAGACTACAACAACGCCAATATTTTAAGTGATTCGGTGAGCATACCCGCATAATAAGAAAGGTGGAGGCGGGCTCCGTATGCTGGCAGTGGATCGAGTTATTACAGAAGTCAACGATACGCAAAGTTACTTTTGTATACGTCCCTGGACATGTAGGAAGGAGTACGTGGAAATGAACGGACAGGTTGGCTAGCTGTGCTGTCGTCGAAGAGGATCAACTAATGGATCTGACGGACGTCATTAATGTCCTCCTAGATGCGGGGAATGCATATGATTTAGGCAGTTATGAGTCCACATCACGCCTTCGGGTCAAAGATGTGGGATAAATATGGGTACATCGAGAAACGAGAGACTTAGTGGGCGCATAAGACTTATCAACCAACACAGAGCTGGAGTCGACAGTATGTGGATGCTGCGGGACATGCTGAGTATAGGCTTTGAGCAATCGGAGTGCAATGATGATAACCCACAAATAACTCAATGCTTTATCCTTATCATACTAAGGTCATTTGATTGACGCTGTCTTAGGGGACCCCACGGTTTTGTCCATTGGGCCATATTTGTTTACCGTCACATGTTATTGCTCAACTTGTTTATCTAACAGTATTTATCATAGAAGGATATATATATATATATAGCAAGAGGGAGAGAGAAGTATGCGGAAATTAGTTACCGAAGTTTCTGGATGGGCTAACTGTTGGCCGTCAGCCAACAAGATATCTAGAAATAGGATTTTGATATTGGCGGTAGTGGCACTGGACAGCAACAACGCTGAAACCTGTTACCGACTCGTATATGATGGCTTTCGCCATTATCGGTGAATCAAACCTATCTAGACCCAATTCCAGGTCTTTGCGATGCTCCTAGAAACAGACTAACCAGTCTAGTCTGAACAAGTGAGTAGGGATCGACAAAAAAAAATACCGTACTGAAGTCGAATGTGTTGGGCCGAAAGGTGCAAATATAAAAGTTCTACTGCAAACCACAACACGGACACGCCCACTTAACGTCCTATTATATAGAAAACGAAGTCATCGGCTGAACGCAAGCAAGAACGTTAACACTCTTAGTAGACACTAGGAGCAGGGAAGAGGCGGAGTAGGGTAGCTTGCAGGTGCAGACATCGAACGTGTGCTGTCGGGTGTCGAGACAAATCAACGAGATCTGAAACATAAGTTTGTCTTTTGAGCAGGAGAGAGAACGGGGCAGCAAAACAAGTAGATTTGACGAGCCTCAAGTCGCGGACGAAACAGACGTTTGACATGATTGACAAGTCGCGGTCGAAACAGGCGATTCTCAAGTCACGAAACAGACGTTTGACATGATTGACAAGTCGCGGACGAAACAGGCGATTCTCAAGTCACGAAACAGACGTTTGACATGATTGACAAGTCGCGGTCGAAACAGGCGATTCTCAAGTCACGAAACAGACGTTTGACATGATTGACAAGTCGCGGACGAAACAGACGTTTGACATGATTGACAAGTCGCGGACGAAACAGACGTTTCACATGATTGACAAGTCGCGGACGAAACAAACGTTTGACATGGTTGACAAGTCGCGGACGAAACAAACGTTTGACATGTTTGTTGACAAGTCGCGGACGAAACAAACGTTTGACATGATTGACAAGTCGCGGACGAAACAGACGTTTGACTTGGTTGACATGTCTCGGGCGAAAAATACGTTTGACGTGGTTGACAAGTCGCGAACGAAACAGAAGTTTGACATGTTGACAAGTCGCGAGTAGTAGTGGTGGCGGTATACCCAACCTAAGTGCACGTGCATGCACCGAAATTGCACCAACGACAATGGATTTTGCACCGTGCAATGGTGTAAAAAAAAAAATTCGCTATTTTTTCGAAATTGACTATTTTTGGGGGGATAATTTTTTTTTGGGTTCGTCAGTTTGTCGAAACGGTCCACTGCGTCTGAGGGATTAACTCAGGTAAATTGAAAAGATCGTCGAACGGCTCGGTGGTAATCGGCTTATCGTGACGGCGTGCGGGTCGTCGCCGGCCATCTCGCGCGGGTCTCTTGCGGGACAACAGCGGTTCTAAAATTTGGGGCGATGTGCCTTGAATGGTCGTGTGTGTGTTATCGCTACCAACATCATCATGTGCCACCCTCAACAGCATCATCAACCCTTCATATCATATCATATCATCATCATCATACCACACAAAGTATCAAACCGATTATTAGTGTCTACATTTTTAGTGACACATCATCATGTGCCACCCTCAACAGCATCATCAACGCTTCATGTCCTATCATCATCATCATCATGCCATACAAAGTATCAACTAGCGAAATGCTCTCTCTCTCTCTCTCTCTCTCTCTCTCTCTCTCTTTCACATTCATGGTAAAGCAAAACAAAATTCGTTCTATATTTCACAGCTTTATTATTAATACAACAAATATACAACACATATTTGAAAATATATATTACTGCCCGGTTGTTGATAATTTTAAGCGTCTGGGTTTCCTCGAAGCCGAAGTATCCACGGGGTGAGCAAACGATAAATGATATGGTCGTTTATGTGCTGTCTCGATGAAAAAGGCATGAGAATTCTGTTAAGTTTCGCGCCACGACATTTAAGAAGTATATAATAAACACAATATAGACCGCACGTGTTGCTAAACAAATCTTGCAACACCCGCGGGTTGTAGGCGAATGGAACGTGTGAATTTTGCTCTATAAAGTTTAAAATATCCACGTGTCTGGGAGGCAAACCGTAGGAATCTAAATACTCACATTCGCCGAGACCGTTGTAAAATAGGGCCACCCAATGCTCACCGGGTTCGTGGGCAGGGTCGGTGTTTATGACAAAGGCTGCGGTCGCCGTTGGTTCGATCCTGGGCGGTAAGTGGTTTCGTGGAATGACACTAACGAGGGAACAACGTCGAACGAAAATATCCGACATCAAAAGGTTGTAAATCTCCCTCGTGTTCATCTTCTTCTTTCTCTCAAACGGCGAAGTCTGTTAGAATCTGCCATGTCTTGGACACCTCGAGCACCGAGTCCAACTCGACGTAGACTATAACTTGTAGGGGAGTAGTTGGAGTCCAACTCGACGTAGACGATAACTTGTAGGGGAGTAGTTGTGGGAGCGACAAACTTGAGTTCTATCGACAAGGGTCCGCTTGTGGCTGGCTCAAAATGGGAGCCGTCCAGTAGGCTGGACGAGAGGTCAAAACCAAATAGACAGTATCCATCCTTGAACTCTCTATAATCTACATTATTCCCAGCGTCTTTAACAATCAGACCCATAGCCAGATTTGTGCCGAAAAAAGCTCTCGCGTATTGATTTCGTTCAAAGTCCATAGTTAGAGGCTTTCCCGAGATACATTTCCTGTCGACCGTCAGGTTCATATAAATCGGACCAAAGTGTTGAAAATTGAACGGGTTAGCTGTATAAGCACCATTAAATGCACTGGCCGTAATCAGACCTATCACTATACGGGTCGGTGTTTGAGACAAAATAAATTGTCTTGACAGTGGGAGAACATCCCGCTATAGATGGAAAATGTCTTGATGGTAACCCTCTTGATCGGGTACCGCGCATTCCCGCTTAAGAGAGCATTTTCGTGGGCCAGAGAAATCGCGGGGTTTAGCTTAGCTTTCCTGACCACGAGCGCGGCGTAGGTGATAACACTCTTATAACCCACAGAGCTATCGTGACCCGTGAGGTTGAACACATCCTTCGAGGGCGTGAGTTTTATCTTTACATCGACTCTGTTTAACATGTAACGATCCTGCACAAAGACATCAGAGTGCAAACGACCCATCATTTCAACCTCTTTACTACCCGAAGTCAAATCGCGCCGTGTTTTAAAACCCTCATTTTCTTTCAAATTGTCATGGTGGCCAGCTGTGTCTTTGTAGAACAGAGCGGCCGTCAAGTATCCCGTTTTCGCATCCTCCCCGTAATTTAGCGTGGCCTCAAACACTGCTCTAAAAGGATAGGTATTCTCCGACGGTGTAACCAACGTGTCGTTTAACGATACGTCGACTTGTGAAAATAGACTGTGAAGATAATTGTTGACCGGTCCTACCTCAGCATCGGGTGGTACACTATCACCATTCGGGAGGGTGATCTTGACCCGCAGATGTAAAAACGTGTTGAAAAGATCTAGATACTCCTCGCTGTTTCCAGAAATGAAAAACTCTATCGGTGCGCTATGCGACAAAGCTGCGATCGGACGATCGGAGTCTAGAGATGTCTGTGTGGGTGGAACGCTAAATAAATCCAAACCAGAGTGAAGACATTCGCACGATTTGGGGTGAATGAGGGACATTATTAGTCGAAAATATCCTTTGCCACCCTCGTCTTCGTCTTCTTCCTGCTGTTGTGCACCGAATGAAGGGGTAACTGTCTAGCTGTCGGTTTTATCCTCTTCGTAACGGGTTCTCCTGGTGGAGGTAACTTCACAACTCGCTTTCTGATTTGTCGTAAACCACTTCCTGATTGGTTGTTAACACTCAGGTGGTCTACGGCCCCGTGTATCAACATCTGACCGGCCTCCTTTGCTCGTTCTTTGAAAGCTTCACCGACATTTTTCCCGGCTAATGCGACCTGCAGACCGGTCCCCAAACCTTCACTGAGCAAAGCCTTACCGCCGGTTTTTAACCAGGGTAAAATAGCCCTCCCGATTCCACCGAAGAAACTACCGATTTCTCGACCGCTCTGACTTCGACCTCCTATAAACACGGGCATTCCATCACCCGCCTGACAACAGTAAAAGTCTTCGTATAACTCAACATCTCTATGAAGGGGGGTGTGTCTCACCATTATACCAGCTCGAGATGCTTCTTCACTCGAAAGTGTACCGTTAGCACCGACGTCCCGCTGGTGAATGGAATGGTTTTTCCGTGTTCGTTGGCTAAAAGGATTTCCACGGTATCGAAGGAAAATCGACTCAGGGGGACGTAGTGAGGCTTATCGTAGATCTGAAACCCCGCGGTGTGATTTCTATTGAGAACAGGCACGCTCCTGAGGAGAGGTACCATCACATCCCCGACGGGTCTGGGGGAAACGAGATAGCAGTAGACGTAGACATTCTTCGCAACACTTTCCAAGTCCATTACGCCCACGCTGAAGATATCGGGAGCCGTGTCTGATATAGAGGTCGTGGGGAAGGCTAACATGTTTTTCAAAGTGTCGCTTATGGTAACACTGACTCCTTTTTCGTAAAGTTTCAAGATGGCTTTATTCGCCTCTTTTGCGTAAATGAATTTCATTTTTTTCCCTTTCACACCCCTGTACGACTCATCCTCCGCTTTTATGATCGCCGCATTCAACGCGCCGATGAACGATGAAACGGGTTTCGAGTATAACCCAGGCTCCAAAGTCACGTTGAGATGAAATCTAGCGTCGTAAATATCGTCGTTAGCGAGAGATTCGTACCGAATCCAGACATCACCCTCTATTACATTGAAATAATTTCGCGGAAACTGTATCTCCACCAGTGCGATCTCATACTGCGTCGAAATGTCAATGGTCTGAGGGAGTTTAACGAAAAAGTGGCCGGGGTTATTATCCTTAAAAAGTTCCATAGATGCATTGCTGGGCAGGGTGACATAAAAACTCATTTTTTTACTCGTTTCACCGTCGCCTCTCCAAGTTTGGATTCAGTAGCATGTAACCCAAATAGCTGCTCAGTAGGGCTATCCACAGTTTTCCCTCCTTTGCGTCTGGCTTTTCGGTGGTCAGATTGAACAGCGAGACCACTACAACTGTATATATAACTACCACTTGACAAATAAAGACAAGTTCTAAGTAGGGGGATAGTTTCCCAAACATCGACCCCCCCCCCCCCCCCCAGCAGCGTGGTTCGCCCTCTCTCCTCACTCCCGAGTTTACGGCTCGCAAATCGGGCTCTCCACCAAAAGTTACCACTTCTTCTTCTCGCATCTCTAGTTTTTGTATCTGACAATGTCCTTGGGCGGTATCCAACTGTTAAATTAGGAATCTTACTCAAACCATTTGACTAAACTCTCCTTTCGCCCAAAGGATGTGCGACGCTCGGTTATGATACTCTCGATTCTGTACTCGTGCTTGTCTCCAACTTTTTGAATTTCCGGTGTGTAGAATGACCCCTCTATCTCATCGCCCTTATCGTCTTTCAACACATATGTAACGGGGTTTGTTTCATTTACTCGACTGATGGAAAACAGTTCCTCCGTCCAAGCCGGGGCATAACCCTTTTTAAAATTGGCTCTGCCCAGGACCAGTCTAACTCGATCACCGGGCTTGTACAGGGGTCTTTCAAATTTAAAGTTGCGTTTGCTATTATACAACGTGTTCCATACCTGTTCTTGATTGTCTGCGTTGACGTCGACCGGTGCCATTTTAATACTTCTGTGATACGAATGGTTATAACTTCGAAGTAGGGCGGGTAGGACTCGGACATAAGACAGCTTATTGGATTTCGTGAAATATCACCACATCCGTTGTTTCAGAGTCCTATTAAAGCGTTCCACCACGGCGGCCTTAATATCTTCGTTCTGCGTAGTGAAAAAGTGAACGTTCTTGTCAGCGAGCAATTTCTGAAATGTTCTGTTCAGAAACTCTGACCTCTTATCCGTTTGAAAACTCGCGGGTTTCCCATCGAGAAATATCTTACCGACGGCTTCCACTAAGGATTTCCCCGTTTTGGTTCGTATCGGTACAGACCACGCGAATTTACTGAAAACGTCAAAGGCTAATGAAACTTCCTATGCACCCGTGCTTGATAGACATTTAACAAACAGTACCACCAAAACAGGAGGGAGGAAACCCAGAGACTTAAAATTATCAACAACCAGACAGTAATATATATATATGTTGTATATTTGTTGTATTAATAATAAAGGTATGAAATATAGATCGAATTTTGTTTTGCTTTACCATGAATGTGAAAGAGAGAGAGAGAGAATTTCGTTGGTTGATAGTTTGTGTGGCTTGATGATGATGATGATGATGATGATGATGATAGGACATGAAGGGTTGATGATGCTGTTGAGGGTGGCACATGATGATGATATGTCACTAATAATCGGTTTGATACTTTGTGTGGTATGATGATGATAGGACATGAAGGTTGATGATGCTGTTGAGGGTGACACATGCTAATGATGTGTCACTAAAAATCTAGACACTAATAATCGGCTTGATACTTTGTGTGGTATGATGATAAGACATGAAGGGTACTTGTTGCTGTTGAGGGTGGCACATGATGATGATGTGTCACTAAAAAAATCGCTATAATCACACCTGGTACATGATGTTAGCGATACTACAATAACACACCCTGTGCCGACCAACCCCGTTCCCCCACCCTCGTCACACGCGAGATAGTCGTATTTAGCTTTTCCTAACAATACCCCCTTCAACGTCATTGCTTGTCAGCATTTTTTTACATGTCGCCTCCTGTTGCCTAATACCCACCTCACACATGATGCTAACGATACTAATAACACTCGACCAATAAAGGCACCCCCTTACCCCACCCGCACGCCCCGATAACCGGCGTGAGCGAGCAAGTTTTAGAACCACTGGTGTCCATAACCAGCGAGCGACAGACCCCGCGAGAGCCGATCACGACCCGCACGCACCACACGATAAGCCGATTACCACCGAGCCGTCACCTAGCCTTTCGACGATATTTTCAATTTACCTGAGTTAATCCCTCAGACGCAGTGGACCGTTTCGACAAACTGACGAACCCAAAAAAATTACCCCCAAAAAAATAGTCAATTTCGAAAAAATAGCGAATTTTTTTTTTTTTTGCACCATTGCACGGTGCAAAATCCATTGTCTTTGGTGCAATTTCGGTGCATGCACGTGCACTTTTGGGATGTGTATACCGCCACCACTACTGTCGCGGACGAAACAGAAGTTTGACGTGGTTGACAAGTTGCGAACGAAACAGAAGTTTGACATGTTGACAAGTCGCGAACGAAACAAAAGTTTGACATGTTGACAAGTCGCGAACGAAACAGAAGTTTGACCTGGTTGACAAGTCGCGAACGAAACAGAAGTTTGACCTGGTTGACAAGTCGCGGACGAAACAGACGTTTGATATGGTTGACAAGTCGCGGACGAAACAAAAGTTTGACATGTTGACAAGTTGCGGACGAAACAAAAGTTTGACATGGTTGACAAGTTGCGGACGAAACCGACGTTTTTTTTTTCGTTCGCCAGCTTTCACCTCTGACGAAGTCCCTAGAGACTAGGAACTGAATTTTGCGTGTTAATTCATTTTTCTTTTCTGGCAGCCGTGTGCACAAGGGTCCCTTGTCGCACCGTCAGAAAACTCCGACTTCGGAGGTACTCATATCTTTTCCGTCGATGAGTAATTGACCTTACAAGCCGGGTCTCGCTCTTGAGACCAGGGGTGGTTGCCACAGAGAGAAATTATAAATAAAAATCCCAACCAGTGTAGCCAGGATTTGAACCCACAACCTCTCTGTCTCGAGGTCGGCGTCTTGCCTCGAGACATGGTTGATATTTCCAGTCAGGAGTGCCAGCTCGCACGACCACTAGTCTAATTTACCAAGGGGTATCAAGGCAGGCAGCAGAGACTGAAAAGATACACAGAAATAAGAGACCAACAGAAGACATAAAAGGGGAGACACATCCCCCTAAAGATGGACCAGAAGGCGAACCCAGACCACAAATCATAAATGCTGACTAAGAAGGAAGAAGGTTAGGGATGAACAAAAATCAAGAAGTATTATTATTATTCGTTAGTATCCCCAGGGGCACCAAGATGGAAGCTTTGCCGTGTCCAAGCCATGATGGTGTAAACAATGTTGACTTTGAACATCACGCTATATGTTATCACAGCGAGTTGGCGGATTTTTATAAATGTAACCACGGGTTTGATAATAAATGTTTGTACACAGTTCGTTAACCACCGCTGTAGATCAAGTCTTTATTCTGCTGGCTTCGTTCGAGACCGTGGAAGTTAATGACCTAATTTGTGCAGCCGGTTGGTTTGGGACGAATTGTTATTGTACGTTACAATGTCACTGCTATAATGACTCAGTTTGTGACAAAACTACAGGGACATGCCCAAACAATGACAGTTGTCAGCACGAATATTTCGGACCCCGGTGTCAGTACTTGGATCTCGTTTACAAATACGCCCAAAAATCTGAACCTACTTTCCTGTTTGATAACAACGACACCACATGTAATCCGGACACAAATTCTACATCAGTTGAGGCAACTCTCAATCAATCTTTGCCGTTCTCCTGGTTTAGGATTTATGTGAATGACTTACAATATCCGGACAGTTTCACGGTAAAACTAAATGGTTCTGCCTCATGTAACAATAAATCACGGTTTGTAGTTAGTTCGCACGAGATTGATGTCTTTTGCTCTGGGGCTGGTCTGATCAACAAGTTTCGGATTGAAGGGGCGATAGTTGCAAATATCTGCTCCATCTACATTGGCGGGGGTCGGAATGTCGCTCTCAAACAAAACACAAACCAGACCGACACATTTAATACTTGCTATACAGGAGACGGATGTGGACCAGAGGCTGCAGTTAATGGCAAAACAAAGACTATTATCTATGACAATGACTGCACACACACACAATGGAGAAGTGGAACCAATTCTGTTTACTGGTATCTGAACTTTGCCACGCCCCAGAAGACTCACACCATTCGAATTTATCATCGAGCTAGCACTATGATTCGGGTAAAGAATGTCACTCTAAAGGCTTTCTCTGACTGTGGCGGGGTAGTGTTCCAGTATAATGATATATCATACCCAAATATTTCTGTCAACACTATTGTAGTCACCACACAAGCAATGGCACACATTATGATTGAGTTCTCACCGACCATTTTGCAGGCCGACAGTGCACTGACGGTGAGTGAGGTGCAAACATTTACAGACACCTATTGTCTGGACGGGCATTCTTGGTCGTTTTGTGCAGTGTGTAGTGGGTGCTGCAAAGGCTACAACTTCATCATCGGTACGTGTCACGGCAACTGTTCACATGGGATCTATGGACACGACTGCTCCAGGACTTGTCTCAGTGTCTGTCCTTTATGTGAAGACAAATCCGGAAAATGCCTACAATATAAACATCCTGGCTACACCTGTAGTGACACTTGTCCCGATGGTAATTTTGGGCTACAGTGCAAACAGACGTGTTCTGATGGCTGTGGCATCATTTGTGACCCGGAAAGTACAGACTGTACGTGCAAGGAAACGTACTACGGATCAGACTGCACTCTCAAATGTCCGGATAACTGTTTCAACGACACCTGTGAACAGTCAACCGGGAACTGTACATGCAAGGGAATGTTCTACGGGTCAGAATGCACTCTCAAATCTCCGGACAACTGTTTGAACTAGCGGGTTTGCGTCTGGTATGTCGATGATTCCCACGTTAAGAAAAGTCTGCCAACTACAACAAACCCAAAATATTGATACCTTAATGTGTTTCTGCGCTGGACATGGTTCATTTCTTGGTGTTCTTCCATGAAGCCATGGCTCATATCTTGATGTGTTTCTGTGCTAGCCATGGCTCATAACTTGATGTGTTTCTGTGCTAGCTATGGCTCATATATTGATGTGTTTCTGTGCTAGCCATGGCTTATATCTTAGCTTGTGTGTGTGTGTGTGTGTGTGTGTGCGTGCGTGCGTGCGTGCGCTTGCTTGCTTGCTTGCTGGCCATGGCTCATATCTTGGTGTGTGTCATGTTAGTCATATCTTGGTGTGTCCGTGTTAATCATGTCTCATATCTTTATGTGTGTATGTGTTTAGTCATATCTCAGATTTTAGTGTGTATCTGTGTTAGTCATGTGTCATATCTTTGTGTGTGCATGTTTGAGTTAGTGATATCTCATATCTTTGTGTGCATGTTTATGTTAGTCATATCTCATATCTTTGTGTGTGCATGTTTGTGTATGTCACATCTCATATCCCTGTGTGTGCATGGCTATATTAGTCACACCTCATATCTTTGTGTGTGCATGTCTATGTTGGTCATATCTCATATCTTTGTGTGCATGTCTATGTTAGGCATGTGTCATATCTTTGTGTGTGCATGTCTATGTCAGTCATATCTCATATCTTTATGTGCATATTTATTTTAGTCATGTGTCATATATCTTGATGTGTGTCAGTGTTAGTCATTCCTCGTATCGCTGTGTGCATGTCTGTGTTGGTCACATCTCATATCGTTGTGTGTGCATGTCTGTGTTAGTCACATCTCACATCTTTGTGTGTGTATGTCTGTGTTAGTCACATCTCACATTTTTGTGTTTGCATGCCTGTGTTAGTCACCTCTAGTGACTCGGGCAGATGGTGCTCGTAAACCTGGGAGGGCCGACCATCTAAGGGCAGAATCCCCCTACAGAAAAGATCATCTGCTGCTTTGCAGGAATTTTGGGGACAATCAAAGGCTAAGGAATGCAAACCTGAATAAAATGCTGGCTGAAATCGGATGCACTGGGCCACTGACGCAGAACACAGTGCAACGTTTTAACGGGTGTTCAATCAGAGTGGATCTGGCAGACTCTAATTGTGATGTTCAGTCTGTGGGGGCGATCAACACACTTAACATGACAGCTGACTTCATGTGAGAGTCTGGAATCCTACTCTGATTGAGTCCTGATCGCAGAGAGAGAGAGAGAGTATCCCCAGGACATACTTTACTAAATAGAGTCGGCATCGAATCTGCTGAGCAAGATAGCTGTATATGACCAGACATATATCGAATGAGTCAAGCAAGAATAGCCTAGCCAAGAATGATGATTCCCACTGTCATAGATCATAGAGATATAGAGAAGAAGAAGGAATAAACACTCCACGGACCACTTGTTACTTATGTCAATATCGATATATATCGCCTAATTTTAAACAAACACGGCCAACATATGAGCTTCGGTGGTTGAGTGGTCTCTGTGCTCTCCAGGTCAGAAGGGTTCAGTTTCGATTCACAGAAGCGACGGAGTTTTTCGGATCGACAAGGCTCCAGGGTTCATCCATACTCCAAAAATTGACACCAGAGATTTTTCTAAGAAGTAAAGCAGCCTGGCATGATAACAATCACATGCCCCAAAATGTGCCGTGGTCATGGAAAAATATGGTCACTAGCACCATATTTTCCATTCGCTTAGTTGTATACAAAGTGATTTGATTTGTCCCTTGCATATTTAAATTGTGTTTCTAACTTGTATTTCTCGTAATTTGTATTATATTCTCTCGTTATTTATTTCTATGATAGGCCGTCTTGTTCTTTTTTTAACATGTATACCTTTCGTGCTGATGATGGACAAACGCTTGAAGTGTTCTGTAACACCATAACATTTATAAATGTACTCTTTTACAGCAATGTAGATACATGTCACATGAAAACAACTGCGTAATTATAGAATTGTCATACAACTATAGGTCAATACTAGCTTGATGACCGCTTTGAACCAATCACTCCTCGAAATGTTAAAACATTACACTTTCTAGCTATGGCTAGTTCTAATAATAATAATGTGCACACACAAGCCCTGTTTCGAACTAACTAAATATGCTGCTTTAACTTTTGATATATACTGGTCCTTTCTATCATCTTATCTATCTACACTGGTTATTGACACCTTCTGCTTTCCTCATGCTACATCCTGCCCGATGGAATTCCTCTCTCGATCTGTGTCTCTCCCTGTGTCGAATTGTCTGATCTGTTTTTTTTTTTTTTTTTTTTTTTTTTTTTTTTTTTTTTTTTTTAATATGTAATGACTACTACTAAGTCACCCACAAGCGGTCACAATATCTTAACATTTCTTTTCTCTACGCTCACACTTTCAAGTGGACACTCCTTGCTGACCTCATCTAAGTCTACCCGCCCACATTGTCTGGTCTTTTACCCTTGGCCTATTTTGCTGTGAATTATTCCTGTGCTTACTTTTTTACAACCTTACTTTTCTCCTGCATTGCTACATATGAAGGTTTTGAGGGAATCTTTCATCATCATATGCCATACCGGTTGGCGTAGGCGATCATGTCATTCCACAATCTTCTATCTACAGTGCATCGTATCAGTTCTGTTGTTGACTGTTTTCCATGCCATGACACCAAGCTATCCAGTTATTTTCTCTCTTTGTCGTCCGCGATCTCTATGTCCTACTTAATATAAATCGGTACTTCCTACTACTTTAATATAAATCGACACTACCTACTACTTCAATATAAATCGGCACTTCATAATACTTAATATAAATCGGCAGTTCCTAATACTTAATATAATCGGCACTTCCTACTACTTTAATATACATCGGCACTGCCTGCTACTTTAATATAAATCGGCACTCCCTGTTAATTTACTATAAATCGGCACTCCCTACAACTTTAATATAAATCGGTACTTCCTACTGCTTTATTGGGTGTCCGGTTAGCGCAATCGATAGGCGGTTGGCTTACCACGGCAACAGCCGGGGTTCGTACCCTGGCGAGGACACCTGGGTTTTACTAATTCCCTAAAAATTAGTACCTCTGAAGTCGGAGTAAATCTGCCTGCATGGCGAGGGGCATCCTGTAATGGGATAAAACAGACTTTACACGCAAAAATTCAGTCCCACAAAATTGAGTGGGTGGGACTTCGTCAGAGGTCAAAGCTGACGAAAGCGAACGAACGAACTGCTTTATTATCAAACTGTACTTCCAACAAGTCATTTTATAATATGTCATATTAAACTTAAAAGCAATTTTCGGAAATTTTGTCCAACAAAAATAAAATGAAAACTGAACTCGACACAACCGATTGTTCACCCTACCTTTCACGCTTAGAAAATTTACATTTTCTTTCTGTATTCCGATCACTGGGATTAAATTATATATCCGATACTTTTCAAGCAAAAGAAAAAAAGATGTACTGGGACTCTCAACACTCCGCTTTAGTGCGATAAAGGTTACATAAAGTTGTTTAATCAGGTAGCTGCAGGAACAGCATATTTACGTGTTTAACATGATGATGATGATGATGAAGTTGTTTAATTTTTTTTTCTTTGTTCGCCAGCTTTTACCTCTGACGAAGTCCCTAGAGACTGTGAATTGAATTTTGCGTGTTAACCCATTTTTTTCCCCTGGCAGCCGTGTGCACAGGGACCCCTCGCCGCATAGGCAGATAACTCCGACTTCGGAGGTACTCATATTTTTTTTCCGTCGATGAGTAATTGACGTTTCAAGCCAGGCCTCGCTGCTGAGACCAGGGGTGGTTGCCGCAGAGAGAAATCGTAAATAAAAATCCCAACCGGTGTAGAGCCGGAATTTGAACCCACAACCTCTCTGTCTCGAGGCCGACGTCTTGACCAACCAGTCCCCATTGCTGTTTTGTATAATAATATATCAGGCTGGAGTACCACAAAATAAGGCACATGGAGGAACAAACCAACGAGGCACAATTAGCTGCAACGCTTAAAAAGCGAACAAACAAATAGTAAAGACGAAGGGGAAGTGAGAACTCAATATTTAAAACATCAGTGACAGATTAGATTCAAAGTAGGTCAATGTGGTCGCTGAACAGGTAGGTCAAGGCCTTAACATTTGGTCTTAGGGAAGGCGAGCTCGTTGTGTTAACCTTGAATCTCCATGGGGATTTTGCGGGGCACGAGCAGTTCAACGAAAGATTAGATCCCCGTGCCCTTATATTTGGCCACATCATCCACCCAAAAAAATAGATGTGAGAACAACCGGGACAAAGTTGACACAGAGAAGTACCTACCTAGATCAGTTGAACATATAGCGAAGCGTTGTCTCTCGGTCGTTCTTTTAAATAGGGCAATAGGTATACTCGGTTTTGGAAATTGTTTCCGTAATCTTTGATCTAGCAACGCAATTTATATTCGTCAGCGATAAAACGTAGACCAGGTGTCAAGGCCAATTAAAAAGGATTAAATACTGCGTGGGACTTCCGGGACAGCGTTTTAAAAAGAAATATTTGGTTCACCAAACAGAACAAATAACGCAAATACCAGCGATTCATTGCTAGGCTGGTCGTATTTCCTGGAGACAAAACAGGGAGATAAAAAAGGCAAACAAAATTGTAGTAAGTTGATTTTGTAAAACTTCTTCAGAATTTGTCACCGTGTTTTGGATCATACTCCCTCTTCTGTCATATCATTCGCTGCAATTTAGTGTGTGTGCAATTTAGTCCTTGTGAAATATAGCCAGATAGTATATATATATATATATATATACATACATAATAAATGATGACTGATTTGTAAAGCACAAAGTTTGTTCACTATTAAATGTGTGGCGTTGTGTCAAAGGACAAGTCTTCATCAGAACACGATAACACTCGACTGTCAGGAAAAAACGGATTCACCATGTTCCTAGTTTCTAGGTTCAATCTTGCAAGACTAAACGTAAGGTCCAAAATCAGATATATCACTATTAGAGACTTGTTATTTGCTGACGACGCTGAACTTGTCACGCAAATTCGGAAGAACTCCAGAGCATTGTACATCGCTTTTCGCATGCCTGCAGAGACTTCGGTCTAACAATAAGTTTGCAGAAAACTAACATACTCGATCAGGACGTCGAAGCAACACCTGCAATCTCTATCGACAACTACAAACTCGATGTCGTGCAGCAGCAGCCATTGTGTGTGTGATACGTCATCAGAATGGCTCATCGTATATTACAAGACCGGCCATACGCTAATCTTGCGGTCTGTTTGATGTGCGACGGGGATAACCTGACGACAAACTGTGTTTTATATTTTCGGAATTGGAGTCAAACACGATGTCCTAACATCATCAAGCGCTATACATTTTAAAAAATATGACGATCATAATTTTCAGGAGGACGTGAACTTCCCTTCCGGTCAATATGGTGGATAGGCGGCAGGAACCTAAGAAGGCTATGTCTGAAAAGTGTTCCTGGTTGCAGTTTCCTGATATTCCAAGTCCGTCTTGTTGCAGGAGCTACTGAGTTAGGTGCTCTGTGCACACCGTGAGCTGTGTGTTTCATCCTTTTTGATCATGTTCCGATATTCTAATTGTTTACAATGAATGCTGATATCGTATGACAGGGAACAGCTGGCTGTGTTCACTTTCTGTCCGATTTCGCCTTATGTCTTTTGGCGTGTGCTGAGACTGCTATGATGGGTACTACATCTACCTTTCTTTGTTTGGGAGATAAGTTAGTAATTCGGATGATTCCACTGGCACTTCTTGAGCAATTATGGATTTTAATTCGTTTGCAGTGATACCGGGGCCTTCCATAACCAAATAACCAACCAACTACCTGGGGCCGATCATCAAGAACAAACTATCTCTAGACGCAGAAATACCACCGTCTTTCTAGGCGTGTGTGGCAAAACAGTAAACTGACAATTAATACAACCGCAGTTTATAATGCCTGCATCATTATTATCCTCATGTATGGCAGCGAATCTTTGACAACTTATGCAAAGCAGAAGAGAAGGATAATGCATTCCATTTGCGATGTTTGCACCGTATTCTTGGTATCACCTGGAAGGATAAAGTGACAAACTTGATGGTCATGACTCGCACAGGCCTCCCGAACATCTGCAGGCTGCTCAAACAAAGTAGTTTACTCTAGCTTGGCTACGTACACCGCATGAAAGATGGCCGCATACCAAAAGATATGTTCTATTGACATCTCGCAGACGGTAAACGAACTAGTTTTGTAGACGTGTGTGTAAACGTGACATGCAGATTCTGAACAATAACCCTGCAGCCTGGGAAGAAATAGCTGCAGACTTCATTCTTTGGAATCAAACTCTAAAGCTCCAACTCAAACAAGAAGCAGAAAGATTAATAGCAAAAGTGAATACACGGCGAAATAAAATTTAAAAAATACGAATTCCAGGGGCGCTGTAAAATCCAAAGTCAACCATGACTGACGGAGGCTACTGCTGCTATCAACCTGTCTGCTCCTCTTTGTTGGTCAATTGCCAGGCCCTGCGCCTTCTTATGTACCAGTTTAGTTTAACAAAATAATAACTTCATTGATATTGTTGTCCGCAAGATATTGTTAAAAACAAAAGGGATAACATATCAATGCTTCGTTACATGCCTGGGTAGACTACAGCCAGACGCTTGGTATTTCTTACAGCACGTAATTTTTGGGTGTGGTCGATTACCCGCCTATTATGTTTTTAATCCGCATAGTTTAAATACGTCTGTGCTGTATTTTTTCAAGCACAACCGGCGACCGACAACCTGTACAAATTTATGACACATGTCTTAATTATTTACTTTATAATTCGGTGGGTGGGGCTCTTTTTTTTTTGACGCAATTTCCTGTCTTGCGCTCTCTGAAGGTAGTCGATTTCTTGGAAATGTCACAGTCGTTTAATTGTATCTTACAAATCCTTTCACTTGTTACAAAGAAAGGTTACATCCATTCATCTTGTTGTTTGTCCTGAAAGGGGCGTAAGCTGGGGATATAATTGGGTATATTATAATATATATATATATATATATATATATATATTTGGGGGAGGGGGCCCATGGGGGTCCTAGGATTAAATATTTAAGGAACCTGTGTTTAACTTTCGGTGCCATAATGAAGACACAAAAGACAGGCAGCTGACCAATGACTTCAGAAGAGAAACTGTATAGTGCAACTTAAATAGATGGCTGCAGCCTTTAGAAGAGAATCCAGAACCCCATTCTGAATGGGTCTTGATCGCAGAGAAAGAAGAAGAAAGAAACTTGGAAGGATGAAAATGTAGACATACAAGGCGGTGGCTTAATTATATTGCAGACGTGAGGAACACTGCGTGTAAGGCACAATTTACTGGCACACAACCTACATATTAACTGGAATACTTCAACGCTGAGTTCTAATAGGGACGAAAGATTGCTAACTTTTTCTTGTTATTCATTGTAAAAAGTGGATACCTAAGAAACTTAATTAAGGAGGCAGAATAGTATACTAGTGACAGTACAAGTTACCGTTATGTTAAGGAGGCAGAATGATATGCTAGTGACAGTACAAGTTACCCTAACGTTAAGGAGGTAGAATGGTATATTAATGACAGTACAAGTTACCCTTAATTTAAGGAGGCAGAATGGTATTCTAATGACAGTACAAGTTACCCTTAAGTTAAGGAGGTAGAATGGTATTCTAATGACAGTACAAGTTACCCTTAAGTTAAGGAGGCAGAATGGTATTCTAATGACAGTACAAGTTACCCTTCCGTTAAGGAGGCAGAATGGTATTCTAGTGACAGTACAAATTACCCTTACGTTAAGGAGGCAGAATGGTATAACTAATGACCTTACAAGTTACTCTTACGTTAAGGAGGCAGAATGGTATTCTAATGACAGTACAAGTTACCCTTCAGTTAAGGAGGCAGAATGGTATTCTAGTGACAGTACAAATTACCCTTACGTTAAGGAGGCAGAATGGTATTCTAGTGACAGTACAAATCACCCTTACTTTAAGGAGGCAGAATGGTATTCTAGTGACAGTACAAATTACCCTTACGTTAAGGAGGCAGAATGGTATTCTAGTGACAGTACAAGTTACCCTAACGTTAAGGAGGCAGAATGGTATTCTAGTGACAGTACAAATTACCCTTACGTTAAGGAGCTAGGTGGTCTCGAGGTAAGACGTCAGCCTTTTGACAAGAAGATCCCGGATTTGATTCGTACCACGGGGTGTGGAAAAAAATTGAATCCGTGGTTTCTTTGTGGCTTTACCCTCCCCTGGTCTCTTGGTAGTGAGATTCGACGTCTAGCCATCTCGAATAAATGCGGAAAAATGTACCGTGTGCATCTACGCACATTACAGAACCCTTGTCAGTTTGAAATCGAAAAGACTAGGCCAAAAATGGCCGAGGTCCGGGCAAAAATTAATAGGAAAAAAATCTACCCAAAACGTTGAAACTCTCAACGCATGCAAATATGAGAGTACTTGTGAAGTCGGCTACAGGTGTGAAAAATAGGGAAAAGGTGATATTGATGTAAAAATACAGTCCTTGTAGATTTCACTAGAGATAGAAAGCTCGCAAACGAAAACAAACCCGTATGTTGACTGGGTATTAGAACTGTAATAGTGTGACCAATCAGAGGAAGAATAAAAAAAAAAAAGAATGTGGCTAAGGAGTAGAGGAAGAATAAGTTGTGGTTGAAGTAGAATGAAGTGGAAAGAAAAGAGAACAAACGATAAAGTTTTAAAACACACTAAAAATAAAAAGAGAACTACTAAATACAATTATCATCATCATCACCGAGTGCCGTCTCCGCAACGAAGGTTGGCCATGCAGCGCCGTTCTGCTCTGTCTCTTGCTTTGATGGTGCAGGTTGTCATAGGCTGATTTGTCCATCTTTTGATGTTACTCGTCCATGTTAGAAATACAACTAAGAAAAGACAAATGAAATTTTTGGGGCACGTTAAAGGACACAACAGCCTACTAAAAGTAATATCTATCTATCTATCTATCTATTGTCCTTTCGAGCCGAAGACGGCACATAGGCCAGAACCACAATCTCAAAAACAGAAACCTAGCGTGCCAAAATGGCACATATTGCAGAGATCACTGCTTCTAAAATCTATGGTCTGTTTCCATAACAATAGTTTTTACAATGACAGCGTGTCAAGCCATCGATCAACCTCCTTAGTCGCTTCTTACAACATGCTTGGAAGGTCACAGTGTCACTATTCTTTACTCATAATGAGACCCCGGTAACACACAGGAAAATATCGGAATAAAAGTAATATCGGAAGGGAAAATACTAGGTAAAAGCGACAACGGCAGACCAAGATTAACATGGACGAGTAACATCAAAAGATGGACAAGTCAATATATGTCAACATGCACCATCAAAGCAAGAAACAGAGTGAAGTGGCGATCCATGGTAGCCAACCTTCGTTGCGGAGACGGCACTTGATTATGATAAAGTAGAATAAGAAAGGAGACCAAGAATTAGTGAGCGTAAATTAGTCGAGCGGACTCAGATCGATGAGACGTAACAAGATATGACATTCTTTGGCGGGGAGAAGTAACAAGCGATTGCTAAACAAAGAGGTGTTCAGTCTGAATGCCGGAACGCGTTGACAGATCGGCCAATAACCGAGGGTGTTACGTAACCAACACTTGGGTGCAACTGGCAAAATAGAGGGAAAGAGAAATCGCGGACGCCAAAGAGAAGATAGAACCTAGTGGAGAAGTCAACGTCAATAGAAGTGAGAGAGTTCATCGGTGCTATATAGTGCCAATTCTGATCTATGGAAGCCAAACATGGACAGTAGACAAACAAATGAAAAGACGATTAGAGGCCACAGAGATGGGATTTCTCAGAAGAATGTTGAAAGTTCATTGGACAGCTAAAAAGACCAATGAGGAAGTTCTCAAAGAGGCCAACACAAAAAGGCAGCTCCTAAAAAACAGAAAGAAACAATCAACATTTTCGGGCACATCATGAGAAGAGGAAAGTTGGAATACTTGGTTACAACTGGCAAAATAAAAGGAAAGAGAGATCGCGGACGACAAAGAGAGAAAATATTGGATACCTTGGTGTCATGGCATGGAAAACAGTCAACAACATAACTGATACGATGCACTGTAGATAGAAGATTGTGGAGAGACATGATCGCCTATACCGAAGGATAGACCCATCTGTTTATGCTTCAACCTCAGAATGATGTTGACAACTCAAAGCCTGTACTTCTACTTCAGCGACCACTAGCTTTTATTGTCTGCTCTCTCTCTGTTCAGTTTGGGATCCGCGATAGCTCAGTGGTTAATGAATTGGACTACAAAGGACAAGAGGTAGGGTTCGATCCCAACCGACGGCTCCGGTTCACCCAGCCTTTAATGGGTACCGGATTTTTTTTTCTGAGAAAGTAAAGCGACACGGGCGTAATACCGACCACATTACCCCAAAAATCATGTACTGAAGGTCTGTAAAATGTATGGTCACTAACACCATATTCCCTATACGCTACCTTGCGTGACGGGGGTACTTTACTTTTTTTTTTTTTCACTGTTCAGTTTGATGCATAATGTGACAAACGTACAACACTGTTGGCACTCGTACCCATTCTTCACCATGTTCTATGTTCTCAAGTGAATAAATGAGAAGTGCCCTTGGTCTGATCCAAGATTTCTCTCTCATTAATCAGCTGATTATTTCCGGAGGCCTCTGATCTCACTGTGGGGTGGAGATTGTGCGTCAACGCTGACTCATGGCAGGCATGTGCTCAACAAATATGTGCCTATACATTCATGGTGGAAAATCATGTAGGTGACACACAGCTCTACTTGACTTATAAGTTTGCTAACCAAAATAATCTATTTTTTTTTTTATGAAGCTTTTCTCAGTACTTTCGCGGCTGCTGTGTTTATTTTCTTAGCTTTTTCGATCGTGATCGACATAACCTTTCATTTGTGAAAAAAGTGCGAAAATAGATAAGTTATCATTTCTTTTAATGAAACGATAGGTAGGCTACTCGAAGAAAACATAGTCGGTAGGCAACCTGCTCTAGATAATCGAGTCACTCAACCACTGTGCTACCACGTATCATAGGTGGCTGCATGTACAAACTTTAGTGAACCAAAACTAACCAAGATAATAGTTCACCTCTTCGTGAAGACGCAGTCGATGATTTCGGCAAGCAACTAGGTCTCAAAGAGGGCAAACTAAACCCGGTAGTGAACGAACGCCGTGTATAAATATTACAACCTATATTTGTAATCTAGCGTGAACGTAAGTCTTTTCTACATACTAATGCTACAAAAACGAGAATAAATAAATGATGCATCCACAATTCATTTTGTTTAAAAATAATGGTATAGCAATTGAATTCTGCAGAGCACATCTGCGTTCCCACAAACTACCGTAGGAATCATCTGCTCCTGCGCTGATATCTGCCTTCAAGATCGTTCCCACGCACATGTCACCAGCGGTAAATTAACTCCCTCTGTAGTGTAGTGAAGAGTGTGATTTCAGTCTCAAATGTTGGTCTAAAACAGTGGTTCCCAAACTATTGTGGACCACCACCCACTTTTGAGAGAAAGAGAGAGAGAGATAGCTCATCGCCCCCTACTCTTGAAAACCCAGCTATCGTAAGCAAACAAAGTGAAAATGTAGTGACAAATTTGCGCTTTTATTCAATATTATTATTACCTGCACAACATAGCAAAGAAATGTGTTGTTTAAAAAAAAAGACACACTGAAACTCTAAATTATCAAACTGTTTATTAAAATCAATCACAGTGACATTCAAATTACACACAAATTATGATAATAAAAGGTAATATAATTTGTTTGTATATGAATAAAAAGAATCATAATGAGAATAATTAATTTCTGGCACTACTATCAATTTATAATGATCGGCTCTAGTGTTGTGAACAGCAACCTTAAATCGTCACGATGAGTTATATGGAACTGAATCTGCAATCGGTTTCTATTTTCTAATTTACAGATTTGTGATCACACTGACAAAGATATTACTAAGAATCAGCATGCGAAGAGTGCAAAACAAAATCAGTCCAGAAATTACTGATGAACAGTGTGGTTTTGTTAGAGATAAAGGAACAAACAATGCCATTTATATCATAAGATCTTTAGTAGAAAGAGCCATAGAGGTGAAAACAGATCTATACCTATGTTTCATAGATTACACCAAGGCATTTGACAAAGTAAAGCACCAAGAAATAATCAAAATTTTAGAAAGCATAAACGTAGACAGCAAAGATCTAAGAATAATAAAGAACATGTACTGGCAACAAGCAGCGGCCATAAGAACTGGAAACCAATTGGAAATGTTTCAACAAATAAAACAAGGTGTTAGACAAGGTTGTGTGCTGTCACCAGATTTGTTTAATATTTATATTGAGATTATTTTAAGATACATAAGGGACATGCCTGGAATAACAATTGGAGGTAATAATATAAATAATCTAAGGTATGCTGATGATGCAGTCTTAATCGCTAAGAGTGAAAATGAGTTACAAGAAATGTTCGACATTATAGTGAAGGAAAGCAAAAATAAAGGACTCAGCCTTAATAGCAAAAACACAGAGGTAATGGTAACAACAAAGAAAAAGACATCACCTCAGTGCAAAATAAAGACAAGTGGAACAATATTAAAACATGTAAATGAATTTAAATATTTGGGAACTTTGTTAACCTCAGACGGAAGATGTACAAAAGAGGTGAGATGCAGAATGGCTCAGGCAAAAGCAGCTGAAGGAATTTTTTTTATAATATCAGAAGCTGGTTTGTGTAGCATTGTGCTTACTACCCCACTTATAATAGTGATACAGAATTAATTCTTCACCAACAGTATGCACTTTTCTAGATTTAGCAATCAGTAACGACATGTTGTAAGAATCCCTCAATACATCACCATCTTGCTTGGATGCCAAGGAACAGAGTTTTTACCAATGTGGACAGTCTTACACCATGTTCCTTTAGTACTTGAAAAGTAAAATAAATCCTTATTGTTCTTATGTGCATGCATTTTTGTCAAATGCTCTTATAGTCTTGAAGGTTTGATAGCCTCATTTGATAAACTTTTTGGCAAATCTACTTTGCCTTATTTAGATCATTTGTCTTCTTATTTACCATTAAACACAGATGATTCGAAAAATAATATAAATGAAATAAAGGTTAATGGCTAAGTTTTGCCCGATTTCATTCCCTTGTAGTTCATATTGTAATAGAAAATAAAAACAAACATATTGCCAGCACATTTCAAATAATGTTATACTGACACGAGCGTGTTACAATTTTATTTCAACAAGTACTAGAAGACATGCGGTAGATATGAAAGAACATTTATAAAAGTATTCATGCAAAAACTGTTGTTTTATCGAAACAACCGTAATACCGTTTGTTAGGCTTGTGATTTCTAATTCGTGAATATTGAAGGAGTTAAATATGAATTACAAACGTTAGCTAATTATTGTACTCTCACTTTTGCCAATTCTGTTCATAAAATTCAGAAACAATCTAAAATAGATTTCGTGCACGTCGCCTTTTTACACTATCGTATTGTTAACCAGTCAATACACACAAAACGCGTTTGTTAATCTGAGAATGGGTCTCATAATCCTCAGATAATCGGGCCTTTAGTTGACAAATTGAAAAAAAAAACGTAAACAGTGACGATTAGCGAGCAATCAAAGATAGCAATTTCAAAATGTTTTTACCAGACGGCGACAGTGGGGCAAGTCGGGCCGGACCCCAAGCTAATCAGATAACTGCTCGTGATGGTCCAGTCCAAATATTACACTTATTCACAAAACTACAAGATTTGTAACATTCGATTACTGTAAAATCGCACTAATTTGTCAAACATCAACAAAAATCAAAAGCTCTGATTTCATTTGTATATAGAATGACTTTTGCTGATGATATTCTGGTATATCGACAGGGAAGAGACAGACGGGGAATCGCTTCCACAATGCAAGACGAACTCGATCGCATTTCTTCCTGGTGTGGAGTGTCAGGTGCCGTGGTTAATCCTAATAAAGCATAAGTTTCATGGTTCTCCTTAACAATCATATCGTTCATACGACCACACCGGTAGTACGAAAGGCTGCTGATGAGGTGACCAGGGAGAAGTTGATGACATACCTTGGAGTTAAGTTTGATCGCAGCCTGTGTTTTCGGGACCACGTCGACCATGTGATAACAAAATCCCACAAAGGATTAGCCGCCTTGAAGGTCATGGCAGCTGCCAACATCGAGCAGAGGCTACTTACTCTTCTGTTCCAGGGATTAGTCCTCGCACCTATCGAATATGCCCTGGCAATTCTTACTGTCAGTACGACTCAAATTGATAGGCAGGAGAAAATACAAAATGAAGCCACGCGCATTATCCTGGGATGTACGAGGAACACTCCCTGTGTAGCAATGAGGTATCTTTTTGACATTCCAACCATGGATGACAGAATCAAGATCTGGAGAGCACGAGCATACCTGAAGATTAGTACAGATACAGAGCATCCATTGCACCACGTGCTCAACACAGAGAAAGGTGACAGGCTAAAAAGAGGCAAATCATGGGTGGGCCGAGCAGAAGATGTCATCAAACAGGTCTGTGGGCTTACCAATATCAGCGTTGGTGAGGAGTGGATACCGGTGCCTACGTCATGCAAGGGGATTTTCTCGTGTATTGTCACACTCGACAGGAAAATAGGGAACAGAACCAGGTCGTGGTTAATGCTGAGGTCAACGGTCGCATCTGCGATAACACCGATGAGAAAGATGCAGTCATCTATACAGACGGATCTGTAAGACGACACCAAAGAAGTGCATGGGCATTTACAGCACGCTCGGCAGGCAGAATAGTCTACGAAGACAGTGGTGCATACGCCATGATCACGAGTAGCATGGCAGTGGAGGCGATGGCATTGACCAAGGCATTCAAATGGTTAGAGTCACAAGATTACACCCACGCATGTATACTGAATGATTCGATGAGCATGATAAAAAAAAGTGGAGGCGGGCTCTGTACGCATGCAATGGGTAGAGTCGTTGCAGAAATCCAAAATACGTAAGGTCACCTTTATCTATGTCCCTGGACATGCGGGAGTACGGGGAAATGAAAGGGCGGACAGGTTGGCTAGCTGCGCTGTCGTTGAGGACGGGCAACCAATGGATCGGGCGGACATCATCAATGCCCTCCGAGATGTTGGAAGAGCACAGGACTTCGACAAACACAGATCCACGTCACTTCTTCGGATGATGGGACCTTCACTATAATGTCGAACATTTCTTGGGACTCATTTTCACTCTTAGCGATTAAGACTGCATCATCAGCATACCTTAGGGAGTTAAGTTGGGCACAGCCAGAAATGAGACACTTAGTGGCCGTGTAAGAAGACTTATCAACCAACATAGAACTGGAGTCGTCAGTCGCTGGACACTGAGGGAATTGCTGAGGAGGGGATCTGAGCACCTATGGATATGTTCGGAGTGCAATGATGATGACCCGCAAATAACTCAATCTCAGCTCAGAATTGTAGTACGCGCCTTTTTTTAGAACTGACTTCTCTTCTCTTGTATGTACCGGAGACTGTTACCACTACCTGTATCAGTTCAGCGACTCCTGTCTCCATGTGGGAAGTGTTAGTCTAAAGTTTCTATCAGTTCAGCGCCTCCTGTCTCCATGTAGGAAGTGTTAGTCTAAAGTTTCTATCAGTTCAGCGCCTCCTATCTCCATGTGGGAAGTGTTAGTCTAAAGTTTCTATCAGTTCAGCGCCTCCTGTCTCCATGTGGGAAGTGTTAGTCTAAAGTTTCTATCAGTTCAGCGCCTCCTGTCTCCATGTGGGAAGTGTTAGTCTAAAGTTTCTATCAGTTCAGCGCCTCCTGTCTCCATGTGGGAAGTGTTAGTCTAAAGTTTCTATCGTTTCAGCGCCTCCTGTCTCCATGTAGGAAGTGTTAGTCTAAAGTTTCTATCAGTTCAGCGCCTCCTGTCTCCATGTGGGAAGTGTTAGTCTAAAGTTTCTATCGTTTCAGCGCCTCCTGTCTCCATGTAGGAAGTGTTAGTCTAAAGTTTCTATCAGTTCAGCGCCTCCTGTCTCCATGTGGGAAGTGTTAGTCTAAAGTTTCTATCGTTTCAGCGCCTCCTGTCTCCATGTAGGAAGTGTTAGTCTAAAGTTTCTATCAGTTCAGCGCCTCCTGTCTCCATGTGGGAAGTGTTAGTCTAAAGTTTCTATCGTTTCAGCGCCTCCTGTGGAAATGTTCGTCTAAAGTTTCCAAGGTGAGGTCGTCTTGATCTGACCTCATTCCTGGTCGTTTCGTGCGCCCGCGATTTATATTAACCTGCTATTTGAACTTCCGAACTGAAACATGGACACAAATAATAATAAATGAATATTATTTTAGAGGGAAACTTCCGAGGCGATAATCAGCGAATCAATTTTAGGAAGAGGTATGTTTACAGCACTTGGAACATCATCCTCATCAAGTACCGGGCCTACTGGCGTAGGTGATCATGTCTCTCCACAATTTTCGATCTCGGCAACTATTTATCATTTCTGTTGTTGACCTTCTGCCAAGCCATTCTCTTAAGCTATCTGTTATTTTTTTCTCTTTGCTTCCCTCTATCTCTTCGACCCTCAATTTTTCCAGTTGTTTCAATATATTCCAGTTGTTCTCTTCTCATTACATGGCCAAAAAATAATTGTCTCTTCCTAATATTGGAAATTAGCTCTCTTTTTGCTTTGACCTCTTTCAGAACGTTTCCATTACTCTTCTTAGCTGTTCATGGTACTCTCAACATTCTTCTGTAAAACCACATCTCTACAGACTCCAGTTATTTTCTTGTCTGTTGTCCTATTGTCCATGATTCGCATCCATATGTTAAGACTGGCTCTACATAACATTTAAGAACTCTTTTTCTTGTTTCTATTATCAAAAATGGATTGCATAGTATCTTCCTCATTTTTTAGAATGCTGCTTTTGTCTGAGCCATTCTGCATCTCACCTCTTTTGTACATCTTCCGTCTGAAGTTAACAAAGTTCCCAAATATTTAAATTTATTTACATGTTTTAATATTGTTCCACTTGTCTTTATTTTGCACTGAGGTGATGTCTTTTTCTTTGTTGTTACCATTACCTCTGTCTTTTTGCTATTAAGGCTGAGTCCTTTATTTTTGCTATCTTTCACTATAATGTCCAACATTTCTTGTAACTCATTTTCACTCTTAGCGATTAAGACTGCATCATCAGCATACCTTAGATTATTTATATTATGACCTCTAATTGTTATTCCAGGCATGTCCCTTATGGATCTTAAAATAATCTCACTATAAATATCAAACAAATCTGGTGGCAGCACACAACCTTGTCTAACACCCTGTTTTATTTCTTGAAATATTCCCAATTGGTTTCCAGTTCTTATGGCCGCTGTTTGTTGCCAGTACATGTTCTTTATTATTCTTAGATCTTTGCTGTCTACGCTTATGCTTTCTAAAATTTTGATTATTTCTTGGTGCTTTACTTTATCAAATGCCTTGGTGTAATCTATGAAACATAGGTATAGATCTGTTTTCACCTCTATGGCTCTTTCTACTAAAGATCTTATGATATAAATGGCATTGTTTGTTCCTTTATCTCTAACAAAACCACACTGTTCATCACTAATTTCTAGACTGATTTTGTTTCGCACGATGATTCATAGTAATATCTTTGTCACATAACTCATAAAGCTTATTGTGCGAAGCCACCCATGGCTTCAATCTCTTCTTTAGTTATATTATCTGGTCGAGGAGCTTTGCCTGCTTTCATATTGCGCAAGGCGTCTTCCGCTTCTTCTCTGAGTATTTCTGGTCCTTCTCCATTATCCTTAACATTTACTTCCGTTCGTTCATCATTATAAAGATCTTTAATGTATTCTGTCCATCGTTCCCTTATGTTTTATTGATCAATCAACAGTTCTCCTTCCTTTGAACTTAGACATCCATTTTTTTTTATTCTTTTCCTTCCTGTTAATTCCTCAATTTGTTTGTATACAGCTTTCTATCTCCTTGTATCTCCTTTTTGTTGCAATTCAATCTCTTTGCATCTGTCTTTTAGCCATGCTTCTTTTGCTTCATTGCATTTTACTACAATTTCTTTATTTAATCTCTTATACTCATCTTTATTTTCTTTATTTCTTCTTCTTGTATCCATTAGCTGCAAAACGTCGTCTGTCATCCATTTCTTTCTTGAAATTGTCCTCACTGGTGGTATGAACTCTCTTGATGTTTGTTGCATTGATTCTTTTAGCATTTCTCAAGTTAGAGACAGTAATAACATAATTTAGATGTGAAGTGTTTTCATGTGAGATTCAGAAGTTGTGTGCTCCAGAGAGCAAATAGTAAGTAGATCAAATACAACTGAAGAGTAACGTAAGACAGTTGTACAAGTAAGATAGAATATTAATTGTCACCAGACATAAGTACTAGACATTTCTCCATCAAGATTGGCGTTTGCCTAGATAGTTAATCTCAACGAAGAACAGTGTTTATAAATTACATACACCACTATGCATCATGTGTAAATTAATGATTAATAAATTTGAATATGAATGATTCATCGTATGTGATTGTTGGTTGTGTCAAAACCATTGTTTAAAATGCTGTGTAGTGATGTACGTAATACTGTCAACAAAATAGAAGTCCAGTCAAGAGATAGCCAAGAAACAGACTATATAACTCTGGAACAACATACATTTAATTTGATGCCACACTACAACACGCTCACATATACACACACACAGACTAATATATATGTAACACGCGATTTTTTTTCAGTCAAAACGTATAGATAATCGTTTCACGAAAGGACAGGTGTGCCACAGGAAGAAAACAAGGTAGGAAGGGGACCACATTAGAAGAAATTTTGAGAAGCACTGCCCCAGACCACGTACTACGAAGCTTGTGAATTGTTAAAAGACACAATTCAATACATGCTCACCCACTCCTTGCCAAGTGAAAAGAAGAGCAAAAAATAATTATGGCAAAAACAAATACCTTCCCGCCTGACAAAGCAAAAATGAAAGTAATCTATCTCACCACTTAATCGACCTCCGGTCAATATGGCGGATATGCAACAGGAACTGTTAAAGACTGTGTCTGAAAAGTGTTCCTTGTTGCAGTTTCCCCATTTTCCAATTCCGGCACGCTGTCGGAGCTACTGAGTTAAGTGTTCTGTGCACACCGTGAGCTGTGCGTTTCATACGTTGATTCTATATTTCGATTACTTACGATGAATGAGACAACGAATGGTGGGGAACAGATGGCTGTGTTCACTTTTTGTGCAGTTTAGCCTTATATTTTTGGCGTGTGCTGAGACTGCTATGATGGGGACTGCAACTACCTTTCTGTGTTTGGAAGATGAGATATTAATTCGGATGATTCCACTGGCACGGGCGGTTAGGCAATTATAGAATTTAATTTGTTTACAGTGATGCATGGAAACAATCTTCTGAGCACAGGACATTCAATGCTGAAGAAAGCAATGCTCTCTCTGACACAACTTGAATATATATTTAAGCGCTTAGTCTTCGAATCCAATCTTGTGAAATCATCGGACAGATATCAGCACTATTGTCCAACAAGGAAATAACTCTAGAGGCAAAACGGGCACTCTATAATACAATCTTTATCCCAACGTTGTGCTACCAATGCCAGTCCTGGACCCTAGAATCAAGAACAATAAGAAAAAAACAACCTCTACTGAGATTAAATGTGTCAAAAGAATGACAGGAAACAGTCTGAGAGATAAGATCAGAAATGAAGAACTGAGAAAAAAGCTAGGAATAGTCCCCACCATAGAATATATAAAGAAACAACAGATAAAATGGTTTGGCCACGTGACACGCCAGAAAGATCAAAACACAACGAGACCTCAATAAACGTTGAGAAAATAACAGAACCAAGGGTCGACCACGAAAAAGATGGATCGATGGAATATTAGAAGCACTAGGAAACATGACAGCAGCAGAGGCGAACAGAAGAGCAAAATACCGCAAATGATATCTCCCCTCGACGCTGAAAGGCAAATGAGGAAGGAAAGAAGAAGAAGTCTTTCGAATAAAATCCGAAAAGACACTATATCAGTAAATATATCAGTATTAGCCCACTGCCTTGTGGGTGAGACTTTTTAGTCAAAGGCTAGCGGAGCCAACCGTAAACAAACCGACGGAGGCAACAGAAAACCACCGTCGTAACTTCTTTGTACAATCATAAAGCAAAAAGAGAGCACATTTCCAATATTAGGAAGAAACAATCATCATTTTTTGGCCATGTAACGAGAAGAGAACAACTGGAATATATTGTAACAACTGGAAAAACTGAGGGACGAATGAAATAGGGTATAGCAGTGATAAGTTGAATGAGGGCAAAAAGGGGGAGTTAGGTAGTAAACAAAGGGGAGATAAAGAAGGGGAGTGACAGGTGGTCAAGTGCTCGTTGAAGTTAGGTGAACACAGCAAGAGTCACGAGGGGCAGAAGCAAGGCGAGAGAATTAGGTGAACAAAGAATCGGTTACGGGGCAAGGTAGATTAATTCGCAACCGGGCAGTGGTTCAGTGCGGGCGTCTGCAGTCAGATACAGCCGATACCGTGAACTATGGGGTTAGTTGGACAGTAATCGTTGAGTCGATCAGATGTGAATTCCAGGAGACGTGATATTAGATGTGATTTATTGTGACACTAGAGTAAGATAGTCATAATAGCGCGATACGGCAATTAGCAGATAGAAGTTAATGTTACAACTATTTGCAAGGACTTTATTTAGATCATGTATGATTGCAACATTATGAGACTTAGTGTAGGTAGTGAAGAGACATTAGTAGAGCTCCAACAGGTGCAGAGATTTTATTTAGATCATGAGTGATCTCTCCATTATGTGACTTTGTGTAAGTCGCAGTTAGATCGTTGTAGAGTAGCTAGGGCTACAATCATGTGCAGAGACTTTATTGAGATCATGTGTGATCGCCCCATTATGAGACTTAGTATAAGTCGCGAAGAGACATTAATAGAGCTTGTAGAGCTATCATCACGTGCAAAGACTTTATTTAGATCATGTGTGATCATCCCATTATGAGACTTAGTATAAGTCGTGAAGAGACATTAGAAGAGGTAGTTAAAGCTACAACCATGTGCAGAGACTTTAGGTAGATCAGGTATGATCGCAACACTATGAGACTGATGATCAGTCTGAAGAGTCATGTGTAGAGCTAATAGAGCTACAACTCAAGTGCAGAGAAGTTAGTAGACAAGTGAAATCGTGCTAGTATAAAACTGTCTGTCAGCCAAGGATAAAGCTTAGTTTGGGGTAAACTCAGCGATCACCTTTGAGCAAGGGAAGAGATGAATGTGAGGCTCCCAGCGACTTTGTATTTCTATTTGTGAACATGTACCGGATAGTAGTTTTTGTGAAAGTTAAATTATGTGTGAAAATTCATCAGTGTTGGTAATGATTTGCAGAATGCTAGCTGAATTGTGATCCCTAGTGATGAACAAATGCTGGGGTCGCTCTGAATTAAAGAAATCACAACGCGAAGTCAATGGAGAATCGATCAACGGGATAAAGGGCCAGGCCGAGATGAAGAGGTGTTCTACCAGTGCAGGTCAGAGTCCACAGGTGAGGGCTTAGGTCCTTACGACCCATCATGTGAGCTGCAGAGTGCTAAGAGTGGCGCACTGAACAGGAAGGAGACCTGTGCAAGCGGGGTTCCATATTGGTTGAGTGAAGGTTGTGGCAACAAGGCGGAATGACTCGTCTTTACTTCATGTGGGCTATCAGCCTGCTGTATGTCATCAACCTGTCAATCCTCAGCCAGCCAGTACAACTGGTGGGGGTTGGCCAACGCTGTCATGGCTAGCTTCAGTGCTTGAGTCAAGGTAGCTGTGTCATAGGGTGGCCGAACAACGGAAGGTTTGAACCTGAACCTCAGGATGAAGCACGATCTCAATAACAGCATCAGTGTTATTATCAATGTGAATATCAACTCTCAAGGGCAACAACAAGATCAAGAGCTGGTATTGGTTCCAGCTAGGGTCGAGTACGTGATGTGCTCGATATAGGTCGAGGTATCCAGTGACAAATTGAGTTCAAAGGGAAATAAATCAATTAAGTCCATCCATCATCAGGCAGTTCAATAATGTTGTAGAAAACGTCAAATAGTGGAAATCCTCTTTTACACGAAGAAATAGAGGGAAACAATGAGAAAAAATACCAGACAGCATAAGAGAATGGCTTGGCAGAAGGTCAACAACAGAAATGATAAAGAACTGTCGAGATCGAAAGTTGTGGAGAGGCATGATCACCTACGCCAGTAGGCCCGGTACTTGATGATGATAACGTTTTATTTCACTTTTGTTATTTCGAGATCATTTAAAAATCGTAAAATTCCACATTTTTAAATATATGCTGATAACAAGATCACCCCTACCTGAACATGCGTTTTAATTTTATCCTACCTAACAAGGGCACCCCTACAACATTTAAAATACATAGCAATACCACATCACAAGACGCCCTGACCATTCAATCGATACTGCCGCGTCAACATGTTTTTCTTTTTTAAACACGCGTTTTAATTTTTTTCCTACCTAACAAGGTCGCCCGTCAGCATTTAAAATACATAACACTAAGATAACCCCTGACCACGAGCCTTTCCCACACCCGAGCCAGTGAGCGCGGATCACCGGTCGGTCCGAACACAGGTCGACGGGTCACAGGTCCGAACAAAAAAAAAATGCACTGCAACATTATAAACATGCACAGACACTAGTTAGTGTAAAAGTAAAGTGCCCCCGTCACGCCAAGTGGCGTATAGGCAAATATGGTGTTAGTGACCCTATATTTTACAGACCTTCAGCACATGATTTTTGGGGTAATGTGGTCGGTATTACGCCCGTGCTGTTTTACTTTCGCAGAAAAAAAATCCGGTACCCATTTAAGGCTGGGGGAACCCGGAAGCAGTCGGTTGGGATCGAACACTACCCCTTGTACTTTGTAGTCCAGTTCACTAACCACAGAGCTATCGCGGCTCCCCAAACACTAGTTATATAGACAATATACTAAATGTTTATGCACTAACGGTTAGCGTGTACCGGTTTTCTCACTACTGACGAGAACTAGAGTTAGCCTGAGAGATAGCCATGCACTAAGGACAGATAGGACTGAGATAGCCGTAGGAGAAAATTAGAAACAGAAGACACAGACGAGATAGAGCGACAGTTAGAAAACTCAGTGTCAGTGTACAGAGTTAGAGCAATTAATCAGTGAGTAGACTCACAGCAGATTAGCCACTACACGAATAGCTGGCGTACAACACCGACGGTAGTCGAAGTGCGGTCGAAACTATTGACTGATTAAGCGATTATTTACAGAGACGATATGAGATGTTGTAGCCCGATAGTATCCACATATCTATAATAAATGATGACTGATTTTTAACACATCAGAGTTTGTTTAGTCTTGAATTTGTAGCATTGTGTCATATACTAAGTAAACATCTAAACACGGCTATAATATCATTGAATCAATTCAGAGGAAGATATATGTTTATAGCACTCGGAAAAATTGACAAATAATCAACAACTGAAAAAAATATGGACCAAAGCAGGATCGAACCCGTACTCAGTGGCACGAAAAGCCAAACGCTAGGGAACACTGCCACTCAGCTAACTAATAAAATTAGCTTCGTAGGCAATGTCTTTCGCACAGGTGTTCTCATGACTATAGCATAAGGCCGCGATCTCAGCTCGGAAATAAATAGTGTATCTGTATTTTTCCCTGTTAAGACAAGTATCTCCCGGATAGGGTAGGGCTAAATACTTGCGTTGAAGTCAAACATTTAGGAAAAAACAGTACGAATAGTGGTTTCCATAATATAGTTACCGACAATCGCCAAGAATGGTAGCTCATGGGCCGGGATTAAGACTCATAGTTTCAATTTTAAATAGAAAGTTCAAAAGGTAGAGAGACTATCCCACTTGATGAATCAATACAAAGCTGCGTTGATCATGTGTAGATATGAATATATTTAGCTGCAAATAAACACGTGTTTCGTTTGTACTACCTTAACTTGCTTGCTTGCGTTCGTCCGATGACTAGAGAAATACACCTACTCATCATCCGTCCTTAAGAGTACGTTAAGTGGGCGTGTCTGCGTTGTGGTTTGCAATAAAACTGATATTTCCGCTTTTCTGTCCAATACATCCGACTTCAGCATGTTATTTTTTTTAGTACGGGGCTGTCTTCCCTCGTCGATCCCTACTCGCGTAGCCAGACCAGATAGGTTATTCTTATACTAGATGCACCACGGAGAGGTGGAGAAAGGCCTGGATGGTTCTGGCTCACCGGTTCTGTCGCAAATCATCAGCAGTGGGTCGCTGACAACCTCCTCCTCTGCTGCTGGGAGGCGACTTTGCCTCACTATCTGAACTTGATCAAACATTTACGGCTGCTGTGTTGTTTACAAAGTCACCATCAGCGACAACGTGCTTCTACTACCGTATCTGATAACCATCATCCGGAGCTACCAGCGCCTCTGGCTCAGGGTGATGCCACCGTAACACTTTCAATGCGAAATAATCTACAAGGTTCTGAATAAAGTTGAGTCCTCTCATCCCTGTTGCATGAAACACATATACGGTGTTTCTATTGGTTAGAAAGCCTCTTTGGTTATCACGTGAGAAGGATTTCCAGTCTCATCACTAGCGTTTTATCGGCAGCAGTTTTGTCATCTAAGATGCTTTGTGCAATGTCTTGTGTTGAAAATTCTGCAGTAAGGACAAAGGTCTCATCCACTGAAAGCTAATCATCAGTGATCATGCAGTTTGGAGCAATGTCCCTCAGCCGTTTAGCAGGTATGACTATCCCAAATTATAGATAATTAATTAATGCCTTATAGCATGGCCTAACTACTTTATTATCGTCTCTTTATGTATTCAATATTGGGAATTATTCCTAGTTAACCAACCCTCTCCTTTGTCACTTCTGATCTCATAAGCTGTTACCATTATGACTCTAGCATATTTCATTTCGGTAGTGTATTTTTTTCCCTTAAGTCTAGTGTCTAGGTATAGCAGAACAACGCTGGGATACTGATTGTGTTGTAGGTAGTGTACCCGTCCTGTCTCTAGTGTTATTTCCTTGTGGTAGCTTTATTTTTGCTTGTGAATTATCTTTTGACTTTTTTCTATTCTAGGTATCTATAATTGCATACTTGTCTTAATTGTTTTGCTGTCTACCATTACGTTGATGTTCTGTTTTTCTTCCCTTTTTGACAGAACTTCAGTTTTCTTGATTTTCATGCTGTATGGGGAAGCTGTGAAGTTATGTCTAATATTTTAATGTACAGCGTTTTTGTAGGTATTCTAATACAGCACTAAACCTTTGAAGTTCCCTTGGAGAGGACAAGTAAATAGTGATGAGCATGAAATAAATGTAAACACTATTGATTGGATTACTAGTAATATCTACTTTCTTATTTACCTGTTTCCCAACAAACAGGCAATCATGGAAATTACAAAGATACTAGAAAAACATGAAAATCAACTTTTTTTTTACAAAAAAGACTGCATGGTAGAGTCCAAACTTCAAAGCAAACAAGAAAATCAAATAACAGAAAAGTTTCCGAATCAGTTCAATACAGCAACAAAATAAATTATCAGTTTATTTGCAATGGGCACCAGTCTATTACGGAAAGAGGCTGGAAACAAAGGCAGCCCATAAAGGAGGATAATTTAACCACAGGATATCATTGAAGAAAGGTAGAGTGCTAATAATGATAGAAAAAACAAGAGCAAAGGTTAAAAACCTGGTTTCAGCAATATCCTGAACATAAAGAGATCACAATCTAGATAGCACATAACAAGACAACTAAAAGCTCACGTTTATGTGACTAGAACTACTATTGTAATAATATTTGGTAAGGAGCCACGAATGTAGCTGGATGGAGGATACAGAGTTGGGAGGGGTTACTAAACACTTCCGGTCAAAGGACAGATGACAGGAGACAAACATCCGACCAGCGGTAAGATCAGATCAAAGAATATACATTTCCGCTAAAAACTTGTGGATAGACGGGAACCCGCGAGGAAACAATAGGAGACAAACGTCTGACCAGCAGCGGCATCAAGGGCTGAAAACGGTGCTCTAGTGACCAGATCACAAGTGGACAGGATATGACAGATTGACACTCTGAATGCCAAGAAGTCAGGAAGAAATTAGGCAGAGTAGCAACATGAGAAGGTGACAGTATGTTAGAACCTAGCCAGAAATAGACCCGGTAAGAAACACAGCGAACAAGTTATTAGCAAATTGTGGCTGGACATAGAGAACAAGAGCTATTTGGAAATAGTCCACAATACTACTAGTTAGAATGTATCTAACTGTAGTCGCCTCAATCGTAACTCATCGGCCTAATTGAGAAATACCTCAGAGAACAGAGAGGATAGAAACTTAAGTTATATTCTAGTTTGAGACGAAACTGGGAAGGCCAGTGCATTGATGACCTCATGTCATGTTGCCCATGAACGATTTGTTTGCTGATCCTTGTTTGTCACCACCAATAAAAGTGTATGTAATATGTACCAGCTGGCCTTAGTACCAGTGGCGTATACTGGTTTTGGGGTCCGGGCTACCGCTGACATAATAAATAAAAACATACATTATATTCAGTAATATTTAAACATAAAGTAATATTTTCCAATGACTTCACTACATTTTAAATTACTTACTTATTTATGTTAATTACATCCGTTTTGTTTGGGACGAAAATGTCTTGATGACTTTGTCATCGAAAGTACTGTTGGGTATGGTTTCTAAGTTTCTGAGGGAATGATTTCACAATGGACATTAATGCCAAACCAGATAAGCGTACTTGTGTCTGAGTTGAGCGACATTAAGATTTGATTATCTTGAGAGCAGAAAAAGTTCTGTGTACAGATGCTGATGCGCATAACGTAGTTATAAATAGCTAAGGAAGTTCCGGTAATCAGACGTTTCACTTTGTGACGATTCTGATCTGCTAGAGCTAAAAATAACCCATGAAACCGCATTGCTCTTGCGGCAACACCCGCTATATATTTTGACGGGAATTTTTTAATGTCAAGGTCGTTAATACAAGGTCCGGATAGAGGAAAAATGTACCGCTGGCTTCTAGAGGTTTCAATGTATAGTAGTTTTGGTTTCATTCACAAACGTTATAGTGACCAGAGGAAAACCTTGCTTTAATAAATGCAAATAAATCATATTGGCCTACAAAATTGTAATGTTATAGAATATTCGGAAATTTGTAATATATTTATTTAAAAAAAATATAAATTATCATTTCCTTTTGTATTTCGTTAATATGTTCATGCTACCGTAGCTGCGGTATCATAGAGAATACACCACTGCTTAGTACATCATTCAGATTTGTTATGTTATTGTGAAGACCTAGTTCATTTCATCACCTCCAACAACTTTGGCACATACCAACGTTGGGCAATGTTACGTTCTACTAATAATTCTCATTCAGATGATGACTATTTGCTATAACAATATGATCACGTCACCTTCCCAACTTATTTTACTTTGAATACCTACACTACAGACACCAAAACATGTGAACTCATTATTAGCAATACTAAAAAAAGAAGAAAAAAGTGGTATGGTGACAGCTTTACGTGGTAATGGACGAAACAAATACTCAATACTGAACTCAATATTAGTAGAATGATAAATGATTACCTACCAACATTAGGCACTTACAGTTTAACCAGTATCAATTTTACATGAAAATAATATCACAGAAAGAAATATATGATTGGGCAAAATATTGAATTTATTCTTAAACTTGTCATCTAACTATGAGTGATTATTACATATGAAATGATAACATGTTAACAATGAATTGAATCAAAATTATATGTAAATCATAGCAGTAATAATATGAGCACACAACAAAAAATTGATAAAACCATAATTGTCAAATATGGCAAAAATATAATTAGTTACAAGAAAAAGTCACAAAAGAAAATAATCAAGGAACTGATCAAATTCCACTGATGAGAATTGTGAAATAAAACTAAATTCCCATCACTGTGTGAACACTGTACTAACTATCCAGAAGTCTAGAAATTTTAGCATAAGCTGGAGCAATGTGTTGTGGGAAAAAGAGTACAATATTTAACCTGCACTAGCTACATGTATAGGGAACAGGCAAATAATTGCAATGCTTCCTCCAGTATCCAATCCTTCCTTTCGTTGACCTACCTCTCAACTCGTTCAGTTCGAGGCCATCCATTCTGTAGAGTCCATCTCTCTCACCTCTCTCACCCACTGCCTAGTTTACTACTTTGTCGTGTCATTCTATTTCTTTCTCTTAACCTCTCGCGTGATCTCTCACTTCCATTGTTGAGTGATTTATATGTATTGCTTGTTGTGTCCCAGGAGTATCCTCGTCTATGCCCCTTTCCCCCCCCCCCCCCTTTTGGTTTTCCCGAAATTTGATCCTTTTTGCCCTCTTTACTGACCTGTCTTGTCACGTGTTGCTTTCTATACACGTTCTCTGCGCTTTTAGTCATTTAGTCATTCCGACTGGTTTCAGCACGGATTACAGTTTCCTGCTCCCTGCTCTGAGCTCAGCTAAGTACAATTTATTATACATTTTTCTCTCTCTTTTTCTATTTTATATATTTTGACGCCCATCATACCTCTCATCATGTAAAATTCATTTCTCTCTTTTCTTATTTTTGCATCCTACTTTCCTCGCCCTCCACTTTATCATCTAACATGTAGTAATTGTGCTTCACCGCTTGTTGTCGTTGTCCATGTATTCTGAAGAAGGCCACAGGCCGAAACGTCAGTATTGTGTTGTGTTCTTTATTTGTAAAGCTGTCACCATACCTTGGAGTGTTTAGCACACCCCACCATTGGCTCCTAGCTACATGTATAATACATCTTGTTGAGGTACAGTCACACATGAAAAGCCTCATTCAAAGTAACTGACAGAAAGTTTAAGAGTAGACAAGACAAAAAAAAAAGTCTTATAGCATATTCCTGACGGGGGCTAGATAGAGAATAAAAGTTGCATGTCTCAGTGCAAAGAGTTCCCATTTCACCCTTTCAGAACACTCACTACAGAACAAGAGGGCGAAGCAGTAGCTCAGTGAACTGGACAACTAAAGATAAAAGTCTAGGTTCAACCCAATTTATGGTTGATAGTCATCCTGCCTTATATGGATGGTGGATCATATGTGAAAGAAGGATGACCTGACATGATAAAACTACATCACTCACAAAACATGCGGGACACTGAAAAATTTGGGTACTAAGATCAAATTCTCTTTTTTTTGGCTCATGACACAAGGGAACTCTTAATTACCAGAAATCTAAGCAAGTACTAATATAAGTGATCACATTGTTACAGGACCAATAAAACTTTATAAACCACAAATACAAAAATAATTGCTGAATGGTACTCTTCACACTATGTGGTGCTTAAGGGGATAATGGTGTTGATGTTCATATCATATTTTTGCATTGGCAATTTACCTTTCAAGAACAAATTTTTGGAACCCATATCCAGAGGGTTGGTGAATCTCAAAGTAGCAGCAATATCATTCACAACAAAAATGTCTACACTAGGATAATGAAACATGGCCAACAGGTAAGAATCATGCTATTCATTCTACCACTGCAGCATTCATAACTTTTATAGTAAGACAATCTTGCCACACAAAAGGAAATCCATATTAGGGGCATTATCATCGAGTGTCATCTCAGCAACGAAGGTTGGCTACCACGGATCGCCATTCTGCTCTGTCTCTTGCATTGATGGTGCAGGTTGTCATAGGCTGATTTGTTCATCTTTTGATGTTACTCGTCCATGTTAGTCTTGGCCTGCCTCGGGTTATTTTACCTTGTATTTTCCTGTCCAGGATTACATTCAGTAGATGGTTGTGTCTTTTAATATGGCCAAAAATCGCATTTGTCTTGTATGAATTGTGTTTAGTAGTTCTCTTTATTTGTATATAGGGGCAACCAGTAATAAATGAATCATTGTGTTCCTAGTATACAAAGTAACTGCAATACAGTGAACAATATAAATAAGCTATGTGGAAACATACCTAAATACCTGGTATAATTGAAACATTTTAATCATTATTACACAATCTAGAACATTAAAAAAATTAATACACAAGTATTAAAACATGACAAGAAATTAACAGAATAAAAAATGACGACACAAAGAAAAGATTTGGAGGTCACACAATTACTGTATCATATTAAGAAACAACAGATAAAATGGTAAGGATAAGTATTAGGTTAAGACACTTATCGGCAACTGCTAGCAGTCATCAACTCCCAGCTGACTGCCTGCGTTAGGATTGATGATCAACAGAGCTAACCAAGGCCCTATTAGACATCTCAGTGAGGCCCATTGAAACAGACCAACGTGTCTGGCCAAGCAAATAGGAGGAATCAAAGAGAGAAGGATCCTGGTGCTCAAAACAGGGGTGGTGAAGCTGGATGTGTTGGTACAAAAAGGGCAAACAGCAGCTATACTGTAAATCACAACACAACTCATCATCAAGTACCGGGCATACTGGCTTAGGTGATCATGTCTCTCCACAACTTTTGATCTCGACAGTTATTTATTATTTCTGTTGTTGACTTTCTGCCAAGCCATTCTCTTAAGCTGTCTGGTATTTTCTCTCTTTGCTTCCCTCTATCTCTTCGTCCCTCAATTTTTCCAGTTGTTACAATATATTCCAGTTGTTCTCTTCTCATTACATGGCCAAAAAAATGATGATTGGTTCTTCCTAATATTGGAAATTAGCTCTCTTTCTGCTTTGACCTCTTTCAGAACATTTTCATTACTCTTCTTAATGGTATTCTCAACATTCTTCTGTAAAACCACATTTCTACAGACTTCAGTGATATTCCTGTTTGTTGTCCATGATTCACATCCATATGTTAAGACTGGCTCTACATAACATTTAAGAACTCTTTTTCTTGTTTCTATTGTCAAAAATGGATTGCATAGTATCTTTCTCATTTTCTGGAAAGCTGCATTTGCCTGAGCCATTCTGCATCTCACCTCTTTTGCACATCTTTCGTCTGAGGTTAACAAAGTTCCCAAATATTTAGATTCATTTACATTGTTTAATATTGTTCCACTTGTCTTTATTCTGCACTGAGGTGATGTCTTTTTCTTTGTTGTTACCATTACTTACACAACTACACACACCTAATACCCTTTAAAGGGTGGAAAAAGGAAAAGAGCAATGATTGCAGAAGGAAAACAAAGGGGTATATAACAAAATCATCACCAGACAGCAATGACAGCTAGAACCAATGAGAGAAAAAGCAGACCCAGATGATGACCAGTTAAAAGAGCAGATACCAAAGTTTAACCCAAGTTCTGCATTTACCACTGACACTGAAAGGCAACAGGAGGGATGTGAAACATTTTGTACATACAGTCAATTGTAACAACAAATATGTGCAACACTGAATCATAGACATGAGCTGTTGAACTAACTTATTAAACCATTCAACCAGAACTTCAAAATAATGAATAAGAATTTTTAAAATACTGGATCTTGCTACAATTATAAGCTGAACTGCTAACTTTTGGAAGATACTGTAAATTATAACCTTCGTGCAAAAGAATTGAAAACATAATGCACACTTTAAACTATGGAATGATACATTCAAATATTTCACTATCCTCACTGAAACTAGACACCCAATAAATCGCACACTTAAAATTGGTCTCATTTAATAAAACAAAACTGCTTTAAAAAGACTTTAAATCTTAAATCTATGTGAGCTCCTATAATGCATACACATATGTATAGAAAAAATAAACTAATATTGTTACATACCATTAAATGTAGGTAGGGATTAAAGTCTTATAACTTCACCAGTATGAAGCCACAGAAGAGAATATCGCATACAGGCCAGTATTCTTACTTGCTCTTCCCCCACACTTCCCACACTTTGATACTAACCACCTAGCACAAACTACTATCATCACATGAAATAGTAGATTACATCATACTACAGCTCTAACTAATGACTATGACACAATGGAGGTGGACATGTATTTTTGTGCAAGAAGTATGGGCTGTAAAGAGCAACCAGCTCACAGCTGAAAGGGGTTAAGTCAAGCTCTCAGGATTATGAGCCAGGTATCCAATTTTATATATACAAATGAGGTGACTGGAGAGTGTCAGCATGACAGTGGAAAGTGAACCCAGTGAAGAAATAAGTAAATAACCCCCTCATTACACGACCATCATAACTGTATAAGTGAAGTCAGTATCACATGTGATATAACAAAATCCTCATCAGCACATCCGCAATGCCTACACCGAATTAGAAGGATAATTAAACAGTAGTAATATTTAAAAACAAAAATTACATCACTGAAAATTCATGCTAAAAAAATATTTATGGTTAATCTGATTCAAAATCTGAAAGAGTAAAGTCTTCAACAACATCATCTTCTTCTACATCATTGTTCTTAAAAGCCATTTCATGTGTACGCTTGGCTTTTACTGGCATTTGCCGATGTTTCTTATTCTGAGCTAACTCCTTTTTCGGCAGTACAACTTCTTCATCATCGTCACTATCATCAGAGATATCCTCTGATTCATCACCACTGCTGCCAGACTGAGCAAGCTGTTCTAACTCATCATCATCAAAGTCACTATAGTCATCACTTCCAGAATCTGTGCCATTCTTTTTATTATCTGCAGTAACTGGACGCTCTTCTTTCAACATGAATCGAGTCTCATCATCAGAGTCAGAAACATTCTCAAACAACTTGGAATAATCTTCTCTTTCTTCAAGGGTAGCCTTGTTGAGTTTCTTTCTATCAATAGTAGGAACGTCAAATGCAGCTCCTGAAATAGCTTCCTTATTTGCAATTTGATGCTGGAGTTCTCTATCTCTCAACTTACGCCATGAAATAAAGTACTTTCTGAGAGGTGTCTCAGAAGCTGACAATTCAGACTCCCAAAGGCTTACAGCCTGAAAGTCAGTTAAGTTAATATTGGATCTTTTTCTCTTTTCTGCAACAAATTTTGCATGCTCTTGAATTTTATCCACAATCTGCTTAATTTGTTTACAATAATTAGCAATTTTACATTTCTTGAGAAAGCCTTTCAACTGCAAAACTGATGGATGATTAACTCAGGAAAACTAACAGAATGCGCCTGAATATTGAAGCTCTCCAAGAGATGTTCATATAACTGGTCTATAAGGCCATCCTTGAAAGCTTTCTCGCCAAGCTGAGCCTTTGAGAACTTTAAGATCACTGCAAAATTAAAAGGTTTCAGGCTAATATTTTTGTGTCTCCTGTTAAAATCAGTCTGCTCAAACACTTCAAGGAGGAAAGGCACTGTAGGTATAAATGTATTTGTCTTACTTGACAGTTGGTTCAAAAGTCGGACACAGTTGAATCTTAAAGGATAATAACGGGCAGTGGGTAAAAGCTTGATTGTGCCAATAATTGTTTGAGTAAGTGGATAAATCAAAGGCTGGAGAACATCACTGGGATATGTACTATACAGTAATCGCACCCACAGACTGAGGCAGTGAATGTATTGCCAGCTGTACACTGTTTGATAAGTTTCTTTCTTGGTCACTGAAATTGCATTTCTCAAGTGGATAGCTAGTTGGCGAAGATACACAAATGCATATTGATATGCCATGGTCTGGTCAATTGCAAAAATCTCTACCAATGACTGTTGCATGAAATTGATAAGAGGTAGTGTCGTAGGTGAAGTAAACTTACAGTTACTAACATATGCAACGTACATTTGCTTTAAACAAGTCTCAAAAAGTTCATCTTGCTTCAACCTCACAACTTTGTTGATGCACAAAAATGCTAATACTCTAGTGGTTTCTTCTCCCGTGGCCCACATCTGTATCACTTTCTTGAGGAAAAATTTTGTGAGCTTAGGAAAACTAGCGTAGAAGATAATCAGTTTGTGAACATGTTTCAAAATTGCATTAATCATGGCTGCTTCTGACAACTGTGCTAGCAGTTTCAGCAGGTCTGAAATATAAGACTTCACCTGTAATTTAATTTTTTTCCACATAGCCGACTTGTCTATCATAGTTTGTTGCACATCTGTTAGAGTTGGTAGCTGTAAAAGAGCCTGAAGAGCTGGAACAACCTGAGTTAGGCAAAGTCTCACTATACTGTTAAATATAGCTCCACCTTCAACTCTGTACCTAGACGACTGCGCTTGATCCGTGCCTTCTGCCTCCTGAACAGCTGCATGAAAAGCTGAAACAATATCTCTAAAAACTGCACGTGAAGGCTGTCTCTTCAAACTTGCAGTCCACACATCAATCATCTTATGAGTGAGCAAAATGCCACCCTTCTTCTTTGCAGCATCCCTAGTTTCTTCTTCATCTTCTTCATCTGTGCTCTCATCACTAGCAACTTCTAGCTTATCTGGCAGTTTGTGTAAGCTAACGCCACCGTCATCATCTGATTCAGTATCTTCACCACTTGACATCTTCAGCAATTCTTTTTCAAATGAGATGTCGTCCTTTGCTGACTTTCTTTGCCTAGAAGATTTGAATTTGATAGAGTGCTTAGAATCAACGGCAACGTCATCGTCAGCATCTGTACTCTCTGGCTCATCATCACCAGAATCTGACAAATCTTCAAGATTATCTAGGAGACTTTTGTCTTGTCCCTTCAAGAAGTCATAAAACTCTGGATCAGTTTCTTTTAATGTCACTGCCAAGGAATGCTTACTGTCACTGTTAGTTTCACTTATAGGTGATTCGCCATTATTATTGTTTACTATACTCACTTTTTTCTTCTTGCGTTTAATTTTCTTGTTCACAGTTGGAAGTAAAGTTCCGTTAGATTCTTTGCGCGATTTCGTGCTCATCTTGGATTGCTGTTTAGTTTTACACTTTTTCGAATCTGAATATTCAAATTGTGTAGAAGAATTATCAGATTCACTATTATAATCTGCATTAAGGAACTCATCGACGTTCATATCTTTCAATTTCTTCTTTGACGCTGCCATGCTGATACTGTGTGCCGACATGTTCCCGGAAGTATATATTTTTTACATTTTCGGTACAAAACAATACAAATATATGTGCTGAAATTTTATATTGTCAAGTGCAATATAAATTTTGAAGAAATTAATTTTAGCATATTATTTATTTATTATTTTAAAATGATAATTTACGGATTTTAAAAATTAAGCTACTTACAATTAAAATTAACTGATTTATATGTCGTATTATTTGGTTATTGCAAAATGATACACAGTAGCACTTCCGTGTTAAGTTAGTGACAGATCATCATTCTACAAAGGTTGAGGGGTACAATAACAAGGTGGGCACAAATATTAACTGTCGGCGCATTTTAAACTGACTTTGCACTAAATATTAGATTACATGTCATTTTAACTTTTTGAATCATTAAATTATATATGCGAACCACTGTACTTACTGTGCTTACAAAAAAGTATATATTATATATAATATAGGTGACTAGTCGCAGTCGACGATGAGTCGTATCATCATCCCCGGGTGTGTATGAAGCCTCTGACGAAGTCCCTAGAGTAGAGACTAGGAACTGAATTTTACGTGTTAATACATTTTTCCCTGGCATCAGTGTGCACAGGGGTTCCTCGCCGCACATGCAGATAACTCCGATTTCGGAGGTACTCATATTTTTTTTCCCGTCGATCATCATCATGTACCATACCATACCGGTTGGCGTAGGCGATCATGTCCTTCCACTTCCACAATCTTCTATCTACAGTAAAGTAATAGAATAGTGCATCGTATCAGTTCTGTTGTTGACTGCTTTCTATGCCATGACACCAAGCTATCCAGTATTTTCTCTCTTTGTCGTCCGCGATCTCTCTTTCCTTTTATTTTGCCAGTTGTAAACAAGTATTCATTCCAACTTTCCTCTTCTCATGATGTACCCGAAAAATGTTGATTGTTTCTTTCTGATGTTTTTTAGGAACTGCCTTTTTGTGTTGGCCTCTTTGAGAACTTTCTGAACTTCCTCATTGGTCGGTTTTAGCTGTCCAGGGAACTTTCAATATTCTTCTTAGAAATTCCATCTCTGTGGCCTCTAATCGTCTTTTCATTTGTTTGTCTACTGTCCATGATTCACTTCTGTAGGTCAGAATTGGTTCTATATAGGACAGATGAACCCTCTTTTTCATTTCTATTGACATAGATTTGTTGCATAAGATATTTTTCATTTTCTGAAATGCTATTTTGGCCTGAGCTATTCTATTTTTTATTTCCGTGGTGCATTCCCCATCTGCCATCTGATGTTATCATTGTGCCCAAGTATTTGACGTGTTGCACTTGTTTCAGATTTGTCCTGTTTATTTTTATGCTGCATGCTAGTGATGATTGTTTCTTCGATATGACCATTACTTCTGTTTCCATCGATATGAGTAATGTAATTAACGTTTCAAGCCGGTCCGGGATCTGAATCTACTTCCTCTCTGTCTCGAGGCGTCTTGCCTCAATTAAGGCGTCCTTAATTGGAGTGGGGATGCCCCAACTCCAATTAAACTAATTCCATGAATAGAATAGTGGAGCAGATGGGAGTGTGCTGAAGACAACATGAGGCGAGTGAGACCATTTCAGGAGCATGGTATTGCAGCATGGGCAACAGCAACAAAGTCAAATTTTGTGAAGATCAACTGACTCCGAAACCAAGCAATGAGAATTATAATTGGTTGTATGAGATCAGCACTCGTTATAGAACTGGAAAAAAATCACACAGCAATCAGTGGAAGGCATAACAGACATCAGGATATTCCTAGGTATAAAAAATTCAGGGAATAAATAGTTTTGGAAAAGGTAGGCTTGGTTAAAAAGCAGAAGAACTTTGTGGCATCAACAAAATGACCTACTATAACACATCAATTTATTTTGAAAGATAGAATGTCTATTATTATTAAGTAAATTGTTGAATCTGGCTCTTTAACTGAAAACTCTACTAATGCTGGTCCCAATCCCTGCTCTAAAAGAGGAGCAATTGAGAGTAGGGTCACGAACCCAAACCCTTCAAAAAGTCTCGCTACTGAAACATCAACAAGAAGTCTTTGAGGAATTGGAATTGCTCTGATGTTGGTGAACTTTGGCCAGTCAAACACATACATTTCTACTGTTTCATGCAAGTGTTCACAGAGCGGACATATACTGGAATTTTATTTCCTTATTTTTTATTGATGTGATTGTTCAGTGGTACTTGACCAGTTTTCACTCTGAAGATGGTGTTTTGATCTTTTCTTTTTAGGTTGTAGGAGATTTTAAAAAATGCACCTTTTTTGTAATTCTCTGTTGATTTCCACAGTTTGTGTTTGTGTGTCCTACCTAGCGACATAGTCCTTGTCACATCTCTTTGTCCACTGGTGAGTCTGGTACTTTTCCATATTTCTTTGTCAATAAAAATTGTTATTCCATTTCCATCCTTTTATTCTGTTCAGGCATACATTAATGAAAATCTGTATCTTTATGAATCTTTTTTGTTCCCCACATTTCACATCCATTTAATAAGAATTATTTAATGTTGGAGACTCTAATTTGTGTATTTAGCAGAATTCTTCTGGTTTACATGTTTCCTAGCGCAGTGAAAGGTCTTGCTTATTGTGTCTTCATTTTTGGTATCATTCACTGTCAATTCTCTTTTGTCTACATTATTGCCTTTATGTATAAAATATTTATAAGATACTACATTTTTGAGAGGTATAACTCCAGGTTTTATCTGGTTATTGCCAACTGTGTTTGTTCTCATGATTTTGGTCTTATCTCTTACCTTTAGTCCTAACTATTTTGACATCTCACCATGTATGCTCATTTTATCTTGCATCTGTTTATGATTATGTGATAAGCAAGTTATGTCACTGGCAAAGTTGCATCAGCTTGCTTGGTCAGTAACCACTGAATTTTATTCTCATTCTGTTATTTTCATAACTCAGTCTGTGGCAAGCATGAAAGGAAATGGAGACAGTAGACAATCCTGCCTACTTTCTCCTGTTCTTATTTCATATGGTTCTATAAATTGTCCTTTATGTACAGCACTAGATTTCATTCCTTCATATATTGCTTTTATCTTCTTTTCTCTTCCTCATTTGTTGCAGGGTTTCTTCATGCTTCTTTCTGACCTTACTACTTGTACTTTCATTTGACACACATATATAACTCATCAATATTTTTAATACAAGTATAAACAAGGTCTTTATTGGTGTTACTTGACATAGCCTATCGGCGATGATGAATTGTCAAATAACGTTTGTGTGTGGCCGTTTCGTATTCATAAAGTTCTATCTGTGGTTATCTATCTATCTTGTTGACCGTATACTCCGTATAGTATTCTTAAGTACCTCTGCCTGTCTCTTTCTGATAGTGCTGAGGAACTAGTATCTGAATGTGCTCAGTCTGGCCGAGTGTGGCCGAATTGTCTCGAGTCTGGCTGAGTATAGCTGAGTCTGCCCGAGTGTAGCTAAATGTCTCTCTAGCTACTGCTCCTCGCCCCAAAAGCATTCTGCGCCTCTCCTCTCCTAATCTCCCTAGTTCCCAGGGTCTCGGGGTTTAAGTCCCAGGTGACCACACCCCCCCGACCACTGATACGGCCTAACCTACGTCTCCTGACCGTCACTATCTCTCTAGCTCCGCCTTTTTTAATTATCTCTAAAGTCTTATTACTTTAGGATTCCTGTCGAACCTGTCCATCTTCCTAAGTCCGTCCCCTAACAACTAAAACTCGAGGCGATTTCCAATTCAGAGACTCAAAGAGTAATCACTGCTGAACGTAAAGATAACCTGGTCTTTTGATTACGCGGGGCAGTTTAGTTGTCCGCTTTCATCTCAGGTCTTCACTGGACTTCAAGGCGTCTGCCGATATAAGAGTTTCCTAGGAACCAGCGGCCGTGTCGTTGCGTTACGCAACTTTGTCGACCAGAGCAAACATCTGTCTGGCTTTAGGCTGACCACCTGTACGCATTTCACTGGTAATCTTCAAGTTGATTACGACTCAGCGACTGAGTTGGGTAGACTTAACGTCTCCTTCCTAATCCTCTGAAGAGTGTCTTTTCTACGCCGCCTAAAACTATCCTACTTCACATCGTCATCGCCTCATTCTTTTATTCTTCTGTCTATCGTCATATTCTTCTATTCTTCCATTATCGCCCATGACTGAGTCACACTATAACAATTTACCTTTCAGCATCGAGGTTGCTTTAATGAGATTAATAAACTTTGTAAGGATTCCACAATGACTCAAGAACTTCCATGGCATTTCACTGTCCAAGTTACAGAATGCGTTTTGATAATTCACAAATCTGTCCTGAAATGGGGACTGTAGTTCCAAGTTTTTTTCTAACTATTTTGTTCATTGTGGTTATTTGGTTGGTACATGATCAGTTTTTTCTGAAAACTTGCTTGTTTTGTCCTCAAATATTTATGTTACCTCTTTTAGTCTCTCCAGTATGATTCGCTTAATATTTTTTTTTGCATTGATATCAATATTATTTTTCTTTAATTTGTGCCCTCCTTCCTGTAAATTTTATTTCATGGGCAGTTTAAACATGTAACTTTCTCTCCATTCCTTTAGGTGTTTCTTCTACTTCCTACATTTTATCTAACAATTTATGTACCATCCTTGTGGAGGCATTAATATCTGGCTTGATGGCTTTCGAAATAATTCCATCTGGCCATGCAGTATTGTTATCTTTTTTTATTTTGATGGTAATGGTTTAATTACTCCTCTCCTGCTGTTAATGTCTGAAATATTTTATGAGTCTGGTCTATTCAAAAGTTTTTCAAAGTGCTCTTTCCATATTTGTTTTTGCTCTTTTATGTTGCCAAACAGATTGCCTTTCTTATCCTTGATAAGGCATTAACCTGTTTGTATTTTTGTGTTATCTTCTCATTTGTTTCATACTCACTTACCCGGATTGGGTAGCTGTTACCAGAGTCACCAAAGGAAAGTGGACTAGATATTGATCAGCTTTGTTCACTAATCTTAACAGTGACATACTCAACTATGACTAATTATTTTCCACCAGGTGTTGTCCAGTGTCTAATCCCCACAGGATATTTATACATTTTTTTTTACATATCATTACAACTTTGAGTGAATACACAGCTCACCTTAATGTTAGCTATCATGATAGAGCATTCTATCATTATTTTAGGCAAACCCAAAATAATTATGACTAGTTTTAGTTTATGTTGGGAGCTGCGATAGCTCAGTGGTTAGTGAACTGGACTACAAAGGACAAGAGGTAGGGTTCGATCCCAATTGATGGCTTCCGGTTCACCCAGCCTTTAAATGGGTACCGGATTTTTTTGGGGAAAGTAAAGCAACACGGGTGTAATACCGACCACATTACCCCAAAAATCATGTGCCGAAGATCTGTAAAATTGATAGTCATTAACACGATATTCCCTATACGCCATTTGGCGTGACGGGGGTACTTTACTTTTTTACCTAGTTCATGTTGGTTTTAGTGTTTGTCAGTTGATTGTTCCATTACTTACTAAGTTCACTCTTATAATGACATTAAATGGACATACAATGTATTGTGTTGTGATTTGTAACAAGTTGCAATGTCCACATCTTTTGGTTTACTGAACATTAGCATATTTTGGGTTTTTCTTTCCCCTTTGGTTTTTAATCACTTTGCTAGACCTGTTTGTCTTCTTTCAGTGTTATCACGAGACAGTAATGTGGGACCTTAACCCTAAATTACGATTCTGTTGTAAAAATTACCACCTCATAATACAAAATCTTGAAATTTGACTTTCAGTGTTATCACGAGACAGTAATGTGGGACCTTAACCCTAAATTACGATTCTGTTGTAAAAATTACCACCTCATAATACAAAATCTTGAAATTTGACAGTTTGCAGCTGGCAAACATCTCCCCAAAATACCTTCCTAATTACTACTTTCAGTGACCCCTGAGTGTTGGATGTTCTCTTTGATGTTGATTTTCAATTTTTTTTTTTTTCAAGTGCATTGTAAAAAGTCTGATGGTTTCATAGAAAGATGGTTGATTTTTAAAAATTTTGCCAATTTTCAAGAAATTAATTTTTTCCCCTTTGTGGTAGGGGAAATCTCTTCGGTAAGATATCAAACAAACCTTTGTAACATGGGGTAGATATCAAACAGCACTTAGAGGGAGCCGAACATACAGCTGGACCGACAGCGGTTGTGTGAATAGACAATGTAACACCTCTGGTAGTCCCAGCCTCATGTGTTCGAATTTCAGGCCATAAATCGAACATAATCCAGGATATTATTGCAGCATAATTTTCCCATTTGTCTGTTTGAATAATCACACGGCTGTGTAGCAAAAGTTCAAAGAAAGTACTATTTTTGGAACTCCAAATGTAACATTTAAGTGGTCATCATCATCAAGTACCGGACCTACTGGCGTAGGTGATCATGTCTCTCCACAATTTTCGATCTCGACAGTTATTTGTCATTTCTGTTGTTGACCTTCTGCCAAGCCATTCTCTTAAGCTGTCTGGTATTTTCTCTCTTTGCTTCCATCTCTTCATCCATCAATTTTTCCAGTTGTTACAATATATTCCAGTTGTTCTCTTCTCATTACATGGCCAAAAAATGATGATTGTTTCTTCCTAATATTGGAAATTAGCTCTCTTTTTGCTTTGACCACTTTCAGAAATTTAAGTGGCAGTAATTTTTAAAACGGTATGGTGAAAATATGACCCACAGATAGGAATCATAATCTAAGGTTAATCATTTGTAGTTCATTATTTCTAATTTCAGCAGTCATCTGCGGTATAAAAGAAAGCAAGAGATTTAATCTCATTATCAAACTTTTGCTTTTTTCTATATTGCTTATTTTATTTTAACTTCATTTATTTTAGTGCCTCACATATTTATATTAAATCTCAGTCAAAAACCAGTGAACAAAGAGGTCACTCACTATTGCTAACTAATCTGACTTTGATTGTACCTTACTGTAATTGTCACATGATCAAAGATGTAATATCAAACACATATTTTTCTTCCTTCCTTATTAATTTGATTTCACCATTGAGAAAAGTGTGTTTGCTGTCTTTTTTCTATTGATTGGCCTCTTCTAGTGTAAAGTTTCATAATTTTTTTTTTTCGATGATATACTCTCAGTTTGTTGTTTTTGTAGTGTTTGTCAATAGATTATTATTATCATTATTAGTAGATTAGAGGATTATGTTTAGTTGTTTCAGGCTTGTCACAGGGTTTATTAATTTATTGTTTCCTTATTAATATATTCTTTTTTATCTATGTTCTTTCTTTAACTTGCTAAGGCTGGTCTCTTAAAATATATGTAAGAGATATTAAATTTATTCAGTATTGAAAGTATGTGAATATTTCATTGTTACACTTTCTCTTTGCAGAGTTCAGAATGTCTCAACCAACGGCCATTGTCATGTTTGCAGTTGTTGTTGCACTAAGTGTTTTTGTTAATTTCTCAATTCATAAGATCGAGGAAGGTATGTCTTGTAACTTGTGTATGTTGTATTTTCATTATGTTTAAGTTTTTAAATCATACAATTTATGAAGATATTACCATTGTTTTATGGCAGTACATTTTTTCTTTCTTTTTTTTTTTTCGTTCGGCAGCTTTTACCTCCGACAAAGTCCCTAGAGACTAGGAACTGAATTTTGCGTGTTAATCCATTTTTCCCTAGCAGCCGTGTGCACAGGGGTCCCTCGCCACACAGGCAGATAACTCCATCTTCTGAGGTACTCAATACTTCAAGATTGCACAGAATATAGTAGACTGAGGAAAATCCATTGGCCCATAGATACAACACTACAGACAAAACTATATGGGCCACTGCAAGAATTACAAAAGACAGTAAAATTTATACAGGAAACGACATTGCAGATATAGACAATACTTCAGGCGAACGAAAGATAGATAGATAGGAGGTACTCATATGTTTTCTGTCGATGATTAATTGACGTTTCAAGCCGGGCATCGCTGCTGAGACCAGGGGTGGTTGCTGCAGAGAGAAACCATAAATAAAAATCCCAACCAGTGTAGCCAGGATGTGAACCCACAACCTCTCTGTCTCGAGGCTGGTGTCTTGCCTCAAGACCAACCAGCCCCCCATTTTTTTCTTTATTAAAATTTGCTTGTTAAAAAAGATCAAAGGGTTTCAAAACGCTTGCCAGTGTCTGAGCTGAAGACTCGCAGCAACTACTTATGTTGGAATCAGCAAACAACAGAACTGATCTAGATCTTATACCACCTCCTAGGTGTTCTGGAAATAGATTAACCAGTCTGGCCTAGTGACTAGGGATCGATGGTGACCCAGTATTTAAAAAAAACGGCATGCTAAAGGTGAATTGGCGGGCCAAAAGATGTAGATATGTACCCGGGAGTAACTTCTTTCTTTCTTGTTTGTTAATTGCTGGGATGGTTATACTTGCGATCCGTGCGATACTTGTCACACTTTTCAGTTCTCGAGGTTATTGACCTCCGCTGGTGTGACCTCAGATGGAATGCGCTGCTCGTGTTTACAATCGGGCCAACACGCCTTCATGCCCCCTGGCTATCATCTCAGCCCTGACCATGCCTGGTCACTGTCATACTTCTAGTTCGTTGTTAAGATGACTGTTTCAAGTTGTGGTTCCGCGACAACTTGATTGTTGTTATGATTCGTCCCCGAGGGTTGACGCTAGGCTAGATAATTATAACTGTGTAATATATAACAACGCATTGGGTATAAGAGTTGTTCCGACTTTTAATTCTGTCACAACGGACTCTCGTTACACACTGGATATCGCAGTTTACACACTTAGAGCGCACTCTACAAGTATTTCATTCTATCGCCTTCATACACGCATTCATACTTGCATCTAAACTACATGTGGACCGTCCCCATTGACGACCCGCCCTAAATCTGCTTCTTCCTAAATCGGCTATCTCTTGGTACTCATTTCTAACTGTCTCTTAATAGTGCTACTTACTAATCTGTCCGCCTACTGTTCTTCACTGGTCTCTGCGTCTCCTAACTATCGTGTGTTCTTTTCTGGCTAAAATGCTATTATCCTTGCTTGGTGTTATGACTCTAGATCGTCACTCCCTGCCAACTCAGTCTCTTCCTGTGTTCGGTCTCTCAGTGCTTCTATCCAAGTGCTTGTCAATCTTTTGTGTTTACCTCTTAAATTTGGATCTTGTCAGCCAATCAAAATTGACTTCCCATGCGTCTGTTTGCACTCACTTCTGGAGATGGCCTTCCACGTTTTCCACGTGAATTTCAATCCATAGTCTCATTTTTCTCCTGACTTCATCTTAGTGTCTTTTTCCTTGACCCTGTTCTCTTGTCTGTTTATTTCTCTATTCTCTCCATTCCTCCCCCTTTAACCACCTACGCATCTGTCTGCCCACTCACTTCTGGACCTGGTCTTCATGTTTTTTCCCGTGCATTTCGACCCATCCTCTTTATTTTTATTGTGACTTCGTTTTAATGTCTTTTTCCTTTTTTTCTCCTTGACCTTGTTCTCTCGTCTTTGTTTTCCTCCTCTACTCTCTCTACCTCCCTCTTCTACAGATATATTTACATAGTGCATCGGTGCACACCTAGGTCCTTTTAAGGACAGACAATGAAGAGGAATGATTATAAGGTGAAACAGAAGAAATATCATATTGTATTATAACTACAATATAACACATAATTATTCCTTTAAAGTATTAATTGTTTAGCCACAACTAATTGTGTTTTTATGCCATTGTTCGTTCCCATGTGCTAGTAATGCAAATGGTAGCTGTTGCTATTATTTTATTCATTAATATTTTTTGTTGTAATTAAAAAAAAAATATTATCTTTTCTTCAGGGCATGTTGGAGTTTACTACAGAGTAAGTGCCTTTGTTATGACTTCAGTAGTATCTGTCTGTTGTCACTATACACATTTCCTCTAGGTTTTTTTTTTAATTTATTGGTAAGAATGAATTGGTAATGCAAAGTTATCTCCCTAATTAATGACAAAAAAAATTAATTCGGAAATGGTTCATATAAAACAAAGAATAAAACATTTAAAAAATGAAAGTACAATATGGAGACAGACATAAAGAGACAACATAATGTAAGAGATAAATATTTGGCTTATATTTAAGGTAGGTAAGGGCAATATGAAGGGAAGTAGTTGATAACTTTGTATATCTCTGAAGTTTCATACAGTCAGCATGGAAAATTAGAACCAGAATAGCGGAGCTAGCAATAATTTTCAGAAGCCTCAATAAAGTGTGGAAATGACGGGGAAAAAATAAATTCTCTAAGCATAAAAACACATATAAACTCTGATGTATTATCAACCCTCTACTTATGCATACGTAGCCAACTTTTGATATGGAGACAGCACTGAATATTGATGATGACTTATGCATATGAGAGTAGAAAAACAATGAAAGAATTAGAGAGTAAAGTAAATGCATTCTAAAACAAACATCTAAAGAAAATACTTTGTTTACAGTGGAATAATGGAATGAATTTAAGACTAGTGCAGAAATGAGAGAAATAGTAGCACAGCCAACCATCTAATATATATAGTAGCCTCCGTCAGTCATAGTTGACTATGGATTTTTCAGCGCCCCTAGAAATGTTATTTTTTCCTTTCTTTTCTTTTGCCGCGTATTCTCTTTCTCTATGAATCTGTCTGCTTCTTCTTTGAGGTTAACCTTTAGAGTGTGTTTCCAGAGATTGCGGTCTGCAGCTATGCCTTCCCATGCTGCAGGGTTTATGTTCAGATTCTTCATGTCACATTTACACACATCTACAAATCGAAGATTTGGGCGCCCCCTAGTTCTTTTACCATGTGCCAGTTGCCCGTAGAGTATATCTTTCGGTACGCGGCCATCTTTCATACGGTGTACATGGCCAAGCCAGCGTAACCTACGTTGTTTGAGCAGCGTGTAGATATTCGGTAGGCCTGTGCGAGTCAGGACCTCCACGTTTGTCACTTTATCCTTCCAGGTGATACCAAGAATACGGCGTCTAATATATATACAATCAAGAAAAGAAGGTGAGTATATATGTCACATGATGAGAAGAAATAGGAAGAGAATTACAAAACAAGCACTCAAATGGGAAACAATTGGGAGGTGGGAGGGTTGACCTCGAGAGACTTGTTGACTCTCACACTCAGATTAAATAGTTTGCCCAGGACAGAGACTTAATGGCAAGGTACAATCTAGGCTTGTGTGGCATTTGGCAGTGCTGGAAAAATGATAATTAAGGGCTATAAAGAGTGGTGACATTTTGTTATATTTAATATGGAGAGAAGAGCTTGTGTTTCATAAAGTTGTGTCCTTATTGCTGCCACACAACCAACATCATAAGGATTCTCAGAGTTTATCTTTAATTATGGCAATTTTCTTGTTTGCATCTTTTAGTCTTTGTTTGTTGTTACTGATCTGATATGAAGCATGCTGCAGGGATACATTTTGATTGTGGTTTGAGGTTTTTGTGTGATTCTTTAAGATTTGTGACTTCTTTGTTTGAAATATTTATTTATCCATTGTTGACTTCAGTTTCTAAGTATCTAACACCTTGACATTTGCAGGGAGGTGCTCTTTTATCCTCAACAAGTGACCCTGGGTATCATTTCATGATTCCAGTACTGACCACTTTTAGATCTGTACAGGTATGTTCTAAATGTTCATTTAGTTTCAGAACAAATGTTTGCATGTATTGGTTTAATCGTATGTTTGCATGTATTGGTTTAATCGTTGATACACACCCTCCAAATAGGAAAGGTAAATTTATCTAATCAGAAAGACTACTTTCCTTGGATAACAGTTTTGATTATAACCAACTTCTGCTTCTGCAGGAAGGTCAAGGAAAATCAACGGCAAGAGAAACAGTCCCAAGCAAATGTGTGCTAAATTTAGATATGCTGCACCACAAAGTGCACAACACAGTGAAGTGCAGCTCACATTGCAAGCAACAAAATAATTTTATATCAATATCATAATTTTACATATTACATTTTGAACATTGTGCTTCTTATTCTTTTCAGTATTCTCCCCTTTTGTTGGCATGGATATATACACTGGGCCAGACTCGTCCATTTTCAGCATGACTAGATTGCTGAATGATTTTGTCCAGGCGGTCATTTTTTTACTTTTTCTCTTTTACCCGTCAAATGTTCTTGAATGTGCACAAGTGCTCACTGGACCTCCTGTTTTCCAAATAGGCTGGACATCAAATCTCATTACCCAGTGACCAGGGGAAGTTAACGTTATGACAAAACTACAAATTTAATTTTCACACATTTCCACCACCTGTGGTGGGATCTGAGACTTTCTGTCCAGAGGCCGAATCTTACCTCTAGACAACCCAGCCCTCCTAATATTGTACTTTGTACTCCGAATATGTCATTCTTCTTCTTCTTCTATCCTTCCTCCATTGCCTTTGGCGTCGAGGGGAGATACAATCTCCCCTTTCTTTGCAAAATATCATTTATAGTATATATATATCTTTGCTGTGAAAACCCATAGCACTTAAAGTTCACTTTTTTTTGTATTATCTTAGCAACAAGTCAGGATATTGTAAATATTTGTTTTAAAATCTTAAATATAACACACTTAGCCTGACAGCTGACTTCATATGAGAGTCTGGAATCCTTACTCTGATTGAGTCCTGAACGCAGAGAGAGAGAGAGAAATCTTAAATATACTGATGTCATACTGTTCACAGAAGTCTTGGTAGCAAAGTGGTTCGTTTTCTGTGTTGAGGTTCAATTCACGTTCAGGGGGTCTATGAAGGAAAATAGGAATGTACATAAAATTACACATATACCACAAGAATTTCTTTTATTTGTCTTTTTATTTGACATTACTTTCAGCCATCACCAAGTTATATTATGACTTTTTAACTTCAGGGTATTGTAAAATTTGTTTTAATAAAATATTATCTCATTTTCTGATTGTAGTCTCATTCTCAGTAAAATATCTCTGCAAAATCAAATTGTCAACGTTTTTTTGTTCATGGTTTGAAATTAATCATTTTGCGTATTAATTTCGCTGATTACTTTTAAGTTATAAATGTAATTTTGCTTAGTATGCCCTCCTATATTTTCATCTCTTTTATTTTTTGTGAAAAGGGCACTTACTTTTGTGTCAAAGGTTACAGCAGGCTGCAATATTTGTGCCATTGGCTCAACGCATTTGAATTATCGTTTTTAGAAGACTGATCATTGAGTCAGGCTTAGAGGCCTCTTTGAGGAAGCCTCTTTATGTAGTGAAATATTGTAATAGTTAGCTTTGGCAGGCTAAATCTGATGCCAGACAATCAGTTATAATTTGTGTACTGCTGCCACACATAAGCTGTCACATTTCAGGTTTCTCAAAAAAAAAAAAAAAAAAAAAAAAAAAGTAAAGTACCCTTGTCACACCAAGTGGCATATAGGGAATATGGTGTTAGTGACCATAAATTTTACAGACCTTCGGCACATGATTTTTGGGGTAATGTGGTCGGTATTACGCCCGTGCTGCTTTACTTTCCCCAAAAAAATCTGGTGCCCATTAAAGGCTGGGTGCACCCAGAGCTGTCGGTTGGGATCGAACCCTACCTCTTGTCCTTTGTAGTCCAGTTCACTAACCACTGAGCTATCGCGGCTCCCTACATTTCAGGTTTCTCATTGAGAGGAATATTCTGAATCACAGTTGATTTTCTTCATGTTATATTTAATTGCTTAAAGTATCCACAAAACTGATTGTTCCCTTATGCTACAGCAACTAGAAACAACAATTTCTAAAATTTCTAAATAATTATATTCACAGACAACTCTCCAGACTGATGAAGTAAAGAATGTTCCTTGTGGAACAAGGTAAAAGAACATTATTTCATAGGTTTCAGATAATTATTAATAACTTCTCTAATTATTTTGATAAATCTATATACTGTTGTCTTCTTTTAGTTTATATTTGTATGTGGGTAGTTTGCTCTCCATCAAATAATCTCAGAATATGTTTTTAAAAAAATTTATAGAGGGAAAAGTGAGAGTGATCTAACAACTCAGAGATTGTAATAAATTAATTGTAGAGGAATGAACATAAGCACTTTGTAATTGACTTTGTATTGTTTTTTTTTTTTTATCTGCACAAACAAGGAAACCAGAATGTGTTTGTTGAGTTATATTAAATTCATCAAATGTAGGTATATGCAGTTTATGTAAGGTGATATAAATTAAATTATGTTTTCACAGTGGTGGAGTAATCATATACTTTGAGAGGATTGAAGTTGTCAACAAATTAGATTCATCGGCTGGTAAGTTAATTTGAATTGATATTTGATAACATGATTAATAAGGGAGAGAGCATGAGCAATGATTATTTGGTTATAATGTCTTGTATTTTATTTCTAGTCCTATTATTAAAAAAATGTTAACCAGCAGAGAGGAAGCATCCTTGGTGTAGTGGCTGCCTTGTTGGCTTGGCAGTAAAGTGGATATGAATTAAATTCTTATCTCCAGTTGACCCGTTGTGGTCAAGGATGTGTACATTGAAATTGTGAAAGTAATGAAAGTAATGTCAGCTTTATCAGCTTCATCATTTACAAATGCTTGGGGGCCTCAGTAGCCTAGTTGGGAAAAACCTTTTTGTCTCGGTTACCGATGTATGGACAACCCGTATTTGATTCCCATTGGAAGCAGTGGGAGTTTTGTGGTAAAAAAATACCCCAGCCACTGGCAGAAATGGGTACCAAGGTAGTACTCTGGAAAGGTGGGGAATGCCGCCTCGCATCGTAAGTTTCAATACTTGAAGTGACACTGTCCAGAAGTCTAAGAACAGTTTTGGATAGGCAACCGACCACGTACGGGTGAAAATTTGTATGCTAAGACGTCGATTCAAGTCTTTTACCTTTACCTTTACAAATGCTGTGGCGTTGTATGATGATGTTTAATATTTCATTCAATGAATAGTTTTATTTAAGTTGTCTCTCTGCATGGCCACACAGTTGCAGTTTTGGTGCTGTGCTCATATAAATGTTGCCACTAACATTAAAGCTCATTTTTAATGTACAACAAATGATTGTTTTGGCCTCCATACATTTCCAGACACTGAGGATTCATCTACTTTACAATCCTGTAATTATGCTTATTGTTTGCCCCCTAAGTGATGACATGGCACAGACTCACATGCATTTCCAATTCATAACTGTTTGTTGTTAGAATCATCATTACTGCACACTAGGTGAATCCATAGGTGATCTGATATCCTCCTCGAGAATCCAGAGAAAATCAGAGGATTTTTCCTAATTTTTAAAAAATTACCACCACTTCTGGTTTTGTACCAGGATCCATCCTGTCCTGAGGCTAATGTCAAACCACTGGACTACCCAGTCCCCATAATTCATAGCTAGTTCCAAGAATCAATAGTAACATTATCAATGGATGCACAGTGGTGATAACTTATTTAAGCTGATGTTTTTTTTAAAGTTATTAAATTAAGCTATATAAGAGAAAAAAATTATATAACCCAGGGGATTAGATTTCATCATGTTGTTTCATTTTATTTTTTACTAACACTTTGACCTGTTTAACTATGAAAACCTATTGGTTATCATTGGTACTTCAAGCATAATTCTTGCGGTTATAGAGACAAGCTTTTCTACCTTTGCAAGGTGGAGATTCATTATAGTTTTACGTACATGAGGTAGGTACTAAATAGTATTAACACAGTAGCCCACATAGCTCTTTTATGACACCTTATTAGTACAGTCGAACCTGTCTAAGGCGACCATTCACGGGACTTTCAAAAACTGGTCCCATAGGACAGGTGGTCCTGCCTCACAGGTTTCACATAATAAATAGAGCGATAAAAAAAATTTTATCCTAAGCACTATGAAAACTAACCTGCAAATCAGCGTAATCCATGAGTAGAACATAGTGCACATGTCGGTCTACAATAGCCACTGGTTGGACACTTTTCATAAAACACGATAGTTAAACACACAAAAATATTTTGTCGAATCACTGATATTCGTTCTTCCAGCGTTAATGCTTTTGGTTTTACACTTCTGACACTGGCCATTTCCTATATTGTGTGTAACACTTTTAAAATCCACAAAAATAATTCACTGAGATACTGTACATGTACGTGAATACACTCTAAGCGGGCAATGACTAATTCTTTAGTTAATTCCTGTAATTTATACGGGCCACGCAATGGTCTACTCTGGTCTAGACGGAACCGCGAAGTGATGTCACTTCACGAATCATAGATCTGTGTCTGCCGTGTTTCTCACACCAGTATTGACTGATAAACGTAACACGTCCCACTGTAATCTGGGACTCACTAAATACGGGAAAACTTCGACACCTGTAGACACCTGTGTCGATCGTTTATGGCTCCCAGCGAGACGGAGAAGGACTGGCTGGTCAGTGTATCGTTATCTCGGATTACCCGCGTGTCGTAAACGGGATAAATAACATTGGTGGCGGTTAATTAGCCTGGTCTCTGGTCGCGTCATACGGTGAGCGCCGTAATCAGTGTTAGCATATAGTAAAAAACTCGGGGAAATTGTAGACCCGGTCCTATAACCAGGGAAACGCTTTAAACAGGTGGTCCTAAGACCAGGTTCGACTGTATTTTAAAGGGTCATTACAATCAGAAAGAGTAAAGTCCTAGCATGGTTAACATATTTATTGTATCCATTAATTTAATGTTTATTGGAATGTTTTTTTTTTTCCCCTAAAGAATAAGATTTTTTGTTACACCAACATAATAGTGCTATTATTTTGTATTTCAATTCTTCAGAAATAAGTGTATATACTATATTTTTTGTTCTTAATTTTTATATCTTCAGTTTATGATATTGTGAAGAACTACACTGCAGACTATGACAAAACTCTGATCTACAACAAAATTCACCATGAGCTTAATCAGTTCTGCAGTATTCACAATCTCCAGGAGGTTTATATAGATCTTTTCGGTAAGAAGACTAATGACACTTCATAAAAGTTATTAGGAATTACACAAACATAGTAAATACATACACAAAATATTCTTTAAGGTTATTATTTGCCAATCTTGTTTGTTTCATTTTCAGTTTTCATTCATTTTTAGTTATCTCTTATTCCCTAAATAATTGTTAATTTTTATTAAGACTTGTGTTGTTGATAACATAATTCTTGATCCTTCCCATGTCACATAGGGCGTATAGTGTTTTTCGCCATCCATTTCTACTCGAGGCAAGATGCTCTATCTTATTAATGAGTCTATGTCTGCCAACTTTACTTCTCTTATAAGTGTTCTTTTTAGCGTCTCTTTGGATTTTCCTCTTTTTCTGTATCTTTATGTTTCCCATAAAAGGGCCTGTTTTGGAATTCTCTTGTCTCTCTCTCTCTCTCTCTCTCTCTCTCTCTCTCTCTCTCTCTCTCTCTTTTTTTTTCTCTCTCTCTCTCTCTCTCTCTCTGTGCGATCAAGACTCAATCACAGTAGGATTCAACTCTCTCATGAAGTCAGCTGTCTGTTTAAGTGATTTGATTGCCCCATATAGTTTCTCTTCCAGGGAGGTGGGTGTGGACAACATTGCTATTCTCAGGTCTGTATATTGGGAGAACATGTTTTGTAGTCATATTGTACAGTGGCATAGGCTGGTTATACCTATTTTGAATTTGGTGAACATGTGATTTCTCATTCTATTGTGGCCAGTGCGTAGGCGAAGTATGATGACTTTGATCCTTCCTTGATAGTTGATGGTATCTGTCACTCTCGTTATGCTTTGGGTGTTCTCGTTTCCATTTTTCATGGTACTGACCTTTGAGGATGGATTTGGCTTCATCATAACTGAGCGGATGGTTCTCTTGTGATAATCTCCCTCACTTTTTAGCTAATCTGTCTGCGCGTTTGTTCCCGTGTATATTACAGTGTGATGGTATCCACTGAATGACTACTCTCTGGAAGTTATTGCATAGCTGGTCCAGTGAATACCTGTTAAATATTTGTCTCTTCTCTGTAAATGTCCGGCATATGGCTATCTTCTTTCCTTAAATATAGATGAGATCTTTGGTTGCATGGCCATTTCTCTATTGTCTTGAATTCATTCCATTTTACACAGAGTATTTTTCTTTGACATTTGTCTTCAAAAGTGTTTAGTTTTTTCTCAATCTCTTTTGATGTTTTCCAGCTTTCATGTTCATAGGTAAGTGTTGATGATAATATGTTTGAGTTGAATATTCTAAGTTTAGTTTTCTTGCATAGTATTTTTTATTTCCATATTTTGTCCATGTTTTTAAAATTCGTTGCTGCTTTTGCTATCCTGCTTCTGATCTCTTTGTTTCACCATCTTGATCTATATTACTAGCAAGATATCTATGGTGGTCTACTCTTTCCAATGTCTGGTGATTGAGATATATATTGCCCTCTGGGCTATTGTTATTTTTAATTATTTTTGTTTTATCCCTGTTGATTTCAAGTGCTATTTTTTCCGCCATGGATCCTAAGGTATCTGTGATATTTTGCACCTTGTTGATATTGACAATAAAGAGCGCTATATCATCTGCAAACTGATAACATAATTAGAAAGTGTTTATTTTTGGTTTAATAGGTTTACCACTTAAATCCACCCATTTGAATTCTCATTAATTTGTATAGTATATTATTTTCTTCAAGACCAAATTGATGAGAATCTGCGCAAAGCTTTGCAGTCAGATTTGTATGAAATGGCACCAGGTCTCACTGTTCAGGCTGTCCGTGTCACTAAGCCCAAGATTCCAGAACAAATTCGCAAGAATTATGAAGCCATGTAGGTAAACTTCTTTGTTACAGTGGCACCACCTAGTGGTCCATTTAGTTCGACTACCATTGATTATAGATATTGTATAAACTATATAAATGAAAGATTATTGTACACTATCATCTGCTGAGAGTAAAACAAAAATCACTACGTGATCTGCTGATTTGTTGATGGTGTGTTTCATCAGAATGATTTACAATTACTGATTGGTATCTTAGCCAGATCACACCACCTATTTTCCCTGACAATAGAAAGAAAAAAAGTGTCATATGGGTAGACCAAAATTAGATATAAAGATGAAAGACCTCTCCATTAGTGAAAAAGACTGGAGAATATGAAAAATGGAAGCACTTGCAAGTTGAACCTGAGATTTGCTTGCTTGCGTTTGCCCGATAACTAAGGGAATGCACTTCTTCATCATCTGCCCTTAAAAGGACATTAAGTAGGCATATCTGCGTTGTGTTGTGGTTTGCAGTATAACTGTGATATTTACGCTTTTTGGCCCAACACATCCAACTTCAGCATGAACCTAGATGTAGTGCATGAAGTTACATAGAATTAAAGTCAAAGTTGGAAGACGTCCATTCAGCAACTGAACTGAGAGCAGTCATCAACCTGCAGTTGCCAGGAGGATCAGCAAGCAACAGAGACCCTGCTCCACTTCCCAGTTCTACTCTTGGAAACAGACTATCCTTTCTGGCCAAATGTGTATGGATTGAAGAGGGAAGGCAACCCTGTACTAAAAAAATGTGCTGGAGTCAGATGTGTTGGGCTGAAAACATATTGTAGTTCTATATCAAACCTCGAGCCACGATAGCTCAATGATTAGTGAACTGGACTACAAAGGACAAGGGGTAGGGTTCTATCCCAACTGACGGCTTCCGGGTTCACCCAGCCTTAAATGGGTACCGGTCACTAACACCATATTCCCTATACGTCGCCGCTTGGCATGACGGGGATACTTTACTTACACTATATCAAACCTGAATAACAATTTTCAACTCCAATGTTAAATCTGAGTTATTGTATGGCTGTGAATTATGGAGAACAACAAAAATGACAATCATGAAGATACATACCTTCATTAATGGATGCTTACGCAGTATAAAAGGATGGAAATGGCAGGACAAAATCACTAACATAGAACTATGGAAATGTACTAGTCAAATACCTGTGGATAAAGAGAAACAATGAAGATGATGGCACTGGATAGGACACACACACTGCTGAATCCAACTGAGAGTATTACAAAACAGGCCCTTTTTTGGAATCACCAAGGAAAAAGACAAAGATGAGGACCAAAATATTCTTGGAGAAGACTGTAAGCAGAGATGAAAATGATGGGGAAGTCATGGAATGATTTTAATAGAATGGCCAGAAACAGAATGGTTTGGAAAGTGTTTGTTGAAGACCTATGCTCTACAGGGAGCTGAAAGGTACAAGAAGAAATCAAACAACAATACAATGCTTGATGTCCTTTTAAGGACAGGTGATCAGGAGGATTATTCATTCTTTTTGTAGTCATCGGTCGAATGTCAGAAAGAAGGAGAGAAAGACAAGCCAAAGTCAGGAGATAAAAGACTGGAGGTAAAAGAGATGAAGCTTTGTGACATAAATGTGTGCTGCTGGACTTAGCATTTAACCTTGGGCGGGAAATGTCTTAGTAGAATGGTTTTTGGCAACAATGACAGGTAATTTAAGATCTCTGTGACTTATTGACACAATTGTATACAAAAGCAATTGTCTTCTGTATCTTTCATGAGTGGAGTTGAAAATATGTGTTCAAATAGGAAAAGTGAGAGAAAATATAACAATTGAACAGAAATAGGCTCATACAACTATTTTCTTTCTCTCTGCAATCAAGACTCAATCAGAGTAGAATTTGGTAAATATGTGATTTCTCATTCTATTGTGGCCAGTGCGTAGGCGAAGTATGATGACTTGATCCCTCCTTGATAGTTGGTGGTATCCGTCACTCTCGTTATGCTTTGGGTGTTCTCATTTCCATTTTTCATGGAACTGACCCTTGAGGATGGATTTGACTTCATCATAACTGAGCGGATGGTTCTCTTGTGGTAATCTCCCTCCCTCTTTAGCTAATTTGTCTGCGCGTTCGTTCCTGCGTATATTACAGTGTGATGGTATCCACTGAATGACTACTCTCTGGAAGTTATTGCATAGTTGGTCCAGGGTTGTTCTCAAGTCATCTAGTTCATTGTTCTTGGGACTTTTTAGAGCTGATAGTACTGACAGTGCATCAGTCAGAATCACCAATTTATTGTGCATGTTATTTTTGTGTTGAGTAGCCAGTGTTGCAGCATCTCTGATGGCCTCAGTTTCTGCTTTAAAGTTGTTTGAGAATTTTCCAGTAGCTATTGACTTGGTGATCTCGTCCTGATTATTCAGCATCAAGAACACACCTCCCCCTCCATTTCTGGTGGCATTTGTAGCAGAGCCATCTGTGTATATGTGGGACCAAGAGTCCTATGGGTAGGTATCGTGTTTTTCTGCTACGTGTTTTCTTTCTGTGTCTGATTGGGTGCCTTTTTTCATTATTCCTGTTATATTTTCCTTAAGTTCTGGTATTTTATGTTTTCCATGAGGAGACATATCAGATGGGCCCAAGGGTTTCGATATTGTTTGGGAAAGTACTGGGTCTCCAGTAGTTAGTTCATTGGCAATTGCAGCGAAGTTGCTCCTCTTTAGTTGTACAATTCCGGAACCAGTTATTCTTTGGTGCATGGGGTGGCTAAGGAGCCTTCTATATTTCTCCGCTTGTTACAATACTTTAGTGACCCGTCTGTCATCTAAGGGTTGTAAACCTGTTACTGTTTCTAGAGTCTTGATAGGTGTAGATTTCATAGCACCAGTGATGATATGGGCAGCTTGGTTCTGTGTTCTGTTAATTTTGCTAATGTGTGATTTGGAAGCCATAGCCCAGGCTGTGGCTCCATACTCTAGAACTGGTCTGACTCTTCCTACGTATAGTCTTTTCAAAATATTGCTGTCTGCCCCCAGTCCGTTCCTGCCAATTTCTTCGTAATATTTGTTCGTTTTCTGACTTTTTTCCTTGCTCTGTCTATCTGATTTTTCCAAGTCATTCTGCGATTCATGGTGATGCCAAGATATGTTGGATTTTGGACAATAGGGAGTGTATGGTCTTTTATCTTCAATTTTGCAGAGAGTGTGTTTCTTGTTAGGCTGAAAATTGTATATGTAGTTTTTTTTTTCATTGATTGGTAAGAACCAGGTGTTCGTCCATTTTTCAAGTTCACCTAGGGCATCTTGCATCCTGGTTCCAGCCACCGACATACTTTCCTCGCGAGCCCATAATGCCAGATCATCTGCGTATATTGCTGAGTATATTCTGGGTGGAATGTCCATTACAATGTCATTTATGAAAATCAAAAAGAGTGTTGGGGACAAGACTCCGCCTTGTGGGACACCTTGTTCGATAGAGACCTTCTTACTTAGTTGACCTTGAAATTGTACTCTGGCCGTTCTATCCTGAAGGTATTGAGAGATCCGATTGAATAAACGACCCTGGATGTCAAGTCTAAAAAGCTTGTTCTTTAAACCCTCTCGCCATACCCTATCAAAAGCCTTCTCCATGTCGACCCACACTGCCAGTGTGATATTATTTTCTTGTAGAGCATCCTCTATTTCCTGTGCAATGTAGGTGACCAGGTCTTCAGTTGATCTGTGCTGACGGAAGCCACTTTGTTGTGGTATGATTTGTTGTTTTGTCTCCAAATGCCACATAAGTCTTCTGTTAACCAGCCTTTCCATGAGTTTACTCAGGCATCTCAGTAGGCTAATTGGTCTGTATCTACTTGGGTCTAGTGGGTCTTTTCCACGCTTGAGGATGGGCACCATAATAGCTTTTTTCCAGATTGCCAGCACATGACCTCTCTTCCAGCTAGCATTTATTATTCTTAGAAGCTGGCTCTTGGCTTTCTGTCCCAGATTTAGGAGCATTTCGTTGGAGATTCCATCTTTACCAGGGGAACTTTTGAGCTTCAATCCTTTGAGGGCAACATCTAATTCAGTTGGGGTAAAGATGGTTGTCTGATGCTCTTCTGGTGCTAAAGGCATGTGTTTTGCAGCTTTATGTTTGTCTATTGGAATGTTTATTCTACTAATGTTTTTGTAAGTCTCTATCAGTAGATTTGCTGCCCTTTTGCCTGTGAGGATGTTCTGATTGTGTGCTAATGATATTGGAGGTCGGCAGTTGTATTCGTCACTCAGAGCTTTTGCAAGTTTCCATAGTTTATGTCCATTTTTGTCTAGATTAAGGCTCTCTGTTTTGTCTATCCAGCTCTGTCTTGCTGATATCGCTGTATTTGGCCGAAGCTGCTTTGTAGGCAATGTTGCTCTCTGTGCTGTGTGATGTTTCAGCTAGTTCTCTGGCAGAGTCCAGTTCCTCTTCTATTCTTTGTATTTCCTTGCCCCAGTATGGCTTGTAGTTTCTTCTAGCTCCTCTAGGAATGTATTCTTTAGCAGCTCTCAGGATTCTATTTGTTAACCGCTCTATCATATTATTTTCCTTCTTTTCGTGGGTGTTGATAGGCGCAGTATGTGCATCAGTGAGCCTTGCAAACTTTGCTTCTTGAGTAGAAGGTTGAGGGGTCCTCCCTAGAGTTTATGAGGAATAGGTTGTTGTCTATTTCCCATTCTTCCACTTCTTCACCTCGAACATTGCGCTCCTTATATCCCCATCTTTCAGAAGCGCTGTTAAAGTCTCCTACTACCAGACACTTTGATGGTGTTATTTCCATTGACTACAGCTTCAGTAATTTGTCATTTGGACAATATATATTAAATATCCTTATACTAGCGGAGTTAATGTATAGGTCTGTACCAATGATCTCTGCCTCTCCGTTTGTGACTACATCAATCAGTTTTGCTGGGATGGAATTTTTAATAAGTATAAGAATTCCACCCTTGTGACCTTCCTTGTCCTGTCTAAATGTTTGGTAGCCCCTGGTCATAAATGTGCTGAGGATTAAGATGAGTTTCCTGGATGCAGGCAACGTCTATCTCCCCCTCTGCTAGTCTGATTGTTAGAGCTTGTTTTTTGTGGTATATGCCCTTCACATTCCAGTGTATTATATTCAGCTGTTTCTTGAAGCCTTTCCGGTCAGCGGTAGTTTCTATCATAATTAGAGTCTGTTAGATCCAGTCTGATTGATTACTTGTTAAAATGTTACACTGTGTTCTGCGCCAGTAGCCCAATGCATCCAATTTCAGCCAACATTTTATTCAGATTTGCTTTCCTTAGCCTTTGATTGTCCCCAATCTTCCTGCAAGGCAGCAGATTGTCTTTTCTGTAGGGGTATTCTGCCCTTAGATGGTCGGCCCTCCCAGGTTTACGAGCACCATCTGCCCAAGCTTGATGTAGTAATTAGTTGCTGATTAGACCATCACACATCAAACAATAGACTATAAGACCCTCCTAACTATCACAAACTTCCGGAGTCTCACCGATGCTGACAAGTCATGTTATGACAAGTATTTTAAACTAAAAGTTCTACCAGATATATACGAATATATGATGAAACATGTAGTTTACTATTTAGATAGTTTGTCAAAGAAGGTGTTGATCTCCTCCTGCGTTAGTGGACGCATGGTTGTTTACTAATTTGGTTCATTTAAGACAGCGTCCACAAGAGTCAGTGAAATGAATCTCCATTGTCGCCAACCTTCGATGCAGGGAGAAAGCACGACAAATATTTTGTAAACATATTTATATATATATCTATATATTTTGTAAACATAAAGAAATATTTTGTAAACATATATATGTTGGAATTATTTCAGATATTAGCTTAATTTGGGAAGATTGCCTCAGCATACGGGATTGAGAAAAGGGACTTAGATCTTCATTGAAGAACTATGATCAGACTGAAATTCGCTGTCAAGGCACACCCAGACAATAATTTCCTGCTTCTTAAGAGACTGCTGCAGATTTCTGAGCACTTTCATTGTCTAAGAATTGCCCACATTAATGAATGTCCCTGTGGGAGGATGGCCCAGATCCAGGTTCTCGTTCTTCTTAAGTGTAACACCCATGCCAGACTTTGACATAAATCCTAGCCAAACACCCAAGGTATACAAAACTGTGAGGACACTACAATGCAAAGAGAAGACTGTGAGCTACATCTTGGCAGCAGTGGAAAGGACATTGCATGATCAGACTGCTGTAAAAAAATGGAGAGATAGAGAGGCTAGCTTCAAGGAATAAGATGTGCCCATTGTCATGTGATAAAAAGATATCTAAGGTGCAATGTTTTTTTCACAACTAGTAAAGATTTACAGTTATGTTTTTATTTCTAAAATCAAACAGTTTACTACTAACTAGGCAGCTATTTATTAGACTTTAACCATACTGATTTGACTTTTCTATCTTTCTGCCAATTAAAAAATTAATTTTAAGGGAAGGTGAAAAGACAAAGCTTCTGATTGCCACACAGAAACAGAAAGTCGTGGAAAAGGAGGCTGAAACAGATAGAAAAAGAGCAATCATTGGTGAGATGTTATTTTGTGTTATGAATAATAGCAGGCGTCTAATGATGTTTTTTAATATCTAGCTGTCGTGTTACCCAGTCTTCTCACTGGTGGTTGACCACACTGGGTATCTTGATTACTTTCTAACTGGTTGTGAAGTCTCTCTCAGGATGCAATCATTCAACTGTCCCAAAAAAATATTTAACTGGAATTGTGTTTGATAATTCTTTCTCCATTTTTAACTGCTTCAAAACATCATTGTTTTCTTTTTTGATCATGAAATTCTTTGATAACCAATATGTCTTGAACTTTCTTCTCTGCTGCATTCTCCCTTTGACTACTCCTTTATCATCCGCCTTTAAAATGACTTTATGTGAGTGTCATACAGTGCTTTTTGGCCCTTTAAAACAGTCTATAATTATCAATTTCATCTTTGCTGGTTGTTGATTAGATGTAACATATCCATGCTTTTAAAGATGCCCTTTTTTTGCTATTACATTTGTTATATTTTTGTTTTGGCTCTTATTCGCTGCATAACCTGAGTTACAAAGGGTTGTTTGATGTCAGCTGATGACTGAGAAAAATTTCCCTGGTCACCACAGCAAGGGGAAAACTGAAAAATTTCTTGAAAATTGCTGATTTGTTTCGCATTATACTATATCGTATTTCAATAAAATTGGGGGGGGGGGGGGATTCTACATTAATAGAAACAAATCCAACACTCAGGGGTCAATGAAAGTAATAATTAGGAAGACACACTGGGGGGGGGGGTGTTAATATTTTACCTCCACAAACTGTCAAGTTTTGAAGAATTTGTTATGATGTTTTATTTAATCTGATGATCATCTTGCTTCTTCCAGAGGCTGAGAAGATGGCTCAAGTTGCAAAGATTCAATGGGAACAGAAGATCATGGAAAAAGAATCTGAAAAAACCATGTCCCAGATTGAGGGTATGTCATTTTTTATTGTCTCAAATTAAATTATATAATTTCCAGATCATTCTGTGAAACTGATTGAAGGCCTTTTTGTATCAATTCTATCTATTTTGAGCCTACCAGTCCAATCTCTTATGAGCATTTGATTAATTATGCAAATCTGGAGACAGTCAAACATCTGCTTGATCATCTCATGATGACAAAGACAAACTGCAAGTTATGAAAACCTGCACTACTTCCAAAGATGGAGTTATCTGCCTGTGTGGCGAGGGACCCCTAAACACACATTTTGTAGGGAAAAATGGATTAATACACAAAATTCAGTTCCTAGTTTCCAGGGACTTCATCTGAGGTGAAAGCTGATGAATGGAAACAAAAAATAAACAAATAAATAAAAGCCTGCACAAAAAAAAAAAAGAGAGAAAAATTAGACCAGGTGAGACCTTTAACCAGGTACTAAATTCACTGTTTCTCATGACTTACATGATCACACTACATTAATTATGCAAACATTTATTCATGCCATTGCAAGTCAATATTACATCATGTGCCACTGTTGTTTTGCTAATATCTGCGTTTCTTTATGTTTATAATTTCTTAGACTTTAGAATGGAATTGTGTCACTGCAGGTGAGGGTGTTCCCATATATGCTTAGCCCCTGTTCCAGCAATCAACAAAGTGTTCATACTGTTCTAGTGCAAGTGTTAAATAATTTTTTGGCCTTATTTAGTCTTTAGGTATATTGAAAATGTTGACCTGTTCATATGCTTCAGCTTTATTATCAAGAAGACCTCTACAATGTACTTCTCTGACGATGTTATTCTCTGTGAAACAAAAATCTAAGGGCATCAACACTGGGCTAAAATAAATCAAAACATGACATTTAACACATTCCTTTCCCAGGGGTTTAGCACACCGTGGCACAGGCTTTTGTCACAAATTTTGTAACATTTTGAAATAACAGCGAGAAAATAAATGAAAATTTATCTAAACCATGCAGTTTGTTTGAAACATATGCCTTTTGTAGAGTCATGTTATTGATGAAAATCAAGGAGGAAAAAAATTGGATATTTTGTTCACTACAACAACCAAATGGGATGCACACTACCACCATTGCTGTTTAGAATTACCATTGATTACATAACGAATAAATGTTGCGAAGGCATTAAATTGTACAAAAAGAGTTACCTGAAAGATTTAGATTTTGGAGATGATATAGTGCTCCGAATTGACAATATCAGCAAGATGTAAAATATCACAGATACCTTATCATCCAAAGTGGAAAGAATAGGACATGAAATCAATAGGGATAAAAAAAAATAATGAAAAATAACAATAACCCAGAGGGCAATACATATTTAAATTGTCAGACTTTGCAAAAAGTAGACCGCTATATATATATCTTGGTAGTGATATAGATCAAGGAAGTGAATCAGAGAAAGAGATCAGAATCAGGATACCAAGAGCAGCAGTAAATTTTAAAAACCTGGACAAAATATAGATATAAAAAAGACTAAGCATGAAAGCTAAACTTAGAATATTCAACTCAGACACATTATCAACCCTTACCTACGCACGTGAAAGCAGGAAAACAACAAATGAGATTGAGAGAAAACTAAGCGCTTTTGAAGACATATGCCTAAGAAAAATACTCTGTGTACAGTGGAATGAATTCACGGCTAATGTAGAGATGAGAGCAATGGACATTTTCCATGGTATAGTAAATTATTATTGTTAGATAGTTTTTTTTCTTGTTAAAAAAGAAAAACAAGGAATTTGATGATGTTTTTTATGTCATCCAAACGCCACATGTGATGAAAAATCTGCATTGCAAAGTGCTAGCAGAGTTATCCTCAAAGGTATAATTAAAGTAGTCATTCTTATATAGAAGCCAAGGCCCTGTGATGTCAGACATCTGTTAAGAAGAGACAAGAGAATTGAAAACAGGCTCTTATATGGGATCCATCAAGATACAGAAAAAGAGGTCCTAGAGAGAGACTAAAAATAATACTTATAAGTGAAGCATCGAACATCTCGCCAATAGTAGAGATGGATGGCGAAAAACACTACAAGTGATATGTGATGTCTAGCTGCGCTGGAAGGATCAAGACTAGAAATTGGAAGAAACAATGAGAATGTGCAATGGTCACTTCACCTTCAAATTCCGTAGCCTAGTACAGTGAAGGTTAGTACTTTATGGAGGTAAACCAGTTAAAGAAGGACATCTATAGAAGATGGACTAAGAGTAGCATGTAAGAATGTACTATCAATGCAAGAAATCAATGACCATGGGAAAGGCACTTTTTTTTTTTTTATTTAAGCCCTGTAAGTACATTTGAGAATTCTATTTACAATTCATTTCAGATGAGACTCATCTAGCTAAAGAGAAGGCAAAAGCTGATGCAGAATTTTACAAGGCTGAAAAGGAGGCATTATCCAACAAAGTAAGTTGACAATTGCATGCTGCTAGACATGAAGGAAATATAGGCAAGATAAGGGAAAGTGTGATACTGAAAATTATAATTTTGTGCTTTTTTAATTTTTAACTGAATTTAAAAACATGCTGTTTTTTTTTTTCCTTTTTAATTTAAAAATAACTTTTGCTTCACAAATGCAAGCATTTTTGTGTTATTTTGCTTAAAAAATTGAAAAATTTTACACCTAGCAACAGTACCTTCTGCATGCCTGTCTGGGGCACGTTTTCTTTAGCTGAAATGACCTTAGTTATGTTGGTGCAAATTAAACTCTCAATAGGACGCAAATGAGGCCCCTCCTTTTGAAAAAAATTCCAGTATTGCTAAATTACATTCAGAACTTTTTACCTGCCATGCCACTATTAAAATATTTATTGTTTATATGCTGCCATTGACATCGCCGTGTCTCTTGTTTCAGTTCATCTCTCAAATTTGCTAAAATACCAATTGCCACCTAACAGTCCAGTGTTTATGACTTTCATTTTTACCAGTGCTACGAGCACGGAAATGTTTCAGCTTCAAATGCAAAATTGAAGTAGTAAAATAAATTATGACTTTCACTTTTACTCATCAAAATTATCGGATCAAGAGATATTATTAATATCACTTATGAACACTGTCACCACGAGCACAAAACCATAGATCTTCTCCAGATACAAGTTTCAAAAATTTGAATCAGTAAAAAAATTATGACTTTCACTTTTAATCACAGCAATCATTCAACTGTACTACTGTATTATCAAATATGGATTCAAAATGTTATTGTGAGAGATTAAATGTTGTGAATTGAGCGGATCATAATATAAAATATATAATCCAGGTGTAATTTTTCCGGCAGTAGCGGGTTAAACAAACATTCTGGCCAGACTTCGTGGGAGGGAATTCTGTATTTGACGTCTTGTCTGTGTGAAACTAAGGTAGAGAGCATTCGGGTGTGTCTGGTAGATGAGATGCATCAAACTACACACCATTGTAAAGGGAATTCTCTGATCTACTTTAATCCCTGGTCTTGGTCACATTTATATGACCTGACTTGCTCAAAACATTAATTTGTGTAACGTGACTGTGTGAACAACAGTGGCTGCTTGTTCATCTGACAGTTGGGAACTCTCTGTTCTTTTATCATACTGAATAATGTCTTATACCATCTATTTCTGATTCATAATTACACTATCCCAATTAATTGGAAAAAAAACATCTAGTTTACTGTGTGCATTTCAAACTTTCAGTCAAGAATGTGTTTTTTAATATATTTGTTTCACCCGCACTCACAAACGTGCGGTAGGAGAGCCATCCCCACTTTAAAAAATATATTTATTTCGTACCTACTGGCTCAGAAATTAGTTTCTCATGAAATCTAACATATTTGAATAATGCCACGTGGTGCTGCACTATGGACAGTAGTGAGAGTTTGTTTACAGTACATAAGAGAGATTTTTTTCTTTTCAATGAGATTTATTTCCATGTCTCAGCCCATAATTTTGGGCTATGGTAATGTATTTAAAAAAAAAAAAAAAAAGCGATAATAAAATCAAGTCTGAAGTCTGACACAGCAGCAGAAACTTTTTTTGACACAAGTATGTAAATGAATAGTGTAAAATTGTGTTAATAAATTGTGTTATGTTTCTGTTAATGTAGTAAAATGATTCAGTAGATTCCAATGTGGCTGCTGTTTATATTGCTTTCTATTTGGCAGTGGGATAGTGTTGAATGAACAAATAGAATTTTTTAAAAATTGACAATCAGTAGAATAATCATCTCATATCATATCAAGATAAATTGCTTAAGATATTTTACATCTGCACATAATTTCTTGATATAACAAAAGAACTGGTTAAGAAAAAATAGTATTTCTGAGGTAAAGATGTTCATATAAAAAGAAGTAGCAGAAAACAATGGCACCACATATTTTTGTGACCCTTTTTTTTATTTTTACTCCACATGTTTTTTGTAGTATTTGTACATTTTTTTTACAGATTTTATTCCCATTTAGCATTTACAAGTACTCTTTTAGGTGAAAAACAAAAAGAGCAGTTTGTTTATACACTGATGTCCATGAGAAAAAATAAACAGTACAATTTTTATCATGTGGGCCATGATAGCTCAGTGGTTAAGTGAACTGGACTACTAAGGACAAGAGGTCGGGTTCAATCCTGAACAATGGCTTCCAGGTTCGCCCAGCCTTAAAAGGGTTACCTGAATTTTTTTTTCTGGGAAAGTAAAGCGGCACGGGTGTAAAACTGATCACATCACCCCAAAAATCATGTGCTGAAAGTCTGTAAAAATTATGGTCACTAGCACCATATTCTCTATATGCCACTTGGAGTGACTGGGACCTTTACTTTTTTTACTTTACAATTCTTACCATGGTTTTTTTTTTTTTTACTTTATTCAAGTTTAAGAAATTGCTTTGAACACTGTACTATGGAGTCTATGCACATCACTTTATCAACATTTGTTTCCTTGATCTGTGTGTCTTAACAGATATTTCAAATTTGTTATTTTTTTTTTATTTGTGTTTTATTTTTATCAAGATATCTGCAGTGGAGCAGACCTGGTTCTCTTTAATACAATCTATTATATGGCCCTTTTCGTCTTGTTAGACGGTCTAGTGGAGACTATAGTGTAAATACTTGGTCACAATAATAACATCAGATGGAAGATGCACCTCAGAAATAAAAAGCAGAATAGCTCAGGCCAAAATAGCATTTCAGAAAATGAAAAATGTCCTATGCAGCAAGTTTATGTAAATAGAAGTGAGAAAGAGAGTTGGAGTAAGAGGGAGTGAATCATGGATAGTAGACAAACAAATGAAAAGACGATTAGAGACCGCAGAGATGAGATTTCTCAGTAGAATGTTGAAGTTCCCTTGGACAGCTAAAAAAGACCAACCAGAACATTCTCAAAGAGGCCAACACAAAAAGAGAGCCCCTAAAAACATCAGAAAGAAACAAACATTTTTCGGTCACATTGTGAAAAGAGGGAAGTTGGAATACTTGGTTACAATTGGCAAAATACAGGGAAAGAGAGATCACAGGTGATACTAGATAGCTTGTTCTCATGGCATGGAAAACAGTCAACAACAAAATTGATATAATACAATGTGGATACATTGTAATTGTAGAAGGACATGATTGCCTACCCCAAACAGTATGGCACATGATGATGATGATGTCCTTTAGTTACACCTTGTGATTCCACTATGCATAGTGTTACAGAGAGACACACATTTATTTCTTTAATAAGTTAGTATCATGAGTTTATCTTGTAGATAGATATAAGGCTGTTGAATGTCTTGTTTGATATTACTAATCACTTTCAGCTCGTATTATTTTTATATAATGCGTTTTGTTCAGTAAAGCGCTATTTATGAACTCTTCTTGTACATTACAGTTGAAACTTACCAAAGAGTTTCTAGAAATGTTGAAATATCAATCAGTAAGCAGCAACACAAAGATCTATTTTGGTAACAGTTTGCCTAGTATATTCCTGGACCCTGTAGTCACCACCGGCAGCAACTCAGATAACACAGGCTTGAAACTTGATGAGGCAAGTATTTTATTTGTATTTGTTATATTTGTTTACACAACATTTTGTAACTATTTCAGGTTTGTACTCATTTCATTATTGCATTTTTTTAACTTGTTAAATATTCTGCTTTAATTTATTTGCTTTGATACTGATATGTGTGTGAGTGTGCATGCATGAGAACTAGCATGGATCAGTTTGTTAAATGCTGATATTTCCATGTATTTACAGTATTCATCATCGAGTGCCTTCTCCGCAACGAAGGATGGCTACCATGGATCGCCATTCTACTCTGTTTCTTGCTTTGATGGTGCAGGCTGTCATAGATTGACTTGTCCATCTTTTGATGTTACTCGTCCATGTTAGTCTTGGTCTGCCTCTGCCTCTTTTACCTTGTATTTTCCCTTCCAATATTACTTTTAGTAAGCTGTTGTGTCTTTTAACATGCCCCAAAAATTTCATTTGTCTTGTCTTAATTGTATTTAGTATTTCTCTTTTCATCTTCAGTTGTTTTAAAACTTCATCGTTTGTTTTCTTTTCTTTCCATCCAATTCTACCTATTCTTCTATAAATCCATATTTCAAAGGCTTCAATTTTCTGTTCTGTTTTCTTGTCTAATGTCCATGTTTCTGCACTATACAGGAATATTGAGAAGATATAACATTTTGCCATTCTTAGTTTCAGCCCTTCTGATATTTGTTTTGTTGTTACTATATTTTTCATGGCATTAAAATTACTTTTTGCCATACCTATTCTTTTGTTTATTTCAATTTTACACATTCCATCATTGGTTATAGTATGTCCCATGTAGATGTAGCTCTGGACTGTCTCCAGATGTATTCCCTGAACTGTGATATTTAATTGTAGGTCTTGAGAATTTTTTTTGTTTATGATCATAGTTTTAGTCTTTTTGATATTCAAATCTTAATCAAATCTAATTTACAATATTAAACATTTTTTATAGCCACATAACTAATCCAAGAATTTCTTAAAACAATATTATGTTTGTGAAACATCTCTTTCATTTCATCTAATTTTGATATACTTTAAAAACACTATTTTATAGCCTACTCTATTTGAATTACATAACAACATTAACAGCTGTGGTTATAGTAAGATGTCAGCCTCCAGACAAAGAAGGTCCCGGGTTAAAATCTCTCCATAAAAAGTAATCATCAGCTGTCAGATAAAAACGATGCAGGAAAACACAAATGAACTATCAGCAATAGCCAGCATAATAGGGCTTGAGATCAATCATGAAAAGACTAAAGTCATGAAAAGTTTAATTCCAACAGATGACAAAATATATATGGAAAACAAACCAGTAGAAGAGATCGATCACTTTATCTATCTTGGAAGTCACATTAATCGAGAAGGGAATACAAGTAAAGAAATTAGAATCAGAATGGCTAAAGCAGCAATGTCTTTCAGAAGCCTTGAAAAGTTGTGGAAATCAAAACTAATCAGCACAAACACAAAACTTAGGCTATTAAAATCAAATGTACTATCAACCCTTACGTAAACATGTGAAAGCTGGAAAACAACAAAATATATAGAAACAAAGTTGAACGCATTCGAAAATAAATGTCTATGGAAAATACTTGGTATAGCGTGGAACGAATTCAAAACAAATGAGGAAATTAGAGAAATCGCCAATCTCTTCTACCTTTTAGCTCCCAGTGGAGCATAGGTCTTCAACAAACACTTTCCAAGTCGTTCTGTTTTTTGCAATTCTTTTAAGATCATTCCATGTCTTCCCCATCATCTTCATCTCTGCTTCAATCTGTCTTCTCCAAGAATTCCTTGGTCTTCCTCTTTGTCTTTTCCCCTGGGGATTCCAAAAAAGGGCCTGTTGTGTAATACTCTCAGTTGGTTTCCGTAGTGTGTGTCCTATCCATCGCCATCGTCTTCGCTGTATTTCTTTATCCACTGGTATTTGACCGGTACATTTCCATAATTCCACAAACAAACGAGGAAATTAGAGAAATCGCCAATCAACCACTAATATCTTCAGTAATAAAGAAAAGACGATGGTCATATGTTGGACATGTGATGAGAAGAGATAATAACCGAATAGCAAAGCAAGCCCTCATATGGGAAACAACAGGTAAGAAAAAGAGGAAGACCCAGGGAGACACTGAGAAGAACATTGATGAGAGAGGCAAGAGCAGCAGGAATCGGCTCCCTCAATGAGATAGAGCTGCTTGCACAGAACAGAGACAAATGGCGAGATTTGATAAAATATCTTTAAAAGAAAACTGCTAGAACAAAAATTCAGATATGAGAAGGTGTATCTTGGTCTACGCCCTATGGGCCGGCAACGGCTCGAAAGATCGATAGATAGATAGATTGATAAAAAGTAAAGAGCCCTGTTACTCCATGTGGCATATGGGGAATATGGTAATAGTGCCCATAAATTTTATAGACTTTCTGCATAATTTGGGGTAGTGTGGTCAGTATTACATCCATGCCACTTTACTTTCCCAGAAAAGAAAATCTGGTACCCATATAGGGCTGGGTGAACCTGGAAGTCATTAATCTAGAACAAATCCAACCTCTTGTCTTTAGTAGTCCAGTTCACTAACCACTGAGCCTTCATGGCCATGGGCAATTGGAATTTTTCTCTTTGATTCATGGTTTTGTCCCACCCCTAGTCTCAGGGTAGTGCAATTCTATATCTATTCCTCTAAGGTAACCACAAAAAGGAGGCCATGTGTGCATCCTGTTTAAATTAAAGAACAGTATGAATGATCAGGATGAACATTTGTTGGTTGCTGGAACTGTGGCATTGCAGATATGGGAGCATCTTCACCTGCAGTGACTCCTCTCTGTTCTAAAGTCATCTTAGCTAGTACTTGGCATGATGAACTCCGGTCAACACAGCTGAAAAAGAGATTTGAGAGCATGGTTCATTGTTATTGAGAAAGTAATAAGAACAAAGAAGGGCTTTCATCCTTCTTGCTTCCAAACTTTGTGGCCTAGTTTAATGATGGTGTTTAATACTTCACTCCTCTACAGCATTATATATTCTGTTAAACATTTTCTATATACTAATAGCTAAAGAACTTCATGATCCAGTAGAATTTAATAAACAACATCAGCATGTGAAATGTCTGTTTTAATTCTCATGGAGCCCACAGCAAAGAAAAAACAGGGAATGCCTAAGAATACATGGAGAAGAGAAGTATGAAAACTTTCAAGGGCTCTGTTCTTGAGTGGAATTAGAGAAAATACCCAAGAGTAAAGATGGATGGAGAGACCTTGTCTTGTACTATATTCCTAAATGGAGCCTGAAGGACTTTGATTAATTTTATGTTTGAATTCAGAATCAATTATGACTGCAAACTAGTTACAGATTAATTTCATTTTCTAATCATGATTACTGAGATGAACTTGATTGTACTTCGAGGAAACATTTTACATGTTCGTCAGCTCAGCCATTGTTCCTACATTCCAGAAACCAATTTTTGTTGTTGTTTTAGGGCTGAAAATACTATCACTATTATCAACTGTTCGGGACTGGTTGGTCTCGAGGCCAGACACCTGCCTCAAGACAGAGAGGTTGTGGGTTCAAATCCTGGCTACACCTGTTGGGATTTTTATTTATGATTTCTCTTTGCAGCAACCACCCCTGGTCTCAGCAGTGAGGCCTGGCTTGAAACGTCAATTACTCATTGACGGAAACAATATGAGTACCTCTAAAGTCGGAGTTTATCTGCCTGTGCGGTGAGGGACCCCTGTGCACACAGCTGCCAGGGAAAAATGGATTAACACGCAAAATTCAGTTCCTAGTTTCTAGGGACTTCATCAGAGGTAAAAGCTGGCGAACAGGGAGAAAAAAAAAAATCTACTGCTAATTTACCCATTCTGTATCAGATCTACGTTTCATTAACGAAAGCGTTTTTACAATAGCAGCTTGTTAAACTTCTGATCAACGGTTCTATATCAAGCGGAAGAAAAACATTCTCCATCTTGGATCCAACCTGAAACCCACTTAAATAGATTAATTGGAAACCCACTTAAATAGCTTAATTCCAACAAATGACTGAATATACATGGAAAACAAACCAGCGGAAGAGATCAATCACTTTATCTATAAGTCACATTGATCGGGAAGTGGATGCAAGTAAAGAAATTAAAATCAGAATAGCTAAAGCAGCATGACTTTCAGAAGCCTTGAAAAGTTGTGGAAATCAAAACTCATCAGCACAAACACAAAACTTAGATTATTCAAATCAAACGTACTATCAACCCTTATGTATGCATGTGAGAGCTGGAAAACAACAAGAGACATAGAAACAAAGTTGAACGCATTCGAAAATAAACGTCTAAGGAAAATACTTGGTATAGCGTGAAACGAATTCAAAACAAATGAGGAAATTAGAGAAATCTCCAATCAACCACTAATAATTTCAGTAATCAAGAGATTACTAGATCTTTTCTATTAATTTTGCCAGGAAACCTTTTTTACCTACTCCTTTCAAACTGCCAAGGGTTTTTTAATGTTCACTGAATGCAAATAGGACCTTTCTTTTTTTTGCCATTTTCCAAGAGCGTTGGACATCAGATCTCAATACCCAGAGACCTGGGAAGGGTAATGCCACATATTCGATTTGATTGATTCATTTTTTTTATTTTCCACTGCCTGTGGTGTGAAAACCAGGACCTTCTTGTCTGGAGGCCGACATATTACCTCTAGACCACCCAAGCCAGGGTCCCCCCACCCATGCTGTTTAAATGAATCCATTAGTTGGAATTGAACCCGACCTCAAGTCTTTAGTATGCCAGTTTACTATCCATTGCTTTACTGTTGTTCTCCCATGCAAAGACACACATGGTGGCAAGTCTGGCAAGCATAGAGGCAACACCATTAAAAGTTTCATCTCACTGTTTTATTCAGGCTTGAATTATGTGCATCTCATTATTGGATACATAGTTGGTATCTAAGAATGGGCTTTCAACTGCTTCACAAAACAATGGATGAAATAGTGATCTATCAACCAACACTGCTTTCAAGCATTTTTTAAAATATATATTATTGAAAGAAATGAGGATGATACTATGCAATCCATTTTTGACAATAGAAACAAGAAAAAGAGTTCTTAAATGTTATGTAGAGCCAGAAGAGAACAACTGGAATATATTGTAACAACTGGAAAAATTGAGGGATGAAGAGATAGAGGGAAACAAAGAGAAAAAATATCAGACAGCTTAAGAGAATGGCTTGGCAGAAGGTCAACAACAGAAATGATAAATAACTGTCGAGATCGAAAGTTGTGGAGAGACATGATCACCTACGCCAGCAGGCCCGGTACTTGATGATGATTATTGAAAGCTTTATATTGAAGGATTTGTATGTTTTTTGTAATCAAATTCTCTTCACGCTTATTAATTTATATTTTTCTACCTTCCCACCACCAATTTACCATTGCAGAAAAAGAAATGATGGAGACCTGCAGTTTAGTACATATGACCCTCATCATCTGTGTGATGTGAATGCCTTCACTTCTTGGGGTGCCTTTGCTCAAGCAAGAACTCATCCTTAATGGTTTTTTTTTTCCTAAATTTTCTGTTAATTTTTGTTTCTGGTTGTTCAGTGGCTTCATACATTGTATAACAGTCCACAAGCTTGTCAGTGATTTGAAATGCTGTTTCATGGAACAATAATTCAAAAGATTGGACCGAGCCTTTCTCATAATGCCATGTTTACGATTTTATGTTCTTTATGTTACATGTGTTGTGACAAAGAGTTTTTATATGAGTGTTACATAATATTCAGAGTAATTGAAAATATTTGCTCCTGGATATATTTTCATGTTTTTATTCATTCTTATCATTTGATATTATGGTTGAACATGTTAACATTATTTTTAAATTGCTAACTTTGTTTTTGTGTTATAATCATTATTATGCTTTGATAATCTCTGTTCATATTTCAATCTTTTCAAATATCAGAGGACCCTCATTTCAGGTAATTTTATAAAGCTGGCAAATTATTGTGAAAGATGAGAATTTTAATTTTTTTTATAATTAAAAAAAATATAGTTTATTATTTTTTTTAATTTTCAGCCCTCAAGAATTCTTTTTTTACTTTCTAAACTTGAAAATCGTACCCTAATTTTTAAAATCATTTTCTTGATGATTTGAGGGCTTGGTACTCAAGTTTCACTAACCTTGAGTTCAAGGGTCACTGGGAAATAAAAAACCTGGTTGCTCAAATTTGGTTTGAACTGGATACTTTTTGATTGTAAGGACGTTGCCTCAACACTCCTGAGGCTCTACTATATTTTGATGTCCTTATGACATCTTCTTTGTCTTATGTGCCAAAGAATTTCCTTTCTGTGCACCAGGGGAGCTGAACAACCCATAATTCACCAGTCTTGTTTACATATCTGATGTTTGTAATTGCAAATGAGAGAAAAACCACACAAAAATTGTTTGTTATGGGTTTGAATAAGCCCTTTTAAAGAAAGAACAATTGCTGAGACTGTAAAATTTGTCACATTTTGAAGGTACAGTTTATAAGCTTCCTAATCTAACATCAGATGGGAGTCAGGGTTGATGCTTTAATATTGATGTAAATGAATACAGCAAACAACGTAGAGTTTAAAAAAAAAAACATGAAAGGTCTAATTCCATTTCAGGTAACTCTTGAATAAAATTGTGCTAAACAGGGCAGACATAGTTACAAATATGCTTAATTGTAGTTGTTATAATATTGTCTGACCTAATCCTCTTCGTTTTTTTTTTTTTTTCCATGAGTGCATGTCAACGATAACCTTTTTCACAACATTTGCGCAAAAATGTAGTCTTCCATGCCACTTTCCTGCACACCACAGAACTCTCTGCTTGATCATAATCAGATTGGTATATTTCATCAATATCTGGGACTCATTATTAATGTTCACTTTTATTTTTATAATAACTACCATTTAAATCTGTTGAAATAGCCTCTCAACTGTTCAGAGGAAGTTCAATGGCATTTTTTTATTTTGGTCACCTCTTTAGACTACAATTTCCTCGATCATTACCATGTTTTTTTTTTTCATAATAGAATTTGTTAAAATTTGACAACATTCTCAGTTTCTTGGTACCGCTAATTTGCTGTACTTTTCCCACAAAATGTGTATTTCATACTATTATAATCTGTCCTTGTTCTAGTGTTGGGTGATGCTTCAAAATGTACATTTTGAAATTGACTTGCAAAAACATGATTTTCATTTCATGTGCTAGTGCTTGAGTCTGGTTGTTTGAATGAGTTGTTTTGATGAGAAACTGTGCTTTAATTTGATCTGAATAAGTTAAAGTAGTTTCAGAAATTTGTATGTTGGGGTGCATCAGAGATGTTCAAATGAGGTCTAATCGTTATCTATATCATCCTATAATTTTGTCTATTCTGGGAGTGATAGTGCAGAGATTGTTGAATGTAAATTAAAAACAGCAGTTCTGCCCAAGTTTTCGGGTAGATAGAGGACCAAAAGCAATTCTGTTGCTGTTTCAACCTTGACATTTGCATCATATCTAATAGTCTGTTTCAAGCAAAGATTTTTTAGAATGTGTGTTTTAATTGCTGCAAATTATATTCATCATTATCATTACAAAAAAAACATGTGTTTACATACTCTTGGACTTACATTCTTCTAATTCCAGTACTTTAATTGATTTATTTCTTTTCTTTAATTGCCTTTGTTTTATTTTGTACGTGCCAATGAAAGCTATGCTTCTTTTGCTTATTACTGAAAATATAATCATGATGAGTGAGCATGTTCAATACAGCATCTAACTGATGTAATGCTAAGTTTGCTGTCATTTATTCCATTTTTTTTTTTTTAAATTCATCATAGCCATATTTATCTTCATCAAGACATTGGATTTGTATGTCAGTATATCCCTGTGGATCTTATTCCTCGCTCTCTTTTTTACCAATTAGTATGCCTATTTTTTATATATATGAGATTCTTGTTATTCTGTCATAAATAACTTTGTTTAATATTTTGTGACTATACTTAATCAGCATTTAAAGTTTATGACTTTTGTATAAAAAAAAAAAGAAAAAAAACTTGCTGTTTGTTGTTCTATTGGTTTTGTCCTGTGTACAAACTAAATCAAAGCATTCAAGTTTATGCTGAAGGATTTTTGTGTACCATGAAGATGTTAGTTTTAGACTTTTAGAAACAGTTATTATTTTATAGAACAAAGAGTTAGAAATAAATGAGAGATCTCTTTGATATTTGTATCAATAATCAACCAATATGCAATAAAGAATGGAAAGAGAAAGCTACTTCAAATAAAAGGGGAAAAAAGCCAAGTGACCAGATAAGTGATGCATGTTACAAGCTTAATTTTAAAAAAAAAAAAGAAAAAAGTTTTATATATATATATATATATATATATATATATATATATATATATATATATATATATATATATATATAACTTATATATATATATAACTTTATATATATATATAAAGTAAATATTTAGTCTGCATGGAGCATAACAAATGAAAGTACAGACTGTATAGTTTCTAGAAATGATAATAAACTACCCCACAAATGCTTTGCAGAGATAACAGCATCTTCTTGCTATTCGGTGTTCCCTCGTTTATTGAAGTTGACCTGTAAACCTGTCAGATTTCTGGTAAAGAAGTTAAAATAGATCTGCTTAGAGAAAGAGGATTTAATTATCTAGAATGTTTACAAATGATGATTGTTTTAATGAAGTAAAAGATCAGGTCTTGCTTAGCCAGACCAGGTCAAATGTTTGTGCACGTGTGATTTATCTGAAGGTTTGAGCCTATAAAGATATGTTTTTACTTTGTTTTGCTGTGTACGTTTTTTCATTTACACTAATCAATGTCTGAGATAATTTTTAGCAATCTGATTTATTATTTCACCATTGTATTATCCCAAGACTTTACCCCCCCCCCCCCCCCCCCCACCGCCCTTTAAATGTGAAACATTGTTCACTAAAATCTATTTCTTATGTTTATAATTTTATAAAAATATTTATTAAGGACAGTAATATTATTGTTAACTTCTCTTTGTTTAAGTTCAGAACATCTGATCATATTTAGATTTGATCTCCTTCCTTAACAATATAGAAAACGTTAATGAACTTTGTAGCTGTTTTCACTGAGACTTGTTAGTTTTTCTGGCCATGCAATGTTAAAAGGTTGAAGGAATTAAAATAATTATGCATACTGCAATAAAACTGACTTAAAAACATCTTGCTTTCCCCTGCTGCTATAACATTATGCTGGTTGATGTTTATATTTCTCACACTCGCACATTCTCAACAAAAAAATTGTGCTCAGAATTAGAGCTGGAACCTAACTCGTCTGTCAATCACATCAGACTAGTTCAGAACTCCAAGAATTGTTGTGTTCCTGTATGCTTATTCCATCAGAAATCATTGATTATATTCCTTATCAGGAGAGCATCTTATCCATATCTTTTGAAGTCGCATGAAGAAGTGCGAGATATTAAATGTCGAGATTAGTATTTCTGACACAGACTTCATTTATGTTCCATCATATATGTTGTATTTGTGATACCTATTTCAAAGAATACTATTGCTAAGTTACAAATTGCAAAGTTGCATTATCACCGTAAGAAATGTTAATTTTTTGTTACATTTATTTTGTTGTTGTAATAATATACAATAATATAATTAATTATATAATAATATAATATAATTCATATAGGAGAAGGTGTATCTTGGTCTACGCCCTATGGGCCGGTTACGGCTCGAAAGGTCAATAGATAGATAGAATAATATACAATATACCAATGATCTCATCTACAGTTAGGAAAAGAAGATGACATATTTTGGACATGTGTTGAGAAGAGACGTCAAGAGAAATACAAAAGAGGCTCTTCTATGGGAAACATCAGGATACAGAATAAGAGGAAGACCTAATGAGACACTAAAAAGAACACTAAAGAGCAGCAAAATTGACAGGCATAGACTCATTAGATAAGATTGAGCATCTTGCCAAGAATAGAGATAGATGAAGAAAAACATTACAAGCCCTGTGCAACATTTAGTGGTGCTTGAAGGATCATGACAAGAATAATATATTCTTACAAGTAGATATTGTTACAAATTTAACTAACCACTCCAGCCTAACTAATGAGCTCATGAAATTAATTAATTTCATCCAGAATGGAACTGTGACCCATGACTACTTCATTCCTGAACTCTTTAATACTTAAAGCATTGTTTACTGCCCCAAGGAAAGGCTGTAAACTATACTGATCAAAAGAACTGGAAAAGTTAGATAAAGGTGTATGATTTATCTGTGACCAGCAGGAATCAGAAAAATGTTTTCGTTTGTGAGTAATATAAAGAAATTTTTTAAAAATGGTAGCTCTCTCTTTTTGCTTTGGCCTCTTTCAGAACAAATTCATTACTCTTCTTAGCTGTCCGTGGTATTCTCAACATTCTTCTGTAAAACTACATTTCTACAGACTCCAGTGATTTTCTTGTCTGTTGTCCTATTGTCCATGATTCACATCCATATGTTAAGATTGGTTCTACATAACATTTAAGAACTCTTTTTCTTGTTTCTATTGTCAAAAATGGATTGCATAGTCTTTGTACAAATTTTACTACTGTATCGTAATCTGGTATTAAGAGTATACAGAAAGAAAGGAATGCCATGTGGTTATTCCTCACCATATGAAAGCACATATTAAAAGAGGAGAATGGAGAAGAGCAAGAAGCAGACACAGAGAAAGAAGTGCTACAACAACATCAATTGGCAGTGATTGAGGCAGCCAAAAGGGTGAGAACCAGAACTTTTGACTCCTTTGACAATTGAATGGATACCAGAGGAAGTGAAGAAAGAAGCTAGCGCGTATCCACCTATATACTTGCACCGTCAAAGATGTAAACTTTTAGATTGATTTATTCAGCAGATGTGGATGTTTTTTGGGAAATTGGTTAAACTCTGCTTTACAACAGGACAGTTTACCATCCGGAGCAGTTATGCAAGAATGCTGATTGTGTGTATGCTTATGTTTTATGTTAAATTTAATTTAGTTTATTTATTCTTGTTTGTATGTTGTGTGCCATTCTTTACAAAAACTGCACACATCGTAGTTTTATTTATGGTGATGTGAATAACAAATAAATAGGGGAGAAAGTCAAGAAGAACATAACCTTTCTCTTTTTTGTGAATTAGCTTATCAGAAACCATTAGTTTCTTGACCTAGTACCAATCATTTAATGTTTTTAATTAAGTGATAGTCATTTAACATATTTTTTAAAAATCTGGAAATGTATACTTTGCTCACAAGTCAGTAATGTGTACACACATCTGTCAACTTTTAGTGATAATAATCTCTACCCATATCAGTTATTAACCTTACAAATACGCACACAAAAACACAAATTCATGTTTTCTGGATAAACAATTTTCAAACAGCAAATTTGTAGAGTAAACTGATATTGTATTCATGCTCAAGGTATTCCTGCCAAGCTGTAAAAAAACTAGGCAGAATTGTAAAAATTGCATTAGTAACTGAAGTCACTGTTAACTTTCTATAATTTTTAGTTGATGTTACTGGAATTGTTTTTGTTGGTATTAATTATTCTTGTTCTACCCCATTGTGAGAATTGTTGGAAGTTGGCATACTTTATGTTATATCATGTTTCTTGTTCTTCTGCGTTGACCATTAGATTTCTTCTCTTCATTGTGTATCCCTAAAGGGACATTAAAAAGGTGTAGTCACTATATTTTAGACCAGCCTGACTAGTCTGTTTTTAGATGCTTCAGGTGGAGTAGGATCTTGATTAGTTGTGGTTCACTGATACAAGCAGTTTATTCTGAGTCACTGAGGGTCAACAGCCCAGGTAGTGTAAGGTCTGTCCATGGTTCAAAGTTAGCTATAAATTGTGCAATATTTGACCCAACTTGTGAAACTTCAGACAGCATTAGTTCTTCCTTGGCTTGGTGAGACTAGTTATTCTGTTAAATGGGTCTGCATAGGTAGGTATTGTGGGGTTTTGATCAGCTTCGATCCTGATTTCAGCTTTGAGATCTTGGTCACTGGTTCCTTTTGGGGACTGGTTGGTCTCGGAAACAGAGAGGTTGTGGGTTCAAATCCCAGCTGTACTAGCTGTGATTTTTATTTATGATTTCTCCCTGCAGCAACCACACCTGGTCTCAGCAGCGAGTCCAGGTGAAACGTCAATTACTCATCGATGGGAAAAAATATGAGTATCTCCGAAGGTGGTGAAAGACCCCTGTGCACACTGCTAGCAGGGAAAAACGGATTAATACTCAAAATTCAGTTCCTAGGGACTTTGTCTGAGGTAAAAGCTGGTGAAAGCAAATATAAAAAAATGTGGTTCCTTTCTGCTCATACATCTTATGGCCTCGCTTGAATTGTGTTTGTCCTGTATATCTTAATTAGTTACTCTCTCCACCCCACTTCAAAATTCCAATACTTTAACAGTGAAATTTGCTGTAATGCATATTTTTTTTAATGTGATGGAAATCTTCCAAAATGGTACATAAGGTTTGCACTAGAGAATGTAGAGAAACAGCATATATTTTACTATAGCGGATTGACATGTAAATTTATTTCAGTCCTTGATTGTATGTATGTGTTATTTTAATTAAATATTTATATAAACTCAGAAATGTTACAATATATGAGTTATTCTAGAGTGTATGTTATTCTAGTACTAAATGGCTTATATATCTGCTCTGATCATTATTCCCAAGCTGGAATAGCACAGCAAATAAGTAATAAGTACTATTTGTTATATTAAGAAATATTTGTACTTCTTGCAGTTTCCTCATATTCCAAGTCCGGCTTGTTGCAGGAGCTTCTGAGTTAAGTGCTCTGTGCACACCGTGAGCTGTGTGTCTCATCCGTTTTCATCCTGCTTCGATATCCCGCTTGTTTACGATGAATGATGATATCGTATGACGGGGAACAGTTGGCTGTGTTCACTTTCTGCGCGGTTTCGCCTTATGTCTTTTGGCGTGTGCTGAGACTGCTACGATGGGGACTACAGTTACCTTTCTTTGTTTGGGAGATGAGTTAGTAATTCGGATGATTCCACTGGCACGGGCGGTTGAGCACTTATGGATTTTAATTCGTTTGCTGTGAGACTGAGGCCTTCCATAACCAATAACAATAACCAATTTGTACTTTTAGATGAGTTGAGTGGTCCAAAGATAAGATGATGGTCTCTGGACAAAAAGGTCCCAGATTCGAATCCTGCCTCAGGTTAATGAAATTTTTAACTTCAGATCTGTGTTTTCTACATGGCTTTACCATCCCCCATCCTCTGGGTAGTGAGTTTTGATTTTCAGCTCTCTTTGATGATAGCAAAAAAAGAAGTTTCTGTTTGCATATTAAGAAATGATTAGGTGAAAATGGCCACAACCTGGATAAATTATTAGGCTATTGAAAATCTACCACTGCCGAAAATGGAAATGTCAGACCAAAATATCACAACTTGCTGTAAACTAGCAACACAACACAAGACATCCAAGCCCACTCAAAGAGTAAATTCTGACGAAGAAACATTTTATGTGAAGAATAAATTTGTTCTGTCAAGAAATGAATAATATTTTGTTTTCATCAGCATGTGTTTTCTGGAAGCGTGTGAGAATTAGAAATAAAGAATTTATTGCCAGCTGCAAGACATGGATTGGTACACAGAGATTTTGTTGAAGTTTGTTGTCTTTGCAAATATTTATTATTGTTTGGTCCCACTGACGACGATTAGTTAATTCATGGCTTCAATCAGTGTGACAGAAACTGAAACAGAAATATGTCAAACCATTTAATATGTGAGTAAGAAATGTTTCAACAGTTGAAAATAGCTACTTAGCATGTGACACTGGAGATGTATGGATTTGTTAACTTTTTAAACATTACAGAACATGACAAACAAAAGCAAGAGACTTTTCTTCATCTATCTCTATCTATCTACTGTCCTTTCGAGCTGAAGATGGCACATAGGGCAGAACCACAATCTCAAAAACAGAAACCTTGCGTGCCAAAATGGCACATATTGCAGAGATCACAGAAACAAACTCTAAAGCTCCAACTCAAACAAGAAGCAGACAGATTCATAAGAAGGAAAAAATACAGGGCGAAAGAAAATTAACAAAAAAAAATAGCATTAATAAAAATAATGTGGGTGCTACAAAATCCAAAGTCAACTATGACTGAAGGAGGCTACTACAACTATTGTCCTGTACAACGAGGTGCCTTTTAGAAGTCCAGTTTCTCTGTGTGTAAAGGAAGCCTCATAGCAATAGGTGTAAAGTAGTTAACCTTAAAATAATAAATGTGGTATTTGAATGAGAAGAGGATCAATTCTCTTCCTTGCTGGTATTACCTTACCTAACTGATAGTTATCCTCTAATTTCTTACAGCTGGTTTGACTAAAGGGTGTAAATTTGAGAGAAAACTTAGCATACAATAAGATAGTGTCAAAATGACTTTTGAGTCATCACCAGGGAGATGACTTGTACGGTAGTTTATGACATTAACAATATAAGATTATGAGTTGTTGTAAGTCATGAATCATCATCGAGTGCCATCTCCGCAACGAAGGTTGGCTACCATAGAGCGCCATTCTGTTCTGTCTCTTGCTTTGATCGTGCAGGTTGTCACAGGCTCACTTGTCCATCTTTTGATGTTACTCATCCATATTAGTCTTGGTCTGCCTCTGCCTCTTTTACCTTGTATTTTCCCTTCCAAAATTACTTTTAGTATGCTGTTGTGTCTTTTAACATGGCCCAAAAATCACATTTGTATTGTTTGAATTGTATTTAGTAGTTCTCTTTTCATTTTTAGTTGTTTTAAGACTTCGTCATTTATTTTCTTTTCTTTCCATCCAATTCCACCTTTTCTTCTATATATCCACATTTCAAAGGCCTCAATTTTCTGTTCTATTTTCTTGTCTAATATCCATGTTTCTGCACCATATAGGAATGTTGAGAAGACATAACATTTTGCTATTCTTAGTTTTAGCTCTGGTGTTATTTGTTTTGATATTAGTATATTTTTCATGACATTAAAATTTCTTTTTGCCATTCCTATTCTTTTGTTTATTTCAGTTGTACATTTTCCATCACTTGTTATAGTATGGCCAAGGTAGTTGTAGATCTGAACTGTCTCCAGGTCTATTCCTTCAATTTTGATATCCACTTGTAGGTTTTGAGTATTTTCTCTGTTTATGATCATAGTTTTAGTCTTTTTGATATTTATATATAATCCATATTCTTTGCTTGTCGTGTTTATTTCATTAAGTAATTGTAGATCTTTAGGAATTTCTACTAGTAGTACAGTATTGTCAGCATATCTTAGGTTATTGATTATCTTTCCATGAATGTTTAGGCCTGGCATCACTGTGATATTTTTAAAGATTTGCTCAGTGTATAGATTGAACAAGCGTGGTGATAGGATGCATCCCTGTCTTACTCCTCTTTTTATATCAATGGGTGTAGAGTTCTCTTTGTTATTTTTTATTATTGCTGTTTGCTCCCAGTATAAATTACATATTAGTTGTATGTCCGTGTCATCTAGATGTATCTCTTTTAGGCATTTTATAAGTTGTTTGTGGTGTACTCAACCAAAAGCTTTGGTGTAGTCTATGAAGCAGGCACATATTGGTTTGTTTACTTCTATAAAATGTTTAATTAGTGTCCTCATGCTAAATATGGCTTCTTTTGTCCCACTATCTTTCCTAAATCCAAATTACTGCTCATCTAATTCAGTATTGATTTTATTCTGAATCCTTCCTTGTATAACTTATAGCAAGATATTTGTAATATGGCTCATTAGGCTTATTGTTCTAAAGTCACTACATTAAACTGCACCATTCCTTTTAGGCAATGCAATGAAAGTTGATGTTTTTAGTTCATTTGGTATGTATCCTGTATGGTATATGTCATTTAATATTTCTGTAATCACTTCAATGCCAAAATCTTCTACTGCCTGTATCATCTCTATCTGTATGATGTCAGGTCCTGCTACTTTTCCCTTTTTCATTGTTTTTATAGCTTTTTCCACCTCAGATTTTAAGATTTTATAGCCTGATGTACATTTTATAATTGGTTTCTTGTCCCTTCAATCATGAAATAGTTCTGTTATATATTCCTGCCATCTGTCTATTATATCTTTATTGTCTGTTGGCATTTTTCCTTTTTTATCTGCAATGCATCCACTTTTTGTGGCTTTTTTAAAGTCATGAATGTGCTTCATTAATTCAGACACACATCCTTTATTAACTGTTCTGTTTTCGTCAAAACCGAATGCATTGTTATAGCTTGACACAGTGATGTTCACAATAAACATGTCTTTTCGTATTCTTTCATATATGAAAACTTGTTTGTGTTTCGCTGCATTGCTACTTTTATTTTTATTACAAAGAATTTTGTTACAGGAGAGCAGATCTTTAAAGTGATAAGATTGAGACAGTTCGTGCTAGCAAAAATGATGCAGTCTGCTAGGGGTGGTCTCAATTTATTACTACTGGTTCGGAGACGACAATCTCAGACTTGGACGCAGACTTCAGAAAAAATAGAAAAAAAACCACTACCTAAATTAAATGTGTTAGATGCCTTGTTGTTGTTGAGTTGCGCCTTGTTACCCCAGTGAGAGAGTACTGTTTACCATGAGTTGCATCTAGTTACCTCTTTACCCCAGTGAGAGAGTACTGTTTACCATGAGTTGCAACTTGTTACCCCAGTGAGAGAGTACTGTTTACCATGAGTTGCAACTTGTTGCCCCAGTGAGAGAGTACTGTTTACCATGAGTTGTGCCTTGTTACCCTAGTGAGAGAGTACTGTTTACCATGAGTTGCAACTTGTTGCCCCAGTGAGAGAGTACTGTTTACCATGAGTTGCGCCTTGTTACCCCAGTAAGAGAGTACTGTTTACCATGAGTTGCACCTTGTTACCCCAGTAAGAGAGTACTATTTACCATGAGTTGCACCTTGTTACCCCAGTAAGAGAGTACTATTTACCATGAGTTGCACCTTGTTACCCCAGTAAGAGAGTACTATTTACCATGAGTTGCACTTTGTTACCCCAGTAAGAGAGTACTGTTTACCATGAGTTGCACCTTGTTACCCCAGTGAGAGAGTACTGTTTACCATGAGTTGCATCTAGTTACCTCTTTACCCCAGTGAGAGAGTACTGGTTACCATGAGTTGCACCTTGTTACCCCAGTGAGAGAGTACTGTTTACCATGAGTTGCACCTTGTTACCCCTGTAAAGAGAGTACTGTTTACCATGAGTTGCACCTTGTTACCCCATTGAAAGAGTACTGTTTACCATGAGTTGCACCTTGTTACCCCTGTAAGAGAGTACTGTTTACCATGAGTTGCATCTAGTTACCTCTTTACCCCAGTGAGAGAGTACTGTTTACCATGAGTTGCACCTTGTTACCCCAGTGAGAGAGTACTGTTTACCATGAGTTGCACCTTGTTACCCCAGCGAAAGAGTACTGTTTACCATGAGTTGCATCTAGTTACCCTAGTGAGAGAGTACTGTTTACCATGAGTTGCAACTTGTTGCCCCAGTGAGAGAGTACTGTTTACCATGAGTTGTGTCTTGTTACCCCAGTAAGAGAGTACTGTTTACCATGAGTTGCACCTTGTTACCCCAGTAAGAGAGTACTATTTACCATGAGTTGCACCTTGTTACCCCAGTAAGAGAGTACTATTTACCATGAGTTGCACCTTGTTACCCCAGTAAGAGAGTACTATTTACCATGAATTTCACCTTGTTACCCCAGTAAGAGAGTACTGTTTACCATGAGTTGCACCTTGTTACCCCAGTGAAAGAGTACTGTTTACCATGAGTTGCACCTTGTTACCCCTGTAAGAGAGTACTGTTTACCATGAGTTGCACCTTGTTACCCCAGTAAGAGAGTACTGTTTACCAAGAGTTGCACCTTGTTACCCCAGTAAGAGAGTACTGTTTACCATGAGTTGCACCTTGTTACCCCAGTAAGAGAGTACTATTTACCATGAGTTGCACCTTGTTACCCCAGTAAGAGAGTACTATTTACCATGAGTTGCACCTTGTTACCCCAGTAAGAGAGTACTGTTTACCATGAGTTGCACCTTGTTACCCCAGTGAAAGAGTACTGTTTACCATGAGTTGCACTTTGTTACCCCAGTAAGAGAGTACTGTTTACCATGAGTTGCACCTTGTTACCCCAGTAAGAGAGTACTGTTTACCAAGAGTTGCACCTTGTTACCACAGTAAGAGAGTACTGTTTACCATGAGTTGCACCTTGTTACCCCAGTGAAAGAGTACTGTTTACCATGAGTTGCACCTTGTTACCCCAGTGAAAGAGTACTGTTTACCATGAGTTGCACCTTGTTACCCCAGTGAGAGAGTACTGTTTACCATGAGTTGCACCTTGTTACCCCATTGAAAGAGTACTGTTTACTATGAGTTGCACCTTGTTACCCCAGTGAGAGAGTACTGTTTACCATGAGTTGCACCTTGTTACCCCAGTGAGAGAGTACTGTTTACCATGAGTTGCACCTTGTTACCCCAGTGAAAGAGTACTGTTTACCATGAGTTGCACCTTGTTACCCCAGTGAAAGAGTACTGTTTACCATGAGTTGCACCTTGTTACCCCAGTGAAAGAGTACTGTTTACCATGAGTTGCACCTTGTTACCCCAGTAAGAGAGTACTGTTTACCATGAGTTGCACCTTGTTACCCCAGTAAGAGAGTACTGTTTACCATGAGTTGCACCTTGTTACCCCAGTGAGAGAGTACTGTTTACCATGAGTTGCACCTTGTTACCCCAGTAAAATAGTACTGTTTAACATGAGTTGCACCTTGTTACCCCAGTGAAAGAGTACTGTTTACCATGAGTTGCACCTTGTTACCCCAGTGAAAGAGTACTGTTTACCATGAGTTGCACCTTGTTACCCCAGTGAAAGAGTACTGTTTACCATGAGTTGCACCTTGTTACCCCAGTGAGAGAGTACTGTTTACCATGAGTTGCACCTTGTTACCCCAGTGAAAGAGTACTGTTTACCATGAGTTGCACCTTGTTACCCCAGTGAGAGAGTACTGTTTACCATGAGTTGCACCTTGTTACCCCTGTAAGAGTGTACTGTTTACCAAGAGTTGCGCCTTCAAGAACTCGTGTAGGCCTACAATTATTGCCACTCTGACGTCCACAACGATAGAAAATGAGTGCTTGCTTAAAGAGCATCAAATAAGACAATGTTATAGCTTGAGAAGACAGCGTGTTGAAATTCCTCTGTGATCACTTAGTGGATTGTTTCTCTGTGATCATTTAGTGGATTGTTTCTCTGTGATCATTCAGTGGATTGTTTCTCTGTGATCATTTAGTGGATTGTTTCTCTGTGATCATTCAGTGGATTGTTTCTCTGTGATCATTCAGTGGATTGTTTCTCTGTGATCATTTAGTGGATTGTTTCTCTGTGATCAATTAGTGGATTATTTCTCTGTGATCACTTAGTGGATTGTTTCTCTGTGATCATTTAGTGGATTGTTTCTCTGTGATCATTTAGTGGATTATTTCTCTGTGATCATTCAGTGGATTGTTTCTCTGTGATCACTTAGTGGATTGTTTCTCTGTGTTCACTTAGTGGATTGTTTCTCAGTGTTCACTTAGTGGATTGTTTCTCTGTGATCATTCAGTAGATTGTTTCTCTGTGATCATTTAGTGGATTGTTTCTCTTTGATCACTTAGTGGATTGTTTCTCTGTGATCATTCAGTGGATTGTTTCTCTGTGATCATTTAGTGGATTGTTTCTCTGTGATCATTTAGTGGATTGTTTCTCTGTGATCATTTAGTGGATTGTTTCTCTGTGATCATTTAGTGGATTGTTTCTCTGTGATCACTTAGTGGATTGTTTCTCTGTGATCAATTAGTGGATTGTTTCTCTGTGATCAATTAGTGGATTGTTTCTCTGTGATCAATTAGTGGATTATTTCTCTGTTATCACTTAGTGGATTGTTTCTCTGTGATCATTTAGTGGATTGTTTCTCTGTGATCATTTAGTGGATTATTTCTCTGTGATCATTCAGTGGATTGTTTCTCTGTGATCACTTAGTGGATTGTTTCTCTGTGTTCACTTAGTGGATTGTTTCTCAGTGTTCACTTAGTGGATTGTTTCTCTGTGATCATTCAGTGGATTGTTTCTCTGTGATCATTTAGTGGATTGTTTCTCTGTGATCACTTAGTGGATTGTTTCTCTGTGATCATTTAGTGGATTGTTTCTCTGTGATCATTTAGTGGATTGTTTCTCTGTGATCATTTAGTGGATTGTTTCTCTGTGATCATTTAGTGGATTGTTTCTCTGTGATCTATTAGTGGATTGTTTCTCTGTGATCACTTAGTGGATTGTTTCTCTGTGATCATTTAGTGGATTGTTTCTCTGTGATCACTTAGTGGATTGTTTCTCTGTGATCATTTAGTGGATTGTTTCTCTGTGATCATTTAGTGGATTGTTTCTCTGTGATCATTCAGTGGATTGTTTCTCTGTGATCATTTAGTGGATTGTTTCTCTATGATCATTTAGTGGATTGTTTCTCTGTGATCACTTAGTGGATTGTTTCTCTGTGATCATTTAGTGGATTGTTTCTCTGTGATCATTCAGTGGATTGTTTCTCTGTGATCATTTAGTGGATTGTTTCTCTGTGATCACTTAGTGGATTGTTTCTCTGTGATCATTTAGTGGATTGTTTCTCTGTGATCATTTAGTGGATTGTTTCTCTGTGATCATTCAGTGGATTGTTTCTCTGTGATCATTCAGTGGATTGTTTCTCTGTGATCATTCAGTGGATTGTTTCTCTGTGATCATTTAGTGGATTGTTTCTCTGTGATCATTCAGTGGATTGTTTCTCTGTGATCATTTAGTGGATTGTTTCTCTGTGATCATTCAGTGGATTGTTTCTCTGTGATCATTCAGTGGATTGTTTCTCTGTGATCGAAGAGAATGCCTTTAACCGTCTCAGAAGTTAAGGGACATAATCGAAGTTTTTTCTTCAGCGTTCACTCCTTTTGGTGATGTGGATGCGTTAAGTCGCTAGTAAATGGCAGGTCGTGATGTTTTGCGTTTTTTGACCCTACACATCCATCTTCAGTGTGGTTATATTTTTAATCTATGAACAATTTTGTCCAACATGGGCCGTTTTGGCCGACTCTTTTCGATTTTTAACTGAAAATTGTTTGTTTTTGTTACGTGTGCACAGTGCAGTCTCTTCCCAGTTTTTCATTGTTATTCGAGAGTGTTAGATATCGAATCTCATTACCCAGAGATCGGGGGAGGGTAACGCCGCGAAGATCTATCTCTATCTTTCGTTCGCCTGAAGTATTGTCTATATCTGCAATGTCGTTTCCTGTATAAAGTTTACTGTCTTTTGTAATTCTTGCAGTGGCCCATATAGTTTTGTCTGTAGTGTTGTATCTATGGGCCACTGGATTTTCCTCAGTCTACTATATTCAGTACAGTCTTGAAGTATGTGTTCAGCAGTCTGGGGCACCTGTCCACATGTGCATGTAGTGAAGAAACTTCCGATTTAATGAGAAAAGATCCTACACCTTGTGACGGGATCCGAACACGGAACTTTCTTGTCAATAGATGACGTCATATATCTATCATTTTACCACTCAGCCTCTAAACCTCCCCCACCTCAAAAATCGAAATAAGATAAAACGACTGGAAGGATGGGCTGAGGACCTGCATTATTTAGCAAACAACATGAACAATCAGCGTCCATGCTCTGCGCATTCTGTAAGAACGGACCACACTTAGAATAATTGGCTGTGGAATAGACAGAGCTCGTGTTGGTCTATCTACCCTAAGTAAATGAAGATCCATGTTTGTGTTATCAGCCGTCAGTACATAACGTTTAGACTCTACATCTATAGATACGATATTCAAATTGCAACACTTAATCTACACCGACGATTCCTAGCCTATAAGTCGTATCCCTAACAGTGGTCACCATGTGTTTCTTTATTGAGGTCACGAGTGTTATTTTCAATTGCATGCAATTTCGTCACGAGTGTTTAAACCTCTGCTGAGATTAAATGTGTCAGACGAATGAGAGGAAACAGTCTGAGAGATAAGATCAGAAATGATGAACTGAGAAAAAAGCTAGGAATAGGCCCCGCCGTAGGATATATAAAGAAGCAACAGATAAAATGGTTTGGCCACGTGACAAAGCAGAAAGATCAAAACACAACACAACGAGTCTTCAATAAACGTTGTCAGAATACCAGACCCAAGGGTCGACCACGAAAATCGATGGAATATTAGAAGCACTAGGAAACATAACAGCAGAGGCGAACAGAAGATCAAAAGACCGAGAATTATATCTCCCCTCAACACTGAAAGGCAAATAAGGAAGGAAGGAAGAAGAATATTTAAAGGAGTAGGCAAATAACTGCGGTACAGCTGGTGTAGAGCCAGTCTCAGAACATACATATGGATGTGAATCATGGACAATAGGACAACAGACAAGAAAATCACTGGAGTATGTAGAAATGTGGTTTCAGAAGAATGTTGAGAATATCATGGACAGTTAAGAAGAGTAATGAAAACGTTTTAAAAGAGGACAAAGTAAAAAGAGTGTTAAAATTAGGAAGAAACAATCATAATTGTTTGGCCATGTAATGAGAAGGGAACAGCTGGAATATATTGTAACAACTGGGAAAATTGAGGGACGAAGAGACAGAGAGAAGCAGAAAGAAAAGATACCAGGCAGGTTAAGAGAATGGCTTGGCCGAAGGTCAACAACAGAAATGATAAATAACTGTCGCGATCGAAAGTTGTGGAAAGACATGATCACCTACGCCTGCAGGCATGGTACTTGATGATGATGATGATAGCTGGTGAGCAGGAACGAATCAGACACAATGTATTGTGTCCCATGACAACTTCACATAGGACAACGGTACAGAATCATGACGTTTCAACCTTCCTCAGAAAACAACAAAAACAAACACGTGGACACACAGATGGGTCGGGGCGGATTAATTTTCACTGCCCCCCCCCCCCCCTTTTCATTACTTCCTCTTTTACTCGACTAGTGGTCATTCGCCGTAAAGAGCTCCCACAGTGTGGACATTGGATCTCACACGCTGCGAAGTTTTTTTTTTTTTTTTTTCTAAATTATATTTCCCTCCCAATTTTCCCTAATTTGAGTAACTGCCTAAAATTGTGTTCGATTCTGTTACATTTCTATTGCATTCCTGTTTTGTTTTTTTTTTGTTTCTGTTTATTTTTTTTTATTTTTTTTTAGGAAAGTTATGCAAGCCGAGATTTCATCATTTTGTATTGTTCTATTAAGAGCTGTCTCGATACACTGTGCCCAACTAGTTCTACAAAGAATGTTTAAAGCCTTTAACTTATTCTTTTGTTCCTTTCTCGTTTACCTTTCAGCGTCTAGGGATATAATTTGCGGTCTTTTGCTCTTCAGTTCGTCTCTGCTACTATTATGTTTTCTAGTGTTTCTAATATTCCGTCGATTCATCTTTTTCGTGGTCGGACTTTGGATCTGGTGTTCTCGCAGAGTTTATCTCTCTCTCTCTCTCTCTCTCTCTCTCTCTCTCTCTCTCTCTCTCTCTGCGATCAAGACTCAATCAGAGTAGGATTCCAGACTCTCTCATGAAGTCAGCTGTCTGTTTAAGCGAATCGATTGCCCCATATAGTTTCTCTTCCAGGGAGGTGGGCGTGGACCACATTGCTCTTCTCAGGTCTGTGTACTGTAGGCAATCCTGTAGAACATGTTTTGTTGTCATATTGTCCAGTGTACAGTGTCATAGGCTGGTTGTACTTATTTTGAATTTGGTGAACATGTGATTTCTCGTTCTATTGTAGCCAGTGCGTAGGCGAAGTATGATGACTTGATCCCTCCTTGATAGTTGGTGGTATCCGTCACTCTCGTAATGCTTTGGGTGTTCTCGTTTCCATTTTTTATGGAACTGACCCTTGAGGATGGATTTGGCTTCATCATAACAGCGGATGGTTCTCTTGTGGTAATCTCCCTCCCTCTTTAGCTAATTTGTCTGTGCGTTCGTTCCCGTGTATATTACAGTGTGATGGTATCCACTGAATGACTACTCTCTGGAAGTTATTGCATAGCTGCTCCAGGGTTGTTCTCACCAGTGCATCAGTTAGAATCACCAATTTATTGTGCATGTTATTTTTGTGTTGAATAGCCAGTGTTGCAGCATCTCTGATGGCCTCAGTTTATGCTTTAAAGTTGTTTGAGAATTTTCCAGTAGCTATTGACTTGGTGATCTCGTCCTGATTATTCAGCGTCAAGAACACACCCCCCCCCCCTCCATTTCTGGTGGCATTTGTAGCAGAGCCATCTGTGTATATGTGGGACCAAGAGTCCGAGGGTTTCGATATTATTTGGGAAAGTACTGGGTCTCCAGTAGTTAGTTCATTGGCAATTGCAGCGAAGTTGCACCTCTTTAGTCGTACAATTCCGGAACCAGTTATTCTTTGGTGCATGGAGTCGCTAAGGAGCCTTCTATATTTCTCCGCTTGTTGCAATACTTTAGTAACCCGTCTGTTATCTAAGGGTTGTAAACCTGTTACTGTTTCTAGAGTCTTGATAGGTGTAGATTTCATAGCACCAGTGATGATACGGGCAATTTGGTTCCGTGTTCTGTTAATTTTGCTAAGGTGTGATTTGGAAGCCATAGCCCAGGCTGTGACTCCATACTCTAGAACTGGTCTGACTCTTCCTGCGTATAGTCTTTTCAAAATTTTGCTGTCTGCCCCCAGTCCGTTCCTGCCAATTTCTTCATAATATTTGTTCGTTTTCTGGCTTTTTTCCTTGCTCTGTCTATCTGATTTTTCCAAGTCATTCTGCGATTCATGGTGACGTAAAGATATGTTGGGTTTTGGTCAATAGGAAGTGTATGGTCTTTTTTCTTCAAGTTTGCAGAGTGTGTTTCTTGATAGGCTGAAAATTGTATATGTAGTTTTTTTTTTTTTTCGTTGATTGGTAAGAACCAGGTGTTCGTCCATTTTTCAAGTTCACCTTGGGCATCTTGCATCCTGGGTCCAGCCACCGACATACTTTCCTCGCGAGCCTATAATTCATAACGCCAGATCGTCTGCGTATATTGCTGAGTGTATATTGAAGGCTCGTTGTATTGTTTTTTTTTTTTTTTTATCTTTCTGCCTTGTCACGTGGTCAAACCATTTTATATGTTATTTCTTTATATATTCTATGGCGGGGGTTTCGTTCCACATACTGTTTTTGAGATGTTGATTACTGTTTTCTTAAACTTCTTCCACTCTTTTTCTACTGTGCTTTCTTCGTTAAGGAGTTTCTTGAATTCCTCTGTTAGTTTTTTTCTTTTAGTGTCTTTCTTATTCTTGATCTTTTAGTTGTTTTATTTTTATTGTCTGTTGTTTTTGCTTCTTTTGTTTGTTTGACCTTTGGCACTTAAAAAAAAAAAAAGTGAATTAACCATTATACAATGTGGGGGATTTGGTAGTTCAGTTGTTAGTGAACAAAACATCCAATTCGATTCGAGACCGGCTGTTGTGTTCACCCAGCTGGAGTACGACGACATGGCGTGACACCAGCCAACTTATCCATGCTGGAGTACGAAAATCATTGAAAAATGTTGGCATTAACATTACATTTCCCATGCCCGTTAAGGTGTGGAGGGAGTCAGTCATCATCATCATCATCGAGTGCCATCTCTGCAACGAACTTTGCTTTATTATTAAATGTGATCTAGATTATTTGGCAATTAATGAAGGTCGTTGTGAGCTATATGGTTATTCTTCCTCATCATCAAGTACCGGGCCTACTTGCGTAGATGATCATGTCTCTCCACAACTTTCGATCTCGACAGTTCTTTATCATTTCTGTTGTTGACCTTCTACCAAACCATTCTCTTAAGCTGTCTGGTATTTTCTCTCTTTGCTTCCCTCTATCTCTTCGTCCCTCAATTTTTCCAGTTGTTACAATATATTCCAGTTGTTCTCTTCTCATTACATGGCCAAAAAAATGATGATTGTTTCTTCCTAATATTGGAAACCAGCTCTCCTTTTGCCTTGACCTCTTTCAGAACATTTTCATTACTCTTCTTAGCTGTCCGTGGCATTCTCAACATTCTTCTGTAAAACCACATTTCTACAGACTCCAGAGATTTTCTTGTCTGTTGTCCTAATGTCCATGATTTAATATGGTTATTAATCAAGGTAATTATAATCTATTCCTCTTCTTCTTCTTTCCTTCCTTATTTGCTTTTCAGCGTCGAGAGGAGATATAATTTGTGGTTTTTTTGCCCTTCTGTTTGCATCTGCTGCTGTTATGTTTCATATTGCTTCTTATATTCCGACGATCCATCTTTTTCGTGGTCGACCCTTGGGTCTGGTATTCTCGCAACGTTTATTGAGGGCTCGTTGTGTGTTTTTTTTTTTTTATCACTCTGCCTTGTCACGTGGCCAAATCATTTTATCAGTTGTTTCTTGATATATATTCTATGGCGGGGGTTAAACTATCTTTTTCCTCAGTTCTTCGTTTCTGATCGTGCCTCTCAGGTTATTTGGCTATTAATAAAGGCGGCTGTATGTTCTATGTCTGTTAATGAAGATGATTATAGGTTATTTAGCTTTGTATAAAGGTAGTTGTAGGTTGGCTATTATAATATATTTGAAGGTTACATTGCTATTTATAAAGGTAGCTGTAGGCTATATGTTTATTGACAAAGCTAGTTGTAGGTTATATAGCTATTAACAAAGCTAGTTGCAGGGATTATATGTTTATTAACAAAGCTAGTTGTATGTTATATGTTTATTAACAAAGCTAGTTGTATGTTATATGTTTATCAACAAAGCTATTGTAGGTTATATGTTTATTGACAAAGCTAGTTGTAGTGGTTATATGTTTATTAACAAAGCTAGTTGTAGGTTATATGTTTATTAACAAAGCTAGTTGTAGGGTTATATGTTTATTAACAAAGCTAGTTGTATGTTATATGTTTATTAACAAAGCTAGTTGTATGTTATATGTTTATTAACAAAGCTAGTTGTAGGTTATATGTTTATCAACAAAGCTAGTTGTAGGTTATATGTTTATTAACAAAGCTAGTTGTAGGTTATATGTTTATTGACAAAGCTAGCTTTAGGTTATATGTTTATTGACAAAGCTAGTTGTAGGTTATATGTTTATTAACAAAGCTAGTTGTAGGTTATATGTTTATTAACAAAGCTAGTTGTAGGTTATATGTTTATTAACAAAGCTAGTTGTAGGGTTATATGTTTATTAACAAAGCTAGTTGTAGGGGTTATTTGTTTATTAACAAAGCTAGTTGTAGGTTATATGTTTATTAACAAAGCTAGTTGTAGGTTATATGTTTATCAACAAAGCTAGTTGTAGGTTATATGTTTATTAACAAAGCTAGTTGTAGGTTATATGTTTATTGACAAAGCTAGCTTTAGGTTATATGTTTATTGACAAAGCTAGTTGTAGGTTATATGTTTATTAACAAAGCTAGTTGTAGGTTATATGTTTATTAACAAAGCTAGTTGTAGGGTTATATGTTTATTAACAAAGCTAGTTGTAGGTATATGTTTATTAACAAAGCTAGTTGCAGGGGTTATATGTTTATTAACAAAGCTAGATGTAGGTTATATGTTTATTAAAAAAGCTAGTTGTAGGGGTTATATGTTTATTAACAAAGCTAGTTGCAGGTTATATGTTTATTAACAAAGCTAGTTGTAGGTTATATGTTTATTAACAAAGCTAGTTGCAGGTTATATGTTTATTAACAAAGCTAGTTGTAGGTTATATGTTTATTAACAAAGCTAGTTGTAGGTTATATGTTTATTAACAAAGCTAGTTGTAGGTTATATGTTTATTAACAAAGCTAGTTGTAGTTTATATGTTTATTAACAAAGCTAGTTGTAGGGGTTATATGTTTATTAACAAAGCTAGTTGTAGGTTATATGTTTATTAACAAAGTTAGTTGTAGGTTATATGTTTATTAACAAAGCTAGTTGCAGGTTATAAGTTTATTAACAAAGCTAGTTGTAGGTTATATGTTTATTAACAAAGTTAGTTGTAGGTTATATGTTTATTAACAAAGCTAGTTGTAGGGGTTATATGTTTATTAACAAAGCTAGTTGCAGGTTATATGTTTATTAACAAAGCTAGTTGTAGGTTATATGTTTATTAACAAAGCTAGTTGCAGGTTATATGTTTATTAACAAAGCTAGTTGTAGGTTATATGTTTATTAACAAAGCTAGTTGTAGGTTATATGTTTATTAACAAAGCTAGTTGTAGGTTATATGTTTATTAACAAAGCTAGTTGTAGGTTATATGTTTATTAACAAAGCTAGTTGTAGGTTATATGTTTATTAACAAAGTTAGTTGTAGGTTATATGTTTATTAACAAAGCTAGTTGTAGGGGTTATATGTTTATTAACAAAGCTAGTTGTAGGTTATATGTTTATTAACAAAGTTAGTTGTAGGTTATATGTTTATTAACAAAGTTAGTTGTAGGTTATATGTTTATTAACAAAGCTAGTTGTAGGGGTTATATGTTTATTAACAAAGCTAGTTGTAGGTTATATGTTTATTAACAAAGCTAGTTGTAGGTTATATGTTTATTAACAAAGCTAGTTGCAGGTTATTTTTGCTATTAATGAAAAGGTGATGCTGCTCGAAAACGTGTTGAGAATTATTGGCCTACACAAATGTCTGCTCCAAGGTGTAGAGAAACCACAAGCAGCCGAGAGGAGACCAATGCGCCTGACAGTAGCAGAGCTGGAACCACAGCTGATGGCTTGCGCCAGGAGCAGTGAACCAGAACCATCGAGACCCTGTTCCACCTCTCCGTGGTGCCTCTAGAAACATATTAACTTGTCTAGTCTAGCCAAGCGAGTAGAGATTGAAGAGGGGTAACAACTAGGCAATCAACAATAGCATGCTGAAGTCGGATGTGTTGAGCCGGAAGGCGCAATTATCACAGTTTGACTGCAAACCACAGCACAAGGTATTCACTTAACGCCCTTTTAAGGGCGGATGATGACGAGTTGTGTTCCTTTAGTCATCGGGTGAACGCAAGCAAGCAACCAGACGAGATAGGGTTTTAAAACATTGGGAGTTTTCATGCAGATCACACAGTTCGTGACAAGCAGATCTGTAAATAGGTGCCCACACACTTAGAAATCTGGGAAGCTTTAACAATAGTTATCTTCATCATGTGCCATACGGGTTGATGTAGGCGATCATGTCCATCCATAATCGTATCAATTCTGTTGTTGACTGTTTTCCATGCCCAGACACCAAGTTATCTAGTATGTTCTCTCTTTGTCGTCCGCGATCTCTCTTTCCCTGTATTTTGCCAGTTGTAACCAAATGTTCCAACTTTCCTCTTTTCATGATGTGCCCGAAAAATGTTGATTGTTTCATTCTGATAGAATGGCAGGCTGTTGGAGAAAATAGATATGCTTTTTGGGGAAAATTATTGCTTGATCATTAGAGCTTGAACGGAACGGTTAATTTCCTTTTGAAGAATATCGTTTGGCCATTGAGGCATTTGGATATCACTTTACTTTGACATCGAGGAATGTGCTGCTGCAATCGACCTCCAGATATACCCTTGATACCCTAACCTATTTCTCTGCGTCCTTCCAATCTGCTATCTCTAGTGCAAGTAGTAGTATTATACAAGGATGTGCGAATAACCAAGGTTTGATTTTGCAGACAATTTCTGATGTGATGATCAAAGTCATTTGATAATGGTAGATGTTGCCTATTTATTTTTACGGTTGGAGGCGGGGTCGGAAAGAGGAGAGAAGTAAAGGAAGCTGTCCTCGCGCATGCGTATGGGAAGTAACTCATATCCAGAGAGAAAATGGCGGTTTGTTATGGAAAAATATGTTTGACATGTACTTGATATTTAGTAGAATTTTCGTCTAAAAATTAAACTTAGATACACAGTTGTCTACTCAGGTATAGTAATAAAAACTGGTTATCATTTTAAGTGTATAACTCAATAAGTTATGTTTTTATAACTGATTTATTTAATATAACCCTAACACTTGAAATTGAAAGTAACAAAGCCAACGGAAACAACAGCGATCACTGATCGGATCAGATTCAGTCAGACCTGTGAAGAATTCAATTGCATTGTCGATGATTGGTGGACTCCCAGGAGTTGAGTTGTTCTAGACTATTAACTGTTCTTGTTCTGGTTTAGAAAAATACAATTCCAAGTATTCCTGAAAGTTTTCTGATTTGGATTGTAATTGTTATTAGTTTCCTGTTTTCAACTGTTTTGCTTGTATCAAGTCAAAATGAAAAATGAAATGTGTTTTGTGTTGTTAGTTTAACTTTAACTCAACCTCAACCAACAAACGGCCTAACTTTGTTCACTGATAGTGTTATTAGTAGTAGTAATAGCGTCTTAGTACTCAGAACTGTGTTAGGTAAGTGAAGTTAACATGATTATTAAGTGTTAGTTACATTTTTTTATTGAGTTATTTGCGGGTCATCATCATCATAAATTACACTCCGAAACATGTTCATAGGTGCTTCAATCCCCTCCCCAGCAAGTTGAGCAAGTCCCGCAGTTTCCAGCGACTGACGCTCCAATTCTGTGTTGGTTGATAATTGATAAGTCTTCTTATACGCCCACTAAGTTTCTCATTTCTGGTTGTGCCCATCATTATCATAACTCCCCATCTCTGTCATCCGAAGGAGTGGCGTGGACTCATGGTTGTTGAAGCCCTGTGCCTTTCTCACATCTCGGAGGGCATTGTTGACGTCTGCATGATCCATTAGTTGACCATCTTCAACGACAGTGCAGCTAGCCAACATGTCCGCTCTTTTATTTCCCCCTACTCCCACATGTCCAGGGACTTGAACAAAGGTGACCATATATATTTTTGACTTCTGCAATGACTCTACCCACTGCCTGCGAACAGAGCCAGCCTCGGCTTTTCTTATCATGCTCATCGAATCACTTAGTTTACCGATGTGGGTGTAGTCTTGTGACTCTAACCAGATAATGCCCTGGTCACTGCCATCACTTCCATTATTATGCTACTTCTTGTGGTCATAACGTATGCACCACTGTCTTCTTTGACTATTCTGCCTGCCAAACATGCTGTAATTGCCCATGCACTCCTTTGATGTCATATTATGGATCCGTCTGTATAGATGACTGCATCTTTCTCACCGGTGTTATCACAGATGAGACCGTTGATCTATACTTTGACCATGACTGAGTTTTGATCCCTACATTTCCTTTTAAGTGTGACAATACATCTCCCCTGAATGACATAGGCACTGGTTCCACTCCTCGCCAGCATTGATATTGGTAAGCCCACAGATCTGTATGATAACATCTTCTGCACGGCCCACCCATGATTTGGCTCTTCTTAGCCTTTCCCTGTGTTGAGCTCATGGTACAATGGATGCTCTTTATCTGCACTTATCGTCATGTATGCTCGTACCCTCCAGTTCCTTTCCCTGTCATCCATAGTTGGAAAGTCAAGAAGATACTTCATTGCTATACAGGGAGTGTTCCTTGTACACCCCAAGATAATGGCAATAGCTTCATTCGGTATTTTTTCCAGGCTGTCAATTTTCATCATATTGATAGTAAGAATAGCTAGGGCATACTCGATTGGTGTGAGGACTAGTCTCTGGAACAGAAGGATAAGTAGCCTCTGCTCAACCTGCAGCTGCCTTGACCTTCAAGGTGGCTAATCCTTTGCAGGATTTTATTATCACATGAGCATGGTCCCAAAAACATAGGCTGTGATCAAACTTAACTCTGAGGTACATCATCAACCTGTCCCTGGTCACCTCATCAGCTCCCATTCATTCCACCGGTGTTTCCGTGTTAACGATATTATTGTTTAGGGGGAACCATGCAACTTATGCTTTATTAGGTTTAACCAAGGCACCTGATACTGCACACCAGGAAGAGTTACAATCAAGTTTATTTTGCAGTGTGAAGGTGATGTCAATATACCAGAACATACCAGTCATCAGCAAAAGTCATAGTTCTTCTCCTCCCATCCAGCTGCTGTTCTGTGATCGTTATTGTGTACACGTTAAATAGAACTGGTGACAATGGTAAACCTTGTGGCAGCCCTGGACAAATGAATGTTGGCTTGGATGACCAACTTCCATATCTGAGTATCATCTTCCTCTGAAACAGTGCTGTAGTGATCCATCTGAGGAAGAGGTGCACTGCCAGTTTGAGGAAGATGTGCATGAGGTATTCAAATAGTACTCTGTTATATGCTCCCTCCAGATCTAAAGCAGCAGCACATATCTCCTCTCGTCTGTGGAAACCTTTGAAGACGTCTTAGGTGAAGACTGCCGCATTGAGTCATGTATCTTTGTTATATCTATAACCTCAGAATTTGGGTGGGAATGTGTTTATCTGTGAAAGATGACAGGCGAGTACACGGGCAACTATTTTTTCCAGTAGCTTGCCCAGTATTCTGCATCAAAATTATTCTGTAGGCACCATTCAGATAGTGGTCCTTGTTTGGCTCTGGTAGCGGTAGTAAGTAGCTGTGTAGCCACTCCTCTTAGATTTGGCCACTCTGAATAATGTAAAGTAAAGTACCACCGTCACGCCAAGTGGCGTAAAGGGAAATATGGTGTTAGTGACCCTATAGTTTACAGACCTATAGCACATGATTTTTGAGGTAATGTGGTCAGTATTACGCCCGTGCTGCTTTACTTTCCCAGACAAAAATCCGGTGCCCATTTAAGGCTGGGTGAACCCGGAAGCTGTCGGTTGGGATCGAACCCTACCCCTTGTCCGTGGTAGTCCAGTTCACTAACCACTGAGCTATCGCGGCTCCCTGGCCACTCTGAATGCTGGCATTAAACTCTGGCCAGTTGTTTCAAGTCGTCATCAGCTAAATCACCTATGTTATCGTATTGAACACCATCTAGTCCAGGAGCAGTGCTGTGTGACTTTTTAAGTGTTGTGCGAATGACATTGGTTGTGATTGTGAGATCTTCTCCCAGCACTACATCCTTACCCAATTCTGAGAGTGACCCCAGTATCCTCATTCTGACAGCCTCATTTCTTTGGTCCGTCTGCTCAATGTAGCGGGCAAGCAGGGCCTTCCTTTAACCCTCATCAGATCTGTGTCATATCTGGAATGTATTCTGGAAGTCTGGATTGCCTGTGTCATGTTGTGCCATTCATGCTCTGATGAAGGTGCCAGAATGTGGCTAGCGATTTTTCTGAGCACACTTTTTTGCAAAAATCATCCCATTTAGCATCCTTAGCCTGCTTAGCACATAGTTTAAAGTGCATCATTTGTTGGTTGACTTCTTCTTTCAGACGCTTCAAGAGCTCAGGGTGTGTTCTTCAATTCTTTCTGACTTTCTGCTATGTCTTGGCCGTTGTCTCTTGTTCCACCAAGCTGCTTCGATTTCTATGTTTCACCAGGGTGGCTGCGTCCATCTGTTGGCCCCCCCCCCCCCAACCCCCTTTGTGTCAAACATAGTAACTAAGTTCAAAAAAGAAATATCACAACATGTGAGATGAATTGGTTGAGAAAAACCTCTCAGATTTAAAGCGACAAATATCAGAACATTTTTTTTTTTTTTATGTATAAAAAGTGCAGCCAGATTTGCTGATTGTAAAATAGTTAAAATACTTTGAAAATATTGTAGTAGCACATTTAACAATTGAGAATAGATGCAACAAAGCAAAACAAATGATAGAACAAATAACAAACATAAAAACAAACATATGATGGTGGATACCTCTTCATCTTCTGTGTTCACTCAGTAGCAATTCTTCATTGCCCATCTTTAAAAGGACATTAATTGTGTGTTGATGCATTATATAACTAGTTTACAACATTCAGCAGTATTTGTATTTTTCTGGTTTGACATTTATTGTGTTTCCTCCCTCTTTATACATTTGGCCAAACAAGTTAGTATGTTTTCAGGGGTACCACTAGGATGTGGAGTTGGGTTTTGATCCTCTCTATTATTTGTCGATCCAGACATACTTGTGCTGCTAGTGCCAAACATGAACAGCAAGGGAAGAAAAGCAAAGATCACAACTACTGACAATGAGATGTGTTTGAAGAGTTCTTAATTAAGGAAGGAGGAAAAAGTGTTGGAGTAGCATCATTCTTGAGTTACATTCAGAGGCAACAAATTAAATGATTTGGGCATGTAACATAGGCACTGGCAAACATCATCCCATATCAAGCATTACTTTACCAATGAAATAACAAAAGAGGTAGAGCAAGACCTCCAAAAAGATGAATGAGAGAAATACCTGATGCCACATGGGAAACCATATGTAAAATAAGACAGAGCATCTTCAAGTATTAAAAATACAATAGACCAAGTTTTAAAACAAGTAATGAAACTAAATATCTGAGAACAGCATTCTCTGAATATGAATTAAGGCAAACCAAATATTGGGACAGCTCTTCCCCTATACTTCAACACAAAGCAAAACTTATTACCACCAAGAAACATTTTATACAGAGTATATTAATTCCCACATTGTTCTACCAATGCCAGACATGGTCACTTATGATTAAGCATACAAGAAAGCTGATGATCGTACAGAGATGTGATGTCAGAGAAAAGCACTTGGAGTGATTAGAAAGGACAATCAGAAAGGATATTATAAGAGAAAGAGTGGATTTTGAATCAATCTTAAACTACAAACAGAAACAACAAATAAACTGATTGACCCATCTAGAAAGAATGCAGTGTAATTCTTTGCCACACACAGCATATAATAAAAGAGGAGAAGGGAGAAAAGCATGAGGCAGACCCAATGTAAGATAGTCAGAAAACATAAAATGACAATGAGTGAAGCCGCCAAAAGGGCGAGAACCAGAACTTTGTATCTCCCTTGACATCCGAATGGGTACAAGAGAAAGTGAAGAAAGAAAGACCTTCAAAAATGGTGTATTTCCCTTGATGCTGAAAGGCCAAAGAAGTTAGAGAATTATTTTTTAGAAACAGTTTAATTTTATATCACATACATCTGATACATGCTAACAGATGATATTTTGTTTTTTCTTTACTATTTTGTGTTTAATATTGTGTTTACTGATATGGAATGACATGAGGTTCTTTGGACAAATTATTGTAAAAGTACTATAGTATTTTAGCAGATTAAATTTTTTAGAGTGATAGAAATCTGAAAAGAAGTAAGAGCAATCTATTTACATTCACAGATTCAAAATGAGCGATGACGATATTCCACCCCCAAGGTTTGTAGGCCACACATACAGCCGCTCAAGGCAGAGTGGAGCAAGCAGAGCATTTGACAAGGCATATAATAAATCTATTTCTGGTAAATCAGAAATATCAAGTTCAACGTGGGGAAGTGTCAATTACACTCCACTTAATGAAAGTTTTGATGGTGCTAGTGAACCAAAGAAAATGAAAATCAAAAGTAAAGAGGATGATCCCTTCAGTTTTCATGCAGAGAATACAAGGAAGTTAAGCCCAGTAAAAAGTGAGAAAATAACAGAGCAGGAAAAAGAGTGTAACCAGTCCTCGACGCTGTCAGATTCTAGAATAGTCGTGAAAGAAAAAGACTGCAGTGAATACATGAAAGTACAGAAAGAAGTATCTACTAAATTGCACTCATTCCACAATATTTCCAGAAATTCTGTAGTAAACAAGCAATATGAAGAAATTGGTAACAATGGTTCTATCCCTTCCTCTCTGAATAGTAGAGACAAAATAGCTGCGCAAACAAGTGCAAGTCTTCCAAATTCTGGGGCATCTTGTTCATCATTGAAAAAAGCATCATTTGGCAGAACTAGCAGCCTCTCACCTCCAGCATCTGCAAAGTATGTTACCATTCACAGCAGCTCTATCACACATAATTTAAAGCCTACGCCTTTGTCTCAGCCATCGATAAAATCTGATAATTCTCATAGCAATGGTTCAGGATCTTGTGGAAAACGCTATAGAATTTTCAAATCCCGTTCACCTCAAGTTGAAGAACTGAAACCCCTTGTTTTCAGTCAACATGGTAAACAGTCTCAACGCAGCAGTAGCAGCAATGTCATGAATGACTATGGTGATTATAATGTTAAGTCAATAAAAGATGATAGGTTAGGTTTTGTGCTTGCAGATTTGACACCAGATGAGGAAATGCAGTCACCATTGAGATCTTTAGATTCATCGCAGACTTCATATTCAGCAGAACATGACTTTGAGTCTAACAATAAGCTAGATGACCCTGTCAGCATTAAGCAAATTGATCCATCAGCAGCCAGAGAACAACTTGCTGCTCGTCTTCGAAACCTAGAAAAATGCAATGACTCAGACTCCATAAGTGATCTTGATAATGTATCAGAATGCTCTGAACCGCTTCCATCGCAGGAGACACCTCCAAGCAGTCAGAATGTTTTGGAGAGAAGCAACCAGAATGAAAACTCTGCAGCTGCTCCTCGTAAATTTTTCAAATCAAAGAAGTCCTTGTCTGGTAGCTCAGATTTGCAAAAGAGAATATTTGGCAACAGTCCCCAGAAGGTTAGTTCAGAAGATATTAGTAATGATTTGTGCAACAGTTACCAGGAGGTTATTTTAAAACATATTAGCAATGATTTGTGTGACATTTACAAGAAGCACATTTTTTTTTTTTTTTTTTTGAATATATATACAGTAAAGTCTCGATTATGCGGTACTCAATAATCCGGAATTCTCAATTTAACGGACTTTTTTTTTTTTTTAATTATTATAGGGAGAAAGCTTGAATCATGTTTTGTTCAGTTAAATTAAATGCCTTTATCCGGAAATCGAAAACGCTACAACACGGTTTGTGCGCTGCGCTTACTTCTACAGGCTCTATCATTACACAATATTGCGTTTACAATAGTGTATTTACAGTAATATACTTCAAATAGGAGCGAACATATTTTATTCAATCCAGACATTGTGTCTCCAAATATTCCAAGTAAAAGCGACAGACAGTCTATATCTTCACTTTTTCCCCCAACTAAATGTTTTTGTCGGGAAATCTTAGTCGTGCCAAAAACACTTATCTACATGATTTTACAAATTTGCTTAATTTTCTCATAGCCTGCTTTAGATCTAAAGTTGGTCATGAATTTGTCAAAAATATGGCGTTTGACAGTCTGACCGAACATTAGAAGCAGACGTATTGTTTGTGAAAATTGAAGAGCCCATAACTTTGATGATTATAAATCAAAGGTTGAGCAGCCGGCGTGCAGTGACATAGAGATGGTGAGAAGAAAGGGGGAGGGGTTCAAAAATTACCGACTGGAAATTCAAAAAGAGTAAGATACAGAGTTTGACGTTAGTTTGTCTCAGACATTTGTGCAAGCTGAAATTCGTTCCATCAGTATAAATTATACATGATATGCTATAAATGCATGTGTGCATACTTTTTAACGGAATACATTTTTGTGTTAAATAATGGCCTCTGCGAGTGCAAACCACACCTCAATTTCCCGCAAAGGTAAACGCAAGCGAACTGTATTGACACTGAACCAGAAGATTGAAATCGCTAGTAGACTTGAAAAAGGCGTTAATCGCAACGTTTTGATGACTGAATTTGGCATAGCCTCTTCAACATTATATGACATACGAAATCAAAAAGATGAGTTGTTTAAGTTTGCGTCGGAGTCTGAAAGCAGCAACAATATACACCAGAGACGAAGTATGAAACGGCCAAAATTTGAAAAACTCGACGACGTCCTTTATGTGTGGTTTTTAGAAAGAAGAAGAAAAGGAATGCCAATATCAGGACCCATGTTGATAGAGAAAGCTAGTGAATGTCACACGAATTTAAATATTTCTGAGCATTGCAATTTTTCAATCATGTTTTTTCATAAATTTTGAGTTTGGTTTTCTTACTCTCGATTATCCAGAAAAATTCAATTATCCAGAATGGGTTCTTCCCCGAGCATTCTGGATAATCGAGACTTTACTATATATATATATATATATATATATATATATATATATATATATATATATGTGAAATGAACATATTAAAAAGTTAATGTATGTTATATAATCACAATAATAACATCAGATGGAAGATGCACCACAGAAATAAAAAGCAGATTAGCTCAGGCCAAAATGGCATTTCAGAAAATGAGAAATGTGGAAATGTCAATAAAAGTGAAAAAGAGAATTCATCAGTGCTGTATAGCGCCAATTCTGACCCATGGAAGCTAATCATGGACAGTAAACAGACAAATGAAAAGACGATTAGAGGCCACAATGATGGAATTTCTCAGAAGAATGTTGAAAGTTCCCTGGACAGCTAAAAAGACCAATGAGGAAATTCTCAAAAGCCAACACAAAAAGGGAGCTCCTGAAAAACACCAGAAAGAAGCAATCAACATAATTCAGGAACATCATGAGAAAAAGAAAGTTGGAATAACTTGGTTACAACTGGCAAAATACAGGGAAAGAGAGATCGTGGATGACAAAGAGAGAAAATACTGGATAGTTGGGTGTCATGGCATTGAAAACAGTCAACAACAGAACTGATACTATTCACTGTGGAGAGAAGATTGTGGAATGACTTGATCGCCTATGCTAACCAGTATGGCACATAATGATGATGATATTATACAGATATATTACATGTAAAACAGTTTCCAAACTGTTTAGTTACAAAACTCTTTTGTATCTTGTATTTTAGCAACTGTTTGTTATTTTGGTATTCACATTTTTGTTACATTTAAAACTACTTCAATTGACTCTAGAATGTAAGGTGGAGAATGTTTGTAATGTCTGACAGTTCATATTTAGAGAAATTGAAATTGTAACTGGCTGTAAATGATTTAAGATTGATAGTCTTTTATTTGTTTTTAAACTCAGAGTCAATGTTTTCTCTCATTTCATGGCAATTGGTTGAGAATAATTTTTATGTTATTTTATGCATAAACAAACACATATATTGATTTATGCATGCATAGAATAATATAGTTCGATTTTGTATAATTAATGAACACTTATTTAATTCATAATAATTTCATAGACTTCGTTAAAGGCAAGCTACAATGCTCGTTCATGGCAGAGTAAGCATGAAATGGATGCAGAACAGGAGGTAAATATATTGCAAGTGCATAAAAACACTCATACATTTTAATGCAGCATGGTCCAACCTGTGGGCCAGTTGTGGTCCGTGTGACCCATTCTGGCGGCCAGCAGTCCTCTTTGACAGTTTTCATTAATGGAATATAAACCATTACCATTGTTAATTTTAAAATTGTGGGATTTGGAAAATAAATAAGTCAATTTTTTTCTGCTGGTTCTATAATTCTCATTGTACAAATGCACTCTGTATTTGCGTAACAATGTAGTCCCTACTTCATAAAATGTAACAGGTGATAACTTTCAACTAGACTAGAGATTCCAGTGCCTTTTACGGAGACTTCACAAGAAAAATCTTTCAGTAGATTCGTCCAGAAATGCCATTCTCATAGGGTTGTGAATGTGGAGCGCTGCGACTGGGATGGGATACTTGGCCCTAGGTGCGAAATTCTTCTTGCAATTCCACCAGTTGACTGGAGTATCGAGCACGAATAAGTGTAAAGAAATTTTAACCTACAGGTTGCAGTGATCATTTAATCTTAGCGACTCCAAAGACAATGAAAATCGGTTGATTAACTGCTTTTGACAAACTGCTAAAATAAAGCTATAAATTAATAGGATTGGGTATCTGAAGGTGTAGATAAGATTCTTGTATCACACCTTCTCTCCCCATTACATGTTCCACTCCTGCGTTGCCTTTTCCCACTTTGGCATTGAAGTCTCCCATTACAATTAAAAGATTGTGTTTTGGTATTTTGTTTATAAGTTGCTGTAGTTGGTTATAAAAAGTGTCCTTAACTCCATCATCAGCTTCGTTTGTAAGCGCATAGCATTGAATAATTAAAATTCATCCATATTTTGTTTTGTAGCGTGTTCATATCGGACGGCTATTTATGGGTTCCCAATCAATCGCCAATCACCCACTAATATCTTCACTAATCAAGAAAAGACGGTCATATGTTGGAGATGTGATGAGGTGAGATAATAACTGAATAACGAAGCAAGTCCTCATGTGGGAAACAACAGGTAAGAGGAAAAGAGGCCTACCCAGAGAGCCACTGAGAAGAATATTGATCAGAGAGGCAAGAATAGCAGGAATCGGCTCCCTCAGTGAGGTAGAGTTGCTTGCACTGAACAGAGACAAATGGCGAGATTTGATAAAAGATCTTTACAAGGATTGAAAACTGCTAGAATAAAAATTTAGATAAGAGAAAGAGTATCTAGGTCTATGCACTATGGCCAGCTACGCCTCAAAAGGTCAATAGATAGATAGATGAGATTGAGCAATAAGACTGATAGCCATCAGGTTTTATCCATGACGATGGATGGTACCGAGCCGCGATAGCTCAGTGGTTAGTGAACTGGACTACAAAGGACAAGGGTAGGGTTCGATCCCAACCGACGGCTTCTGGGTTCACCCAGCCTTAAATGGATACCGGATTTTTTTCTGGGAAAGTAAAGCAGCACTGGCATAATACCAACCACATTACCTCAAAAATCATGTGCTGAAGGTGTAAAATATAGGGTCACTAACACCATATTTCCCTATACGCCACTTGGCGTGACTGGGGTACTTTACTACTTTTTTTTACTATGGGTGGTACCAGAAGAAAGCCTACAAAAACAAATTCAATTTTTAGTTTCAAACAGCTGTTAAATTAGTCTTCAAGCAGGCAGTTTTGAGTTACAACTTTTTTTTTTTTTTAAATAACTTGGAGCCAACAGATTTTTTAATTTTAGCGTTACAGATCACAGACAATTTTAAAAGTCAGAGCTGAAGAAGTTTAGGAGTGCAGTTTAGGAGTTCATTAACGTTCTCATTTTGTTACTAATAAATTACTTGTCTGCTTGTGAACTTTTGTTATTACTTACCAATATGACTATCTCATCTTTATCTGTATACGCAACACACATATGAGTGTGTGTGCGTGTGTATACAATAAAGATGATATATATGTATAAGTAATAGGAAACTCTTTATACAGAACTTCGCAGGAGGCAATCTGATCATCAGAAGAATGCCCTGTCGAGCAAGTGCTTCAGCTCTTTAGCTTCTTGACACTCTAAGGGAGGTGGGCCCACCTGGGTCATGACTCCCAGGCGTCGACATCCTGTAGCATTGACTCTAAAGCTTACAATATATATTTGGCATAAAATAACATTTATTCAACGCACGACTTCTGGTCCAATCTACGGTCTTTACCAGCGTGGTATATTTACCTGTCTTAGCTGTAACCCAGGATATTAATGTCCTCTTCGTGATGGCAGCTGTCTAAAAGTGGCTTGTAATTGCAACACACTTTTATAGACTCATGTACAAGCTGCTTTGGCATGGCGTTAATTCAGCGGGAAGGAGTGGAAACTGATAATAGGTAATAAAGATAGGTCGGGCTGGGAACTTCATTCCTTTAAACTTTTGGTATTGCAAACGTCCGGTGTAGTTCATCTATGGTCAATGATGTAATTGCTTATCACTTATCATTCACGCCTCAGAAATTCCAGGATTAAACTGTCGCTATGCTGTTGACTTACGAGGGAGTCAGGAGTTATCGATGTGTAAATTAGTTGCCTAATCGTCTGAACATCAGATTATTCTGTGATTGTTGATGTCTCAGTTTAACTAGAGCAAGCATGATGCACAGTGAACACTCTAACTTGGAACCCCTGCTGTCCCAGCTTGGTGGCGAGATCCTTGTATTTAGCTAATTTAAATATATGTTGTTCCTCTATCCTGGATTCAAATAACATTGTGAGCTGTATTAAGATGAAATGGGTCATATCTGATGTGTAAAGTGCATTGTTCGGATGCATTGTAGGTCTCTTGGCACACTATGGGTACTTCCTTCGCCCTAGGTATATATACACATGGCTTGCAGATCATTGTGTTTGGCCCTCGGGTAACAAAAGGTTGGATCTCACTGTTTTAATGTGTCTGTTTTGTTAAACTATTATTTTTGTTTTCTCATTGTTTATTAAGGATAACTTATACAATTACTGTTATTGCAAGGAACTAAAGAGTACATCTGAAAATCTTGTACTGATATTTTTGAATAATAGTTATGAGTGAATGCTAACAAAGTAAATGCGCCACATTTTTATCCTACTCCCCAAAATAGATTCAATTGCTACCCAACATTGTTGCAAACTCTTAAATTACAACACATCTTGAACACCTATAGGTGTTCATTAGGAAGTAAAGAATAGTGACACTGTGACCTTCCAGGCATGTCGTAAGAGGCGACTAAGGAGGTTGATCAATGGCTTGACAAGCTGTCATTGTAAAAAGTATTGTTATGGAAACAGAGCCATAGATTTTAGAAGCAGTGATCTCTGCAATATGTGCCATTTTGGCACGCAAGGTTTCTGTTTTTGAAATTGTGGTTCTGCCCTATGTGCCGTCTTCGGCTCGAAAGGACAATAGATAGATAGATAGATATTTATTTAATTATGCTTTGAACATATTTGTTCTTTTTTCTCCTACATACATCATAGCTAGTCTCCAGAGTTTGAAGAACAAACTAACAAATCTTTGTATGAATATTAAAGTGCAGGTTAGAATGCATATAGGGCCAATATTTTTTTACAGGTATGAAAGCATTGGGACTTTTGTTGAAAAATAATGCAGTACTAGAGACCATAAAATGAAGCAGCAGTAGCGAAAGTCAGGTTCAATCCTGTTTGATGGATTCTAGTTTCACTGCCAGAGATAAAACAAAAAGATGTTTGATGTAATGCTGACCACATTACCCAAAAAGATGCATATGCTAACAAATTATTGACATTAATGCCATATTCCCTGAGATGTGTCTTGACTTTTTTTTTCTTCTTGAAGACAAGCTAACTAACCACATCAAAAACATGATGTCACTTCAATAGAAATATTTTCAAATACTTGCCGATTGAAGAATGTGTTGCCAACTTCATGAGACATATTTGATAATGGAAAGTAGATAATGAGTTATTTCCTTGAAACATTTCATTTGTAACACTGTAATTTTTTATTTGTTAACTTAAAAATTCCATTTGTTTTCTTATTTCAATTAAGATGTTTTATAATTAGTTTATTTTTGCGTTTCATGTTATTTAAAATCAGTGTACTCATAGATTTTGTCTGCTGTTTTTTATGGTTTAGCATTCAATTAACATTCGTTATTTTTAGGAAAAGGCAAGCAAAGTTTCAAAAAAGGATAATGGCAGTGATATTGTTCTTGTCAAGAGTTATGAGAAGGGACCTAAGTTGAAAAGAGAAGTGCACTGGCCTGGAAGAATGTATGATGAAGCATACACATCACTCAAAGTCAGCAAGGACCACAAAGAGGTACCTCCAGTTAGCATTTATTGGTTGTTTTAGTCAGATGTTAACATGTATAACAAAGTTGTATATTAATTTGTTTTGTTTAGAAACCTTTGTTATTTAATAATAGCTTCTGTACATTTGATGAACATTTTTTTCAGATAACACAGAATCAAGCAAGCATTTAAATGAGACACAATGATGCATTTGGGTAGAAGGAATGTCTCATTCAATAAATGTTTTAGGAGTTGCTTGATCATTGATGTTTGATGTTTTTGTTTTGCTTAAAAGTATCTGGTTGAAATATATGAAGTGATCATCATTATCACTTTTTTTTTGTGTGTCTTGTTTCTTTTTCTTCAAGTGCTACAGTGAGGGTCAAAGCGAACACACCGTACAGTCTTTGGCAGATGGGAGTTCTGTCTCAGGACATGTGGCAACTATACTATGCAAAATTTATGGGGATCTATTTACATATGTATGCAGTAGGGCACAACAGCTACCAAATCTAAACAAAATGATGAACGCACAATGCATTATATAATTCCTCTTGTGATTTTGTGCTCTATCCTGAAAAAACCAAATTATCCGGAGCAGGAAAAGTGGCCATGCTGTGTCATACCGCAACTGCAAATCCAGTGACCATATTTAATTCTCATAAATTCCTAATCTGAGGACAGGTAAAATTGTCTTTTCATTTAAACAATGTGTGATAAAATCTAGGTCTACTCTTCAAGCTGGGGGCTGCAATAGCTCAGTGGTTAGTGAACTAGACCACTAAGGACAAAAGATCAGGTTCGATCCTGATATATGGCTTCCATGTCCACCCAGTCTTAAATGGGTACTAGATTTTTTAATGAGGAAAGTAAAACAGCACAGGTGTGATACATACCACATTACCCAAAAAATAATGTGCTGAAAGTCTATTAAAAAAATATGAACAAGAACACCATATTCCCTATATGCCATGCGACATTACATGACTCTACTTTTTTTTTTCTCACTCTTCAAGTTAAATATTTTAAAGATCCATTGGCAGGTGAAAATTGAAAGGAGCAGGCATCAGAGATGATGCTTGGACAAGATTACGAAAAAAAACTCCTACCAAAATTTCCCAAACTATATGTTTATGATAGCACTCTCTGCTGTAGAGAAGGAAACCTATAAAAAGGAGACATCTACACTTCCAAGCTATACATTGTATATGATGTTCAATTTGTGTGACCAGGAATAGCGGTCAATATGGTGGATAGGTGGCAAGAACCATTGAGGCTCAGTCTGAAGAGTGTTCCTTGTTGCAGCTTCCTCATATTCCAAGTCCAACTTGCTGCCGAAACTACTGGGTTTAGTGCTCTGTGCACACCAAGAGCTGTGTTCTCAATCCGGATTGTGTCTCGATATTCTGAATGCTTATGATGAATGGTGATATCGTATAACAAAGGACAGTTCACCTGCGTTCACTTTCGGTGCTGCTTGGCCTTATTTCTTTTGGAGTTTGCTGTAGCTGTTATGATGGGGACTGCAGCTGCCTTTCTTTGTTTGGTTCCTTCAGTGAGATGCGTTTTAATTTGGATGATTCCACTGCCACGGTCGGTTGAGCAATTATGGATTTTAATTTGTTTGCAGTGATACTGGGGCCTTCAACTAACCATAACACTGCATAGCACTGAGTCAGAGAGAAGACATTAGCACAACAGTTGCTTCAGTAAATAGAAACAATAGGAGGTCTAGCAGAATATTTATTATTTGTTAAGGTATTATGATAATTTTAAAAAATATTTTAAATTAATGTTGATGTAATCTTTACATTTGCATGAAGGACAGTTTACAGAAGCATTTGAAAAAATGAATAGAAAACATTTGAAAAAAGAACAAGAGTAAGGCAGGGATGATTTTTATCTCCATTTATCTTTCTACTGGCCATAGATTGGATTATGAAAATAACTCAGAACAAAAGAATGGTCACTGACCAAGCAACTTAATGACTTAGACTTTACTGATGTCATCAACAGATGCAAGATAAAATGAGCATACTTAATGAGGGATCACAATAGCTGGGACTGAAAATAAATATATATAAGACTGTTATAAGAATTAATGCAGTTGGTAATAACCAAATAAAAATTGGAGAAATACAGCTACTAGATGTACAATCTTACATATATCTTGGCAGTAATATAGATAAAGAAGGAGGAACCGAGAATGATACCAAAGTAAAAATACAGAAAACAAGAGGAGCATTCATTGCATCAGGAAACATGGAAATCCAAAGAAATTAGGTTAAATACAAAAATAAAAAATGTCAACCCCAGTGTTAAGGTATATAGCTGTGAAACATGGAGAACAACAAAAATGACAAGAATGAAGATACAGACCTTCGTTAATGGATGCTTGCGCAGAATAAAAGGATAGAAATGACAGGACAAAAAAAAAATCACTAACATAGAATTATGGAAAAGTACCAGTAAAATATCAGTGGATAAAAAGATACATCAAAGACGATGGTGCTGGATAGGACACACACTGCGAAAGTCAACTGAGAGTATTAATGACAGGCCCTTTTTTGGAATTCTCAAAGAAAAAGACAAAGTGGAAGATCAAAATGTTCATGGAGAAGACAAATGGAAGCAGAGATAAAGATGATGGGAAAGACATAGAATGATCTTAAAAGAATGGCATGAAACAGGACAGCTTGGAAAGTGTTTTTTGAAGGCCTATGCTCCACAAGGAGTTGAAAAACTCAAAAGAAAAGATTGATGGAATATGATAGGAATTTATTTGTCATCTTTGTAGACCAAGAGAAGGTACTTGACAGAGTTGATAGAAACATAGTGTTGAAAATAATGGCCCAGTATGGATGCAGTAAGTGAATATCTTATTATATTACACACAAGTTTATACAGTGATTGGCCGAAGTGTGATTAGAATAAAGCTAGGATAACATCAGAACCATTCACTGTAACATCTAAAGTAAAACAAGGATGTGTCCTATCATGACTCTTGTTCAATACCTACAGCAACAGTTTAAGCTAAGATGTCAAGTCGTACAATTGAAAATGATATCAATGAACTACTTTTTGCAGATGTCCTGGCTGGCCTTGATAGCAGGAATACCTGAGAAACTGCAGCAGCATCATATTTTCTTGAATTAAGAGTGTAAAACAAACAATATGAAAATCAACATGAAAAAGATAGAAGTCGTGACAATTGTAAGAGAGAAGCAAAACATAAATATATCAGTAGAGGACACAGGTGTAAAACAGGTGTCAAAGTTCAAGTAACTAAGAACAACATTTTCTTATGATGACAGAACAGATATAGAAATGAATATTCTGTGCAGTAAGACAAACCAAGTATTGGGACAGCGAGCACCACTTCTACAACACAAGACTGCCAGTCAGTGCAAAAAAAAAAAAACACATATATATCTTATACAAAACATATTTATCCTTATGCTATGTTACCCGTGCAAAACATGGTCACTCATAAGAAGTCAGAAAAGTTAATTACCACAGAAAGGAGTAACCAGAAAAGATAAAATTACAAACTAGACTATTAGAAAAAGAGCTGAACCAACTTTGAATTACATACCAGGACACAAATAAAATTGTCCACCTGAGGAGTATGTCTAGTGATGACATGTCATACCAGGTGTACACATAAAAGATGAGGAGGACACAGAGCTTGACGCAGATCTAGACTGTTGGCATGACAAGATCAGAGAAACTCTACAAGTATCAATGACTGCCAGAACTTTGTATCTCCCTTGACAATCCATCATCATTGAGTGCCATCTCCGTATTGAAGGTTGGCTACTATGTAGCGCCATTCCGCTCTGTCTCTTGCTTTGATGGTGCAGATTGTCATAAGCTGACTTGTCCATCTTTTTGATATTACTCGTCCATGTTAGTCTTAATCTACCTCTGCCTCTTTTACCTTGTGTTTACCTTGACACTCAAAGCAGTAAAAAGATTAATGCTATTTTTGTTTCCATTCTCAACCTCCTTTTTTTCTATTACAGTTGTACACTGTAGTTCACAATGTCAAACAGACACATGAAGTCCAGGAGTTGGGGGAAACCCAGGATTTTATGGATGAGGTTGATTACCTATTAGAAAGTTTACGGAACACAAACTCTACTTCTATTCGTTGCCTTAGGTATGTATGTTATCAATAGGGCTAGGATTTTTATAACTTATCATTTTTTTCCAGATATGTATTTTATAAATCCAAGTTAATTTCATATCTCGTGCCTTTCTGAACACTCTGATGTTGTTTTTATTGGTCATATAAATGCATATTTGACCATAATTTAAGTATAGGTCATATTTTGATCAAATTGGAGACAGAAATGCATATTTTTGGTTATATTTGGTCATTTTAGGTACAATAAAACTTTCATTTAGATGATTCTCTATTAATTGGAAAAAATGTAATTTTATTAGTAAAAAACAAATAAACTTACCTGAATAAATATGTGTCTACAACACAGACAATGTAATTCAAAATAAATATTTACATGGAAAATGCAAGACCACTTTTAGTTGATTTACAGTATGTCAGGAGAAGTGTTTGAAGTTCAAATATAAAAGAGACCTTTGGCCAAAACACAGCACCAAGCAGGAGTGACATTACTGTTGGTAAAGTTTGTTCTGAAGTAAGACTTCAAGCAGGAATACTATCTCAAGTGGCTTCACTGTTTGGAGTGGAGACAATGCAGTCAGACACTCCTTTAGTGTTAAAGTAATTGCAGACACTGAGGGACTGTCTCCAGGTGTATTCCTTCAATTTTGATATTCACTTGTAGGTCTTGAGAATTTTCTTTGTTGATCATAGTTTTAGTCTTTTTGATATTCATATCTATATATCCATATTTTTGCTCGTCATGTTTATTACATTAAGTAATTGTTGTAGATCTTTAGGATTTTCTGCTAGTAGTACAGTATCATCAATCAACAAATAATCATCACCAGCATGCAGCATAAAAATAAACAGGACAAATTTGAAACAAGTGCAACATGTCAAATACCTGGGCACAATAATAACATTGGATGGAAGATGCACCTCAGAAATAAAAAGCAGAATAGCTCAGGCCAAAATAGCATTTCAGAAAATGAAAAATATCTTATGCAACAAATCTATGTCAATAGAAATGAGAAAGAGAGTTCATCGGTGCTATATAGAATCAATTCTGACCTATGGAAGCGAATTATGGACAAATAAATGAAAAGACAATTAGAGGCCACAGAGATAGGATTTCTCAGAAGAATGTTGAAAGTTCCTTGGACAGCTAAAAAGACTAAAGAGGAAGTTCTCAAAGAAGCCAACACAAAAAGGGAGCTCCTAAAAACCATCAGAAAGAAACAATCAACATTTTTCGGGCACATCATGAGAAGAGGAACGTTGGAATACTTGGTTACAACTGGCAAAATAAAAGGAAAGAGAGATCGCGGACGACAAAGAGAGAAAATGCTGGATAGCTTGGTGTCATGGCATGGAAAACAGTCAACAACAGAACTGATACAATGCACTGTAGATAGAACATTGTGGAAGGACATGATCGCTTACGCCAACTGGTATGGCACATGATGTATCATCAGCATATCTTAGGTTATTGATTATCTTTCCATTAATGATTAGGCCTGGCATCTCTGTGATGTTTTTAAAGATTTGCTCAGTGTATAGATTGAACAAGCTTGGTGATAGGATGCATCCCAGACTTACTCCTATTTTTATATCAATGGGTGTAGAGTTCTCTTTGTTATGTTTTATAATTGCTGTTTGCTCCCAGTATAGATTACATATTAGTCGTATGTCCATGGTATCTCTTTTAGGCAGTCTATAAGTTGTTTATGGTGTATTCTATCAAAAGCTTTGGTGTAGTCTATGAAGCGGGCATATATTGGTTTGTTTACTTCTGTGTACTTTTCGATTAATGTTCTCATGCAGAATATGGCTTCTTTTGTCCCACTATTTTTCCTAAATCCAAATTACTGCTCATCTAATTCAGTATTGATTTTATTTTGAGTCCTTCCTTGTATAACTTTTAGCAAGATTTTTGTAACATGGCTCATTAGGCTTATTGTTCTAAAATCACTGCATTCAACTGCACCATTCCATTTAGGCAATGCAATGAAAGTTGATGTTTTTAGTTCATTTGGTATGTATCCTGTGTGGTATATGTTGTTGCATATGTCTGTAATCACTTAAATGCCAAAATCTTCTAGTGACTATATCATTTCTATCTGTATGCTGTCCGGTCCTGCTGCTTTTCCCTTTTTCATTGTTTTTATAACTTTTTCCACCTCAGATTTTAACATTTTATAGCCTGATGTACATTTTATAATTGGTTTCTTGTCCCTTCGATCATGAAATAGTTCTGTTATATATTCCTGCCATCTGTCTATTATATTTTTATTGTCTGTTAGCATTTTTTCTTTTTTGTCTGCAATGCATCCGCTTTCTGTGGCTTTTTTATTCTTATTAATCATTCTCTTTATTTCTGTGTGCATTCCTCTTAACTCTTTCCGTACGATCCGTTGCATGGTGTGCCATTTCCGTTTCGGTTGTGTACGTTCCCCCGCATGGTGCGCCACGCTAAATTTTATTAGTGTGAACACCATCAAACCATATTCGTTTTACATGTCTTGTATCATCTGGATATTGGTGAAATCTAATACCTTGTTCAATTATCTAAACATTCATATATAATATGTTATATGTTAGATAAATATAAATATATAGATTGATTCTTAAAACCATGAACAATTTTGTCTCTAAAATCTCTTCCGTTGTGTCGATAAAAAGCTTCAGTACGGAAAGAGTTAAGTCTTGTTTGCTTTCTATAGTTTCTATTTCTATACATTTTTGGCTGAGCCAGTCTTCTTTTGCTTTTTTGCACATTTTGCATATTTCATTATCTATTTGATTGTATTTGGCAGTGTTCTTCGCTTGTCTCCTTTCTTCCATTTTTTCTAAGATGATGTTAGTTATCCATTTTTGTTTTTTGTTCTTTTCTTTTTTGGGTAAGGTGTTGCTGGTTTCTTGTGTGCTTTTCTTTATGCACCAATAGTCTTATGTAAACTAAATGGATACTTTATAATGAAATCTTCAGTTAATGATTTGAAAATAAAAGTAAAAAGTAAAGTACCCCCGTCACGCCAAGTGGCGTATAGGGAAATATGGTGTTAGTGACCCTATATTTTACAGACCTTCAGCACATGATTTTTGGGGTAATGTGGTGGGTATTACGCCCGTGCTGCTTTACTTTTCCAGAAAAAAATCCGGTGCCCATTTAAGGCTTGGTGAACCCAGAAGCCGTCGGTTGGGATCGAACCCTACCCCTTGTCCTTTGTAGTCCAGTTCACTAAGCTATCACGGCTCCCGATTTGAAAATAGATTTTAGATAATGTTTATTACTGATATTTATAAAGTCCTTCATGTAATGTTTGTGGAGTCATGGAGAAATTTGTGTCTGATATTTTGTTTATTGCAATGTTCTGTTCATGATCAAGATGTGAGCTTTGACCTCTTGTAATAAATGAGGTGTTAATCTAAATTATAAAGGAGTTTGAGGATTACCAAACGCTAATATCTAGAGAGACACTGAGAAGAACATTGATGAGAGAGGCAAGAGCAGCAGGATTCGGCTCCCTCAATGATAATGTTTATTACTGATATTTATAAAGTCCTTCATGTAATGTTTGTGGAGTCATGGAGAAATTTGTGTCTGATATTTTGTTTATTGCAATGTTCTGTTCATGATCAAGATGTGAGCTTTGACCTCTTGTAATAAATGAGGTGTTAATCTAAATTATAAAGGAGTTTGAGGATTACCAAACGCTAATATCTAGAGAGACACTGAGAAGAACATTGATGAGAGAGGCAAGAGCAGCAGGATTCGGCTCCCTCAATGAGATAGAGCAGCTTGCACAGAACAGAGACAGATGGCGAGATTTGATAAAATATCTTTAAAAGAAAACTGCTAGAACAAAAATTCAGATAGGAGAAGGTGTATCTTGGTCTACGCCCTATGGGCCGGCTATGGCTCGAAAGGTCAATAGATAGATAGAATATCTAGAGTACAGGTTCATCTAATTATCACTATTGTGATGTTCACTATAAGGAGATATTTAAAGTCCTCAGGCTGAAACAAGCTTCCTTTAATTTGTTCACGTTGCAGGATGTAGATAATAAAGTTGACTGTTAAATTGAGAGAATTCTATTAAAGTTAAATTATGAATGTGTTCAAATACAAAAAGAGTGCAGTAAACTTGGATTCTAAGTTAGAAATTATCTTCATTAAAGCTGTTTCTTTCTTTCTCTTCTTCTTAGTTGCCTGAAGCTAGCGAGCAAGTGCATCTCTCCTGCCTTTCGCATGCATATGCGTGCTCATGGGACAGTGAGTAAGATATTTAGCCTCCTTCATGATGCCTGCTCAGACCCAGTAAGTAGATCATTGTTTGTTGCTTGAATGCTGGCAAATTAAAGTTTAATTATCTCATTATTGGATAATTATAATATAAAAAAAGAGTTGTGTTAGAAACATAAAATGTTAATTGCATGATTTATTTCTGTCTACGTCAATTGTGTGTTTAAATAGGTCAATTGTGTGTTTAAATTTCCGTGCTAAAGGTAGTTTATTTCTGTAGCTGCTAATTTAAATGATGAGTTTTAATGATATGTTTTGTACATGATATAACTATATGTTACTTTTTCTAAAAATGAAAGTAAATGCTCCTTCCTAGCCATGCAATACATACAGATAATATGGTGTTAGTGATCACATTTTTCCATGACCGAGAGTACATTTTTAGACAATGCGATCTATTTCCGTCAGGCCACCTTTGCTTCAATGAAAAATCTCTGGTACCCATTGTTAGAGACTGAGTGAAACCCGAAGCCTTGTCAGTAAAGAAAAAAAATCCACCATATACGTTGATTGATCCAGACCCTTGTGATAAGGAAGTGAATATTAACTCAGATAAGGAAGTGAATATTAACTCAGATAAGGAAGTGAATATTAACTCAGATAAAGAAGTGAATATTAACTCAGATAAGGAAGTGAATATTAACTCAGATAAGGAAGTGAATATTAACTCAGATAAGGAAGTGAATATTAACTCAGATAAGGAAGTGAATATTAACTCAGAAGAGGAAGTGAATATTAACTCAGGTGAGGAAGTGAATATTAACTCAGATAAGGAAGTGAATATTAACTCAGATAAGGAAGTGAATATTAACTCAGAAAAGGAAGTGAATATTAACTCAGATAAAGAAGCGAATATTAACTCAGAAAAGGAAGTGAATATTAACTCAGATGAGGAAGTGAATGTTAACTCAGATGAGGAAGTGAAAGCTAACTCAGATAAGGAAGTGAATATTAACTCAGATAAAGAAGTGAATATTAACTCAGATAAAGAAGTGAATATTAACTCAGATAAGGAAGTGAATGTTAACTCAGATAAGGAAGTGAATATTAACTCAGATAAGGAAGTGAATATTAACTCAGATAAGGAAGTGAATATTAACTCAGATAAGGAAGTGAATATTAACTCAGAAGAGGAAGTGAATATTAACTCAGGTGAGGAAGTGAATATTAACTCAGATAAGGAAGTGAATATTAACTCAGATAAGGAAGTGAATATTAACTCAGAAAAGGAAGTGAATATTAACTCAGATAAAGAAGCGAATATTAACTCAGAAAAGGAAGTAAATATTAACTCAGATAAGGAAGTGAATATTAACTCAGATAAGGAAGTGAATATTAACTCAGAAAAGGAAGTGAATATTAACTCAGATAAAGAAGCGAATATTAACTCAGAAAAGGAAGTGAATATTAACTCAGATGAGGAAGTGAATGTTAACTCAGATAAAGAAGTGAACATTAACTCAGATAAAGAAGTGAATATTAACTCAGATAAAGAAGTGAATATTAACTCAGATAAAGAAGTGAATATTAACTCAGATAAGGAAGTGAATATTAACTCAGATAAGGAAGTGAATATTAACTCAGATAAGGAAGTGAATATTAACTCAGATAAGGAAGTGAATATTAACTCATCTAACTACATACTCATCTTTCAAGGCTCCATGTCAGTTTGATTCCAGTTATGAAATTATTTAAAAGATAAAAGCAGCAACCTGTTCATTGTAATGCAACACAATGTCAATCCAGTTGCACTGGGGTTGTGGCCTTTATTATCAGCTCCATGTTTAACATGTTATCACCTCCTCCTCTACAGATCACAAAAATTGGATAATGCCATAATAGACCTTTTTTTTTCATGAAATTTTCCATTTCCATTTGTATTGTCTCCTACAACATCATGACATTGAGAGCTGTTCAATAACAGTCGTTGAATTTGTTTGGCGCTGATTACTTTCAGCTCCTTCATGTATATTGGTGTGTCAAGTCAACCAAAGGTTCCACTTTCAGGATTATGCAACAATGTTCTGGTGTTGATGAATCTGGCCTCGTATTTAAGAGTGAAACAAGTGTTGTGGGTGCATCCATTGTTGACAATATTGTGCGTGCTACGTCATAAAGATGGACGATTGCATACCTCTAACTGTATCCATGAAAAGAAGGGTGAAATGATAAATATTTTGATGCTGTTCATGAATCTACAGCCCTGGTGTCGCTCCCGGATCTTCATGTTAGTCAAGAGAGATGATACCTAAATCCAGGAGAGCTACAAGGAGAAAGACTTGTAAATAAGTCTAATAGTTTCACCTTGTTGGATTTGCTAGGGAGATCTCAACACATATGGAAAGTTGTTCTGTATGATGAAAATCATCCAACTAATTAACTAGTTTCCTACATAGGTCTCTTCCCACTACTGTTGAGCTTTGTGGATCACCATGTCCTTCCCATTTCTAACTTGGGCTTGTTTTGCTAATTTTATTTCTTTTATATATATTTTTAAAATACTTTTTATATACAAACTTAAATCCTTAATGTAATGTCATTTTTACTCCCTGTTAGAGTTTGGCTCTCAGCACATCAGCTATGATATTTATGTTGAGTCGTGACCGACTCAGTATGGACCTAGATCATGATAGCCTTAACTTAATGCTCAAACTGAATGAGGTTGATGTTGGTGATACTTTGAGAGGCTTTGACAAGACTAAACAGAAGGTGAAGGAACTGTTGGCACAACTGCAGCAAGAAACTCATGCCAGAGAAATTGACCTAGGCTTTGTTTCAGTAAGTGTGTGAGGTTTGATTAGACAGATATTACTGCTTCAAAATATTGTTAAAGATCATGATGCATTGAGGTGTGGGAGTGAGGCCATGAACACTGTACATTGAATGTTGGAAAGCATTCAGCAGCTTCTAGCTGAGTTACTTCAAGATTTTCTGCTATGTTTGCCAAACTCCTCTTTCTCTTCTTCTTTTGCCCTTAACTCTTTCAGGACCAGAACAGGAAACAGGAATTTTCAGATTTGGACCAGGTTAATTTTCCTGTTTCCAGAAATTTCACCATATACCTTTTTCATTTGACTACTTCACACAATAATTTAGATAAATGTGGCATGTGTTATACATCATCGGAAAGGGAAATGGATACAGAAAATGAAAATAGCAATATATTTATGATATGTGATTATTTAAAGGAATAGTTATATTCTAAAAAAAAAAATATTCAAGGTAGATAATTTTAAATTTAAAATATTGTATTTCACTTACCCTTTTCCATCTTTCTTTGTGTTGCTATCCATTTGTCTTGAAATATTACACAACATAATCCAAATTCCTCCAAAATACAGTTTATTTGATGAATTTTGGTCCACAAATAACGAAATTATGTACATTTTTGTAAATGATCCCAGAATGAAAAATGTTATAAATTTATGTGACGTCATAACAATATTATTTACAAGTCAAGTATATTATTTTTATTTACACAACTGGACTTATTGTGTGTGATATTCCATAAAGCATGTTTTAGCGCACAGATGTGGCTTATCCGGACAACCTGTACAATAATAGCTGCTTCGTTTTCTTACTTTCCGCTGCTCCGAACAATGAACACACTGCAGCTCTTTCCCATCAAAATCAATGAGATGGATGGCACCCCGATATCTCTGCGGCTTCATGTTCCTTTTTTCCCCGGCTTGGATAAAACAACTTGAAGAAGGTTGTTAGGTGCCTCTGCTCCTACTATGCTACACAATTCATTAATAAGCAGCTCCTTGAAATCTGCAAAAGGCATAGGCTTTTCGGTGTTAGGGCGGCTCAAGTTATATAAAATATGAGCATTGAGGTGTGTGATCTCAATTATCCACATAAATATTTTCTTCCACCACTTGACTGTCTTCCTTGTGTGGTTCCTATAATATGAGATCATCTGGTCTACTCTGTCACATCCATTCATTGAGTGATTGGATGGGTGATGGCTTCCTGACTTGACTCCTACCTTCAGTTCTGACCTGATATGTGACACTTCCATGTGTTGTCACCAATTGGCAGGGCTTTTTGGATTTTTTATCCCTCCAGCTGACACACATAACTTGCTCCTCATAATTGATGAACCACTTTGCCTCATTCACTGATATTTTTTTATTTTTGACTTCTGCTGGAAATCCACGTCTGTTGGAATTTAGCGTTCCAGTGTAGTTGTGATTTTTCTGCCGCAGAAATTGAACAAGTGGCAGGGAAGTATCAATACCGGTCAGCAAACACATGATCTGTGATGCCTTCCAGTAACTTGTCGAAAACTTTGACAGCATGTGATGAATGTGGGTCTGTTTTAGGCCTGTAAGCTGTGTCCGCACCAAAATTAATGTAATTTTTTTGGCTTACTGGCATTGTACTGCTTGTACTTAAATCTTCCCTTGTAGCCTATAACCATCTCATCGATGCAGATATTTTCAAACGGATAAAACGCTTCTTGAAATTTTTCTATTAATGAATTGATGAACAGCTCAATTTTACATTTTCGAGCCGCATCCGGAACAGCCGCATGAAGCATAGATTGATAAATGAGTAAAATTCTGGTCCGACTAAACATGCACCAAAACCAACGACTACTTTTATATAATTGAATGGACCTGTAATCCTTTATATAATTTTTTGCATTCATTCCCATGGCAATCAGGACTGCCAGAAACTGAAAAAAAGTATTACGGTTCAGCGGTGTCCATTTAGTAAAAATTGATTACCTGCGTACAGGAGTACTCAATTCCATTTTTTGCTGAGCATAATTGTTGATATTTTGAATCAGATTGTTAACAATTGTGTCAGTCAACAGGCTCAGAAAATACTTGGAAGGTGAAGCATTTTCTGGAAGATCTAACTTACATCCAGAATTTATATTTTTGAAGCTAGATTTTCCAATTGTATCTCCATCTCTGGCTTCATGCCACCCATCAGCAGGCTTCCTAGCAACATGTCCTGTCCTGTCAGCTTTGGCTGACAGAATAGTATCAGTTTCATCATCAGAATCGCTGCCACTCAAGTCCACTGAGTCACTGATAGTGCTGGACTGGAGGCGTCGACCAACTAAACCTAAACAAGATCGTCTTGGTTTCTTAGCACTCGACTGACCACTACGGTTACTTATATCATGACTATCACCATCATTATCACCACTAAAACTGTCGTCCGAATCTGAATAGTCCATTTCTGATTCACTAAATAAAAATGTTTCGATCATAGATCTAGCTTGTTCTGCACTATATCGTTTTGGGTGAGAAGCACTGCAAGAACTACCAGCAGTGGGCGTGGCCATTATGTGATAGAAATTTCAGAAATAAACAATGAATATAAATTAACAATTTTCCAACGTTCAAAACTTCGTCCACGCCGGTTAAACAAGAAGATCAAGTGAGAGAACTCTCCTACTTCCGGAAATCAAGTATTGGTTGAAATAAAACCGAAAACCAGTGAAAACGAATAAAATATTCAGCTATAACCGACGTGTCGGTGGTTAGAACGGATCAATTTCATAGAACCGAGGTGTTGGATGGTAGTCCGGAAAGAGTTAAGGGGGGAAGACACCCACCAGCACCTTTACTGCCAACTGTCAGCGACTCATAGCTGACTGCATACGTTAGGAATGGCATCCAACAAAGCTGATCCTGACCCTACTCCACCTCCCAGTGGTGTCCCTGGAAACAGACTAACAAGTCTGGCCGTGTTCTAGATAGGGGAAAGAGGGAAGGTAACTTTGACCCAAAAATGTCATATTTTGCTGAAAGGTGCAGATTGCCACTAACTTTAAACCAGTGGCATAACATATCTGTGCCACTCTAATTCCTTTCAAGGTCAAGCATTGAAATAGTTGTTTGGTGAAAGTTGTAATTTACAGCAACTGTGATATCTGTGCCTTTTAGTCCAAGCATGACTCCGAATAGCATTTTTATATTTATTCATTGGGTGCTGTCTCCACATTGGAAGTTGGCTACAATGCACCATTTTACCTTGTCTCTTGTCTTGATGGTGCACAATGCCATAGGTTCACCAGTCCACCTTTTGATGTTATCAGTCCACTTTAGTCTTGGTCTGCCTTGTCTATACCTTGTACCTTTACTTCCAAGATGACATTTAGAAAGGTATTATGTCTCTTCACATGTCCAAAAAATTTTGTTTAATTTTTCCAATTGTATTAAGTGGCTCTTTTTTTTCATTTTCAACTGATTCAGAACTTCCATGTGTCTTCTTTTCCTTCTGCCCAATTCTCCCCATTTTTCCCATAAATCCACATTTAAAAGGCTTCAATTTTCTGCTGTGTTTTCTTATTTAATGTCCATGTTTCAAAATAATAAGAATTTAATTCTCTCTTTAATCCCTACTTGCTTGATCAGACTAATTATTCTGTTTGAAGGCAAACTCAGGGATGGAGAATAAGATCTTGATCAGTTCTGGGTAATTGATCTTGATGCAAGTAGTTAACTATGAGTATCCCGTCCCCACACGCGCACATGCACACACACACACACACAGCAAAGACCATTCTGCAAGAAACAGAAAAAAGCGAGAAGGAGAGGTAGGCAGAAAAAGAGATGGTAAAATAACATCAATTAATGGACTTCATTTTGTAGAGTTCTAAGGAATGACAGAAAATAGAAACGGAGAAGGTTGATGAAGTCTGTCAGTCGTGCCCCAATGACCCCCAGTGTAATGAGGAGAGGAGAGGAAGAAGAAAATTGTTTCATGTAGAAGGTATGGTGGGTGGATATTAACTTCACATCTAAAGAGAAATTGTATGTCATTTTTTTGTAGCAACATTTATAACTTAACTAATAACTTTTATTTGTGAATTAATGTAATTTTTGCATTCATTCTGTAGACAAGCAGCCTTGCTTTAGAATCATTACTGAGTTTAACCTCAAGACGGGCTGGAGAATGGTTTAAGGAGGAGCTGCGATTGGTGGGTGGCCTGGACCATATTGTTGATTCTGGTGAGCACATGTGCCATATTATGGATCTTATAAACAATTTTGTGTTATGTAATTATGTAAATAATTACAGAATAATCTGGTTTTCTGTCATGTTCTTCCAGTCAGAAAGCAACATCAGTAGTTTTTATGAATTGCAATGCTTGCATCAGATTCTTGAAGCTTTTAAGCCTAAGAAGTGCATCATCTAATGTAGACTGACTGATCTCTGACTTCCTTTTAGTGCTGACACATATATGAAATAACAAACAACTAAAGACAGATAGATAGGCAAACGTGCAGTCAGTCAGCTAGTGTAAGTATAGTCTGACAGTATATTCAGTCAGGATATTTCCTGAGTTTTCATCCTTAGAATACAGCAAGAGGTGGACACTTAGGAATGAAGACACAGGCAACCCACCATCCAGAAGAGTGTCAAAACCCATACTCAAAGGGAACACCTCCTGACGATCAGATTGCTTCAGCTGCTAAGTTCTATATAAAGAATTTACAATCATTGCTTGTTTAAGGCAAATACAATCTCCACCATTACACCATTCTTTGTTGTCATGGTGGTCTCATGGCTTGTAATCTGTTGTTGGAGCAATATATTTATTTCCTGTCATGTTTGGAGTACTTCTTTGGGTTTTAACAAAGTTTCATTGTATTAGTGCCAATCGTGTATAAAATTTTTAGTGTTACACCCATATGATTTTGACGCAACACACCTTGATTTGTTTAAGAATAAATAATAGGTCAAACATGTGTATGGTTGCACACATTATTGGGTGCTACATTAGGACAAATGAAATGTTTGATACTGATATGCTTTTGTTAATAAGGGCAGCAAGTGATTAGGAAAATAATGGCGAGTGGCATGGTCAAAGCAGATAATCACTCAGCCATGAGATAAAAGCAGTGGACGTGGAAATATGACGGATGGCAAATATTTTTTAGTGCCAGGCTTTGATTCACTCTTCAAAGTGTTGAGCTTTAGGGGATATTCAAGGCAGGGAAGATTCAGAGAGATGTCTTAATTGAGAGCATAATTCAGACAGAATTGTTCTAAGGGAAGAAATTTAGCTATAGGTTTTGGGACTTTAAAGACATCAGTACTTATTAGGAAGATCAAGGCTAGGAGTACACATGTTTCACATGAGAAGCTACAAGTTATGCACTGAAGTCATGTCATCATGTGTGTGGTTTTATGGTAACCAAAAGATGTTATATAGGTTAATTACAGAGCCTGGAGTTGTTAATATCTGGTGGTAGTCTTAGATAAATATACAGAATTCTCACTAAAGATATTGTGTGGTAGATGCTGAAATGGTCATAGTCAACATTATGTGAAATGGGTAACTTCTATACCACCAATCACGTTATTTACCCAGATGAGTTATGAAGTGTAACTAAAGAACTGTGGGAACAATGTATTCATCATTGTTACACCAGAACTTGATCCTAAATTTGTAAATACCAGGTAAATTCTGTCTGATCAAATGTTTTTATCAAGCCCCCTCAGAACAGATACCTTGTATAGAGATACTAGAAGGCTGAGAAAAATGTGTATGTTTCAATACCTTCAGCAAAATGAAGACAACAAATAAATAAATGTTAATGATGTGGGACGGTCTTAGTTGAGAGACAGACATTAATGATAATGGAGCTGTTTCTGTCTCATTAAAACATAATAACTAAGTGTTGTTAGCCCCAGGACAAAACCAGCAAAATAGATCTCTTCTTAGATCACAGTGCTGGATAACACACAGACAGAAGGCCTGATGGACATCAGCGTGTTGGTCAAGTCTTCTTTACATTTTCAGAGATGGCCCCTCTCAGTAATCTTATAGCTTTGTTCCTGCATCTAGCAGTTTGTTAAAAGCAGTCAAGCAACTGATTTTCATTTTCTTTGAAGTCGCTAAGTTTAAACAGTCACTGAGGCGCATAGATGAAATTTCGTTACATTTATTCATGCTCAGTACTACGGTTGGGCGCTGCAATAGCTCAGTGGTTAGTGAACTGGACTACAAAGGACAAGGGGTAGGGTTCGATCCCAACCGACGGCTTCCGGGTTCACCCAGCATTAAAATGGGTACCTTTTTTTTTCTGGGAAAGTAAAGCAGCATGGGTGTAATACCGACCCCATTACCCAAAAAATCATGTGCTGAAGGTCTGTAAAATATAGGGTCACTAACACCATATTTCCCTATACGCGACTTGGCGTGACGGGGATACTTTCCTTTTTTTTTTTTACAGTACTGCGGTTAACTGGAAAGATTGGAAGGGGAATTTGCACCTAGGGCCAGTTATCCCGTCCCCACACCCCAAATTCACAACCCCATGAGAATGATGTTTCTGAATGAATGTACGGAAAGATTTTTCTTGTGAAGTCTCCGTAAAAGCCACTGGAATCTCTAGTCTAGTTGAAAGTTATCACCTGTTACATTTCATGAAGTAGGAGCTACATTGTTCTATGAGTACAGAGTGCATTTGTACAATGAGAATTATAGAACCTGTAGAAAAAGATTATTTATTTATTTTTCAAATCTCACAATTTAAAAATTAATGAGGGTATTGGTTTATATTCCATTAATGAAAATCGTTTAAGAGCACCGCAGGCTACCAAAAAGTGCCCAACCGGCCTGTTGGACCATGCTGCTCTAAATCATGACAGAACACAACAGCCTTAAATGCCAATAAAGAATGGGTAACTTAGATGAGTAATAGTCAGGTGAATGCACAAGAAGTATTTTTTCTCTCTCTATAATGGGGAAATGTTGCAAATATTTGCAGTCAATTTGAACACACTTTTATACCTTCCATATATGTTTTAGATGAACCTGTACACCAGACCAAAAAAATCTGTGCGAATGGGGAAAAAACGCACGTCAATTTTAAGTTTTAATTTATAACAGTATTGATAAAAAATGTTTAATAACATTAAATATTTATCTTATTATAATATTTTTCATTACTTTTTAAAATTTGAATTGATTAATTACTTATTTTATTATAATATAATTAGTAGTTTTTGCAAGAAGTTCTGACTCAGCAGCTGGACATGACATCACCACATCGTGATTGTCAGATTTCTTTTAACTTGCGCAGGCATTATTATGTTGTGTTTAACTTTAAATTGGTGCTAAATTTTTTTAATCCCCCTTTTTTTAAAAAAAAAATATTATATAGTATATTAATTATTAAACATTTTAAAATGCAGAGCTACTGACAAAAAAGAGCCAATTATGCCTGATGCCTTGCTGTCTTAGTGGAGATGCTCTCCTTCCATTAAAAATTATTATTATTTTGACATGAATAAATAGGCTGATCACTATCAAATAATTTTGTAAAAATAAATGTAAAATTTATTGTTACTTTGTTTACTATGTATTAGGCAGCTCTGCTTAAACTGTTTAAATAGATGCTGAATATAAATTCACTGTTTTTTTAGTTAACTCTGTACTGATAAATTAATAATTTAAACAATCTTAAAAAAAGCATGGCTGCTGCATTCAATTGAGAATCCAATATCTTGAAAACTACCTTGACAGTCACATGATATAACCAAAAATCAATAAAATGCTTTCTTCACTCTATGGGAACACAGTGGGGTGCCGTATATCTATTACCTTTGTTTTGGTGTTCTTCTTGGCAAGAAGCGATCCATTTAATCTTTGACTAAGTTTTCCATGTTATGTCAGATCACAATTGCCATCCAAAAATGAAAGAGAAAGCTACTTTGGGCTGGAGCCCATGTGCATGAAATTGTATTGAAAATTTATTTTCCAGACCTCTCATCTGATGTTTGTATATAGTAACTTATGATGTGATATCCATATCTCTTAAATGCATTAAAATGTATGTCTCTTCTGTTGTTCTCAGTTACTTCCTAATTGTAGAAAAAAAAAATTATTTTCACCACTTCCTGAAGTAGGCAATATTACACTGTTTTAGAGAATATTGTGTAGATAAATTTGAAGGAGAACAAAAAAGTGGAGTTTTATAAAAAATGGTCTTCACTCATATTAATTTGACATATTGCCTTATTACAAGAAAAACGCATAAAAACGTACTGAATATGAGTTAACCATATCATATGAAAGGTATGCACTAATATTTTATTAATTGCAACATAGTTTCCAAGCATTTTTTTTAAAAAAACATATTGATAAATGTATTACATTTCACCAAAACTAATCTTGACAGTGAAATTCTGCGAGAAGAGTCTTCCAGATGATTTATCCCAGGATATCCAGAAGGTACTTCCTGTCTTGAGGAAGCTGGACCGTTGTCTCCGGGTCTTGGAAAATGTAAGCACATTCAAATACTCATTTCATGTTATCTTGTTTCATGTTTATCACTTTGTTAAGCACAGGATAAAGTAAGAACCTGCATCTAAATTGTAATTATGGATGTTTGGGATATGGTTTTATTTTCTTTAATATTTTGTTTATTTCACACAGATTTTACTGATATGAAATATCTTGGAATATTTATGTTCTATGCTCAGTCAATGTGGACAGTGGAATCAATTCAAGACTAATTTAGAAATAAGAGAAATGGCCTTGCAACCAACAATATCGACTACAATTAGGAAGAGAGGAGTCTGGCCAATCTTTTAGGGGTCAAATAGGAAATGTAACCTGGTACCAAACAATACCAAGGTGACAACAGATGTGTTCACTCAAAAGGAGCAGATGCTGCATATTATTGTAAACCAAAGTGAAACTATTCCAACTTAATGTTCTTTGAAGGGTGGACAATAGTGAGTTAATTTTTAGATGAACATACTTAGTGCATTCAGAAAGTAATGCACAACATCGGTTTTCTCAGAAACTGCTAATTCAAAAAGTATGAAATTTTTTCACGGTGTATTTGGATATGTCATGTAAACATTGGTATCATTCAACATAATCCTCATCCACATGTACAGCTTTACGCCAACATGCAAAAAGTGTATGTATTCCTAGCCTGTCCCAGTCTTTGTCTTGATCGTGTAGCTATTTCTTTGCTGCATGAATCACTCCTTCATCATTTTCAAGCCTTGTTCCACTGAGGGCACCTTTAAGTGGACCAAAGAGATGGAATTCAGAGGGTGCCAAATCTGGGCTTTACGGTGGATGGGGGAGTACAGTCCAACCCAATTTGGTGATTGCTTCCTATGTTGCCAGACTTGTGTGAGGGCGTGCATTGTTGTGAAGGAGAAGCAGGTCTGCTGCATTCTTGTGCGGCCGAACTCTGCAAAAACTTTTGAGTTTTTTCAATGTCTTAATGTAAGCTTGTGAATTGATTGTCTCTCCTCTTGGCATAACATCCATAAGAATCACACCTTCAAGATCCCAAAAGACAGTGACCATGACCTTTCTAGCTGAAGGAGATGTCTTGAGTTTCTTTCTCCGTGGTGAGTGCTGATGATGCCACTCCATTGACTGTCTTTTTGTCCCAGGTCCACAATGATGAGCCCAGGTTTCGTCCCCTGTAGCAATGTTAGCCCAAAAGTTCTCTCCATCAACACTGAAACACTCCAACAGTTCAGAAGAAGTTGCTTTTCTTTGCAACCGGTGCTCATCTGTGAGATTCTGTAGAACCCATCTTGCCCAAACCTTAGAGAATCTGATAGTCTTTATGATTGCATTTGCAGTACCAATGCTGACTGACAACTTTAAGGCCAATTGTTGAGTAGTGATGCACCTATCGCAAGAATAATACCCTCAGTGCATTTCAACATCTCTGCATTTGTGCCTGTGGCAGGCCGTCCACAGCATGACCAATCAAGAAGCTCTGTATCTTCGCTATCTGATTCTTTTATTCCCTGAATCCAGTGGCTTACTGTGCTCCTATCAACTGCAAAACTTCCATACACATCACATAGGTACTTGTGAATATTCACAACAGTTTCTTTCTCTAAAACGAGAAATTCTATCACAATTCGTTTGCTTATAACGCAAGTTGCTAACATGCTCCATTTCAATGATTTAGTGTAGTCATAGTATTTGTCCGATTGCAGGACAATTTGGTACACACAATTGACACATGTCATATTTAAAGTGTGCAAAGTTCATGCTTCTATCTTTATTGTTAGCTAAGAAAACCGATGTGGTACTTTAACTTTTGAACACCCCTCATAGAAGAAATGTTGCTGAAAGGGATATCTGGTATACAAATGTTCTTAATAAACTGAAAATGGACGATTGATAACATTTTTGTTGATAGTTGATAAATATTATTAACCAATTGAAATTGGCTCATGATAACATAAGTTTTTGTTGACAGCTGACGAATGTCCTTATTAACAAACTGAAAATGGACTTATGCTAACATAAATTTACATTGACATCTGACAAATGTCCTTATTAACAAACTGAAACAGACACAGGTTAAATTGTCTTATTTTTAAGTTCAAGTTAGCAGCTGATAAACTGTTTTGTTCTTACAGAGACTTATTTTATGTGAGCAGACTTGGAATTTTCACCTAATGAGGAAAGTAATAGGTCTTTTGTATTTTCCTGTGCCAAAGAGTCATCTAGCTTGGCATAAACCTATTTTTTAAAATAATTTGCAGTGTTTTAAATAATGACTTCAAGCAAAATCATTGGTGATGAGTTTACAACAAATTATAAACATTAATCTACCTATGTTCAGCTGTTGTAATTCTATGTTTATTTATAAAGATAGATGAAATTGGTTTTTTTTTTCTTTATCTTTGTTTATTATGTGGCTTTTATGGAAAGGGACTTGTCATTCAGATATCAGCATTTCTTATTATGTGTCTATAAATGATCGCAATGAATGAATTTATCATGCCTTTTCTGATTATTTGAATTTCAGATCAGTTATATGAATCCAGACAATCAGACTTACCTTATATTATACAAAAATGCCATTTTGCTTCAAGCATGTACAAGGTAACACATTCCTTATAAATATAAACACGCCTCCTGTTTACTTTTTATGAGCATAAACAATCCATTGTTTTTATAACAACCCATATAATAAAGTAGTCTCTGTTGTACAACTCTGAAGATAAAACTTCTGATGATTGTGACAGACATTTGTTAATTCCTACATGGTTATACCCAGGATAGCTTGAGACCTCTCTATTTATCTATTGCCCTTTCAAGCCAAAGGCGGCAATATGGCAGAAATTGTAAACTTTTGTGTCTGATAATCTTTGTTATCATGTATTGTATCTTGCCAGACAGCACTGTTCTAGACAAGTCACTCAATCTCAGCGATGGAGCCGATGTCTGCTTTTGTTGTTTGACCTCAATGTTCTTTTTAGCTTAGGTCGGCCTCTTTTTCCTTCACCCCTGGTTTCCATTTAAGGGTTTGCTTTGAGATTCTCTTGTTGTCTCTTCTCATCACATGGTCAACATATGACCACCTTCTTCTCTTGTTGTCTCTTCTCATCACATGGTCAACATATGACCACCTTCTTCTCTTGTTGTCTCTTCTCATCACATGGTCAACATATGACCACCTTCTTCTCAAGTTGTCTCTTCTCATCACATGGTCAACATATGACCACCTTCTTCTCTTGTTGTCTCTTCTCATCACATGGCCAACATATGACCACCTTCTTCTCTTGTTGTCTCTTCTCATCACATGGTCAACATATGACCACCTTCTTCTCTTGTTGTCTCTTCTCATCACATGGTCAACATATGACCACCTTCTTCTCTTGTTGTCTCTTCTCATCACATGGTCAACATATGACCACCTTCTTCTCTTGTCTCTTCTCATCACATGGCCAACATATGACCACCTTCTTCTCTTGTTGTCTCTTCTCATCACATGGTCAACATATGACCACCTTCTTCTCTTGTCTCTTCTTATCACATGGTCAACATATGACCACCTTCTTCTCTTGATTATAGATGAAATTGTAGATAAAATGTTTTTTTTTTTTAAATTTCTGCACTAGCCTTGAATCCATTCCTAGGTATATACAATGTATTTTCGTGAAGCATTTGTTTTCAAATGCATCCTGTTTATTTTCTATTTCCTTAGTTGTTTTCCAGCTCTCCCATGCATTAGAAAGGGTTGGATAATACAGTTTGGACCATAGGAGTTGTTATTGATCAGTGGAACCCACGTTGCCTGAATACATACGCTTAATATTTCTCTCTCTCTGCGATCAAGACTCAATCAGAGTAGGATTCCAGACTCTCTCATGAAGTCAAGAGTCTTCATAATGATATTTTATTGCTATCATTCATACTCATTGGAGTATGGGATTTACAGGCCGTTAGGCAATGTGTTACCTTGTGGTGGTGGATGAGTGGAAGTAGCTCCCACACAATAGTGTGATGCCTAGGTCAAGGTGATAAAGTATTTTAGACACTTGTGATAACAAAAATAAATCGAGAAAGTTTTAAAAAATGTTTACCCATAGTTAATAACCACTGGAACCTGTTATTAAAGTCAAAAGTGCTCACTCTGTGGAGAAAAGAAAGTCCTTATTAGAATCAACTGTCCATTCCATAGCACATTTTTGGTCAGAGATCAGCATCCTCAGGCTAATGTTTCTAGTTAGTGAATGTAACAAAAGAAAATTCTAAATAAACAAAATTAAAATCATTAATGTAAGAGACACAGCTAATCAGAAGCAATATTTCACATGATGTTCAGTATTTAAATGAGACAACATATCATTTATATAATTGGTCAAGTTTTTCATGTAAAATTTGAGAAACAATAAGATGCAGGGATTGGAGCTTTTCACACTCAAAGGAGATGCAAAACATTTACCAGAACCACCATGTAGTAGACTCTGTAGGGGTGACTTAGTCGAAAGAGAGGCTGGATAACCAAAGGCACCCTTCTTTCTTTCAACTCCCTGTGGAGTACAGGTCTTCAACAAACACTTTCCAAGCTGTTCTGTTTCTTGCCATTCTTTTAAGATGTTCTGATGTTCCTAAATTTATTCTAATCACACTTCGGCCAATCACTGTATAAACTTTGTGTAATATAATAAGATATTCACTTACTGCATCCATACTGGGCCATTATTGTCAACACTATGTTTCTATCAACTCTGTCAAGTCTCTTTGTCTACAAAAACAACAAATAAATTTCTATCGTATTCCATCAATCTTTTCTTTGATTTGAAATGTAAAGATTCTTCTTCTACCTTCCAGCTCCTTGTGGAGCATAGGTCTTCAAGAAACTTTCCAAGCCATTCTGTTTCTTGCCATTCTTTTAAAATCATTTCATGTCGTTCCCATCATCTTTATGTCTGCTTCCATCTGTCTTCTCTAAGAATATTTTGGTCTTCTTTGTCTTTTTCCGGGGGGATTTCAAAAAAGGGCCTGTCGTATAATACTCTTGGTTGGCTTCTGCAGTGTGTGTCCAATCAGTGCCATCGTCTTTATTGTATCTCTTTATCCTCCAGTATTTAACTGGTGCCTTTCCATAATTCTATGTTAGTGATTTTGTCCTGCCATTTCCATCCTTTAATTCTGCGTAAGCATCCCTTAATGAAGGTCTGTATTTTCATGATTGTTATTTTTGTTGTTCTCCATGTTTCACAGTCATATAATAGGACTGACTTAACATTGGAGTTAAATATTTTTGATTTTTGTATTTAACTTAATTTCTTTGGATTTCCATATGTTTCCTAGTGCAATGAATGCTCCTCTTGCTTTTTGTCTCCTCATTTTGAATCATTCTCTATTTGTCCTTCTTTATCTATATTACCACCCAGATATATGTAAGATTGTTTGTCCAGTACAGTGTGCTGCTGGGACCTGAAAGGAGAGTAAAGAATTGTAGTGCTATTCCCTACCAGGCATGTTCGTAAGAAGCAACTAAGGAGTTGCGCATGGGACTGGCTTTCCTGTACTGGAAAAGGATTAGCAATAGCAAAGCAGAAATAAAATGTCATGAAGAACATGTGGCACAATACCAGCAAGGCAGTAATTTAAAATTACTGAGGACATGTATCTTCCTGATGGCAACATATGGTTGTTAATCATGAACAATCTTGCAAACAGCAAGGAAGAAAATCGATTCATTTGAAACAAAATCTACAGAAAAATCCATAAGATAGATACCTTGGATAATGAAAAAGAGCAATGAAGATTTATTAAATGATTTAAATATTAGAAAGAAATGTCTTATAAACACAATTGTACAGAGGAAATTTATGGCCACTGCAAAAGACACAGTGGGCTGGAAAGAAAAATAATGGAAGGCGTAGTTCCCGGGTGACACCTATTGGGCATACCAAGAAAAAGGTGGTTTCAAGACATTAAGAAGACCTTGAACAACAGAAGTGGGAGATCTAGCTAAATACCAATTTTTTTTTTTATTTGACAGTTTGCCACAGGCAACATTTCCCCCCTCCCTATACCTTCCTAATTATTACTTCCTGTGACCCCTGAATGTTGGATTTGTTTCATTTAATGTTGGACCAAACACCAACAAATGTTTCATAAAAACTACAACCCTATCATTAAAATGGGGCTTACTTTTTTATATAAATAAATTTCGCCAGTTTTTCAAGAAATTTGTTAATTTTTTTTCTTATGACAGGGGAAATCTCTTCGGCTATCTGCGAGACATTAAACAAACCTTTGTAACACTGGATAGGCAGTAAACAATGCTAAGAGGAAGCCGAACATACAGGCTGGACTGACAGCAAACATGTCAATAGACAAAGCAACACCTCTGGGGTTTCAGGCCATAAATCAAATCTAAGCCAGGAAATGATTACTGCATCTGATTCCCATGTCTCTCCTTGTGTAAACATTCAGCTGTGTAGCAAAAGTTCAAAGAAAACGTTACTTTCCAAACTCCAAATGTAACAATTAGTTGGTTCTTATTTTTTACACTGATGTAGTAAAAACGTGACTCACTGATAGGTGTTGTAATCAAAGGTTAAATTATTTTGTTTTGCAGAAGTAATTCGTTTTTTTAACTCTTTGATAATTGTCTGTTGTTTCTTTTCACAGAATATTACGGCTGTGTCAGATATGTATGCCGACTTACAAGTTATTAGAAAATATAGATGACAATACAGCACTAAAGGAACTACCAGGTTACACCATTTTGATTTGCATGCTGGGTGTTCTGAGAGTTATGCTCAACATCACTCATGAAAACCGTGAGCTCACTTTTTGATTCCCATTTATATTTTGCTCCATTCATCATGCTTTTATTAAAGACTCCAGCATTAATTTATTGAATGTGCTTTGATTGGCTTATACATTCTTTAACACTAGAGGCAAAGCAGGCACTCTACAACACAATCTACTTCCTAATGTTGTGCTACCAACGCCAGACCTGGACTCTACTCTCAAGAACAATAAGAAAAATAACAACAAGATGAAATTTATCAAACGAATGACAGGAAACAGCCTGAGAGATAATATAAGAAATGTAGAGCTGAGAAAAAAACGCTAGGAATAATTCCTTCCATAGAATACATAAAGAAACAACAGATAAAATGGTTTGGCCGTGTGACAAGATAGAAAAGACCAAAACGCAACACGACAAGCCTTTATTAAATGTTGCAAGAAAACCAGACTCACAAGTCGACAGTGAAAAAAGATTGATTGATGGATATTAGAAACACTAGGAAACAACAGCAGTAGAAGCAAACAGAAGAGCAAAACACTGCAAACTATATCTGTTCTCGATGCTAAAAGGCAAATGAGGAAAAAGAAGAAGATACATTTATTATCTGGTAGTACCTACTACCAGAAAGAATAAAGTTTAATATAAAGTTTTCTAGTTAAATATAAAGTTTGTATAAAGTTTAATTCCAACAGACGACAAAATATACATGGAAAACAAACCAGTAGAAGAGATCGATTACTTTACCTATCTTGGAAGTCACATTGATTAGGTACTTCGGAAAGCGATAGATGCCGCTCCCGGATTTTAGGTTGCTAGGGGAAACAGTCAAATTCGCGTATTGCACATGATCAAAACTCTCCGAATTTTACATCGTATCTCTCTCTCTGCGATCAGGGCTCAATCAGAGTAGGATTCCAGACTCTCACATGAAGTCAGCTGTCAGGTTAAGTATGTTGATCGCCCCCACAGACAGATCACAATTAGAGCCCGCCAAATCCACTTTGATTGAACACCCGTTAAAACGTTGCACTGTGTTCTGCGCCAGTGGCCCAGTGCATCCGATTTCAGCCAGCATTTTATTCAGGTTTGCTTTCCTTAGCCTTTGATTGTCCCCAATCTTTCTGCAAGGCAGCAGATGATCTTTTCTGTAGGGGGATTCTGCCCTTAGATGGTCGGCCCTCCCAGGTTTACGAGCACCATCTGCCCGAGTCACTAGAGGTGACTAACACAGACATGCACATGCAAATATATGAGATGTGACGTAGCAGCCTTTGCAACACCCACTACACACTGCACAAAACAACCAAGAATGCCCGTCCAGACAATAGGTGTCTGTAAATGTTTGCGCCTCACACACCAAAAGTGCACTGTAGGCCTGCGAAATGGTCGGTGAGAACTCAATCTTAATGTGTGCCATAATGGCTTGTGTGGTGACTACAATTGTATTCTCATAAATATTTGGGTTTGATATATCATTATACTGGAACACTACGCCGCCACTGTCAGAGAAAGCCCTTTGAGTGGCATTCTTTACCCGAATCATAGTGCTAGCTCGATGATAGATTCCAATGGTGTGAGTCTTCTGGTGCGTGGCAAAGTTCAGATACCAGTAAACAGAATTGGATCCACTTCTCAATTGTGTGTGTGTGCGTTCATTGTCATGGAGATTGGTCTTTGTTTTGCCATTAACTGCAACCTCTGGTCCACATCCGTCTCCTGTATAACAAGCATTAAATGTGTAAGCATTAAACATAATACATCGTATGTAAATAGTTTTCCGACTGTGTTTCTTGACGCTATTATACGAAACTTAAGTTGTTTTCTAACAATGAGTGTTCCGTCCGCCGATTTAAACAGTCGAAAACGATTGCATTTTGTCTTACAACGGATTTTTCAGCTACATACGACGATTTCATCATATTTTCTACCGAGATAAGGAAAGAATAAGTTAAATAATATGGATATTTAGATTCAGCGTCCATTTTTACATAAGTATGTGAAATTTCAAAGTGATAAGTATGTGAAATTTCAAAGTGATCCGTGTTAGGATATTGCGACAATCACGAAAATCTCAGAACATGCTTGTTCCATTGGCAAATCATGGGCGATCGACGACTATTTCCACTGTTGAACTTTAAGTCATAGCAAAATAAAATGCTGTTATGATGTAGCTGAAATAATAAGATAACCTGATTCTATAACCATTTTTACATATTTGTGGAAAATTTTTAATTGATCTGTCGACGCGTAATGAAATTATCGGCATTTGAACGACCACACCATTATTATAAATTTTCCCCATTGATAAGCATGGGCGATGATTGGCGACTATGGTCACTATGTCCACTGTTGAACTTTAAGTCATAGCAAAATAAAATGCTGTTATGATGTAGCTGAAATAATAAGATAACCTGATTCTATAACCATTTTTACATATTTGTGGGAAATTTTAAATTGATCTGTCGGCGCGTAATGAAATTATCAGCCTTTGAACGACCTCACCATCATTATCCGAAATTTCCGGTTTTCCCCCATGCTTGGTACTTGGTCTCTTCAACCATCATCATGTGCCTCCTAACTCACTCAACGTTTTTTTTGTTATTATAGTTAGTTATAGTTAATTTAAAATGTAGTATTTGCAGTTGCCTAATATTAATAAATATTCCTAATTATTGAATTGAAAGTTATTTTTTTTATTTTTGCTATTTTTTTACATTTAATTTGTTTACCATCTCGTCGTCTCATTTCATCCAATTCAATATCTGTACACACAATACATAATACAATAATAATAATACATTAATCATTTAATTATGTTTTTTTAATGTATGGTTTATTTTATTATTATAATTAGATATGAAGAATGATCATTATTACATGTGCAATTAAATTTAAATAATTATAAAACAGTGAAAAATATTTTTTTTTAAGTTTATTGAACAGCTAATGATAAATAGCTATTGAAGTGTCTAATTCACTTTTATATTGTAAACACTTTTTTTAAATGAAAAAAAAAAATTAATAATAAAATTATACTTCTTATACATAAAATAACAATGATGATGTGACTTCTTTAGCAGAACATCAGTATTATTTTTAAGTGAATCATAGAAATTTATAATTATTCTTACATAAATTGCAGAGAATGACTTATTTTTGACGTAAATTCCTGAACATGACCGTTACTTTGATATAAATCAATTTAAATGACTTATTTTTGACGCAAATCATATAAAAAAATTTTTTTTTTATTGTACACCAAATATAATGATTATTTTGAAAATGTACACCAAATTATAATGATAATATTTGTAATTTAATATTTTAAAAAATTTGGCTTCTTTTTTAAAATTTGTCTTTTTTTTTGCATGCCAAATCTGGCACTATGGTTTTTTCTTCTTTGCATCATTTACCACAGTAATTGAGTAATAATTCACTTAAAAAATCATAACTTTTTTCATAATTGTCGTAGAAATATGATTCAGGTATCATTGTTTTACTCAATTCGAGGGCTATTTAGCTATCCTGGTTTAAATTATTAGAAATTATTTTGAAAAATAAACCAAAGTACCTAAATTCGAGAAAGAAAGACAAGCAAAGAAATTAGAATCAGAATAGCTAAAGCAGCAATATCTTTCAGAAGCCTTGAAAAGTTGTGGAAATAAAAACTCATCAGCACAAACACAAAACTTAGACTATTCAAATCAAATGTACTATCAACCCTTACGTATGCGTGTGAAAGCTGGAAAACAACAAGAGATATTGAAACAAAGTTGAACGCATTAGAAAATAAATGTCTATGGAAAATACTTGGTATAGCGTGGAACGAATTTAAAAAAAATGAGGAAATTAGAGAAATCGCCAATCAACCACTAATATCTTCAGTAATAAAGAAAAGACGATGGTCATATGTTAGACATGTGATGAGAAGAGATAATAACCGAATAGCAAAGCAAGCCCTCATATGGGAAACAACAGGTAAGAGGAAAAGAGGAAGACCCAGAGAGACACTGAGAAGAACATTGATGAGAGAGGCAAGACCAGCAGGATTCGGTTCCCTCAATGAGATAGAGCTGCTCGCACAGAACAGAGACAAATGGCGAGATTTTATAAAATATCTTTAAAAGAATTGAAAACTGCTAGAAGAAAAATTGTGATAAGAGAAGGAGTATCTTGGTCTACGCCCTATGGGCCGGCTATGGCTCAAAAGGTCAATAGATAGATAGATAGTACCTACTGAGAAATGTTCATCAGTTTGAGAATCACTCATCAAACTTTAGTGAATGACCTACAATTTGGTAAAAGTGCTTTTTTATTTTTGGTTAACTGCCACGAAAAATACAGTAAATACTCAGCCAAAGTATAGCAGCATATTTGATTTTTTGGTAAAATTTTGCAAATTCTTTCACTTTTATCCTTTTAAAAAAAATGAAAATTCTTAATTGTTTGGCACTATGGATAAACTTTGTAACAGTATTATTAAAAACTCATAATGAGCTGAAAACAAAAATATGATGCCAGTGTCTGATCCATGCACATAACTATTATTTACTTTTACTCACTTTTGACAAACACGAACTAATTATTGACAAGTAGATACCAAATATCAGCTGACAAATGATTGAACATGTTGTGTGTAGTGTTTTATGTGCTACTAATGAAAACAAAATGACAGAAAGAATTTCTGGATTGTATGAAAGAATGTCAGAAAAGAAAAAAAGTTGAAAGTCAACACAAGGAACATAATTTTTATCTCCTGTGGCTTGCCAGCATTGCATGTAATGATGTTGATAATGATTGCCCGCTGTCACAAATGCTTCTATCAAATTTTACTTTCTCTTCAGAACTTGGTGATTTAGATGTAAGTGATGAGACATCTTTAATGGAGACTATTCTAAGATGTTTGACAACTACACTTTGGTGCATTCCTGCAGAGCAGAGATTTGACTTGGCTGTGTTGGTTTGTATCCCTTTTTTATTTGTAAATACAACACTTTTAAAACTGGATTAAGCTCCTCATTTTGAGCAATTTATTCTAGAAGATTTTCAACATCTCACCACTCATCATCTCCTCTTGCTGTTGTGGAAGAGCTTGTGTGTTCCATCAAATAAGAGTAGTGCCAAATTGACAGGTACGTCAGACTAAATGACATCAAATTCTGGGTGGAAATTAAGATTGGAAAATAAGAACTCACTCTAAACATTTGCAGATAAGGGGTTGTAAACCCAGAAAGTCATTCCCCACCAGTAGAAGGGAAACTTCACACATTTATGTTGTCTTGTGTGATGAACAACAGGAAAAAGGGACAGAAGCAACCTAAAAGAAGAATGCTAAAAGTTGGGCCAGTAGACATTAACTCTCATACTGAGATTAAGAAGCTTGCCATAATAGGGACTTATGGCAGGGGCACACTGTGTAATATTTGATGGCACTGGGTGGATGATGATGATGTTGTTTGATGTGAATAACGTCTTGGAAACACATTTTGATTTTTAAAAAAAAAACATGAAAAAGAAGCTATGAGATGTGGGTTAAAATGTGTAAAATAATAAAAGAGATGAAAAAATATAGTTAATTCAGAATCATGGTGAAGCATTTATACTTAATAACATACATAGCTGGTGGTGCAGTTCAAGAAGACTTGCCAGTCCAGTTTTAACACAGTCTTAGCCGGTAGTGGAGTTTACACACCGGACTTTATTACCAAACTTTTAGTTGTGTCCCTTGTTTTAGCACAGTTCACAGATGATCAAAGATCGTTATCCCTCTGTAAAATATGTTTCCTAAATGTTTTTTAAAATACATTTTCTGCAAGCACTTAAAACAGAATTTAATTATATTAATTTGACAATTTTATATTATTCTCTTAAATATTCTTTCTTTTTTTTTTTTTAGCATTTAAAATAAATTAATAATAATTTATAATGGCATTTTTGGAGAGTAGTTGATCTGTAATTTTGGTGCATGTTTCCAATTAATCCGACCTAGATATCTAGTTACCTGTGTGTTACCAGGGCCTTATTATGAGCGAAGTAAAGAATAATGACACTGTGACCTTCCAGGCATGTCATAAGAGGCAACTAAGGAGGTTGATCGATGGGTTGACAAGCTGTCATTGTAAAAAGTATTGTTATGGAAACAGAGCCATAGATTTTAAAAACAGGGATTTTTGCAATATGTCCCATTTTGGCATGCAAGGTTTCTGTTTTTTAGATTGTGGTTCTGCCCTATGTGCCGACTTCGGCTCGAAAGGACAATAGATAGATAGATAGATATCTAGTATTCCTATTGTGTTATTCGAGTAAAGATGCTTTAAAAAATAACTTTGTGTTGCAGAGACACCATTGAAATGTAAATGAATTGTCACCTATATAGTTACTACATATGTTATTTTTAAATCTCTTTGCAATGCCTAGTTTTAATAATCATGTTAAAATATGTAGATCTCTCTGACTTTTTACTGGCAATGTTGCGACCGATGTGACTTGTTAAAACTATTTTCTTAACCTAAATGAACAATGTCAGCGATGAACAGTACATTAAATTATTAGTCCATAAAGTTTTTTTCTTATTAGAAAAGCAAAAACAGGCAATAGCAAGGGAATTTTGATGTAACTTTTTGCAACATTTTGGGAAAATCCCTGTCAACATGCGTCACGTAATAATTTGTCACAAAGTGCTAGCATAGTTGCCCTCAAAGGCAGAACTGAAGTAGTGATTGTTGTATAGAAAACAAGGCCCTGTGTACATAAGAGTTGTCAGTCCAGTTTTAACATAGTCTTAGTTGATAGTGGAGTTTACAAAGAGTTGCCAGTCCAGTTTTAACATAGCTGATAGTAGAGTTTACAGTGAGTTGTCAGTCCAGTTTTGAAATAGTCTTAGCTGGTAGTGGAGTTTACAAACAGTTGCCAGTCCAGTTTTAACATAGTCTTAGCTGTAGTGGAGTTTACAAAGAGTTGTCAGTCCAGTTTTAAAATAGTCTTAGCTGGTAGTGGAGTTTACAAAGAGTTGCCAGTCCAGTTTTAACATAGTCTTAGCTGTAGTGGAGTTTACAAAGAGTTGCCAGTCCAGTTTTAACATAGTCTTAGCTGTAGTGGAGTTTACAAAGAGTTGCCAGTCCAGTTTTAACATAGTCTTAGCTGTAGTGGAGTTTACAAAGAGTTGCTAGTCCAGTTTTAACATAGTCTTAGCTGTAGTGGAGTTTACAAAGAGTTGCTAGTCCAGTTTTAACATTGTCTTAGCTGGTAGTGGAGTTTAAAGTGAGTTGCTAGTCCAGTTTTAACATAGTCTTAGCTGGTAGTGGAGTTTAAAGTGAGTTGCTAGTCCAGTTTTAACATAGTCTTAGCTGGTAGTGGAGTTTACAAAGAGTTGCCAGTCCAGTTTTAACATAGTCTTAGCTGGTAGTGGAGTTTAAAGTGAGTTGCCAGTCCAGTTTTAAAATAGTCTTAGCTGGTAGTGGAGTTTACAAAGAGTTGTCAGTCCATTTTTATCATAGTCTTAGCTGGTAGTGGAGTTTACAAAGAGTTGTCAGTCCAGTTTTAACATAGTCTTAGCTGGTAGTGGAGTTTACAAAGAGTTGTCAGTCCAGTTTTAACATAGTCTTAGCTGGTAGTGGAGTTTACAAAGAGTTGTCAGTCCAGTTTTAACATAGTCTTAGCTGGTAGTGGAGTTTACAAAGAGTTGCTAGTCCAATTTTAACATAGTCTTAGCTGTAGTGGAGTTTACAAAGAGTTGTCAGTCCATTTTTATCATAGTCTTAGCTGGTAGTGGAGTTTACAAAGAGTTGCCAGTCCAGTTTTAACATAGTCTTAGCTGGTAGTGGAGTTTACAAAGAGTTGCTAGTCCAGTTTTAACATAGTCTTAGCTGGTAGTGGAGTTTACAAAGAGTTGTCAGTCCAGTTTTAACATAGTCTTAGCTGGTAGTGGAGTTTAAAGTGAGTTGCCAGTCCAGTTTTAACATAGTCTTAGCTGGTAGTGGAGTTTAAAGTGAGTTGCCAGTCCAGTTTTAACATAGTCTTAGCTGGTAGTGGAGTTTACAAAGAGTTGCCAGTCCAGTTTTAACATAGTCTTAGCTGGTAGTGGAGTTTACAGTGAGTTGCCAGTCCAGTTTTAAAATAGTCTTAGCTGGTAGTGGAGTTTACAAAGAGTTGCTAGTCCAGTTTTAACATAGTCTTAGCTGGTAGTGGAGTTTACAGTGAGTTGCCAGTCCAGTTTTAAAATAGTCTTAGCTGGTAGTGGAGTTTACAAAGAGTTGCTAGTCCAGTTTTAACATAGTCTTAGCTGGTAGTGGAGTTTAAAGTGAGTTGCTAGTCCAGTTTTAACATAGTCTTAGCTGTAGTGGAGTTTACAAAGAGTTGCTAGTCCAGTTTTAACATAGTCTTAGCTGGTAGTGGAGTTTAAAGTGAGTTGCCAGTCCAGTTTTAACATAGTCTTAGCTGGTAGTGGAGTTTAAAGTGAGTTGCTAGTCCAGTTTTAACATAGTCTTAGCTGGTAGTGGAGTTTACAAAGAGTTGCCAGTCCAGTTTTAACATAGTCTTAGCTGGTAGTGGAGTTTAAAGTGAGTTGCCAGTCCAGTTTTAAAATAGTCTTAGCTGGTAGTGGAGTTTACAAAGAGTTGTCAGTCCATTTTTATCATAGTCTTAGCTGGTAGTGGAGTTTAAAGTGAGTTGCCAGTCCAGTTTTAACATAGTCTTATCTGGTAGTGGAGTTTACAAAGAGTTGTCAGTCCAGTTTTAACATAGTCTTAGCTGTAGTGGAGTTTACAAAGAGTTGTCAGTCCAGTTTTAACATAGTCTTAGCTGGTAGTGGAGTTTACAAAGAGTTGCTAGTCCAATTTTAACATAGTCTTAGCTGTAGTGGAGTTTACAAAGAGTTGTCAGTCCATTTTTATCATAGTCTTAGCTGGTAGTGGAGTTTACAAAGAGTTGTCAGTCCAGTTTTAACATAGTCTTAGCTGGTAGTGGAGTTTACAAAGAGTTGCTAGTCCAGTTTTAACATAGTCTTAGCTGTAGTGGAGTTTACAAAGAGTTGCTAGTCCAGTTTTAACATAGTCTTAGCTGGTAGTGGAGTTTACAGTGAGTTGCCAGTCCAGTTTTAAAATAGTCTTAGCTGGTAGTGGAGTTTACAAAGAGTTGTCAGTCCAGTTTTAACATAGTCTTAGCTGGTAGTGGAGTTTAAAGTGAGTTGCCAGTCCAGTTTTAACATAGTCTTAGCTGGTAGTGGAGTTTAAAGTGAGTTGCCAGTCCAGTTTTAACATAGTCTTAGCTGGTAGTGGAGTTTACAAAGAGTTGCCAGTCCAGTTTTAACATAGTCTTAGCTGGTAGTGGAGTTTACAGTGAGTTGCCAGTCCAGTTTTAAAATAGTCTTAGCTGGTAGTGGAGTTTACAAAGAGTTGTCAGTCCATTTTTATCATAGTCTTAGCTGGTAGTGGAGTTTACAAAGAGTTGTCAGTCCATTTTTATCATAGTCTTAGCTGGTAGTGGATGTCTAAGGTTTGTGATGTAACATAATAATGACAATAGAGCCCCAAATCTGTCCCACGATTATGCTAGTGGACTCTCTCTGTGTATTTTAAGAACTTGTCATCAATGCTTGCTGTTTTTGCATTTTTCTAACTGTAATTAATTTGTTCATAATAGTGAAATTAAAATTACTAGTGTTTTTCCATCAGTCGCTGAAAGCCATATGAGGAAGGAATAAGGAAGAAGATTCAATCAAAGCCATTTGGATAGATAAGTCTGGTTGGTTGGCTATTGAATCATCAGTATACAGACCTTTGACTTAATGCCATGTATTGGTATTTACAAGTTTCTGTGAGGTAGACAAACCTGCAGGTGTTGGATAATTTCATGGAGGAGAAGGAAGGGTTCATTTAGAAAACTTGCCGCCTTGACTGGTTGGCTCTAGAGACAATAAAAAGGTAGGGGTATCAAGTATTCTTTAATTTGAAAATGTTGTTATGGACCCAGTAGCCTGTGAGCTGACGCCCTTCACAATGCCATGTAAAATTCCTTAAACTATCGGGTAGTAGCCAGTTATTGCAGTAGCAAGTATTCTCATTGTTTTGTTCTCAGTGTTTGGGACTTTTGATTAACCTTGTGGAGCACAGAGAGGCAAATCGTGAAATCATGATGAGCTTGGAGACGCAGGTCAAGTATACAGAAAGATCTCAACCTAAGACCATGAGCGCTATCAGGGCAGTAGTTGAGGTGAGTACGAATAGATAACTGGTGCATACCTTGAATCTACTAGATTATTTATCAGATCATTCAGTATCATATTGTGTTGATAATTAATTCCTTCCATAATCCTTGTAGGTATTTCAATCAGTTATATAAGTTTTACCCTAGAACATTTGTTTCAGATATTTTCTTTATGTTTTCCTACCCAAAAAAATAATTTCCCAACACTAAATCAAACCGTAACCACTTGGTCACCGATAACTGACTAACCACTCTTCTCTGCTCAATTCAAATATTCCTTATCCTGAAATCTTCTATAATCATCTGTCTTATCTGAATAATCTATTATATGAAACACATGTTTCTCATTTCTTAACATATTGTCTGTCTTACACTGCTCCTATTTTCTTGTGATCCAGAACAAAGATTATTCTTGTGGTACTTTGATCTTAGTTTCTTAAATGTTTGTTCAATCCAATAACTTAACCCTCTCAACTATTTTACTGCAGAGGTTTATTTTGTCCATTTACTGATATCTAAGTTCATTTCCTGAATAGAGATCAAGAAGATGTAAAAGTTGTTGTACTGGGTGATGTAATTTTAATGAATTGTTGATGGACTATTTTGGTTTGATTACAGCTGTTTATTCAGAGAGAACAGGCTGCCAGGGAAATGGAAGAAGATACAGAGGATAGTCAAGATACATCTTCTACATCGTCGCCAAACAAAAGTGGAGAGTGGAAAGAGACGGATACAAGCATTGAGTGGATAACCAACAATCTGAAGAAGGCCAAGGAGCAGCAGGAGAAGCAGAAGGCAGCATCTGGTTCAACAAAGGGAGAGTTTATGGAAGGAGATGAAGGAAATCAGAGTATTCTGGAAGATGATGAAGAGACATTCACTAAAGGTTTGTTTCAACTTTTATTGGAGGTTTGTTTAAATGCTTATTGGAAGTTTGTATAGTTGTTTATTGGAGGTTTGTTTAGACATTTATTGGAGGTTTGTTTAGACATTTATTGGAGGTTTGTATAGTTGTTTATTGGAGGTTTGTTTAGACATTTATTGGAGGTTTGTATAGATGTTTATTGGATGTTTGTATTGTTGTTTATTGGAGGTTTGTTTAGACATTTATTGGAGGTTTGTTTAGATGTTTATTGGAGGTTTGTTTAGACATTTATTGGAGGTTTGTATAGTTGTTTATTGAAGGTTTGTTTAGACATTTATTGGAGGTTTGTTTAGATGTTTATTGGAGGTTTGTTTAGATGTTTATTGGAGGTTTGTTTAGATGTTTATTGGAGGTTTGTTTAGATGTTTATTGGATGTTTGTTTAAACATTTATTGGATGTTTGTTTAAACATTTTTTGGATGTTTGTTTAAACATTTATTGGGTGTTTGTTTAAACATTTATTGGATGTTTGTTTAGACATTTATTGGATGTTTGTTTAGACATTTATTGTGGGTTTGTTTAGACATTTATTAGATGTTTGTTTAGACATTTATTGTGGGTTTGTTTAGACATTTATTGTGGGTTTGTTTAGACATTTATTGTAGGTTTGTTTAGACATTTATTGTGGGTTTGTTTAGACATTTATTGTGGGTTTGTTTAGACATTTATTGTGGGTTTGTTTAGATGTTTATTGGAGGTTTGTTTAGATGTTTATTGGATGTTTGTTTAAACATTTATTAGATGTTTGTTTAGACATTTATTGTGGGTTTGTTTAGACATTTATTGTGGGTTTGTTTAGACATTTATTGTAGGTTTGTTTAGACATTTATTGTGGGTTTGTTTAGACATTTATTGTGGGTTTGTTTAGACATTTATTGTAGGTTTGTTTAGACATTTATTGTGGGTTTGTTTAGACATTTATTGTGGGTTTGTTTAGACATTTATTGTAAGTTTGTTTAGACATTTATTGTGGGTTTGTTTAGACATTTATTGTGGGTTTGTTTAGATGTTTATTGGATGTTTGTTTAGACATTTATTGTGGGTTTGTTTAGACATTTATTGTGGGTTTGTTTAGACATTTATTGTGGGTTTGTTTAGACATTTATTGTGGGTTTGTTTAGATGTTTATTGGATGTTTGTTTAGACATTTATTGTGGGTTTGTTTAGACATTTATTGTGGGTTTGTTTAGACATTTATTGTGGGTTTGTTTAGACATTTATTGTGGGTTTGTTTAGACATTTATTGTGGGTTTGTTTAGACATTTATTGTGGGTTTGTTTAGATGTTTATTGGAGGTTTGTTTAGATGTTTATTGGATGTTTGTTTAAACATTTATTGGATGTTTGTTTAAACATTTATTGGATGTTTGTTTAGACATTTATTGGATGTTTGTTTAGACATTTATTGTGGGTTTGTTTAGACATTTATTGTGGGTTTGTTTAGACATTTATTGTGGGTTTGTTTAGACATTTATTGTGGGTTTGTTTAGACATTTATTGTGGGTTTGTTTAGACATTTATTGTGGGTTTGTTTAGACATTTATTGTGGGTTTGTTTAGACATTTATTGGAGGTTTGTTTAGACATTTATTGTGGGTTTGTTTAGACATTTATTGTGGGTTTGTTTAGACAATTATTGGATGTTTGTTTAGACATTTATTGTGGGTTTGTTTAGACATTTATTGTGGGTTTGTTTAGACATTTATTGTGGGTTTGTTTAGACATTTATTGTGGGTTTGTTTAGACATTTATTGTGGGTTTGTTTAGACATTTATTGGAGGTTTTTATAGATGTTTTTTGAAGATTTGTATAGATGTTTATTGGAGGTTTGTACAGACGTTTATTGGAGGTTTTGTTTAGACGTTTATTGGAGGTTTGTTTAGACGTTTATTGGAGGTTTGTTTAGACGTTTACTGGAGGTTTGTATAGATGTTTTTTTTGTAGGTTTGTTTAGACATTTATTGGAGGTTTGTATAGATGTTTATTGGAGGTTTGTTTAGACGTTTATTGGAGGTTTGTTTAGACGTTTATTGGAAGTTTGTATAGATGTTTATTGGAGGTTTGTTTAGACATTTATTGGAGGTTTGTATAGATGTTTATTGGAGGTTTGTTTAGACGTTTATTGGAGGTTTGTTTAGACGTTTATTGGAGGTTTGTTTAGATGTTTATTGGAGGTTTGTTTAGATGTTTTTTGGAGGTTTGTTTAGACATTTATTGGAGGTTTGTATAGATGTTTATTGGAGGTTTGTATAGATGTTTATTGGAGGTTTGTTTAGACATTTATTAGAGGTTTGTATAGATGTTTATTGGAGGTTTGTATAGATGTTTATTGGAGATTTGTTTAGACATTTATTGGAGGTTTGTATAGATGTTTATTGAAGGTTTGTATAGATGTTTATTGGAGGTTTGTATAGATGTTTATTGGAGGTTTGTTTAGACATTTATTGGAGGTTTGTATAGATGTTTATTGGAGGTTTGTATAGATGTTTATATAGATTTTTATTGTGCGTGTGTGTGGTTTTTTTTTTTTTTAAGCTTAGCAATCTTTAATAATACTAATCCCAGATCAACATATTTTCATTTATAGCTCTGCATAAAGCTGGCAAGCACATGGAAAACAGCATTGTTGCCTCATATGCTGGCCTTCTCTTGGGTTCTACTGTTATAAATAACAAGGTAGGGTATTACTTTAAAAAAAAACACAAAGATTTCTTTTGCCATTTTCCTTTATATTTAACAGAAATACATCTAATGTAGATATCGAAGTTCTGACATGTGGCTTGATGATTGTGTGTGAAGCGTTAATGTGGGAGTACAGTAGCCCCTTTGTGGTGATTTCATAGCACATTGATGATGATTTAATTTCTGGACAGATCTAATCATCTCTTGGCCCATCTTTAAAGATTGTACCTAGCATGCAATAATAATAGCGTTAATGATGACAATAAAACACACTGGCTACCTCACACCATGCTGTGGCTTAATTCTGTGAGATTAAAACACTTTACACCATTTCAAAATTGCATGTTTTTGGACCTATACAATGTACAGTCCCAAAATATGCATTACTCATGTCCTTACCTTCCATAATTTTTTAAGTGAACCTGTACACTGGACCTAAAAAAAAGTGATACAATTGGGAATAAACCGTACACATTAAATTTGTTAATGTGTTTAATATTATAAATAATTTCTCAGAAGTTCTGATTGGACATGTTTTCATCTGTTCTTAAAATTCTGCAATTATGTTGTTATATTTTAGTGAGTGTAAGTGCTTCTTTTTGTACTTATCTAGTAAATTTATTATTAAATATTGAAAAATGCAGAATTATTGACAGAATCAAGTGATTTGATTGTTAAATATGGTGCTCACTACTATGTTTTCATAAATGGAGATTGTCTTTTTAAAAAAAAGCACTTCATGATTGACAAATCTCTTTCAAAAACTTCAATGGGCAGTTATGTTTAAATGAGTACTAAATTAAAAACTACTTTAAAAAAACATCCAATGGATTCATTATTAAGATGTTGACAAATGCATAGCTAGTACAAATGTGGTTAAAAAGTCAAGACATTTTAAAAGCTCTGAAAAAATATTCTATTGATGTGTAAATAACCATGTGCTATCTTTCAGGGAAGCAGCTTCAAATTGGCTAGATCTGAATTATTAAATGATTTAGCTGTCATCATAGGGTTATTTGGGTCTGCTTTCTTTTTGGTCTGTGTTCACTTGACATGTTTGCTGGATGTTTCTGTAGTTTGTTGGCAAGTTTGACATATATTGAGTTTACAATCATTTTCAGTCTGTAGAGGTGGGCATTGAGTCATTACAGAGTCTTGCTTTGTGTTGAAAGATTACATGCATGATTGTGTGACATTGAGTCATTACAGAGTCTTGCTTGGTGTTGAAAGATTACACACATGATTTTGTGACTTTGATTACAAAGTCTTGCTTGGTGTTGAAAGATTACACACATGATTTTGTGACTTTGATTACAAAGTCTTGCTTGGAACAGAAAGATTACACACATGATTGTGTGACATTGAGCCATTACAGAGTCTTGCTTGGTGTTGAAAGATTACACACACATGATTGTGTGAAATTGATTGCAAAGTCTTGCTTGGTGCTGAAAGATTACACACATGATTGTGTGACATTGAGACATTACAGAGTATTACTTGGTGTTGAAAGATTACACACATGATTGTAGTCTTTATGCTCTCTTTAGACACAGCACTGGATCCTCAGGAATTGTGTGTTTTTTGTTTTTTTCATGTTCTCCATAAATTTCAATATTTTCTTTTAATGTTTTCTTTTTAATTCTTCCATTGATCCTCATAGACGATGTTGTTCCTTATTGGTGCTTGTTTTACTTGCAATTCAGCTTCTTAATTTCCAGCCATGTGCGCAGGAATCCAATGCAGTGATACTTTTTCTTTTGTGGGTAGCTAACTGGTTCAATACACAAGCCTCTCTTTTCTTGTAGTTGATCTTCTAGTTTTTTTGTTTGGATACCTTGAAGAACTGTTTGTAGTCAAATTATAAAATTGCGCTGGTTTCTATGTTTTGTTCTTCTATAGTATTTTCCCTGTCATTTGTTAGATGTTTTCATGTTGCTGTTGACTGCCTTATTTTTCTCTAACATTTTACCTTTCCTAAGGATAGATGTCCTGAAATACTAAATTGCCAGTCTCTGGCAGCACTATGGATATAAATGTATTCACCGATGGTCCTCAAAACAAACTATTTAGCTTGCTTTAAGTTCATGGATTCAGACAAAAGGGGAGAATTGGAGAGTGTGAAGGTATTGGAAAGATAGGTTTTTGACAAGAATAAGAAGCTGTGATATGCTTAAAGATTTGTAAAATCCTGCTCCATGTTGAATGATTGGCTTGTATTTCATGCACCCCACTTGCTTCTCAGTCTCTAGAGTTTATTCCTGGGTAAGATCATGCTATAGTCAGTCCATCTATAAATTTGTACTTCACTAATAGAGTTAAAGAAGGAAACAGCTTTGTAAGATAATTGGCCACTATTCTTAGAATGTTTAAGATTAATTTCAACACTCAAACAGTTCATGTCTTTAACTAGTAATCATCGGCAGATGATAGTTGATACCCTAGATTCCACAAAATGGAATAAAAGGTTCATAGGATATCATCCAGGAAGTGTTCAAGTTATCTTGTACTTCTCAAACATACTGTTTAAGACAATAGGAAGCGTCAGAAAATCATCTTCCTTTTACTTTTAATATCCTTATACAGGAATATGCTTCAAGTGTGAAAAAACTCATTCCAAATCAAGATTTTGGTCCAATGATCAAGATGCTAAAGAAATTTCTCAATTTTATGAGTCTTACAGTAAGTATCTAAAGTAATTTATTGTGTGTTCTAGGGGACTGGGTGGTCTAGAGCTAAGATGTCAGTCACTAGACAGGAATGCCCCTGGTTCAAATCCAACCATAGATGGTGGGAATTTTTCAAATTGAACCTACGATTTCTTTATGGCTTTTACCCTCCCCTGGTCTCTGAGTAGTGAGATCCAATATCTAACTCTCTCAGATAATCTGGATGTCCCATGTGCACTCACGCAAGTTAAGGAACTTTTGGCTGTTAAAGGTTAAAAAGAGTAGGTCAGAGTGGCTGCTACCTGGACAATAGTTGTTGATTAAAAAAAAATCTACCTCTGCTGATGACGGATGTGTTGACATGAAAGGCACAGATATTACGGCTTTGCTAGCGACACAACACACACTCACTTAATGGGTGAGTGCTAAGAAGAGAGAAGAAGATATATGTGTTCTACATGTTTGAAGTGACCCTGTTGAAGAAATGATCATGAAAGATGGTGGCAATGGGTGCAGGCATTGAAGGCTAACCACAAACATTACCAGTGAAGTTCTCATCTGGAACCCCCAAAGAAGGTGGAAAGAAGGAAGACCTAGAATAGAAACACAGGGATGAAAATTTGAGACAAAGTTCACACAGAAAAATTATACCTGAAGAAGATTAGAAGAGATGGTAAAGGATAGAAAGGATTTGAGAGTTCCTCTTGATGGCCTGTGTACCTACAAAGGGTGAAAAAAGCAAATATAGAGTAGAATCACATATTGACTATGTACATACTGTGTCATGTCAATAATTTATTGCATTTCCACAGATTATATTGACTTTGTACATGTTGTGTTGTGTGTAGTACTGTTCACTTTGTACTTAGCACCAAATATGATTACATCATTGCTCATAATTCTTCACAGTACGCATAATAAATACTTGTGCTACATTTTGGAAGCTCTAGTTGCTAAATCTCCAAAACACATTTCCCGTAAATATGTATATCTCTCCTCACTGTGACTTCCTATCATCTTCATCATCACATACAGTGGCCTGCTGGCATAGGTGATGATGTCTCTCCATAATTTTCTATTTTTACATTTATTAATTCTGTTGTTGACTTCCTACTAAAGCACTCACACTGTCTATCTATTCTCTCAGCTTCCCATTATCTCTAGCTGCAACATATACATTAAACCACTGTGAAGAACATATGACACAATACCAGCATGGCAGTACAATTAAACTATTCAGGGCTTGTATCTTCCCCATAGCTACATTTGGTTGTGAATCATGAACAATCTCACCAACAACAATGAAGAAAATTGGTTCATTTGAAACAGAATGCTACAGAAAAATCTTTAAGATACTTTAGATAATGAAAAAGAGCCATGAGGACATATTAAAAGACCTAGATTTTGAAAGAACTGGATTATAAACATCTACAAAGAAGATTCGCCCGTGCGCTGCCGGGGCCCGAAAGGGAAGTAAAGAATAGCGGCGCTGTACCCTACCAGGCATGTTCGTAAGAGGCGAGAAAGGAGGGTTAGGCATGGGACTGGCTATCCCATACTGTAAAAAAAAAAAGCCGAAAAAACTTCACAAACATGAACAAGTCAAAGAAAGATAAAGTAAATCCGTCAACCATGAAAGAGAAGGGCTCTCTGTCTAAGAGACGTATGACGCAATCCGGAGAAAGCCATAAGGAGTCCGGGTTGCCGACTCACCCTTTGTCTACCAGGAAATCATCCAGAATTGGCACCTGGAATGTTCGTACCCTTAACGAACAGGGAAAAGCGGCACAAGTGGCAGCAGAAATGACCAACTACAAGATAGATATTCTGGGAATGTTTGAAACAAGATGGCTGGGAGCGGAGAGAATAAAATTGAATACAGGGGAGATGATTTTATCATCAGGACACCAGGAACCAGGAGCACAACATAGCGAAGGGGTAGCTATAATGCTATCAAAGAATGCACAGAAGACACTAATAGAATGGGAGGCAGTGGGACCAAGACTGGTGAGAGCAACATTTAGAACAATCAAAAACAAAATAAAATTACACATTATACAATGCTATGCACCAACCAACGATAAAGATGACTCAGTTAAAGATGATTTTTATAAACAGCTACAATGCCAGATGGATGCAAGACGAGCCAAGGATATTATAATCTTGATGGGAGACCTAAATGCTAAGGTAGGATCAGACAACAGAGGCTTCGAAGAGATTATGGGAAAACATGGACTTGGAGATATAAACGAGAATGGAGAGATATTTGTGAATTTCTGCGCCCTTAATCAAATGAGCCTAGGAGGAACAATATTCCAACATAAAAGAATACACAAAGCTACATGGGTGTCACCAGATCATAGAACGGAAAATCAAATTGATCACATATGTATTAATAATAAGTTTAAGTCATCCTTACAGGATGTAAAAGTATATAGAGGGGCAGATATAGCTTCTGATCATCATCTTCTGTTAGCCAAACTTAAAATTAAATTAAAAAGGTATACTACAACGAATAAGGGCAGAAAGTATTTCAATGTAGGGTTTCTTAAAGAACAAGGAATTAAAGATAAATTCGCAGTCACAATATCAAACAAATACCAAGTCCTCCAACAACTAGAAAATACAATAAATATAGAAGATCATTGGAAACAGGTAAAAAATATATGGAAAGAGACATGCGAAGAAACGCTGGGGAAAAGAGAACGCCAGAATAAGGCATGGATGACAGCAGAGACCCTGGATAAAATTAAAGAAAGAAAGAACAAGAAAGCAGACATAAATAAAAGCAAAACAAGAAGTAATAAAGCCAAGACACAGGAAGCTTACACAGAGGTGAACAAAGAAGTGAGAAGATGCATTAAAAGGGATAAGAGGAAATATATAGATGAATTAGCTAAAGAGGCAGAAGAAGCAGCAAATAAAGGGAATATGAAAGAACTGTACAACAGTACAAAGAAATTAGGTGGAAAATACAAACAGATCAACGCCTTTATCAAAGATAAGAAAGGAAATCTGCTTAGTAATATAAGGGAACAAATGGAGAGATGGAAAGAGCACTTTGAAGAACTTTTGAACAGACCCGGCTCAAATAATCCTCCAGATATACTACCAGCAGAAGAAGAATTATACGTTAACTGCGGAAAACCAAGCAAAGAAGAAATAATGAAAGCCATCAAACTATTAAAAGATGGTAAAGCCACAGGACCAGATGAAATTCCTTCGGAAGCCATCAAAGCAGATATTATCACCTCTACCAAGATGTTACATAATCTATTGGATAAAATTTGGGAGAGGGAAGAAATACCTAAAGACTGGAGAGAAGGTTATATGATCAAACTACCAAAGAAAGGAAGTTTACAGGAGTGCACTAATTATAGGGGAATTATGCTACTATCAGTGCCAGGAAATATTAGGCAGAATCATTCTGGAGAGACTAAAAGAGGCTATAGAGAAACACTTGGGAGATGAACAAGCAGGTTTTAGGAAGAACAGATCATGTGCTGATCAAATAACTACTTTACGTATAATAGTTGAACAAAGTTTAGAACTAAAATCCCCACTTTATATTGGATTCATAGATTACGAAAAGGCATTTGATAGTTTAGACAGAAGAATGCTTTGGAAGTTGCTGAGTCATTATGGAATCCCCATAAAGTTTATTAACCTGATAAAAACAATGTATGAAGGAACAAAATGTAGTGTGGTGCATGAAGGACAGCTTACAGAAGCATTTGAAATAAGAACAGGAGTAAGGCAAGGATGCCTTCTGTCTCCATTTCTCTTTCTACTGGCCATAGATTGGATTATGAAAATAACTCAAAACAACAGAAATGGGATCCAGTGGTCACTGACCAAACAACTTGATGATTTAGACTTTGCTGATGACATAGCTCTCCTATCACACAGCCACCAACAGATGCAAGATAAAATGAGTATATTAGATGAGAGATCACAACAGCTAGGACTAAAGATTAATAGAGATAAGACCAACATTATGAGAATTAATGCAGTTGGCAATAACCAAATAAAACTAGGAGAAATACCTCTACTAGACGTACAATCTTATATATATCTGGGCAGTAATATAGATAAAGAGGGAGGAACAGAAAACGATACCAAAATAAGGATATCAAAAGCAAGAGGAGCTTTCATTGCACTGGGAAACATATGGAAATCCAAAGAAATTAGGCTAAATACAAAAATACAAATTTTCAACTCCAATGTTAAGTCGGTTCTATTATATGGCTGTGAAACATGGAGAATAACAAAATTGACAATCACGAAGGTACAGACTTTCATTAATGGATGCTTGCGCAGAATAAAGGGATGGAAATGGCAGGACAAAGTCACTAACGTGGAATTATGGAAATGTACCGGTCAAATACCAGTGGATAAAGAAATACAGCGAAGGCGATGGATAAGACACACACTACGGAAACCAACTGAGAGTATTACACAACAGGCCCTTTTTGGAATCCCCAGGGGAAAAGACAAAGAGGAAGACCAAGGAATTCTTGGAGAAGACAGATTGAAGCAGAGATGAAGATGATGGGGAAGACATGGAATGATCTTAAAAGAATTGCAAAAAACAGAACGACTTGGAAAGTGTTTGTTGAAGACATATGCTCCACTGGGAGCTAAAAGGTAGAAGAAGACAAAGAAGATTAAAATACTACAACCACACCAAAAGACACAGTGGACAGCAATGAACAATATTGGAAGGCATGATTCCTGGAAGTCAAGACAGGGGCAGACCAAGAAGAAGGTGGTTTCAAGACTTCAAAGATACCTTGAACATGATAGCTGAACAAGTGGGAGCAATGCCTGGAAACATTCTTTCTGACTGGGCGGTGATGAATGCAGCATTCTAGAAAGGACATGAAACCCAACTATAATAATAATAATATATAATCACACATACATACATACACACACATATATTTTTTTTCCCATTTCAGACAGCATTTGGCACTGCAGATATCAATGGTATCACAAAAGTCATAAAAGTTCTGGAATCTGCATGATTGTTATATATGAAAGTTTTCAGGAATTAGGTATATCTTACTCTTGATTGTATGCATTGGTAAGCTTGACTGTTGATTATGTACAGTGATTACTTTGTAATGCCTCAGTCCCAATCAGCCAATACCGGCCTGAACAGATGTATTAAAGACATTTGAAAGAGTTGGGGCTAAATTCACAAAGAAATAACTTACAACTCTTTATGGTTTAATTTAGATAATTTCTTGACCAATGGAAAATGAGTCTGCTTTTCTTTTTGTTGCAAATAAATTAAATTGTTCATAACTTTGGCAGTTGTTTATTTTGAAATTTTATGTGTTTATATTTGTTTATCTTTATTGCACCACTTTTTTATTTTTTTATGGGAGTGTGTTATAGAAACCATCCCAGCCAGACACCAAATATTTTGAATTACAATTTTAGTAGATGTCAAAATGCAAACTTCCTTTACTGCTGGTCTTACTATTACTAGGTCTGAAGGACAACAATTGCTGTAATATGCCTCTATGTGCACTAAATCTACCAAATAAGAATGTTTATTCCACAGTGTACATGCTTGAATAGATAGCTGCCAAACCCCACTTAATAAGTAGCAAAATAAACTTTGGGAATGTCCATTTAAAAGTGGATATGCAATTTCTTTTATATGTTTCTGTGATTTCCTTATCAATGCTTCTGTCTGATATTTCCCAATCCTGATCTCCAATTTCTGTAGTGTATTGATTTAAGCTTTACATGTAACTGTGTTCTCATTTTTTATTTTGATTTAAGCTTTACAGGCTACCTTGTTCTCATTTTTTTAAACCTATGTACACTTTTAGTTGTCATTCGGGATTAGTACAAGACAATAATGGTCATAATTTTGTGGACATTTGAAGTAAAAGAAAAAGAAGAGAAATATAACGAAAATGAGATCCAATTGCTGTTAAAGGGATAGGCAAAAAATGTATATTAACCAATATGAAAGATCTGTAAATTTAAAGCCAGTCATCTTGTCTCAAGAAAACCAATTATTCGTTATAAAAAAGTAAAGTAAAGTACCCCCGTCACGCCAAGTGGCGTATAGGAAAAATATGGTGTTAGTGACCATATATTTTACAGATCTTCGGCACATGATTTTTGGGGTAATGTGGTCGGTATTACGCCCGTGCCGCTTTACTTTCCCAGAAAAAAATCCAGTGCCCATTAAAGGCTGGGTGAACCCGGAAGCCGTTGGTTGGGATCGAACCCTACCTCTTGTCCTTTGTAGTCCAGTTCACTAACCACTGAGCTATTGCGGCTCCCAATTATTCGTTGTGTTCCTATGGAAACATCAAAACACTATAAATGTTTATGGGCTGGTGTAATTTATATTGGTTTATATTTGAATATGCATAAGTGAAACCAGAGCTTTTTTTCTGGCAAAAAGCATCAGAATGGCATTCTGGGGTCTATTTGAAGAAACAAAATTCCAAAAAAGAAATTAATGAATGCAAATTCTGTTTCCAAGTGTAAGGAATTTTCAAAGTTAGCTCATTATTTACAACTTTCATGCTATAATGTCTGCATACTTATATTATTGTTATAAATTGGTGAAAGTAGAGGTACAGGTAGTGACACTGTGACCTTCCAGGCCAATAGATAGATAGATAGAGGTACAGGGCGAGGTATCATGCTTTGATTATCAAAGTCAAAGGTAGCATACACTACACTGTTTCAAGAATCAAAAACACAACATACTTCCAACACACACATGTTACCAGTTTAGCATATCTTGTATGTGTGCACAATTTATATTTAAATTATGTGTAAGCACGTGTTAATATTGTATTATGATATTGTTACATAACACTCCACATGTTTATCTTTCTCCTCTTGTGAGTTCCGTCACCTCTCCCTTTCCAGTAAAAATTCCTGAGTGAAACATTGACTTGCTCTAAAGGATTATTGGAATCTGGAAGGATAAAGTGACAAACGTGAAGGTCATGTCTGTGCCGTATTCTTGGTATCGCCTGGAAAGATAAAGTGACAAACGTGAACGTGACTCGCACAGGCCTCCCGAACATCTACACTCTGCTCAAACAACATAGGTTATGCTGGTTTGGCCACGTACACTGTATGAAAGATGGCCGCATACTAAAAGATATATTCTGTGGACAACTAGCAGATCGCAAAAGAACTAGGGGGCGCCCAAAATTTTGATTTGTAGATGTGTGTAAATGTGACATGAAGACTCTGAACATAAACCCTGTAGCCTGGGAAGAAGTAGCTGCAGACCGCAATCTTTGGAAATATACTCTAAAGCTCTATCTCAAGCAAAAAATAGACAGATTCATAAAGGAAAATACACAGTTAAATAAAAGAAAAAAATATCATTTCCAGGGTTGTTACAAAATTTATGATTAACTTTTACTGACAAATGCTACTAATAGTTTTACCAATGGTGATTTGCATTCACATTTTCAATTTGGCTATATTTACTCCAGGAAAGGAGAATGTAAAAATGTGCTTCACATTTATTTAAAAAAAAGGAAGACTTTCCTCCATGCCTTGGTGTGTGGACAACATGATGTCAGTGCCGATATGTTCTTTAACCTATGACACATTTTACAGGTGATTTGATCTGTATCATGTCAGACCATCCATCTTTCAGAAAAATCTGATACTCAATTATTTGCAGGTGAACCTGTTGATCAGGATCCAGCCAGACCTCTTGTCCTTAACAGTTTAGTTCACTAACTGCTGAGCTACCATGGATCATATTTTGTAGTCTCTGTTAAAATTGCTCACATCATTCTGATTATACCTCAAGATGTTATTAAATTTGAAGAAACCGTTTGTCAGCTCAAGGCTGGTGACATCTCCATAGAGCTTGTCCTGATATGGTACCAGTAATGGCTACACGAGCCTTCTCTGTTCACCATTTGTTGGGCATGATTGTAGCAGACATTCAGTAGTCATTTTGTCTGTGTCACAGTCACATTCATCAGAGGTTTCTATCCTATGAGTGTTGTAAAGATGGTACTTTAATCTATTGTGATCTGTTTAATCTAAACAAATTGTTGTTTGTTCTTTTCTGCTGAGCTGGTAGCAGGCATCATATTTTTGGTAGCTCTGGTGTTTTCTATTCCATTTGTTCCTGACAAACCTCTTTGATTCCTCATGGGTTGTACTTGTATCTGGCTGGTGTAGTCACCACCTTTCTTTGCCAACTTGTCTGCCTCGTCATTTCCAGGAATATTGCAGTGAGATAGGATCAAATGAATCATAGTTCTTCTGCATCTGTGACAGAGCTTGCAGAGAGTGTTTCTCTTAGATCATTCCGATCTTCATTTCCATTACAACCCCCTCCCCCCCAAACACACTTCCCCTATTTCCACTGTGTAATTACAACGTAATACTAACAGAGGAAGAGAAATAGCTTGTGTATTTATTTTATGATGCTGTATCTAACTTTCTTTTTGTTAATTGTATTGATACTTTTGAATTTTATTTATACATTTGATTTGCCATTTTAGTGTTTAGAAATATATTGTGTGTTTATTTGATGTTGCACATCTAGCTATGTTGTTGCAAATCATTTTGTTAGTTGTATTTATATCTCTGCAATTTATTTATATATTTAATTTACTACAATATTTTGTTTTGCAGTCTTTAGTGATTTTCTGGAGATGTTTTTTGTAACATTACTAATTACAATTACTAATTGCGGTAATGGTTTGCCACATGACAAGGCAGAAAGATCAAAACACAACACAATGAGCCTTTAATAAACGTAACGAGAACACCAGACCCAAGAGCTGACCACGAAAAAGATTGATTGATGGAATATTAGAAACACTAGGGCACATAACAGCAGCAGAGGTGAATAAAAGAGCAAATAGCAGTAAATTATATCTCCTCTCGATGCTGAAAGGCAAATGAGGAAGGAAAGAAGAAAAATTGCTGTCATTCACCATATTTTGAATGCTAGCTGAGCCAACAGATTAAGGCATCATCTGTATAGTAGGATTAGAAAAACAGATACATGCATTAATGGCACTGGCACCTTAACAGCTGTTTAAAATAAATGTAGACTTTTAATTTGTATGGAATCAAAGTGCATGTAAAATTATGAAAATAGCTGTACTTATTGTGCTAGAAATAGCCAATCAAATTGTACAAAATGCACATTTAAACTGGATTATTCTATCTTCTCTTCTTTACTAGTTAAATGATGTGAGTTAATCACTGTATGGTAGCAAAGCAAGCCTGTAGACATTGCAGAACTGGTATAAGGCATGAAAGGAGTTGAGACTATTTCATGCCATAGAAGGTAGCTAGGGACAAGCTTTCATCCCACATTCAGTAATGTAATGTAATGCATGCAGTGATGTAATGCATTCAGCAATGTAATGTCATGCATTTAGTAATGTAATGCTTTTTAAACAGGTTATACAAGTGCTTTTCAGGATGATACTTGGTCTATGTATTAGAGACAGGTGGTGTTCACTAGCCGAACCACCGTTATTCTTAGAATGCTCTGAAACAACAGATCTCTTAAGGAAAAACTGGACTGGTGATCCCTATGTTGGACTGTTCTTTATGACTATCAATCACATCATGTGCATGTGTACCTTTACAAGTCTCCATCTAGAATGTTCTTTATGACTGTATCACATCATGTGTGCCTCTACAAGTCTCCATCTAGAATGTTCTTTATGACTGTATCACATCATGTGTGCCTCTACAAGTCTCCATCTAGAATGTTCTTTATGGCTGTATCACATCATATGTGCCTCTACAAGTCTCCATCTAGAATGTTCTTTATGACTGTATCACATCATGTGTGCCTCTACAAGTCTCCATCTAGAATGTTCTTTATGGCTGTATCACATCATATGTGCCTCTACAAGTCTCCATCTAGAATGTTCTTTATGACTGTATCACATCATGTGTGCCTCTACAAGTCTCCACCAATCTGGAATGTTCAGCTTACAGGGTTGCCATGTCCATGATCTGCCAACAGTTTTGTTTTCCTGGTAGAGTTCAATGTCAGAATGCCCAACCACACCTACCCACAATTTGCACATAAGGGATTCGGGGGATTGGGGGGGGGGGGGGTGTAATATATCTCCTGAAGTGACATTTTTGTATATTGACCAAATGGGGGACTGGTTGGTCTCAAGGCAAGACGCCAGCCTTGAAACAGAGAGGTTGTGGGTTCAAATCCCAGCTGCACCAGTGGGGATTTTTATTTATGATTTCTCCCTGTGGCGGCTACCCCTGGTCTCAGCAGTGAGACTTGGCTTGAAACGTCAATTACTCATCGACTGAAAAAATATGAGTACCTCTGGAGACAGAGTTATCTGCCTGTGTGGTGAGGGACCCAATGCACACGGCTGCCTGGGAAAAACGGATTAACACACAAAATTTGGTTCCTAGTCTCTGGGGACTTTGTTAGAGGTAAAAAGCTGGCAAATGAAAAAAAAAAAATATTGACCAAACCATATTTAAAAAAAAAATCTGTGCTGAAGTCAGATGTGTTGGGCCGAAAGGCGCAAATGTAACAGTTATACTGCAAACTATAACACAACGCAGACACGCCCACTTAATGTCCTTTTAAGGGCCGATGACGAAGAGGTGTACTCTTGTAGTCATCGGACGAACACAAGCAAGCAACACAAATAAGATAAAAAGCTCATCAGATAAAGTTAATATAGCACCTTTCTTCTAAAAATTTCTCCATGATACTAACATTTTATAGCCTTCATCATTGAGGTGCTGGTAACTTGCAGCATTGCCATATGATGTGCTGACATTAAACCAGTTTCTCACCAGAAGCAGGCACAACCCCATTACACCTTGTATTTCATTGTTCAAACCTACAGCAAAAGTGCTTGATGTTACTGTACATTTATTGTATATTATATAATCACTCATTATTTTGAGGTGGTCACAAATATGTTTTTTTTTTGTAAGTAAAAAAGTAAAGAGCCCTGTCACGCCAAGTGGCGTATAGGGAATATGGTGTTAATAACCAAAATCTTTATAGACCTTCGGCACATGATTTTTGGGGTAATGTGGTCTGTATTATGCCTGTGCCACTTTACTTTCCCAGAAAAAATTTGGTACCCATTTAACAGAAGCTGTCGATCAGGATCGAATCCGACCTCTTGTTCTTTTTTTTTTTTATTTGTAAATGCTACAATAATTAATAAATTGATGTCAAGTAGAAATGACCAAACTCACATTTCTATTAAGTACGATTCGAAGAATTCAATAAATTGTAAACATTTATGCAAAATGCAAGTAAAATATGTTTATTTTTATTAATTTGTGAACAAATTTTTTGGTTGCTGCTGATTCACTTTTATCAGTTATTTAATTATTAAGTAGCAATAAAACGCATGGTTGGTGAGGCCGAATGTAAGCCTTGTTTTAGGAGAGCTCTGCTAAGAATGCTGCAATCATTTAGCCATTTCTTTTCTATTGACCTTTTCAGCCGTAGCTGGCCCAAATGGCTTAGACCCAGATACTGTTTCTCTTATTTACCCATACAGGTTTGTTATTCAGCATGTACAAAACTTGTCATCTTTCACTGTTTAGGTTGGAGCTGTGAAGGAAAACAGTCTTATAGATGCTTCATCAGTCACTCATTGTGTATGTTTAGGAATATTGCAACTGTCTGGGTTTGACAGAAGAGTCTTTGGAGAAGTAAAGTTTAACAAAAGTCTAATTCATTTTTGTGTCATGGCACGCGGGTATGAGAGACTGTGCTGACAGAATTGACAGTTTGGATTATGCGGGATGTGAAAGAACAGTGGACCATGTTGACATTCTGAATGCATGCAGGGATGATGGACAAAAGACCAACTCTAAAGTGTCTCAGAATTTTAACAGACTGCATGAATATCATGTCATGGTGGGAGGTGCCAGTCCAGGCTACTGCACAGGAAGCCTTAGAAGGGTTGTAAATCAACATAATACTAGTGCCGTTAGTTGCAGTACGTTGAGAGATATACTTTTGAGGAGATCGTAAGTGTCTATATACTTACCATACAGTGTTGATGACCTGCCAGCTAAACTGAATTAATTTTTTATTTTTGTTATGAAAATAATTCTACCATTTGTAATCTCCATGAAAATTGCTAGCTCAGCTTATTCTTCTTAACGTGCCCAAATGCAACTTGGCTTTTATTGGAATTCTTTTCCCCTAAGATATCACATGGTTATGTTACTGCTTATACATCAAATGAAAATTAGAAAATCCCCGACAAAAGAGAGGGGAAAAAAATGTGTTCTAAATCATTGAACCTTTTTTTTTTTTTGAGATATAACCGTTTTGAGCATCATTGGGAAGTCTTTAATTTGTTGTTACTCTAAAAGTTCAGATTAATGTAAATCAATCGGGCTGTTTGGATTTATTGTCCATTTCTTCATTAAGCAAGAAATTTGAAAGCACTCTTAGGGTGCTGTTTTATTAAATAAATGAATAAACTATCTCATCCTTGAACAACAATAGCACCACATTTCATCAAATATATTCTATTTGAGACATAATCTAAAGTAGAATTTAAGAACAACTTTTGTGTTGCTTTACATTATTATTATTATTTCCTTTTATGTTGTTTTTAAGATCATCATCACTGCACACCGGACATATCCATAGGTGCTCCAATATCCCTCTTCGGGAAAATCAGAGGAAGACCCTTTTACATTTTAAAAATGTATTTCTTGTTCAACTGTTTTGCATTGTTAAAATACATATTTCTGTGAAAATAGCTATGTTGTTATTAAAACTTTATCATTATTGTTTAAAATTACTGTTTAATACAATTCTTATAACTTTAACACTAAAATAAAAATTGATGTAAGTTATTTTTTTTTTTTAAAGTTCTTTTTTTTTGTTCAGGCTTACAGGTTTTTTTCCTTTTAAGGAAAAAAAAAAAATGAAAGGTATGTCAGCTACCTGCAGTTGCCTTTAGAGCTGTCAGCGTTGATATCCACATATGAACAAGATGAAAGGTATGTCAGCAGTTGCCTTCAGAGCTGTCAGTGTTGACATCCACACGTGAACAAGATGAAAGGTATGTCAGCAGTTGCCTTCAGAGCTGTCAGTGTTGACATCCACATGTGAACAAGATGAAAGGTATGTCAACAGTTGCCTTCAGAGCTGTCAGTGTTGACATCCACATGTGAACAAGATGAAAGGTATGTCAACAGTTGCCTTCAGAGCTGTCAGAGTTGACATCCACATGTGAACAAGATGAAAGGTATGTCAGCAGTTGCCTTCAGAGCTGTCAGTGTTGACATCCACACGTGAACAAGATGAAAGGTATGTCAGCAGTTGCCTTCAGAGCTGTCAATGTTGACATCCACATGTGAACAAGATAAAAGGTATGTCAGCAGTTGCCTTCAGAGCTGTCAATGTTGACATCCACATGTGAACAAGATAAAAGGTATGTCAGCAGTTGCCTTCAGAGCTGTCAATGTTGACATCCACATGTGAACAAGATGAAAGGTATGTCAGCAGTTGCCTTCAGAGCTGTCAGTGTTGACATCCACATGTGAACAAGATGAAAGGTATGTCAGTGTTGCCTTCAGACCTGTCAGTGTTGACATCCACATGTGAACAAGATAAAAGGTATGTCAGCAGTTGCCTTCAGAGCTGTCAGTGTTGACATCCACATGGGAACAAGATGAAAGGTATGTCAGCAGTTGCCTTCAGAGCTGTCAGTGTTGACATCCACATGTGAACAAGATGATAGGTATGTCAGCAGTTGCCTTCAGAGCTGTCAGTGTTGACATCCACATGTGAACAAGATGAAAGGTATGTCAGCTACCTGCAGTTGCCTTCAGAGCTATCAGTGTTGACATCCACATGTGAACAAGGATAAAGGTATGTCAGCAGTTGCCTTCAGAGCTGTCAGTGTTGACATCCACATATGAACAAGACGAAAGGTATGTCAGCTACCTGCAGTTGCCTACAGAGCTGTCAGTGTTGACATCCACATGTGAACAAGATGAAAGGTATGCCAGCTACCTGCAGTTGCCTTCAGAGCTGTCAGTGTTGACATCCACACGTGAACAAGATGAAAGGTATGTCAGCAGTTGCCTTCAGAGCTGTCAGTGTTGACATCCACACGTGAACAAGATGAAAGGTATGTCAGCAGTTGCCTTCAGAGCTGTCAGTGTTGACATCCACATGTGAACAAGATAAGGAGTTGTAGTTTTGTAATGTATAACCATTTGCTGCTCAAATTCAACTGCACTGTTAACATATTGTTTGCAACAATTGCGAGTTATAGCGTTAAAGCTTTTTATGAGTTGTTCTTCTCTACGTTTCCATTTACCTTTCTGCTTTCAGGGGAGGCACTTGTTATGATGTAATATCACAATTTCAACAAATGCTTTTTTCTTTTGGCTTGCGAATTTGAGTTAATGTTAACTTTGGTTACCATTACTTATCCTTTATTTTTTTAATATTGCATTCTAATATGACATCTTTACAATAAAAATAAGATGTCTAATTTTAGTATTTGTATCAACAGATTATCATTATGTTCCTCAACAATTTTAACGTTTAGGTATAAGGACTGCCTCTTAAATCATTTATCCATTTCCATCTTTTTTTTTTCCTACTTTCTGTATTTGATTTCATTTTTGTGACTATTTCTTAATTGATCTGACCTCACTGCACTTAAAGCAGCCTCAAAGGTGCTGAGTTAATTTTAGCAGGTAATGAAGAGTATGCATGTTCCAGTAGCTTACATGTTAAGTACACCCACATTTCTTCAATCCTATATGTGTTAATGTCAGTCTCAAGATTTTGACTCAATATCAGAGCTACTCCAATTTTCTTTTAGTTGCAACCCCCTTTTTTTTTAACAATCCAGCAACCTGTCTATCTATCTATCTATCTATCATCCTTTTGAGCCGAAGACGGCACATAGGGCAGAACCACAATCTCAAAAACAGAAACCTTGCTTGCCAAAATGGCACATATTGCAAAGATCACTGCTTCTAAAATCTATGGTCTGTTTCCATAACAATGCTTTTTACAATGACAGCTTGTCAAGCCATCGATCAATCTCCTTAGTCGCCTCTTACGACATGCCTGGAAGGTCACAGTATCACTATTCTTTACTTCCTACATAATGAGGTCCCGGTAACACACCAACCTGCTACCCCTTTATATAACAGCCCAGCGACATGCTAACTCTTTATATAACAGCCCAGCAACATGCTACCCCTTTATATAACAGCCCAGCAACCTGCTACCCCTTAATATAACGGCCCCAGTAACCTGCTACCCCCTTTATATAATAGCTCAGCAATCTGCTACCCCTTTATATAACAGCCCAGCAACCTGCTACCCATTCTTTAAATAACAGCCCAGCAACCTGCTACCCCTTTATATAACAGCTCAGCAACCTGCTACCCATTCTTTATATAACAGCCCAGCAACCTGCTACCCCTTTATATAACAGCTCAGCAACCTGCTACCCCTTTATATAACAGCCTAGCAACCTGCTACCTCTTTATATAACAGCCCTGCAACCTGCTACCCATTCTTTATATAACAGCCCAGCAACCTGCTAACCCTTTTATATAACAGCTCAGCAACCTCCTACTCCTTTATATAACAGCCCAGCAACCTGCTACCCCCTTTATATAACAGCCCAGCAACCTGCTACCCCCTTTATATAACAGCCCAGCAAACTGCTACCCCTTTTATATAACAGCTCAGCAACCTGCCCCCCCCCATATTATAGTAGTGTAATTAGAATATGTAATAGTGTAATGAAATAGTGTACTGGGACAGTGTAATGAGAATTGAGATAATCATGGTGTGTTAAGGGAGAGTGAGACTCACGAGACAGTGTACGAGTTCAGGGTCTCGCTTGAAGATTAGAATGAGTTGAGTTGGGGAGAGCAGTGAAGAAAGAACAAAGGGGAGAGGAGTTAACAGAGTAGTTGAAGTGAATGGTGCTTGATGGGTGATTAGAGTTAGGGGAATAAATAGGAAAGGATAAATCTTGTGAATATTAGGGAATGTTTTAGAAACAGAGTGATCAAAACTAAGAGTGTGAAGCCAGATCGAGGCTGAGAAGTGACGTGGCGAGATTCTTTTATATGAGACAGGAGGCATTTAAGGGTCTGCTCAAGCATAAAAGATAGGAAGTCACATGTAGTAAATTAAGATCCTTTAGTAACCGGACGAACACCCATATTAGTTAGAAGTGAGCAGAGAATAACAAGATGGTGGATAATTCAGTTGGAAGAGCTTCTTCACAGCTAGTCTATTTAGTCATTAGGATGTTCTTTCATTATAGGGAAATGTGACAGTGAGCAGACAATTAAGTTGTTGTAATATTATGTTCCAAGGATGAGAACAGAAGTACCTGTTATATAATGCGTGACGAGAGATTCATGAGTTTAGTTTTGAATAGTTCAGAGGGAGTCAGAACCTACTTAACACTAAGTGGAGCGGTCATCCATGCCGCCAGCCCTGTTGTTAATGAGATGTGTGTATTCCGTGGATTGATGTAAATAGACACATTGAAGTTCTTGTTTGCAATGAGGCTTGTGTACTAACTGAATTGCCTGTAGATGTGTTCATAAGCTCAGTCCAGTGGGCCGTCTGTAGTTCTTGAGTAGCTCTAAGTCAGGTTCATCATTATCAGATGTGCAAGATCATAGTAGTCAAGTTAATCAATCAAGTCAATTCAAGGTGAACAAGTATTAGAGTTAATAATAATCATCATCCTTACAAGCAAATTGTCAATGATCAATCAAGTAAGGACACCTATGTGATCGCTTACTCCGTTACAATGTAACAGCCCAGTAACCTCCCCTTTTCCCGTTTAATTTATATTCTATAAAATATTTGTTGTGTGATATCTTATATAAAAAAAATGGCTCCCAGAACACCCTGTTACCTCTGGGATTATGACCCAATCATTGGGAACCATGGCTCAAGATTATAACACCATCAATCATTTTGTGTAATCATTAGGTTAAGTAATGCTGTCATTAACAGACAAGTAATAACAATGAAACAATATAAATTATGGAAACTCAGCTACCTCATATACTTCAACACAAAGTAATACATATTACCACCAAGTAACATCTTATAGAGAGTTATATTCATTCCAACGTTGTGCAACCAATACAAAACATGGACACATACGTCTAAACTTGAAAGAAAGTTTGTCATCACAGAGATGCGATGTCCGAGAAAAGCGCTTCGCTTGGAGCAAGCAGAGAAGATAGAATCAGAAATGATATTTGAGAGAGAGTTGGCGTTGAACTAATCCTAATCTATATACAGTAACAACTAATAAACTGGTTTTCTCATTCAGAAAGAATGCCTTGTGATCGCTGACAAACCTTTGAACAATAAATACACCTGGCTACAAAAATGTAACTTGACTAAATATAAATAAATAAACCTGACTACAAAAATTTAACTTGACTAAAAATAAATAAATAAACCTGACTACAAAAAATTAACTTGACTAAAAATAAATAAATAAACCTGACTACAAAAAATTAACTTGGCTAAAAATAAATAAATAAACCTGACTACAAAAAATTAACTTGACTAAAAATAAATAAATAAGCCTGACTACAAAAAATTTACTTGGCTAAAAATAAATAAATAAACCTGACTACAAAATTAACTTGACTAAAAATAAATAAATAAACCTGACTACAAAATTAACTTGACCCAAAAAAAAATTAATAGGGAAGAGCGAGTGACAGAATTGACAACTCGTAATACGATTTTTTCTGTTGGGGGGTGAAGTAAAAAAAAAACTCTGACCCACACACCTCGCAGCGACTGCCCTGAACAAGCGGCCTTTATTCCCCGGTTCTATAAGTTCCCCAGATCCTAGTAATGGGAAAATGCAGTCACGCTAGTTCCCATTGTGTTCGATTATAATACAATTTATCTTTCTTTTACCGTTGACAAATATCAAGTTGGCGCAAACTTTCTTCTTTATCATTTATATTTTGATGTTTTTTCTTTTACCTCATTTGAAGAATGTCTTGATTTAAGTGCCACTTTTTTGCGATTCATAATTTCCCCACAGTTAGTACAGACGCACTTTGTTGCAGATGTGATCACGTGTCTGCACGTGTTCTCTTTGTGCGTGTTCTCTATATTATATAGATTGTGTACATATTTACGTTGTGTTCTCTCGTCTTGTTACGGCAGACAAACAGAAAGGAAAAAGTGTTAAACACATTTATTTGTTCATGTAAATAAAGTTTTTGAACATCTTTCTATTGTAGTTTTATTTTCTTTCCTTTGTGTTAATTTGTATTCTATCTATCTATTTATCTGTTGTCCTTTCGAGCCGAAGACGGCACATAGGGCAGAACCACAATCTCAAAAACAGAAACCTTGCGTGCCAAAGTGGCACATATTGCAGAGATCACTGCTCTAAAATATATGGCGCTGTTTCCATAACAATACTTTTTACAATGACAGCTTGTCAAGCCATCGATCAATCTCCTTAGTCGCCTCTTACGACATGCCTGGAAGGTCACAGTGTCACTATTCTTTACTTCCCTCATAATGAGGCCCCTGTAACACACAGGAATAATTTGTGTTGGGGGAGACGTAATAATGATTGTAGACAAGATAGAATTTGTCCCCCCTCTGGGGCTTCGAGGATGTTTTCATCCTCCACATGTACAAAGGACGTAAATTGGCGTGGATGCGTTGTGTCCTGATTTACACCAATCTGTGATTGTCCGTCTTTTGGAAGGTAACACATCAGGCGTCACCAAAACATTTTTTGATGACAAGGGAGATAATATTTGGATTCTTTTTTTCTGTGTTTTATCTCCTTCATTTGTATCTTCTAATGTTTCTCCATTCATCTTCTAATGTTTTTAATGTTCATCTTCTAATTGTCCTCTCTTCATCTTCTAATGTTTTTAATGTTCATCTTCTAATTGTCCTCTCTTCATCTTCTAATGCTTCTCTATTCGAATATTTTCTGCTCGGGCCGAAGACAGCACAAAGAGCGAAGTCATAGTTTTCCACGTTTAACGGTTTGCTTCTAGTTCTGGTAGGTCTTGCTTGTTTCATGTCTATGGCTGAGCGTCCCTAGTAGTTGTTCTGTGCAACAATTTGAAACAGACTTGGTTTGCCGTGTTTTACCAAATGTTTTTCACATGAATGCCCGATGTGAAGTCTTCATTCATTCTCAGCACATGACCGATGTATTTCCAATGTCATCTTCTTATAAACCTCGACTCGTTGTCTTGTTTATATTCGTCTCTTATCTGTTCGTTTGACAAGTAAAATTCCTCCATTATTAACTACTGCGTAATGATAGATTACAACCGAAATGTCAATTTGTGATTAAAGCAAACAGTGACTATATCTTGCTGTGCCTTCAGTTTATGATGCTACCTATGTTGGTTGTTGTTGACTTGCCGTTTTGCCTTCTTGCCGAGTCACACGATCCGTCCATAGTCAGGAAAATGTCTTCTAGACCGCAGCTGGTAGATAAAAATGGTGGTGATAACCACACTCCATAAGGCTGGTGCTGGGAAAACCATCGAGCCGAAGTTGACGCCGTGAAGCACCGAGACCTGAGAGCTAAGCCGGTTACTGTTAACTTTGTTCTTAGATCATCATCACTGCACATCTAACGAATCCTTAAGTGCTCCGATATCCCACTCGAGAAAATCCGAGTAGAATCCTGGCCCACGTGCACGAACTCCGTAGCACGACCTTGGGATCCATGGTGTGAGTAGGTTTCTGCTGTTGTGCAGCGGCCATATTTGTTGTAGTTCTGTACAAGGTGTTCCAGGTCTCTAGGGAAGTAGAATTTCTCTGACACTGATGAGCTTTTGACAGTGAAAAATGTGACACTGATCTGTTTCATGTGGGTATTCACAGAACGGGTATGTTGTTTGGTTCAGTTGTTTTTTTATTAATGTGAATGTTCAGTGTCATGGCGGCTACGTGTTGGTCGTTTTATAATTCGGCTCTTGCTGATATATTTAAATGATTTGCGCGACAGTCTAGTTGTGAAATAATGTGTTGCTATTCCCCGTTTTGGTGTATGTTTTACTTCTGACGAGCGGATGGAGTGTGAACTTTACCGATATTTAGGTGGAATATGATTTATTCTTCTTTGTGTCGTGTGTTCGCTGTTCGGCAGGCAAACACATAGTTCGACAACAATGATGCTGGGCGGGTATGTCCAACCCGAATGTAAAACGTCTGTGACGGTGGATGTGGCGGAAGAATCAGAAATGATCAACGGCCCAGAAAGCGAAAACATCGAAGTGTGTGGTACACATGAGGCATATTCAGGATTTAAAACATCACAGAAATGCCAGGTTTAAACATTAATGGACAAATAATCAATAACCTAAGATATGCTGATGATATTGTATTACTAGCAGAAAATCCTAAAGATCTACAACAATTACTTCATGAAATAAATATGGCAAGCAAAAAATATGGATTGGATACGAATGTCAAAAAGACTAAAACTATGATCATAAGGAAAGAAAATTCTCAAGACTTACAAATAAATATCAAAGTTGAAGGAATACACCTGGAGACAGTTCAGAGCTACAACTACCTGGGACATACTATAACCAGTGATGGAAAATGTAAAACTGAAATAAACAAAAGAATAGGTATGGCAAAAAGAAATTTTAATGCCATGAAAAGTATACTAACACCAAAACAAATAACACCAGGGCTAAAACTAAGAATAGTAAAATGTTACATCTTCTCAATATTCCTGTATGGTGCAGAAACATGGACATTAGACAAGAAAACAACAGAAAATTTAAGCCTTTGAAATGTGGATGTATAGAAGAATAGGTAGAATTGGATGAAAAGAAAAGAAAACAAATGAAGTTTTAAAACAACTAAAAATGAAAAGAGAACTACTAATCGCAATTAGAACAAGACAAATGAAATTGTTGGGACATGTTAAAAGACACAACAGCCTACTAAAGGTAATATTGGAAGGGAAACTACAAGGTAAAAGAGGCAGAGGCAGACCAAGACTAACATGAACGAGTAACATCAAAAGATGGACAGGTCAGCCTATGACAATCCTCACCATCAAAGCAAGAGACAGAGTGGAATGGCGCACCATGGTAACCAACCTTCGATGCGGAGACGGCACTCAATTATGATGATGAATATTCAGTTGCCATAACCTTTTCTATCTGAAAATGGCGGTTTGTTCTCTTCCTTATTTAGGCTGCTAATGTTGTAGGGGTTTGACCTTGCCAAGTATTTTAAAAGTTCTCTCCCTGTTTTCCCCGTGCCCCATACATTCAACGGGTGTAGTTTATGCTTTGTTTGGCTGTGTTTAATGAGAGACTGTATGGGACTGTGTCTGTCTGGATCCTCTCTTAGCTAATGTCTGTAATTAACTTTTTTTTTTTTTTAAATTCCCGAAACTGAACAGAAAGATCTTCATAATAAAATATAAAGCCTGTAGGACAATTAGAATAGCTTCATGTATTGGTCTCCCAAATCGCTCTGAAACAAAAGGTACCCAAGCAAACGCAAAAAGACTATAATTCTCTTATCAAAACTATCCATTTAACGTACATAAAATCCTAACAATGTAACCAACATCTGACGCAGTTGCAAGAATCTCCTTTGAAGTTAACAAAATAAGTCTTGACGTTTTTTTTTTTCTTCAAAAATTGCCCGTTTATTTATTCACGAAACAATTTCACCATTACAAAGAACTGTAAATCTTAATGGTGTAGAGAAAATTGATGATACATTGACTACGAAGCGTATGCATGACCTGCTGTCTACTTTATTTCTTGATGATAGCATCTTTTCACATTGTTCTTTGAAGTGACTATTTTCATACAATCCATTTTACCGTGTCAAATTTATTCCCAAGTTCCCACTGTGTGAGATCGCTTTATTGCTGCCATGGATCATTAAGTTTTCTTCTACTCAAATAATTAATGCAATATTTTGTCCACAGGAGACAAATGACTCTTTTGTTTATTTCACTCACGACTAAGTCGACTTCTTTAAAAATGTTCTTTCCTTCCTCATTTGCTGTTCAGCGTCAATTAGAAATACACCTTTATATTATCGTGTTGTTCATTTCTTTGGCACCTCCTAATGTTATGTTGCCTAGTGTCTCTAATTCTAGTGTTCCATAAATCCATATTTTTTATGGTCGGCCTTTTGGTCTGTGATTCTCGTAAGGCTTGTAGATAACTTGCTGCGTCACTGATAGTTCTTTTGTTTTATCACGTGACTATGCTATTTTTAGATGCTGTCTCTTTATTTAATCATCATAATGTGCTGTAAGGTTGGTGTAGGTGATCGCAGGCCCTTCCACAATTCTCAGTCCACGATGCGTCGTTTCACTTTATTGTCTAGTATGTGCCCAAAAAATGACAATTGTTTCTTTCTGATTTTTTTAGTTCTCTTTTTTTTTTTTGTGGTGGATTCTTTGAAAATTTCCTGGTTGGTCTTTTCAGATGTCAGGGAACTTTCAACGTGTGATGATAGTATGTGGTAGGATACCAAGGCGTACCCTCTTGTGATAGTATGTGGTAAGGATACCAAGGCGTACCCTCTTGTGATAGTATGTGGTAAGGATACCAAGGCGTATCCTCTTGTGATAGTACGTGGTCAGGGCACCAAGGCGTACCCTCTTGTGATAGTATGTGGTAAGGATATCAAGGCGTACCCTCTTGTGATAGTACGTGGTCAGGGCACCAAGGCGTACCCTCTTGTGATAGTACGTGGTACTGACACCAAGGTGTACCCTCTTGTTATAGTACGTGGTACTGACACCAAGGTGTACCCTCTTGTTATAGTACGTGGTACTGACACCAAGGTGTACCCTCTTGTTATAGTACGTGGTACTGACACCAAGGTGTACCCTCTTGTTATAGTACGTGGTACTGACACCAAGATGTACCCTCTTGTTATAGTACGTGGTAAGAACACCAAGGCGTACCCTCTTGTGATAGTACGTGATCAAGGTACCAAAGCATACCCTCTTGTGATAGTACGTGGTAAGGACACCAAGGCGTACTCTCTTGTGATATTACGTGGTCAGGACACCAACGCGTACCCTCTTGTGATAGTACGTGTTCAGGGTACCAAGGCGTACCCTATTGTGATAGTACGTGGTAAGGACACCAAGGCATACACTCTTGTGATAGTACGTGGTAAGGACACCAACGCGTACCCTCCTGTGATAGTACGTTGTCAGGGTGCCAAGGCGTACCCTCCTGTGTCAGTCTGTTAGTCAGTGAAACTGCTACATATATAACATGATCGTGTTGACCATCTGCCTATCATCATTTCATTACTACTTTAGGTACAAGAAAACACAAGTCAATAAACTCATGTGATGTATCAGCATCATTACAGACAAATACAGTCTACTTTTCCCTCTCTCTCTAAAACAAAAAGCAGGAGCCATCCACATAAACATTGAGCCTGTGAAAGAAGACATACAAGCTACTTATCTCAGAGTTACATTTGACAACAAACTGTCTTGGAAACAGCAGATAAATAAGGCAACCCAAAAAGTAAAGAGGAACTTGACTATTCTAAGAAAGCTGTGTGGAACCACGTGGGGTGCGAGTGGGAAAATACTCAGGAACGTTTACTAACAGAGTATACGCCAAAAGCTAGAATTTGGATCATGTCCTTGATGCTCAGCATCAAAGACCACACTGTAAGAGCTGGATAAAGTACACTTAGGGTTGTCACGGGAGCAATGAATTAACACAAATATTAGAGATGGAGAAATTGTGGAGGATACCAGCACTGAGAGAACGGAGAGACACAGAGGTACTGATACAGGCAGAACACTTTTAATGCATGCCGAGACATCCAATGAAGGACCGATTCCAAAATCTTGCACTGGGACGGCTTAAAAGAAGTAGTTTTATCCACCAAACTAAGTGAATTAGTAGACAAACACCAGACATGCCAAGAATTGTTAGCCCCCTACTGCCCATACCAGAACAGACTCTCTGGACAGAGGAATCAGGATTATCAATATAAATATGGACAGAAATGAAAGAAATAGTTGACAAAGAGGAGCAGAATAGTGTACAGTGTAGAACAATAACTCTCAGTTTCTTGGATGAAGAATATATGCAAGATCTATGGGTTCGTGTGTACACAGATGGATCAGCACAGAATGCAATAAATAATTGCGGAGCAGAAGCACGCATAGAGTACCCAAATAACAGCAGGGATATGGATACAAAAAGAACCGGGAAATATTTTCACAATTATGATACAGAAATCCAAGCAATAAAGTTGGCAGTAAAAAGACTGCTGCAAGATCTGCTCCCCAGACATTACAATTCAGAAAATTGCCACATAGCAGACCTTATTGACTGAACTCTGCAAGCACCACAGGATCGCCTTGCAGTGGATCTCATCTCACTGTGGAATACCAGAAAATGAGAGAGCAGATCAGCTGGTAGAGAAAGACGCAATAGGCACACAACCAGATGCACCAGTTACATACCATCAGAAGAAACAGATAGTCAAATCAATCAGAAGATTACAAGCCCCAAATATGGATGCCTTTCATAATATGAGGAGATGTGAACAATTTATCATTATACGCCTCAGAACAGGACACAATCGACTCCATAGTCACATGTATACAAAATTCAAGATCGGCACCTCAACCGCATGTACATGTGAATAGGCGCCCCAGACTGCTGAACACATACTTCAAGACTGTACTGAATAAAGTAGACTACGGAAAATCCATTGGCCCATAGATACAACACTACCGACAAAACTATATGGGCCACTGCAAGAATTACAAAAGTCAGTAAAATTTATACAGGAAACGACATTGCAGATATAGACAATGCTTCAGGCGAACGAAAGATAGAGATAGATAGACTTAACTTATTCAACAATGTTGGAGGTTGGTAATGTCTTTCCAAAGCTCTACGTGTTTATTGTAATTACATCAGCCAATCGATGTGGTAATTAAAATACAAAAGTGGTATTGAACATTCTTTATCAATACACACTGTTATTCTATACACTTATAAGCTATCTATCACATACTGTCCGAAAGGAATCATCGTAATGCTTAGCTCGTTTCTCACATGGCAACTATAACTGTTGCATGAAATCACTTCCACAATCTGCAATCACATCTATATGTATATGAAGGTATCCTCTTATCTGGATCTTCTTCTGCTTCTGCGATCATGACTCATTCAGACTAGGATTCCGGACTCTCTTATGAAGGCAGCTGTCTGTTTAAGTGATTTGGTTGCACTGTGTAGTTTCTCTTCCAGGAAGGTGGATGTGGACCACATTGTCCTTCTCATGTCTGTGTACTGGGGTTAATCCTTATCTGGATCTTATCTACTTCCACAATCACCTATATAACAGTGGCGTATTCTCTATGATACCGCAGCTACCGCCGGTAGCCTAAACATATCAACGAAATACAAAAGGAAATGATAATTTATTATATTTTTTTCATAATTATATTACAAATTTTAGAATATTCTATTACACATTTTGTAGGCCAATATGATTTATTTGCGTTGATTTGTATTTATTAAAGCAAGGTTTTCCTATGGCCACTATAACGTTTGTGAATGAAACCGAAACTACTCTAAGATAGTACATGAAACCGCTTAAGCAGCGATACAGTTATCTTCTCTCCGACTTAGAATTAATGACCTTGACATAAAAAAATTCCAGTGAAAATAATACGGCGAGAGCTACCTGTACAAAATGCGGTTTCATGGGTTATTTTTAGCTGTAGCCAATCAGAAGCGTCACAAAGTGAAAGTGAAACTATGTCTAATTACCGGAACTAAGTTATGCGCATCAGCATCTGTAGAAAGAACGTTTACGGCTCTTAAGAGAATACAATCGTATTGTCGCTCAACTCAGACACAAGAACGCTTATCTGGTTTTGACATTAATGTCCATTGAGAAATCATTCCCTCAGAAACTTAGGAACCAACCCAACAGTACTTACAATGACAAAGTCATCAAGACATTTTCGTCCCAAACAAGACGGATAGAATTTACATATAAATTAGTAAATAATTTAAAATTTAGTGGCGTCATTAGAAAATATTAACTATATGTTAGCCTACTTAATATAATGTATGTTTTTATTTATTATGTCAGCGGTAGCCCAGACCCCAAAACCAGTATACGCCACTGATATATATATATATATATATATATATATATATATATATATATATATATATATATACTATAGGTATTCTCTTGTCTGGATCTTATCAGCTCTAAATTGATTCTCTACCACTGACTCGCAAGTGGGCTGACTGACTGTTCTCCTCTTGTTCACTGGTCTTAATGTTCACAATCGCAGCTCAGAGGGGTTCAACTAAACTTCTCATTGGTCAGTTAGAAACGTGTGTCGTGTCTACCTCACTCTTTCGATTCGCGGGGTTTCCGTAAAGAACCGACCACAATCATTGTCTGCTTACTTCCTAGGAGAGCATAAGCGCCTGCGACCTGTGGTCGCAATAGCAGGGTCGGTGCCACCATCAGCTGACTAAGACCTAGCAGTTCTACCTCTTCGTGGTCCCCCCTGGTAACAGTCTGCGTCAAATCAGCTGGCTAACAGAAGCTAGGGTCACCGTGTTCCCTGTAGTGGTAGATGTTACTGATATAGAAGACCCAGTATTGCAGTAGCTCTGGGCTGGACTAGTAGTTTCCCAGCATAACCTGGGATAGACGAACTCCAACTTCTCCAGTAAGAGCCGGGAATGTCAAGAAAGTCATTACGACCCGCTACATCAATGAGTCGAAGGGCACCGTGTCCGCATCAACTCGTGGCATTACGTCAACTCAACTCCTTACTTCCTGAGCTATTCAGGTTTTCGCAGCCTGACCTATTTCTACCTCAACCAGATAAGTCTCCACCTGACGACTGCCCAGGTCAGACAGTACAGCCCCTCTCTCCCTTGAACCATGTAACCTAAGCCCTATCTACCACTCCTATCTATCCCCCCTATCTACCACTCCAATCTACCACCCCTATCTACCACTCCTATCTACCACTCTACCCCTATCTACCACCATTATATACCACTCCTATCTACCACCCCTATCTACCACTCCTATCTACCACCCCTATCTACCACTCCTATCTACCACCCCTATCTACCACTCCTTTCTACCACCCCTATCTACCACTCCTATCTACCACTCTATTCCTATCTACAACTCCTATCTACCACCCCTATCTACCACTCTACTCCTATCTACAACTCCTATCTACCACCCCTATCTACCACTCTACTCCTATCTACCACTCCTATCTACCACTCTACTCCTATCTACCACCCCTATCTACCACCCCTATCTACCACCCCTATCTACCACCCCTATCTACCACTCTACTCTGTTACTAACATTCTTCTGAGAAATCCCAGCTCTGTGGCTTCTAATCGTTATTGAATTTGTTCTCTGCTTCCATGATGCGTTTCCATATGTCAGAATTGACTCCATATAGCACCGATGAACTTTCTTGTTTCTCTTGACAAAGAGTTCTTGCATAAGATGTCTCTCATTCTCTGAAATGTTATTTTCCCTGAGCTATTCTGGTTTTGATTTCTGTGGTGCATATTCTGTTTGTTGTTATCGTGCCAAGTATTTGAGGATCTGCCATATTTTTTAGATTTGTCTCGCTTATTTTTATGTTGCATAATGATGATAGTTGTTTCTTTGATATGACCATTACTTCTGTTCCCTTATTGTTCAGCCTGAGAACTTTCGTTCTGCTTTCTTTCACTATTATGTACAGTTTTTTTCTTGTAGTTCATTCTTCGTCTCTGCTTTTAAGACTGTCATCTATCTGCATCTGGCAGATTGTGTGTGACCATTGACGTTAATTATTTTTTGTCCACTATTGATTTCATAAAATGTTATCTGTAATGTGAGAACAAATCCAGCGATAGAACACAACCTTATTCAACTCCTGGGGGACTGGTTGGTCTCGAGGCCAGTCGCCAGCATCGAGACAAAGAGGTTGTGGGTTCAAATCCCAGCTACACAGGTTGGGATTTTTATTTATGATTTCTCTCTGCGGCAACCACCCCTGGTCTCAGCAGCGAGGCCCGTCTTGAAACGTCAATTACTCATCGACGGAAAAAAATATGATTACCTCCGAAAACAGAGTTATCTGCCTGTACGGCGAGGGACCCCTGTGCACACGGCTGCCAGGGGAAAATTGATTAACACCCAAAATTCAGTTCCTAGTCTCCAGGGACTTCGTCAGAGGTGGCGAACGAAAAAAAAATTCAACTCCTTGTTTGATATATTGGAACTGGCCTGTATGGATGTCAGTTCCTGTTGCTGCTATATATGCCCCAAACATATTTGTAATGTTTTCTATAGCGGGGAAGCCGCGATAGCTCACTGGTTGGTAAACTGGACTACAAAGGACAAGAGGTAGGGTTGGATCCAAACCGACAGCTTCCGGGTTAACCCAGCCTTAAATGAGTACCGGAATTTTTCTGGGAAAGTAAAGCGGCACGGGCGTAATACCAACCACATTACCCCAAAAATAATTATGTGCCAAGGGTCTATAAAAATTATGGTCACTAACACCATATTCTCTATACGCCACTTGGCGTGACGGGTCATTTTCCTTTTTACTTACTTTCTATTCTTCTTCTTTTTCTTTTTTCTTTCTTTCCTCATCTGCCTTTCAATGTCGAGGGGAGATATAATTTGCGGTCTTTTGCTCTTCTGTTCGCCTCTGCTGTTATTATGTCTCCTAGTGCTTCTAATATTCCATCGACCCATCTTTTTCGTGGTCGACCCTTGGGTCTGGTGTTCTCACAACGTTTGTTGAAGGCTCGTTGTGTTGTGTTTTGTTCTTTCTGCCTTGTCACGTGGCCAAACCATTGTATCTGTTGTTTCCTTATATATTCTATGGCGGGGGCTATTCCTAGCTTTTTTCTCAGTTCTTCATTTCTGATATTATCTCTCTGACTGTTTCCTCTCATTCGTCTAACACATTTCATCTCTGTATAGGTTATTATTCTTATTGTTCTTGCATCTAGGGTCCAGGTCTGGCATTGGTAGCACAACATTGGTATGAAAATTGTATTGTACAGTGCTCGTTTTGCCTCCAGAGTTATTTCCTTGTTGGACAATAGTGGTGATAACTGTCCAATGATTTGACAAGCTTTGTTGCATCTTGATTCTATCTCTGCTGTTTGAGAATTATCGTTTGTCATTAGACTTCCTAGGTATTTGAATTCCTCTACTTGTTTTAGTTGTCTGCCTTCTATAGTCATGTTGATGTTCTGTTTACTTTTGGCGACATTCATGACTTCTGTTTTGTTTATGTTGTATTTTGTGCCTGAGCTGTTGAGTTTGTTTAAGTGTTCTTGTAGGTCTTCTATTGTTTCATGTATCAGTGCCTGATCGTCTGCAAATAAAAGCTCGTTGATATCCTCTGTCTCTGATGGGTTGGCTAGCTTGCGTATATATATAGATATATAGTACATGTATGTAATAAACAGTAGGGGGGATAGTACGCACCCCTATCTTACACCTGATCTAACTTTGTAGTGGTCTGTGTAGCCTGCTGCTGTTACTTACATTATATAAAGTAAAAAGTAAAGTACCCCCCGTCACGCCAAGTGGCGTATAGGGAAATATGGTGTTAGTGACCCTATATTTTACAGACCTTCAGCACATGATTTTTGGGGTAATGTGGTCGGTATTACGCCCGTGCTGCTTTACTTTCCCAGAAAAAATCCGGTACCCATTTAAGGCTGGGTGAACCCGGAGCCGTCGGTTGGGATCGAACCCTACCCCTTGTCCGTAGTAGTCCAGTTCACTAACCACTGAGCTATCGCGGCTCCCACTAATTTTTAGGGAATTAGTAAAACCCAGGTGTCCTCGCCAGGGTACGAACCCCGGCTGTTGCCGTTGTAAGCCAACCGCCTATCGATTGCGCTAACCGGACACCCACTTACATTATATAGCGGGTATTATTTCTAGCTTTTCTCTTAGTTCTTTACCTCTATTCCTATCTCTGAGACTTGTTTCAGGTAACGCATCTAAACACATTTCAATTCGACGGAGGTTTATTTATCTTAATTTTTTTTTTGAAAGTCTAGTGTCCAGGCCTGGGATTGGTAAGACAACATGGGACGAAGATAGTCTTGTAAATTGCTCGCTTTTCTAGATAACATTATGTTATTGTATAAACAAACCTCAACTTTGATTTCGATCGCTCGTACTGAAGACGCCATTCGTGACTAGTCATGCAAAGTGGCGGGAGTTAGAAACGTGTTCCGATCAGTGATAATTTCCGCAAAGTTTCCTACCTTTTATCGTCGCCTTTATCTCATTCTGGCCTGTCAACGCCTGCCGCCGTATCCCATAAATCCTGACACTAAACACGCCCTCTCGCGGCGGAGACGGGCAGGTATCGATAACATCAGGCAGCGGTCTTTGATGTGATGATTTATGACGTCATTAGTCCGCTGATTTACCTGCACACGGCCCGTATCAAAGCGACGTCTGTCTCATATTTAATCCCACCTGTCAGATATGGCAAAGGGAAAATAGCAGGGATTGTCACTGACTTGCCTGAGAAGTCATTTCAACAAAATATCTCCAACTGCAGGCTCTGTTCATCTGTTTGTGCTACATTTGAGTGATTTGTCGATCGTTAATCATGAACTATTTTGTCATGTTTGCTACTAGTTTTACAAGAGAACATTTAACTATATAGCTCCCAATGTTTTGCTGCTAAATTCAAAACTCTTATCTTCTCAAATTTTGACGAAACAAAAACAAACACACACAAAAAAAGCAAGCAATTTCTGCACAGCCAGACTTATTTGTAAAATGATGTTTCTTTAATCAGTTTGAAAACTCCATTCTTTTGGTGCATCTTTTTGTTTTTATTTATTTTTAAGATTGTAAGTCTCTGTCTTCATGCCAATGAGATCTGCATCGCTATAAGTTCCAACGAAGTCCATGGAATTGTCTGTCCGACATTTTTTGGACATCTGGAAAGGCTTGGTTTTGGTTTGAAACTTCTGTCCAAGTCTTCACTTGTGACACACTTGGACAAGTTTGCAATTTTTCTGAGTCCTGGGACATTCTTGCCGGGTTTCACGTTGCCTAAAACTGTTGCCTTGTCTAGCTATGTAAGGCCTTATCTGACATTGTTGGCCTTAGTTTAGCACAATCCAACCACATTTGGCGTTGTCCTACAATTTGGGCTCTGCGCTGCAAACTATGACCATGTTTGATGTTTGTGATCTTTTTTTGGTTTGGACATAATTAGAGAACACATCCCGTGTCTTGTATTCAAGATCCACATGAACATTCATTCAACGATGGAGGCGGTACAAACATCGAATGAATATTCACGTGGATCTTCAATACAAGAAACTGAAGCCTCATAAGATAGATAGTTTCAAATTGAAAGATGAGCAGATCGATAGAAGCTGAACTTCAAGCTCAGTAACCGTTATGCTGTGCTGGTTGAATTGAGGAGACGAACAAAGACAAAGTGTGGGAATTTCACAGCACAGCTCTAATGGCATCGGCAGAATTAAGTGTTGGACTGAAGAAAAGGGAAAGAAGCTTTGTCGGTCTGCTTCTTTCGTGGTTGTTTCTACTAATGATTGACAAACATATTCGACCACACAATGAACAAGTCAGGTCCACTGATCCACAGGGTTTTCCATCTTTTTTCATGAGTCTTTTCTTTTCCACGTTTTGCCATAGTAAAGTAAAGAGCCCCCGTCACGACAAGTGGCGTATAGGGAATATGGTGTTAGTGACCATAAATTTTACAGACCTTCAGCACATGATTTTTTGGGGTAATATGGTCGGTATTACGCCCGTGCCGCATTACTTTCCCAGAAAAAAATCCGGTACCCATTTAAGGCTGGGTAAACCCGGAAGCCGTCGGTTAGGATCGAACCCTACCCCTGGTCCTTTGTAGTCCAGTTCACTAACCACTGAGCTATCGCGGCTCCCCACGTTTTGCCATAGCACAACCTCAAACGATGTTATGCTACTAATTATACATGCTCTCCGTGATGTGCGATTTCTTACCAGATTTCGCGTCATTTTCACAGATGGAGAAGTCATTGAGAAATTATTTACAATTATCTGAATATCGTAGTTTAGGTCTGCTGATTTGTCTTTTCCATGTTTTAGTTCACCTTATAGTATTTGCGGATGAATGCGGTTTTCTTCCATTCGCAGCGCGTGCCCGAGCCATCTTAATCTTCGGTTTTTGAACATTGTCATGATTGTTAGGGTTTTAGCACGTTGAAAGACTGTTACGTTGATTAGTTTGCCCTGCCATTTGATGTGCGTTATTCTGCGCAGACATCGCATGTGAAAGATATTTAGTCTTTTTTCATGATTTGAGTATGTTGTCCATGTTTCATATACATACATCATTGTGCTGAGCACACAGGTCTGATGGTAGTGTTTAATATTTTGTAAACTTGTGCTTATCTCCAGGATAAACTGCACTTAGCACGGAGAGAAGTAACAAGAGGAACACCGATAACAATAAGAACACACCGATAACAATAAGAACACACCGATAACAAGAAGAACACACTGATAACAAGAAGAACACACTGATAACAAGAAGAACACACTGATAACAAGAAGAACACACTGATAACAAGAAGAACACACTGATAACAAGAAGAACACACCGATAACAAGAAGAACACACCGATAACAAGAAGAACACACTGATAACAAGAAGAACACACTGATAACAAGAAGAACACACTGATAACAAGAAGAACACACTGATAACAAGAAGAACACACCGATAACAAGAAGAACACACTGATAACAAGAAGAACACACCGATAACAAGAAGAACACACTGATAACAAGAAGAACACACCGATAACAAGAAGAACACACTGATAACAAGAAGAACACACCGATAACAAGAAGAACACACCGATAACAAGAAGAACACACTGATAACAAGAAGAACACACCGATAACAAGAAGAACACACCGATAACAAGAAAGGCATCGAGATGAGGATAATCAAACATGAGGAAACTTATAAAATAGTAATCAAGTTAAAATATGATCTAGCACACCAATAAATACAACACAGGGGGGGGGGGGGCTTGAAAGAACAATAATGAAAGGCCTGTGTCCTGGACGACATATCAGAGGCGGACCAAGAAGAATGTAGTTTCAAGACATCAGAGACCTTGAACATAATAGGAGAAGTGAGAGATCTGGCTAGAGGCAGAGATTCTATGAGACGGGCTGTGGAAAATACAGCGACCTGTTGATGACGATGATGATAATATCAATAAATAAGGCAACTACTATTTATCTTGTGTTTCATCTGGTTGCCCTGGAGCTTTTCTCAGGGATCCATGCCTCATTCTGTTTGAGCCTCTTCATTTGTAACATCGTCCAGACAGGAAATGCACATGGTTCTTTCATTATCATCATTGAGTGCCGTCTCCGCAACGAAGGTTGGCTACCATGGAGCGCCATTTTACTCTATCTCTTGCTTTGATGGTGCAGGTTGTCATCGGTTGATTTGTCCATCTTTTGATGTTACTCGTCCATGTTAATCTTGGTCTGCCTCTGCCTCTTTTACCTTGTATTTTCCCCTCCAGGATCACTTTCAGTAGGCTGTTGTTTCTTTTAACATGGCCTAAGAATCGCATTTGTCTTGTTCTAATTGTGTTCAGAAGTTCTCTTTTCATATATTTCATGGTTCTTTACTAACTCTTAAGTAATAGTAATAATTACTATTTAAACAAATTTCTGACCTTATTGAATTGTGAGGTTGTAAGTAAAGGTCCATTCCCTACTCTCCGTTAGGCGTATGGTGTTAGTGATCATATTTTCCCATTACCTCGGCACATTGTTAGGGAGCCGCGATAGTTCAGTACTCAGTGAACTGGAGTACAAAGGACAAGAGCTTCCAGGTTCACTCAGGCTTAAATAGGTACCGGATTTTTTTTTCTGGGAAAGTAAAGCGGCACGGGCGTAATACCGACCACATTAATCCAAAAATCATGTGCCGAAGGTCTGTAAAAATGTTGGTCACTAACACCATATTTATTCCCTATGCGCCACGTGGCGTGACGGGGCTCTTTACCTTTAAAAAAACATATTTTGCACATTGTTATGTGATTTGGTCGGTATCACGCTAGGCCGCCTTTACTACCCAGAAAAAAATATCTGGTACCCATTTTTAGAGACTGGGTGAACCTTGGAGCCTTGTTGGAACGAAAAAACGAAATCCGCTAATTCCTGGAATCGAACTCGGACCCATCTGATCGCTACAAGCCGTAGCTTATTTAGCCCAGGCTCGGCCCTGCCGCAACATTCCCCACGAAAGTGAAGTTAACTCTTGCCATACGTTTCACCGCACTGTGCACTATGTAGATTTCGACCACGTACGTTTCGCCGCACTATGCACCATGTAGATTTCGACCACGTACGTTTCGCCGCACTGTGCGTCACTCTCAATTTGATTAGTGTGTAAAATCATCAAACCATATTCTTTTTACATATCTTGTGCCATCTTGGTATTGGTGAAATCTAATTCCTTCTTTAATTATCTATAACATAATATATATTATTTTATATGTTAGTAAAATATACATATGTCGATTTATTCTTAAAACAATGAACAATTTTGTCTCTGAAATCTCTTGCGTGGCATTGATAAAAAGCTTCTGTACTGAAAGAGTTCATGTGAGTGAGATATTCCCGGTATTGAACATGGTTAATCAGAGCATGCCATCGTCGTGTGTGTGCCGCTTCCAAGACTAACATACCAGTTGATTTGTCCCTCCTACAATAGTCTTTGTCAGCCGCTGTAAGAAACGACAGTAATTCAAGATAGACGCAAATAAAATATATTCTGCATAAAAGATCAGGTTTCAATGATTAAATGATTTTTAACTACCAAAAGATAAGAAGATATAACAAAGAAGATATCACGTATACCGTAGGTGTACAATAACTTAATTTATTGAAGTATATAAGGGGGCAAATGTGTGTCACGAAAAACAAGGGAAGATAAATTGTGTTATACGAATTGAAATTTGAGTGTGTGAACATTTAGAGAAATATTAATCCAAAACTGCTACCCGCCTAGTTAGCTCCCTTTAAAGTATAATTTATAGCTTTAATCTTTTGACACGTGTTTCGGATATTTGCGTAGGAATGACAAAGTTGCCGCGAATTCCCTTCGAGAAGTTGTAAATCTGTCAGCCATGCTCTACGTTTGGTAAGAACTGGTTCGTTTCATGCCGAGAACGTGTGTTTTTTTTTTAAATATCTGGATTGAATTTAGATTTATGAGTTTCCAGAACTGATTTCTGCGACATGCCCAGGGCACATGTTGAAGTTATGGCAGCTGCTGTTTAACTTCGATTTAAAGTCCAATATGTATTTTTAGGCATAATTCTGTTTGTATTAATCTTCTTTTTTCTTCTTCTTTCCTTCCCCATTTGCCATTCAGCGTTGAGTGGAGATATAATTGCGGCCTTCTGCTCATCTGTTTGCCTCTGCTGCTGTTGCGTTTCGTAGCGTTTCTAATATTCCGTCCATCCATCTTTTTCATGGTCGACCTTTGGGTCTGGTGTTCTCAAAACATTTAGTGAAGGCTCTTTGTGGTGTGTTTTGATATTTCTGCCTTATCATATGGCAAAACTTTATATATTCTATAGCGGTGGCTATTCCAAACTTCATTTTCTCAGTTCTTCATTTCTGATCTTATCTCATAAGCTATTTCATGTCATTCATCTGACACATCTCAGTAGAGGTTAATTTTCTTATTTGTTCTTGCATCTAGGTTCCAGGACTGATTTGGTAGCACAACTTTGGTTAATATTAATTATGTTTGAAATGCTCTTCTTCGTATTTTGCGCCTGCGATCAAATACATATTTGAATTCAGTTCTCATTTGCTGTGTTACCTAATGTAATATCAGTTTGTTTTTTGTTAGGATCATCACCACTGCACACTGGGCGAACCCATAGGTGCACTTATACCCCCCCCCCCCTCGAGAATCTTGAGAAAATCCGAGGAGAATTCTGGTCCACGTGCACCCAGCCTTAAATGGGTACTTGATTTTTTTTAAATGGGAAAGTAAAGCGGTACGTGCGTAATACTGACCACATTACCCCAAAAATCATGTGCCGAAGGTCTATAAAAATTATGGTAACTAACACCATATACCCTATACGCCATTTGGGGTGACGGAGTTTTTTTAATTTTTGTACTTACACGCATTCTGGTTGTTTCTGTCAAATAGATTTCACCCAAAATGACACCCTAGACCATCCAGAGCTTTTCCCCAAGTCCATTACTACCACTCAACAGCCACGACTGCAACTGGAACATAAAAGCTGCACCAGACGTCAAAAGAACAATACTACAGCAGTAAAAATACAAAACAAACAAAGCTAAAATCACCAGCATTAAACAAAGCTTTAACGAGAACAGCCATACTCTGCCAGACCTCACATAAAACGTCCAAAGTTGTCTGCTCCTTAGTGACTTGTCCTACCACAAAAGCTTCCCCTCGTCAAAGCCTCGTGTTTTTCCAATCAATCAAAACGAGCGGAATGAATGGGGATTGAAAACAATGTCCTGTTTATTCGTCGACAAGCAGAATATTAGACGAGAACATGCAATATTAGTTTTTGCTTGCCTGGCTCACGTCAATAACCCATTTATCATCCAGGCTCATTGTCCGCAGCAAGGTCGATTCTGTCGAAGTAACGAATTCTGACGGCGTCTGAACGAATGCTCAATTTTATTGGATGAAAAAAAGTTAAAGAAGAAGCATTATAGAGAAGAGGAAAAGAAGAAGATGGAGAGACGAAGAAGAAGATTATAGAGAAGAGGAAGAAGAAGATGGAGGGACGAAGAAGAAGATTATAGAGAAGAGGAAGAAGATTATAGAGAAGAGGAAAAAGAAGACGATGGAGAGACGTAGAGAAGATGAGAATTTAGTTGTAGTTTGTTTGTGTTTTTCAAACCAGCATATCCGACTTCAGCACGTCATTTTTGAATACGGAATTGGCTTCCCTATATGACCCTTGCTCGTTTGGCCCGGCTAAATAGGTTAGTCTGTATCTAGAGGCACTGCGAGGAGTGGAGTAGGGCCTGGATGGTACTGATTCACCGATCCTGGCGCAAGCTATGAGTTACGATCCGCCTATGAGTCGCTGACATCTTCCGAGCCCTGATGCTATCAGACGCTTTGACTCCGATACAAAACTCCGATTTTGTGCAAATCACACGGGGAATTTAAAATAATTTTCACGGAGAAACTCATTACTTGTATTAGCAGTTTTGAGCAATTACGGGGGAGAACTTTTGGCAAGATCTGGAAAGATGAATTCAGAGTGAAGTTTTGCCGTCGTAGGTACGCTGGATCAAAGACATAATAAACAGATGAATGGAGACTTTCGAGGGAGAGACGAACAAATATGGGACATTGGTAGGTTAACTCGAGAACTGTCGTGTGTTTGTGGATTTTCCCGAGTTGCGTTAATGTTGTGCCTTATTGGTTTGTTACACTGGACCAGCAACTATCTCAAGGCCGAAGCAGATAAAGTTAAGTGGCACAAGGTCGTCTGTTGAAAATATGGCAATTAAATAAGCCCCCCCCCTCCCCCGATATAGAGTGCTCTTAATTAGCAATGCTAATCAACAACATACAAATAATATCGTGGACAACCCTCACAAAAGATACACACATACAAGTAAAGAGCCCCGTCACGCTAAATGGCGTATAGGGAATATGGTGTTAATGGCCATAAATTTTACAGACCTTCAGCACACGATTTTTGGGGTAATGTAGTCGGTATTAAAAGAGTTCTTAAATGTTATGTAGAACCAGTCTTAACATATGGATGTGAATCGTGTCCAAAAGACAAGAAAATCACTGGAGTCTGTAGAAATGTGGTTTTACAGAAGAATGTTCAGAGTACCATGGACAGCTAAGAAGAGTAATGAAGAGGTTCTGAGAGAGGTCAAAGCAAAAAGAGAGCTAATTTCCAATGTTAGGAAGAAACAATCATCATTTTTTGGCCATGTAATGAGAAGAGAACAACTGGAATATATTGTAACAACTGGACAAATTGAGTGACGAAGTGATAGAGGGAAGCAAAGAGAAAAACCACCAGACAGCTTAAGAGAATGACCTGGCAGAAGGTCAACAACAGAAATGATAAATAACTGTCGAGATCGAAAGTTGTGGAGAGATATGAACACCTACGCCAGCAGGCCCGGTACTTGATGATGAGTCGGTATTACGCCCGTGCCGCTTTACTTTTCCAGACAAAAAAAAAATCTGGTACCCATTTTAAGGCTGGGTTAACCCGGAAGCCGTCAATTTTGATCGAACCCTACCTGGATACACACATGCTCCGATTTAATTTTGAAATCAGAACACTCATGGAGGCAAAGTCGCCTCCTAGCAGTAGAGCTGGAAGCTGTCAGCGACCAAAAGCTGATGGTTTGCGATAGGATGCGTGAACTAGAACCATCCAGAACCCACTCTACTTCTTCGTGGTGCCTCCAGTAACAGACTAACCTGTCTAGTCTGGCCAAGCGAGTAGGGATCGAAGAGGGAAATCAACCAGGTACTCGTAACCAGGTACTCGTAACCAGGTACTCTTAACCAGGTACTCCGATCTTAACGAGACAACAAACAAACGAACACAGACGCCTTGTGTTTATGTCTACAGTAGACGCAATATCTAGGCATCTCCACCCGAAATATCCGACATCAACATGACCTTTATTTAGTATCGGGTTTTCGTTGCTCTTTGACCTCCATTTGTGTAGGAACACTGTATTCGTGCCTACCACGAACAGGGCAAGACCCTAATCAATTCTGTTTCCACCAATATTTTTTCCAAGTTTTCGTAGCATTTAATAGATAATTATGTTGGTTGTGTTTAGCTATTTCTGTTTTCTTACCACATGTTCAATTTGTTTCATTTCTTATTTGTTATATTTTTCTATTGAGGAGATAATCCCTAGCAGTCTTCCAAATTCTTAGTTTGTAATTTCATATCTGAGCTGACACAATCATGCGTATAACACATTTGAACCATTTGTTAACTTAACCTGGTTATTTTGCAATCGGGAGGGGAAGAGGGGGGTGGGGGTGGATATTTAATTTCCAGTAGGATTTAAACATGTTCTTTTGTAGAGGGATAGTTGACAAATAGGATTTGGTCATGGCCTGACAACTACGTTGGAGCATTCTACCATTGTTGACCTATCCCTGACAGAAACCCTCCGCCATATTCAAGAACATGTTATGGATGTTTCAATAATTTCTTCTTCTTCTTCTTCTTCTTCTTCTTCTTCTTCTTCTTCTAATTCGTCTTCTTCCTAAACCTCCTTTCAGCTCCCTGTGGAACATAGGTCGTCAACAATCACTTTTCAAGCCGTTCTATTTCTTGCCATTCATTTATATCCCCCCTCCCCCCATGATTTCTCCATCCTCCTTACCTCCGCCTCCACCAGATATCGTCAAGTATATTTTAGCCTTTCCCTTTGCCTCCTCTCTTGGGGTTTCAAAACGGCATATCGAGCAATACTCTCAGTTGGTTTCCGCAGTGTATGCCCAATCCAACGCCATTGCTTTTGTCGTATCTCTGTGTCCACTGGTATTTGACTAATACTAGCTCATAATTCTGAAATGCTTATTTTGTCCTGCTGTTTCCATCCTTTTATTCTGCTCAAGCATCCTTTTATGAAAGTCTGTATTTTATTGAACACAATTTTTGTTTGTTCTTCAAGTTTCACAGCCATATGAGATGGGAACAGGTTACTAATTGCCACATTGTTGTGTTCCTTTGTAATCTGTCATCATATCTTGGAGTGTGCATGACACCCCACTAATGGCGCCGTCACAACCATATATTAGTACTGATTACAAATTTTAATTATTTTTGTGGTAAAATAAATCAGGTTATATGTAAACAAATTTTACACCTCATTAATTTATTAACAATAACTAAATAAATAGTTCGTGTAACTCGGCTCACATTATCAATAACTAAACCAGCAAATCTATATAACCCCATTCTCAATTATTAACATTAAATTTCGACCAATCAGCTCGTGTACTCACAGTTACCGCATCTTCCAAATAATTATACGATTAATGATGTTATCCAACATTCCATAAAGTATGATAAAGCTATCAATTATAAATAAATGAACCATAAAAAGATAATACAACACATAGGCCATTAATAAATAAATTATAAAACACATAAAACCTAGATATCAACTATATACAAAAATAACACTGTAATACACTCCCGGGAATAACTGACAGCAGACATCCCATTTCTTTCCCTTCCCGTCAGGCCACCCGTTATTTCATGACGTCGATTCAAGGGGAATTATCTGAAAGGTTATGATTTCTAAATGTGTTTGGTGGCGCCAACTTAAATCTGTGTCGATTTGCGAAGTAATGTATTGTGGCATTGGTATTGAATATATAGCGGCATTTTCGACAAATCTCGTGATTACCCGTGACAATCCGTAAAGATACTTTAAAAATGAAAGCTGCTTACGTTCTTATCTCATAATGTGTAATATTATTGAACATGACAATCGGATTGTGTCCCTTGAGATGATAATCTGATGGACAGAAATTGGTTTTCTCTCACTATATAAGAGAGGAACTGTGGGTAGAATGTTTGGGTGTTTGAGAACACCGAGGATTTGTGTTTGGTGTCACCATGGAGTCCATAGCATTGAAAAAGCTGAAGATAAATAATAATAAATGAATATTTTTATGGAGGGAAACGTCCGAGACGATAGATCAGCGAATCAGGGAAGAGGTATATTTACAATACTTGGGAAAAAATTCACAAATAATCAACAACAGAATAAAAGAACAACAGACTACCCCGAAGCAGGCTCGCTTCGATGATATCTTTATTTGAAGAATAATTATATGTACAATATAATATATACAATATGCTATATACAATATAATATATACAATATACTGTAAACAACATAACATACGTTATACAATATAAAATATTCAATATGCTATGTACTAAATAAAATATATAATATACAATATGTTATTTGCTATACACAATATATACTATATAATATACTATTTGCTATATACAATGTAAAAAAAAAAGTAAAGAGCCCTGTGCACCAAATGGCTTATAGGGAATATGGTGTTAGTTACCATAATTTTTACAGACCTTCGGTACATAATAATTTTGCGTTAATGTGGTCGGTATTACGCTCGTGCCGCTTTACTTTCCCAGAAAAAAATCCAGTACCCATTAAAGGCTCGGTGAACCCGGACGCCGTCGGTTGGCATCGAACCCATTCTTTGTAGTCCACTTCACTAATCACTGAGCTATCGTGGCTCCAATATACAATATGCTATATACTAAATGGGAGTCGCGATAGCTCAGTGGTTAGTGAACTGGACTACAAAGGACAAGAGGTAGGGTTCGATCCCAACCGAGGGCTTCCGGGTTCACCCAGCCTTAAATGGGTACCGGATTTTTTTCTGGGAAAGTAAAGCAGCACGGGCGTAATACCGACCACATTACCCCAAAAATCATGTGCTGAAGGTCTGTAAAATATAGGGTCACTAACACCATATTTCCCTATACGCCACTTGACGTGACGGGGGTACTTTACTTTTTTTTTACTTTTATATACTAAATGAATCCTCACCAATCACCATCAAGGGTGTTCTTCTCGAGAATGCATGGAAAAAGACCAAGAAGAAGACCCAGAAGAAGATGGATAGATGCTGTGACAGTGACATGTAACAACAAAGGAAAATCACTAATTCAGACAGTTCGAGCAGCTCGAAAACGACAAATGATATAAACCACGACACCTTTCAGGAATCAGGGAAAAGAGAAAAGTAGAAGAAGATACACTAAATGCAACACCCGATATATAAAGTACAATATACAATACAATGTGCTATGTGCTAAATAAAATATACAATATATAATATACAATATGTTATGCTAAATACAATATCATCATCATTATCATCAAGTACCAAGCCTGCTGGCGTAGGTGATCATCTCTTTCCATAACTTTCTATCTCGACATTTATCATTTCTGTTGTTGACCTTCTGCCAAGCCATTTTCTTAAGCTGTCTGGTGTCTTTTCTCTTTGCTTCCCTCTATCTCTTCGTCCCTCAATTTTTCCAGTTGTTACAATATATTCCAGCTGTTCTCTTCTCAGTACATGTCCAAAAATGATGATTGTTTCTTCCTAATATTGGAAATTAGCTCTCTTTTTGCTTTGGCCTCTTTCAGAAAGTTTTCATTACTCTTCTTAGCTGTCCATGGTATCCTCACCATTTTTCTGTAAAACCACATTTCTACAGACTCCAGTGATTTTCTTGTCTGTTGTCCTATTGTCCATGATTCACATCCATATGTTAAGACTGGCTCTATATAACATTTAAGAACTCTTTTTCTTGTTTCTATTGTCAAAAATGGATTGCATAGTATCTTTCTCATTTTATGGAAAGCTGCTTTTGCCTGAGCCATTCTGCATCTCACCTCTTTTGTACATCTTCCGTCTGAGGTTAACAAAGTTCCCAAATATTTAAATTCATTTACCTATTTTAATATTGTTCCACTTGTCTTTATTTTGCACTGAGGTGGTGTCTTTTTATGTGTTGTTACCATTACCTCTGTCTTTTTGCTATTTAGGCTGAGTCCTTTATTTTTGCCTTCATTCACTATAATGTCTAACATTTTTTGTAACTCATTTTCACTCTTAGCGATTAAGACTGTATCATCAGCATACCTTAGATTATTTTATTATGACCTCCGATTGTTATTTCAGGCATGCCCATTATGGTTCTTAAAATAATCTCACCATAAATATTAAACAAATCTGGTGACAGCACACAATCTTGCCTAATACCCTGTTTTATTTGTTGAAACATTCCCAATAGGTTTCCAGTTCTTATAGCCGCTGATTGTTGCCAGTACATGTTCTTTGTTTTTTCTTAGATTTTTGCTGTCTACGTTTATACTTTCTAAAATTGTAATTATTTCTCGGTGCTTTACTTTGTCATATGCTTATGGTATAATCTATGAAACATAGGTATAGATCTGTTTTCACCTCTATGGCTCTTTCTACTAAAGATCTTATGATGTATATGGCATTGCTTGTTCCTTTATCTCTATCAAAACCACACTGTTCATCACTAATTTCTGGACTCATTTGGTTTCGCACTCTTCGCATGATGATTCTTAGTAATATCTTAGTCATATGACTCATAAGACTTATTGTGCGATGATCATAACATTCAATCGCACCAGATTTCTTTGGCAGGGCTATAAATATTGATTTGAGTAGGTCGTCTGGTATATGTCCGGTGTTGTAGATATCATTCAATATTTTGTTATTATTTCTATTCCAAAATCACCCATGGCTTCAATCTCTTCTTTAGTTATATTATCTGGTCCAGGAGCTTTTCTTGTTTTCATATTGCGCAAGGCTTCTTCCACTTCTTCTTTGAGTATTTCTGGCCCTTCTCCATTATCCTTAATATTTACCTCTGTTAGTTTATCATTATAAAGATCTTTAATGTATTTTGTCCATCGTTCCCATATGCTTTCTTGTTCAATCAACAGTTCTCCTTTCTTTGATCTTAAACATCCAGTTTTTCATTGCGTTTAACGTGCAATTACAATATATAACATACAATATACAACATACAATATGCTATATTCTAAATACGATATACAATATGCGAAATACAATATGTAATACATTTTTAAAAAAATAAGTAGAGAGCCCTGTCACGCCAAGTCGCGTATAGGGAATATGTTGTTAGTGACCATTATTTTTATAGACCTTCAGCACATGAATTTTGGGGTGATGTGGTCGGTATTACTCCCTTGCCGCTTTACTTTCCAAGAAAAAAATCCGGCCGTCGATCAGGATCAAACCGACCTCCTGTCCTTAGTAGTCTAGTTCACTAACCACTGAGCTATATATAATATATCCCAATATACAATATAATATACTATTTGCTATACATCATTTACAATATGCTGTATACAATATACAATATGATATATATTGTATACAATATGTTTATAACAATATGCTACATACAATATACAAAATGCTATGTGTTTTAATGAACATCCTTGTTTGTAGACTGACGAGGGTGCAGTAGAAGGAAATAAGCAAGAGCCACATCTGGTTAAGTTGAACTTGGCAACATAAATCATTTGTCACAAGTTTTTGCGGTGATCAGTGAGCTACGGTAACCACTTGGGAACACATTTTTTTTGTTTAAAGAAATTGAACATCTCAAAAGCTTTACCAAGAGTCCACCAACAGTCCATCAAGACTTTCATCAAGAGTCCACCAACAGTCCATCAAGACTTTCATCAAGAGTCCACCATCAGTCCATCAAGACTTTCATCAAGAGTCCACCAACAGTCCATCAAGACTTTCATCAAGAGTCCACCAACAGTCCATCAAGACTTTCATCAAGAGTCCACCAACAGTTCATCAAGACTTTCATCAAGAGTCTACCAACAGTCCATCAAGACTTTCATCAAGAGTCCACCAACAGTCCATCAAGACTTTCATCAAGAGTTCACCAACAGTCCATCAAAAGATTTACCATGAGTCCACCAAGAGTCCATCAAGACTTTCATCAAGAGTTCACCAACAGTCCATCAAAAGATTTACCATGAGTTCACCAAGAGTCCATCAAAAGATTTACCATGAGTTCACCAACAGTCCATCAAAAGATTTACCATGAGTTCACCAACAGTCCATCAAAAGATTTACTATGAGTCCACCAAGAGTCCACCAAACATCCACCAAGAGCCTATCAAGAGTCAACCAAGACTCCACTTCAATTAGTCATGAACCTGTTACAATGTGGTCTAATCTAGTAGACAAGTCATCCTAATCTAGTAGACAAGTCATCCTAATCTAGTAGACAAGTCATCATAATCTCGTCGACAAGTCATCGTAATCTAGTAGACAAGTCATCATCATCTAGTAGACAAGTCATACTAATCTAGTAGACAAGTAGTTCTAATCTAGTAGACAGGTCATCCTAATCTAGTAGACAAGTCATCCTAATCTAGTCGACAAGTCATCGTAATCTAGTAGACACGTCATCATCATCTAGTAGACAAGTAGTCCTAATCTAGTAGACAAGTCATCCTAATCTAGTCGACAAGTCGTCCTAATCTAGTAGACAAGTCATCCTAATCTAGTCGACAAGTAGTCCTAATCTAGTAGACACGTCATCCTAATCTAGTAGACAAGTCATCCTAATCTAGTAGACACGTCATCATCATCTAGTAGACAAGTAGTCCTAATCTAGTAGACAAGTCATCCTAATCTAGTCGACAAGTCGTCCTAATCTAGAAGATAAGTCATCCTAATCTAGTAGACAAGTCATCATCATCTAGTAGACAAGTCATCCTAATCTAGTAGACAAGTCATCCTAATCTAGTCGACAAGTCATCCTAATCTAGTAGACAAGTCATCCTAGTCTAGTCGACAAGTCATCCCAATCTAGTCGACAAGTCACCATCATTGCACATCGGACAAGTCCATAAGTGCTCAGATCTCTTCCGAAGCATTTCCATCAACGTGTAGCGACTGACGTCACTGGTGTTGCGTTGGCTGAGAAGTCTTCTATGGCTGCCCGCTGGCGTCTATCATCTCACACCTTGACGTGATATTCGTGAAGTCTGTTCATCTGTTACTCTTGTTGTTCTCATCTAGACTTTTATCTAAGCTGATGGGCATCTGGTACTCTTGTTGTTCTCATATTTCCCCAGTCTTTGCTTGTCTACTCTATCGAAGGCCGTTTCGTGATCATGTGTTTATTTTCTTCTCCAATAATTGTGTTAGTGAAAAGATGACGTTTGTAGAACTCTATTTTCTATTAATTATATACCATTTTTGTTTCTCTTAGCTGTTTTCATTTTTGGCTAGTATTTGACCAGATATTTTGTCACATGGCATGACAGTGATATTCAGTGATATGAACTGCTAAAAGAAGCGACACAAAGACTAAACTAAAAGAGAAGATATATCAAAAGAAGATATACATACCCTGGTTCCGCCTCTGAGAAAGACTTTTCTAGAAATTCCGAAAGTGAAAAATGGAAATTGGAATCGAAGAGTACAGTAAATGATGGATAGCAAGGCTGACGATACCGATTTAGAATAATATCTAGATCGATTACTAGCGCAATATGGCGCCAACAAGGCGCCAGTTTGTTCTGGGTGAATGCGCGAGCATAAAATACGTCGGCTATCGTTTGCTGCCAATAATGTTATGTATACAATGTGTATATTTATGAGGGCTCGTTGCTGCTGGTAATTTCTTTCTAGTTCTTCCATGTCTCCTCTTAGGCATGAAATCAACCAATGAAGAGTTTGGTTATCTGTACATGATGCATCCATTTTGTGTCCAATGAATACACACCGTTAAATTATCGCGCAATAGTGCGAGCAGACATCATAGATTGAAGAATTCTGCTCCATTGACTACACCAAATATATTTAAAGTAGGCAGTTAAACTGTGCATTACCTTTATAGTTTACACACCGTTTATAGTTTACTTTTGTATAAAATAATTTGACTTCTGTATCGCCACAAATAAAACTGGGAATAAATACATGATTTATACGCTTATACTTCGAAAGTTATACATCTGTGCAATGAATATTCAGTGCATTCTTCCCCTTTTAAGTAGCTAGACACTACTAGCTGTTACTGGTTTACAGTTGTTACTGGTGTACTAGTCGTTACTGGTCTACAGTTGTTAATTGTCTACTAGTTGTTACTGGTCTACAGTTGTTAATTGTCTACTAGCTGTTACTGGTTTACAGTTGTTAATTGTCTACTAGTTGTTGTTACTGGTCTACTAGTTGTTACTGGTCTACAGTTGTTACTGGTCTATTAGTTGTTACTGGTCTACAGTTGTTACTGGACTACTAGTTGTTACTGGTCTACAGTTGTTACTGGTCTACTAGTTGTTACTGGTCTACAGTTGTTACTGGTCTATTAGTTGTTACTAGTCTACAGTTATTACTGGTCTACTAGTTGTTACTGGTCTTTACTGGTCTACTAGTTGTTACTGGTCTACAGTTGTTACTGGTCTACAGTTGTTACTGGTATTAGTTGTTACTGGTCTACAGTTGTTACTGGTCTACTAGTTGTTACTGGTCTTTACTGGTCTACTAGTTGTTACTGGTTTACAGTTGTTACTGGTCTACAGCTGTTACTGGTCTACAGTTGTTACTGGTCTACTATTTGTTACTGGTCTACAGTTGTTACTGGTCTACTAGTTGTTACTGGTCTATTCTGTAACAAATAGTCACCGATAAACTGGTAAAATCTGTAATAAACAGTCAGTGATAAACTGAGAACTTTTGTAACAAACAGTCAGTGATAAAATGGGCACTTCTGTAACAAACAGTCAGTGATAAAATGGGCACTTCTGTAACAAACAGTCAGTGATAAAATGGGCACTTCTGTAACAAACAGTCAATGATAAACTGGACACTTCTGTAGCAAACAGTCAGTGATAAACTGGGCACTTCCATCTAACAAACAGTCAGCGATAAACTGTGCACCTCTGTAACAAACAGTCAGTGATAAACTGTGCACCTCTGTAACAAACAGTCAGTGATAAACTGGACACCTCTGTAACAAACAATCAGTGATAAACTGGGCACCTCTGTAACAAACAGACAGTGATAAACTGGACACTTCTGTAACAAACAGTCAGTGATAAAGTGGACACTTCTGTAACAAACAGTCAGTGATAAAGTGGACACTTCTGTAAAGGACAGTTAATAATAATAAACTGGACACTAATGTAACAAACATCCAGCAATTAACTCGATATTTCTGTAACAAAGTGTCGGCGATATTGTTACATGTGTTCCAGTCACTCCCATGAAATGCTGTTATCTCTAGGATGCTGTAATAAGAGAGTTTTAATCTGCTGTTGCTCGTGCCGGAATCCGAAAAATGTTAATCACTTATTCATGATTGGCTGGTAATATGTCGCATTCTCTGTTTACCATTTCTTCTACACTTCACATGTTCATATATTTCGTTTCTCATGTTTCCTTAGTACATGGACACGTTATTTCACACATTTGGCTAATTGTTGTAATATATACAATTGTATTTGTAAATCCCTACTTCTTATTCTTCTTCTTCTTATTCTTCTTCTTCTTATTCTTCTTCTTCTTATTCTTCTTCTTCTTCTTCTTCTTATTCTTCTTCTTATTCTTCTTCTTCTTATTCTTATTCTTCTTCCTTCTTTTTCCTTCTTCTTCCTTCTTCTTCTTATTTCCTTCTTTTGCCTTTCATTGTCGAGGTAAGATTTACTTTGCTGCCCATGCTCTTCTGTTGGCCTCTCCTGCTATTATGTTTCCTAGTATCTCTTATACTCTATTAATCAATTTTTTTCGTGGCCGGCCCTTGAGTCTGGTATTCTCGCAACATTTATTAAAGGCTAGTTGTGTTGTGTTTTGGTTTTTCTGTCTTATTACGTGGCTGAACTATTTTATCTATTGTTTTTTTTATTAAATGTATTCTATGGCTGGAATTACTCCTATCTTTTTCTCAGTTCATCATTTCATATCTTATCTTTCAAGCTATTTCCTGTCATGCGTCTATGAGTCTATTTCTGCTTTTTGTCAAATGTTTTTTGCCACAAGACGTTCTATTTCTTTTTGTTGCTGGAAAAATAACAAAAGAAAAATTATCAAAACGGAATGTGCGAGTAAAGTAAAGTAAAGTACCCCCATCACGCCAAGTGGCGTATAGGGAAATATGGTGTTAGTGACCCTAGATTTTACAGACCTTCAGCACATGATTTTTAGGGTAATGTGGTCGGTATTACGCCCGTGCTGCTTTACTTTCACAGAAAAAAATCCGGTACCCATTTAAGGCTGGGTGAACCTGGAAGCCGTCGGTTGGGATCGAACCCTACCCTTGTCCTTTGTAGTCCAGTTCACTAACCACTGAGCTATCGCGGCTCCCTGTGCGAGTATAAAGTATAAAAAAAAAGTAGCAGTCGGAATGTACAACAAACATCCAACAAGACAAGAGACTCAGGAGCAGAGCACAAACAGGACATAGTGAAAGATGGGCAAGACGATTTTACATAACAGGTATTGCAAAATATTCGTGAGACTGAAACGGGTGTAAACATAAATACATACATTATAGAGAAGTAAGAAAGCTTCTACCTCAGTAGTGGCTGCGATTATGACGTCATTCAGACAAGGATTGCGGATTCTCTTATGAAGTCTGCTGTCTGTTTCATTGAAGTCCGTTGTCTGTTTCAGGGAAGTCTACTGTCTGTTTTATTGAAGTCAGTTGTCTGTTTCAGGGAAGTCTATTGTCTGTTTCATTGAAGTCAGTTGTCTGTTTCCGGGAAGTCTATTGTCTGTTTCATTGAAGTCAGTTGTCTGTTTCAGGGAAGTCTACTGTCTGTTTCATTGAAGTCAGTTGTCTGTTTCAGGGAAATCTATTGTCTGTTTCAGGGAAGTCTACTGTCTGTTTTATTGAAGTCTGCTGTGTGTATATCATTGAATTCTGCTGTATGCTTCAGGGAAGTCTGCTGTCTGTTTCATTGAAGTCTGCTGTGTGTATATCATTGAAGTCTGCTGTATGTTTCAGGGAAGTCTGTTCTCTGTTTCATTGAAGTCTGCTGTCTGTTTCAGGGAAATCTGTTTCATTGAAGTCTTTTGTCTGTTTCAGGGAAGTCTGTTCCATGGAAGCCTGTTGTCTGTTTCAGGGAAGTCTGCTGTCTGTTTCAGGGAAGTCTGTTCCATGGAAGCCTGTTGTCTGTTTCATTGAAGTCTGTTGCCTGTTTCAGGGAAGTCTACTGTCTGTTTTATTGAAGTCAGTTGTCTGTTTCAGGGAAGTCTATTGTCTGTTTCATTGAAGTCAGTTGTCTGTTTCCGGGAAGTCTATTGTCTGTTTCATTGAAGTCAGTTGTCTGTTTCAGGGAAGTCTACTGTCTGTTTCATTGAAGTCAGTTGTCTGTTTCAGGGAAATCTATTGTCTGTTTCAGGGAAGTCTACTGTCTGTTTTATTGAAGTCTGCTGTGTGTATATCATTGAATTCTGCTGTATGCTTCAGGGAAGTCTGCTGTCTGTTTCATTGAAGTCTGCTGTGTGTATATCATTGAAGTCTGCTGTATGTTTCAGGGAAGTCTGTTCTATGTTTCATTGAAGTCTGCTGTCTGTTTCAGTGAAATCTGTTTCATTGAAGTCTTTTGTCTGTTTCAGGGAAGTCTGTTCCATGGAAGCCTGTTGTCTGTTTCAGGGAAGTCTGCTGTCTGTTTCAGGGAAGTCTGTTTCATTGAAGTCTTTTGTCTGTTTCAGGGAAGTCTGTTCCATGGAAGCCTGTTGTCTGTTTCAGGGAAGTCTTTTGTCTGTTTCAGGGAAGTCTGTTCCATGGAAGCCTGTTGTCTGTTTCATTGAAGTCTGTTGTCTGTTTCAGGGAAGTCTGTTGTCTGTTTCACTGAAGTCTGTTTTCTGTTTCAGGGAAGTCTGTTTCATGGAAGTCTACTGTCTGTTTCACTGAAGTCTGTTGTCTGTTTCAGGGAAGTCTGCTGACTGTTTCACTGAAATCTGTTCTCTGTTTCATTGAAGTCTGCTGTCTGTTTCAGGGAAGTCTGTTTCATTGAAGTCCTTTGTCTGTTTCAGGGAAGTCTGTTCCATGGAAGCCTGTTGTCTGTTTCAGAGAAGTCTGTTTCATGGAAGTCTAATGTCTGTTTCATTGAAGTCTGTTGTCTGTTTCAGGGAAGTCTGATGTCTGTTTTAGGGAAGTCTACTGTCTGTTTCATTGAAGTCTGTTTCAAGGAAGTGTGCTGTCTGTTTCTAGGAAGTCTACTGTCTGTTTCTAGGAAATCTGCCGTCTGTTTCTAGGAAGTCTACTGTCTGTTTCAAGGAAGTCTGCTGTCTGTTTCAAGGAAGTCTGCTGTCTGTTTCAAGGAAGTGTGCTGTCTGTTTCAAGGAAGTCTACTCTTTGTTTCACTGAAGTCTGTTGTCTGTTTTAGGGAAGTCTACTGTCTGTTTCATTGAAGTCTGTTTCAAGGAAGTGTGCTGTCTGTTTCTAGGAAGTGTGCTGTCTGTTTCTAGGAAGTCTGCTGTCTGTTTCAAGGAAGGCTGCCGTCTGTTTCTAGGAAGTCTACTGTCTGTTTCAAGGAAGTCTGCTGTCTGTTTCAAGGAAGTGTGCTGTCTGTTTCAAGGAAGTCTGCTGTCTGTTTCTAGGAAGTCTGCTGTCTGTTTCAAGGAAGTCTGCTGTCTGTTTCAAGGAAGTCTACTGTCTGTTTCAAGGAAGTCTGCTGTCTTTTTCAAGGAAGTCTGCTGTCTGTTTCTAGGAAGTCTGCTGTCTGTTTCTAGGAAGTGTGCTGTCTGTTTCTAGGAAGTCTGCTGTCTGTTTCAAGGAAGTCTGCCGTCTGTTTCAAGGAAGTCTACTGTCTGTTTCAAGGAAGTCTGCTGTCTGTTTCAATGAAGTCTGCTGTCTGTTTCAAGGAAGTCTGCTGTCTGTTTCAAGGAAGTCTACTGTCTTTTTCAAGGAAGTCTGCTGTCTGTTTCAAGGAAGTGTGCTGTCTGTTTCTAGGAAGTCTGCTGTCTGTTTCAAGGAAGTGTGCTGTCTGTTTCTAGGAAGTCTGCTGTCTGTTTCAAGGAAGTGTGCTGTCTGTTTCTAGGAAGTCTGCTGTCTGTTTCAAGGAAGTCTGCTGTCTGTTTCAAGGAAGTCTGCTGTCTGTTTCAAGGAAGTCTGCTGTCTGTTTCAAGGAAGTCTGCTGTCTGTTTCAAGGTTCCAGTTGCATCATACAGTTTCTCTTCCCAAGTAGTTGGTGTGCCCCACAAGTCTGTGTACTGAGGGCATTCTTGTAGAACGTGTTTTTCTATCATGTCTGCTAGGGTGTAGTGACTGGGGGCACTCTTGTAGAACGTGTTTTTATATCATGTCTGTTAGGGTGTAGTGACCAGGGGCACTCTTGTAGAACGTGTTTTTCTATCATGTCTGCTAGGGTGTAGTGACTGGGGGCACTCTTGTAGAACGTGTTTTTCTATCATGTCTGTTAGGGTGTAGTGACTGAGGGCACTCTTGTAGAACGTGTTTTTCTATCATGTCTGTTAGGGTGTAGTGACTGGGGGCACTCTTGTAGAACGTGTTTTTCTATCATGTCTGTTAGGGTGTAGTGACTGGGGGCACTCTTGTAGAACGTGTTTTTCTATCATGTCTGTTAGGGTGTAGTGACTGGGGGCACTCTTGTAGAACGTGTTTTTCTATCATGTCTGTTAGGGTGTAGTGACTGAGGGCACTCTTGTAGAACGTGTTTTTCTATCATGTCTGTTAGGGTGTAGTGACTGAGGGCACTCTTGTAGAACGTGTTTTTATATCATGGCTGCTAGGGTGTAGTGACTGGGGGCACTCTTGTAGAACGTGTTTTTATATCATGTCTGCTAGGGTGTAGTGACTGGGGGCACTCTTGTAGAACGTGTTTTTCTATCATGTCTGCTAGGGTGTAGTGACTGGGGGCACTCTTGTAGAACGTGTTTTTCTATCATGTCTGCTAGGGTGTAGTGACTGAGGGCACTCTTGTAGAACGTGTTTTTATATCATGTCTGCTAGGGTGTAGTGACTGGGGGCACTCTTGTAGAACGTGTTTTTCTATCATGTCTGCTAGGGTGTAGTGACCAGGGGCACTCTTGTAGAACGTGTTTTTATATCATGTCTGCTAGGGTGTAGTGACTGAGGGCACTCTTGTAGAACGTGTTTTTCTATCATGTCTGCTAGGGTGTAGTGACCAGGGGCACTCTTGTAGAACGTGTTTTTATATCATGTCTGCTAGGGTGTAGTGACTGAGGGCACTCTTGTAGAACGTGTTTTTATATCATGTCTGCTAGGGTGTAGTGACTGAGGGCACTCTTGTAGAACGTGTTTTTATATCATGTCTGCTAGGGTGTAGTGACTGAGGGCACTTTTGTAGAACGTGTTTTTATATCATGTCTGCTAGGGTGTAGTGACTGAGGGCACTCTTGTAGAACGTGTTTTTCTATCATGTCTGTTAGGGTGTAGTGACTGAGGGCACTCTTGTAGAACGTGTTTTTCTATCATGTCTGTTAGGGTGTAGTGACTGGGGGCACTCTTGTAGAACGTGTTTTTCTATCATGTCTGTTAGGGTGTAGTGACTGGGGGCACTCTTGTAGAACGTGTTTTTCTATCATGTCTGCTAGGGTGTAGTGACTGAGGGCACTCTTGTAGAACGTGTTTTTCTATCATGTCTGTTAGGGTGTAGTGACTGGGGGCACTCTTGTAGAACGTGTTTTTCTATCATGTCTGTTAGGGTGTAGTGACTGGGGGCACTCTTGTAGAACGTGTTTTTCTATCATGTCTGTTAGGGTGTAGTGACTGAGGGCACTCTTGTAGAACGTGTTTTTCTATCATGTCTGTTAGGGTGTAGTGACTGAGGGCACTCTTGTAGAACGTGTTTTTATATCATGGCTGCTAGGGTGTAGTGACTGGGGGCACTCTTGTAGAACGTGTTTTTATATCATGTCTGCTAGGGTGTAGTGACTGGGGGCACTCTTGTAGAACGTGTTTTTCTATCATGTCTGCTAGGGTGTAGTGACTGGGGGCACTCTTGTAGAACGTGTTTTTCTATCATGTCTGCTAGGGTGTAGTGACTGGGGGCACTCTTGTAGAACGTGTTTTTATATCATGTCTGCTAGGGTGTAGTGACTGGGGGCACTCTTGTAGAACGTGTTTTTCTATCATGTCTGCTAGGGTGTAGTGACCAGGGGCACTCTTGTAGAACGTGTTTTTATATCATGTCTGCTAGGGTGTAGTGACTGAGGGCACTCTTGTAGAACGTGTTTTTCTATCATGTCTGCTAGGGTGTAGTGACCAGGGGCACTCTTGTAGAACGTGTTTTTATATCATGTCTGCTAGGGTGTAGTGACTGAGGGCACTCTTGTAGAACGTGTTTTTATATCATGTCTGCTAGGGTGTAGTGACTGAGGGCACTCTTGTAGAACGTGTTTTTATATCATGTCTGCTAGGGTGTAGTGACTGAGGGCACTCTTGTAGAACGTGTTTTTATATCATGTCTGCTAGGGTGTAGTGACTGAGGGCACTCTTGTAGAACGTGTTTTTCTATCATGTCTGTTAGGGTGTAGTGACTGGGGGCACTCTTGTAGAACGTGTTTTTCTATCATGTCTGTTAGGGTGTAGTGACTGGGGGCACTCTTGTAGAACGTGTTTTTCTATCATGTCTGTTAGGGTGTAGTGACTGGGGGCACTCTTGTAGAACGTGTTTTTCTATCATGTCTGCTAGGGTGTAGTGACTGAGGGCACTCTTGTAGAACGTGTTTTTCTATCATGTCTGTTAGGGTGTAGTGACTGGGGGCACTCTTGTAGAACGTGTTTTTCTATCATGTCTGTTAGGGTGTAGTGACTGGGGGCACTCTTGTAGAACGTGTTTTTCTATCATGTCTGCTAGGGTGTAGTGACTGGGGGCACTCTTGTAGAACGTGTTTTTCTATCATGTCTGCTAGGGTGTAGTGACTGGGGGCACTCTTGTAGAACGTGTTTTTCTATCATGTCTGCTAGGGTGTAGTGACTGGGGGCAGTCTTGTAGAACGTGTTTTTCTATCATGTCTGCTAGGGTGTAGTGACTGGGGGCACTCTTGTAGAACGTGTTTTTCTATCATGTCTGCTAGGGTGTAGTGACTGGGGGCACTCTTGTAGAACGTGTTTTTCTATCGTGTCTGCTAGGGTGTAGTGACTGGGGCACTCTTGTAGAACGTGTTTTTCTATCATGTCTGCCAGGGTGTAGTGACTGGGGGGCACTCTTGTAGAACGTGTTTTTCTATCATGTCTCCTAGGATGGAGTGACTGGGGGCACTCTTGTAGAACGTGTTTTTCTATCATGTCTCCTAGGGTGTAGTGACTGGGGGCACTCTTGTAGAACGTGTTTTTCTATCATGTCTCCTAGGATGGAGTGACTGGGGGCACTCTTGTAGAACGTGTTTTCTATCATGTCTCCTAGGATGGAGTGACCAGGGGCACTCTTATAGAACATGTTTTTCTATCATGTCTCCAAGGATGGAGTGACTAGGGGCACTCTTATAGAACATATTTTTCTATCATGTCTACTAGGGTGTAGTGACCAGGGGCACTCTTTTAGAACGTGTTTTTCTATCATATCTGCTAGAGTGTAGTGGCACCTACTAGTGGTACCTGTCTTGAGTTTGAGAACATCTGGATGCGGAGGCAGACTATAACATCGTCTCCACTTGAGAGTTGGTGATATCCTCTCTTTCATTGTATTGGTGGTCTTGTTTCTACTTTGAGTGGTAGTGCTCTTTAACTGTACATTTATGAATAATTTCAGGGAAAGAGGTATGTTTAGAACACCTGTTGAAATTCACAAATAATCAACAACAGAAAAAAAAAACAAACAAAGAGCAGGCGGCAACCTGAAGAAGGAAGGAACCCGGTCTCCTCGACGCAGCGCTTTGCCACGAGATGCATGATCCTTGGACTGGATAGTGCTCTTTGTTTTTTTAATGTAGTTGATTCTTTGTGATTTTTTATGTTGTTGGTTATTTGTGATTTTTTATGTTGTTGATTCTTTGTGATTTTTTTATGTTGTTGGTTCTTTGTGATTTTTTTATGTTGTTGGTTCTTTGTGATCTTTTTATGTTGTTGGTTCTTTGTGATTTTTTATGTTGTTGGTTCTTTGTAATTTTTTATGTTGTTGGTTCTTTGTGATTTTTTATGTTGTTGGTTATTTGTGGTTTTTTATGTTGTTGGTTCTTTGTGATTTTTTATGTTGTTGGTTCTTTGTCGTTTAATCATTCATTATTGTCTTCTGAAGACTTAACTGCTTCTTAGATGAGTAGATGATCTTCTTGTGCTGGTTGCGCTCTTTCTTTGACTGGTTTGTCTGCATACTCAACTAACAAATCATTTTAATGGATAGCAAGAGGAAAAAAGACAAATTGGTCGTGATAACCTAAATACCCAGACTGTTCAACACAGACCCAGCATTGGCACTGATATTCTGGAAGCTATTTTGTTACAAAACGAACAAGCAAAAACAAAACCAGTCAGCAGTATGATCTGACAACGACATTCTAATGCTTAAAGTTGAACATCATCAAAGAGTAAGCCTGAGAAGGAGACATATCATATCTTCACTCTTTGAAACAGAAAGAGCAGTGACCAGAATGACAGAAAGATTTTCTTAGCTCTGGACATAACGTAAAAGAGAAATAAAATGTTTTAATTAAAGGAAAAGAGAATATTGCATTAAATTATCAGAAACTATTTCAGGTATTATTTCTTGAGAAAGTAGCAAATTGTAAACAAAATACTACACTAGATAACTTTATTAACAAACACAAAAAATATCAAGGTCCGAATGATATGACTTGTTGCAAAATTTTAAAGCAATACACCAAACAATTTCCGAGAAAATTGATTTTGAATGTGGGTAACAATTTCAGAACGGACTATATAATCTACTTAGATGATATAATAAACAACAGTAATAGACAGACATAACAAGCGCTATATTAAGAATGTTGTTGCTTTTAGGATCATCATTATTGCACACCGGACCAATAGGAGCTGCGTTCTCCCCGTTGAAAAAATCCGAGGAGAATCCGGTGCCACGAACTCCGTAGCACGGTCTAAAGTCTACTATTTTAAGAACGTGAGATATATCTTCTTTTCTTCTTCTTCTTCTTCCGCTTCTTCTTCTTCATCTTCTACTTCTTCTTCTTCTTCTTCCTCTTCTTCTTCTACTTCTTCTTCTTTTCTCTTTTCACTGATACCTAAAAGGTGTCGTGGTTTATATCATTTGTCGTTCTTGAGTTGCTCGAACTGTCTGAATTGGTGATTTTCCTTTGTTATTACATGTCTCTGTCACTGCATCTATCCATCTTCTTCTGGGTCTTCCTCTTGGTCTTTTTCCATGCATTCTCGAGAAGAACGCCCTCGATGGTGATTGGTGAGGATTCATTCTGACCAGGTGGCCCAACCATTTAAGTTGTTGTTGTTCTATATATTCTTGGCAGGGTTTTATTTCTACTATTTTTCTTATGGTTTCATTTGGTATACTATCTCTTCTTGTGTTGTTTGTTACTTTTCTCAAGCATCGCATCTTGAGATATATAAAACATTGGAAATAATGAACAGATGTCCAAGACCTTTACCAGTTATAAAACATGAAAATGATTGTTCCAAGAACGTGACACATACTTGTTATAGGACGTGACCCGCACCTATACTTCCAGACCGTGACCTGCCATAGGACGTGACCCGCACCTATACTTCAAGACCGTGACCTGTCATAGGACGTGACCCGCACCTATACTTCAAGACCGTGGTTGTCATAGGACGTGACCCCCACCTATACTTCCAGACCGTGACCTGCCATAGGACGTGACCCGCACCTATACTTCAAGACCGTGACCTGTCATAGGACGTGACCCGCACCTATACTTCAAGACCGTGACCTGCCACAGGACGTGACCCGCACCTATTCTTCCAGACCGTGACCTGCCATAGGACGTGACCCGCACCTATACTTCAAGACCGTGACCTGCCATAGGACGTGACCCGCACCTATACTTCAAGACCGTGACCTGCCATAGGACGTGACCCGCACCTATACTTCAAGACCGTGACCTGCCATAGGACGTGACCCGCACCTATACTTCAAGACCGTGACCTGCCATAGGACGTGACCCGCACCTATACTTCAAGACCGTGACCTACCTTAGGACGTGACCTGCACATATTCTTCCAGACCGTGACCTGCCACAGGATGTGACCCGCACCTATACTTGAAGACCGTGGTTGTCGTAGGACGTGACCCGCACCTATACTTCTCATTACATGGCCAAAAAATGATGATTGTTTCTTCCTAATATTGGAAATTAGCTCTCTTTTTGCTTTGACCTCTTTCAGAACATTTTCATTACTCTTTTTAGCTGTCCATGGTATTCTCAACAATCTTCTGTAAAAACCACATTTCTACAGATTCCTATGACTTTCTTGTCTGTTGTCCTATTGCCCATGATTCACATCCATATGTTAAGACTGGCTCTACATAACATTTAATAACTCTTTTTCTTGTTTCTATTATAAAAAATTGATTGCATAGTATCTTCCTTATTTTTTTGGAAAGCTGCTTTTGTCTGAGCCATTCTGCATCTCACCTCTGTTGTACATCTTCCGTTGGAAGATGTGCAAAATTTCAAGTATATGACCAGATAAATACCAGTCATAGAACGTGCATTGTCCTAGTCCAGAGAGAAACCGATATTTATCAGGAATAAGACGCGACAAGTGATAGTGCATGTACGTGACAAATACCAGTCACGTGACGAGACCAGTTTAACGCAATAATAAAGACATTTGTTAATGGTAGAAATAAACAAACACTTGCGTAAGAAAGTGACGAATCTCAGTCATATGACGTGACAAACTTTAGCACAAGAATGTGACAAATACAATTCAAACGGATGTCACATTTAATTTCTCATCCAGCTTTAGCACGCTCAAGTCCATCGTAAGTTCTCTGATGTTGAATGTCACGTTGACACTTGATGATATATCCATTAGCCATCGCAACACGTCAATCAAAGTCGGGAGCTTGTCAACTCTTCAGCCGATGAGGCGGGAAGTCCTGAGAGGACCTCGCTGTCAAGGTCAGGCCGCTTGTAAGAACTCCGCCTTGACGCTCAGCATCGGAGCTTTAGCCCTGGGTTGATGGGGGAAAGTTGGGGCTAATGAGAGTGGATGACGAGCTTGATGGAGTTTGTAAGGGAGATAAACGATTGAGAATAAACGAATTTTAGAAAACTGGTAAGGGGGATAACAAAACTACGACAATGAAACTTTAGTGAGTTAGTCAATAATAGAATAGAAAAATCTGGATAACTAAAGTGTATCAGTGTTTCCTAAACTTTCTGTTGTGGTCCTCTTGCGACCTTATGTTCTTCCAGTGGGTCTCGCTCTCATTTCATAAAAAGGATAATATCTATTTTAAAACGTTTATTTATTTTGCAGTTAGATCTTATTACGTCATCATTGAGTACTGTCTCCGCATCGAAGGTTGGCTGCCATTCTGTTCTCTCTTGATTTCATAGTGCAGATTGTCATAGGCAAACTTTTCCATCTTTTGATGTTACCCGTCCATATTAGTCTTGTCTGTCTCTGCCTCTGACTCTTTTACCTTGTATTTTCCCTTCCAAGATTACTTTTAGTAGGCTGCAGTGTCTTTTAACATGACCCAACTATCGCATTTGGCTTGTTTGATTTTGGTTTAGTAGTTCTCTTTTCATCATCATTGAGTGCCGTCTCCGCATCGAAGGTTGGCTACCATGGAGCGCCATTCCACTCTGTCTCTTGCTTTGATAGTGCAGATTGCCATAGGCTGACTTGTCCATCTTTTGATATTACTCGATATTACTCTTTTCAAGTTTAGTTTATTTCAAGACTTCATCGTTTGTTTTTATTTTCTTTCCATCAAATTCTTCCAATTCTTCTATAAATACATATTTCAAAGGCTTGAATTTTCTTTTTTCGGTTTTCTTGTCTATTGTCCATGTTTCTGCATTCCATACAGGAATGTTGAGAAGATATAACATTTTGCTATTCTTAGTTTTAGCCCTTAATGTTGACATTACTGAGTCTTGACTACCGATTTATTCCCACGTTGCAAGACCACACAAAACCAATGTGCTGTTCTTAAATGTTATGTAGAGCCAGTCTTAACATATGGATGTGAATCATGGACAATAGGACAACAGACAAGAAGATCACTGGAGTCTGTAGAAATGTGGTTTTATAGAAAAATGTTGAGAGCTAAGAAGACATGGACAGCTAAGATGAGTAATGAAAATGTTTTGAAAGAGGTCAAAGCAAAAAGAGAGCTAATTTCCAATATTAGGGAGAAACAATCATCATTTTTTGGCCACATAATGAGAAGAGAACAATTGGAATACATTGTAGCAAATGGACAAATTGAGGAATGAAGAGATAGAGCGAAGCAAAGAGAAAAAATACCAGACAGCTTAAGAGATTGGCTTGGCAGAAGATCAACATCATAAATGATAAATAACTGTCGAGATCGAAAGTTGTGGAGAGACATGATCACCTACGCCAGCAGGCCCGGTACTTGATAATGATGATGATAATGAGTTTTAGTCCTGGTGTTGTTTTGATTTTAGTAAAGTTTTCATGACATTAAAATTACTTTACGCCATTCCTATTCTTTTGTTTATTTCAATGTTACATTTCCATCACTGGTCATATGATTCTCAAGGTAGTTGTAGCCCTGAACTGTCTCAAGATCTGTTCCTTCAACTTTGATATCCACCTGTAGATCGCGCTACATATGCGTATATAATAATATATGTAATATGCAAAGTGAAGATACAAAGAAACAATTATATGAAGATACAAAGAAACGATTATGTGAAGATACAAGGAAACGGTTATGTGAAGATACAAAAAAACAATTATGTGAAGATACAAGGAAACGGTTATGTGAAAAAAAAGAAACAATAATGTGAAGATACAAGAAGACGGTTATGTGAAGATACAAGGAAACGGTTATGTGAAGATACAAGGAAACGGTTATGTGAAGTTACAAGGAAACGGTTATGTGAAGATACAAAGAAGCAATTATGTGAAGATACAAAAAAGCAATTATGTGAAGATACAAAGAAACAATTATGTGAAGATACAAAGAAACAATTATGTGAAGATATAAAAGAAACAATTATGTGAAGATACAAAGAAACAACCATATGAAGATACAAAGAAGCAATTATGTGAAGATACAAAGAAAAAAACTATGTGAAGATACAAAGAAACAATTATGTGAAGATACAAAAAAGCAATTATGTGAAGATACAAAGAAAAAACTATGTGAAGATACAAAGAAGCAATTATGTGAAAATACAAGGAAACGATTATGATGAGTGAATGCAGGAAAGAGAACTATCTTTGCCCGCTACTCTCGTACAAAACATGCTCATTTTGGTGGTCTCCCCTTCTTTTACATGGAGTATTTGTTGACACAATCATTGTGGAAGGGAAGGTGCGCTTCACAGCAGCAGAGCTGGAAGTTGTCAGCGACCCACAGCTGATGGCTTGCGCAGGGTCCATCCAGACCCTGTACTCACTCTCTGTAGTGGTTCCAGTAACAGGCTAACCTGTCTAACCTGGTTAAACCAGTAGGGATAGAGGCTGAAAGACAACCCGGTACTCAAAAATGTCGTGCTGAAGTCGGATGTGTTGGGCCGAAAGGCGAAAATATTACAGTTATACTGCAAACCACAAGACAACGCAGATACGCCCATTTAACGTCCTTTTTAGGGCGGATGACGAAGAGGTGTACTCCTTCAGTCAACGGGCGAACGCAAGCAAGCAACAATTTCACAGTGTTGTTGTTGTTGTTGTTGTTGTTGTTGTTGTTGTTGTTGTTATTGTTGTTGTTATGGATCCAGCGACCTTTGAGCTGATGCCCTTCGGCCCAGTGCCATGTAGTAGTATCTGCAGGTATTTTTAAGTTCTGCTGTTGTTCCGTACAGAGTGTTCCATTTGGAGGGTCTTTGGGGAAATAGTGTTGTTCTGATGTCAGTGAGCTCAGGACAACTGTGTTGTTGTTAAAAGTGTTACGACATCATCACTTACTGGTCCGGCATATCTTAATTAGACATACACTATTTTATAGACAACAACTTTGCTATCCTTCTCCGTTTTTTACTCAATTTATAGATGATTGAGAGTATTCAGAACTATCAAGTGGGTTGGAATATGATCTTTATCAGTTTTATTTCGCAGAACCAAACCCAAACTCGTCAGCTTTGAGTCGAAAACTGTTTGACTCAATGTCCCGTCGATTTCGTGTACGAAAAGAGAAATATATTTAGAGTGAGTGTGTGCGAAACAAAGAGAGCTATAAAGATATTTAGAGTGAGTGTGTGCGAAACAAAGAGAGCTATAAAGATATTTAGAGTGAGTGTGTGCGAAACAAAGAGAGCTATAAAGATATTTACAGTGAGTGTGTGCGAAACAAAGAGAGCTATAAAAATATTTACAGTGAGTGTGTGCGAAACAAAGAGAGCTATAAAATATTTAGAGTGAGTGTGTGCGAAACAAAGAGAGCTATAAAAATATTTACAGTGAGTGTGTGCGAAACAAAGAGAGCTATAAAAATATTTAGAGTGAGTGTGTGCGAAACAAAGAGAGCTATAAAAATATTTACAGTGAGTGTGTGCGAAACAAAGAGAGCTATAAAAATATTTACAGTGAGTGTGTGCGAAACAAAGAGAGCTATAGAGAGCGCTGAAGAGAAAGCGACGTCGAGGGAGTTGCAGTTACAAGCTATAGAGTCACACAGAGTCAGAGGGACAGTAATAAACTGTAGTGGTCAAAGAAAGACTTATAGATTGTGGCATCATTCGTTGAAAGAGAAATAGTGAATGAAGGGAGAAATATAAATTTTGATAGAGGAAGCTGAAGCTATAAACAATAATGAATGAAGGGAGAAATATAACTTTTGATAGAGGAAACTGAAGCTATAAACGATAATGAATGAAGAGAGAAATATAACTTTTGATAGAGGAAACTGAAGCTATAAACAATAATGAATGAAGGGAGAAATATAACTTTTGATAAAGGAAGCTGCAGCTATAAACAATAATGAATAATGAAGGGAGAAATATAACTTTTGATAGAGGAAACTGAAGCTATAAACAATAATGAATGAAGGGAGAAATATAACTTTTGATAGAGGAAGCTGAAGCTATAAACAATAATGAATGAAGGGAGAAATATAAATTTTGATAGAGGAAACTGAAGCTATACACAATAATGAATGAGGGGGAAATATAACTTTTGACAGAGGAAGCTGAAGCTATAAACAATAATGAAGGGAGAAATATAACTTTTAATAGAGGAAGCTGAAGCTGTAAACAATAATGAATGAAGGGAGAAATATAACTTTTGATAGAGGAAGCTGAAGCTATAAACAATAATGAATGAAGGGAGAAATATAACATTTGATAGAGGAAGCTGAAGTTATAAACAATAATGAATGAAGGGAGAAATATAACTTTTGATAGAGGAAACTGAAGCTATAAACGATAATGAATAATGAAGGGAGAAATATAACTTTTTATAGAGGAAACTGAAGCTATAAACAATAATGAATAATGAAGGGAGAAATATAACTTTTGATAGAGGAAACTGAAGCTATAAACAATAATGAATGAAAGGAGAAATATAACTTTTGATAGAGGAAGCTGATGCTATAAACAATAATGAATGAAGGGAGAAATATAACTTTTGATAGAGGAAGCTGAAGCTATACACAATAATGAATGAGGGAGAAATATAACTTTTGACAGAGGAAGCTGAAGCTATAAACAATAATGAAGGGAGAAATATAACTTTTAATAGAGGAAGCTGAAGCTGCAAACAATAATGAATGAAGGGAGAAATATAACTTTTGATAGAGGAAGCTGAAGCTATAAACAATAATGAATGAAGGGAGAAATAAAACTTTTGATAGAGGAAACTGAAGCTATAAACAATAATGAATGAAAGGAGAAATATAACTTTTGATAGAGGAAGCTGATGCTATAAACAATAATGAATGAAGGGAGAAATATAACTTTTGATAGAGGAAGCTGAAGCTATACACAATAATGAATGAGGGAGAAATATAACTTTTGACAGAGGAAGCTGAAGCTATAAACAATAATGAATGAAGGGAGAAATATAACTTTTGATAGAGGAAACTGAAGCTATAAACAATAATGAATGAAAGGAGAAATATAACTTTTGATAGAGGAAGCTGAAGCTATAAACAATAATGAATGAATGGAGAAATATAACTTTTGATAGGGGAAGCTGAAGCTATACACAATAATGAATGAGGGAGAAATATAACTTTTGATAGAGGAAGCTGAAGCTATAAACAATAATGAATGAAAGGAGAAATATAACTTTTGATAGAGGAAGCTGAAGCTATAAACAATAATGAATGAAGGGAGAAATATAACTTTTGATAGAGGAAGCTGAAGCTATAAACAATAATGAATGAAGGGAGAAATATAACATTTGATAGAGGAAACTGAAGCTATAAACAATAATGAATGAAGGGAGAAATATAACTTTTGATAGAGGAAGCTGAAGCTATAAACAATAATGAATAATGAAGGGAGAAATATAACTTTTGATAGAGGAAACTGAAGCTATAAACAATAATGAATGAAATGAGAAATATAACTTTTGATAGAGGAAGCTGAAGCTATAAACAATAATGAATAATGAAGGGAGAAATATAACTTTTGATAGAGGAAACTGAAGCTATACACAATAATGAATGAAGGGAGAAATATAACTTTTGATAGAGGAAGCTGAAGCTATACACAATAATGAATGAGGGAGAAAAATAACTTTTGATAGAGGATGTTGAAGCTATAAACAATAATGAATAATGAAGGGAGAAATATAACTTTTGATAGAGGAAGCTGAAGCTATAAACAATAATGAATGAAGGGAGAAATGTATATTTTAATAGAGGAAGCTGAAGCTATAATATATAATGAATTGGTGGAGGTGAGGTGTGAAACAAGAATTAATGAAGGTAAGATTAAAATAAAAAAAATTCAGAACGAAAGATTCACAGTAAGAGCAAAGTGGAATGAACAATAATTAAAGAAATTAATTTATAGAACAAAATAGAAAGTTAAACAAAGAGGGTAGGAGAGAAATGTGAAACCGAGATAATATGACATATGTCTGTATGTCTGCGATCAGGACTCAGTCAGAGTAGGATCCCAGACTCTCACATGAAGTCAGCTGTCAGGCTAAGTGTGTTGATCGCCCCCACAGACAGAACATCACAGTTAGAGTCTGCCATATCCACTCCGACTGAACACCCGTTAAAACGTTGCACTGTGTTCTGCGCCAGTGGCCCAGTGCATCCGATTTCAGCCAGCATTTTATTCAGGTTTGCTTTCCTTAGCCTTTGATTGTCCCCAATCTTCCAGCAAGGCAGCAGATGATCTTTTCTGTAGGGGGATTCTGCGCTTGGACGGTCGACCTTCCCAGGTTTACGAGCACCGTCGTCAGCCCGAGTCACTAGAGGTGACTAACACAGCCATGCGACTTGTAATGTGAGGAAACTGCAACAAGGAACGCTTTTCATGCATAGCTTTCAATTGTTCCTACCGCCTATCCCCATATACCGGTAAGTCACGTCCTCTTGAAAATGATGATCGTCGTAGCACTAGATGATGTTAGGCCATCGTTGATGACTCCAATTCCGATCATAGAGACACACAGTCAGTCGTCAAATTATCTCCGTCGCACATCAAACAGCAGACCGTAAGATTTGCGCACGGCCGGTTTAGGGAACCATTATGATGACGATGCACACAACAATGTCGCCCAACACATATTTCTGTGTGATTACTCTATAGCTCGTTTCAAATCACTTGCCCAACTTCAAAACGCTATTGTTCAGTAACCGTTTGTTAAAAAATGTTGAAATTTTCCAAATGTTATTAGAATGCAAAAGACCCTTTAAATGTATATTTAACAAATATCTTGCAGCTGCAGTTTTCTTAAAGCGGCGAATTTCTTTGATGTTTGTCAAAATTGTAAATTGTGAACCCCTAAATAATAGAAATTACCGTAGTTGCTGGTCTATGATTAATTTTCACTAGGTAAAGGCGTGGCCGTAATGGGGATATACCAGGAAAATTATTGTCTTCTCAGTTCGAGGACGGTCGATAATATCAAGGTATACCTGTATGTCCAATTTTCATAGTTGTGTAGTCCTGAAAAGGACCGTTTGTTGAACTAATTTAAGGTATTATAGGGGCCAACATTGTGGGGGCTATATACTTTCATTCTGAATTAGACGAGTCTAAAAGACTAATAACTGTTTGGGGTTGAACATTCCACAAACCATCATTTTTCCAATATTCCTCTTCCTGTTTTAAGACGTGGTCTTCACATTTAGCCCAATAATCTTTGTCTATATTTAAAAAAGCGAGATTAGCAAGAGTCTTTACATCGCATATTTTGAATGTTGTATTTTCATCTGCCACTTGTCCTTTTAATTTTGCCCAGATTAGTTCTATTGGATTTAAATGAGCATGGTAAGGTGGCAGCCTCAAACTTATATGACCGTGCTCTTGGATAATCTTATCTATTTGAAAAATCTTTGTCCTTTGTTTTTGCTTTACTAGAGATAGTAATTCAGGTTTTAAGTACATGTTATTAAATTGTATGTGCTCTTTTGTGAGCCATATCTTAATAGCATCTTTTGTACTGGATGACGTCGGGACTTTATCTTCAAGTGCAACAATGTTGTGGTACGCTGCATTGTCCATTATTAGGCAAGATGGTCGATCTAGTGATGGGAGAACAGAATTTTCAATCCAATGTCTAAATATGTGACCATTCATCTCAGAGTGATAATCCCGATTGACTATGGATTTTGAAAGAAAAATGAGCTCTGCATTCTGTATTAGTCCATGTTGTCGACTACCTGCATGAGCAATTATCAAGCGCTGTCCTTTGCTGCTAGGTATTAATCTCTTAATCTTTCCATCTGATGACTGCCATTCCCTTTGGTTAGTGTGGTGAGCATTGATCCATGTTTCATCCAAGTACACAATATCATAACCTTGCTTGCGCACCTCTTTTACTTCACGTAATTACTTGCTTCTCATGACTACTATATGTGGCTTCTCACAGATGATGTTTCGTCCATTGGAATACTTTCTGAATGTAAAACCTGCAGCTCTCACATTCCTCCATAATGTAGACTTTGATATTTCAATACTGTTGTTCTTTTTCAGCGAAACTTTTAATTTTCTTATTGTAACAGTTTCATTCATACCCAACATTTTGCGAATTCACTTCTACACATCTGAATGAACTGAAATGGAACACACAATTTCTCAAGTGTCTAATTGTGTCAAAAAAACCACGGCGAAAGCGTGCAAACACGTCAATTTTACCGTGTATGGATTTTTACTCGCTATTTTTAACTTCAAATACTGTAAACATTAAGTTTTGACTACATCAATGGGTCGTTATAAATTTATATAAATCAAATAAGCAACAATAATAACCAAATGTTTTTTTAAAATGAAATTAATTCCCTGTTGGGTTCTAATCATTATACCTTTACATGCAAATTTTGAACAACTTACAACAAGCGGTTAAAAAGCTAGCGATTTTAAAAGTTGGGCACGAGTTATGAAACAAGCTATAGTGTAAACAGCCTACGACGAACACAACACGAAGCAAATTCCCCAAAGAGACAAAACTGCGGCTGACGAAGTAGTTTACATTAATGTGTACATGGAAATAACTTGCGTCAAAGAATACCATCAACGGTCATGAACAGCACCAATGTGTGACGTAAAGCACAGATCAAGTCTAGACGGTGGAAGGTCTCGTTCACAACACTTGATTTGTCAAAAACGGACTATTGTCGGCCTACGACCTCGCTTTTGCGACACAGATGTACTGAGCATATCATCATTTTGACTTAGAAAAGTGCAAAGGAAATCCGAAATTAATCATCAGACGCTGGGTGCATTTTCTCCAGCGATCGAGAGAACGTGGACTAGATCCGCCATCTTGTAGACGGAAGTCCATATGATATATAAGTGAGATGAAACTGAATAAAAGAAAATACGACATGAGAAAGAAAGAGAGATAGAGAGAGTATGAGTATAAATAAAAAGAGAGAATAAAAAGTATGTAAAGTACCCTTGTCACGCCAAGTGGCACATAGGGAATATGGTGTTAGTGACCATAAATTTTACAGACGTTCAGTACATGATTTTTGGTGTAATGTGGTCGGTGTTACGCCCGTGCAGATTTATTTTTCCATTTAAAAAATCCGGTACCCATTCAAGGCTGGATGAACCCGAAAGCCGTCGGTTGGGATCGAACCCTACCTCTTGTCCTTTTGTAGTCCAGTTCACTAACCACTGAGCTATCGCGGCAAAGAGAGAAAATCAGTAGAAATAAAGAGAGAGACTCAGTAGAAATAAAGAGAGAGAATCAGTAGAAATAAAGAGAGAGACTCAGTAGAAATAAAGAGAGAGAATCAGTAGAAATAAAGAGAGAGACTCAGTAGAAATAAAGAGAGAGAATCAGTAGAAATAAAGAGAGAGAATCAGTAGAAATAAAGAGAGAGACTCAGTAGAAATAAAGAGAGAGAATCAGTAGAAATAAAGAGAGAGAATGAAAAGTTATGAAATTATAAAACAGGGAGATATGGATTAATGAATAACAATAAATTTACACTTGAAATAATATTTTATTTCTACCTGTTTAAGCTGTATTTGTTTGATATATTCTGTCCCAAACCTCTGTTTGATATATTCTGTACTAAACTTCTGTCTGATATATTCTGTCCCAAACCTCTGTTTGATATATTCTGTCCCAAACCTCTGTTTTATATATTCTGTACTAAACTTCAGTCTGATATATTCTGTCCCAAACCTCTGTTTGATATATTCTGTCCCAAACCTCTGTTTGATATATTCTGTACCAAACCTCTGTCTGGTATATTCTGTACTAAACTTCTGTCTGATATATTCTGTCCCAAACCTCTGTTTGATATATTCTGTCCCAAACCTCTGTTTGATATATTCTGTACCAAACCTCTGATTGGTATATTCTGTACTAAACTTCAGTCTGATATATTCTGTCCCAAACCTCTGTTTGATATATTCTATACAAACCTCTGTTTGATATATTCTATACAAACCCCTCTTTGATATATTCTGTACCAAACCTCTGTCTGGTATATTCTGTACTAAACTTCTGTCTGATATATTTATTCTCTACCAAACCTCTTTTGATATATTCTATACAAACCTCTGTTTGATATATTCTCTACCAAACCTCTTTTGATATATTCTATACAAACCTCTGTTTGATATATTCTGTACCAAATCTCTTTTGATATATTCTATACAAACCTCAGTTTGATATATTCTGTACCAAATCTCTTTTGATATATTATATACAAACCTCTATTTGATATATTCTATACAAAATCTCTGCCTGATATGTTCTGTACTTTACCTCTGTCAGTACTATTCTGTGCCTCATATCTAAGTTATTCTGTGCCTCATCTCTAAGCTATTACGTACCTCATATCTAAGTTATTCTGTGCCTCATCTCTAAGCTATTACGTACCTCATATCTAAGTTATTCTGTGCCTCATCTCTAAGCTATTACGTACCTCATATCTGAGTTATTATGTGCCTCATCTCTAAGCTATTCTGTACCTCATATCTAAGCTCTTACGTACCTCATATCTGAGTTATTATGTGCCTCATCTCTAAGCTATTCTGTACCTCATCTCTAAGCTCTTACGTACCTCATATCTGAGTTATTATGTGCCTCATCTCTAAGTTATTCTGTACCTCATATCTAAGCTCTTACGTACCTCATATCTGAGTTATTATGTGCCTCATCTCTAAGCTATTCTGTATCTCATCTCTAAGCTCTTACGTACCTCATATCTGAGTTATTATGTGCCTCATCTCTAAGCTATACTGTACCTCATATCTAAGCTCTTACGTACCTCATATCTGAGTTATTATGTGCCTCATCTCTAAGCTATTCTGTACCTCATCTCTAAGCTCTTACGTACCTCATATCTGAGTTATTACGTACCTCATATCTGAGTTATTCTGTGCCTCATATCTAAGCTGTTCAGTTCCTCATGTCAAAGCTATTACGTACCTCATATCTAAGCTATTCTGTGCCTCATCTCTAAGCTATTCTGTGCCTCATCTCTAAGCTTTTATGTACCTCATCTCTTTAAATCTTCTACACTTCACTTCTACCTGAGTTACTGTGCATCGTATCTCTAGTCTACCTGAGCTAGTCTGTACTTCAACTTTTCCCTACATTTACCGTATAAAGTTATTGCAATAGTTTATTAACAATAATATCAGCAACTGAAAGATCAATGTGTTAAAAGATGAAAACATGACTCAATATATCAAAGGTACTCCCCCATCATAAATGTCCTCTGAGTTTCCAGTCTCCACTTTCATATCATCGCCTACTGCTTCACGCGCATCACGGGATACAGGCCTGGAACGGAGCAGATCCCCTTGACATTTCTATCTAGTGCTGGGGGGTCAAAGGTTGACAGAGCCGACCCATAAAGCAAAGACCTGGCGAGCGGTGTGACGTCTGGCAGATACCTCGGAAATGTTATTGTGATACAGCAGGGTAGCTGCTGCGGGGAGGGAACGGGGGGGGGGGGGGGGGGATAGACAGAAGAGATTTATCGTTACGGTCGTTTTTTTGTTGTTCTTTGCCTGTTATCACATAACTCTTCTTCTTTTTCTTCTCATTATCTTTTCGCTCTTTTCATCATCATGATCATCATCATCATCAATATAATCATCATCATCATCATCATTTTCTCTTTCTTCACTGCCATATTATCTTCTTTCTCTACTATTACCAATCTTCTCCTCATCCAATTCGTCTCATTCTTTTTGCTACACATTTCTTTATTTACAATTATTCTATTTTTATTCTAAATCTGTTTATTGTTTAAATGTTTATTAATACCTCAGACTTAATGTCCTTCTCTTCTCTTTCATTGTTCTTCTTCTGTTTTCCTGTATCGACCCTACTGCCTTTCTTCTTCATTGACCTCCCCCCACTTCCCATCATTGTCCACCTCCTGTTCTCCATCATTGTCCTCCCCTGTTCTCCATCATTGCCCACCTCATGTTCTCCATCATTGTCCACCTCCTGTTCTCCATCATTGTCCACCTCATGTTCTCCATCATTGTTCACCTCATGTTCTCCATCATTGTCCACCTCCTGTTCTCCATCATTGTTCACCTCATGTTCTCCATCATTGTCCACCTCCTGTTCTCCATCATTGTTAACCTCATGTTCTCCATCATTGTTCACCTCATGTTCTCCATCATTGTCCACCTCCTGTTCTCCATCATTGTTCACCTCATGTTCTCCATCATTGTTCACCTCATGTTCTCCATCATTGTTCACCTCCTGTTCTCCATCATTGTTCACCTCATGTTCTCCATCATTGTTCACCTCATGTTCTCCATCATTGTTCACCTCATGTTCTCCATCATTGTCCACCTCCTGTTCTCCATCATTGTCCACCTCCTGTTCTCCATCATTGTCCACCTCCTATTCTCCATCATTGTCCACCTCATGTTCTCCATCATTGTCCACCTCATGTTCTCCATCATTGTTCACCTCATGTTCTCCATCATTGTCCACCTCCTGTTCTCCATCATTGTCCACCTCATGTTCTCCATCATTGTCCACCTCCTGTTCTCCATCATTGTTCACCTCATGTTCTCCATCATTGTCCACCTCATGTTCTCCATCATTGTCCACCTCATGTTCTCCATCATTGTCCACCTCATTTTCTCCATCATTGTTCACCTCATGTTCTCCATCATTGTTCACCTCATGTTCTCCATCATTGTCCACCTCCTGTTCTCCATCATTGTTCACCTCATGTTCTCCATCATTGTCCTCCTCTGTTCTTCATCATTGTCCACCTCTTGTTCTCCATCATTGTCCACCTCATGTTCTCCATCATTGTCCACCTCCTGTTCTCCATCATTGTCCACCTCCTGTTCTCCATCATTGTCCACCTCATGTTCTCCATCATTGTCCACCTCCTGTTCTCCATCATTGTCCACCTCATGTTCTCCATCATTGTCCACCTCCTGTTCTTCATCATTGTTCACCTCATGTTCTCCATCATTGTTCACCTCATGTTCTCCATCATTGTCCACCTCCTGTTCTCCATCATTGTCCACCTCCTGTTCTACATCATTGTTCACCTCATGTTCTCCATCATTGTCCACCTCCTGTTCTCCATCATTGTCCACCTCCTGTTCTCCATCATTGTCCACCTCCTGTTCTCCATCATTGTCCACCTCCTGTTCTCCATCATTGTCCACCTCATGTTTTCTATCATTGTCCACCTCATGTTCTCCATCATTGTCCACCTCCTGTTCTCCATCATTGCCCACCTCCTGTTCTCCATCATTGTTCACCTCATGTTCTCTATCATTATCCACCTCCTGTTCTCCATCATTGTCCACCTCCTGTTCTCCATCATTGTCCACCTCATGTTCTCCATCATTGTCCACCTCCTGTTCTCCATCATTGTTCACCTCATGTTCTCTATCATTGTCCACCTCCTGTTCTCCATCATTGTCCACCTCCTGTTCTCCATCATTGTCCACCTCATGTTCTCCATCATTGTCCACCTCCTGTTCTCCATCATTGTCCACCTCATGTTCTCCATTATTGTCCACCTCATGTTCTCCATCATTGTCCACCTGATATTCTCCATCATTGTTCACCTCATGTTCTCCATCATTGTCCACCTCCTGTTCTCCATCATTGTCCACCTCATGTTCTCCATCATTGTCCACCTCATGTTCTCCATCATTGTCCACCTCCTGTTCTCCATCATTGTCCACCTCCTGTTCTCCATCATTGTCCACCTCCTGTTCTCCATCATTGTTCACCTCATGTTCTCTATCATTGTCCACCTCCTGTTCTCCATCATTGTCCACCTCATGTTCTCCATCATTGTCCACCTCCTGTTCTCCATCATTGTCCACCTCATGTTCTCCATCATTGTCCACCTCCTGTTCTCCATCATTGTTCACCTCCTGTTCTCCATCATTGTTCACATCATGTTCTCCATCATTGTCCACCTCCTGTTCTCCATCATTGTCCACCTCATGTTCTCCATCATTGTTCACCTCCTGTTCTCCATCATTGTCCACCTCATGTTCTCCATCATTGTTCACCTCCTGTTCTCCATCATTGTCCACCTCATGTTCTCCATCATTGTTCACCTCCTGTTCTCCATCATTGTCCACCTCATGTTCTCAAGAGTCTGAACACATCATGATACACGGGAATTGTAAGCAATGTAGGAACGAGGCTTGGGTGTGAAAAGGCGAATGATTGGTGGAAGGGAGAAAAAGCTGAGACAAAGAATAGGTGGGGAAAGGCATTGGAGATGAAGCGATGATTCGATCCGGACGGTTGTGTGTTGTGTTACAACTGATACCGGGAACAAGGAGGGTTAGTCTAAAACATGAGTTAGCCAGTTAGTTGGTGTGTGGTCGCTGCGTTGGTCAGACCTTATTCCAGGAGAAGTGCTAGGGATAAGTGCTGTAGAGTAGTGATTGTTAAATTGTGAATAATCTCATCAACATAGGCTTCGTGTGAGTCGTAAGTAGACAGTAGTGATGTATTTATCAGCTACAACCAGGCACAGTGACTTAGTTAATTTGTGGGTAATCTCACTAACTTAAGCTTCGTGAGGAGCAAGGAGTAGCCGCAGGGCTGCGTGGGGATGCTAGTCACAGCATTCCTACATAAGTACTGTTAGAGGAAGGTAGGAGAAGCAAGGAGTAGTCGCAGGGCTGCGTGGGGATGCTAGTCACAGCATTCCTACATAAGTACTGTTAGAGGAAGGTAGGAGAAGCAAGAGTAGGGTGAGAAAATGCAGCAACCCAAAGGGCTGTTTTGTGGATGACACTAGGGAGAGTAGAAAGGTGAGCAGATCTAGTGTGAGAGGCTACAACAAACTTACTATTGTCAATGTGAACATGCTCTGGGAGGTGGCTGTTGTGGAGAAATAAACCTCTGATGTGTGATTTTTCCCTGGTGTTAGTAAATGCTTTGTTGAGTGCTAACTGTATTGTCTGTCCCTAGTGAAAAACGAATGCTGGTCTGCAACTAACCAACGGGCGTAACAGTCAACAACGCGGAGTACGACGTGAAACGACCAACCGGCCAAGGGCATCCTACAAGGGAAGATAGTCAATCGCGGCGCCAGTTGTGAGCAGGGCCTTCTATCCCAGTCAGAGGGCGACTCGACTTGTCTGTTCATCAAGGCAGTCAGACACCTTCAAGTCCATTGCAAGTGGGCGGGCAACCGGTGTGTCCTGTCCAGGCGAGTCAAGGGCGTATGAAAGAAGTCGCCACGGTGCAGGGCGGTGTGCTCTGAAATGAGTGAAGGCTCAGGTCTTGACGAGCCTTCACAGCAATAGCATCTGCCCAGCTTCCAGGGCACGGAGGCTCAGGTCTTAAAGAGCCTCCCGGTTATAAAGAAACTCCCAGTTGTACTCGTAAGTGTTTGTGTCCTGATATTTCCCCTTAACCTGCGCCGTGGCTGACACACTCCATCTTCCTCTTTCGGTAGGTATGATCTACAGTGCTCACCATGTGTGATGCACAACAAATGTCTGGTGGTGAATCAGTCGATGTTTTTGCTAAGAAACGACGGGACCTGACCATATCCATCTATAGACTGACAAAGGCCCCCGGGCAGAATATAAAACATAAAAACCCTCTAATTAGTGTGATGTTATTAGGAGCTATAGACGTTTGACATCACACTACCCAAACTATTGGTACTCGCATAGCTGAACGCGTCACACTAGTTGGAGGTTTCCCGACAATTTTCTGCCTGCCAGTAGACCCTTCAAATCTGTAGATATATATGGCTTCATACATTAAAATCTGCTTCACCCAAAAGGGTCAAGGTTTGTCTTGGGGACTGGAGACCATCAGAAGGGAGAGTAACAAATAGATGACCACCTTGGCACAAGCTGTGTTGGGATGTTCTTAAAATCTAGACACTGACAAAAAAAAACAAAAACATATTTTCAAGAAATGAAATTTATTAACATTTTAAGTAAGTAAAGTTACCCCGCCACGCCAAGTGGCGTATAGGGAATATGGTGTTTGTGACCATAAATTTTACTGACCTTCAGCAAATAATTTTTTGGGGTAATGTGGTCGGTATTACGCCCGTGCCGCTTTACTTTCCCAGAAAGAAAATCCGGTACCCATTAAAGGCTGGGTGAACCGGAAGCTGTCGCTTGATATCGAACCCTACCTCTTGTCCTTTATAGTCCAGTTCACTAACCACTGAGCTATCGCGGCTCCTTTATTAACATTTTATTCCATTGGAAAATTAAATAATGTCTTCTCTGATGCCCAGGTAGTAGACGCGAAGATATCTCTGATATCCAGGTAGTAGACGCGAAGATATCTCTGATGTCCAGGTAGTAGACGTGAAGATATCTCTGATGTCCAGGTAGTAAACGCGAAGATATCTCTGATGTCCAGGTAGTAAACGCGAAGATATCTCTGATGTCCAGGTAGTAGACGCGACGATATCTCTGATGTCCAGGTAGTAGACGCGAAGATATCTCTGATGTCCAGGTAGTAGACGCGAAGATATCTCTGATGTCCAGGTAGTAGACGCGAAGATATCTCTGATGTCCAGGTAGTAGACGAGAAGATATCTCTGATGTCCAGGTAGTAGACGCGAAGATATCTCTGATGTCCAGGTAGTAAACGCGAAGATATCTCTGATGTCCAAGTAGTAGACGCGACGATATCTCTGATGTCCAGGTAGTAGACGCGAAGATATCTGTGATGTCCAGGTAGTAGACGCGAAGATATCTCTGATGTCCAGGTAGTAGACGCGAAGATATCTCTGATGTCCAGGTAGTAAACGCGAAGATATCTCTGATGTCCAGGTAGTAGACGCGACGATATCTCTGATGTCCAGGTAGTAGACGTGAAGATATCTCTGATGTCCAGGCAGAGGCACAAAGATAACTCTGATGTCCAGGTAGTAGACGCGAAGATATCTCTGATGTCCAGGTAGTAGACGTGAAGATTTCTATGATGTCCACGTAGTAGACGCGAAGATACCTCTGATGTCCAGGTAGTAGACGAGAAGATATCTCTGATGTCCAGGCAGAGGCACAAAGATAACTCTGATGTCCAGGTAGTAGACGCGAAGATATCTCTGATGTCCAGGTAGTAGACGTGAAGATTTCTATGATGTCCAGCGACCTAGTTGCAAAGATATCTCTGATGTCCAGGTAGTAGACGCAAAGATATCTCTGATGTCCAGGTAGTAGACGCAAAGATATCTCTGATGCCCAGTGACTTAGTCGCAAAGATATCACTGATGTCCAGGTAGTAGACGCAAAGATATCTCTGATGTCCAGTGACTTAGTCGCAAAGATATCTCTGATGTCCAGCGACTTAGTCGCAAAGATATCTCTGATGTCCAGCGACTTAGTCGCAAATATATCTCTGATGCCCAGGTAGTAGACGTGAAGATATCTCTGATGTCCAGCGTTAGTGGACGCAAAGATATCTCTGATGTCCAGGTAGTAAACGCAAAGATATCTCTGATGTCCCGGTAGTAGACGTGAAGATATCTCTGATGTCCAGTGAGAGTAGACATGAAGATATCTCTAATGTCCAGTGAGAGTAGACATGAAGATATCTCTGATGTCCAGTGAGAGTAGACGTGAAGATATCTCTGATGTCCAGTGAGAGTAGACGTGAAGATATCTCTGATGTCCAGTGAGAGTAGACGTGAAGATATCTCTGATGTCCAGTGAGAGTAGACGTGAAGATATCTCTGATGTCCAGTGAGAGTAGACGTGAAGATATCTCTGATGTCAAGTGAGAGTAGACATGAAGATATCTCTAATGTCTAGTGAGAGTAGACATGAAGATATCTCTGATGTCCAGTGAGAGTAGACATGAAGATATCTCTAATGTCCAGTGAGAGTAGACATGAAGATTTCTCTGATGCCCAGCGTTCGTAGACATGAAGATATCTCTGATGCCCACTGAGAGTAGACATGAAGATATCTCTGATGCCCAGTGAGAGTAGACATGAAGATATCTCTGATGCCCAGTGAGAGTAGACGCGAAGATATCTCTGATGCTCAGTGAGAGTAGACATGAAGATATCTCTGATGCCCAGTGAGAGTAGACATGAAGATATCTCTGATGCCCAGTGAGAGTAGACATGAAGATATCTCTGATGCCCAGTGAGAGTAGACATGACGATTTCACTGATGCCCAGTGAGAGTAGAGGTGAAGATATCTCTGATGCCCAGTGAGAGTAAAGGTGAAGATATCTCTGATGCCCAGTGAGAGTAGAGGTGAAGATATCTCTGATGCCCAGCAATCGTAGACATGAACATTTCTCTGATGCCCAGTGAGAGTAGACATGAAGAAATCTCTGATGCCCAGCAATCGTGGACATGAACATTTCTCTGATGCCCAGTGAGAGTAGACATGAAGATATCTCTGATGCCCAGTGAGAGTAGACATGAAGATATCTCTGATGCCCAGTGAGAGTAGACATGACGATTTCTCTGATGCCCAGTGAGAGTAGACATGAAGATATCTCTGATGCCCAGTGAGAATAGACATGAAGATATCTCTGATGCCCAGTGAGAGTAGACATGAAGATATCTCTGATGCCCAGCGTTCGTAGACATGAAGATTTCTCTGGTGCCCAGTGAAAGTAGACATGAAGATATCTCTGATGTCCAGTGAGAGTAGACATGAAGATATCTCTGATGTCCAGTGAGAGTAGACATGAAGATATCTCTGATGTCCAGTGAGAGTAGACATGAAGATATCTCTGATGCCCAGTGAGAGTAGACATAAAGATATCTCTGATGCCCAGTGAGAGTAGACATGACGATTTCTCTGATGCCCAGTGAGAGTAGACATGAAGATATCTCTGATGCCCAGTGAGATTAGACGCGAAGATATCTCTGATGCCCAGTAAGAGTAGACATGAAGATATCTCTGATGCCCAGTGAGAGTAGACATGAAGATATCTCTGATGCCCAGTGAGAGTAGACGAGAAGATTTCTCTGATGCCCAGTGAGTGTAGACATGAAGATATCTCTGATGTCCAGTGAGAGTAGACATGAAGATATCTCTGATGCCCAGTGAGAGTAGGCATGAAGATATCTCTGATGCCCAGTGAGAGTAGACGCGAAGATTTCTCTGATGCCCAGTGAGAGAAGACATGAAGATATCTCTGATGTCCAGTGAGAGTAGACATGAAGATATCTCTGATGTCCAGGTAGTAAACGCGAAGATATCTCTGATGTCCAGGTAGTAGACGAGAAGATATCTCTGATGTCCAGGTAGTAGACGCGAAGATATCTCTGATGTCCAGGTAGTAAACGCGAAGATATCTCTGATGTCCAGGTAGTAGACGCGACGATATCTCTGATGTCCAGGTAGTAGACGCGAAGATATCTCTGATGTCCAGGTAGTAGACGCGAAGCTATCTATGATGTCCAGGTAGTAGACGCGAAGATATCTCTGATGTCCAGGTAGTAAACGCGAAGATATCTCTGATGTCCAGGTAGTAGACGGGACGATATCTCTGATGTCCAGGTAGTAGACGTGAAGATATCTCTAATGTCCAGGGAGAGGCACAAAGATAACTCTGATGTCCAGGTAGTAGACGCGAAGATATCTCTGATGTCCAGGTAGTAGACGTGAAGATTTCTATGATGTCCAGGTAGTAGACGTGAAGATTTCTATGATGTCCAGGTAGTAGACGCGAAGATATCTCTGATGTCCAGGTAGTAGACGAGAAGATATCTCTGATGTCCAGTGAGAGTAGACGTGAAGATATCTCTGATGTCCAGTGAGAGTAGACGTGAAGATATCTCTGATGTCCAGTGAGAGTAGACGTGAAGATATCTCTGATGTCCAGTGAGAGTAGACGTGAAGATATCTCCGATGTCCAGTGAGAGTAGACGTGAAGATATCTCTGATGTCAAGTGAGAGTAGACATGAAGATATCTCTAATGTCCAGTGAGGGTAGACATGAAGATATCTCTGATGTCCAGTGAGAGTAGACATGAAGATATCTCTAATGTCCAGTGAGAGTAGACATGAAGATTTCTCTGATGCCCAGTGAGAGTAGACGCGAAGATATCTCTGATGCTCAGTGAGAGTAGGCATGAAGATATCTCTGATGCCCAGTGAGAGTAGACATGAAGATATCTCTGATGCCCAGTGAGAGTAGAAATGACGATTTCACTGATGCCCAGTGAGAGTAGAGGTGAAGATATCTCTGATGCCCAGTGAGAGTAGAGGTGAAGATATCTCTGATGCCCAGCAATCGTAGACATGAACATTTCTCTGATGCCCAGTGAGAGTAGACATGAAGATATCTCTGATGCCCAGCAATCGTGGACATGAACATTTCTCTGATGCCCAGTGAGAGTAGACATGAAGATATCTCTGATGTCCAGTGAGAGTAGACGTGAAGATATCTCTGATGTCCAGTGAGAGTAGACGTGAAGATATCTCTGATGTCCAGTGAGAGTAGACGTGAAGATATCTCTGATGTCAAGTGAGAGTAGACATGAAGATATCTCTAATGTCCAGTGAGAGTAGACATGAAGATATCTCTGATGTCCAGTGAGAGTAGACATGAAGATATCTCTAATGTCCAGTGAGAGTAGACATGAAGATTTCTCTGATGCCCAGTGAGAGTAGATGCGAAGATATCTCTGATGCTCAGTGAGAGTAGACATGAAGATATCTCTGATGCCCAGTGAGAGTAGACATGAAGATATCTCTGATGCCCAGTGAGAGTAGACATGAAGATATCTCTGATGCCCAGTGAGAGTAGACATGACGATTTCATTGATGCCCAGTGAGAGTAGAGGTGAATATATCTCTGATGCCCAGTGAGAGTAAAGGTGAAGATATCTCTGATGCCCAGAGAGAGTAGAGGTGAAGATATCTCTGATGCCCAGCAATCGTAGACATGAACATTTCTCTGATGCCCAGTGAGAGTAGACATGAAGATATCTCTGATGCCCAGCAATCGTGGACATGAACATTTCTCTGATGCCCAGTGAGAGTAGACATGAAGATATCTCTGATGCCCAGTGAGAGTAGACATGAAGATATCTCTGATGCCCAGAGAGAGTAGACATGACGATTTCTCTGATGACCAGTGAGAGTAGACATGAAGATATCTCTGATGCCCAGTGAGAGTAGACATGAAGATATCTCTGATGCCCAGTGAGAGTAGACATGACGATTTCTCTGATGCCCAGTGAGAGTAGACATGAAGATATCTCTGATGCCCAGTGAGAGTAGACATGAAGATATCTCTGATGCCCAGTGAGAGTAGACATGAAGATATCTCTGATGCCCAGTGAGAGTAGACATGAAGATATCTCTGATGCTCAGTGAGAGTAGACATGAAGATATCTCTGATGCCCAGTGAGAGTAGGCATGAAGATATCTCTGATGCCCAGTGAGAGTAGACGCGAAGATTTCTCTGATGCCCAGTGAGAGAAGACATGAAGATATCTCTGATGTCCAGTGAGAGTAGACATGAAGATATATCTGATGTCCAGGTAGTAAACGCGAAGATATCTCTGATGTCCAGGTAGTAGACGAGAAGATATCTCTGATGTCCAGGTAGTAGACGCGAAGATATCTCTGATGTCCAGGTAGTAGACGCGACGATATCTCTGATGTCCAGGTAGTAGACGCGAAGATATCTCTGATGTCCAGGTAGTAGACGCGAAGATATCTCTGATGTCCAGGTAGTAGACGCGAAGATATCTCTGATGTCCAGGTAGTAAACGCGAAGATATCTCTGATGTCCAGGTAGTAGACGCGACGATATCTCTGATGTCCAGGTAGTAGACGTGAAGATTTCTATGATGTCCAGGTAGTAGACGTGAAGATTTCTATGATGTCCAGGTAGTAGACGCGAAGATATCTCTGATGTCCAGGTAGTAGACGTGAAGATATCTCTGATGTCCAGGCAGAGGCACAAAGATAACTCTGATGTCCAGGTAGTAGACGTGAAGATTTCTATGATGTCCAGCGACTTAGTTGCAAAGATATCTCTGATGTCCAGGTAGTAGACGCAAAGATATCTCTGATGTCCAGGTAGTAGACGCAAAGATATCTCTGATGTCCAGGTAGTAGACGCAAAGATATCTCTGATGCCCAGTGACTTAGTCGCAAAGATATCACTGATGTCCAGGTAGTAGACGCAAAGATATCTCTGATGTCCAGTGACTTAGTCGCAAAGATATCACTGATGTCCAGCGACTTAGTCGCAAAGATATCACTGATGTCCAGGTAGTAGACGCAAAGATATCTCTGATGTCCAGTGACTTAGTCGCAAAGATATCTCTGATGTCCAGCGACTTAGTCGCAAAGATATCTCTGATGTCCAGCGACTTAGTCGCAAAGATATCTCTGATGCCCAGGTAGTAGACGTGAAGATATCTCTGATGTCCAGCGTTAGTGGACGCAAAGATATCTCTGATGTCCAGGTAGTAGACGTGAAGATATCTCTGATGTCCAGTGAGAGTATACATGAAGATATCTCTAATGTCTAGTGAGAGTAGACATGAAGATATCTCTGATGTCCAGTGAGAGTAGACGTGAAGATATCTCTGATGTCCAGTGAGAGTAGACGTGAAGATATCTCTGATGTCCAGTGAGAGTAGACGTGAAGATATCTCTGATGTCCAGTGAGAGTAGACGCGAATATATCTCTGATGTCCAGTGAGAGTAGACGTGAAGATATCTCTGATGTCAAGTGAGAGTAGACATGAAGATATCTCTAATGTCCAGTGAGAGTAGACATGAAGATATCTCTGATGTCCAGTGAGAGTAGACATGAAGATATCTCTAATGTCCAGTGAGAGTAGACATGAAGATTTCTCTGATGCCCAGTGAGAGTAGACGCGAAGATATCTCTGATGCTCAGTGAGAGTAGACATGAAGATATCTCTGATGCCCAGTGAGAGTAGACATGAAGATATCTCCGATGCCCAGTGAGAGTAGACATGAAGATATCTCTGATGCCCAGTGAGAGTAGACATGACGATTTCACTGATGCCCAGTGAGAGTAGAGGTGAAGATATCTCTGATGCCCAGTGAGAGTGAAGGTGAAGATATCTCTGATGCCCAGTGAGAGTAGAGGTAAAGATATCTCTGATGCCCAGCAATCGTAGACATGAACATTTCTCTGATGCCCAGTGAGAGTAGACATGAAGATATCTCTGATGCTCAGTGAGAGTAGACATGAAGATATCTCTGATGCCCAGTGAGAGTAGACATGAAGATATCTCTGATGCCCAGTGAGAGTAGACATGAAGATATCTCTGATGCCCAGTGAGAGTAGACGCGAAGATTTCTCTGATGCCCAGTGAGAGTAGACATGAAGATATCTCTGATGTCCAGCGTTAATAGACATGAAGATTTCTCTGATGCCCAGTGAGAGTAGACATGAAGATATCTCTTATGTCCAGTGAGAGTAGACATGAAGATTTCTCTGATGCCCAGTGAGAGTAGACGCGAAGATATCTCTGATGCCCAGTGAGAGTAGACATGAAGATATCTCTGATGCCCAGTGAGAGTAGGCATGAAGATATCTCTGATGCCCAGTGAGAGTAGGCGCGAAGATATCTCTGATGCCCAGTGAGAGTAGACATGAAGATATCTCTGATGCCCAGTGAGAGTAGACATGAAGATATCTCTGATGCCCAGTGAGAGTAGACATGACGATTTCACTGATGCCCAGTGAGAGTAGAGGTGAAGATATCTCTGATGCCCAGTGAGAGTAAAGGTGAAGATATCTCTGATGCCCAGTGAGAGTAGAGGTGAAGATATCTCTGATGCCCAGCAATCGTAGACATGAACATTTCTCTGATGCCCAGTGAGAGTAGACATGAAGAAATCTCTGATGCCCAGCAATCGTGGACATGAACATTTCTCTGATGCCCAGTGAGAGTAGACATGAAGATATCTCTGATGCCCAGTGAGAGTAGACATGAAGATATCTCTGATGCCCAGTGAGAGTAGACATGACGATTTCTCTGATGCCCAGTGAGAGTAGACATGAAGATATCTCTGAAGCCCAGTGAGAATAGACATGAAGATATCTCTGATGCCCAGTGAGAGTAGACATGAAGATATCTCTGATGCCCAGCGTTCGTAGACATGAAGATTTCTCTGGTGCCCAGTGAAAGTAGACATGAAGATATCTCTGATGTCCAGTGAGAGTAGACATGAAGATATCTCTGATGTCCAGTGAGAGTAGACATGAAGATATCTCTGATGTCCAGTGAGAGTAGACATGAAGATATCTCTGATGCCCAGTGAGAGTAGACATAAAGATATCTCTGATGCCCAGTGAGAGTAGACATGACGATTTCTCTGATGCCCAGTGAGAGTAGACATGAAGATATCTCTGATGCCCAGTGAGATTAGACGCGAAGATATCTCTGATGCCCAGTAAGAGTAGACATGAAGATATCTCTGATGCCCAGTGAGAGTAGACATGAAGATATCTCTGATGCCCAGTGAGAGTAGACGAGAAGATTTCTCTGATGCCCAGTGAGTGTAGACATGAAGATATCTCTGATGTCCAGTGAGAGTAGACATGAAGATATCTCTGATGCCCAGTGAGAGTAGGCATGAAGATATCTCTGATGCCCAGTGAGAGTAGACGCGAAGATTTCTCTGATGCCCAGTGAGAGAAGACATGAAGATATCTCTGATGTCCAGTGAGAGTAGACATGAAGATATCTCTGATGTCCAGGTAGTAAACGCGAAGATATCTCTGATGTCCAGGTAGTAGACGAGAAGATATCTCTGATGTCCAGGTAGTAGACGCGAAGATATCTCTGATGTCCAGGTAGTAAACGCGAAGATATCTCTGATGTCCAGGTAGTAGACGCGACGATATCTCTGATGTCCAGGTAGTAGACGCGAAGATATCTCTGATGTCCAGGTAGTAGACGCGAAGCTATCTATGATGTCCAGGTAGTAGACGCGAAGATATCTCTGATGTCCAGGTAGTAAACGCGAAGATATCTCTGATGTCCAGGTAGTAGACGGGACGATATCTCTGATGTCCAGGTAGTAGACGTGAAGATATCTCTGATGTCCAGGGAGAGGCACAAAGATAACTCTGATGTCCAGGTAGTAGACGCGAAGATATCTCTGATGTCCAGGTAGTAGACGTGAAGATTTCTATGATGTCCAGGTAGTAGACGTGAAGATTTCTATGATGTCCAGGTAGTAGACGCGAAGATATCTCTGATGTCCAGGTAGTAGACGAGAAGATATCTCTGATGTCCAGTGAGAGTAGACGTGAAGATATCTCTGATGTCCAGTGAGAGTAGACGTGAAGATATCTCTGATGTCCAGTGAGAGTAGACGTGAAGATATCTCCGATGTCCAGTGAGAGTAGACGTGAAGATATCTCTGATGTCAAGTGAGAGTAGACATGAAGATATCTCTAATGTCCAGTGAGGGTAGACATGAAGATATCTCTGATGTCCAGTGAGAGTAGACATGAAGATATCTCTAATGTCCAGTGAGAGTAGACATGAAGATTTCTCTGATGCCCAGTGAGAGTAGACGCGAAGATTTCTCTGATGCTCAGTGAGAGTAGGCATGAAGATATCTCTGATGCCCAGTGAGAGTAGACATGAAGATATCTCTGATGCCCAGTGAGAGTAGAAATGACGATTTCACTGATGCCCAGTGAGAGTAGAGGTGAAGATATCTCTGATGCCCAGTGAGAGTAAAGGTGAAGATATCTCTGATGCCCAGTGAGAGTAGAGGTGAAGATATCTCTGATGCCCAGCAATCGTAGACATGAACATTTCTCTGATGCCCAGTGAGAGTAGACATGAAGATATCTCTGATGCCCAGCAATTGTGGACATGAACATTTCTCTGATGCCCAGTGAGAGTAGACATGAAGATATCTCTGATGTCCAGTGAGAGTAGACGTGAAGATATCTCTGATGTCCAGTGAGAGTAGACGTGAAGATATCTCTGATGTCCAGTGAGAGTAGACGTGAAGATATCTCTGATGTCAAGTGAGAGTAGACATGAAGATATCTCTAATGTCCAGTGAGAGTAGACATGAAGATATCTCTGATGTCCAGTGAGAGTAGACATGAAGATATCTCTAATGTCCAGTGAGAGTAGACATGAAGATTTCTCTGATGCCCAGTGAGAGTAGACGCGAAGATATCTCTGATGCTCAGTGAGAGTAGACATGAAGATATCTCTGATGCCCAGTGAGAGTAGACATGAAGATATCTCTGATGCCCAGTGAGAGTAGACATGAAGATATCTCTGATGCCCAGTGAGAGTAGACATGACGATTTCATTGATGCCCAGTGAGAGTAGAGGTGAATATATCTCTGATGCCCAGTGAGAGTAAAGGTGAAGATATCTCTGATGCCCAGAGAGAGTAGAGGTGAAGATATCTCTGATGCCCAGCAATCGTAGACATGAACATTTCTCTGATGCCCAGTGAGAGTAGACATGAAGATATCTCTGATGCCCAGCAATCGTGGACATGAACATTTCTCTGATGCCCAGTGAGAGTAGACATGAAGATATCTCTGATGCCCAGTGAGAGTAGACATGAAGATATCTCTGATGCCCAGAGAGAGTAGACATGACGATTTCTCTGATGACCAGTGAGAGTAGACATGAAGATATCTCTGATGCCCAGTGGGAATAGACATGAAGATATCTCTGATGCCCAGTGAGAGTAGACATGAAGATATCTCTGATGCCCAGCCTTCGTAGACATGAAGATTTCTCTGGTTCCCAGTAAAAGTAGACATGAATATATCTCTGATGTCCAGTGAGAGTAGACATGAAGATATCTCTGATGTCCAGTGAGAGTAGACATGAAGATATCTCTGATGTCCAGTGAGAGTAGACATGAAGATATCTCTGATGCCCAGTGAGAGTAGACATGAAGATATCTCTGATGCCCAGTGAGAGTAGACATGACGATTTCTCTGATGCCCAGTGAGAGTAGACATGAAGATATCTCTGATGCCCAGTGAGAGTAGACATGAAGATATCTCTGATGCCCAGTGAGAGTAGACATGAAGATATCTCTGATGCCCAGTGAGAGTAGACATGAAGATATCTCTGATGCTCAGTGAGAGTAGACATGAAGATATCTCTGATGCCCAGTGAGAGTAGGCATGAAGATATCTCTGATGCCCAGTGAGAGTAGACGCGAAGATTTCTCTGATGCCCAGTGAGAGAAGACATGAAGATATCTCTGATGTCCAGTGAGAGTAGACATGAAGATATCTCTGATGTCCAGGTAGTAAACGCGAAGATATCTCTGATGTCCAGGTAGTAGACGAGAAGATATCTCTGATGTCCAGGTAGTAGACGCGAAGATATCTCTGATGTCCAGGTAGTAGACGCGACGATATCTCTGATGTCCAGGTAGTAGACGCGAAGATATCTCTGATGTCCAGGTAGTAGACGCGAAGATATCTCTGATGTCCAGGTAGTAGACGCGAAGATATCTCTGATGTCCAGGTAGTAAACGCGAAGATATCTCTGATGTCCAGGTAGTAGACGCGACGATATCTCTGATGTCCAGGTAGTAGACGTGAAGATTTCTATGATGTCCAGGTAGTAGACGTGAAGATTTCTATGATGTCCAGGTAGTAGACGCGAAGATATCTCTGATGTCCAGGTAGTAGACGTGAAGATATCTCTGATGTCCAGGCAGAGGCACAAAGATAACTCTGATGTCCAGGTAGTAGACGTGAAGATTTCTATGATGTCCAGCGACTTAGTTGCAAAGATATCTCTGATGTCCAGGTAGTAGACGCAAAGATATCTCTGATGTCCAGGTAGTAGACGCAAAGATATCTCTGATGTCCAGGTAGTAGACGCAAAGATATCTCTGATGCCCAGTGACTTAGTCGCAAAGATATCACTGATGTCCAGGTAGTAGACGCAAAGATATCTCTGATGTCCAGTGACTTAGTCGCAAAGATATCACTGATGTCCAGCGACTTAGTCGCAAAGATATCACTGATGTCCAGGTAGTAGACGCAAAGATATCTCTGATGTCCAGTGACTTAGTCGCAAAGATATCTCTGATGTCCAGCGACTTAGTCGCAAAGATATCTCTGATGTCCAGCGACTTAGTCGCAAAGATATCTCTGATGCCCAGGTAGTAGACGTGAAGATATCTCTGATGTCCAGCGTTAGTGGACGCAAAGATATCTCTGATGTCCAGGTAGTAAACGCAAAGATATCTCTGATGTCCACGTAGTAGACGTGAAGATATCTCTGATGTCCAGTGAGAGTAGACATGAAGATATCTCTAATGTCCAGTGAGAGTAGACATGAAGATATCTCTGATGTCCAGTGAGAGTAGACGTGAAGATATCTCTGATGTCCAGTGAGAGTAGACGTGAAGATATCTCTGATGTCCAGTGAGAGTAGACGTGAAGATATCTCTGATGTCCAGTGAGAGTAGACGCGAATATATCTCTGATGTCCAGTGAGAGTAGACGTGAAGATATCTCTGATGTCAAGTGAGAGTAGACATGAAGATATCTCTAATGTCCAGTGAGAGTAGACATGAAGATATCTCTGATGTCCAGTGAGAGTAGACATGAAGATATCTCTAATGTCCAGTGAGAGTAGACATGAAGATTTCTCTGATGCCCAGTGAGAGTAGACGCGAAGATATCTCTGATGCTCAGTGAGAGTAGACATGAAGATATCTCTGATGCCCAGTGAGAGTAGACATGAAGATATCTCCGATGCCCAGTGAGAGTAGACATGAAGATATCTCTGATGCCCAGTGAGAGTAGACATGACGATTTCACTGATGCCCAGTGAGAGTAGAGGTGAAGATATCTCTGATGCCCAGTGAGAGTAAAGGTGAAGATATCTCTGATGCCCAGTGAGAGTAGAGGTAAAGATATCTCTGATGCCCAGCAATCGTAGACATGAACATTTCTCTGATGCCCAGTGAGAGTAGACATGAAGATATCTCTGATGCTCAGTGAGAGTAGACATGAAGATATCTCTGATGCCCAGTGAGAGTAGACATGAAGATATCTCTGATGCCCAGTGAGAGTAGACATGAAGATATCTCTGATGCCCAGTGAGAGTAGACGCGAAGATTTCTCTGATGCCCAGTGAGAGTAGACATGAAGATATCTCTGATGTCCAGCGTTAATAGACATGAAGATTTCTCTGATGCCCAGTGAGAGTAGACATGAAGATATCTCTTATGTCCAGTGAGAGTAGACATGAAGATTTCTCTGATGCCCAGTGAGAGTAGACGCGAAGATATCTCTGATGCCCAGTGAGAGTAGACATGAAGATATCTCTGATGCCCAGTGAGAGTAGGCATGAAGATATCTCTGATGCCCAGTGAGAGTAGGCGCGAAGATATCTCTGATGCCCAGTGAGAGTAGACATGAAGATATCTCTGATGCCCAGTGAGAGTAGACATGAAGATATCTCTGATGCCCAGTGAGAGTAGACGCGAAGATTTCTCTGATGCCCAGTGAGAGTAGACATGAAGATATCTCTGATGTCCAGCGTTAATAGACATGAAGATTTCTCTGATGTCCATAATAAAATAGCTTAACGAATATATAACCTAATAAAACAATTGTCAGCTATTTCGAGTTGTGTTATGCAGTTCTTTTTTTTTCCTGTTCAGCTAATTCGGAACTTCCTTTGTATCTTATTTTTCGTGCACCCAATTTTCCTACAGATCCACATTTCAAAGACTTAAATTTTGTGTTTTCGAATTTAAATTAACCAGATATATAACCGTGTGAAATAAACGAACCAACCAAAGCAAGACCTTGACCACAATATGTGAGCCCGCTTTGTTCTAACAAGGAGACACATAATAAAAAAAGGAATATTATTATGGAAGGAAACTTCCGTGACGATAGATCAGCAAATGTAACACGGGAAGTGGTATGTTTACTTCACTCGGCGTTAAAAATCACAAATAATCAACAGCAGAAAAAAATAACAATACAGACCGAAGCAGGAGCGTCTTGTCACTAGAAACAAACGATTGAGACTTAAAAACATCAAAAAAAGGTATCAGTGTTAATAGTAAGAAAACAGAAGTAAATGTCATATCAAAGAAACAATCATCACCATCATGCAGCATAAAAATAAACAGGACAAATCTGAAAAATACTTGGGCACAATAATAACATCAAATGGAAGATGCACCACAGAAATAAAAAGCAGAATAGCTTAGGCCAAAATAGCATTTCAGAAAACGAAAAATGTCTTATGCAACAAATCTATGTCAATAGACATGAGAAAGAGAGTTCATCGGTGCCATATAGAATCAATTCTGACCTATGGAAGCGAATCATGGAGTAGACAAACAAATAAAAAGACGATTAGAGGCCACAAAGATGGGATTTCTCAGAAGAATGTTGAAAGTTCTCTGGATAGCTAAAAAGACCAATTATGAAGTTCTCAAAGAGGCCAACACAAAAAGGGAACTCCTAAAAAAACATCAGAAAGAAACAATCAACATTTTTCGAGCACATCATGAGAATGGAATACTTCGTTACAACTTGCAAAATACTGGGAAAGAGAGATCGCGGACGACAAAGAAAAAAATACTGGATAGCTTGGTGTCATGGCTTGGAAAACCGTCAACAGAAATGATACGATGCACTGTAGATAGAAGAAGATTGTGGAAAGATATGATCGCCTACTCCAACCGGTATGGCACATGATAATGATGATGATGGGCATTGGCGATGTCTTTCACGTATGTGTTACTCATGACTATAGCATAGGGAACACACATCAGGACTAACACTATGTGTACTCATGACTATAGCATAGGGAACACACATCAGGACTAACACTATGTGTACTCATGACTATAGCATAGGGAACACACATCAGGACTAACACTATGTGTACTCATGACTATAGCATAGGGAACACATATCAGGACTAAAACCATGTGTACTCATGACTATAGCATAGGGAACACACATCAGGACTAACACCATGTGTACTCATGACTATAGCATAGGGAACACACATCAGGACACCATGAACACAATGTTTGAACCAACTTTCATCTAACCAGGAAGCAAATCACAATCATCTTCTATATCATCATCAACAAGCACCGGGCCTGCAGGCGTAGGTGATCATGTCTCTCCACAACTTTTGATCACGACAGTTATTTATAATTTCTGTTGTTGACCTTCTGCCAAGCCATTCTCTTAAGCTGTCTGGTATCTTTTCTCTGTGCTTCCCTCTATCTCTTCGTCCCTCAATTTTCCCAGTTGTTACAATATATTCCAGTTGTTGTCTTCTCATTACATGGCCAAAAAAATGATGATTGTTTCTTCCTAATATTGGAAATTAGCTCTCTTTTTGCTTTGGCCTCTTGCAGAACGATTTCATTACTCTTCTTAGCTGTCTATGGTATTCTCAACATTCTTCTGTAAAACCACATTCAAATCACAATACATGAATATTATTATGGAAAGAAGCATCCGAGACGATAGATCAGTGCATTATTGCAGGGGAAGACGAATGTTTACAATACTCGGAAACAACAATCACAAATAATAAACAACGGGAGATACTTGTCTTAAAAAGAAAATACAAAATATACAATTTATTCCCGAGTTGTGTTAAAAACTCTATGCTATATTCATGAGTATACACGAGTGAAATATGTCGCCAACAATAGCTATCTTGTTAGGTAGCTCAGTTGGCCGTGTGCTTTAGCGTTTGGTTCTCGTGGCAAGGCGCTGTGCCGAGGAGTACGGGTTTGATCCTGCTTCGGATCATCTATTGTTCTTTGTTTTATTTTGTTATGTTGTTGATTGTTATTTTTGTCGGAGTGTTGTAAACATACATCTTCTCCTTAAATGATTCGCTTCTTCAAACCAAGCACTGCACGGGGAGACTGTAGCCAATGTTTTGAAGTTTCATCTCCACAAACTTTCTCTATCCTCACCCTGGTTGCGTTACTCCACCACCAAACAACATCCACTGCTATTGGAGCACCTGACACTGAATTAAAACGAACAACCGTCTAGGTCGAGCAGATCACCGCCAGGAGTATCCGGTGTAATTATACCGGAACGAGGCTGAAAGGAAGCTGACATGTTTATAGTATGCCCAGCCGCGTGGCTTATCGGAGCTCTCCAGCGCCACGGGATCACAAATGACGTAAAGCGAGATTGATGCCCTTTTCTCTCTAACAAGCGGGGATCTACGGCCCTCTTGGGTAGACGGGATCTAGGCCTGGGTAAGCCCACCCCGTTCAGTTTTAAATTACTCTTATTTACTGCCTGTCTAACGGGGATTGCTGTTTGTGGTGTCTGCACCTTCCCTGCGTGTTTAGGGACAATAAAAAATAATGCGGTGTTTGGATCCTAAACTGGGATGAACATTTACAGAACCCAATATGGTAGACGTTATAGTCAAAAGGAAAAATAAATGGCGGAGAATAGCCAATCTGAAACATTTTTGTTAATTTTTCATGCAATGGCATTTTGTAGGGATTAAAACTCACATATTATAGGAGACCATTTAGAGGACCTCAATTTTGCTGATGACATAGATCTCATCAGCAGTCAGATAAAAACGATGCAGGAAAACACAAATGAACTATCATCAATAGCCAGCAAAATTAGGCTTGAGATCAATCATAAAAAGACTAAAGTCATGAAAAGCTTAATTCCAACAGACGACAAAATATACATGGAAAACAAACCAGTGGAAGAGATCGATCACTATATATATCTTGGAAGTCACATTGATCAAGAAGGGGATACAAGTAAAGAAATTAGAATCAGAATAGCTAAAGTAGCAATGTCTTTCAGAAGCCTTGAAAAGTTGTGGAAATCAAAACTCATCAGCACAAACACAAAATTTGTTAGGGAACACACATCAGGACTAACACCATGTGTACTCATGACTATAGCATAGGGAACACACATCAGGACACCATGAACACAACGCTCAGTATGAACACAGCGCAGTATTTTGCAATTCAAAACACAAGACTATTGAAATCAAATGTACTATCAACCCTTACGTATGCGCGTGAAAGCTGGAAAACAACAAGAGATATAGAAACAAAGTTGAACGCATTCGAAAATAAATGCCTAAGGAAAATACTTGGTATAGCGTGGAACGAATTCAAAACAAACGAGGAAATTAGAGAAATCGCCAATCAATCACTAATATCTTCAGTAATCAAGAAAAGACGATGGTCATATGTTGGACATGTGATGAGAAGAGATAATAACCGAATAGCAAAGCAAGCCCTCATGTGGGAAACAACAGGTCAGAGGAAAAGAGGAAGACCCAGAGAGTCACTGAGAAGAACATTGATGAGAGAGGCAAGAGCAGCAGGAATCGGCTCCCTCAATGATATAGAGCTGATTGCACAGAACAGAGACAAATGGCGAGATTTGATAAAATATCTTTAAAAGAATTGAAAACTGCTAGAACAAAAATTGAGATAAGAGAAGGAGTATCTTGGTCTACGTTCTATAGGCCGGCTACGACTCGAAAGGTCAATAGATAGATAGAAAACTTACATGTTTAACACTTTGTTATAAACTTTAATAATAAAAACAGCTAAACCAGGTTTATTGAATATGGGGGGTCAAAGCAAAGAAATGCATAAACACGCGAAGCTGCAGTCAAACTGAAGGTAAAGGAGAAATAAAAACAACAGAAAAAAAAATTATGTGTGATGCGTTACGCCATTGAAGGAGAAATGCAAAAAATACGTCAAGCTTGAACTGTCTGATTAATTTGTGTTCATTCAATATAATTTCAAGTGTAATTTACATTGAAAGATATATTTATGTTTATTTCCATGAATGTGATCGACAGACCAAGACTTATGATACTTGAAACTGGGTCGATATTTCTTGATATTGTAAAAAAAGGTTAATCAGTCAGACGCTTGGTTGGCGGGGGAGGGGGAGGGAGGGTTCGGACAACCCGTGTTCGATTCCCGCTGGAAAAAGTGTGAGTTGTACTCGTGGTTGGGAACAAAAATACTCCGAGGTCGACCCCTCCGCTGGCAGAAATGGGTACCAGGGTAGTATTCTGGGAAGGTGAGGAATGCCGCCTCACAAATCGTGAGTTTCGATGCTTGAAGCGACATTATCCAGAAGTCACCGAACAATTCTGGATAAGAAGCCAAGCACATATGGGAGAAAACTCGCGCCCTAAGTCGCCGATTCAAGTCTCGTACTTTACCTTTACCTCTAATCAGTCAGATGTTTGATTGATATTGACCTCATGCTCATTCTGTAATTACTGGTGCATTCTCAACAGGACAATCAGTCTAGTCGTGACAAGAGCCAGTGGTGGGGTGTGCTAAACACTCCGAAGTATGATGACAGCTTTACAAGGACAACGACAACAAACGGTGAAGAACAATTAACTACATAGTTACTACGTACAACTTCGTAGTTATAGATAATTGTGCTTCACCGTTTGTTGTCGTTGTCCTTGTATTCTGAAGAAGGCCACAGGCCGAAACGTCAGTACTGTGTTGTGTTCCTTCCTTGTAAAGCTGTCATCATACTTTGGAGTGTTTAGCACACTATACCACTGGCTCTTTGCTACCAGCTTTACCGCAGCATTGCAATTATTTGCCTGGTCCCTAATCGTGACAAGAACTTCTCTTGACCCCATGAACATCGAGTAGTATGGGCCAAACTTGGGCACCCAGTGAAGGATTTCCCATTGACCGTCTAAGTTGGAGGTAACGCATTGTCCAACTGTGCAACACACAATATCACAGCACAACACGTTACACCACAATACGTCACAACACAAGAGATCACAGCACAGCGCATCATTAGCTTTAGAGTAGCTAATCATTTTGATTTCTATGTTATGCCTTGACCCTTTACTATTCATGAAAACAAGGATACTTCGAGTAGAGAGAGTCATTTAAATGAATTTCTGAATGTGTGCGGTCGTTTTATGCTCTAGCGACGGGATTATACCTAATTGTCAACAATATTCATCTTTTAAATTAAATTACAGAGACGGGTCAATATTAATAAGTTTAAAGAAAGCGTTTGTCACCTTCTGGTGACATTACAATGCAGTGGTTGTCGGGGTATCGAACCCGTGATAGCCTTCTCTGTTAGTGTTGATGGTTGGTCAATAGCTCCTGCCCTTTTTCCCATAGTATTGACTCCACTATTCAGAGGAGGTGACCACCAGTAGCATTGGTTGGACCCTGTCGAGGCAGGGGGCACTCTCGCCCAGTGGCGAGGCTCCACGAGATGAGTACCGTCACGCTTTCTTCTAGACAATGACTTCTTCATGTTGAGAATTACGCTGCACTGTTATGTAGCCCAGTGCATCTGATTTCAACGTGTTTGTGTCTTGTTTTTTTTTCGGTCCCAGTCATTTGACCTGTTAGGCTCGGTTGATTGCCAGAACAGCTCGCATGGAAACAGATACACAAGCTCCTCTAGTACTTTGTGGTCGAGACACGTCAGATGAGCATATTTTAACAGATGCTCTGGGGGAGCTTAAGTGCCTGCGACCTGTGGTCGCAATAGAGGGCCGGCGCACCATCAGCTGGCCAAGACCTAGCAGTTCTACCTCCTCGTGGTCTCCCCTGGTAACAGTCTAACAGAAGCTAGGATCGACGTGTTCCCTGTAGTGGTGGCTGATACTGATTGAGGACCCAGTATTGCAGTACCTCTGGGCTGGACTAGCAGTTTCCCAGCACAGCCTGGGACAGACGACCTCCAACCTCCAGTAAGAACCGGGAATGTCAAGAAAGCCATTACGACCCGCCACATCAAATGAGTCAAAGGGCAAATATGCTCGTATCAACTCGTGGTAATCCGTCAACAACAACAACAACAACAACAACAACAACAACAACAACAGATGTTCTACTGGTAAGGTTTAAATTTGTATAACATCATTTGATAGTAGATCATCTATTGAGTTATAATATTGAGTGGAGTCAGGTCATTGTTGAGGCTGCCAGAGCTGGTCCATGCCACATGCAATCTCAAGGTATTTGAATCGAAGAAGAATACTTTCTCCCTCAACAATTAAAGTGAAATACGAGCAGTAACCGCTTCACAACTTGAGGTTTATTAATGTGAAATACAAGCAGTTACCTCTTCACACATTAAGATTTATTAATGTGAAATACAAGCAGTTACCTCTTCACACATTAATGTTTATTAATGTGAAATACAAGCAGTTACCTCTTCACACATTAAGGTTTATTAATGTGAAATACAAGCAGTTACCTCTTCACACATTAAGGTTTATTAATGTGAAATACAAGCAGTTACCTCTTCACACATTAAGGTTTATTAATGTGAAATACAAGCAGTTACCTCTTCACACATTAAGGTTTATTAATGTTAAAAGCAAGCGATTACCTCTTCACACATTAAAGTTTATTAATGTTAAAAGCAAGCGATTACCTCTTCACACATTAAGGTTTATTAATGTTAAAAGCAAGCGATTAACTCTTCACACATTAAAGTTTATTAATGTTAAAAGCAAGCGATTACCTCTTCACACATTAAAGTTTAATAATGTTAAAAGCAAGCGATTATCTCTTCACACATTAAAGTTTATTAATGTTAAAAGCAAGCGATTACCTCTTCACACATTAAGGTTTATTATTGTTAAAAGCAAGCGATTACCTCTTCACACATTAACGTTTATAATGTTAAAAGCAAGCGATTACCGCTTCAAACATTAAAGTTTATAATGTTAAAAGCAAGCGATTACCGCTTCACACATTAAAGTTTATTAATGTTGAAAGCAAGCGATTACCGCTTCACACATTAAAGTTTATAATGTTAAAAGCAAGCGATTACCGCTTCACACATTAAAGTTTATAATGTTGAAAGCAAGCGATTACCGCTTCACACATTAAAGTTTATAATGTTAAAAGCAAGCGATTACCGCTTCACACATTAAAGTTTATAATGTTAAAAGCAAGCGATTACCGCTTCACACATTAAAGTTTATAATGTTAAAAGCAAGCGATTACCGCTTCACACATTAAAGTTTATAATGTTAAAAGCAAGCGATTACCTCTTCACACATTAAGGTTTATTAATGTTAAAAGCAAGCGATTACCTCTTCACACATTAAGGTTTATTAATGTTAAAAGCAAGCGATTACCTCTTCACACATTAAGGTTTATTAATGTTAAAAGCAAGCGATTACCTCTTCACACATTAAGGTTTATTAATGTTAAAAGCAAGCGATTACCTCTTCACACATTAAAGTTTATTAATGTTAAAAGCAAGCGATTAACTCTTCACACATTAAGGTTTATTAATGTTAAAAGCAAGCGATTACCTCTTCACACATTAAGGTTTATTAATGTTAAAAGCAAGCGATTACCTCTTCACACATTAAAGTTTATTAATGTTAAAAACAAGCGATTACCTCTTCACACATTAAGGTTTATTAATGTTGAAAGCAAGCGATTGCCTCTTCAAAACTTTAAATCAGAAGCAATCTTCAAGTCAAGCGTACTCTTTTTACAACAGATATGTATACACACACACACACACACACACACACAGAAAGCGATTGTGACGTCACCATTATTATATAGCCAATTACAGCTTGAGTAATTAGTCACGGCACAAACATGTGTTTACCGTAAAGAATGTCATGTGATCTTATACATTCTAAGGGTAGAGAAATATGAAACTATCCCGTGCCTTGTTCAATCATTTAGAAGTGGTTTCAGGTGAAGAATAGAGACTCCAACTTTTTGCTAATACCTTCTTCAATTTGATAAATCAGATATCTATTCTTTTGTTCAGCGTTGAAACCGTCATCTACTTACACTTCCTAAAGAAAAGTATTTAAGTTTTTTTTTAACACAATCGCACATTTTCTTGTTTTTGGATATTTCTTTTCCTTTTATTTCAACAACTTTGTATCTCCTTGCAATAATTATTGTCTGTATCTTTTTTTTGTTTTTAATATCCAATTCTTTTTTGCCATCATGTTTAGCCTTTGCTAATTTCTCCATGTTATATCATTATTCAGTGATCGCGTTACGTCTGTTTTTAACAATAAAATTGTGACGTTTATGTGGTTTTCGTTCTTTATTTCTTTACTCAATTTACTCCTTGCCTTCTATTTGTTAAAATTAATGCTGGTTGAAACATCTTGTAGCATGACGTGTTTTTTTTGGTGACGTATTGTGTTGTGATGACTTGTGTTGTGTCGTCTTGTGCTGTGAAGAATTGCTGTACCGTCTTCTGCTGTTATGTATTCTGTTGTTCCGTCTTCTGTTGTGCCGTCTTGTGCTATGATGTCTTGTGCTGTGCCGTCTTGTGCTGTGCCGTCTTGTGCTGTGCCGTCTTGTGCTATGATGTCTTCTGCTGTGCCGTCTTGTGCTGTGCCGTCTTGTGTTATGATGTCTTCTGCTGTGCCGTCTTGTGCTGTGCCGTCTTGTGCTATGATGTCTTCTGCTGTGCCGTCTTGTGCTATGATGTCTTCTGCTGTGCCGTCTTGTGCTGTGCCGTCTTGTGCTATGATGTCTTCTGCTGTGCCGTCTTGTGCTGTGCCGTCTTGTGTTATGATGTCTTCTGCTGTGCCGTCTTGTGCTGTGATGTCTTCTGCTGTGCCGTCTTGTGCTGTGATGTCTTCTGCTGTGCCGTCCCGTGTTCCTTCATTCCTTTCTAATTACACGTTTTTTTAAAACCAAGAAGCGATTTATTATCAACAAATGAATAATGGCGAATATTATTGCAGACAACATACATTTGGTTGTACAGAAGAATATTAAGAATATCACGGACAGCCACGTAGAAGAGCGGAGACGTCTGCAAGACTACGGGTTCAGGAGCAGATCATCTAACACGCACGAGAGGTAAGTCGAATTTTATTTAGCCATGGTAATAGAAGAGAATAAGTACATTTTCTCTCATTACATTTTTACTATGCACTCTCTCTCTTTAATTGGGAATATGGTGTCTAGGGTATATATATATATATATATATATATATATATATATATATATATATATATATATATATATATATGGTGTTTAAGTATTTATTACATTGTGTTTATGTCCTTATTATATGGTGTTAATGTCCATAAACTGAGTTATTTGCGGGTCATCATCATTGACTCCGAACATGTCCATAGGTACTCAGATCCCCTCCTCAGCAATTCCCTCAGTGTCCAGCGACTGACGACTCCAGTTCTATGTTGGTTGATAAGTCTTCTTACACGGCCACTAAGTTTCTCATTTCTGGCCGTGCCCATCTCAACTCCCATCTCTTTCATCCGAAGAAGTGACGTGGATCTGTGTTTCTCGAAGTCCTGTGCTCTTCCCACATCTCGGAGGGCATTGATGATGTCCGCCCTATCCATTGGTTGCCTGTTCTCAACGACAGTGCAGCTAGCCAACCTGTCCGCTCTTTCATTTCCCCGTACTCCCGCATGTCCAGGGACATAGACAAAGGTGACCTTACGTATTTTGGATTTCTGCAACGACTCTACCTACCCATTGCATGCGTACAGAGCCCGCCTCCATTTTTTTATCATGCTCATCGAATCACTCAGTATACATGCGTGGATGTAGTCTTGTGACACTAACCATTTGAATGCCTTGGCCACTGCCATCGCCTTCATTGTCATGCTACTCGTGGTCATGACGTATGCACCACTGTCTTCAATGACTATTCTGCCTGCCGAGCGTGCTGTAAATGCCCATGCACTTCTTTGGTGTCGTCTTACAGATCCGTCTGTATAAATGACTGCATCTTTCTTATCGGTGTTATCACAGATGAGACCGTTGACCTCAGCACTAACCACGACTGGGTTCTGTTCCGTACTTTACCTGTCGAGTGTGACAATACACGAGAAAGTCCCCTTGAATGACGTAGGCACCGGTATCCACTCCTCACCAACGCTGATATTGGTAAGCCCACAGACCTGTTTGATGACATCTTCTGCTCGGCCCACCCATGATTTGCCTCTATTTATCCTGGCACCTTTACCTGTGTTGAGCACGTGGTGCAATGGATGCTCTTTATCTGTACTAATCTTCAGGTATGCTCGTGCTCTCACAATCTTGATTCTGCCATCCATGGTTGGAAAGTCAAGAAGATATCTCATTGCTACACAGGGAGTGTCCCTCGTACATCCCAAGATAATGCGCATGGCTTCATTTTGTGTTTTCTCCAGCCTATCAATTTGAGTCGTACTGACAGTAAGAATTGCCAGGGCATATTCGATTGGTGCGAGGACTAATCCCTGGAATAGAAGAGTAAGTAGCCTTTGCTCGATGTTGGCAGCTGGCATGACCTTCAAGGCAGGCTAATCCGTTGTGGGATTTTGTTATCACATGGTCGACGTGGTCCCGAAAACACAGGCTGCGATCAAACTTAACTCCGAGGTATGTCATCAACTTGTCCCTGGTCACCTCATCAGCTCCCATTCGTACTACCGGTGTGGTCGTATTAACGATATGATTGTTAAGGGAGAACCATGAAACTGATGCTTTATTAGGATTAACCAAGGCACCTGAAACCCCACACCAGGAAGAAATGCGATCGAGTTCGTCTTGCATTGTGGAGGCTATTCCCCGTCTGTCTCTTCGTTGTCGATAAACCAGAATATCATAAGCAAATATCATAGTTCTTCCCCTCCCATCCAGTTGTTGTTTCGTGATCGTTATTGTGCACACGTTAAATAGAACTGGTGACAATGGTGAGCCTTGTGGCAGCCCTGGACAAATGGATGTTGGCTCGGAAATCCAACTTCCACATCTGAGTATCACCTTCCTCTGAAACAGTGCCGCTGCGATCCATCTAATGAGGAAGGGGAGCACCGCCTTTTTGAGGAGCATATGCATGAGGTATTCAAATGGTACCCTATTTTACGCATCTTCCAGATCTATAGCAGCAGCACATGTCGCCTCTCGTCTGTGGAAGCCTTCGAAGACGTCATAGGCAAAGACTGCCGCATTGAGCCATGTCTCTTTGTTATATATAACCTTCGAGTGTGGGTGAGAATGCGCGTTTCTGTTCAAGGTGACAGGTGAGGACACAGGCAACTATTTTCTCAAGCAGCTTGCCCGCACTGTTCTGCATTGTGATGATTCTGTAGGCACTGATCTGAGAATGGTCATTGTTTGGCTTCGGTAGTGGTAGTAAGTAGCTGTGTAGCCATTCCTCCTTAATCTGGCTACTCTGAATGCTGGCATTAAACTCATTGGCCAGTTTTGTCAAGTCATCATCAGCTAAATTGCCTATGTCATCATACCGAACACCATCTGGACCAGGAGCAGTGTTGTGTGACCTTTTAAGTGTCGTGCGAATGGTATCGGTCGTGATTGTGAGATCTTCTTCCAGCACTACATCCTTACACAATTTTGACAGCGATCCCCGTATCCTCATCCTTACAGCCTCATTTCTTTGGTCCGTCTGCTCAATGTAGCGGGAAAGCAGGACCTTCCCTTTGCTCTCATCAGATTTGTGCCATATCCGGCCTGTGCTCCGAAAGTCTGGTATGCCTCTGTGTCGTGTTGTGCCATTAATGCTCTGATGAAGGCGCCAGAATGTGGCTAGCAATTTTTCTGAGCACACTTTTCTACAGAAGTCATCCCATTTGGCATCCTTAGCATACTTAGCACATTTTTTGGTCGACCTCTTCTTTCAGACGCTTCAAGAGCTCAGGTTGTGTTCTTCCATTCTTTCTGGCTTTCTGCCATGTTTTGGCCGTTTGTCTCTTGTACCGCCAAGCTTCCTCAACTTCTACGTTCCACCAGGGTGGCTGCGTCCATCTCTCCTGCCTCCTACGAGGGGCGCTCTGTTTCCTATGTCTGATTTTGCTAATGACGTCCTGGTCTGTTTTCTCGTAGTGGAATGTGTAGAGCTTTCTTGTCTGGCTTCTATTTCTGCTTTTCTAAATTAGTAGGACACATGGAAAATGATCACTTCCGTGGAACCCCAGTGTACTCCACCTGCGAAGGTGGAAGACACCAGTGCCAGGTCTATGACACTATCAGAGTCCCCTGTTCGAGTGGCCATTCTTGTTGCCCTTCGATCATTCAAGCACACTCAATCGGCCGACACCAGTGCGTTCTCCAGGTCTTCTCCCTGCTTGTTGGTTATGACGTTACCCCACTGATTTCCTCTAGCATTAAAGTCTCCGCAGAAAATGACGTTCTCTTCATCCAACTCGAAGAGATTCTGCCATTGTTGTGTGTTCACCTTCCCATTACAGGCATACACATTTACAATTACGAAATGAACTGGGGTCTGCACCCTAACCGCATGTACCTGCAATTCTGCACTGTCCCACGCAGAGATATCAACATCAGCTGCTACCATATTGTTGCGCACAAGGATGGCCTGCCCAAGGTGCCGCCTATTGTAGAAACAATGAAATCCAGGATTACTTACTGTCCTGTCACCAAGAAGAGTTTCTTGCAAAACCATTATATCGGCGCCGCACAGCAGCTTATCAAGAATGGGCCGTCGTTGTCCATATATATTAATGACCAACGTATTCTATGAATAATTGCGGTCGGTATCACGCCAGGTAGGCTTACTTTTCCAGAGAATAATCATCATCAAGTACCGGGCCTAGTTGCGTAGGTGATCATGTCTCTCCACAACTTCGATCTCGGCAGCTATTTATCATTTCTGTTGTTGACCTTCTGCCAAGCCATTCTCTTAAGCTGTCTGTTAGTTTTTCTCTTTGCTTCCCTCTATCTCTTCGTCCCTCAATTTGTCCAGTTGTTACAATATATTCAAGTTGTTCTCTTCTCATTACATGGCCAAAAAATTATGATTGTCTCTTCCTAACATTGGAAATTAGCTCTCTTTTTGCTGTGACCTCTCTCAGAACCTCTTCATTACTCTTCTTAGCTGTCTATGGTATTCTCAACATTCTTCAGAGAATAATGTCTGGTGTTAATAGTTGAATGACCAGAAGCATAGAGAGAAAGAGAGAGATAGAGAGAGAAAGAGAAAGAGAGAGATAGAGAGAGAAAGAGAAAGAGAGACAGAAATAGAGACAGAGATAGAGACAGAGTTAGAGACAGAGATAGAAAAAGATAGAGAAGAAGGCAAGGACAACAAAGTACTAGACAGCTTAATTCTGTGATATAAAAACAAATCCTCAGCAGGCACAATTAGGAGCAACGTGGACACGAATTCTACAGGGGAAAGAAGGAGAAGTGGGCAAGATCGTCCAATTGACAGAACTAACATCTCACGATGATGATTGGCTACCACTCCTTTCGAAAACAAAAAACGCAAATCTCACAAATGATAGAATACCCTGGCCGTTGGTTGAGGGATATTGTAACATGAAATGTTGCCAGAGATTTGACTGAAGCCGAGCCGGGTTTTCTTTCGTTTACGCGGATTACGAAATCAGACAAGACAATAATAAATCTTGCACTGCAGGATTAAGTCCAGGACTCCGGTTACCTGGTTGCGTGGGTGGCTCAGGTTAACGAATCTAGTCTGAGCACAAAGACACTTACACATTGTTGTGAAGAGGAGTAACAAACAGATTGTGTTACTAGAAATGAAGGCTTGGCATGAAAACTTATACTCCCTTGACTTTGTTCTTTTCTGTGTCGTCTACTTGTGTCGTGACTTTTCCCTTGAACTTTTCATGCTCTGAGTCATCGCTTTGCAGAATTTATAACTATGCTGTAAACCATCTACTGTTTTTGGATACTGAAAATAAGAAAAATAAAAACAGATTGCTTGACTGCCCCATTTCAGGTTGTGTTCTGTTACAGTGAAGGCGCCTGAGAGTTGTAACTTTCATCATCCTCATTTTTGAGTGCCGTGTAGTCCTCGGACGTTGGCTACCATGGAGCGCCATTCCGCTCTCTCACTTACATAGTGAAGGTTGCCATACACTGACTTGTCCTTCTTTTGATGTTGCTCGTCCATGTTAATCTTGATCTACCTCTCCTCTTTTACCTTGCATTTTCGCTTCCAAGACTACTTTTAGTAGGCTGTTGTGCCTTTTAACATGCCCAAAAAATCTAATTTGTCTTGTTTGAATTGTGTTTAGTAGTTCTTTTTTTTTCATTATTAGTTGTTTTAAAGCTTCATTTGGTTTTCTTTTGTTTTTATCCAATTCTGCATATTCTTCTATAAATTCACATTTCAAAGGCTTCAATTTTCTTTTTCGGGTTTCTTGTCTAATGTCCATATTTCTGCAACATAACAGGGATGTTGAGAAGACATAATATTTTGCTATTCTTAGTTTTAGCCCTGGTGTTATTTGTTTTGATGTTAGTATATTTTTAATAGCATTAAAATCGCTTTTTGCCGTTCCTATTCTTTTGTTTATTTCAGTTGTACATTTTTCATCACTGGTTATAGTATGTCCAAGGTAGTTATAGTTCTGAACTGTCTCTCGGTCTATTTCTTCAATTTTGATATCCACTTGTAGGTTTTGAGAATTATCTTTGTTTATAATCATAGTTTTATTCGTCTTTTTTATATTCATGTCTAATTCATGTTTTTTTTTTGCTTGTCATGTTCCTACGCAACCTTCGTTGCCGAGAAGGCACTCGATGATGATGATGATGATGATGATGATGATGATGATGATGATTCCAATGAGGAAGTTCTCAAAGAGGCCAACACAAAAAGGGAGCTCTTAAAAAACATCAGAAAGAAGCAATCAACATTTTTCAGGCACATCATGAGAAGAGGAAAGTTGGAATACTTGGTTACAACTGGCAAAATAAAAGGAAAGAGAGATCGCGGACGACAAAACGATATATATATATAAGTTATTATTTAAACTTAAAGAAAATTGATTTATTTTATTATCATTGAAGGAAAGTTTGATGAGAGTATATGTGGGGATTTTATTTTGATAATTGTCTGGACTTGTCCCTGACAGTTCATAGGTGTAAAATGTTGATTTAGTGCTACTTCACGAGGTGGTTTATCATGTTGATGTAGTGCTGATGGACCAGACGGCTGATGATATTGATGTAGTACTGATGGACCAGACGGTTGATGATATTAATGTAATGCTGATGGACCAGGCGGTTGATGATATTGATGTAGTGCTGATGGACCAGACGGTTGATGATATTGATGTAGTGTTGATTCATCAGGCGTTTGACCATGTTGATGCAGTGTTGATTCACCAGACGGTTGATTATATTGATGTACTAGACGGCTGACCATGTTTATATGTGATGATTCACCAAGCGTTGATCATGTTGATGTGGTGTTGATGCACAACGCTATTGATCATATTTAAAATATCCCCCCATCAGAATTTGTCTGCACTGTTATAACCTTAGCAGAAAATCCTAAAGACCTACAACAATTGCTTAATGTGATAAACATAACAAGCAAAAAAATATGGACTAGATATGAATATCAAAAAGACTAAAACTATGATCATAAACAAAGAAAATTCTCAAGACCTACAATTAAATGTCACAGCTGAGGGAATACATCTGGAGACAGTCCAGAGTTACAACTACCTAGGACATACTATAACCAATGATGGGAAATGCAAAACTGAAATAAACAAAAGAATAGGTATGGCAAAACGTAATTTTAATGCCATGAAAAATATACTAACAACAAAACAAATATCAGCAGGGCTGAAACTAAGAATGACAAAATGTTACATCTTCTCAATATTCCTGTATAGTGCAGAAACATGGACATTAGAGAAGAAAACAGAACAGAGAATTGAAGCCTTTGAAATGTGGATTTATAGAAGAATATGTAGAATTGGAAGGAAAAAAAAAGAAAACAAACGATGAAGTTTTAAAACAACTGAAAATAAAAAGAGAACTACTAAATACAATTAAAACAAGACAAATGAAATTTTTGGGGCATGTTAAAAGACACAACAGCCTACTAAAAGTAATATTGGAAGGGAAAATACAAGGTAAAAGAGGCAGACCAAGACTAACATGGACGAGTAACATAATAAGATGGACAAGTCAATCTATGTCAGCCTGCACCACCAAAGCAAGAAACAGAGTAGAATGACGATCCATGGTAGCCAACCTTCGTTGCGGAGAAGGCACTCGATGATGATGATGATTCTAACCTCCACAAGTTGATGTCAAAGGTCAACTTCAGTCGTCACGTTTTTCATTTTCTCTGAAGAAAATAATATCACCACCATCTCAGCCAGTTTACACACTCTTGAAATGTGCACAGCAGACATCATCTATATACATATAGTTATGGCAGCACACTATAGTCAGTATCCAATTCTGAAACGTGCATATATAATTTACATCTGAATTGCATATTTTATTTAGCTATTAAACTTCTGAAAGTAAAAAAGTAAGTAAAGTACTCCCGTCACGCCAAGTGGCGTATGGTGTTAGTGACCCTATATTTTACAGACCTTCAGCACATGATTTTTGGGGTAATGTGGTCAGTATTACGCCCGTGCTGCTTTACTTTCCCAGAAAAAAATCCGGTACCCATTTAAGGCTGGGTGAACCCGGAAGCCGTCGGTTGGGATCGAACCCTACCCCTTGTCCGTGGTAGTCCAGTTCACTAACCACTGAGCTATCGCGGCTCCCAAACTTCTGAAAGGATATGTTTTATTCATTAAAGTTTCAAGGGATTTTAAAGGATTTAGTCATTATAATTCTGAACTTTTGCACGATTTAGTAATTTTTTAGTGGACCCAAATCTAACACAATCTGGAAGTAGGAGACAGTTCAACCTTAAGATTGTTGGACTGGCGTAATTCTGTCTTCCTCTTTATCCCATAACCTTACAGGTCATCGGAACGTCTCTGACCTACTTCGTCATCTTTCTCCATGTAATTCTATTTTCAGTCATTCATCAGGAATCTACGAAGTCGAAGCTCTGACCATTATTTGAAATTTACCTTCTTATCTCTTTCTCTGTCTACTTCTTCAGCTGTCTTCATTCACAGTTCATTGTGAAATGGTATTTGCCAAGTCAGATTATCGTGATTTGCTGCCAAAAAATTTTCATTTCGTGTTTATTTCAAAAGTGAAAACATCATCATGTACTCCGACTTCTTGTTGTATCCACTTGCAAGATTTGTCATATGTGATACCATCTTATTATTATTATTTTTATCGTTCGCCAGCTTTGACCTCTGACGAAGTCCCTAGAGTCTAGGAACTGAATTTTGCGTGTTAATCCATTCTTCCCTGGCAGTCGTGTGCACATGGGTCCCTCGACGCACAGGCAGATAACTCCGTCTTCGGAGGTACTCATATTTTTTCCGTCGATGTGTAATTGATGTTTCAAGCTGGGCCTCGCTGCTGAGACCAGGGGTAGTTGCCGCAGAGAGGTATCATAAATAAAAATCGCAACAGGTGCAGCCAGGATTTTAATCCACAACCTCTCTGTCTCGAGGCCGACGTCTTGTCTGGAAACCAACCAGTCCCCCCTGATACGATCTAAGTAAGAGATGCCCAAAAGCTTGCGATAGCATTTCCTCTACATAGTGTGTATTTTCTTCCGTATCTCTGTTGCAATGACCCATATGTCGCAAGCGTATAGAAACATTTGTGTGAAAATGAGTTACAGGAAATGTTAGACATTATAGTGAATGAAGGCAAAAATAAAGGACTCAGTCTTAAAAATAAAAAGACAGAAAAAATGATAGCTACAAAGAAAAAGACTTCACCGCAATGCACAATAAAGACAAGTGGAGCTTTATTAAAACATAACATGCAAATGAATTTAAATATCTGGGAACAATGTTAACTTCAGATGGTAGATGTACAAAAGAGGTAAGATGCAGAGTGGTCCAAGCAAAAGAAACTTTAAAAAGGATAAGGAAGATACTGTACAATCCATTTTTGACAATAGAAACACGAAAAATAGTTCTTTGGTATTATGTAGAGCAAGTCTTAACATTTGGATGTGGATCATGTACAATAGGACAACAGACAAGAAAATCATAGGAGGCGTAGAAATGTGGCTTCACCGATGAGTGTATAGAATACCATGGACAGATAAGAAGAGTAATGAAAACGTTTTAAAAGAGGCCAAAGCAAAAAGAGAACTAATATTCAATATTAGGAAGAAACAATCATCATTTTTTGGCCATGTAATGAGAAAGGAACAGCTGGAATATATTGTGACAACTGGGAAAATTGAGAGACGAAGAGATAGAGCAAAGCAAATAGAAAAGATACCAGAGAGCTTAAGAGAATTGCTTGGCAGAGGCCACAACATAATTGATAAATAACTGTCGAAATCGAAAGTTGTGGAGAGACATGATCACCTGCGCCAGCAGGCTTGGTACTTGATGATGATAGAACCGTTCAATGTAACCAGTGTACGCATGGATCTGATTGTAGAGCTAAGAGTGATGATCTTATCTTTCTAAACAGAAAAGGGGCTTCATCAGAAGAGGGGCTTTCCTAATCTATCTATCTATCTATCTATTGACCTTTCGAGCCGTAACCGGCCCGTAGGGCGTAGACCAAGATACACCTTCTCCTATATGAATTTTTGTTCTAGCAGTTTTCTTTTAAAGATATTTTATCAAATCTCGCCATCTGTCTCTGTTCTGTGCAAGCAGTTCTATCTCATTGAGGGAGCCGATTCCTGCTGCTCTTGCCTCTCTCATCAATGTTCTTCTCAGTGTCTCCCTGGGTCTTCCTCTTTTTCTTTTACCTGTTGTTTCCCATATGAGGGCTTGCTTTGCTATTCGATTATTATCTCTTCTCATCACATGTCCAACGTATGACCATCGTCTTTTCTTTATTACTGAAGATATTAGTGGTTGATTGGCGATTTCTCTAATTTCCTCGTTTGTTTTGAATTCGTTCCATTCTATACCAAGTATTTTCCTTAGACATTTATTTTCGAATGCGTTCAACTTTGTTTCTATATCTCTTGTTGTTTTCCAGCTTTCACACGCATACGTAAGGGTTGATAGTACATTTGATTTGAATAGCCTAAGTTTTGTGTTTGTGCTAATGAGTTTTGATTTCCACAACTTTTCAAGGCTTCTGAAAGACATTGCTGCTTTAGCCAGTCTGATTCTAATTTCTTTGCTCGTATCCCCTTCTTGATCAATGTGACTTCCAAGATAGATGAAGTGATCGATCTCTTCTACTGGTTTGTTTTCCATGTATATTTTGTCACTTGTTGGAATTAAACTTTTCATGACTTTAGTCTTTTCATGATTGACCTCAAGCCCAATTTTGCTGGCTATTGATGATAGTTCATTTGTGTTTTCCTGCATCGTTTTTATCTGATTGCTGATGAGAACTATGTCATCAGCAAAGTCGAGGTCCTCCAAATGGTCTCCTTGTATCCATTCGATGCCTTTATTACCAGTGCAGCATTTCTTCATTATGAAGTCCATAACAATTCCAAATAACAAGGGCGATAAAATACATCCTTGTTTAACCCCAGTTTCTATTGGGAAACATTCGCTCAGTCCTTCCTCTGTTCGAACTGCACATGTGTAACCATCATACATGTCTTTGATAATATTTATGATTTTTGATGGTAAGCCATATTGCTTCAGAATTTTCCACAAAGAATCTCTATGAATACTATCAAATGCTTTTTTGAAGTCGATGAAGTTAAGTACAAAAGGTTTTTGCTTTTCAATGTGTTCCTCCAATATAAGTCGTAGAGTGAAAATGTGGTCAAGACAGCTTCTCCCTTTTCTAAACCCAGCCTGTTCTTCACGCATTACTGTATCTATTGAATCCTTTATTCTATTTAGGATGATTTTACAGAATAATTTTGAGGCAACTGACAAAAGTGTCACGCCTCTCCAATTGTTACAATCTCTAAGATTGCCCTTTTTTGGGATCTTAACAATGATTCCTTTTTTCCATTTATGAGGCGTCTTCTCTGTTTTCCAAATGATGTTGAACATTTTTTGGAGATGTATTAAATTATGGCTATCAATTGCCTTGAGGATCTCAGCTGTTAACTTATCCTCTCCAGCAGCCTTGTTATTGGTCATTAGCTTTAAGGTGGTTTCTATTTCACTCAAGGTGAAGTCATCTAAATTTACATCTAATTCTGCTGCTGGTGTTTCAGCTTCAAAATCTATTAAACTGTGAGGTAGTGGACGGTTAAGAATTTCTTTGAAGTGTTCCGCCCAACGGGCTTTTATGTCTGCGCTTGTTGTTAGCATTAATCCAGATTTGTCTAGAATTGGTGTTCCACTGGATGTATAGGTGTTTGTCAGCATCTTTTGTACAGTATAAAGAGTTCTGCTGTCTCCTGTAATTGCAGCTGTCTCTGCTTTCTCTGCCAAGTTGTCTATATAAGCTCTTGTATCTCTTCTTGCCGAACTTTTCACTTTGTTGTCTAATTCTTTGTATGTTGCTTTTGCCAGAACCTTTCCAAGATCTGTCTTTACATTAGTCATGGCTCTCTTCGCTTCTCTTCTTTCTTTGATGTATTTCCATGTGGTGTCTGAGATCCAAGCTCGTTTTTCCATTTTCTTCAGTCCAGCACTTGCTTCTGCTGCTGTCATTAGTATTTTGCTCTGTGAGTCCCACATTTCATTGATATCTAAGTCTATTTCACCAAGTGCTGAATAACAATTACTTAGCTCTATGTTAAACTTTTCCTTTATTGCTTCATCTTTCAGTTTATGACTATCAATTTTATGTGTAATTGACCTCTTCTGTTGGTTTCTAAATTTTAATCTTATTTTCCCAATACACAGGTTGTGGTCACTATTAACATCAGCACCTCTGTATGCTCTTACATCTATTAATGATGATCTGAATTGTTGTTTAATACATAGGTGGTCAATTTGATTTGATGTTCTATCATCAGGAGATATCCATGTTGTTTTGTGGATATTTTTATGTGGAAATAATGTCCCACCTATAACTAAATTTTCTATTAAACATAATTCTATTAATCTTTCTCCATTCTGACTTGTTGTATTACAGCCTTCTCTCCCCATCACATGTTCCACTCCTGCGTTATCTTGTCCTACTTTGGCGTTGAAGTCTCCCATTACAATTAAAAGATCGTGTTTTGGTATTTTGTTAATAAGTTGTTGCAGTTGGTTATAAAAATCATCCTTAACTTCATCATCAGCTTCGTTAGTAGGCGCATAACATTGAAGAGTAATTTCCTAATCTAGCCGATCTATTATGTCTCGAGCCTTCTATTCGCAGAAGATCAGGCAATCAGGCACTAATACTTAGGAAAAATAGAACACTTACAAGACGATTTAAACAGACTTAACAGAACATGCTCTTACTACAACATGAACATAAACATCAACAAAATAGAAGTCAAGAACGCTGAAAAAGGAAAACAGAACTTCAAAATAACGATAGAAGGCAGACAATTAAACAAGTGTAGGAATTTAAATACCTAGGAAGTTTAGTGACAAACGACAATTCACAAGCAGCAGAGATAGACTCAAGATGCAACAAAGCTTGTCAAATCATTGGACAGTTATCACCACTATTATCCAACAAGGAAATAACTCTAGAGGCAAAATGGGCACTTAACAATACAATCTTCATCCCAACGTAGTGCAACCAATGCCAGACCTGGACCATAGATTCAAGAACAATGAGTAAAACTGCCGAGAAGAAATGTGTTAGACGAATGACAGGAAATAGCTTGAAAGATAAGATCAAAAATTAAGAACAGAGAAAAAAGCTAGGAGTAATTTCCGCCATTGAATACATAAAGAAACAAAAGATCAAACGGTTTGGCCACGTGATCAGGCAAAAAGATCAAAGCACAACAAAACGAGTCTTTAATAAAAGTTGCGAGAAAATCAAACCCTAGGGCCGACCAGGTAAAGGATGGATTGATGGAGTATTAGAAACACTAGGAAACATAGCAGCAGGAGAAATCAAACCCTAGGGCCGACCAGATAAAGGAGGGATTGATGGAGTATTAGAAACACTAGGAAACATAGCAGCAGGAGAAATCAAACCCTAGGGCCGACCAGATAAAGGGGGGATTGATGGAGTATTAGAAACACTAGTATACATAGCAGCAGGATAAATCAACATAAAACCACAAACTTTATCTTCTCTAGTTGCTGAACAACAGAAATGGAAGACAAGAAGAAGAGGAAGAAGTGATCCTCCATCACTGACAATAGATAAAAAAATGTTTATATTTGTCATCTGTTTCTATTTCTAGTTCATTTATTTTGATTTTTTTTTTAGTAATACACTTAGAGTTTTTCTTTATAATTTTTTTGTCCAGCATTGATGTTCATACCATATGCACAAGATTCTTTGTTTTGTCGTTATATCAGATTGGTTAGTTCTTGTTTACTCGTTATATCACATCACACTAGCCCAGGCCAAAAGCGCATAAAAAAAAAAAAACAATGTCTTGTGAAAAAAGTCTATGTCAATAAGGATTAAGAAAGATAGTTCATTCTAACCTATGGAAGCGAATCATGGACAAAAGGCAAATAAATAAATAGACGATTAGAAGCTGTAGAATTATCACAGAAGAATATTAAAAGCTGTTTGGACAGCTAAAAAGACAAACCAAGATATTATCTTGAAAGCTCACTAACACCATCATGGTCACCACAACAACTTTCTTTGGAGAAGAAACTGTCATATGATGTTTATTGTTGACTGTTGTCTGAAGAAAAAAAATTCCCAAAATGTCGCTGATGCTTCTATTCACAACTACAATATTGAGGTACCTCCTCTGCATTTGTCACCCAGCAATATTGGGGTGCCACCTCTGCACAAGTCACTCTACAATATTGGGGTGCCACCTCTGCACAAGTCACTCTACAATATTGGGGTGCCACCTCTGCACAAGTCACTCTACAATATTGAGGTGCCACCTCTGCACAAGTCACTCTACAATATTGGAGTGCCACCTCTGCACAAGTCACTCTACAATATTGAGGTGCCACCTCTGCACACGTCACTCTACAATGTTGAGGTGCCACCTCTGCACAAGTCACTCTACAATATTGGGGTGCCACCTCTGCACAAGTCACTCTACAATACTGAGGTGCCACCTCTGCACAAGTCACTCTACACTATTGGGGTGCCACCTCTGCACAAGTCACCCTGCAATATTGGGGTGACACCTCTGCACAAGTCACCCTGCAATACCCCAACCGTTCCTTGATGTCTACTTATTTCCTCTAAAGAAAGTTCTTGCTTCTGCTCCTGAGGAAGATCCTGGATCTTTTCAGTGGCCATCTCAACATGATGATCTTTCACCTCGACAGCATCATTCTCACCATCTATCTCCACGTGACCATCTCAACAGTGTGATCTTTCACCACCTCCTCAACATTCTCACCATCTATCTCCAATTGACCATCTCAACATTGTGATCTTTCACCATGTCCTCAACATTCTCACCATCTATCACGACGTGACCATCTCAACAGTGGATCATTCACCATGTCCTCAACATTCTCACCATCTATCTCCACGTGACCAGCTCAAAAGTGTGGTCTTTCATTACCTCCTCAACATTTGAATCAACTATCCCCACGTTTCCATCTCAACAGGACGGTCTTTCACCACCTCAACATTCTAACCAAATATCCCCACGTTTCCATCTCAACAGGACGGTCTTTCACCACCTCAACATTCTAACCAAATATCCCCACGTTTCCATCTCAACAGGACGGTCTTTCACGACCTCAACATTCTAACCAAATATCTCCACGTAACCATCTCAACAGGACGGTCTTTCACCACCTCCTCAACATTCTAACCAGCTATCTCCACGTGACCGTTTGTACAAGGTAATCTTTCACCACGTCCTCGACATTCTAATCATACACTATTGGGGTGCCACCTCTGCACAAGTCACCCTGCAATATTGGGGTGACACCTCTGCACAAGTCACCCTGCAATACCCCAACCGTTCCTTGATGTCTACTTATTTCCTCTAAAGAAAGTTCTTGCTTCTGCTCCTGAGGAAGATCCTGGATCTTTTCAGTGGCCATCTCAACATGATGATCTTTCACCTCGACAGCATCATTCTCACCATCTATCTCCACGTAACCAGCTCAACAGTGTGATCTTTCACCACCTCCAAAACATTCTCACCAACTATCTCCACGTGACCATCTCAACAGGACGGTCTTTCACTACCTCCTCAACATTCTAACCAACTGTCTCCACGTGACCACCTCAAGAGGGTGATCTTTCACCACCTACTTTACATTCTAACCAACTGTCTCCACGTGACCACCTCAACAGTGTGATCTTTCACCACCTCCAAAACATTCTCACCAACTGTCTCCACGTGACCACCTCAACAGGGTGATCTTTCACCACCTACTCAATATTCTCACCAACTATCTCCACACAGATTAACTACCCCACGAATACAATATTCTCCACCATATCAATATCTTAATCTCTACTACCAACCCATATCCGTCTATGTCTCCGGCATGGACAGAGGTTGGTCTGACTTTACTTCAGATAGATCGAACCTCGCCACCAGGGTTTCTCTATAATCATTATGCAAGGGGAGAAAAATGCTTGCTTGCGTTCGCTCGATGACTAAAGGAATGCACCTCTTTATCATCCGCCCTTAAAAGAACGTTAAATGGGCGTGTCTACGCTATGTTGTGGTTTGCAGTATAACTGTGATATTTGCGCCTTTCGGTCCAATACATCCGACTTTAGCACGGTGGAGAATATTCAAATGTTCTTTCCAAAACTTCCTAATTGTTATCAAACACTCCGAAGCGGGGGACTGGTTGGTCTCGAGGCAAGACGCCGGCTTCGAGACATGAGGTTGTGGGTTCAAATCCCGGCTACACCGGTTGTGATTTTTATTTATGATTTCTCTCTGCGGCAACCACCCGTGGTCTCAGCAGCGAGGCCCGGCTTGAAACGTCAATCACTCATGGACGGAAAAAATATGAGTACCCCGATGAGTATCAGAGGAAACGTTCTTTCAGTTCTGGGTGGATATGCAGGATTTGGTAAAGTCCTAGTTTAAGCACAAATATTATTTCAGTTCGGAAGTGTAATGCCCCTTTGAGTTACATTACACTTTTTTCAATGGTTCTCTAATCTTTAATTAAGTAAAAGTAAGTGAAGAGCCCCGTCACGCCAAGGAGCGTATAGGGAATGTGGTGTTAGTGACCATAATTGTTATAGACCTTCGGCACTTGATTTTTGGAGTAATGTGGTCGGTATTACGCCGGTGCCGCTTTATTTTCCCAGAAAAAATCCTGTACCCATTTAAGGCGGCGTGAACCCGAAAGTCGTCGGTCAGGATCGAACTTGAACAGTTGTCCTTTGTAGTCCAGTTCACTAACCAATGAGCTATCGCGGTTCCCTAATCGTTGAATAGAAGACCTAAATGTAGTGAAACGAGCAGATTTTTTTTTAAATATCTAGTATCATCAGCCTAATACTGAGAAAGCAAAACTGAATCAAAATAATCGGAGGGGAATTGTTGCACAAATATCTGGGGTCAATCGTTAGTGACGAACATAGCAATACATTTGAATGTTTGAGAACCACTGTAGTTTTATAGTGACGTCAACTAGGGGGAGATCACTCGTTTGACTGAAATAATGTATGTACTTTAACTAGGAAATTGCCGAATATTTCTCTCCTCTAATATATGTATTTATTAGAATTCTTGATTTAAAGTTTGCATTAGTATGATCCTTTTTGTTCATTGTTTGCGTTTGTTCATGATTCCTTCAAACATCATCACATGAGGCGCTCGCTCACCTATGGTTGTTTCTCTCTTGACTGACCGATGTTTCTATAATGTTTCTGTACGTTAATTTATCAACAGACAGCTCTAAACAAAGATAATAAATCTCTAACAACAAAGATGACAGCCAATCATTGTATAATACAAACCAACATCCCAACACTTTCAGCAGCTCTTTATCACCCGGGAAATTTGGGAAATAATTTATAGCCAGGGTAGCTTAGCTAGAAAACCCTCTAAATCACATTTCCAAGAAAGATTAGCAGTGGGGATCTCCCAGGTCATTCCGATAAACAAAAGACCTTGCTTTGGTCTGTGATAGCAAAATGATTAGCGGAAGATAAACGTTCGGCCGTAAAAACGGCGCGTTTCACCAGAGAACGACCAGCAATGATTTGTAAGATCATTATAGATGAATTAATATACAAAGAAATGTAGTTTGACAAAGAATGTAATGAGTAACTGTTAGTTTTTGTAACATCTTGAGTAGAAAGATGGTTGTTGGAGTATGTTCTGTCAAAACTGTTGTGAAAAATATACAAATATTTGCAATAGTAATTGCAAAAGAAGAAGTAGGGTTGCAGATGTAGTAGTAGATGATGTAATAGTTGTTGTTTTAGCTATATTATGAGAGGTAGTAGTAGATGATGTAATAGTTGTTGTTTTAGCTATATTATGAGAGGTAGTAGTAGATGATGTAATAGTTGCTGTTTTAGCTATATTATGAGAGGTAGTAGTAGATGATGTAATAGTTGTTGTTTTAGCTATATTATGAGAGGTAGTAGTAGATGATGTAATAGTTGCTGTTTTAGCTATATTATGAGAGGTAGTAGTGAACTTGATCGATATTTCAGTGGAATATTATTTATTCTTCTTGTGTCGATGTGTTTAACCTATTATCGATATGCCAACATCTGTTCGCGGTTCGACAGGCAAACATCTATTATGACAACAATGGTGCCTACCGGGAATGTCCATTCCCAATGTTTAAAAGTCTGTGACGGTAGATAGGGCACAAGAATCAGAAAGTGAACAGAAAGTGATATAAGCAAAGTGTGTGGTACACAAGAGTCATATTGAGAACACTAAAGACGAATATGGCCGATCACCGTGAAAGAAATTGGACCCTCATCACGTACTATTCTAAGGAAAGCCATGGAGAGAGATTCCAATTTATGTCATAAGAAATAAACAAAAGAATAAGAATGGCAAAACACGTCATGAAAAATATACTAACATCAAAACAAACAACACCAGGGCTAAAACTAAGAATAGCAAACTATTTTATCTTCTCAACATTCGTGTGTGGTGCAGAAATATGGACATTAGACAAGAAAACAGAACACGAAATTAAAGCCTGTAAAGTGTGGATTTATAGAAGAATAGGAAAAATTGGATGTAAAGAAAAGAAAACAAACGATGAAGTCTTACAACAATTAAAAATGAAAAAAAAAACGACTAAACACAATTCAAACAAGACAAATGGGATTTTTGAGGCATGTTAAAAGACACAGCAGCCTACTAAAAGTATTCTTCGAAGGGAAAATACAAGGTAAAAGAGGCAGAGGCAGACCAAGACTAACATGGATGAGTAACATAAAAGATGGACTCACTTAAACAGCTGCCTTCATAAGAAAGTCCGGAATCCTACTCTGAATGAGCCATGATCGCAGAAGAAATTAAAAAAGAAGAAAAGATGGACAAGTCAGCCTATGACAGACAATCTGCACTACCAAAGCAAGAGACAGAGCGGAATAGCACTCCATTGTAGCCAACCTTCTTTGCAGAGGCGGCACTCAGTGATGATGATGAGTAGTTGGCACTTTAATCGCAGCTGTGGTTGTATTAGTTGTAGTAATAATTGTTTTTGTACTTGTATTGGTAGACATGATTATATGGGCAGCGAGGCCCCACTTGAAACGTCAATTACTCATCGACGGGAAAAGATATGAGTACCTCCGAAGTCGGAGTTATCTGCCTGTGCGGCGAAGCACCCTGTGCACACGGCTGCTAGCGAAACATGGATTAACATGATCAGTTCAGTTCTTTGTCTCTAGGGACTTTGCTTGGGGTGAAAGTTGGCGAACGAAAAAAACACAGTTATGGAAAATAAAAATAAAGGCCTTACCTTCAACAACAAATAAACAGAAGAAAAAAAGATGAAGAATAAAAGAGGGTATTTTTCATAGAGCATGATGATTAACAAAGATCTCATTTATGTCTCATGTTGCTCGTTTTTGGAGACTATTCCTGGAACATCTAGGATTATTTTCGTTCTGTTTCCACGGCTGGACCTTGACTCGGGTTTGAGGGCTACTCAGACAGTCTTCCTTTGGTTCTAACAGAGGTGAATGTTGTGGTTAGAAGTTGGTTCTAACACAGGTGAATGTTGTGGTTAGAAGTTGGTTCTAACACAGGTGAATGTTGTGGTTAGAATTTGGTTCTAACACGCGTGAATGTTGTGGTTAGAAGTTGGTTCTAACACGCGTGAATGTTGTGGTTAGAAGTTTGTTCTAACACGCGTGAATGTTGTGGTTAGAAGTTGGTTCTAACACACGTGAATGTTGTGGTTAGAAGTTGGTTCTAACACACGTGAATGTTGTGGTTAGAAGTTGGTTCTAACACACGTGAATGTTGTGGTTAGAAGTTGGTTCTAACACGCGTGAATGTTGTGGTTAGAAGTTGGTTCTAACACACGTGAATGTTGTGGTTAGAAGTTGGTTCTAACACGTGTGAATGTTGTGGTTAGAAGTTTGTTCTAACACACGTGAATGTTGTGGTTAGAAGTTTGTTCTAACACACGTGAATGTTGTGGTTAGAAGTTGGTTCTAACACACGTGAATGTTGTGGTTAGAAGTTGGTTCTAACACACGTGAATGTTGTGGTTAGAAGTTTGTTCTAACACACGTGAATGTTGTGGTTAGAAGTTGGTTCTAACACGCGTGAATGTTGTGGTTAGAAGTTTGTTCTAACACGCGTGAATGTTGTGGTTAGAAGTTGGTTCTAACACACGTGAATGTTGTGGTTAGAAGTTGGTTCTAACACGCGTGAATGTTGTGGTTAGAAGTTGGTTCTAACACGCGTGAATGTTGTGGTTAGAAGTTGGTTCTAACACGCGTGAATGTTGTGGTTAGAAGTTGGTTCTAACACGCTTGAATGTTGTGGTTAGAAGTTTGTTCTAAAACAGGTGAATGTTGTGGTTAGAAGTTGGTTCTAACACACATGAATGTTGTGGTTAGAAGTTGGTTCTAACACACGTGAATGTTGTGGTTAGAAGTTGGTTCTAACACAGGTGAATGTTGAGGTTGGAAGTTGGTTCTAACACACGTGAATGTTGTGGTTAGAAGTTGGTTCTAACACACGTGAATGTTGTTGTTAGAAGTTTGTTCTAACACACGTGAATGTTGTGGTTGGAAGTTGGTTCTAACACAGGTGAATGTTGTGGTTAGAAGTTGGTTCTAACACAGGTGAATGTTGTGGTTAGAAGTTGGTTCTAACACACGTGAATGTTGTGGTTAGAAGTTGGTTCTAACACGCGTGAATGTTGTGGTTAGAAGTTGGTTCTAACACACGTGAATGTTGTGGTTAGAAGTTGGTTCTAACATACGTGAATATTGTGGGTAGAAGTTGGTTCTAACATACGTGAATATTGTGGTTAGAAGTTGGTTCTAACACGCGTGAATGTTGTGGTTAGAAGTTGGTTCTAACACGCGTGAATGTTGTGGTTAGAAGTTGATTCTAACACGCGTGAATGTTGTGGTTAGAAGTTGGTTCTAACACGCGTGAATGTTGTGGTTAGAAGTTGGTTCTAACACGCGTGAATGTTGTGGTTAGAAGTTGGTTCTAACACACGTGAATGTTGTGGTTAGAAGTTGATTCTAACACGCGTGAATGTTGTGGTTAGAAGTTGGTTCTAACACGCGTGAATGTTGTGGTTAGAAGTTGGTTCTAACACGCGTGAATGTTGTGGTTAGAAGTTGGTTCTAACACGCGTGAATGTTGTGGTTAGAAGTTGGTTCTAACACACGTGGATGTTGTGGTTAGAAGTTAGTTCTAACACACGTGAATGTTGTGGTTAGAAGTTTGTTCTAACACACGTGAATGTTGTGGTTAGAAGTTGGTTCTAACACACGTGAATGTTGTGGTTAGAAGTTGGTTCTAACACAGGTGAATGTTGTGGTTGGAAATTGGTTCTAACACACGTGAATGTTGAGTGTCCGGTTAGCGCAATCGATAGGCGGTTGGCTTACCACGGCAACAGCCGGGGTTCGTAATCCTGGCGAGGACACCTGGGTTTTACTAATTCCCTAAAAATTAGTAGGAGCCGCGATAGCTCAGTGGTTAGTGAACTGGACTACTACGGACAAGGGGTAGGGTTCGATCCCAACCGACGGCTCCGGGTTCACCCAGCCTTAAATGGGTACCGGATTTTTTCTGGGAAAGTAAAAGCAGCACGGGCGTAATACCGACCACATTACCCCAAAAATCATGTGCTGAAGGTCTGTAAAATATAGGGTCACTAACACCATATTTCCCTATACGCCACTTGGCGTGACGGGGGGTACTTTTTTTTTTTACACGTGAATGTTGTGGTTAGAAGTTGGTTCTAGCACAGGTGAATGTTGTGGTTAGAAGTTGGTTCTAACATACGTGAATATTGTGGGTAGAAGTTTGTTCTAACATACGTGAATGTTGTGGTTAGAAGTTTGTTCTAACACACGTGAATGCTGTTGTTAGAAGTTTGTTCTAACACACGTGAATGTTATGGTTAGAAGTTTGTTCTAACACACGTGAATGTTGTGGTTGGAAGTTGGTTCTAACACACGTGAATGTTGTGGTTGGAAGTTTGTTCTAACACACGTGAATGTTGTGGTTGGAAGTGGTGAAGTGTCCTGGTCTATTGAACACCTGACAAGAAAATTATTGGGTTCATTTGAAAATATGATTTTACAGAAGAATGTTGAGAATGCCATGGGCAGCTGCAGAATGAGTAAAGAGGATATTCTGAAAGAGATCAAAGCAAAGATAAACATGGTTTCCAAAACCAGGAAGAATCAATCACAACATAATAATTGTAAAATGATAAAGGAACAAATGGAATATATTGCGACAATTAGACAAGTTGAGGGAAGGAGTAAAGGAAAATAGAGAGAAAAAAGACACCAGGCAGATTAATATGACGATTTGGTGAGAAGTGAACAACAGGACTGCTGAACCAATTTAGAGACAGAAAGTTGTGCAAAGACATGTTTACGTACGCCAGCAAACGCGCTACCCGATGGTAGTAGTAGTAGTAGTAGTAGTTGTAGTTCGAGGGGCGTTCAAAAGGTAAGGAAAACATGCACCACACAAGTTTTCTCAGCTAATAATAAAGTTAGAAGCATGACGTTTTTCACATTTTGAAAATAGTATGTGTTGATTGTGTGCACCAAATTGCTGCAGTCGGCCAAATAATACGACTGTACTAAACCGTTGAAATGGAGCATGTTAGCAGCTTGCGTTATAAGTAGCGAATTGTGATATAAATTCTCGTTTTAGAGAAGGATACTGTTGTGAACATTCACAGGCGCCTATGTGATGTGTATGGAAGTTTTGCAGTCGGCAGGAGCACAGTAAGTCGCTGTGTTCAGAGAATAAAATGATCGGAAAGCGGAGATACGGAGCTTCTTGATCGGTTGCACCGTGGACGTCCTGCCACAGCCACCAGTGTAGAGATGCTGAAATGCGCTGATGGTATTACTCTTGCTGATAGGCGTAAAACTACTCAACAATTGGCCGTAAAGTTAGTTGTTAGCATTGGTGGTGCAAATGCAATTATAAAAAAACTCTTAGATTCTCTAAGGTTTATGCAAGATGGGCTCTACGGAATCTCAGAGATGAGCACCGATTGTAAAGAAAAGCAATTTCTTCTGAACTGTTGGAGCGTTTCAATGTTGATGAAGAGAACTTTTGGGCTAAGATTATTACAGGGGACGTAACCTGGGCACATCATTGTGGACCTGGAACAAAAAGACAGTCAATGGAGTGGCATCATCAGCACTAACCACGCAGAAAGAAACTCAAGACATCTCCTTCAGCTGGAAAGGTCATGGTCACTGTCTTTTGTGACATTGAAGGTGTGATTCTTGTGGATGTTATGTCAAGAGGAGAGACAATCAATTTACAAGCTTACATTAAGACATTGAAAAAAATCAATCAACGTTTTCGCTGAGTTCGGCCGCACAAGAATGCAGCAGACCTGCTTCTCCTTCACGACAATGCGCCCTCACACAAGTCTGACAACACGGGAAGCAATCACCAGATTGGGTTGGACTGTACCACCCCATCCACCATACAGCCCAGATTTGACACCCTCTGATTTCTATCTCTTTGGCCCACATAAAGATGTCCTCCGTGGAACAAGGTTTGAAGATGATGAAGGAGTGATTCATGCAGCGAAGAAATGCCTACACGATCAAGACAAAAGACAGGTACAGGCAGGAATACATGCACTTGTTGCGCGCTGGCGTAAAGCTGCACAAGTAGATGGGGATTATGTTGAATGATACCGATGTTTACATGACATATCCATATGCACCCTGTAAAAAATTCATACTTTTTGAATTGCGGTTCTCGAGAAAATCGATGTTGTGCATTACTTTCTGAATGCACTAAGTACTATTATATGTCGCAGTAATTGTAACAATTTAGTTGAAGTAGTGGTTTTTGTAGTGTTCATTGTAGTAGTGTAAGATTTGTTCTAAATAGATAAGGGAGATAATACGAGACTGAGGAAAACAAATGGATAATTGGCATTCAAGCTACTACAAATGAGGTGTGTCTGAGAGGATTCATCAGAAGTGTGTATAACCAGCAGGCTATATGAACTTTCCATATAGTATTTTGCGTCTTATTTTGGGAAACCTCAGCACTCATGGGTCTCCTATATGAACGAATAATAATTGTATTCTTGCATTTAAATGACATTCTTTGTCGAGAACTACGAGGTGAGTCACAAACAATGAACCAGCAAACAAGAAGAGAGCTGGAGGTAAACACAAATGTTTATAATCAGCAAACAGGAGAAAACAATAGGGCAGATCTGAGATAGTACGACAGACACAAGACGACCAAATACCTCCTGGTGCGGTCGCAGTTAGCGACTTATAGACGACCATTTGAGTCAGGATCAGTATGCAAAAACTGGTCAAGATTCTTTCTTTCTGTTCTCTTTCTATCGTCAACCCGATGATTACCAAAGGAATTAATGTCATCTTTATTATCCGTCTTTAGAATGACTTTTAGTGGGCCTAGATACGTTGTGTTGTAGTTTCCAGTAGAACTGTGATATTTGCGCTTTCCGGTCCAACACATCCGATTTCAGCATGTTAAATTTGAGTACCGGGTTGTCTTCCCTCTTCGATCCCTCCTCGCCTGACCAGACTAGACGGGTTAGTCTGTTTCTGGAGGCACCACGAAGAAGTGGAGTATGGTCTGGTTCACCGATCTTCGCTCAAGCCATCAGCTGTGGGTCGCTGACAGCTTTCAGCCCTGCTGCTGTGAGGCGCCTTTGCCTGCAGTCAAGATTCTACTCCACCTCAGCACTATAACTCATGAAAGAAGACTAGTCTGGCCCAGCTATATAATCAATTGAAAAGGGAAGGCAACTGTGCATCCCAAAATGCTATACTGAAGTCAATGAAGTCGGACTGACAGTTGCATTTTCACTGCTTGCTGTAATCACAACAGAGCGCATATATGACCCTTTTCGTTTTGTCAGATGGTCTAGTGGAGGCTATTGTGTATTTCTTTTGAGGTTTTGTTTTTGTGGAACAGCTTCTCTCGTGGCTAATTCTACCAATGTTTGACAAACATACACGGCCGCAGAATGAACATGCCAGGCCCACTGATCCACAGGGTTTTTAAATTTCCGAAGGAGGGACCTATTCCATACGTTCTGAATTGAAAGAAGATGCAGGGGATGCCAGAAAGACGGTTAACGCCGTCTACTGCCTTAGGGTCCCTCCCTCCGGATTTTTACTCTGGGTGTATTCTCATAACCTTCGATTCTAACTAGAATCTAGTCCACAAGGTAGTGGAGGGTTTTGTGGTCGAGCAGAACGGATGTACGCACATTTAATGTTCTTCAACGAGTGAACGAGAACAAGAGACAGTCGGAGGGGGATCACAGGAGAAGATATCACGACAAGATAACTTGAAAAATTGTCAGTATTTATTAGTGTCAACATCACCATTCTTATTATTATAAAACCACCTTCACTACAACTACCATCACCATCAGTATCACCATCACAACCACCGTCATCATCAACATCACCACCGTCACCATCATCATCACCGCAACTATCACTATCGCTATAACCCTTGCAATCACTTTATCGCCATCATCATCGCCATCACTCTCATCGTTAACATCATCACCATCACTCTCATCGTTAACATCATCACCACAATCATTAACATCATTACCACCACCATCATCCCTATTATCGTTACAATCATCACCTTTATCACCTTTATCATTATCATAACTATCATCACTATCATCGTTACCATCATAAGCATCACTATCATCGTTACCATTATTACCATCATTTTTATAATCGTCATTATCATAATCTCATCACCCTTATCTGTATCATCAGATCATCATCATCACCACAATAATCAAAACCGCAATCACCCTTACATCACCGTCATCATCATTGTCACCACTATCACCATCTCAACAACCATCACCACCACAATCGTGGTAATTAAACACCCAACTCATCATGGAGGGCTCACCTTTACAAACTCTCCTCAACAGTTCTTATCATTCTCTTCTTGAGGCTGACACCTGCTCCACGTCCAAGCCTCCCATGTGACCATACCTTTGATGAGTTAGATCTTCACAACACTGCCAACCAGGTACTCATCACCATCATAACCATCATGTGCCATGCCGGTTGTCGTAGGCGATCATGTCCTCCCACAATCTTCTGTCCACAGTCTTCTTCTTCTTTGTTTCAACTCCCCGTGGAGCATAGGTCTTCAACAAACACTTTCCAAGCTGTTCTGTTTCCTGTCACTCTTTTAAGATCATTCCATGTCTTCCCCATCATCTTGATCTCTGTTTCTATCTGTCTTCTCCAAGAATTCATTGATCTGGCTCTTAGCCTTTTTCCATGGGGGTTTCAAAAAAGGGCGTGTTTTCTATCCACAGTGCATCGTATCAATTCGGTTGTTGGCTGTTTTCCATGCCATGACACAATGCTATCAAATATCTTCACTCTTTGTCATCCGCAATATATCTCTTTCCCTGTATTTTGCCAGTTGTAAGTATCAAATGTTCCAACTTTCCTCTTCTTATGATGTGTCCGAAAAATGTTGATTGCTTCTTTCTTGAGTATTTTAGGAGCTCCATTTTTGTGTTGGCTTCTTTGAGAATGTCCTCGTTGGTCTTTCTATCTGTCCAGGGAACTTCGAACACTCTTCTGAGAAATCGCATCTCTGTGGCCTTTAACAATTTGTTTGTCTTCTGTCCATGATTCACTACCTAAGGTCAGAATTGGCTCTATATATCAGCAATGAACTCTCTTTCTCACTTCAGTTGACATATACTTGTTGTACTACTGGAACGCTATACACACAAGTTATGAAGTAAGATGATCGTAAATGCCATCACAGTTGATATCCTGACAAAATTATTCACATATAAATGTTACATAAATCTTGGTCCATCACCTGTACATTTACATGTTGCAAAGTTCTATAGTTTCGCAACTACCAGCTTGTGTAGCGAACATGTAGCATGTGTTATGTGCGTGTCTATTGTAAGCTCACCTTCTTATTACGTCCTTACCTGCCGTGCACATTCACACAACTAGATACACCGGTTACATACCATCATAAGAAACAGATAATCAAATAAATCAGAGGACCACAAGCCCTAAATCAGAATGCCTTTCATAATATGAATAGATATGAACAAGTTATCATTATACGCCTAAGAACAGGACACAATTGACTCCATAGTCACATGTATACAAAATTCAAGATCGGCACCTCAACTACATGTACATGTGGACAGGCGCCCCAGACTGCTGAACACATACTTCAAGATTGCACAGAATATAGTAGTCTGAGGAAAATTTATTGGCCCATAGATACAACACTACGGACAAAACTATATGGGCCACTGCAAGAAATACAAAAGACAGTAAAATTTATACAGGAAACGACATTGCAGATATAGACAATGCTTCAGACGAACGAAAAATAGATAGTGAACTTAACTTTATCAATATCCTGTTATATCTTCCCGTGGTGATTAGGGAAGTAGATGTCTGGCTAATAGAGTAGGAAACGAAGAGGGAAGGCAGTGCAATATCCAAGAAGGTCGTGCTGAAGTCGGATGTTTTTGGCCGAAACACGTAGACATCACAGCTTGCTCAAAACACGACACAACGTAACTACGCCCATTTTACGTCATTTTAAGATTAAACAGCGAAGAGGTGTCATCGTTCGAGAAACGCATCAGATAAAGCGGAACCTAGCAGCGGAACCTAGCAGCGGAACCTAGCACGCACGAAATATGTCAATCCGAAACTACACTTCCACTTCCCTGCTTGCCACTAGTGCGATTATTGTTATGGTTCAAAAGAAATAAAATTGTTATCATTTGTAACCTGGTAATTGTTCGTTCATTTCCTCCAGAAATGTTGCCTTTCATGTGTAACAATGAGGTAACTTCTTGACTTCCAACCTATAATGATAGGATCAAGATATGAAAGGCGTGAGCATTTCTGAAGATAAATGCAGAGAAAGAGCATCTTTTGCACCAATACACTAACACAGGGAAAGGTAAGAAGCTAAAAAGAGGCAATTCATGAATGGGCGGCGCAGAAGATGTCATCGAACAGATCTGTGGACCTACCGAACACTGGCGAAGAGTGGAAACATGTGTGTACACCATTCAAGGACACATTCTCGTCACTCGGCAGAAAATGCAGGGAGTAGAAATTCAGTTGTGGTCGATGAGGAGGTCAACGCATTCACTTGAAACAACACCGTGGAAGATGCAGTCATTTATAAATTGTAATCCGTAATACGACACCAACGGAGTGCATAGGCAGTTACAGCACGACCTACAGGCAACATATTCAACGAATTCAGCTGTCTGTATGCTATGGCCATGAGTAGCATGACGATGGAGATGATGGCAGTGACCAAGGCGGTCATCTGGTTAGAGTCATAAAACTACACCCACACCTGTATACTAATTGATTCAATGAGCATGATGATAAAAAAGTGGAGGCGGGCTCTGTACGTAGGCAGTGGGTCGAGTCATTACAGCAGTCAATGTCAATGATTCGCTGAATCAAATTTTATCTACGTATCTGGACATGCGAATGTCCGGGGAAATGAAAGAGCGGACAGGCTGGCTAGTTGTACTGTCTGCGTTGAAGACGGTCAACCAATGGATCAGGCAGACGCCATTAATGCTTCCTGATAGGCGGGAAGGGCACATAACTTCGATAACCATGGCTCGACCTCACTTCATTGAATGACAGAGATGGGAGTAAAGATGGCAATGTGTTGGAAGGAACAATAATGGAAGGCATGGTTCCTGGACGACATATTGGGGCAGACAAAAACAAAAAAAAAAAAAGATGGTTTCAAGAAACTAAAGAGACATTGTACATGACTACACTATGGTTGGGAGATCTGGCTAGAGACAAAGATTCTTTCAGGCTGGCTGTGGTGAATGCACTGTTCTGTGGGAGATCTGGCTAGAGACAAAGATTCTTTCAGGCTGGCTGTGGTGAATGCACTGTTCTGTGGGAGATCTGGCTAGAGACAAAGATTCTTTTAGACTGGCTGTGGTGAATGCACTGTTCTGTGGGAGATCTGGCTAGAGACAAAGATTCTTTTAGACTGGCTGTGGTGAATGCACTGTTCTGTGGGAGATCTGGCTAGAGACAAAGATTCTTTCAGGCTGGCTGTGGTGAATGCACTGTTCTGTGGGAGATCTGGCTAAAGACAAAGATTCTTTTAGACTGGCTGTGGTGAATGCACTGTTCTGTGGGAGATCTGGCTAAAGACAAAGATTCTTTTAGACTGGCTGTGGTGAATGCACTGTTCTGTGGGAGATCTGGCAGAAATAAAGATTCTTTTAGGCTGGCTGTGGTGAATGCACTGTTCTGTGGGAGATCTGGCTAGAGACAAAGATTCTTTCAGGCTGGCTGTGGTGAATGCACTGTTCTGTGGGAGATCTGGCTAGAGACAAAGATTCTTTCAGGCTGGCTGTGGTGAATGCACTGTTCTGTGGGAGATCTGGCTAAAGACAAAGATTCTTTTAGACTGGCTGTGGTGAATGCACTGTTCTGTGGGAGATCTGGCTAGAGACAAAGATTCTTTCAGGCTGGCTGTAGTGAATGCACTGTTCTGTGGGAGATCTGGCTAGAGACAAAGATTCTTTCAGGCTGGCTGTGGTGAATGCACTGTCCTGTGTGAGATCTGGCTAGAGACAAAGATTCTTTTAGACTGGCTGTGGTGAATGCACTGTTCTGTGGGAGATCTGGCTAGAGACAAAGATTCTTTCAGGCTGGCTGTGGTGAATGCACTGTTCTGTGGGAGATCTGGCTAAAGACAAAGATTCTTTTAGACTGGCTGTGGTGAATGCACTGTTCTGTGGGAGATCTGGCAGAAATAAAGATTCTGTCAGACTGGCTGTGGTGAATGCACTGTTCTGTGGGAGATCTGGCAGAAATAAAGATTCTTTCAGACTGACTGTGGTGAATGCACTGTTCTGTGGGAGATCTGGCTAGAGACAAAGATTCTTTTAGACTGGCTGTGGTGAATGCACTGTTCTGTGGGAGATCTGGCTAGAGACAAAGATTCTTTCAGGCTGGCTGTGGTGAATGCACTGTTCTGTGGGAGATCTGGCTAAAGACAAAGATTCTTTCAGACTGGCTGTGGTGAATGCACTGTTCTGTGGGAGATCTGGCTAGAGACAAAGATTCTTTTAGACTGGCTGTGGTGAATGCACTGTTCTGTGGGAGATCTGGCTAGAGACAAAGATTCTTTTAGGCTGGCTGTGGTGAATGCACTGTTCTGTGGGAGATCTGGCTAAAGACAAAGATTCTTTTAGACTGGCTGTGGTGAATGCACTGTTCTGTGGGAGATCTAGCAGAAATAAAGATTCTTTCAGACTGACTGTGGTGAATGCACTGTTCTGTAGGAGATCTGGCTAGAGACAAAGATTCTTTCAGGCTGGCTGTGGTGAATGCACTGTTCTGTGGGAGATCTGGCTAAAGACAAAGATTCTTTTAGACTGGCTGTGATGAATGCACTGTTCTGTGGGAGATCTGGCTAGAGACACAGATTCTTTCAGGCTGGCTGTGGTGAATGCACTGTTCTGTGGGAGATCTGGCAGAAATAATGATTCTTTCAGACTGACTGTGGTGAATGCACTGTTCTGTGGGAGATCTGGCTGGAGACAAAGATTCTTTCAGGCTGGCTGTGGTGAATGCAACGATCAACAAAGGATATGTGATCTGATGATGATGATCCAGTCATCATTTCTGTATTCGGCGCGGACCTCCACATTTATACATGTCCTATTACCCCCTCCCCCAGGCCACGTCAGCAGTATGATGGTTTGTGAGGCACGTCTATTTCAACCTTTACTTATCAAAGGTTTCATTGTGTTATCACAGCTAGCCAAACTTGTTATTTATTTTCACAGAAATCGTTATATTTCTTGAGTGGCTATAATTCCAGGAAAATTAATGCCGCGCAATCTCATGAAGGTGAAATATATCCGAGGTACCCGAAGCGTTGTAAACTACTCGAAGCGCCGCCTATGACAGATTTACAGCGGGAATGCCCAAGTGTAAATGACAAATACGATGTTTTACAGTAATTTATTGTTCTGGTAAGAGCCGTGAAGTGCCAAAAAGAGGAGCCAAACTGCATTTATGTATTGCATGTACTGAATCCGAGGCTTCGCCGAGGGCATATAAAAGAGGCGCATGAGAAGGGCGAGTTTATTTATGATTCTCTTTTGTCATTTGTCTGGGACTTATTTGTTTTGCGGATGTAGAAGATAGCGGGAAACGTAGACAAATCACGATCAGCGGAACAATGTTTACAATGGGGAAAAAATACTTGTTATTGTCAAGAAGATAACGTGCTACATCTGCCGTAGCTGTCAGTTTATATTGCAGTTAAAAATATGAAATAATACAGCAATGAGAGATGGATGTCCAATAAACAAAGAGAAAATAGTCAAAGGATATTTGAAACGCGTTTGGGGGGTAAAGGTGGGTCCCATAGCAATTGTCATTGAGTAATGAAGTGTTATTGATTTCAGTGTCGTAGCCTCAGCTTTATGATGTGGGAGGTCAGCTCACTTCCTCGCTGACTTTCCTTCCCACAGAATATCTCTGCTACTCACTTACAGAGGCTGGGTGGACCCCGGTAGCCTTTTTCATGTTGGATAATTTTTTTTTTTTGGGGGGGGGAGGGGGGAGGTCACAATTGACATTTGAACCTTGAACTTTAAGGTTGGTATACGATTTGACTAAGAAAACGCCACCTGGTGGTCTTCAATTGCGTGGGGGAGGGGGAGTGGGAGAGGGGCCAGCTATAAATAGAAATTACGATAACAGGAAATATCAAGAACGAAGGAGAATGAGGTAGACAGAAGAAATATACTTAGGGAGGAAGGGCAAACAGTTTTGGAAGACAGATTAGCTGATGAAGTAGCTCACAGGGTAAAGACGTAATCTTCTATTGTGATTTATTAGGGAAAGGGTGGGCCAGTCATATCACGTCGAGTGATAATTGGTTAATATCATATAATACGGTTTATTAGAAACTGCATTCGTGCAATTGTTGAGTCTGTCTAAAGAGTGAGACCAAGAGTTGTGTATCTCATTCGCGATTCAAAGGATTATACGAGGAGGCGGTCAAGACTTAGTTGTAGGCCAGAATCTTCTTTCCTTCATCGTTGGCGCCGCATACCGACGGCATACTGATGGCATACTGATGGCATAACGATGGCATAACGATGGTATACTGATGGCGTGCTGATGGCATACTGATGGCATAACGATGGCATACTGATGGCGTGCTGATGGCATACTGATGGCATAACGATGGCATAACGATGGCATGCTGATGGTATACCGATGGCATAACGATGGCATAACGATGGCATACCGATGGCATACTGATGGCATACCGATGGCATACTGATGGCATACCGATGGCATAACGATGACATAAAAATGGCATGCTGATGGTATACCGATGGCATAACGATGGCATAACGATGGCATACCGATGGCATACTGATGGCATACCGATGGCATAACGATGACATAAAAATGGCATGCTGATGGTATACCGATGGCATACTGATGGCATACCGATGGCATAACGATGGCATAACGATGGCATACTGATGGCATAACGATGGCATACCGATGGCATACCGATGGCATAACGAAGGCATACCGATGGTATACCGATGGCATAACGATGGCATAACGATGGCATACCGATGGCATACCGATGGCATACCAATGGCATACCGATGGCATACTGATGGCATACCAATGGCATACCGATGGCATACTGATGGCATACTGATGGCATGCTGATGGTATACCGATGGCGTACTGATGGCATAACAATGGCATACCGATATCATACCAATGGCATACTGATGGCATACTGATGGCATACCGATGGCATATATGCTTGCTGTTTTTAGCTCTTCTGTTGGCCTTTCCTGCTGTTAAGTTTCCAGTGTCTCTACAATATTATTAACTTCATCTTGTACTCTTTTACCAGGGGCTGGTTATGTCATCGACTGTGTATGTAGGGGCAATTCTATCGCATAGAAACACGCAACTGGAATGACTGAAAGACACAGAACGAGAAAATGGACGTCATCTTTGAGTGAAATTTAGATAGCGAATGCTTAGTGACGCGTGACCCCCTTAATTTTTCAATCATGACAAAGAGAATACGACTTTGCTGGGTGCATGTCTACCTCTGCATCAGTGCTGATGCACAGCATTTGCTACACCATAAAAGAGTACATAAAGCAGTAGGTTAAATAGAGGACAGTCTTGGATGTGTTAAGCTGTGGATGTTGTTCAACAGGCGATGTTCAATCGAGGCCATAGAGCCGGGTAAAAATGAAAACCAGTACCGTCCGAATGTAATACGTACTTTCCTGAAGTCATCACACTGGACAAATAATGTAGACAAGAAACCATCTTGGTTGTTGAGACAGAAGTATAAGCCTTGGTGTTCTAGAACTATGCTCAGTGACGCAATCATTTTCTCCTGACGGTCCCGTTATTCTGAACAGAGCTCGTGGGCTTTCACGAGTCAGGTTGAAGTGGGGGCCTCGGTAGCCGAGTTGGGAAAACCACCCGACTGGACTACCGACGTTCGGACAACCGGTGTTCGATTCCCGCTGGGAGCAGTGTGAGTTGTACTCGTGGTTGGAAAAAGAAAAAAAATACCCCCACGGTCGACTCAACCGTTGGTAGAAATGGGTACCAGGGTATTACCCTGGGAAGGTGAGGAATGTTGCTTCGCATCTGAGTTTCGATGCTTGAGGCGACATTATACAGAAATCTCCGAACATTTCTGGATAGGTGGCCGAGCACATATGGGTGGTGTAAACTCGCGTGCTAAGACGCCGGTTCAAGTCTCGTACTTTATCTTTACTGAAAGAAACGAGTAGTGCATTCACACTTAATAGAAATCGTTTAACTATGGAAATTGCAGCTGTTACTTAACCGCTACTTGACTTGAGACACAAACACATGAGTGCTTCCTTATTAAATCAATGTACATGCTTAAGAAGATTGCGCTGGGCTCGACAGCAGTGCTTAGAGATTTTGGACAGGGTACGCGGCTATAAGAGATAATGAACGTGCTGATATGTTTGACAGTTTAGTTAATATGGAGTACGGAAGAGCAATGGATTGCTTTGGCATTCTATTGTCCTTAGAGACGCTGGATTTTTATTTTTTATTTTTTCCCGTTCGTATTTTTTGTTTTTAACCCCTGACGAAGTCCGTAGAGATTAGGAACTGAATTTTGCGTGTTCATCCGTTTTCCCTGGCAGCCGTGTGCAAAGGGTCCCTCGCTGCACAGGCAGATAACTCCGACTTCGGAGGTACTCCTATTTTTTCCGTCGATGAGTAATCGACGTTTCAAGCTGGGCCTCGCTGCTGAGACCAGGGGTAGTTGCCGCAGAGAGAAATAATAAATAAAAATCCCAACCGGTGTAGCCGGGATTTGAACCCACAACCTCTCTGTCAAGTCCCCCAGACGCTGGATTAAAAACTGGTTGAAATAATGACGACGAACCTGCAGCCATGAACATACCTGAAGACTATCAGGTCAAGATGGTAATGCCAGACGGGAACGCTGCACATGAGGCCAATGAAGACTTGTAAACTAACATGGTAACAAGCTTCTCTTTGTTGTGGCCTATTTTTTGATTTATTATTCTTTTGTATTTAACTTTAATGTCATAAAGAACATACTAATATCAAAACAAATAACACCAGGACTAAAACTAAGAATAGCAAAATGTAATGTCTTCTCAACATTCCTATATGGTGCAGAAACATGGACATTAGACAAGAAAACAGAACAGAGAATTGAAGCCTTTGAAATGTGGATATATAGAAGAATAGGTAGAATTGGATGGAAGAAAAAGAAAACAAACGATGAAGTCTTAAAACAACTAAAAATGAAAAAAAACTACAAAACACAATTCAAACAAGACAAATGCGATTTTTGGGCCATGTTAAAAGACACAACAGCCTACTAAAAGTAATCCTGGAGGGGAAAATACAAGGTAAAAGAGGCAGAGGCAGACCAAGACTAACATGGACGAGTAACATCAAAAGATGGACAAATCAGCCTATGACAACCTGCACCATCAAAAGCAAGAGACAGCGCAGAATGGCGCTCCAGCCAACCTTCGTTGCGGAGATGGCACTCGATGATGATGATTCTTTTGTAAAAACAAGTTTCTGTTACCCCCGATGCAGAAGCCTGTCTGTTGTTGAGTTCTCCAGCACTCACATCCATGACGACACTTGTTCCACAGATGTTAAGTCGTGTTCTTATATCTTATGGATTTGAAGGAGTGGATATGGAGGGAGAAGAGATATGGATTTGAAGGAGTGGATGTGGAGTGAGATGAGACATGGGTTGTAAGGAGTGGATATGGAGGGAGGTCAGACATAGATTTGAAGGAGTGGATATGGAGGGAGATGAGATATGGATTGTAAGGAGTGGATATGGAGGGAGATGAGATATGGATTGTAAGGAGTGGATATGGAGGGAGATCAGACATGGATTGAAAGGAGTGGATATGGAGGGAGAGCAGACATAGATTGTAAGGAGTGGATATGGTGGGAGATGAGATATGTATTGTTAGGAGTAGATATGGAGGGAAATGAGATATGGATTGTAAGGAGTGGATATGGAGGCAGATGAGATATGGATTGTAAGGAGTGGATAAGGAGGGAGATGAGATATGGATTGTGAGGAGTGGATATGGAGGGAGATTAGTTGTGGACTGCATGTAGTGGATACGGAGGGATACCGGAAGTGGATGATGGATGAAAAAAATGGTGTAACCAGAGACTGGGAGAGTGGGAAAAAATATGTAGAGTCAAAGAAAAAAAATAGATAGATGGAGAGACAAATAGAGGGATAGTGGGAGAAAGAGAGTTTGAGAGAAGGAAAGAGAAAAAATTTGAGAAAACGAGAAAAGGAAAAAGAAGAGAGGCTGAAAGAGAGTGGGAAGTAGTGTAGTCTGAGAGACTGGGAGATAGAGATCCATGACATATAGGGGATAACGTAGAGTGGGATGAGATAGAGATCCATGACATATAGGGGATAACGTAGAGTGGGATGAAATAGAGATCCATGACATATCGGGGATAACGTAGAGTGGGATGAGATAGAGATCCATGACATAAAGGGGATAACGTAGAGTGGGATGAGATAGAGATCCATGACATATAGGGGATAAAGTAGAGTGGGATGAGATAGAGATCCATGACATATAGGGGATAACGTAGAGTGGGATGAGATAGAGATCCATGAAATATAGGGGATAACGTAGAGTGGGATGAGATAGAGATCCATGACATATAGGGGATAACGTAGAGTGGGATGAGATAGAGATCCATGACATATAGGGGATAAAGTAGAGTGGGATGAGATAGAGATAAGATATTTAAGAAGGATTGAGCGTTAGTTAGAAAGGAAGATTACCGAAGAGAGAAAATGTGAAAGAAGAAGTAAGAATATGTTGATCGAGGTGAACTTGGACAGAAAGAGATGGAAGAAAGAGGTCGAGAAAAATAAAATATAGTTAACGAAAAGACGATTAGAGGCCACCGAGATGGGCTTTCTAAGAAGATTGTTGAAAGTTCCCTGGACAGCTAAAAAGACCAACGAGAACAACCTCAAAGAGGCCAACACAAAAAGGGAACTCCTAAGATTCATCAGAATGAAACAATCAATATTTTTCGGGAACATCATGAGAAGAGGAAAGTTGGAATACTTGGTTACAACTGGCAAAATTAAAGGAAAGAGATATCGCGGACGATAAAGAGAGAAAATACTGGATAGCTTGGTGTCATGGCATGGAAAACAGTCAACAACAGAACTGATACGATGCACTGTAGATAGAAGATTGTGGAAGGACATGATCGCCTACGCCAACCGATATGGCACATGATGATAATGATATATAGTTAGAAGCAGAAAGAAGTTGATAAAGCGTAAGAGAGATAGAACGAGTTAGACAGGACAAGTTGAGACATTTAACCTTGAAGTCTGTAAAATTTAAATTAATCGAGAACAATTTCAAATAAATATATGATATCACCTAACAGGAGCTGATTAATTCTTCTAAATCTGCAGAATTGTAGAGTCAGGTAAGACACAACGTGAGGACAGGTAAATAGCATCTTTATTTGTTATTCTGAGGTATTCTTGAACTTTCATGGAGAGAGAGATGTAACGTTAGGGGATGAAATAAAAGGAGGGAGAGAGAGAAGAGAGAGAGAGAGAGAGAGAGAGAGAGAGATAGTTATTCAAGAAAACAGATCGAATTTAACGACGTATATTATAACAATTATTTAGTAGCACACGAGACTGGGACAGTATAACTATTAAATATGTTACAAAACATTGTAATCGATGTTGAGTGAAGTTAATTGCTAACATAACATAAGATATGATATAATGAAGGAGGTATAATTACCGTATAATTATATGCATATTGTATAGTAGTGTTTTATGTTGCGCTGCAAACATTGAAGTTTATTGCGTTTTTGTTGTATTGCATTATATTGAATGGCACAAGATAATAATACATGAGTCTTCTACATATTTTATCTTTTCCATTAAATATTCATTCCATTTGGTTATAATCTCCCAATACTTCAGTATCACTTTCATTAACTATAGCTAGTTCTTTATCGTGCTTGCTCCACAGTTGTTTCTCATTGCTTCTTTAGTTGATTTGCTAATTTGTGTATTTCCAGAACAATAAAATACTCATGATTCTTCTATTACACATTCAAAGTGATTAGAAGTAGCTGTATATTAAAATTGAAAAACTTTTGTGGTAAATAAACAAATGAAAAGACGATTAGAGGCCACGGAGATGGGATTTCTCAGAAGAATGTTGAAAGTTCCCTGAGGAGCTAATAAGAAGAAAGAAGAAATTCTCAAAGAGGCCAACACAAAAAGGGAGCTCCTAAAAAACATCAGAAAGAAACAATCAACATTTTTCGGGTACATCATGAGAAGAGGAAAGTTGGAATACTTGGTTACAACTGGCAAAATAAAAGGAAAGAGATATCGCCGACGACAAAGAGAGAATATATTTTTTAGCTTGGTGTCATGGCTTGGAAAACAGTCAACAACAGAACTGTTACGATGCGCTGTAGATAGAAGATTGTAGAAGGACATGATCGCCTACACCAACAGGTAACATGATGATGATGACGATAAAGATAATGAAGATGATGTGGTTAATAATCACACATATTACATCTCTAAGAGCGTAAAAATGTGTCAATTTACGATCCTGCGTTCTCTCGATGACTGAAGGAGTACACCTCTTCGTCATTCGCCCTTAGAAGGACGGTAACTGGGCGTGTCTGCGTTGTGTTGTGGCGTGCAGTATAATTTATATTTGCGCCTATCGGGTCAACATATCTG